>OZ024807.1:5540980-6803480 GCA_964017045.1 Omphiscola glabra | reverse complement strand
GGGACAGAGAAAGGGAGAGAGAAAGAGATAGAAAGAGAGAGAGAAAAAGAGAGAGAAAGAGAGAGAGAGAAAGAGAAAGAGAGAGAAAGAGATAGAGAAAGAGAGAGAGAGTAAAAGAGAGAGAGAGTAAAAGAGAGAGAAAGAGACAGAGAAAGAGACAGAGAGAAAGAGAGAGAGAAAGAGGGAGAGAGAAAGAGAGAGAGAGCGAAAGAGAGAGAGAAAGAGAGAGAGAGCGAAAGAGAGAGAGAGAAAGAGAGAGAGAGAGAAAGAGAGTGAGAAAGAGAGTGTGAAAGAGAGAGTAAGAGAGAGAGAGAGTGTGAGAGAGAGTGTGTGTGTGAGGGAGCGATAGAGATTGACAGTTGGGGAGAAATGGATGAGAAAATGGAGGGGTAGAGAAAATGTGCGAAAGAGAAACATGCACTCACGGGGGAGGGGGGCAGAGAAAGAGGGACAGAGTAGAGAAAGAGACACACAAAATAGAGAAAGGAGACCTGTGAGTTGTAAAGAGAGAAAGAGAAAAAAGTGTAGTATTAAAGCAAAGGGAGACCGTGACTTTGGGACGATGGCATTGTGTCCCCGCCCCTCTCCGAGGCTTACTGTCAACCTAAACCAAACCACCAGGGGTCCCGCAATAGTGGCATTCGATAGGCAATTAGGCAGCTTAGACAGCACGACACATTGCTACTCTGTGACCACTTTCATCGAGGCAAACACTGCCACTTCAGTGGTCCCCAACCTGTAAAGGGTACAACCGCAAGGTTGCTTAATCGTCAACACAGAAAAGTGTATGTTAAGTTAAATGTTAGCGATGTCATCTATTTTCCACTCTTAAAATATTCACTTTCGTTTAAATAGTCAGCTAAGAATCAAATAAAAAATATAGAAAATTTAAATTAAAATATATACATTTTTTTTTTAAAAAATACGGTTAAGAGAAATTCTTAGTTTTTTCCGTGAAATAAATATCGCGTCAATGGAATTAATAGCTTATAAATGAAATAAATATATTACAATTGAAATAAATATCTTAATATAAATTAAAAGAAAGAAATAACATATAATATGTACTTTATTATTTTTTTTAACTGATAAATGAAATAAATAACTGTAACCATGGAAAACAACAATTGAGAAAATTGTTAGATATTTCACTACAGCTGCACCAACTGTCTGATAATTGTGGAGTGTTCGTGTGGTGTGTGACTGACGGAATGGCTCACCCTCAAACCAGTACTACTCTGAGAATATATGTGCGAACGTCTGCATATATATATATATATATAAACGGTATGATGATATAATAAAAAATATAACCTTATTTAAAGATTATTATATCTCAAAAAATCACTTGCGTATTGGTCATAATGTAAGATGGCATAATCTCTGATTGTAAGATGGCATATGAGCATATGGCAATATGTTGGGTATATGTATATTAAGATGTGTTATGTGTTCATAGTAAGTCATATGTTCAAAAGATCCCCATTTGAGACTGTGAGGTGTACACATTTTCAAAGATCGTCTTTGGAGCCTGTATGGTGTGCACATATTTTCAAAAGATCATCTTTCGAGCATGTATGTTGTAAATTGATTTTTTTCGAAAGACCATTTTCGAGCATGTACGTTCCATACATACCTTCAAAAGGTCCTCTTTCAAGCCTGTATGTTGTATATACATTTTCAAAAGGTCCTCTTTCAAGCCTGTATGTTGTATATGCATTTTCAAAAGGTCCTCTTTCAAGCCTGTTTGTTGTATATACATTTTCAAAAGGTCCTCTTTCAAGCCTGTATGTTGTATATACATTTTCAAAAGGTCCTCTTTCAAACCTGTATGTTGTATATACATTTTCAAAAGGTCCCCTTTCAAGCCTGTATGTTGTATATACATTTTCAAAAGGTGCTCTTTCAAGCCTGTATGTTGTATACACATTTTCAAAAGGTCCTATTTCGAGCATGTGTGTTGTACAGCTATATTCTATTGCGCATCACGGACTTGTTATTTATAGAAACATTAGGGGAGACAATTGTGTTGTCCGGCTACGGCATACAAAAAAAAAATCATAAAGGCATTTGTCAAATTAAAGAGAGAATATATTCATGCGTTCTAATGTTCTGATGGGCCTGAAGAATTCCATTAGAAAGATTAAGTACTCAGGATTCAGAAGATCATTTTATGTTAAAGAACAATAGATCTACACTAAAAAAAAAAAAAAAAAGAAAGGTCGTACAATTTAATTACGCCAAGGGATAACAAAAATATATAAGGATGTATTAAAGACTTTTTTTTTTAATGAAACACAGACACAGACATTTTCCTTGCTCAACACATTTTACAGCGTTCAGTTTGTTTGTTGTTGTTTTATTGATATAGCTAAGATAAGATAAGATTAGCCACGGATTGATATTGTTAACATAAGATAAGATTAGCTATGGATTGATATAGCTAACATAAGATAAGATTAGCCATGGATTGATATAGCTAAAAGAAGATAAGATAAGATTAGCCACGGATTTATATAGCTAAGATAAGACAGGATTAGCCACGGATTGATATAGCTAAGCTAAGCTAAGATATGATTAGCCACGGATTAATATAGCTAAGATAAGATAAGATTAGCCATGGATTTATATAGCTAAGATAAGATAGGATTAGCCACGGATTGATATAGCTAAAATAAAATAAGATTAGCCACGGACTGATATAGCTAAAATAAGATAGGATTAGCCACGGATTAACATAGCTAAGATAAGATAAGGTAAGATTAGCGACGGATTGATATAGCTAAGATAAGATAGGATTAGCCACGGATTGATATAGTTAAGGTAAGATTATTTTAATGATCCAAATAAATGGATTTGAAAAAAAAAAATAGCACAAAGATCATATTTGATTTTCAAGACATACACACAGAACAGTTTAACAGAAAACTTCTCAAGTCATTCTCGAGTGCGCTAATCAGCCGTCATAAAAATCATGGGACTTATCACAATTAGTGGCAATGCTGACTTTACGAGTGATTAATTTGTTAAACAGACGGGCGAACGAGATGGCACATTCTAATATATTGGGGAGCAAATGAGTTTTTATGTGGTTCGGTCCTCATTTTGAGTGAAAGAATTCGTCCTGATCGAGCTTATCTTAGGCATCTGTGATAAAGAGGGTGGGGATGCAATTGCCAATTTTAAAAAAAAAAAAAAATTTTAAGCGATGTCATCTATTTTCCACTCTTAAAATATTCACTTTCGTTTAAATAGTCAGCTAAGAATCAAATAAAAAATATAGAAAATTTAAATTAAAATATATACATTTTTTTAAAAAAAAATACGGTTAAGAGAAATTCTTAGTTTTTTCCGTGAAATAAATATCGCGTCAATGGAATTAATAGCTTATAAATGAAATAAATATATTACAATTGAAATAAATATCTTAATATAAATTAAAAGAAAGAAATAACATATAATATGTACTTTATTATTTTTTTTAACTGATAAATGAAATAAATAACTGTAACCATGGAAAACAACAATTGAGAAAATTGTTAGATATTTCACTACAGCTGCACCAACTGTCTGATAATTGTGGAGTGTTCGTGTGGTGTGTGACTGACGGAATGGCTCACCCTCAAACCAGTACTACTCTGAGAATATATGTGCGAACGTCTGCATATATATATATATATATAAACGGTATGATGATATAATAAAAAATATAACCTTATTTAAAGATTATTATATCTCAAAAAATCACTTGCGTATTGGTCATAATGTAAGATGGCATAATCTCTGATTGTAAGATGGCATATGAGCATATGGCAATATGTTGGGTATATGTATATTAAGATGTGTTATGTGTTCATAGTAAGTCATATGTTCAAAAGATCCCCATTCGAGACTGTGAGGTGTACACATTTTCAAAGATCGTCTTTGGAGCCTGTATGGTGTGCACATATTTTCAAAAGATCATCTTTCGAGCATGTATGTTGTAAATTGATTTTTTTCGAAAGACCATTTTCGAGCATGTACGTTCCATACATACCTTCAAAAGGTCCTCTTTCAAGCCTGTATGTTGTATATACATTTTCAAAAGGTCCTCTTTCAAGCCTGTATGTTGTATATACATTTTCAAAAGGTCCTCTTTCAAGCCTGTTTGTTGTATATACATTTTCAAAAGGTCCTCTTTCAAGCCTGTATGTTGTATATACATTTTCAAAAGGTCCTCTTTCAAACCTGTATGTTGTATATACATTTTCAAAAGGTCCCCTTTCAAGCCTGTATGTTGTATATACATTTTCAAAAGGTGCTCTTTCAAGCCTGTATGTTGTATACACATTTTCAAAAGGTCCTATTTCGAGCATGTGTGTTGTACAGCTATATTCTATTGCGCATCACGGACTTGTTATTTATAGAAACATTAGGGGAGACAATTGTGTTGTCCGGCTACGGCATACAAAAAAAAAATCATAAAGGCATTTGTCAAATTAAAGAGAGAATATATTCATGCGTTCTAATGTTCTGATGGGCCTGAAG
The DNA here is from genome assembly GCA_964017045.1 of Omphiscola glabra. NCBI lineage: Eukaryota > Metazoa > Mollusca > Gastropoda > Lymnaeidae > Omphiscola > Omphiscola glabra. The sequence continues at coordinate 6,798,953 of OZ024807.1, read as the reverse complement.
AATTCCATTAGAAAGATTAAGTACTCAGGATTCAGAAGATCATTTTATGTTAAAGAACAATAGATCTACACTAAAAAAAAAAAAAAAAAGAAAGGTCGTACAATTTAATTACGCCAAGGGATAACAAAAATATATAAGGATGTATTAAAGACTTTTTTTTTTAATGAAACACAGACACAGACATTTTCCTTGCTCAACACATTTTACAGCGTTCAGTTTGTTTGTTGTTGTTTTATTGATATAGCTAAGATAAGATAAGATTAGCCACGGATTGATATTGTTAACATAAGATAAGATTAGCTATGGATTGATATAGCTAACATAAGATAAGATTAGCCATGGATTGATATAGCTAAAAGAAGATAAGATAAGATTAGCCACGGATTTATATAGCTAAGATAAGACAGGATTAGCCACGGATTGATATAGCTAAGCTAAGCTAAGATATGATTAGCCACGGATTAATATAGCTAAGATAAGATAAGATTAGCCATGGATTTATATAGCTAAGATAAGATAGGATTAGCCACGGATTGATATAGCTAAAATAAAATAAGATTAGCCACGGACTGATATAGCTAAAATAAGATAGGATTAGCCACGGATTAACATAGCTAAGATAAGATAAGGTAAGATTAGCGACGGATTGATATAGCTAAGATAAGATAGGATTAGCCACGGATTGATATAGTTAAGGTAAGATTATTTTAATGATCCAAATAAATGGATTTGAAAAAAAAAAATAGCACAAAGATCATATTTGATTTTCAAGACATACACACAGAACAGTTTAACAGAAAACTTCTCAAGTCATTCTCGAGTGCGCTAATCAGCCGTCATAAAAATCATGGGACTTATCACAATTAGTGGCAATGCTGACTTTACGAGTGATTAATTTGTTAAACAGACGGGCGAACGAGATGGCACATTCTAATATATTGGGGAGCAAATGAGTTTTTATGTGGTTCGGTCCTCATTTTGAGTGAAAGAATTCGTCCTGATCGAGCTTATCTTAGGCATCTGTGATAAAGAGGGTGGGGATGCAATTGCCAATTTTTAAAAAAAAAAAAAATTTTAAACATATTTTTTTTTTCAAATGCTTTACATTTCAAGCAGTTTCGCAAGTGTAGGTAGTTTTGTTTTTGCGACATTTTCTTTGCGCTTCAATGCCAAGTTTATTTTATTTAACCCAGGGGGTGTCCGAACTTTTAGCTCACCTGAGGCCATATTCGAAAATAGACGAGCGGATATTGGCCACACACTAACGATAGCTGATGAGTCCCGGGGGGTTGGGGGGGGGGCGGGGGTTACGGGGTAGACTATTAATTAATTTATATCGAAATACATATTTATCTGACTACTACAAATGTAACTAACACCACCAGATATTTAATGGCGCGAAAAAAAAAACAACCCGATAACTGCGCCAAGTGTGGTTCTTAAAAAATAGCGCAAGTAAGCATTTGGTGCGCAATATTTTCTTTTGTTTTACGGAAATATTTGGTGGCATCAATACGCGGTGTACAATGGGGTGGGGCAATATAATACTGACATAGTCTAAGGGTTGGTGGCTTAGCGTGGTAGCTTAGCGTAGTGGCTTAGCGTGGGGATTAGCGTGGGGGTTAGCACTAATTGGAAATCTTAAATACATGTTTTGTCAAGTAACTTTCGTAGATTTCCCATCGCATTTAGGACGCCATTGTTTGGCGGGCCATAGCTAGTAGTTATAACATAGGTTAATAATATAACATCATTAATTCATAAATATATACACAAATATAATTATAAAAGTAAATGACGAAGACAGCACCACGAAATCTGTGAAATATCTGACAATTGTTTTTGAAACAGTAATTCCGCGATATCTGGTTTGAAGAAAGCAGATCTCAAGATGTTTATCAGATATTTGGTTCTGGTGTTAAACTTGGTGCGATTCATCGTGGAAAAATCGCTGCTCACAAATGTAGCTGCCTTCAAATAGCGTTGAATAAGCCATTGCTGCGAAGCGATAGATATTTTTATATGACATAATGAATTTAAAACAAAGTTAAGTTGTATGTCATATTGTAGTTCTATGCATGTCATATTGTAGTTCTATGCATGTCATATTGTAGTTCTATGCATGTCATATTGTAGTTCTATGCATGTCATATTGTAGTTATATGCATGTCATATTGTAGTTCTATGCATGTCATATTGTAGTTCTATGCATGTCATATTGTAGTTATATGCATGTCATATTGTAGTTCTATGCATGTCATATTGTAATTCTATGCATGTCATATTGTAGTTCTATGCATGTCATATTGTAGTTCTATGCATGTCATATTGTAGTTCTTTGCATGTTGGAGTTTAGCTATTTGCATGTCGTTATGTATCTCTATGTATATTACATTATAGCTCTTTGCATTTTAGATTGTAGCTATATGCATCTATGCATTGTAGCTCTATGAGGGTCATATTGTAGCTCTATGGGTGTCAGATTGTAGTTCTATGCATGTCTGATTGTAGTTCTCTGCATAGTCAGTGCCTTTAAGTCTCGGGCGACGGGGGAGCCGACTGCCATAGGTGTCCGTCTACAGATCATCCGATATCCTCTCAAGGTGTCCTGTCCATCGCAACCGTCCATTACTTAATTGTCCAAACTGTGGACGTGTCTTGGACATTGGAAGCATTCTTTAGATCGTCATAATTCTCCAAACATCACTGTCTAAATTTGGACCGTTTACTTTTTCAGAAGATATTCGTCTCCAATGTATTTGACAGGTTATCAAATCTTCTGGGGTTAAAGACAAAGTCTCATTTGCGTCAATTACAATTGGTATTAAAGCAGTGGCGCATAAGGTTATAGCAATGGTGCATAAGGTTATAGCAATGGTGCATAAGGTTATAGCAGTTGTGCATAAGGTTATAGCGGTTGTGCATAAGGTTATAGCGGTGGTGCATAAGGTTATAGCAGTGGTGCATAAGGTTATAGCAGTGGTGCATAAGGTTATAGCAGTGGTGCATAAGGTTATAGCAGTGGTGCATAAGGTTATAGCGGTTGTGCATAAGGTTATAGCAGTGGTGCATAAGGTTATAGCGGTGATGCATAAGGTTATAGCGGTTGTGCATAAGGTTATATCAGTGGTGCATAAGGTTATAGCGGTTGTGCATAAGGTTATAGCAGTGGTGCATAAGGTTATAACAGTGGTGCATAAGGTTATAGCAGTAGTGCATAAGGTTATAGCGGTGGTGCATAAGGTTATAGCGGTGGTGCATAAGGTTATAGCGGTGGTGCATACGGTGTTATAAGGGATGACGTATTTTGAGACGCTTTGCCCGCCTTCCACGTGCATGACCTCTTTCAAGTCGGTCCTGTGTTGGAGCGGCTAGAAAAAAAATATCCCTTTGTTGATAATTTTGTTTACTATCGTCCGTCTCTGTGGAACAAGATCGAACGATCTAGAGAATGCGAGAAGCAGTAAGACTGCGTATTCCTTTTTCCAGAATGATCATCTGAAACTGAGTATAAAAGGGATAAGAATAAATGACGGGAGAGATTTTCCTTTCCTTGATTACGAGGCATGCTATGTGTCATTATACTTTGTTGTGTGTAGAGATTTTTAGTTCCTCGTACAATTTTGTGCTCATTGTATTTTTATATACAGTACCGGTACCAGCAAATCTGTAAGTTTATAATTTTAATCATATTTTCTCGTGCTGTTATTATTTAATTGAAGTTCACAAATTAAACAAGTTATTAATTGTAATTAGCTCTGGCCTTAATTGTCGTTTTATTTGTTATTATTTTTAACCTTTGGTATCGTCCTTTATTATGGACTGTTTTTAGAACGAGCCCTAGACAAAACAACAGAGATTAAATTATCCATCTATAAAGGTCCGTAATAACGGTTAAAGCGGTGATGCATAAGGTTATAGCGGTTGTGCATAAGGTTATAGCGGTGATGCATAAGGTTATAGCGGTGATGTATAAAGTTATAGCAGTGGTGCATAAGGTTATAGAAGTGATGGATTAGTTTATAGCAGTGGTGCATAAGGTTATAGCAGTGGTGCATACGGTTATAGCAGTGGTGCATACGGCTCTCTTTTCTCATTGAAAAGGCTGTTTTGTTTTGTTTGGTTTTTCCCCTTGTACCTCTAGAAGTTCGAAATCAGTTGGTACACCTATGTCATTATCTCACTGAGCTCATTTATAGTAGCCCCTATGTGCATGGAAGTAGCCACTCTCGAAAAGTAGCCTCTCTCTCAAAGTAGCCACTCGCGCAAAGTTACCACTCTCGCAAAGTAGCCACTATTGCAAAGTAGCCACTCTTGCAAAGTAGCAACTCTCGCAAAGTAGCCACTCTCGCAAAGTAATCTCGCAAAGTAACTACTCGTGCAAATTAGCCATTCCGTGCAAAGGTGGGGTTGCTTGTTTTGATGCTGTCACCAGCGTGGTCTGTGTCGTGACAATACTTTCACCAGCGTGGTCTGTGTCGTGACAATACTTTCACCAGTGTGGTATGTGTCGTGACAATACATTCAGTTCATAAAGTAAATAATTGAAGGTAAATCCCCATGTAACCTAATGGTGTTGTTTAGTACGATAAACAAATAAACCCTCCTGATGTCATTAGACTGAGACTTGTTGTACAGGAGGTGCCGCCAATGAAGACCTCAAATGTTATTTCGGCGAAGCTTGACGTAAATTGTATTTAGCCCCCCCCCCCCTTCCCCCCCCCCTTTTTCCGTGTCAGGTGACAGCTCTTTAATTTTGAGTCACATGAGCCACTCAAAAAGACGGCCATGAATTGGGAGCGGGTTAGAGGAGGTGGGGGTAGGAAAAACAACACCAAAAATGTGATTCGTCCATCAAAAACAATATAAAACCACCAAATGGGAATTGGTGTGGTTCCCCCCCCCCCCCTCTTTTTTTGTTTACATGTCTGGTTACATGTCTCTCAACATTTCCATTGGACTTGTTAAAGATTTGCAATATAGTTACATTTCAAAGGCTATGTAGTTGCAATGTAGTTACATTGCAAGGGATGTTATTTGCCTCGCGGGTAAGGGACGATAATGGCAGCGATATTAGCAGAAATAATAATGATAGCTAGATATCGTTTCTGAAAAATCTCCACCCTCCAGAGGTCCCCAACCCTCTAGATTTGAATACCGTTACACTACAAGACCAAGGTGCTAAGCTAGGCCATCGATAGCTGCATTCACATCCATGAGTGGCGTATCTAAGATGTGAATAAAAGTTTTTGAAGGGATAACACATGTGATTAGTACCAATCCTAGTGTATTCGCCTAGAGGAGTACGGGTTAGTCCAACTCGATACACACACAGCCTCTAGCTGGCATATTTCAAAGTCACCTTCTAGCCCGCATATTTCAAAGTCATCTTCTAGCCTGCATATTTCCAAGTCACTTTCTAGCCCGCATATTTCAAAGTCACCTTCTAGTTCTAAACCGCATATTTCAAAGACATCTCCTAGCCCACATATTTCAAAGCCACCATCTGTCCCGCATATTTCCAAGTCTCTTTCTAGCCCGCATATTTCAAAGTCACCTTCTAGCCCGCATATTTCAAAGTCGCCTTCTAGCCCGCATATTTCAAAGTCATCTTCTAGCCCGCATATTTCATTCACCTTCTAGCCCGCATATTTCAAGTCTAGCCCGCATATTTCAAAGTTACCTGCTAGCCCGCATATTTCAGTCGCCTTCCAGCCCGCATATTTCAAATCTAGCCCGCATATTTAAGTCGCCTTCCAGCCCGCATATTTCAAAGTTATTTGCTAGCCTGCATATTTCAGTCGCCTTCCAGCCCGCATATTTCAAAGTCACCTTCTAGCCCACATATTTCAGTCACCTTCCAGCCCGCATATTTCAGTCACCTTTTAGCCCGCATATTTCAGTCACATTGCAGCACGCATATTTCAGTCACCTTCTAGCCCGCATATTTCAGTCACCTTCTAGCCCGCAAATTTCAGTCACCTTCTAGCCCGCATATTTCAAAGTCACTTCTAGCCCGCATATTTTAAAGTCACCTTCTAGCCCGCATATTTCAAAGTCACCTTCTAGCCCGCATATTTCAAAGTCACCTTCTAGCCCGCATATTTCAAAGTCACCTTCTAGCCCGCATATTTCAAAGTCACCTTCTAGCCCGCATATTTCAGTCACCTTCTAGCCCGCATATTTCAGTCACATTGCAGCACGCATATTTCAGTCACCTCCTAGCCCGCATATTTCAGTCACCTTCTAGCCCGCAAATTTCAGTCACCTTCTAGCCCGCATATTTCAAAGTCACTTCTAGCCCGCATATTTTAAAGTCACCTTCTAGCCCGCATATTTCAAAGTCACCTTCTAGCCCGCATATTTCAAAGTCACCTTCTAGCCCGCATATTTCAAAGTCACCTTCTAGCCCGCATATTTCAAAGTCACCTTCTAGCCCGCATATTTCAAAGTCACCTTCTAGCCCGCATATTTCAAAGTCACCTTCTAGCCCGCATATTTCAAAGTCACCTTCTAGCCCGCATATTTCATAATCACCTTTCTGGTTTAATAGAGGCTTATGATATCTCAGCTATCCATCACTACTTGAAAGTGTGGGTGTTGTTAGTCTGACGTACAACTGAGCCCCGTTTAGAACGACACAATTTTGACGTGGAGAACAAGACATTGCTGTATTTTCAATAAATCGCAATAAAGCGTGGGTATCGGCTTGCGCATGTCAGAACCACTGTAGCAAAGTGTCGCCAGGTTAAAGTAGCTTCCACGTAAACGTAGCCCGACTGTGTCGTCGGGTAACAGGAGCTCCAGGCTGATGTCTTCGGTTGTCTCCAACGTCGAAGTTTAACTCATTAAATCTCAACCAGGGAAACGCTGGGACGCGACCCCTGCAGAACTAAGATTGTAAAAAAAACACCTTACTTAAAACAAGGTAAGGTAATCGCGTTGAACCCGAGACGATAATGGGTAGTCGGAAATGTTGGCTGGGACATCCATTGGAAGTGATTTACATAATTCGCGCAATTTTGGGCGGGTATTCAAATACTTCAATCATAAATGTCAGAAGGCGGGGGTTTTGGGGTTGTGAGTGAGGGAGGAGGGGGGACGGGGGGTGTTGGCGCGGGAAGAGAAGCAGCTGAAGTGGTTATCATCCCAGACCGGTGCATGATGGGAGAAAGAGCTAATTATGATAGAGAATGTGCAGTTTACGCATAGAAAAGGTCAATTAGGTGGATTGTCAAGTCAGTGGCGCACGGAGGGTGGGGCGTAGGAAGGGTGGGGCGTAGAAAGAGCGGGACGTAGAAAGAACGGGGCGTAGGAAGGGTGGGGCGTACGAAGGATGTGGCGTATCAAAGATGGGGGCGTAGTTTTCTATTTATTTAGGGGGCGGCATTTTCGACCACTTGCAAAGGTTTTATTTACGTGGAAGGGAGCGGCCATTTTGTTTAGTCCACCCTGGGTGGCGCTAACCCTAGATACGCCACTCGTCTAAGTTTTATGCGGCTAAATGTTTATAATACTATAGATGGATACAAATTCCGTTATTGATGTATAATGCATTTGTGCTGCAAAATGGCGGTTGGTTTCTTTGACAAGACCCCTTTCTTTGTCATAAAATTATGTCGTTGAAAATGTAAGAACTCGCCCCCATGGATACAGCTCGAACTGAATCCAGACCTGCAAGTTCGACTCTCCGTTTGCCTACTAGTGCAAATAGAAAATAGAGACTGAATGACGTCACATTGAGAGGAGGCCCAAGAAATTTAACGACCAAAATAATATTAATCAGACCTTCGAATACAACATATTATTCATGCTAGTCCCTTCACCTGTTTTTTAAAATACGTTCTCTTCAATTTGAGAACCGCGATTGATTTCCCCCCCCCCCCCCAAACTTGGCATTTGAAGTTGAAAAACACAAGACAAAACAATCTGCACATAATAACCGTACATCTTTACAGAATCGCAGCTAGTATCGACCGAGTGAAATTTGAAAAATGTCTTCTCGTTGTTTAAATCGATAATCCAAAAGTCAATATATTTTAAACATTTCCGCTGTTCTGTAAGTGTTCTAGCACGGGGGGGGGGGGGGGGGGGATTTTTATGGCGTCGATTTGGAGAGATTTTAAATTAGATCCATGGAAGTTGACGACGTAATCGTCACAAGGACTGAGCGAGCTGGAGGAGCTGGTGCAGTAGGAGGCAGTGCAGTAGGGGCTAGTCCAGTAAGAGAGTAGATCTACCACAACTGACGAAACGTTGGATCTTACTATCTTTGTGTAAGAGCTGTAAGATCTTAATATCATTGAGTTCATCTAGCCATGACTATACACGTATACTTTGATAGACTATACGCCCCTACCTCATCTCATGGACCAGAGTAAACAATGACAACCAATACCGTTACACTAACACCTAACCGGATTAGTTGTACAATAATGTTTATTCTCTAGCAATTAACAATTGTGGATATATGAAATAACGATGTCGTTACAGCCATAACGCTAATAAACACCCTAACGTCCAACGGCCATCTATGCACATTGAATAACAACCACTAAAACTAGCACGTCATTTCCCCTTACTCAATACGTCACAACAATCTCGCACAAAAGATACAGCTACACAAATAATCTCTAACTAAACATGTCTTGCGTACCAACATAACAACAGTGATCTCATACCCTTGACAACAACTATAGATACTTTCAGTAACGTGTCAGTTACTTCAACACTCGGGCAAAAAATGAGTAACAACACATAGTCCTGTTACTTTTACGTGAATTGTAACTTTTGTATTTGTTTATTTATTCGTTTATTTTGTTTAGCTATAACGCAACGTAAGTTAAACTTTGCCGGCGGCTGTGAGAAATGTGAGGGGAGTAGTGGGAAAGGGAGGGTGGAAAGTGTGTGTGGGGGGAGGATGGAACTTTGGGATATTTAATTACCTCAGTCACCAGTGACGGTGACATCTCACCATTGCATGACGATAAATCTGTCTGGGGAAGTTTTCCCCTACTCGGCCTAGTTCAGCCATCACGAGGTAACGCTCCTGACAATTTAGTTCCGGTGGGTTTGCGTTTAAGAATCTAACTGTCTCAGTGACGTTAACGACTTTGATTGACCGGACCGACCAGGGCTGGGGGTGTGGGGGTGTCATTGTGAAACGTATTTCGGGGAGCCGGGGCGGGGAGTCTTAGGGGATGGAAAATGAATTGGACACAGAGATTTTTGTTTCATACGTTTTCCTCCTGTCTGTAGGGAACATACACACAAACGGACAAACACGCAACACACAAAGAAACAAACGCGCGTTAAATGTTAATATTCATGTGAGCAACGTTTCAAAATTGCGAATGACATTAATAGAACATAGTTTAAAGAACAAAAAAAAAAGCGAGGTACGTTTTGGGGGGGGGGGGGGGGAGGGGAGGGGAGGAGGACAGAACTGACCACAATATACTGTAAATTCTAAACAAAATAATTAAAGTTGATTTCGGACACGACTATTTCCTTTATGATCTCTTTTGATTTAAGGTTGTACAACTAAGATGAATGCTGACCACACGACGTCAGGCCGCTGCTTGGTCTAACCGTGAAATAATGAAAGGTCTCCTGGACAGGGGGCTGGGGTGGTGGGGGCGGGGGCTGGTCGTTTGGTGCCTCCAATCAAAGGACCTAATGTAGAAATCGCGTGACCTAACAAATCCGAGTCTTCCCAGATCTGTCTCGTTCTGGTATCAACGGGGTTCACTTCCGGAAGCCGGTAATGGCGCTCTGTTGTTTTTTGGGAGGGCTGTATAAATGTACATACTACAGCATCATCAGGTCGGGAACCACTGGCGTAGAGTTTAGTTGAGGGCCCCGGATGTGCCTACCGTTTCGACTTAAGAGATTGGGGGAGGGGGGGGATCAAGGGACAACTGAAGTGAGATTGAAATGGCGGACTTTAGGAAAGATTTATGCACCGGTGAGTCATCGATTCCTAAACTTTATGATGGTCGTTAGGAAACCCACCCCCCCCACCCCTTTTTTCCAAAAAAAAAAAATAATAATAATTTTCCACCCTAATCACTGTGCCAGTCAGACGATGGCCAAGTACCCGTCATAGCAAAACGTTTCTAAATGCTTTTAAATGGAAATTATATATGGAATTATTCGGTGAAAATAGTGTTGTTATTTTTGTTGTGTTGTGAACTGCTATTTGTATAAATACGGCAACAGCTTCGTTTGGTCTAAGGGTGAACAGTTATAACTTCACACCGTTCTCTATTCAACGATAAACTCCACAGCGCGCCTTCTTCCTTCCGCTATCTTTCTGCGACTCTTTAACTACCAAAAAAAAAAAAAAAACATAACACCAAACCACGTAATCTCTCATACCCAAATACGTCGCAAGTACAAAGCACATTGCAGCAGCTACACAACTAATCTCCAACCCACAAACACGCACGAATCGTTAACAAGCTGATAAGCTCATCTACAAACTTTCAAACATTTTTACCCCCCCCCCCCCAACAATCCCACAAACCATCAAGGGTTTCACTGAAATAGGGGTTACGGACCCTTGATCTGATCAGTAGCGTAGCCCAAAATTAAATTTAATGTGGAGAAAAGTAAGTGCACTACTATACCATTGACTGGTGTAAGTTAGATATACAATAAACGATTCGGTGCCGCCTAAGACATCCTTGTTGGTTCCTGCGAGCATGTACTTGACATTCAGTTATACGCCGTGTATATTCTATTGGAGGTTATCCATTTCGGAAAGAAAGAGAGAAAGAAGGAAGGTTCTCAAATTATGTAGTATTGATTTTTTTTTTAAAATCAAATTTCCAGCAATAACGAATGGCGATCACTTAAGTTTTTAAAAAAAAATGTTTCTATGTCTTGTCCTATTTTGATATGTCCTGGCTGCTAATGTGGTCTATAATCCAGAACGTTCTTGTCTCATTTGTCCTGTTGCTTAATTCAAGCTTCCACATAACTTGTACAACTATATCCTTAACACAGCTTGAACGCGGTCTTTTACTTTTAACTTGAAATTCAGCCCTGCATTTGACCTTTTTCAGCCGGGGTCTTGTAGTAGATAGATTTTTGTTGGTTTGATTTTTTTAAAGACTAAAATAACTGAAGTTATAGACTCAAAATAAATATTTAACAAAAAATAAATTTAAAAAAAAAATTAGTATTATATTGAATCCTGGCGTATTGCTATTTACGTGCTGCCCAACCCTTTGTACCCATCTATTTTAGTAGCAGACGTGGGTAATTTTCTCCCTTGTTGATGTTGTCAGATGGCGGAAATAAGGCGGGAAGACCGTTGGGATACGGTAGTCTGTTTCCCATTGACGTGATGGTAGTTATTTTTAACTGATGTGTTACTTCCATTCACTGACGTGGTACGAATGTTTAAGTTTCATTGTCGGGGTACGAAAGTAGTAATGTTCACGTAAGTGTTACAAATGTAGTCTCATTCGTTGAAGTGGTACAAACGTAGTCATTTTCGACAAAAGAAGTCATTTTCAATTCAATTGTACACATGTAGTCAATACCGCTTAAAGTGGTACATATGTATTTCTTTTCACTGACCAATAAACATACTTTCTTGGGAAGCATGTTTCTGTTGTAAACACATTTTAATAGACTAATGGATAAACATTCAACTTCGTCACATGATGTTCAGAATAAAGTGAAAATAGTTGTGTTCATTATTGAACAGAAATATCAGGCTGGTTTCTATTACCACTAAGTTAATTTTTATAAGTGTTCTCTAATGTCTTGAATTTGTTGAACAAAAATCAGCAGGGCCTTTTGAAAGTGTTTCAGTAAAAAGAAAATCGACATAGCAAGACATAACAATAAACGTTTAAACAAAGTTATCTTAACGTAGATGACTGTGCTTAAAATGATTGCAACCCAGTGGTCGCAGACTATGCCGTGAACACGATTTTGACCGCGATGGCGCTACAGTATGAAATACAATTATAGACAATGCCGCATGTACGGAGGTTAAATTAGCGTATAGTAAGAGTTCTAAATTTCTAAAGAACTATCGTACAAAATGAAATGAAATCGAGATGGTATGAACTTAAGAATGAATAAAAAATATGTTTTTTTTAAAGTATGAGACCATTTGAGCCTTTATCAGACCCGGCGAAACAAGATTCGCTTCTCTAATCTCGCGGCAGCTTCTCAGTGCGCGAGAAAAAAAGGAAACAAATATGACGTCTGCCGCTTCAGAAAGTATTTAATTTAAGAATTTCAGTTAAAAATATTCCAACATTAACTGTATTGTAATAGCAAGGAGACAATGATAAGGATTTAGATTAAGTTGTCTTTTGTGACCTCTCCTTCTCCTCGGTCTTTGGTAAGAGAGAAGTGTGGCGACGAGTTGTCTATTCATTTCAGCAACACTATCACGTCTGCTGGCACTATGTGTCGGATTGATTTTCGCCTCGCTGTCTATCCTACTGGAGGTTGGGGAAGCCAGTTGCTCTAAAGATTGGGGTGTGGAGAAAGGTGTGTTGGTGATGGTTGTGTTGTTATTATTATTATGTCCATAATGTTCTTATGGAACGAGCTTCAGTGCAGAAATGTAAGCAATACTGGTCGCCCTAAAGAGAGTCTAGCGAAAAGAAAAAACTTTCCAGACGTCGCGGTCTTCACCGACTCACGCTCTGCTCTCGAGCATATGTGGGAAGGGGATCGACTGAAACCACGATGGTGAACGCCATTCTGGAGACAGTAGGTAGTATCCAAAGGCGGCACCGTAATCCTGCGGTTCATCATTGGGCACGTTGGGCCGGTGCAGACCGACAGGGCAGACTGTCGGGCACTAGAAGTCGCGGCTGGGCCGCAAGCGATAAACCCATGAACCGGCTGGGGGGTCCAGGCTTGGTTGAAAGACCACTTCCGAGAGAAATGGCTTAGCGACTGAGCCGAAAGAGATACTGGACGGCAGCAATGCCGGGAGATGCCGCGACCGAGGCAAAGAGATCCGTGGTGAAAACCTGGGAGGCAAGAGCAGAGTCTCATCACAGAGAAGAGGCAAGAGCAGAATCGCATCACACAGAGGAGGCAGGTGCAGAGTCGCATCACACAGAGGAGGCAAGAGCAGAGTCGCATCACAAAAAGGAGGCAGGAGCAGAGTCTCATCACAGAGAGTAGGCAGGAGCAGAGTCTCATCACAGAGAGTAGGCAAGAGCAGAGTCTCATCACACATATGAGGCAAGAGCAGAGTCTCATCATACAGATGAGGCAGGAGCAGAGTCTCATCACAGAGAGTAGGCAAGAGCAGAGTCTCATCACATAGATGAGGCAAGAGCAGAGTCTCATCATACAGATGAGGCAAGGGCAGAGTCTCATCACAAAGATGAGGCAAGAGCAGAGTCTCATCACACAGATGAGGCAAGAGCACAGTCTCATCACACAGATGAGGCAATAGCAGAGTCTAATCACACAGATGAGGCAAGAGCACAGTCTCATCACACAGATGAGGCAAGAGCAGAGTCTCATCATACAGATGAGGCAAGAGCAGAGTCTCATCACACAGATGAGGCAATAGCAGAGTCTCATCACACAGATGAGGCAAGAGCACGGTCTCATTACACAGATGAGGCAAGAGCAGAGTATCATCACACAGATGAGGCAAGAGCAGAGACTCATCACACAGATGAGGCAAGAGCAGAGTCTCATCATACAGATGAGGCAAGGGCAGACTGTCGGGCACTAGAAGTCGCGGCTGGGCCGCAAGCGATAAACCCATGAACCGGCTGGGGGGTCCAGGCTTGGTTGAAAGACCACTTCCGAGAGAAATGGCTTAGCGACTGAGCCGAAAGAGATACTGGACGGCAGCAATGCCGGGAGATGCCGCGACCGAGGCAAAGAGATCCGTGGTGAAAACCTGGGAGGCAAGAGCAGAGTCTCATCACAGAGAAGAGGCAAGAGCAGAATCGCATCACACAGAGGAGGCAGGTGCAGAGTCGCATCACACAGAGGAGGCAAGAGCAGAGTCGCATCACAAAAAGGAGGCAGGAGCAGAGTCTCATCACAGAGAGTAGGCAGGAGCAGAGTCTCATCACAGAGAGTAGGCAAGAGCAGAGTCTCATCACACATATGAGGCAAGAGCAGAGTCTCATCATACAGATGAGGCAGGAGCAGAGTCTCATCACAGAGAGTAGGCAAGAGCAGAGTCTCATCACATAGATGAGGCAAGAGCAGAGTCTCATCATACAGATGAGGCAAGGGCAGAGTCTCATCACAAAGATGAGGCAAGAGCAGAGTCTCATCACACAGATGAGGCAAGAGCACAGTCTCATCACACAGATGAGGCAATAGCAGAGTCTAATCACACAGATGAGGCAAGAGCACAGTCTCATCACACAGATGAGGCAAGAGCAGAGTCTCATCATACAGATGAGGCAAGAGCAGAGTCTCATCACACAGATGAGGCAATAGCAGAGTCTCATCACACAGATGAGGCAAGAGCACGGTCTCATTACACAGATGAGGCAAGAGCAGAGTATCATCACACAGATGAGGCAAGAGCAGAGACTCATCACACAGATGAGGCAAGAGCAGAGTCTCATCATACAGATGAGGCAAGGGCAGAGTCTCATCACATAGATGAGACAAGAGCAGAGTCTCATCATACAGATGAGGCAAGGGCAGAGTCTCATCACAAAGATGAGGCAAGAGCAGAGTCTCATCACACAGATGAGGCAAGAGCACAGTCTCATCACACAGATGAGGCAATAGCAGAGTATCATCACACAGATGAGGCAAGAGCACAGTCTCATCACACAGATGAGGCAAGAGCAGAGTCTCATCATACAGATGAGGCAAGAGCAGAGTCTCATCACACAGATGAGGCAATAGCAGAGTCTCATCACACAGATGAGCCAAGAACACAGTTTCATCACACAGATGAGGCAAGAGCAGAGTCTCATCATACAGATGAGGCAAGGGCAGAGTCTCTCATCACACAGATGAGGCAAGAGCAGTCTCATCATACAGATGAGGCAAGGGCAGAGTCTCATCACAAAGATGAGGCAAGAGCAGAGTCTCATCACACAGATGAGGCAAGAGCACAGTCTCATCACACAGATGAGGACTGTCCATAACGCGACGCGCAGTTACCTCCATAGATTCGATGACATAAGGCATCCCAACTGTCGATTTTGTGGCCAGGGAGAGGAAACGGTGTCTCACTTGGCGGTTGACTGCCCCGGCAATTTTTTTTTTTTTTTTTTTTTTGGGGAGGGGGGGGGGGGACGACAGAGGGTCATGAACCAGAGACCTGCCTTTAAAATAACATGACTTATGGTGATGTCCACTAGATGAGACAAGCCGCCGAAGTATTAGCCAGGGCATTAAGAGAGTAGTCTCAGCCCGTATTATAGAATATAACATTATAACAATTCATTGAACCTTGTCAATTTTATTGTACCTTTTATACCAAATCAAACTTTTCGATTTCAAACGGATAATTTTAATATCATGTAACCTCTTAAAAACTCCCTGAACATTTTCAATCTCATTAAACATTTTTTTTTTTTAAATAAATAAAAGAAGTCTTTTAACCACAGGGATTATGAGGGGAAAAGTTCATATGCCATCAGCATACATCTTTGACATAAGTTCCTAATAACTCAAAGAGCTTTAATCATGGTTACAATCTTGATACCACAACAATGCTATAAGCGGAGCCAATGCTGTAAGCGGAGCCAACGCTGTAAGCGGAGCAAACGCTGCAAAGCGGAGCCAATGTTGTAAGCGGAGCCAACGCTGTAAGCGGAGCCAACGCTGTAAGCGGATCCAATGTTGTAAGCGGAGCCAATGTTGTAAGCGGAGCCAATGCTGTAAGCGGAGCCAACGCTGTAAGCGGATCCAATGTTGTAAGCGGAGCCAATGTTGTAAGCGGAGCCAATGTTGTAAGCGGAGCCAATGCTGCAAGCGGAGCCAAAGCTGTAAGCGGAGCGAATACAACTGTCTAAGCGTAATTCCCTGCCTACTGTGAAGTGAAAGAAAACAAGACGAGAAAGCTTGTCAAACTCAATTTTAAACACACATATACGCAAAGACGATATAATATGCATTTAACACGGTTATTAGTGAAGGAAATTGGCACATTCAAATTGTCTTAAACGGACAGAAACACTAGGTCATAAGGCAAGATGAATATATATATATATATATATATATATATATATATATATATATATATATATATATATATATTTAAAGAATGATGGGAAGATAGTACGATTTTCAACAAACAAATGACAGGAAGTTGATGGGCTTGTAAACGAACAGATGACAGGAAGTAAATGGGCTAGTAAACAAGCAAATGACATTAAGTTGATGGGCTTGTAAACAAACAGATGACAGGAAGTTGATGGGCTTGTAAACGAACAGATGGCAGGAAGTTAATGGGCTTGTAAACATACAGATGGCGGGAAGTTAATGGGCTTGTAAACGAACAGATGGCGGGAAGTTAATGGGCTTGTAAACGAACAGATGGCGGGAAGTTAATGGGCTTGTAAACGAACAGATGGCGGGAAGTTAATGGGCTTGTAAACAAAAAAGGTATAAGAGTAATGAATAAGAAAACACCAAAGACAATGGCAGATTTAGAAAATGAATTCAAGTTTAGGGTCGCGGAGCTTACGTTAAAGGTGGAGATTTGGAGTTGGAGGCTGAAGGCTGAAGGCTGGAGGCTGGAGGTTGGAGGCTGGAGGTTGGAGGCTGGAGGCTGGAGGTTGGAGGCTGGAGGCTGGAGGTTGGAGGCTGGAGGTTGTTAATTTGAGGAATCTACCGAAATCTTCGGTGATTTTTTTTGTTTCCAAACATATCTATAACCCCAACAAGGTAAAGGGGGGAACTTCATTATGCAAGCGTTTACACGAAGTTACAATGGTTCTCACACCACGCAGACATGAACCCGTGATTGATGCATGTTTAATTTGAAAATCGATAACAAGGTCGTGTGCACGGTAACTCACCCCCCCCTTAACCCCCACCCCACACCCCAACGCCCACACCAAAGAAAGCCATTTTCTTTGATTTCACCCCTTGGTAGTCGTGGTAACGGAATAAAGAGAAAAAAAGTGTGATTGGGTTCATGAAAAGAGTTTGTACCGACCCGACTAATGCCATCAAAGTTGAAACGTTTGGCATCCCACCAAGCAGTCGGGTCCCTGTTAGTTTGGGAGCTAATGAAGCGTCCCTCAAAGTTCATACATCGAGATGGAACTGACGTTCAGATAGAGCAGAGGTCCCCAAACTGTTTTGTCTCGCAGACCACTTTCCATGTTTTTCGGTTTTGGGTAGACCCCCTGCTTACATGATATTGATTTTTGTTTTTGCAAATTCATTAACTTCAAATGTATTGTAGGACAGCCGGAATAGTGCTACTCACTTTGAAAGATTTACATTTATATTCATATATCAGAAAAAAAACGGAAAACCTCAAATTTTAATATGATTTTTCATCACGTTTCATGAACATATTTTTTTTTTCACTTCATAGGTACTTTTATAATTTATGTTGAAAGATATATGTCTTTGTATTATAAGATAATATTATGTAAGTAAATAGGTACTATCTGTGTATGTGGATTATTCCATTCATGGAAGGCCAAAATAGAAGTCGCGACCTGCTTACATAAGATCCACTATCGTTGACCCCCAGTTTCATTTCATGGACCCCTATTTTTTTTCCGTGACATGTACCTCTTGCAAGTTGTCGTCGACCCCAGGGGGTCTATATAGACCACTTTGGGAATCACTGAGATAGAGCTTTTAACATGTGAGAGGGGGGGAGGTAGGTGGAGAAGGAAGGCCGTATCAAGGATTTTTTCCATTAAGGTCAAGAAGATGTTAATTGAACGGTATTTTCTTTTAGTTACTGATCCTACTGACCGAAATAGCGAGGGCTGTAATAGAATTTTAGTTACTAATCCTACTGACCGAAATAGCGAGGGCTGTAATAGAATTTTAGTTACTGATCCTACTGACCGAAATAGCGAGGGCTGTAATAGAATTTTAGTTACTTATCCTACTGACCGAAATAGCGAGGGCTGTAATAGAATTTTAGTTACTGATCCTACTGACCGAAATAGCGAGGGCTGTAATAGAATTTTAGTTACTGATCCTACTGACCGAAATAGCGAGGGCTGTAATAGAATTTTAGTTACGGATCCTACTGACCGAAATAGCGAGGGCTGTAATAGAATTTTAGTTACTGATCCTACTGACCGAAATAGCGAGGGTTGTAATAGAATTTTAGTTACGGATCCTACTGACCGAAATAGCGAGGGCTGTAATAGAATTTTAGTTACTGATCCTACTGACCGAAATAGCGAGGGCTGTAATAGAATTGGGCGGGCCAATGTGAGATGCACGGTCCAATGTGAGGTCTACGGTCCAAATTGCGTTCATTTACGGCTTTAGAAAAGGCGGATCGCCGTTTTTATAGTGGAATAGTTTGCCATCCAAAATTTGATGGGATCCTTGTGCACAAAGGAACACGATTTTCGTAAGTGGACATGACTTTAACTTTATCACTTTACATTAAAATACACGAAATCTTGCATGTAACAGAAATTGTTAGAGGATAATATGTTCATTTGGTGAGCTCATTCAAAGGAGGTAATTTTATGATATAAGGGAGATTTCAGGCACACATCGTACGATGATGTTTCGGGCACGCGTCCCGTGATGAAATTTCACGCCCAGTCCTACGGTGACACGTCAGACTCTTTATTTCCTTGATATGTCAGGCAATGTTTCGCGGTGACTTTTCAGACGATGTCTTATGATGACATTTCAGGCAATGTTTTTTGGGGGTTATATGCAAGGCCAGGTCTTATTGTGACAGCAGGCACTTTACTCACGGCGACGCTTCAGAGCCATGCCCCATTCAGTGCAATTTTAGGACTCTCATTACGCACATTCAGACACCGTCTCAAAGTGAAATATCAGGGTGGGGGGTGGGTGGATTTCAATGGTGACACCACAGAAACTGTCTCATTCAAACCCATTAGACACCGTGATTTGTTAAAAAAATTCAGGGGGGGGGGTGGATTTCAATGGTGACACCACAGAAACTGTCTCATTCAAACCCATTGGACACCGTGATTTTGTTAAAAAAATTCAGGGGAGGGGGGTGGATTTCAATGGTGACACCACAGAAACTGTCTCATTCAAACCCATTGGACACCGTGATTTTGTTAAAAAAATTCAGGGGAGGGGGGTGGATTTCAATGGTGACACCACAGAAACTGTCTCATTCAAACCCATTAGACACCGTGATTTGTTAAAAAATTTCAGGCGCTGTCACATTGGGATGTTTCAGACACTGTCACGTAGTGAAATTTCAGGCGCTGTCACGTAGTGAAATTTCAGGCGCTGTCATGTAGTGAAATTTCAGGCGCTCACTCAATCTTATCCGACGATGACAGTTCAAACACTGTCGGGCTTAGGCCATTATTAAAGACACGGGCTCAGGATGAAAGATTCTCCTCGACTAAACGTCTTCTCGAAAGAGAGGGCTCAGAGAGTTGCAATCTGTGTCGGTGTAAACGCTACAATATCGAGCCGGCCTCGGTTTTAAAAGATTTAACGCTTTGCTGGACTCGCATTGATTACTCGTTCAAACCGAAGAACCGAAGAGCCGACGCCGCCGGATAGCGAGAAAGAGAGGATGAGGCGGCGAGGACTTTAAGGAACGAGTACTGCATCGACGTGTTGGTAACTTTGTCTCTTGAGATTCCAGGATGGTAGCTACCGAGTCGTCTGCTCAACAACAACAAAAATAAAAAAATTAAATTACGTAAAAAAAAAAATAGACGAGATCGAATGTTTCCAGAAGAAGACCAAAAATGAAAGAAGATGAAAATTATCCAGGGATCCCTGCACGTCATAGCAACAATGGGCGGGTTAATAAGATAGTTGTACACAAGTAATTGAACAGCGCTTCTCGGTTATTTTTTTTTTACTTTTTAAACATTTTGTAAGGACTAAAAAAATGTTCGTGGTATTGCAAAGAAACTTTCGGATTATCTTTAGATTTTTTGCGCTAATCTTTTCACTTTTTTTATTTAAAAAAAAATATTTTCGTTAAGTCAATATTTTCTTTGTTGGCTTCCATTTTATTTTATTTTATTATTTTACAGTAAATTATGTAAATTAAAAAAAAACCATAATTGTTACTTTTTTTTTTTTTTGAACTTGTGGTCATTAAGGTAGGTCCTGGTGTCATAGTGCGGGGTTCCAGTGGTCATAAAGGTAGGTCCTGGTGTCTAGAGATAGTGCGGGGTTCCAGTGGTCATAAAGGTAGGTCCTGGTGTCTAGAGATAGTGCGGGGTTCCAGTGGTCATAAAGGTAGGTCCGGGTGTCTAGAGATAGTGCGGGGTTCCAGTGGTCATAAAGGTAGGTCCTGGTGTCTAGAGATAGTGCGGGGTTCCAGTGGTCATAAAGGTAGGTCCTGGTGTCTAGAGATAGTGCGGGGTTCCAGTGGTCATAAAGGTAGGTCCTGGTGTCTAGAGATAGTGCGGGGTTCCAGTGGTCATAAAGGTAGGTCCTGGTGTCTAGAGATAGTGCGGGGTTCCAGTGGTCATAAAGGTAGGTCCTGATGTCTAGAGATAGTGCGGGGTTCCAGTGGTCATAAAGGTAGGTCCTGGTGTCTAGAGATAGTGCGGGGTTCCAGTGGTCATAAAGGTAGGTCCTGGTGTCTAGAGATAGTGCGGGGTTCCAGTGGTCATAAAGGTAGGTCCGGGTGTCTAGAGATAGTGCGGGGTTCCAGTGGTCATAAAGGTAGGTCCTGGTGTCTAGAGATAGTGCGGGGTTCCAGTGGTCATAAAGGTAGGTCCTGGTGTCTAGAGATAGTGCGGGGTTCCAGTGGTCATAAAGGTAGGTCCTGGTGTCTAGAGATAGTGCGGGGTTCCAGTGGTCATAAAGGTAGGTCCTGGTGTCTAGAGATAGTGCGGGGTTCCAGTGGTCATAAAGGTAGGTCCTGGTGTCTAGAGATAGTGCGGGGTTCCAGTGGTCATAAAGGTAGGTCCTGGTGTCTAGAGATAGTGCGGGGTTCCAGTGGTCATAAAGGTAGGTCCTGGTGTCTAGAGATAGTGCGGGGTTCCAGTGGTCATAAAGGTAGGTCCTGGTGTCTAGAGATAGTGCGGGGTTCCAGTGGTCATAAAGGTAGGTCCTGGTGTCTAGAGATAGTGCGGGGTTCCAGTGGTCATAAAGGTAGGTCCTGATGTCTAGAGATAATGCGGGGTTCCAGTGGTCATAAAGGTAGGTCCTGGTGTCTAGAGATAGTGCGGGGTTCCAGTGGTCATAAAGGTAGGTCCTGGTGTCTAGAGATAGTGCGGGGTTCCAGTGGTCATAAAGGTAGGTCCTGGTGTCTAGAGATAGTGCGGGGTTCCAGTGGTCATAAAGGTAGGTCCTGGTGTCTAGAGATAGTGCGGGGTTCCAGTGGTCATAAAGGTAGGTCCTGGTGTCTAGAGATAGTGCGGGGTTCCAGTGGTCATAAAGGTAGGTCCTGGTGTCTAGAGATAGTGCGGGGTTCCAGTGGTCATAAAGGTAGGTCCTGGTGTCTAGAGATAGTGCGGGGTTCCAGTGGTCATAAAGGTAGGTCCTGGTGTCTAGAGATAGTGCGGGGTTCCAGTGGTCATAAAGGTAGGTCCTGGTGTCTAGAGATAGTGCGGGGTTCCAGTGGTCATAAAGGTAGGTCCTGGTGTCTAGAGATAGTGCGGGGTTCCAGTGGTCATAAAGGTAGGTCCTGGTGTCTAGAGATAGTGCGGGGTTCCAGTGGTCATAAAGGTAGGTCCTGGTGTCTAGAGATAGTGCGGGGTTCCAGTGGTCATAAAGGTAGGTCCTGGTGTCTAGAGATAGTGCGGGGTTCCAGTGGTCATAAAGGTAGGTCCTGGTGTCTAGAGATAGTGCGGGGTTCCAGTGGTCATAAAGGTAGGTCCTGGTGTCTAGAGATAGTGCGGGGTTCCAGTGGTCATAAAGGTAGGTCCTGGTGTCTAGAGATAGTGCGGGGTTCCAGTGGTCATAAAGGTAGGTCCTGGTGTCTAGAGATAGTGCGGGGTTCCAGTGGTCATAAAGGTAGGTCCTGGTGTCTAGAGATAGTGCGGGGTTCCAGTGGTCATAAAGGTAGGTCCTGGTGTCTAGAGATAGTGCGGGGTTCAAGTGGTCATAAAGGTAGTTCCTGGTGTCTAGAGATAGTGCGGGGTTCCATTGGTCATAAAGGTAGGTCCGGGTGTCTAGAGATAGTGCGGGGTTCCAGTGGTCATAAAGGTAGGTCCTGGTGTCTAGAGATAGTGCGGGGTTCCAGTGGTCATAAAGGTAGTTCCTGGTGTCTAGAGATAGTGCGGGGTTCCAGTGGTCATAAAGGTAGGTCCTGGTGTCTAGAGATAGTGCGGGATTCCAGTGGTCATAAAGGTAGGTCCGGGTTTTTAGAGATAGTGCGGGGTTCCAGTGGTCATAAAGGAAGGTCCGGGTTTTTAGAGATAGTGCGGGGTTCCAGTGGTCATAAAGGTAGGTCCGGGTTTTTAGAGATAGTGCGGGGTTCCAGTGGTCATAAAGGTAGTTCCTGGTGTCTAGAGATAGTGCGGTGTTCCAGTGGTCATAAAGGTAGGTCCGGGTGTCTAGAGATAGTGCGGGGTTCCAGTGGTCATAAAGGTAGGTCCTGGTGTCTAGAGATAGTGCGGGGTTCCAGTGGTCATAAAGGTAGTTCCTGGTGTCTAGAGATAGTGCGGGGTTCCAGTGGTCATAAAGGTAGGTCCTGGTGTCTAGAGATAGTGCAGGGTTCCAGTGGTCATAAAGGTAGGTCTGGGTTTTTAGAGATAGTGCAGGGTTCCAGTGGTCATAAAGGTAGATCCGGGTTTTTAGAGATAGTGCGGGGTTCCAGTGGTCATAAAGGTAGGTCCTGGTGTCTAGAGATAGTGCGGTGTTCCAGTGGTCATAAAGGTAGGTCCGGGTTTTTAGAGATAGTGCGGGGTTCCAGTGGTCATAAAGGTAGGTCCGGGTTTTTAGAGATAGTGCGGGGTTCCAGTGGTCATAAAGGTAGGTCCTGGTTTTTAGAGATAGTGCGGGGTTCCAGTGGTCATAAAGGTAGGTCCTGGTTTTTAGAGATAGTGCGGGGTTCCAGTGGTCATAAAGGTAGGTCCTGGTGTCTAGAGATAGTGCGGGGTTCCAGTGGTCATAAAGGTAGTTCCTGGTGTCTAGAGATAGTGCGGGGTTCCAGTGGTCATAAAGGTAGGTCCTGGTGTCTAGAGATAGTGCGGGGTTCCAGTGGTCATAAAGGTAGGTCTGGGTTTTTAGAGATAGTGCATGGTTCCAGTGGTCATAAAGGTAGGTCCGGGTTTTTAGAGATAGTGCGGGGTTCCAGTGGTCATAAAGGTAGGTCCTGGTGTCTAGAGATAGTGCGGTGTTCCAGTGGTCATAAAGGTAGGTCCGGGTTTTTAGAGATAGTGCGGGGTTCCAGTGGTCATAAAGGTAGGTCCGGGTTTTTAGAGATAGTGCGGGGTTCCAGTGGTCATAAAGGTAGGTCCTGGTTTTTAGAGATAGTGCGGGGTTCCAGTGGTCATAAAGGTAGGTCCTGGTTTTTAGAGATAGTGCGGGGTTCCAGTGGTCATAAAGGTAGGTCCTGGTGTCTAGAGATAGTGCGGGGTTCCAGTGGTCATAAAGGTAGGTCCGGGTTTTTAGAGATAGTGCGGGGTTCCAGTGGTCATAAAGGTAGGTCCTGGTGTCTAGAGATAGTGCGGGGTTCCAGTGGTCATAAAGGTAGGTCCTGGTCTCTAGAGATAGTGCGGGGTTCCAGTGGTCATAAAGGTAGGTCCTGGTGTCTAGAGATAGTGCGGGGTTCCAGTGGTCATAAAGGTAGGTCCTGGTGTCATAGTGCGGGGTTCCAGTGGTCATAAAGGTAGGTCCTGGTGTCTAGAGATAGTGCGGAGTTCCAGTGGTCATAAAGGTAGGTCCTGGTGTCTAGAGATAGTGCGGAGTTCCAGTGGTCATAAAGGTAGGTCCTGGTGTCTAGAGATAGTGCGGGGTTCCAGTGGTCATAAAGGTAGGTCCTGGTGTCTAGAGACAGTGCGGAGTTCCAGTTAAGGTTTTTTATGAACTATAGCATTTGAACTCACGCCAAAATATTCAGTTTATATCAGAGTTCAGTTTATTACTCTTTCTTATTTTATTATATGTCGTCTATCTTTTGCAGAATTGTTTACCTCATCTTTCACTCGTAATATGTGTACTAAATTTCTCTAACCATTATCTCACTCTCCCTCGCCTCTCTCTCTTTACCCCATCTTTTACTCCTAATATGTGTACTTAATTTCTCTAACCATCATCTCACTCTCACTCGCCTCTCTCTCCCTCCCTCCCCTCTCTCTTCCTCAATTCTCTCCATCCCTCCCTCACCTAACTCTCCCTCAATTATCCCTCTCCCTTACCTCTCTCTACATCACACCTCTTTCTCACTCACATATGTATATCTCTCTATCTCTTACACAATTCTCTTTCCCTCATCTCTCTATCCTTACCTGCCCTTTCTCACTCATCTCTCCCTCTCCTTCCTGCTCTTTGTCCAATACATTTCTCCCTCACCTCTCTTTCTGCATCACCTCTTCTCCCTCTCTCTCTCCATCCTCTTCATAATTCAATGTTTTCTCTCCCTTCCCTTCTCATATCTCCTCATAATTAACTCTATAATATTTGCTCTCTAACTCGCTTCAAGTTTCCTTCCGAATTCCCTTTTCATTTTCATCACCACACACACTCCCCTCAAACATAGTATCCCTGTCACACAAACTCTCTCTCAAACAAAGTATCCCTGTCACACAAACTCTCACTCAAACATAGTATCCTTGTCACACAAACTCTCACTCAAACATAGTATCCTTGTCACACAAACTCTCACTCAAACAAAGTATCCCTGTCACACAAACTCTCACTCAAACAAAGTATCCCTGTCACACAAACTCTCACTCAAACAAAGTATCCCTGTCACACAAACTCTCACTCAAACAAAGTATCCTTGTCACACAAACTCTCACTCAAACAAAGTATCCCTGTCACACAAACTCTCACTCAAACATAGTATCCCTGTCACACAAACTCTCACTCAAACAAAGTATCCCTGTCACACAAACTCTCACTCAAACATAGTATCCCTTTCACACAAACTCTTTCTCAAACAAAGTATCCCTGTCACACAAACTCTCACTCAAACATAGTATCTCTGTCACACAAACTCTCACTCAAACATAGTATCCCTGTCACACAAACTCTCACTCAAACATAGTATCCCTGCCAAACAAACTCTACCTCAAACATAGTATCCCTTTCACACAAACTCTCTCTCAAACAAAGTATCCCTGTCGCACAAACTCTCACTCAAACATAGTATCTCTGTCACACAAACTCTCACTCAAACATAGTATCACTGACACACAAACTCTCCCTCAAACATAGTATCCCTGTCACACAAACTCTCACTCAAACATAGTATCACTGACACACAAACTCTCACTCAAACATAGTATCTCTGTCACACAAACTCTACCTCAAACATAGTATCTCTGTCACACAAACTCTCACTCAAACATAGTATCACTGACACACAAACTCTCCCTCAAACATAGTATCCCTGTCACACAAACTCTCACTCAAACATAGTATCACTGACACACAAACTATACTCTCTTGACAAACGTACTCCATTACACCCCTCAAAAATTCTCTCCTCCTCACAGACACTCTCCGAGATATTTTTCCCCTCTCTCTCTCGGGGGCAAATAAACATTCCTACTAATTTAGTTACACGCGAGGGCGGGATGGCTCGAGTCATTAATTCATCCACAGATGAAATGCCCCCAAGACCGACCCTGGGTACACGAGACAGTTGACACGAAATCCATTATGGTGGTCATTAATGTCTAAGCCGTTTTGGGACGAATCGTTATGATTTGTTGGAGCACGGTCGAATAGCCCGGATGTTGACAACAAGACGGTGCGAGAGTTTATGGTACAATTAGCAGCTAACCATGAGAACATTACGAAACAGAACATCGTGATGGCTCTATCACTGAATGTGCTACTTGATGGCTCTATCACTGTAGGTGCTTCTTGATGGCTCTATCACTGTAGGTGCTTGGCTCTATCATTTTAGGTGCTTCTTGATGGCTCTATCACTTGCATGTGCTTCTAGTTGGCTCTATCACTTGCATGTGCTTCTAGTTGGCTCTATCCCTTTACGTGGAGGTTGTTTATTTTGTATAAACTTTCCACTAATAAAAGTGTTAAACTAAAGATGAGAACAATTGTCAACGACCCCACAGTTATAATGAAGTGGGTAAGTAAGACGCCCATGGTGTCGTAGAAGAAATGAATCAATCCGAGAATTTGAGCGTAGAATTCCGGCGTAGAATAGGGGCGTAAATTCCGGCATAGAATTTCGGCCTAGAATTCCGGCGCAGAATTGGGGCGTAGAATTGGGGCGTAGAGTTCCGGCGTAGAATTTGGAAGTAGAATTGGGGCGTATAATGGAGATGGAAGCATGGGCCGGCGTTCAATTAGGGTGATACATTGGGCGTTAAACTCGAGCCTACAATTGGCGGTGTAGAATCAATCGATATAATTCTCCAGGTATGTGCGGGTGTAATGGTGAGTTGACTAGCCCGCAAAATTGCGCTAAATGAGGTTCTTACAAAAAATACCGCAAGTTCGTTTGGTGCGTAATGGTTTCTTTTGTTTTACGGTAATAATCTCATTTTAAATTGCGCACCTGGGGGTGGGGGGGGGGTTAAGTAATAATTGGAGTGAATATAAAGGGCGTTACTTGAATGCATTTTTTTTTTCAAGTAACTTTATTTGATGAGAGGTTCACACATTGTCGCCGGCTATGTTAGGCAGGCTATATATATTTATTTTATTTTAATTTATTTTTTTAATATTTTTTTTTTTAATAACAACTCCGACGTGTTTTTTTTCCCGTGAGTTACTACAAACGAGCAATGGATCTTTCAAAGTCTCCATAAGATTGGCCTGGTGACGCCACGCGGCGCTCGCAGACACGTCACGAGTAACAGATCCATAGTAGATATGGCCAGAATTTGCAACAGATTTATGAAGTTTCTGATGGGGAAATAAATCAGCACCAAAATGTTGTGAACATAGATAATTTAGCACTACGGTTTTATGAATCTAGACAATTTAGCAACACGATATTGCAAATCTGGTCAATTTAGAACCACAATGTTGTGCATCTAGACAATGTAGCACCACATCTTTGTGAGTCTAGCCATTCAGCACCACAACTTTGTGAGTCTAGCCATTCAGCACCACACTGTTGTGAATCTGGTCAATTTAGCACCACGTTATTGTGAATCTATACGATTTAGCACCACACTGTTTTGAATCTAGATAATTTGGCACCACAATGTTGTGAATCTAGACCAGGGGTGGGCAAACTTTTTGTGCGGCGGGCCACATTGACAAATGTAATGGCTATTTGGGGGGGGGGGGGGGCGGATGTATAGTATGTCCAATTTTATGCCGATAAACATTTCTCTATGTTAAAATCGGTAAATTCGCTTTTTAGCCTTACATGACAAAAGTCAAGGACTGTTTTAAAAAAATAGAGAATTAGAAAGTTGATCAAACATTGTTAAAACAATCATAACGGTACGGTACATGAAATTCTGTAAAATTCAAAAACATAACTTAAAAACTAAGTAATTTAAAAAAAAATTCTTAATGCTTTCGAGGGCCACATAATATCAGTTGCCGGGCCGCATGTGGCCCGTGGGCCGTAGTTTGCCCACCCCTGATCTAGACCAATGAGCATCACAGTTTTATGAATCTAGACCAATGAGCACCATAGTTTTATGAATCTAGACCAGGCCCGCACAAGTTAAAGTGTAAGGCGGGCCGTATCACTTTATGAAAAAGGTGTGCGGGCCGAAAGAAAATAGCGCGGGGGGGGGGAAGCTATTAAGAACAAAATAATAATAATTCGTTTCTTCGCGGGTCGCAAAGTGGGGGCTGGCGGGCCTTATGTTGTGCCGCCCTGATGTAGACAATTTAGCATTACAAACCCATCCGGCCATGGTAACCATATATTCAGACACCGTCACTGAAATACCATCTTCACCATGTTCCCTTAAAAGACCGTGAAACATGATCTGAGCCGACCAGGGACCTACCGCTGCTGATGAAGGTCCTCAAATTGGTCCCCTCAGACATCTTCCAAATTAACCCACTCTCGCCCATCCCCCGCACTAACTAACCCCCCCCCCCCCCCCACGCCCCAGGGACTTGATATGGGATTAAGAAGTTTTTTTGGACTGGTCAGCTGAACATTACATTTGTATAATGACAAGACTGGCCCATCTGTGTGAAGAGTTTGGTAGCGGGGGTTTGGAGTTATTGGGGGTAGGAAATACTCACAAGGTGACATTGAATCCGACGTGCACGACTATATGAGACTAAACATTGTTATAATAAAAAGTGTTGTGACTGTAAAAAACAACAAAAAACAACAATAAGAACTCAGGTAGAAGAAATACATACAACAGACCTGTTTACTCTTACGATTTTGGCGTACAATGTACGATTTTGAGGTGTACACATTATATAAATTATATAAACTGTATGTTTATTTTAATTTTTTTTTACTAGTAAGATAATGTATTGAACGATTTTGTGGTGATATTGTGCGATTTTAAGAGTTTGAGGGTAAACAGGTCTGATACACTGACACACCCACCCCCTACCTGTTAAAGTTTGTCTTGTCTTAAGACTGCGGTGTTGTTAATTTTTGCCGTTTTATTTTGTTTGTGTTTGCTTGTTGTTATTGTTGTTTTTCATAAATCAAAAATCGACCAGGTCTCAACTCATCCATCATTGTGTGGATTTAAGTCGGTGGGTTAATATAATATGAATCCATTAGGTGGGTGAATGGTGTCACAAGTTGTCTATGACTGTCACGGAAAGGATGAGTTAACAAATTCAGTAGGTGGGTGAATGATGTCACAAGTTGTCTATGACTGTCACGGAAAGGATGAGTTAACATATTCAGTAGGTGGGTGAATGATGTCACAAGTTGTCTATGACTGTCACGGAAAGGATGAGTTAACAAATTCAGTAGGTGGATGAATGATGTCACAAGTTGTCTATGACTGTCACGGAAAGGATGAGTTAACATATTCAGTAGGTGGGTGAATGATGTCACAAGTTGTCTATGACTGTCACGGAAAGGATGAGTTAACAAATTCAGTAGGTGGATGCCTGATGTCACATGTTGTCTATGACTGTCACGGAAAGGATGAGTTAACATATTCAGTAGGTGGATGAATGATGTCACATGTTGTCTATGACTGTCACGGAAAGGATGAGTTAACATATTCAGTAGGTGGATGCATGATGTCACATGTTGTCTATGACTGTCACGGAAAGGACGAGTTAACATATGAATTCAGTAAGTGGATGAATGATTTCCAACGTTGTCTAGGACTTAATGGATGTAAAACTGGATAGATGGATTGAAACGTACGCTCGAGTGGCAGGAAAATTAATCTGTTTAATGGATTAGCAGGAATTCCGAGTTGTATCCAATGATATGCTGGATACATAACAGCGTTGATGTGATAAGGGTTGGATTGGTTTATTAAAGTGAAGAATTCTGGATGGAATGATAAAAATATGGACATGTGGATTGAGATTTTGTTCAAATTTAAATGAATAGTTTCTACAGATGGAAGTCTGAGAATAGAGTCCATGAAACGATTTTTTTTTTTTATTATTATAATTTTTTTTAATGCTTTTTATATCTTTTTTTGTTTTTTAAGTTTAAGTTTGTTTTTTGTTTTTTTAAATAAGCCGCAAAAACAAAATGAGTTGGTCGAATGTCTGATTCGTTGGTCGAATGTCTGATTCGTTGGTCGAATGTCTGATTCGTTGGTCGAATGTCTGATTCGTTGGTCGAATGTCTGATTCGTTGGTCGAATGTCTGATTCGTTGGTCGAATGTCTGATTCGTTGGTCGAATGTCTGATTCGTTGGTCGAATGTCTGATTAGTTGGTCGAATGTCTGATTCGTTGGTCGAATGTCTGATTAGTTGGTCGAATTGTCTGATTCGTTGGTCGAATTGTCTGATTCGTTGGTCGAATGTCAGCAGGACAGAACACAGTTAAAATGATCATGGACTGGATCTAAAGTGCATTCAGTTTAACAAGGACAATGTAACTGCCAATAGTTAATTAAAGAGAGAGAGAAAGAGAGAGATGAGAAAGAGAGAGATAAATAGAGAGAGAGAGAGAAATAGAGAGAGGGGAAAATAGAGAGAGAGAGAGATATAAATAGAGAGAGAGAGAGAGGAGGTGAGAGGTGGGATATTTTCGGGGAGAGCGAGGAAGAGAGAGAAGAAAGAAGAGGAGAGTATAGAGGGTGAGAGATATAGAGAGAAAGAGGGATAAGAGAAGAGAGAGGGGAGGAGAGGAAGAGAGAAAGCGAAATAAAGTAAGCGAGAGGGGACAGGAAAAGAGAGAGGAAGAGATCGAAATGGGGTAGAATGAGAGAGGGATAGAGAAAAGGGGGAAAGAGAGGACGAGAGAAAAGGGAGAAAGAGAGAGAGAGAGCGAAAAGGGGGAAAGAGAGGGTAAGAGCTAGAGAGAGAGAGAGAGAGTGTGTGTGTGTGTGCGTGTGTGTGTGTGTGTGCGCGCGGGAAAGGGTGGGGTTCTGTTCTCGTCTATTATGATGGCCTGGACAACGCGTCTCACCATTCGCTCCCCTACTCATCCTCCTGTCAATACTTTTAATGGTACGTCATAAAGAAATGTCTGGCCCGTCGAACACATAATTCAACAGCCAAATACAGTGGTTCCCACGTTCATGAGTTCCTGTTGTTGTTTTTAACGTGACGATTCAAATGACGCCCTTACAAATGCAAGTTAGGACATCCGTACATGTGTACAAGGTCATCAGTTATAGGACCAATGTCGTAGCCTCAGACCTTACATGTGTACAAGGTCATAAGTTATAGGACCAATGTCGTAGCCTCAGACCTTACATGTGTACAAGGTCATAAGTTATAGGACCAATGTCGTAGCCTCAGACCTTACATGTGTACAAGGTCATAAGTTATAGGACCAATGTCGTAGCCTCAGACCTTACATGCGTACAAGGTCATCAGTTATAGACCAATGTCGTAGCCTCAGACCTTACATGTGTACAAGGTCATAAGTTATAGGACCAATGTCGTAGCCTCAGACCTTACATGTGTACAAGGTCATCAGTTATAGGACCAATGTCGTAGCCTCAGACCTTACATGCGTACAAGGTCATCAGTTATAGACCAATGTCGAAACCTCAGACCTTACATGTGTATAATGTCATCAGTTATAGGACCAATGTCGTAGCCTCAGACCTTACATGTGTACAAGGTCATAAGTTATAGGACCAATGTCGTAGCCTCAGACCTTACAAGTGTACAAGGTCATCAGTTATAGGACCAATGTCGTAGCCTCAGACCTTACATGTGTACAAGGTCATCAGTTATAGGACCAATGTCCGTAGCCTCAGACCTTACAAGTGTACAAGGTCATCAGTTATAAGACCAATGTCCGTAGCCTTAGACCTTACATGTGTACAAGGTCATCAGTTATAGACCAATGTCGTAGCCTCACACATTACATGTGTACAAGGTCATCAGTTATAGGACCAATGTCGTAGCCTCAGACCTTACATGTGTACAAGGTCATCAGTTATATGACCAATGTCGGTAGCCTCAAACCTTACATGTGTAAAAGGTCATCAGTTATAAGACCAATGTCTGTAGCCTCATACCTTACAAGTGTACAAGGTCATCAGTTATAGGACCAATGTCGTAGCCTCAGACCTTACGTGTGTACAAGGTCATCAGTTATAGGACCAATGTCCGTAGCCTCAGACCTTGCAAGTGTACAAGGTCATCAGTTATAGGACCAATGTCCGTAGCCTCAGACCTTACATGTGTACAAGGTCATCAGTTATAGACCAATGTCGAAACCTCAGACCTTACATGTGTACAAGGTCATCAGTTATAGACCAATGTCGAAACCTCAGACCTTACAAGTGTACAAGGTCATCAGTTATAGGACCAATGTCGAAACCTCAGACCTTACAAGTGTACAAGGTCATCAGTTATAGACCAATGTCGAAACCTCAGACCTTACATGTGTACAAGGTCATCAGTTATAGGACCAATGTCGAAACCTCAGACCTTACAAGTGTACAAGGTCATCAGTTATAGGACCAATGTCCGTAGCCTCAGACCTTACATGTGTACAAGGTCATCAGTTATAAGACCAATGTCCGTAGCCTCAGACCTTACAAGTGTACAAGGTCATCAGTTATAGGACCAATGTCGTAGTCTCAGACTTTTTGCCGGATTTTTTTTTTCCATTTAAACAAAATGACATCTGCAGTTGGCCGAAAATGCCAACCTGTGATATAAAGGGGGAAAAAAGTGTCAACCGGACCGCCGCCACCCCCACCCCCCCCCACTCGGCCCACCCCTACGTTACCCTACTCCACTGAATAAGAAATATACGTAACAGTGATAATACGCCTCGGGATTTTAAATCGTATGTGTGGACTGAAAAATTTATGTGAGAACCTTTGGCTAATAAATCTTCTTAATAGAATCCAATAGATCTCGCAGTTTTTTTATTATTTTTTTTATTTGTTTGTTCCCTCGAAAGTGAAAAGTGGTTAACGCGTCTATCGCCAGGATTGGTTTGTATCACGTGGTTTGATGGACGTATCACGTGGTTTGATGGACGTATCACGTGGTTTGATGGACGTATCACGTGGTTTGATGGACGTATCACGTGGTTTTATGAACGTATCACGTGATTTGATGGACGTATAACGTGGTTTGATGGACGTATCACGTGGTTTGATGGACGTATCACGTGGTTTGATGGACGTATCACGTGGTTTGATGGACGTATCACGTGGTTTGATGGATGTATCAAGATGTTTTAATGAAGCACATCATTACACAAGACCAGTACCGGATTTACCTATAAGCTAAATAAGCTACAGCTTAGGGCCTCACAATCTGTCAGCTATATAGTTTTAAATTTTCTTTGACCACCTCATGTAATTTCAAACGGTAGGGGGGCCCTCTGGACTTTGTATAGCTTAGGGCCCCAGCGAGTCTAAATTAGGCCCTGCACAAGACGCAATAACGTTAGCAATAGACTCAAATCGTGAGTCCGGATATATATATATATATGTGTACAATATATATATATATATATAATGAAAACGTTTGCAATGTCATTAAAAATATGAGGTGGCGTGTGTACCTTCTTGAGCAGATAATATCATGGCTGTATTTTTCAACTAAATAAAAGCAAGGTTGAATTATTCAATTAAAGCAAATTATGGTTGTATTATTGAACACACACACATACATTGTGCCACATACACATAGACACAACACACAAACACAAACAAAAACTTTGTACTGGCCTCATACATACGCAATATCTGAAACCGACCGCCAACATAGTCCACTTTGGAAGGTCTCATACATACGCAATATCTGAAACCGACCGCCAACATAGTCCACTTTGGAAGGTCTCATACATACGCAATATCTGAAACCGACCCCCAAATAGCCCGCTTTTAAATTTTAGCTAGCAACAAAGAGGCAGAAGGTCTTTTTTTTCCTCTAAAAATTTAATTGACAATCTTAAAGTGGTGAAGGTGGGAGGATAAAGAGAAGCGGACGCTAACGCTAATCAAGCATAGGACGTTGGTGACTGGTACAAGGAGGTGAGCCAATGACTGGTACAAGGAGGTGAGCCAATGACTGGTACTATGCAGTGAGCCAATGACTGGGACAAGTAAGTGAGCCAATGGCTGGTACAAGAAAGTGAGCCAACTGCTGGTACAAGGAAGTGAGCCAACTTCTGGTACAAGGAAGTGAGCCAATGTCTGGTACAAGGAAGTGAGCCAATGCCGTAGACAATAAAGATAAAACCTGATAGAGTTATGAAACACACGCGTTGTGATACTCTACTGATTATGCATTCGTGCTATTATTGTCTGGTTGTGCTTCAGATATAAGTAATGTGTTAGCTGTAATGATTATGTAGTCCTGCTGTGTTACAAATATAAGCACTGTGTTAGCTGTAATGATTATGCAATCCTGCTGTTATAGCCTGACTGTGTAACAACTAACGATGGATCTACAGACCACGATGTCCAGCTATAACGGCCTGAATGTGTTACAGATAATGATGGCTCTACTGACCATGATGTCCAGCTCTTTGGGCCTGACTAAGTTACAAATGACGGTGCCACTGACCATGATGTCAGGGTTATTTTAATGAACTTAATTTAAGTGAAATCGAATACTCTCATTAAGGACACCCAATTTATCAAAATTTATACTATTTGGCAACCAGGAATTATTCTGATTCTCTGTTGCTGTCTAACATTGCGTATATTAGGAAATCTCGCTTACCCCAGATTGTCAAAATTTTCCCCAGATTGAGAACCCCTGGAACCGCTTACAGTTCCCCCGTAGTCCGCATAATCTAACCGTTAAAAAAAAACCGGTGAGGGGGAAACCGTCACACGTTTGACGGAAGCAAGATTGTCATCAAATAAGCCATTAATACAACTGGCTAATGGGAATATATCGTTATGAAAAGGTGTTGTCCCCATCGAATAATTCCTCTGGAATCACCGTTCGTGTTATTTAAGTCTTTTCATTATATTTGCGGAGGTCAATGAAGATACTCGGACAGACGGGAATATGACATTTGATCAACTAGTTATTCGGCTTCTGTGATTAAAACACATCAGGGGAAAAAAATAACTTAATAATAATAATAATAACAATCTCAAACAGATTTGTTTGAATACACATAAGGTGACATCAATGAGTTTATTCTATCCTACAAGCATTTCATTTACTCCCCAACAGTAATATCTAACTTACCTATTGTAGATTGGATTAAAATAGTTTTTTTTGTTTTTTATAGCTTTCTACTTTTTGTTCCTTTCTCTTATTCGTTCTCTTTTTCTCTCTTCACATCTTAAAACTACACTAAATGGTAGAAACTAAAGATTTTGATTATTACTGGAAATTTTTTAGGTAATATATATATATATATATATATATATATATATATATATATATATATATATATTAAGTTGTATCTTTCAAGAATTTAATTTAGATTTCGGATAATAAAATAATTTAAGGCTAAAAAAATGTTAAGGGAAATAAAAGGTTTCCTATGCCGGTAATACTGCACTGGTTTAATACCTGATATTCGAAGGTGTATCACCTGGATCAGCGAAAACTGGGGTAGGGGGCGAAGGGAAACTCCTCACGGGCGCCAACGTCAGGGGGGGGGGGCGAAAATAAAATCGTATTTAGAAAGGAACTTGATGGGGAATTAAATGATAAAATCTCGTATCCCACGCCCCGGTCCCTTTAAACAAAAATTGGGGCGCAAAAATCGTCCCTTGACTTGTCCTTCCAGGGCGGCAATGAATCTTATATAGGTTTAGGCTTCCTCCCTAGTGCCAATGTTCCTCGGCACGTGCCTAACTTGAATAATAACAAACTTACAAAGTATTTTATCTCCAAGCGCTAATGACGCCTTATGTACCCACTAGACAACTCCGCTCATCCGATAGTGGCAAACTCTCGATACCGCGTGTTCGCCTTGAAACTTACGGAAAGCGCACGTTCGCATTTGCTGGCCCAACCATTTGGAACACCCTTCCTGACGCTCTCAAAAACAACCAGACGCTGGAGTCCTTCAAAACAAATTTAAAAACTCATCTATTTCGCAAACACCTGCTGGAATGATGTTGTCTACCATCTTTTCCAGCTTGTTATTATCTCCCAGCTTTGTTTTTGTACTGCGCTTCGAGCCTTTGGGGATGAAGCGTGATTTTTCAAATGAACTTTATTATTATTATTATTACATTCGGTAATAAATATTTATACTTGTCACTAGTTTTGTTTGGCAATGCGGTGTTTTTTTTTTTTGGTTTGTATGCCGCGGTTGATAGTTACCTCTCATGTCACATCATACCGTCTTAATTAATGAATTACCCCCAATGTGACAACATGCAATCTTCATTGATGAATTAACCCTTGTGACAACATACCATTTCATCTGATGAATTACTCCCACGTGACAACATACTGTCTTAATTAACGAATAACCTCTATCGTAACAACACACTGTCTCAGTTGATGAGTTATCTCCCCATGAGACAACGCACCAGCTTAGCTGAATTATCTCCCCATGAGACAACCCACCAACTCAGCTGAATTACCTCCCACGTTGTCTCAGTAAACGAAGAACCGTGATGCCTTGTGCCCTCTTGTACACGACAGTAATTGTAGAGAACTTGGGGCGCGGGGGGGGGGGGGAGGAGGGCGCCATTACAAAAACCAACATGGACTATTTATGGGCATTGCTGGCACAACGGACCTTTCTTATTAAAATGGCCGACAGGAAACCGTTTTTTT
The DNA here is from genome assembly GCA_964017045.1 of Omphiscola glabra. Taxonomy (NCBI): domain Eukaryota; kingdom Metazoa; phylum Mollusca; class Gastropoda; family Lymnaeidae; genus Omphiscola; species Omphiscola glabra. The sequence goes on along the minus strand of OZ024807.1, from coordinate 6,762,391 downwards.
TTTCTTATTTTTTTTCTTTCTTCTCATCATCGGGTATTACCATGACAACAGAACTTTGAGTCGACAGGAAGCCGGGTCAGAGAAATGAACACACATCAGGGGAGGTAAAACATATTGATCGCATTATTAAACAACTTCATCATTTTTCATACACCAACTAACGTCAAATACAGTTTTTGAAAAAAAAGAGTTAATTAAAGAGTCTGTAACAGAGACAATTTGATAGGTTTGCCTGGTAAGTGTTACAATTAAAATGAACTTAATGTGTGCTTAAAAAAATATTAATCAGAGTTGAATCCAAAATTTTGTAGTTAAGCTTTGAGATCGGTGCTCATCCTTGCTTGGCAAGAGAACCGTGTGGAAGTTGTTGCTGTTGTCTAGACTCCGTGCTTTCTTTCACGGTGACAGAGGGCCCGTGGTGACAGAGGACCGGTGAGGGAGAGGTCCCGTGTGGGGGAGGACCAGTGAGGGAGAGGTCCCATGTGGAAGAGGACCGGTGTGGTGGGAGAGGTCCTGTGGTGGCAGAGGTCAGGTGGTGGGAGAAGTCCCGTATGGGAGAGGACCCTTGTGGGAGAGCTCCCGTGTGGGGGAGGATCATTGTGGGGTAGGATCCGTGTGGGAGAGGTCCCATGTGGGAGACGACCCTTGTGCAAGAGGATCCGTGTGGGAGAGGACCCGCGTGGAAATCTTCCATTTCATATGAATCATATCGTTGTTGGAATTGTAGATCCTGAAGACCTCAAACAGTTACAAAACAACTTGACTTGCTCATGGTGTATCTAACTTGTCAATGGTGGGATTCAACGTACAACAAAAGCAACTTTGTAGGTTTGTGGACGTTCCTAGGCATAATTTTCTTTCTACATTTTCCGTTGATTGAAACTTGACATCAAACTCAAACGTATAGTTTGCTTGATGGTATCAAGGCGCCACCATGGAAGGTGTGTGTGTGGGGGGGGGGTGAGATTTCCTGTTGACCCCTTGGGCCTCCTTATGCGGCAGTGTTCCCCTATTCACTACTTCCCCACAAATTGAAGGGACAAAAAATGAAACTTCTTTCATGGCCACTTCTATTCAGTTGCAGTGGTCACAGCTGGCCACTCTTAAAATGACCGTGCCGTTAATTGAGCGGTTGGGCTTGGGGGTCCAGTGAGGACGTCGTCATTGGAAATCATTACTGGCAGCGCCAGATTGTCGGGTGCAATTGTTGGCCACTCGTGGAAGATTGGGGCAAGGACGAGTGTAAGACGATCACCTTAAAAACAGAGGGCGTGGTGGGACCTTTCACTGGATGGATCATACATTTTAAGTGAAACCATCACAACCTAACGTCACTAGTCAATGGTAGAAATTGCATTGGAAAATGCAGACATTATGTTTAGAAGGGGAAAAAATGCAACACGATTTAACTGGTCTGCAGTATAGGAAAAATCTGGACAGCGGGTGTTATAATATGTTTTGAGATTTGGCTTGTACAAATAGACAATACGTAACGAAGGACTGAAAACTAGTAAACAAATAAAAACGATACCAAAGCTGGTGATGTTAACAGTGTTTAATTGTAGTTATATTATTAAGTTTATATAAACATTTAAAAAATATTAACTTAAAACACAGCAAGTGAAAACGTGCAATCCTCGAAAGGTACAATTATCAATACACACACCGAGAGAGACAGCGAGAGAGAGAGAGAGAGAGAGAGACAGAGAGAGAGAAAGTGAGAGAGAGAGAGAGAGAGTTAGAGAGAGAGAAAGAGTGAGAGAACAAAAGTGTACGAATATTGCTGGGAGTAATGCCGGCCTATTTGTAGGAAGGTATTTAGAGCCCTCCAGAAAATAAATTCTAGAAATTGCATCAAACCCTACCTTGATTCTGTTAGAACCCATTCAAACTATTCCCTATCTACACACTGAGTCGGCCACGTCAAAGAACAAAATGTTGAGTGCACTGGTTGACACAACGCTACGTTAAAGTTAAACATGAAAACGGGTTAACGCACATTGCTTTTTTAACCCCACAAATGTTCACTGAATTTAATATTTATTCTTCGTTGGCAATGAATCGCTTCAAAGGACTTTGTGTAAGCAACGTTTAAAATTAGTTGACACATTTTACTGCAGCAACCAAAGGTAGAAACATGTTCAGCTCAATGACCAAGCTGACATGAAGAGGTCACCACTGCAAACGACGCATATCTCTCTCAAGCCCCGACTTCCAAAACTCCCACTCCCACCTCACTCCCATACCATTCCCACCTCCATCTAGCCTCATATCAACCACCACCACCACCACCAACAGTAACTTCAGTGGACTCACACTTAATACCTTGCCCCACCTCCATCTAACCCATCTAACCCATCTACCACCACAACCACCACAACCACCGGTAACTGCAGTAGACTCATACGGAATCCCTTGCCCCACCTCACTCTAACCCCTCTACCACCACAACCACCACAACCACCGGTAACTGCAGTAGACTCACACGGAATCCCTTGCCCCACCTCACTCTACCCCCCACCCCAACCACCACCACCACCACCGGTATCTACAGTAAAACTCACACGGAGAGCCTTGCCCTGCGCTGTAAATCAAATTTCCCAGCTTCCAGCCCTCGTACCTCGAGTCAAGTGTTTGACAAAAACTCGACCCCGTAACATTATTACACGAAATCTGTCTGTCAATCCGTCACGCGAGCATGACACAGTTGACCCCAATACCTCAGTCCTTGTCGAGAAGAAGTGAGGTTGTTGTTTTTTTAATGAGTCTTGCATAAAGAAGAGTGTGTGTGTGGGTTTTTTTTCGTCTAATGAGTCATGCATAAAACGACCAGCTCACATATAAACTGACCAACTCGCACATAAACTGACCAGCTGGCAAATAAACTGACCAGCTCGCACATAAATTGACCAGCTCGCACATAAACTGACCAGCTCGCACATAAACTGACCAGCTCGTACATAAACTGACCAGCTCGCACATAAACTGACCAGCTGGCACATAAACTGACCAGCTCGCACATTAACTGACCAGCTCGTACATAAACTGATAAGATTTCATGAGGCTGGAGTAGGCACGTGATGATGTAGCAAGGGTAGGACATGTGATGAAGCGGCTATTTCGAAGAAACTCACGTGTTACAACTGATAAAAGTTGTATGGGACATCTTAGCCTAACCCCAATCGAAACCCTAACACTAATCGTAACCATAGCCCTAAGCGTAACCCTAACCCTAATTGTAACCCTAACCCTAATAAATACTCTTGCTAAAGTGGCAAGAACTGCACACATCTATGTTATGCTTTCTCATAGCAACATATTTTTTTTTTAAATTTCATTCAGCGCAGTTATCGGGAATTTTATTTCGTGAAATCAGTGTCATCATATTTCCTTCATCTTCCCCTTGTTAAACAATAACAACTTATTTCATTGGATTGGGGTTCGGGGCTTGGGATCGGGGTGTGAGGCTGGGGTGGGCGTGGCTGAAAATTTTAGAGAATGTGTTGTCATCGGCAACGAGTCTATGTGCCAAGTTTCAGCTCAATACGTAGATGGAAAGTGGGTCAATTAGCCGTCCCGAAGATGTTGACACCCAGCCGGAATGAAACTAACGAACAAAAGTGAAGCTACTATAAGGGATTATTTTTTTAAAATACAAAATATTTAATTTTAAAAAATTTTTTTTAAAAAAAAAACTTTTATTTCTAGAGGATAAGTGTTTAATTATGGAAAATTAAAAAAAAACAACGAAAAACAGGATTAAAAGATATACAGTCTAACACGAGATAATTAATTTCTTAAGGATGTTCAAGTAGTTACGCTAAAACTATTGTAACGGAAGGAAAATAAGCCATCAAGATTATGCGTGAAAACAAAGTAAGAATAAATTAGAGTAATAAAGATTGTTATTTGAAAAAAAAATTTGACTTTCCAAAAAAAAAATGATTATTGTTAAATAAGGTTAATATCCGTTAGATAAGTATATCGTTTGGTGACAATAATGATATAATTAATGATAATTTGGATTTGGTCATTTAAGGTAATGTTTCGAGGGGGGGGGGGGGGGGAAAGTAGTTTAGTGGTATGGGGTATGTTAGGCGTATAATATACATAGCAGGTAAACACTTCTCAAAACGTAATGATGTTAGAAACGTTAACATCATTACATAGTTATTTATTTTAGAAGTTAGGAATTGTGATGAGTTTTTGCAATAGCAGGTGGAAATTATCGCAAGGGACATATACTATTATCCCGACAAACTCGGGTCATATATTCTAGTATATAATAAATAACTTAATTTTTACTTTGAAGGCGTTATTTTAATCCTGATCGATGGGGGACAATCTCTCGACCCCCACCCCTTTCTTTTCCCACAACCAAAAAGAAGCGAAAAAAAATCTAACAAAATGTCTCACTTTGACCCCAATACGGGCAACGCATATTTTTTTTTTCCTTATTCCTAAATTCCTAACCACTTTTTTTGTGTGTATTCATTCAATCCACGTCTACTCTCCCTTTTCTCGCATTTCTTTTAAAGCATTAACAGATTTTTGTTCGTATCCCTCTGTCTATCTGGCCCCGAGATGTTCTCTCTATTCATTTTGTCTTCCTAAACCTCACGCCCCCCCCCCCCCCAACCCCCTGGTTCATTAGGCCAAGTGCTTTCTTCTGTTCTACAAATTTAATTTCACCGACTGCTTTTCGCACATCCGCGCTCAAATTTCGTACTATAGCCTAGCGGGGCCTAGTACAGCACCGTTGGAATGCTCCAACCACAGGCAGTGGCGTGGGATGGGGGGTACGGAGAGGGCAGTCCGCCTAATGCGTTACTTTTTTCTTTATATATTTATATAGAGGTGTGGCAATTTCGGCCGTCTATATACTTTTTGTTTCGTGGGGAAAAAAAAAGGGGGGGGGGGTGGTGCAAAATTCTGGGCCCACCCCGGGTGGCACTAACACTGGCTACGCCACTGATCACAGACGGTCGGCAGGCTTTTAGTAAAAGTGTGCAAAAAGTAGGAGTTCTAGGATAGTTGGGGTACCGATAAACTGTAAGTCTCCTTTACAAGACGTATGTTTATGCGATTATTTTGTTTTCCCCTTTAGTCTCTCGCATTCCATCAAACATCGCTCTGCAATATCACGCCTGGCACGCGTGCCGATGGTGGCCGACACACTGCTTTAGCGTACAGCAGGATTTTTCAAGGGCGTATGCAAGCTCTGATCCGTTTATTTGTCGCGTTGACCTAAAGTACACAGATCACCCACCCTTGTACACATGCAAATACTCTTGTAAACATGACGCACTTTAGCTTGGACAGCGTCCACTTTGGAATGAGAGCCTCATAAGAACACAGCGCCTCTTGGTGGACAATATAACAAAACACATCCATTCCTATGTGTCTCCTGACTCAACACCCACCTTACAACACACGCAGATGTTCTGTAAGACAACACATGGAGATGTTCTGTAAGACAACACATGGAGATGTTCTGTAAGACAACACATGCAGATGTTCTGTAAGACAACACAAGGAGATGTTCTGTAAAACAACACATGGAGATGTTCTGTAAGACAACACATGATGATGTTCTGTAAGACAACACATGCTGATGTTCTGTAAGACAACACATGCAGATGTTCTGTAAGACAACACATGGAGATGTTCAGTAAGACAAAACATGCTGATGTTCTGTAAGATGAATAAGGATTTTATCCTCAGTCTATACCTCCCCGCAAATGAATTGTGTTTTTTGTTAAAGCGAACGCCCTATTTCAACGTTAACCCTTTAATTACCGGTTCCATTTTAAGGACTTCCGATACTATATGGGCGTCGCGGTAGGTTCCCTGGGGGGAACCACTGCACAAATTGTTAATTCAGAAATTTGTCCCACATTTTGAAGCAGAAAAACAGCCAGGTTTGGGGGGGGGGGGGGGGTTGTTTTGTGTTTTTTAAGATTGAATTTGTGATAAAAAGGATGGTACGGGCGACAATGTGGCGCTCAGCGTCGTTTTTCCCGAGTAGGGAGGTTTCGACTGATGCGCATATAGGTCATATGTGATATGCGCCTATCCTATATAAAGGAAAAAAACACATTTCACTCATCTAAGAGAAGGGAAGCTCCAACTAGAAACCTCTGCTACATGGCTACGGCTACTAGCAACCCCTCCCCACTTTTTTATTTTTAAAAATCATAAAGAAATTAATAAAATAATAATAATAATATATTTAAAATAATAAGGATATGAAGTTCCGTAGGCGGTATGACATGTTTAAAATACAATTCTGAACAATACCGCAACGCCCCGGAGCCAAGCAGTATTTACCATCTGAAGAGAAGTTCTTGGAAACAGTGGATTCTCCATAACAAAATATATCGCTCGTGCGTCGCATTTTTCACAACGTCACATCCGGCGAAATTGCGTCATCATATTTTTCGAGATGAACCGATGCCAAAAGAAATCCATATGCTTGCGTTAAACTTGTAAATAAACATATTTTCCAATTTCAACATACACAATGAGTGTTTGCTTTACAAGTTTAAAAAATCACTTATATGTAAGCTTTGCTTAAATAAGCGGTGGCAGTCTTGAGAACTTAAATCACGTCTAAACTAACAAAAAAAACGATTTTTATAAATGTGCCGATTGTGTTATTGCATACCGAGAATGACCGTCTGCGGGGGAAAAAACACTGGCACGACTTACTCGTAGCTCACTTAACAGCTCAATGTGAGAGAAATCTTAATTTTGGGGCCAGGCGAGCTCATCTGCGGGGGTTTACCGTAATCTAATGAGCCTTTCTTGTATTGGCTATGGACCGAACTCATATGCCAGGACAGCCCTCAGACAAAGCTCGGCCCTACATTTATTCCCCGGAGCTTCGCGAAAGCCGGGATTAGGACCAAGATGCAAATATCCGACGGTTTCGGCTATCTAGGCAAATCCCGCTAATTTTTTTTAACCCAGGAGGGTTCGATCTCAAGGGTTCTCAATAAGTCTGAGCTTAATGCTTGAAGATCACAAATGGAGCTGTATAACAGTTAGGTTGCACACACAGATGTTTGGGACAATGCGGCAGTAAGCGTGCATATCTAAAGGTTTTGGGCATTACGATAACAAGCGGATCCAATGACTATCGTACAGGCTATCTTACCCTACCCAACATATTTTACAAGCTTCATTAGTATTATCAACCTTTCGCTGATATTGATTTTTAAAACAAAAATTATTATTTTTTTTTAATAAATTAAAAAATGTATACAACAGAGAGATGTACGATTATCAACACTGATTCAAATTGTGAACCTTCCAATATCACATGGTGTCTACACAATACCTTCCAATATCACAAGCTATCTACACAATACCTTCCAATGCACACGGTCTCTTCACAATACCTTCCAATGCCACACGGTCTCGGCGCAATACCTTCCAATATCACATGTTGTCTACACAATACCTTCCAATATCACAAGGTATCTACACAATACCTTCCAATGCACACGGTCTCTTCACAATACCTTCCAATGCACAAGGTCTCTTCACAATACCTTCCAATGCCACACGGTCTCGGCGCAATACCTTCCAATATCACATGTTGTCTACACAATACCTTCCAATATCACAAGGTATCTACACAATACCTTCCAATGCCACGCGGTCTCTTCACAATGCCTTCCAATGCAACACGGTATGTACACAATACATTCTAACGCAACACGCTCTCTTCACAATACCTTCCCATGCAACACGGTCTCTTCACAATACCTTCCCATGCAACACGGTCTCTTCACAATACCTTCCAATGCCAAACGGTCTCCACACAATACCTTCCAATGCCACACGGTATATGCAAGTGTGTTACGTCAAAGGGCAAATAGAAGTCGATCGTATTGAGCCCAGGGGTCGAGGTCATAGCGACGCAAAAACGTCATTGGACCGGGCGCGACTCGAGTGTCATTTTAATGCCATCCTAACATTGTATGGCTACGAGGTATTGTAATTTGAGAACCGCGGCCCAGGCGGATTATTGTAAAAGGTTGAAGGATCTGTCTTGGGGATATTGCCTTGAAACACAGGGGTGCAAACAGAATTGAATTTTTTTTTTTTATGCACTCTTGAAGTCTGATGGGATATTGTTGTTTAAAAGCATGCACTAGAACTTCGGGCGGTGTTTCTGTATCAATAATTCTTGCGGCCTTGCTTCCCTATACTCTATGTCTGATAGTGTTGCTTTTTTAGACTCTAACATTTCTGGTGGCTTTGTGTCTGTGATCTGGTGGCTTTGTTTCTGCGATGGTATGTATTACTGATGATTATTGTTAGTGTGTATCGGGTGAACTTTGTGACCTGATAGGCCTGTGTTGTTATCATGTGGTATGACCGGACGTGGCGAGCAGTTTTCACGAATGTTCAAACTTAAAGGTTTGAATATTGGTTGCAGATCTGGAGAGAGAGTGATCATAAAAAGGTATAAAAAGAATGAGAAATAAAGATCAATTTTTTTTTACACACAACACAGAAGAGTTGTCATCATACTTTACTATTACAGTTCCCCTATGCTCTAATATTTGTGTTCCATATGTTCTAATATTTCTAATGGTTTTTCTTTTCAATATGATCTAACATTTTAGTTTTTTTTTTTTTTTTCACCATGCTCTAATAATACGAATATTTATGGTGTTAATTTATTTCGCCTCAAACATTGTATGTGTATGTGTTACATTATGCTGTACTATTTATGTTACCACCATTTCAATATGCACGTTAAATGCATGTGCACTTCATTGAGAAGAGACACATTTCAGCTTCTGTCAATCTGAAATTTAGTGGAAGAATAATAATGGTCGATTTACAATAAATTAATCGTATCATCTATCAAATAAATTTTAAAAAAAAAAAAACGTTTTGAAAATAAATTTGAAGATTCGAGTGTTAAATTAGCTTAAATGCATTGATGTTTTCAACACTGCTGAAGTCACTAAAAGCATTCAAACATATTGCATGCAATTCTATACGATGATTTTGGTGTTGCTCTTACAGGCTTATCAGGGGTAGTCTACGTTACGGGCAGCGTGGGAACCGCTGCAAATAATCGAGCTCATACAAATATAAAATATTCGATTACACTCGGTGAATCCCAGTCACTTAACAATCCGTTGACCCACAACTCCCCCCACCCTTTTACACTCTACCCCCCCCCCCCCCCCGGGGACCTCAGAACCGTATTTGTCATGCTAGACGGATCCCAATTAATAAAGAAACAGCCCGTTCATTAGTCGAGCCCCGGGGTACAACATGCCGAAAATGATAGTCGGTTGGGCCTCGGCTGGGGCAGAGATTGCGTCGTGCGTCACGAGAGTATACACGTGGTTGACTTGCGAAGTGGATGTCTGCATCTGTTCGGCACAGTTTGGGGTGGGAGTAGTAGACTAACTAGCGCGAGGAGAAAGGAGGGTAGAATTAACAATGAGTTTTTGTTGGAGTGAGCTGTATTGATTAGTGGCAGAGTAGAAGTCGGTAATTTTTTTTAAAAAATCCTTACATTATAAAAGTGGACCTCGTGTCCTTATGCTGTAAAAGTTGACCACGCGTCCTTATGTTTTAAAAGAGGACTTTATATCCTTATGTTGTAAAGTGGACCACAAGTCCTTATGTTGTAAAAGTGGACCGCACATGACTTTATGTTATAAAAGTTGACCCACATGTTTTTTTTTTGGTCCCCATTTACTTGTATGGAAGAGGCGAACGACATGAAATGAACAACATCACATCGGCTACGACTGTTTTCAAGAAACAAGGAAGTGTTCCACTTTAAAATCGGAAAGTGGTTTACGCAATAATTGACAAAAAAGTGACAAGGCGGGCCATCACCATGGTGACCGATTCAGTGTGAAGTTATTTAAGATAACAAAATACAGCACCATGGACGAGTGTCGAAACATTGTAACAGCGATGCATGGAGTTGAGAGGTTTACACCATGTTGTTACGGACATCGTGTACACAAAGAGGATGCGGTGAGTTGAGGTTTACACTATGCTGTTACGGACATCATGTACACAAAGAGGATGCGGTGAGTTGAGGTTTACACTATGCTGTTACGGACATCATGTACACAAAGAGGATGCCGTGAGGGATGAAGGTGGCAGATAACAGATTTACAGATTGGATACATTGTCTCGTCAATGACGGATCATAACCAATGCCCAGTGAAAACTCGCATTGTCCATTGCTCCATGTGACAATGATACATAAATCGTTTAAATGCATGTCATCTTTTGAATATAACACATATTTTGGATATAACACATATTTTGAATATAACACATATTTTGAATATAACACATATTTTGGATATAACACATATTTTTAATATAAAACATATATTTTGGATTTAGAGAACCCAACTTCCGGGCAAACAAAGCGTTCACGGAGAACTCCAAACACTCAAGGTTTTTTAAAATGTTTTTTTTTTCCACTCCTTGTTGTTGCTCCTCTTGTCTTTTCTGCTGAGGAATGCTCTAAGCAGAATCCTTTTCTTTTTATTGGCATGTCTTTATATGACAAGCTTCCATATTACATTGTTCCACTATTTCTTTGAAATATCATTGCGTGACTTAAGTTTCTTTTCTTTTTTTTTGTTAAAGGTGAAGATAAATTTCTCCCCGAAATGCTTAATTTGAAACTATTTACTTTTAAAAAAGAAAATATTTCAAAAATAGTTTTTCAGCGACCTTGTCTAAAGGAGTATTCGATCAACATTAGCGGACGTTGGGAAAAACGTTTGTCTTCTGCTATTCGCAAATTGAACCATAAGTTGAAATGAAAAGCGTAAACAAAGCACATCTACCATCTACATGGTGAAGGGTTGCAAAGGGAACGAAACACGACGAAAAGATAGGGGTGTAAGTCAGGAACGGCGAAATACACCAGGGTGCTGGGTGGGATGGGGTGGTGGACGAGGGGAGGGAAGGGAGAACGAGGGGGGAGAGTTCGCACTCGCTTGATTACACCCCTGTCAATTACAGAACGTGTGAGCGAGCATGCGTGCATGTCCGAATCAATTTGGCCTTCTCGTCTGAGGTGGAGCACCACGGGTTTGCCTGCGACATTTTGCAGGAGATGTTTGAGGTAATCTTAATGAAATCCCGTGGAGGGGGGGGGGGGGGGGGTAAGTCTTTATTTAGTGAGCTCTCCATTACGATAAGTTGTGGGCGAGTTGGGGGTGCGGAGTGGGTTGGGGGGAGGGGGAGTTAATGTGCGTGATGTTTCATCTCACAAGACATGTAGAAATCAAGGCCGGCAAGTAAAAGTTTAGATCAGAGGTTCCCAAACTTTTTTGTCTCGTAGACCCCTTGCCATGTTTTTCGGTTTTGGGTAGACCCTGCTTACATGATATTGATTTTTTGCAAATTCATTAATACTTTACAAATACTTTAAATGTATTTTTTACAGGCGGTATAGTGCTACTCACTGTGAAAGATTTAAATTTATAACGGTCGTGAAGTGCAGTGTGAATAACTTTTTTAAAAACATGTTAAGTTTTATACATTAATTATTTAAATTTAAATTTAAAAAATGCCAAAATAGAAGTCTTGACCTGCTTACATGAGATCCAATATCGTCGACCCTAATTTTCATTTCATGGACCCCCATTTTCATTTCATGGACCCCCCAATTTTTTTTTTCGCTGCCATAGACCCCTTGCAAGTTGTCGTAGACCCCTGGGGGTCGATATAGACCACTTTGGGAATCACTGGTTTAGATATATGAATATGGGTGGGCCTTTTTACCCCCCAGCTTTTGTAGTTTTAGACAGGTTCCCGAGTCGAGATGTTATGTCCCGATCTTACACTGACCCGGTGGTGGGCTAATAGGTCATAGAGGATGATCAGTTTTGTTGAGAATTCATGTGACTTAATATTGAAGATGGTTTAATTTAAAAAAAAAACTTTCAGTCCAGCCATGGCCATCCCATTTGTTGCGACAAACTCGTACGTCATGTCGTCGAGCCTTACACGCGTGTCGAAAACGTTTGATGAGGAAAAATAAAAATTGAAGTTATTTTATATAAATAAATATATATATATTTAGGGCATGTGAGGACATTATATATATATATATATATATATATATATATATATATATACAGTGGCGTAGCGAGCTTAACTCGCGCCCGGGGCACAATAACTTTTTTGCGCCCCCCCCCCATTCGAAAACCATCCAATATTATATGTAAAATATAACATTTGTCGCCCCTTTGTGAGTAGCGCCCGGGGCATGATGCCCCCCTTGTCCCCCATTCGCTACGCCACTGTATATATATATACTACTCAACATCTAAACCACCTAGTGACCGACCTACCAAACAAGTCAACACCCCAAGCCCTACCCAGAATGCCCTGCTCAACCATTTCTTCGCGCCATAATTGGTTCGCAGTCTACCAGTAGCCAACAACGCCGTCAGTTAGAGATTTTCAAATGACCCACATTATTTCCGACTTTGTCTTGTTGTTTCCGCCTCCCTCACCAAGACCACCTCCCACATCCATGTTCTGTCTAAGCACCTCCCACGTACCTGCCTAAGCACCTACCACGCCCATATTCTGTCTAAGCACATCCCACGTCCATGTTCTGTCTAAGCACCTCTCTCGTCCATATTCTGTCTAAACACCTACCACGTCCCTGTCTAAGCACCTACCACGTCCCTGTCTAAGCACCTCCAACGTCCATATTCTGTCTAAGCACCTACCACGTCCCCGTCTAAGCACCTCCCATGTCCCTGTCTAAGCACCTCCCAAGCCCATATTCTGTCTAAGCACCTCCCACGCCCATTTTCTGTCTAAGCACCTCCCACGCCCATTCCTGTCTAAGCACCTCCCACGTCCATATTCTGTCTAAGCACCTCCCACGCCCATATTCTGTCTAAGCACCTCCCACGCCCAAATCCTGTCTAAGCACCTCCCACGCCCAAATCCTGTCTAAGCACCTCCCACGCCCATATTCTGTCTAAGCACCTCCCACGCCCATATTCTGTCTAAGCACCTCCCACGCCCATATCCTGTCTAAGCACCTCCCACACCCATATCCTGTCTAAGCACCTCCCACGCCCATATTCAGTCTAAGCACCTCCCACGCCCATATTCTGTCTAAGCTTTCTAGAGAACTTCTTTTATTTTTTTTTATTTATTTTGCTTTCCCCTTTTCTTCATGGAGTGATTTCCTGTATTTCCCGTCGTCCATCTGCACAGCTACCATTTTAGGATGTTTTTATTATTATTATTATTTTTAAATATAAATACAAAAATCCATTTCATTTCTATTTTCTTCTCACAAAGTTCCCACCATTAAAAAAATCCTCGACAGCCATAATCAGTTTGGCGGGATCAGACGATCTTTCATCGAATCTGGCCAATCGTATTTCGGATAAAGATCGCTCTAAGTTTTGAGAACCTAATTGTAACGAGCGAGGAGACAGTGAGGGCTAACACAAATTGGAGCGCCTGGATAATAACACCGCGGATTCTGAGTCGACTGCTTCTTCGCTGTAAGGATTTCCAACCCAGACATGGAATCTAAAAGATCTATTTTGACACGACGTAAAGTGGACGTTGCAGCATACTCTCCCTGAAACCAGTGTTCCATCCGCTTTTACTAAAGTACGTGGAAGATCTGGTGGTGTTTTAAAAAAAAAATCAATGTGTGTGCTCTAAAAGGCTATGTCTGAGCTGTATGTAAGAGCAATGTCTGAGCTGTATGTAATAGCAATGTCTGAGCTGTATGTAAGAGCAATGTCTGAGCTGTATGTAAGAACAATGTCTGAGCTGTATGTAAGAGCAATGTCTGAGCTGTATGTAAGAGCAAGGTCTGAGCTATATGTAAGAGCAATGTCTGCGTTTAAAAAAGCCACGTCTGTGTTAAAATGTCTGTTTTTAAAAATAAACAATTTAGGTGTTATAAGAAGAAAATGTCCGCGTAAATAGAGGTAATGTCTGAATTATAAGACGAAATGTCTGAATTATAAGAAGAAATGTCTGAATTATAAGAAGGAATGTCTGAATTATAAGAAGAAACGTCTGAATAATAAGAAGAAATGTCTGAATTATAAGAAGAAATGTCTGAATTATAAGAAGAAATGTCTGAATTATAAGAAGAAAGATCTGAATTATAAGAAGAAACGTCTGAATTATAAGAAGAAATGTCGGAATTATAAGAAGAAAGATCTGAATTATAAGAAGAAATGTCTTAATTATAAGAAGAAACGTCTGAATTATAAGAAGAAATGTCTGAATTATAAGAAGAATGATCTGAATTATAAGAAGCCAAGCACGAGTTAAAAGAAGACATTTATAATTTAAAGGCAGGCATTTATAAGTTAAAGGAATACGTGTATAAGTTAAAAGAAGCCAAGTCTGAGTAATAATAAGCAATCTACCAGTAAAAAGAAGCAATTTCTTAGATAAAAGAATGTATTTCTGAGTTACAAGAATGCATATCCGAGTTATAAGAAGCCATGTCCGAGTTATAAGAAGCCATGTCCGAGTTATAAGAAGCCATGTCCGAGTTATAAGAAGCCATGTCTGAGTTAAAAGAAGCAAATGCCTGAATAATATGAAGACATATCTGATTTATACGACTCCATTTCGGGGTTATTAAAAGGCATGTCTGCGTTATAAGAAACCATGTCTGAGTTAAAAGAAGCTGTCTGAGTGCAATTTTTTTTTTTTGTTAAATATAAACATTTGTTAAAAAACTACTTTTCTTGCGAACATTAAACATTCTATATGCGTTCATGGGCCACGAATGTATATGTTTTTCAAAACCATTGGTGAAGTTATGCGTTCAGCTGTAGCCATAGACAACGAGGCTGCGAAACCGTGCACATATCAGTGCGCAAACATAAGTTTGCAAGAATCAGTGTGCAAATATTCTACCAAATACAGAGAAAACGTTGCCTCGAGCTAATAAATGTTAATTCAATTGAAAATAGGTTTGAGTCTTCTTGTCATACATCGTTCCCTTTCTCTGCTGCAACTTTCTCTAGATAAAAGCACAAGACCCTCCTCTCACCTTCTCCCAAACAATTTTCTCTGAGAAAAAGCAGAAGACCCCCCCCCCCTCATCTTCTCCCAAACAATTTTCTCTGAGTAAAGGCCCAAGATACTCTTCTCCAAATTACGTTTCTCTGCACAAAAGCACAAGACCCTCGTCTCATAAACAACTGTATCTGAGTAAAACCAAAAGACCCTCTTCTCCCAAATAAGTTTATCTGAGTAAAACCAGAAGACCCTCTTCTCCCAAATAAGTTTATCTGAGTAAAACTAGAAGACCCTCTTCTCCCAAATAAGTTTCTCTGAGTAAAACCACAAGACCCTCTTCTCCCAAATAATATTCTCTGAGTAAAAGCACAAGAAATTCTTCTCCCCATAAAATTTGTATCTGAGTTGAGGCACAAGACCCCCTTCTCCCCATAAAATTTGTATCTGAGTTGAGGCACAAGACCCCCTTCTCCCCATAAAAATGTTATCTGAGTTGAGGCACAAGACCCCCTTCTCCCCATAAAAATGTTCTCTGAGTTAAGGCACAAGACCCCCTTCTCCCCATAAAAATGTTCTCTGAGTTAAGGCACAAGATCCACTTCTCCAAGGCAACTTTCAGATAGTAATGCGCAGTTGGCTCATTCTCACTCATATAGAACGACAGGGCATTTTTTTTTATTTTAAAGGCGTTGAATAAGCGGACGAGTCAATGGCCACTGGCTGTCTAGGATCTGCCGTACAGGGTGACCGAGAGTGGCGCGAGGGTTGAACAGGCGAAGTGGGTTCTAGACAGGTCCTGAATGAAAAGCAAGGGTCAGGGGAGACGATTTCGACGGTTCTCCATCAGGTCTTATTAGTCCTTCTTTGACGCACTGGTCTACGTTTGTAGAAGTCTCAAAGTTAATTCGGTGTGTTCAGAATGGTGCCGGTGCTCTCAAACTTTAAAGACTGTACACCGGTAAGATGGATGTAATATACCGTTTCTTACCGACTCATTTCTAGTAGTTTATAGAATTAAAGTTGTATTTACAATGTGGAGTTACCCGTTAATCAGACATATCAGACAGAAAAAAAAATTAAAGATTTTGGAATGTACTAAGATTTCAGTAGAGTCCACGTCTCTAATATGTTTATGTGAATCATTGGACATAATGAAATCATTTTCATCTGTGTAAAAGAAATGGAAAGATAAAGAAAGAGAAAGATAGAGAGAAGTGGGGGGGGGGGGGGGGAGGAGAAGAGAGAAATAAATGAGGGATGGATTTAGAACTAGGCAGTATGGCGATGTTGATATGTCTGTAGCAGAAACAGGGTGCTATAGACATACATAGAGAGAGAGAGAGAGAGAAAGAAAGAAAAGGAGAGATGGATTTAGAACTAGGTAGTATAGCGATGCTGTTGTGTCTGTGACAGGGACAGGGTGAAAGAGACATACAGATAAAGAGAGAAAGAGAGAGGAGTGGAGAGAGGTGAGGAAAGAGAGAGAAAGAAAAGGAGAGATGGATTTAGAACTAGGTAGTATAGCGATGCTGATGTGTTTGTGACAGAGAAAGGGTGCAATAGAAAGACTAATATATATATATATATATATATATATATATATATATATATATATATATATATATATAAAGAGAGAAGTGGGTAGAGAGAAAGGTGCATAGAGATAGAGAGGTTGTGAGATATAAAGAGAGATAGGTGGTATAGAGAGAGAGAGAGAGAGGGGGGTGCGTAGAGAGAGAACGAGAGAGAGAGAGAGAGAGCTCGCGCGAGAGAGAGAGAGAGAGAGTGCGAGAGAGACGTTTGAGATTTGTATAACAGAAAGCTTAATCTTAAGTTAAATACTTAATAAAATGTCCATCACTGGGAGATTGGTCACCCCCTCACCCCGCCACTACGCCCCTCCCCAGCTTTCTGTCCTACGCCTTTCAGCTACACTGCCACATTTCATGACACTACCCCACGCTGTTGGGTGAAATTTAAAAAAACAACAAAAAGTCAACACCATCATTTGATGAAAGGCATTAAACAAGCGGCGCGTCCTTGTATGTAAAATAACCGCCGACATAAATCCCTGGCCAGCACAGTAAGTTTAACAGCAACAGAGAGGCTGAATCAATTTAAGCCATTTTTTACGACAACTCGTTAATGCTGCCACGTGCTGGAACGTCATTTCCTGTGGAATAATGCACGGTTATTTGGAACTTTTTTATTTTGTGAGGATTTCTTTTTTTTAAACAACCTCAACACATCACGTATGAACATGACGTCACTTAACCGGGGTTTGCTGCCGAAGTTTGAGTCTCAAAGAATTTTTTTTAATGATTTTACGGGAACACAAAAATATTTCTTACAAAATTATTGTTTTTATTTTTATCCGCAATAACCAATAGAATCCTTAGAGGCGTCACGCGATGAGGATTGTATTTTCTTGCCGGATTGAACTTGGCGAGGGCAGGGTTACAGGCGGGTCCTGCATTGTAGATATGGTGTTTGACAGACGACCCTTGTCGCCTCCATGGTTAGCCGGAGCCTTAAAGAGACGGAGTCGTGAAAAAGTTTCAATCCACAACTCCGCTGTCATCGCTGCCACGGGGGACCAAACTGACTTCAATTCTGGGCGCCAATCGTGGGTAGGCAGGCCGAGAGGCACAGAGCGACTTGTCGAACGCTCGATTAAGATAGCATCAATCTTGAAGTTTCACATCCAAGCGGATAACATCACCACGCGGCTTATCGCAGGCCACCGAAACCATGATTATTCAAATTAAATCCAAAAAAAACAAACAACAACAACAAAAAAATCTTTACCACGATGTAGTTAAGATATTTCACAGACATCGGTAACCGGATCTCAAGATGCCAGGCGGTGAACGAGGAGCTATAGCGAGGGCTATCAGCCCAGTACTGAGACAGAATATAATGATAAAGAAATTGACCATTAAAGTTCTTTTTTTTTTTCTGTATTACATTACTTTATGTTATTTTGTTGTAAAGAAAATTCCTTGGCGCGTCATTTGAAACCTTGACGAGATGAAAGCGAGGGTTAGACCTGAAATAAGAAAATGTGGGGGGGGGGGGGTGGGGGGGGACGTGGATGGGAAAGAAGTTAGAGTTTTTTTTTTATTTCCAGCTTTTTTTTTCTTTTTTTCGGGGATTTTTTTGGGGGGGGGGGGGGGGGGGTTGTTACCTGTTACGTTGTCTAATTCGCCAATTTGTATTTCATTCTTCTGAAATATTGATTTTGTTGGTAATGTCTGTTCTCGGTGGCCGATCGATATCTAGTGTTACTTTCGAGTGCTAACGAGCCCCCTAATGTTAGGAGATATGGATTATCTGTAACGGACTGAAGCTGTAACTAAGCGGAGAAAACTTTTTTTTTTTTTAAATAAAAAGTTACTTCTCAATTTGTAAGACAGGTCACAGAAGAGGCAAAAGGAAAAGAACACAGAAGAGGCAAAAGGGAAAGAGCACAGAAGAGGCAAAAGGGAAAGAACACAGAAGAGGCAAAAGGGAGAGAACTCTTCTTGGAACCATTTTTTACACACCAGTGTTACGATTTACTCTTGACACGACCTTATTTTCAAGCCCGGGGAGAGACTTATGACGGCTGTCCACAACCCTAACAACCTCAAATGTTACAGTGAAGGGGCGTGGTACAAGGACTGTGCCCTCCTTGAGTGACCGTTCTCTAGTGTTACCTCGACACCTTCATTTCATTTTTCACTTGGGGCAAATATTAGATTACAATACAAAACTAATGGTAAAGAATGCATCGTCGGAGGAATAAAGCAAGGCAGCAAGGTATTGAACATAGTCTTGCGACCAATCTAGAACTTAACTAAACCAGGAAAGACATGTGGCATATATATATACCCTTGATACCACTATAGACTATATGTACACTAGGATCAAAAAGGTATCGAATACAAAAACGTCACTATACTCTAGAACCGATGGCGACGTTCCAAATATAAACCACCAATCTCCTGCTCGTAATGCCCACTAATAAAAGAATTGCTGATTAAGTATCGGGACATAAGTGTGCACGAATGCCTGAGATCCGATTACAACCTATTCGTGATCAATGACTGTATCATGATGATGACTGCGGTATCGATAGAGGCATTCCTTCGGTCCGTCTAGTGACGGACCAATCTTATTTTCTGTAAGGCAGACAGTCGTCCTTCGCCCCATGAGCCTACCACAATCAACACCCTGTCACACACACACAAAAAAAACTATCGTCCCACCCCCACCCCATCCACCATCCTTCCTCGAAACCCCTCGCTTGATTTCACTAGATTAAACTCAGGGTAACGTTTCTACTGGGGTCTCGTAGTGCCGTCTAATTTACCCCCCTCGGCACTCGAGCACTCGTATTGTGGAGGGTGAGACGGGGTGTGCAGGTCTTTCCGTGGCCTTGGATGTGATACGGTTACTTTTAGCTGTACTATTATTTCCTCCAACAGCCGAGGATGTAATGCTGTCATGTCATTTGAAGTTTTATAATAGTTAAGTACAATAGCCGCAGGTGTAATGTTTCTACTATTACTTGTGAAATAATGACATTGAGTTTAAATGGCGTTCATGTAATACAGGCTAATTGTAGTTGTTGGGTTATTTAATTAATTTCAAATGCTTATGATGTAGTAATAAAGCTACTCTAAGCTGTACGATTATTTCATAAAGTTCAAAAGCCTAGGACAGTGGTCGGCAAATCGCGGCTCGCGAGGCTCTTTAACGACCTGATTGCGGCTCGGCCAAAAGTCGGGTATGACTCCGAAAAACATGGCTCTTGACAGGTTCTTGAAAAGAAATTTGGCTCTCAAATATTTTTTAATCGTCCTGCTGCTGATGTTTGGGTCTTTTGACTAAAGAGTTTGCCGACAACTGCCATAGGCCATAGGATGTGTCCCAAGTTTTAGAATAGTTACATTAAGTACAAAATTATTTGATGTAATATAGCCACTCTTAGTTTCATTACCTGCAAATACTCAAGGACGATATGAGAACCCATCCACTCTCACTCAAAAAAAAAAACCACAAAAAAAAAACTAATGCATGACGTCATATTCTGGAGTCGATAACGTGGATTCGTATTCGGAGATTTATTCTTCCCGATTCCAGTATTGTAACCGCAGCCTTGTTTCGGTACGTTGTACTCATCTATAGACACGCGATGAAACTACGAGGAAATACAGTGGTGTTAAGTCGGTCCGGGATCAATAAAAGCCCATCTATTTTCAGCTTGGACCAATAACTGTACAGTGCTAGTGTTTTAGTCCCGCGGCCACCAAACAAGACAAATCGCACCCCTAGGTACTTTAGAGGAAAAAAGGGAGGTCCAGAAACGGGGGGGGGGGGGGGGAATCGAGATAATTTATAGTTGCTTCTTTTCATAATGTTGATATTGTACATGCTGTAATTATTATTATTATTTTAATTGAAGGGCTTATTTATAAAATTATTTTAGGGGGGTTGGGGGGGGGGGGGGTTGCCAGCCGAGGTGGGAGAGATGTGGCCGGGGTTTGGGTGGATGGCACAAATCTATCCAAAATTCGGCAACCGATTTCATTTTACACAATATTTGTACATGAAAACTTAACGTAGTGGGTACACAAATCTTTCGGGAAATCAACCTTCGTGAGAAAACTAAACTTTTTAAGACACCCCAAACATACATTTTGTTACAAAGAAACTAATAATGGCTGGAGTAAATGAAAGGCGGAGAGAGACAGAGACAGAGAGAGAGAGAAAGAGAGAGAAAGAGAGAGGAAAAGAGAGAGGGAGAGGGAGAGGGGAGAGAGACAGGGAGAGAGGGGGGAAGAAAGAGAAGTAATGGACAACAATTTAAATAACTCTGTATTGTTACACATGCTTTGTCTTGCAGTTAGAATAGCATACACACTGGTAAAATAATGTGAAGGAAGTCGCGCTACGACACGGGACACGACATGACTGACGCCGAATCAACTACTGACTCCGGTGAACCACATAAGACCGACTCTGGGGTGCTTGCAATATCTGAAATGATTTCCCTCCCTTATGTTTTCTCACGTCTTGTACAACAAGACTAAAACGAGTGCGCGGATCCATACGGAGGGTAACGCGAGGGTAATGCCTCCGAGTTTAACCGGAAATGAGACGTAGTCAAACACTGGGACTCGGGAGAAGTCATGAAAAAAAGATTGCAGGCCTTATAGCTTGTGTCCAAATTAATCCTGGCTTTGAATATCGGTCTGATTTTAGGATCAAGATGGCGGGAGTTGTACGGGGCCACGCTTAACGTAACCAGGCGTGTTGTGTTTCGAAGTATGTAAATATGACATGGACTGCGACGGACACCAGCCGCTTTCAGTGGTTCTCGAAACCTTTTTGCGGCGACTCCGTTAAATGTTTATACATAATTTTAAACTTTTGTTTTTGACAATACAAATTAGTGTGATTTTTTTGCCCGCACGGCGAGTGAATGTCTCCAGAAAAAAAATGTATTTCACTTCAATCGTGACGTCACAGTCGTAGAGCCCAATACTAGACATCTTAAAAATATATATATTTCCTTAAAATAAATCATATGATTCTACATCTGAATAGCCGACGAAAAGAGTTATACTAAATTCTAGGAATGTCGCCTAATTTCAGTTTGTATTTACAGCGGGTATATCCGTTAGCGACCTCGACTTCTGGAGAGACTGTGCGTAAGACCTACAATCCGATACCGTCTGATTTACGTATGTGCTGGGAGATCAAGTTCCGTTATGGACGTGCGCGGGTTCCGGTGCAAAAGTTATAGAACGCATCAGACAAGACGGGCGGGGGTTGCAGCGTGGAACATCGGATCTAAATGGAACTGTTGGCCCTCTGATGGAAACCCAATCCGCTGAAACAAGATCACGTCGTTTCTATGGCTGCATGGGAATTAGCATGTTCCAAATAGATATCACATTACCTGCAGCCTGTGCAGCGATTCTCAGATTCGGAATGCTAGGGTGTCAGCGTTACTGACGGTTGGGTCTGTGCAGCGATCCTACTCATATTTCAGTGTTCCAATTCGTTATTGACGAGTGGGTGTGTGCGACGGTTCCTAGAATCTGAATGTTACGCGCCGCTGTTGACAAATGGGTAGGCACAGCGGTTCCCCAAATCTGAATGTTACGTTCCGTTATTTACTTTCAGGTACGTGCAGCGGTTTTCCGTATTTGAATGTCACGTGTCGTAATTCTGGCGCGGGTGCAGCAATACCGTGTATTTCAGCGCAAAGTTTAAACAATAGCTCATCACCATGGTAACATAACCTACCATCCTACCCTATGGTTAAGTCGGTGGTATATATATTCGTTAACCTTTCCCTATTTTCAGACTTTTTCCCCACCAAGAAAAGACCAGGACTGCTTGAAGACTGTGATTAGACTTTTCAATAAAAAAACGACCGTCAGTCAAACTCAGAATGCCATTCGACGTATGCGCGTTGCGTGCTCCGAGTCAACTGCTGACTGTACATCAGTCCGTGCATCGGAAAAACAAAATAAAGTATAGCCCTAGATACGTGGTACTTTACATGTACTGCAGCGATGTGTGCCACGGCGATGGTATCAAAAATGTCGTCGATTACAGCTTGAGATTGCGAAACAACTTTCTGTTTAATACTGGACTCAACGTTAAAACCTCTGATTTCGTTTCGCTCTTATAATGACAAGTTTGAGATTTACCATTTCTCAAACACCAAAGTATGGTAAATGGCAGGTGGATCTTCTGGAAGGTAGTGGTTGTCAACGCAGTTTGAGAAATAAAATCGAGGCGTGCATATCACTCAGTATGACGGTTCTAATAAGCTATATGGAATTCAAGAGATATTTTGAAAGGTGTTCACTGAGGGTCTGTGTAAGTAGTCGGGCGTGACCAAATCAGGCCTCTATTCAAACACAAAAGATTTCCCTTCCCATCGAATTATTGTTTAGACAAAAAGAAGAAGAATGCATTTCATCAAAAATGTAATGGAACAAAATGTTTTTAAAAGAAATGGTGAACAGCTATAGCGTGATGGAGTACTGGTCAAAAAAGGGAAGGAAAAAAAAGGGAGGTTGGGGGGGGGGTTTGACGACGACACTATTTCTCACAATACCAAATGAGATATGTCAGGAACCAGAGTCGGATATGGGAGTCGGAGGATACTTGGGTGGGTCTTGATTCAGCTCGTAATCCGAATGTAATCTTTGACTATAAAGTATTTTTATTTTTTTGTAAATGATGGTATCAATAAAATAAAGTATTTAGTGTGTACGCGACACGCTAACACCACCGTGCTCTAAACAACTGGCCGATTATTTCCGCGGTAGTAGTTTAAGAACCGCTGGTTCTGTGCTATTATCAAGTTTTTATAAAGTATAAGAACCCTTCTACACCCGGAATATTGTTAAATAAAATCGAGGATCTAAGAAAATAGAATTGCACGAAATGATCGCCCTTGGTTTATAATGGCCATAACGTCCTTATTTAGAGCAGCTAGTTACTTCCCATTATTTTTGACGATCGTGTAAAAATAATTGGTAGTTCATTCTACGTACTAAAAACGTGTTGTTGTTCGTCCTTCGCGCGCCAAGATGACCAAGGCAATATTGGACTTGAGTAGAGGCCCTGGCTTGAGCTGTATTTTGTTTAAAACTAGGGAGAGTTGCTCGATTCTTCAGCCTCTCACTAACTCGTCACATTTGTTCTAATTCCAATGGACAGTTGCTCAATTTCTTCAGTCTCACTCTCTCGTCCTATTTGTTCCAACGGACAGTTGCCCAATTCGTTAGCACCACTCTCTCGCCCACTCTCGATCCCTTGGCAACCTGGTAATAAACCAGGATGTAGTAGATGACCAGCAGTGTTTTGTTTTGTGTGTGTTTCACAATGCTCTTTCCGCTTTCCACGTCGCAAATTTCAATGCGTCAAAATTATACCGCCTACGGGACTCCATCTCAAGGTGTGAATTCAGAGTTTGCCCTGTCTTAGATGAGTCGCCATCCAAGTTTAACGAGTCCATCCCAACCCGGGTGTTGGGCTGGGGTTATTGCTTGTTTAGGCTTTTGCTAGTTTAGGCATTTTGCTAGTTTAGGCTTTTGCTTGTTTAGGCTTTTGCATGTTTGGGCTTTTGCTTGTTTGGGCTTTTGCTTGTTTAGGTTTTTGATTGTTTAGGTTTTTGCTTGTTTAGGTTTTTACTTGTTTGGGATTTTGCTTGTTTGGGCTTTTGCTTGTTTAGGCTTTTGCTTGTTTATGCTTTCACTTGTTTAGGCTTTTGCTTTTTTACATTTTAAACATCTAATCACAGTGTGACTTTCTATCTATATGGTTAGATAAGACAACACAAAATATATTTTTTTTTAAATCTAAAAAAAATAGATGGTGTGGTTGTTGCGTAAGGATGCTGTTATTTTTTTGGGAGTTATTGCATGCGTGGAGGGTTTATATTGAAGGCATTTGTTGTTAGTGTGGCTATACAGCGGGCATTCATATATTAAGATCTTTTTTTTCATAGTGGGTTTTTGAAGAGCATTTAGGGGATATAGCTGGGACAGTTGGGGATGAGGTTGTTGTGTGAGCATTTAAGAGGGCGTTTGTTTTGTTAGGGGATTTTCGTTTCACGTGGTCATAGCATTGGGGAGTGGGGGGTGGCGGCTAGGAATGTTGAGGGGTGGGCAGGGTCAGGTGAGTTGCATTTGTCCAGTTGGCTCAACGGGGACGGAGCTCGTTCACTTCGTTCAGGGGTTGAGTGTTGAAAAATGTCTGGAAAAAAATTTGTTTCAAACGCACCTCGGAAACAGATTTTTCTTTTTTATAAATATTCACTAGGGAACAACGCGACGTCACGTGGTAGATTTTAATGGTAGTTAACCCCCATAACTGCAAGCACTTTTTTGTTATCAGTCACAGTGTTCTAGGTATGTAAGGGAAACTATTCCAGGCTCATGGGAAAAGTATGGGGAAAAGGGGGGAGGGGTGGTGAGAGGTTTGGTGGGGACGGGGGAGAAGGATTAGTAGGATGGAGGATAAAAGCGGGTTTAGTTAAGGCTGAGCTTAGTGGCTAAGAACGGGATAGATCAAATGATTATAGTGGGTGAGGAGGGATATATCAAATAAGTATAGTGGGTGAGAAGGGGGGATATCACGCAGAGAAATTAGGAAGATGAAAGGGGAGCTAATAATGTCAAGTGAGTGGGTTGAAAACCGAATTAAATAGGCCAGCTCGTGTCGGGGTGGGGGGAATAAACTCGAGACTAATGACGAGGGCTTAAGGATTAGAGCAGGATTAGTTAGGGGATTGACAAGAAATGACATATATTGGCATTTGATGCTAGCGGTATGTCATTTACTGTTCTTTGTTAAATCATGGTTTGCTCTCAAAAAATGAGTTACTGAAATTACAACCCAGTAGCTCAAAGTCAATGGTCTTAATTAAGCTTGACAGTTGGATTTAAGACTTTGTGGGAGACTAGGCGAGGGTTTAAATAGAAATGTCACGTGTCGACATACATTAGCGGTATTGGTAAATGATTAAAATATAAAACTGTGTCGTAAAAATGCTATTTTAAATTGCTTATTTCAAACCTGTGTCCTCCCCTATCTTTCCAGAAAGAAATCCCAGAACACTTAAATTGATGTGAACGGTTCTCTTATTTCGTTAACTGGCCATCAACGTTTAATGAATTTTTCGATCCCTCTCTATCTGCCCATCAAAGTAACAATACAATTTACGGGATTTCAAATTAAACATACATTCGAAATGCCGCGTCGACTCCAATTCAAGAACGAGCGACTGGCGAGGGTAAATAAGTTACGACGGAACTTAGTGATACATTACTCATAATTTGAGAGTCGTGAACGAATGTGATAAATATAATCCAGTGAAGGATGAGAACGCAAGTGACCTTCGTCTTAATATCTTTTGATGTACGACGGATCAGGCCCAAAGACAACAGCTGGTTAGTTTATTAGTATTGTTTAATTTGTTGATCTTTGTGGTAAGTGAATGGAACGTGTGACTGAAATAAATGGCAGCATGAACATTTCCATTGATTGTTTTTATGTCAAAGATGGCGGCGTATGAATTGGAGTCAGCACAAATTCTGACAATTACACTCTCAGTTCAGTGGTGTAGCCGACGTTGGTGCCAAAACGAGGCTGGCCAAGAATTTCGCAGCCACCTTCCAGGAAAAAAATAGTACGCAGTGGGCCGAAAATGCCACCTTTCCATATAAAGAAAAAAAAGCTGACACCCGGGGCGGAACACTCCATCCACACCCCCTTCTTACGTCGTTTGACTCGGGTTACTTTCAGAGAATACTTTATAGCAGTAGTCTGCAAAGTAAAGGACGGGGTGATGGTGGTCTACTTGGGAAATAACTTCAGAGAGGTTATACTCCCATATGTGCCTGCATCATATTAGGGATATAAAGTGGGCATGGGGCGTAAAATATGTCTATGGGGGAAATAGAAAGACGCTAGGTATTTTTAACATACCTTTTAAAGTTATATATGGTGGTGTTAAGCATGGGCGCAATTACTGAAAACAAAATAAGTTGCTTAATACAAAATATTTTTTTAAAAAACATTATTTTTTTCTATCTGGCGCCTTGCGGTGTTGACAACCGTTTCGTAAATAATATTTTTTTTCAGATAATATAAATAGCGAAGTCTTTCATTTCTAACAAAAAAAAATATGTCAAAACAAAATTTAAGGCACTGTAATGGCCGCTACTGGACGAGGATGTGATCCCGTTTTGGTTTCTCCTCTCATTCACACACACTTGTTATCGTTGTCAAACTTTCAAATCTATTGCACAACGCATCTCTTTCAGTACTTGAAAATACTTCTTTTTTTTTTTCCTTTCTTTTTTTAAATTAAAAAAAATATTTATATGAAATCTGACCTCGTTTATTATTACTCAAAATATAAATTAAGCTCTGCACGATGGTGTGTCGAGGGTTGAGTTTCAGACAAACAGCGAGAGTTTGTTTATGCGAGTGCAAAAAAAAAACATTTTTAAAAAAAACTTGTTCCCGATGGCTATCTGCTGAAGGCGGGTTTTCGCGAGACATAATGTGACAGCCGAGTTTATTAGGAAAAACAAACATAAAATTTTGTAAGATAATAAGTATTTGTGAAAGGGAAAAAAAAAGTAATTTAATAAATATAAAACAAATGTTGACAGCAGCGCTCAGGTAATCAACAAATGAACCTTTGTGACGAGCGACGGAAACAATATGTTATGTTCACATCAACCATTGATTTCACCGTTTCTTGAGTGCTGTTTGGTTTCATTCACGCATCGATGCATATTGATTAATTGCCCTCGCAAAACTGTAATAATGTAAATGTGCTAAAGGGACGACATCCATGAAGGAAAATGAAGTTTAACCACACTGTACGGCAGCGGTTCTTAGATGACGGCGGAGAATACAAGGTTCATGGAAGAAAAGTTTTTACCTTGGCCTGTATAAGATTTGACCTTGCCAAAATTTAGTTTACACCTGAACAGTGGCGTATGAAAAAGAGGGTGGGGCGAAGTGGGTTTATCCATCCCCCAATCGGAACTTTTTTCATTATAATGTTTGCCTTACTGCACTGCCGGTTTTTTTCCGTGGTAGGGGGGAAGGCAAAAAGATTGGCGCACCCCCCCCCCAAACCCGGTAGCACTTGCCCTAGTTACGCCACTGCACGATGTCCTATTTAATTCTTCACCTTAATTAATTACATTTTTCACCTTCAGCAATTTCACCTTTCACAATTTCCTAAATTTAAACTTCCACACCTTCCTCAGTGCACGTTTTTTACCTTTGTGAATTCGTTTTCATTTGGTGAACCAATTAATACAAACCAAATAACGAATGTGAGTCATTGTAAGGAAAATTATGTCCGCTTTGGAAACCAATGAATGAAAGCCCAGTAAATGTTACAAAAATGTGTGTTACGCTTTTTAAAAAAAAAAAAAAGTATTTTAAAGACATATTTTTTTTCTTCTCATAAATAACAAATCATCAAAATGCAGTGAAGCGTCAAATGTCTCCAATTATCAGCCCCTCAACGTCCCTGTGAAACAGTTTTATGATCACTTCCTGTTAGCGTCGCGAAGGTGTTGCCAAGGGTACCACCGACATTCCGTCTCGCTTGCTATCAGATGCGAGGCTGTGGTGTGCATAGGTGAACTCAGCACGACTTGCTTAGACTTGCCCGTCACGACCGTCAACCGTAAAGGGAAGCGTTCTCATTTTCTCGCTTTATGACGCGTAGCGCTCGTGCCTTAACGGAGGTGGGGGTGGGGGGAGCGCTGGAGGTTCTCAATTTGGGTGGGGGGTGCGCGCTGCTGGAGGTTCTCAAATTATGATGGACTGCAGAAAAACATCATAAGTTATTCTCTCAACATGTTGCTGTGAAGAGTACGGACAGTGTCCTGTGATGACACTTACCTCACCGCGTTTTAAATTAGGTTAAACTGATTATGCGGGACGTGGGCGGCTTTCATGCTGCTATTTAGATTGATGACAAACAATTTACGAATATAAAACAGTTAAGTCTCGCTTTAATTAGCGAGAACGAATACAAATCTAAAGACGACTCGGCCAATTCCTTCATCAGTGCAATTTTTGGTTGTTGTTTTGTAGGACATGAATTTTTATGAAAACTTTTTTTTCTTACCTAAGTGTGTTACATAATATTATTACTCACATCGATATAAATATGTCCATGGAAAAAAGTATACGCGTAAAAGTCACGAGCGGTGTGATGGCTTACGTATAGCATATGCCACGATCATATTGGTGTACTAGTTGGCGCTACCTTTCAGATAGTTTACTCTTTCCAAAGCCTGTTGGCATAACACCTCTGAAAGTCAGTCTGAAAACATTGTTCCGTCATAGCCCCCCACCCCACACACTCCACCCCCCACCCCCCAAATAATATGAAAGATAAAGATGATGAAGAGAGGCGCCCAGACAAAACGTGTTTGTTCGACGTCGGAAACTCAGGCACGCAAATAAGAATTAGAACTGGCAGGAAACAGGAGGGCTGTGAGTCGCAGTCGAAAGTTTTGCAATGGCGCCACTGTGAGGTTCTAAAATTCCTTTATGAAATTTATGATGATTAGTTTTATAAATTAATTTTCTTCAATTCCTTTTTTTTTCTTACTTTGAAAGTCCAAAGCGTTTCCTTTTTAATGTGGTTCTCTGGAGTCGAAGTCGGTAATATATATATATATATATATATATATGTATATATATATATATATATATATATATATATATATATACAGGGCCGACCCTAACAATTGCGGGGCCCTATGCGAAACGGATTGCGCGTGGCCCATTCTGGGTAGAGGATATGGATAATAATTGAAAATTAAGATTTTGTATTAAAAAATAAATTCGGGGCGGGGCCTATGAAAGTGCGGGGCCCATTGCGACCGCATAGGTTGCAGTGGCCTAAGGCCGGCCCTGTATATATATATATATATATATATAAATGTTCCCGGCTTTCCAGCTGTGGCTATTTTTGCAAACTTCACCGTCACCGAGTCCGTCCTGGCAGGAATGTAGCCAAGTTGTTCAGACATTTCAGCCTAAAACGTAAAAATGTGTTAATTACGTATAGGGTGAGACTTTCTCTAAGATGGCGCCTTTTGGGAGATACAGCTGCCCCCAACCGAAACGTTCACCCCAGTTGGACACGCCTCTGATCAGTTTTATTCAATTATCTCCCGAGTTAAAAGATGTTTATAACATAAATATTCGCGATAAATTACAACTAGTGGTACATCGAGACTTCTGCGTGTCTATTCTACTCTACGCGAGAAATGAAAACGTAAAATCTATATTCCCGAAACGGCAGCCGATAGCCCATTTTCGCACTGCGATGGTGGTGATTTGCGAACCCCCTTCCCCCTTCTCGGCAAAACATATCAATTATTGTACTCATCCGCCGAGAGCTGATGGCACAATTTGTTTACTTGGCCTGTTAATGACAGCCAGAGACCAGAAATTTGACATACAAAGCGGATCATCCGGTCGATGGGAAGGACTCCGCTGTTTGACATGAATGTTACAATATCTTACAGATGACAATAACTGTGAAGTCGTAGTTCGACTAACACGAAATGTTACAGCGTCATACAGCTGACAATAACTGTGTGGTCGTAGTTCAACTAAAACTAAATGTTACAATGTCGTACAGCTGACAATAACTGTGTGGTCGTAGTTCAACTAAAACTAAATGTTACAATGTCGTACAGCTGACAATAACTGTGAAGTCGTAGTTCAACTAAAACTAAATGTTACAATGTCGTACAGCTGACAATAACTGTGTGGTCGTAGTTCAACTAAAACTAAAAGTTACAATGTCGTACAGCTGACAATAACTGTGAAGTCGTAGTTCAACTAAAACTAAATGTTACAATGTCGTACAGCTGACAATAACTGTGTGGTCGTAGTTCAACTAAAGCCTAAATGTTACAATGTCGTACAGCTGACAATAACTGTCAGGTCTTAGTTCAACTAAAACTAAATGTTACAACGTCGTACAGCTGACAATAACTGTGTGGTCGTAGTTCAACTAAAGCCTAAATGTTACAATGTCGTACAGCTGACAATAACTGTGTGGTCGTAGTTCAACTAAAGCCTAAATGTTACAATGTCGTACAGCTGACAATAACTGTCAGGTCTTAGTTCAACTAAAACTAAATGTTACAACGTCGTACAGCTGACAATAACTGTGTGGTCGTAGTTCAACCAACACGCTTACAAAGCGGTATTTCTAATGAATGTTTACTTAAAATTTTAGATATTTTATTTAGTTTCGGTTTATATTATTATTAATTATTTTTTAGTTAACGGGATTGCATTCCTTTACTATAACGCTTAGATCTCTCGTGTCTAGTTCGTCTCAGCTTTTTTTTTTTTTTCATCCCCTTCCCCCAAAATAATTGACAACATTCTATTGATTTGTAATGTGTGCAATTCCTATAGAAAAGGCCTGCACGACATACGGCCCGCGGACCGCATGCGGCCCGCAAACACCCACTTGGCGGCCCGTGAAGCAACTAAACATTCTTTATTATTATTATTTTAGGAATAGCTTTCCCCCCTGTCCTATTGTATTTCCGCCCGCACAAGTTTTTCATAAAGTGTTACGGCCCGCACACGTTTTTCATAAAGTCTTACGGCTCGCACAAGTTTTTCATAAAGTGTTACGGCCCGCACAAGTTTTTCATAAAGTGTTACGGCCCGCACAAGTTTTTCATAAAGTATTACGGCCCGCACAAGTTTTCATAAAGTGTTACGGCCCGCACACGTTTTTCATAAAGTATTACGGCCCGCCTTACATTTTGAGTTGTGAATATCTACTATAAATTGTTATTTCCATGTATTTCAAAGGTCTATAACAGTCCCCGTGGATGCGTCAGCGGTCTCCGTGGATGTGTCAGCTGTCTCCGTGGATGTGTCAGCTGTCTATGTGGATGCGTCAGAGGTCTCCATGGATGTGTCAGCTGTCTCCGTGGATGCGTCAGCGGTCCCCGTGGATGCGTCAGCTGTCTCCGTGGATGCGTCAGCGGTCTACGTGGATGCATCAGCTGTCTCCGTGGATGCGTCAGCTGTCTCCGTGGATGAATTAACAGTTGTCTCCGAGGATGCGTCAGCTGTCTCCGTGGATGAATTAACAGTCGCCGAAAACTGACGATTTTTTTTTTTTAATGTGTTACGAAATTCAGTTCCACGAATCAGATTGCTGTGCATCAACGAGTTTAACCAATGCGTGTTATTGTTGTTCGGTGCTCAAAATCTGTTTCTATGAATGCGCACTCAGTTATCGTCAAATTCAATTTGTTATGCCTTTTCCCGCTTTCTCTCTCTCATCAAGTTTTCAACAGACTGGTTTTTTTTTTAAAGTATTCTTTTTTTTTTTCTCTTTTTTTTTCTTCTTGTGTTGTTGATCTGTTCAATAAGGAGCGCCAGCGGTTAGCACTTTGGATAATGCAATCAAGCATATAGTGTCATATTGAATTACTTCAACTGAATTCTCAGGCTCAATTGAAGAACGGCCATTTAAAAAAACAACAACACGACATTACAATTATTTATTAAGAGCCGTCATATCCAAGGTCTTCAAACCATGCAAAAAAATATTTTTTTCCATAATTGTATTTTATGTATAGTAGATGCTTTCCCCCCAAAATAATAGTTCATAAATAACTTTGCTATATCGTTATCGTAATAAGCATTTGGCGATTTCACGAGTCTAGACGCTGATAAAAATTAAACGTATCTCGGCCGAGAGAGCGCCGAGGTGATATTTGGTCAAATACACGGATTTTATCGGAAAACCTTTTTTCCGCGAGTGAAGGAGTAATAAAAATTCTTGCCGATAAAAAAAAAAAAGAAATGAAGATGAAACCAATTTTTCAGACCCGACAGTTGCATAAATCAACTTACGTCACACGCAAATATTTGAGGTCTTTCAATTTTTATTTTCTGTTTAGGCTATTACAGTACAGACAAACGGGGTCCTGTCTGCTATAGAAATCGGTTGAGAAATGTACAGTCTTTACGGTGGCGGATTCAAGGGCGGGCACTGGTCCCCGTTCATTGGTTGAATAATTAAGAATAATTCGAGACTTTATATGTAAAATCGATATACATTTTTTTTAAATATATTTTTCTTTTTTTTTTTCCTCATGTAAAATGGAAATGAAGAAAATGTTGAGATTTTAATTTTTTTTAAATAGATTTTCAAAAGCATTCTGAATGTTCATCTGTAAAATATGTAAGTGTAAAGACTTTTTATATTTTTTACAAGGCTGAACGCGTTTGTAGCTGATTCAATTTCTTCTTTTTGTTAGACAATTTTTCAGAATACGCACCTGTAAACACCAAATCAGGTACAATCTGAAAGACAAAAATTTAATCTGGTTAGGTGTAACTCGATAAAACGTTATTTCTGCTTGACTGCGAGGGCGCTTAAACGTGTTCAATTTCAGTAGCAATATACACAATACCGAGGAATCTTCAGTGGGCTGATACGTACAACACGGGTTATCGTGAAAGCATTCTGCAAAGTATCTGTTGCCATGGTCTGAGTCTCGGAACTCGATGAAGACATTTTGTTGCCATGGTCTGAGTCTCTGAACTCGATGAAGACATTCTGTTGGCATAGTCTGAGTCTCGGAACTCGATGAAGACATTCTGTTGCCATGGTCTGAGTCTCTGAACTCGATGAAGACATTCTGTTGCCATGGTCTGAGTCTCTGAACTCGATGAAGACATTCTGTTGCCATGGTCTGAGTCTCTGAACTCGATGAAGACATTCTGTTGCCATGGTCTGAGTCTCTGAACTCGTTGAAGACATTCTGTTGCCATGGTCTGAGTCTCTGAGCTCGATGAAGACATTCTGTTGCCATGGTCTGAGTCTCTGAACTCGATGAAGACATTCTGTTGCCATGGTCTGAGTCTCTGAACTCGATGAAGACATTCTGTTGCCATGGTCTGAGTCTCTGAGCTCGATGAAGACATTCTGTTGCCATGGT
The DNA here is from genome assembly GCA_964017045.1 of Omphiscola glabra. Taxonomy (NCBI): domain Eukaryota; kingdom Metazoa; phylum Mollusca; class Gastropoda; family Lymnaeidae; genus Omphiscola; species Omphiscola glabra. The sequence continues at coordinate 6,728,792 of OZ024807.1, read as the reverse complement.
CTGAGTCTCTGAACTCGATGAAGACATTCTGTTGCCATGGTCTGAGTCTCTGAACTCGATGAAGACATTCTGTTGCCATGGTCTGAGTCTCTGAACTCGATGAAGACATTCTGTTGCCATGGTCTGAGTCTCTGAACTCGATGAAGACATTCTGTTGCCATGGTCTGAGTCTCTGAACTCGATGAAGACATTATGTTGACATGGTCTGAGTCTCTGAACTCGATGAAGACATTCTGTTGCCATGGTCTGAGTCTCTGAACTCGATGAAGACATTCTGTTGCCATGGTCTGAGTCTCTGAACTCGATGAAGACATTCTGTTGCCATGGTCTGAGTCTCTGAACTCGATGAAGACATTCTGTTGCCATGGTCTGAGTCTCGGGAGTTATATGAAGACATTCTGTTGCCATGGTCTGAGTCTCGGAAGTTATATGAAGACATTCTGTTGCCATGGTCTGAGTCTCGGAAGTTATATGAAGACATTCTGTTGCCATGGTCTGAGTCTCGGAAGTTATATGAAGACATTCTGTTGCCATGGTCTGAGTCTCGAAAGTTATATGAAGACATTCTGTTGCCATGGTCGAAGATGTTATGCTGCCATATGCGTGTTGCTTACAGTTAGGGATTACATTTGTTTCTTTGGACCAACCCAGACGGGACAATTATTAAAGTTTCACAGACGACAGTTATCCCGGAAAACTGGCTAAAATCCTGCTTCCGGTCGAGTTTACCGAAATCAGAAAATATGTAATGAAGGCGTTCGAGCAATGCTAGCAAAGATTAATATTTGTGGAGTTCGATTCCCTACCCTACGTATCAATTAGATCAATGGCAAATGTTACGTTTGCGTTACAGTAATGACAAATGTTAAGTTAGCATTACAGTAGTTAGAAATGTTACGGTAGCATTACATTAGATAACAAATGTAAGGCAATTCAAAAGTCAGCACTAAAGTAGAGCGTCGCTTATTCGAACCCGATTATCCGAAATGTGGATTATTCAAATTTTCTTTCATTCTTTTCTTTATTATCGAGCGCAATGCGCGTGGCAAGCGGAGTGGCGTGCAAATAATTCCGGTTCAAATGTTGACCAGACGTGGACAGTGCGAACTGAAAAAAAAAATGTTATTTAATATGTACCTCAGAATGCGTGCCTGCAAAGACAAAGAGGCCAACGATTTTTTTCCCTGGCACGAGTTATATATTTTTATCAGTGAAAAGAAAGAAAAAAACACAACTCATCTACTCTCAGTTTGTTTGATTTTAAACCTTAAAACACCTGACCCAAATAAATGTGCATTGTCGTTATACTCTGCACAATAAAGCAGCAATAAAGTGTTTATGGTAAGAATATATTGTATTCTATAAACTTAATTCTCTAACGCAAACATTCCTTGTTGAGTATTCCAGAATATTTAAAAAAAAAAAAAGTTATATTCTGAACCATCTTCAGTCTAAACTTGGCTCTGAAAGTTGACGAATCACTCAGGGGAGTAAGAAAAGATGGGGGTGAGGTTGGGGGGGGGGTGTGGTCCCGCACCACGTGGCATTTCTTTCCTTATATGAGGGGAGAGGAGGCGTTTTCGGCCGACTGCCGAGTTTATTTTCTTGGAAGGGGGCGGAAACAAATCCTTCTCGGCTCTAGCCCTGGCTACGCCACTGGGTCTACTGTATTTACAGGCAGTTATTTTTACTGTCATAGTAATTTAGAGGAGTTTACGTTTCCCTCAACTTCATCAACGGATACTCTATGAATGTAGGCACTGATGAGGGGTTTAGGGGGTCGGTGGTTGTGAGGTTTAGGGGTCGGTGGTTGTGGGGTTTAGGGGTCGGTGGTTGTGGGGATTAGGGGTCTGTGGTTGTGGGGTTAGGGGTTGGTGGTTGTGGGGTTTAGGGGTCGGTGGTGTGGGGATTAGGGGTCGGTGGTTGTGGGGTTTAGGGGTCGGTCGTAGTGGGATTAGGGGGTCGGTGGTTGTGGGGTTTAGGGGTCAATGGTTGTGAGGTTTAGGGGTCGGTGATTGTGGGGTTATGGTCGGTGGTAGTGGGATTGGGGTAGGCGGTTGTGGGGTTTAGGGGTCGGTGGTAGTGGGATTAGGGGTTAGTGGTTGTGGGGTTTAGGGGTCGGTGGCTGTGGGGATTAGGGGTCGGTGGTTGTGGGGATTAGGGGTCGGTGTTTGTGGGGTTTAGGGTCGGTGGTAGTGGGGATAGAGGGGGTCGGTGGTTGTTGTGGGTGTGGGTAGAAGGAAAAATGATATACATTGATTTAGTAGCGAGTTAGACTGTATCAGTAGTAGCGTAGCATCTCAGAAATATAATAATGTATTTCTTCAGAAAATAAATTTTTTTTTTCTCCTGGCTATGTGCTATAAGTTGTCTCTTTAGTATATTCAGAGCTGTGACCCCCCCCCCCCCCCCCCAATCGCTGAAGTACGCCTCTGAAACTGTAAGCGCTAAGCTAACAGTAGATTTAAAGCACCTCCTGTCAACCCTTTGCTAACCATCACGCCCGCACCGCCCACAACCTCTCAAGCAACCCACACCCGAACCTACCACCCTACCTCTCAAATGCCCCCCACCCCAACACCCACCCGGAACCACTGCCCTACATCTCAAGCATTACGTTGTTTGCTTGCCACGAGAATTCAGTTCACTCACATCGAGCCCTCGTGCTCGTGTTTGTTTATGCCAACAAATAAAAGAACAAAAAACAACCCAAAAACATCAACAACAGAAATTAATATGGTGCAAAAGGAATTAATTAAAATATCTGTTTCTTTACTTGCAGGTGGACGCATTTTGTGTTGTTCTTTTTTTTTTTTTTTTTTGGGGGGGGGGGGGGGGTGTTTCCCAATCATGAGTCAACTGGATTTCACATGTGCGCTTAAAGTGGAATCGCGGCCCGGGGAGCAGAGGAGGAGGGGGGTGTAAAAAAAGTGATAAGGATGGCAGGGGGGGTGTAACTGGAACGTTGGGCCGAGGGGCTCAGAGAATGATTGAGAGGAAGTAATGAATTACATTGCAGGTGCGCTTTCTTCGATGCCAACGATTCTGGGCTAATTAATTAAAATCAAACGTAACGGAGGGGGGGGGGGCTCGTGCTAACAATAGAGTGGTGCTCAGGAGAATAATAAAAAAAATATATAAAAAAAACAATCGTGAGACGTCACGATATAATAATTTTTAAAACAAATAGAATGGCGCCTCAAATGTTCATGTTCTTTTCCACCCTTTAAAAGTCTCGGCTCTGACTCACGGATCTCGAGGAGGGCATTTCCTGTTTTCGATTTGGAGATTCTTTAATAATTATAAAATTTTGGCTAAACAACAAAACAACACGCGTGGTGATTTTGAGGACTTGGGGAAATTCACGGGCAGGTGGCGAGGTCGGTTTCAAGCAGATCTGTTTACCCTCAAACTCTTACAATCGTACAATATCATCACAAAATCGTTCAATACATTATCTTTATAGTAAAAAAATAAGCATACAGTATATAAAATGTGTACACCTCAAAATCGTACACTGTACGCCAAAATCGTAAGAGTAAACAGGTCTGGTTTCAAGTGTCAATACAACAGGAACATACGAATGACGACAACTCACACACCTGAAGATGCCAAACAAGAAAATCGGCTGTTACTATTTTTTGTGTGTGTGTAAATGTAGACTTTTACTACTCGCATTACCATCTAGTGCAGTGGTTCTCAGCCTTCATAATGCCGCGACCCTTTACTGCAGGTCCTCAAGTTGCGGCGACCCCCAACCACAAACGTATTTTCGTTGCTGCTTCATAACTGTAGAGTATATGTGTTTTCCGATGGTCTTAGGTGACCACTGTCAAAGGGTAGTTCGATCCCCACAGTGGTCGCGACCCACAGGTTGAGAACCGCTGTTCTGGTGTGTATGTGTGTGAATTATTAATTAATTATTTTTTGTTTGTTCATAAGCTTACACACGTGACATTTTAAGATTTCTCGTGCAGTGTTCAGATGGTAAACGGCTGAGAGAACAAGAGTGGGTCGAGGGTGGCGGAATGACACAGTCGCTCAAATTATAAACAGCGATGGAGTAAACAGGTGGGTAGGGGAGCTCAGATCTACTTTTGAGTTTTATGCACAACTAAAGAGTTAAGTCATTTTCACCGTGATTTTGTATAGTATTTGATCTTTAAAAAGTGAATGCTTCGTCTTTTGTCGTTAATTTAAAAATTACAATTGTAATACTTAATAGTAGAAAGTTATATATATATATATATATATATATTAGAGACCGATCGAAACTGATTTATTTTATTTCGGCCGAAACCGAAACTAGGCCGACAGTTTAAAATGACTTTCGGCCGAAACATTACCCAAAACCAAAAGCTTAACGAAACTTTCGGCCGAAACCAAAATATTTAGATATTTTGAAATTCGTTCACGCATACATTAGGCATACATTTTTCGTCCAAAAAAACAATGTAATAATGGAAAAATTACCATTCCTTAGAATAATTCAATAATATTCACTTTTGCTTATGACAACATTGATGAGCATGATAATGATAGATCAAAATGAAAATCATAAATGAATGAACGGCATAAACCTAGGGTCACAAATAATAATCTAAATATTACCATTCCATTAGTTTTTCTTCCATAAAACTATTTACAATTGACTAGGCTTAATTAAAATCTATTTTTTTGTGGACATATAAGACAAGTAGGTCATCATGCAGCTGTGAGCAGTTTTCGCAGAGCATTAATCTCTCTTACTGTGCCCCCAAACAATGGAATTCTCTTCACTACACATCAGAAATATATCAACCATCACAGCCTTCAAAACTGCACTCAAAACACACCTCTTTAAACTTTACTATCCTGACTGATTCCCCCTCTGAAAGTTAAACGATGCTGCTGAGTGCCGTCCATGGCTTCACATTTAAATTGTTATGGAATGGTTGGTTTTTAATTGATATTTTTTAAGTTCATTTTAATTTGCATGTACAGCGTGGTGAGCCCTGCCCTAGGCTGGGGTACCTTGTATGTACAGCGTGGTGAGCCCTGCCCTAGGCTGGGGTACCACGCTATAGAAAACTACCCATAATAATATAATAATAACATACTATGACATCAAGACGTCCAGCAATAATGAATATCGCATTGCTGGCATACATAGACAGACAGTCTGATTTCTGGTAGATGACTAAAAACCTCAGTCACTTTCGGCCATCTGGCCGAAAGTCTCAATTGCTTTCGGCCGAAAGCGAAATAAAATCGAGTTAACTTTTCTGTTTCGGCGAAAACCGAAAATAAACCGAAATTTAACATTTCTATTTCGGGCGAAAACGAAACCAGGCCGAAAGTGAGCCAATGGCAAGTTTCGGCACCGAAGCCGAAATTCGGTCAGTCATGTATATATGACTTTATATTAAAGACGAGTTAAAATGCACTAAAAGGTAGAAAATACCCTTTTTGATGGATTCCGCAAAAAAAGCCGGTGCATGAAATATTTTCAGAAATTAATTTTTAAAAATAAAACATTTAAATTTCTTCTATATTCAATTCGAATCCTTTCGCTTCATAACATTTTCAGGTAAACAGTTTAGCGTCCACCCCTGACAGCGCCCATGCCTGAGAGCAAAATTCTATGTTACATCTGTCCTAAACTCTATAGCTTATTCTTTTCAGATCTGGCTCTTCACTTCGATTCCTTTCTCTACGAATATCTCTTCTACGGTTCCCGTATCTAATAGCACAAGACGACTTGTGTTTTTTTTTTTTTTTTTAAAGGACGAGAGGGAGAGACAGACAAATAATAACACTAAAACCTTCCAACCCACGAGGACAGGGCGGCCCACGAATAAAATGGAACGAGAGACCAAATTTCTTGAATGAATCTGGAGGCCCCGGCACAAAGCCCTCGACCTTAGTCGGGATCCGCCATCTTACCGCTCGTTCAATAATCGATTCGATATCTCAGCCTGGAGACAACTGGAAAAATTGTGGGGGGCGGGGGGGGGGGGGGGTGTCATGTATACTGACACTACAACATTTTATTCAAAAGATGGTGGGGGAACTGCCAGAAGATTTTATAATATTCTGGAATGGGGTGAGTTCAGGCTGCTTTTATGGTTGATTTCTTTCTTCATTTAGTAAAGTAAGGTTGGGGGAGGTGGTGGTTGGGGAGGGGGAGGTGGTGGTTGGGGAGGAGGAGGTGTTGGTTGGGTAGAGGGAGGCATTGGTTGGGAAAGGGGTGGAGGTGTTGGTTGGGGAGGGGGGATGTGTTGATTGGGGAGGGGGAGGTGATGGTTGGGTAGGGGAGGTGTTGGTTCGGTAGGGGAATGTGTTGGTTGGGAAGGGGGTGGTGTTGGTTGGGGAGGGGGTGGTGTTGGTTGGAGAGGGGAAGGTGTTGGTTGAGAATGGGGTGGTGTTGGTTGGGAAGGGGGAGGTGTTTGGAGAGGGGGAGTGTTGGTTGGGGAGGGGGAGGTGTTTGTTGGGGATGGGGGGTGTTTGTTGGGGGGGGGTGGAGGTGTTGTTGTTTTTTGTTGTTTAAATTCTTAGACCAGTGTTTAGTTACAAATTAAATATTTCTGCAAAGTTATCTAGAACCACTGAAATGGTGAATGATTGTTGGATGATTGGTGTATGATTGGTGAAAGATGGGTGGATGTTTAACAAAAACTATTCCCGAACGGGGCGAAAAATGGATTATTTTTATAAACCTTTAAATTTTTTGCCTAAAGCGTTATAAAATAATATAAATTTGATTTAATAAAAATGTGGTTGAAAATTCGGCGAGGGGGGGGGGAGACAAGTAAATTAAAGGTCGACCCACACATAGCCATACGACTGTTTCATACACAAATACTAACAACTTTGATGTTCCCTCTATTATTTTTTTGTTGTTTTATTGTGATTCAATCACGGTTCAGTGGTTGCGAACTCTGACCTTAAGCAAATATGTATAACTCTCTTTGCACTATATAATCTCATACACATATTCCGCTTCTGGTGTGACTCGTGGAATGCTTCCTAATCAGCGAATTCGGTATTGAGAGTGTATTACAAATTTGAAATTGCTAAATGTTTGAAAGAAAGTGTGGTTCAATAATGAGATCAATAGCGCGCAAAATACAATTCCCGACAACTACGCTAAATGATTTTGTTTTTATTATATAACGCAACTGCGTTTGGCGCGTAATATATTCTTTTCGGAAAATGAAATCGTCTAAGTTTAAATATGATGAATTCCTGGATAGTTTAAAGTGTATAGCTCATCAAGAACATCTCATTAGTTCAGTTAGACCAGCGGTTCTCAACCTGTGGGTCGCGACCCTTTCACAGGGGTCGCCTAAGACCATCTAAAAACACATAAACTATACAGTTATGAAGTAGAAACAAAAATAATTTCATGGCTAGGGATCGCCACAACATGAATGACTGTATTAAAGGGTCGCGGCATTAATAAGGTTGAGAACCGCTGAGTTAGACCAATACAATAGGTCAGTTAGACCAACACAATAGATCAGTTAGACCAATAAATTAGATCAGTTTGACCAATAAATTAGATCAGTTAGACCAATAAATTAGATCAGTTAGACCAATAAATTAGATCAGTTTGACCAATAAATTAGATCAGTTAGACCAATAAATTAGATCAGTTAGACCAATAAATTAGATCAGTTTGACCAATAAATTAGATCAGTTAGGCCAATACAACAGATCAGTTATACCAACATAATATATAATTAGACCAATACAATAGATCAGTTAGACAAATACAATAGATCAGTTATATCAATACAATTCAACAGCGAAGGTTAGACCACTAAAATGGTGTAAATAGAGAAAAGCAATAAATGAAAGATCAATTCTGTTACGCTGTTAGAGTTGCAAAAACTCATCAGCGCCATGCCATGTTGTTCTGATGAAACTTAGCTAGGCGATAAGCGGACACATTTTTTTTTTGCATTTTTCCTCAGAGAAAAAAAAATTGTTGTAAAAAAATTTTAAAAAAATATTTTGGATTTCTTTATTACAGAAATAGACTACGTCGTGTTGTCTTACGCAAATTAAAAATATATTTACTTTTAATGTATTTAAATTTTGAGCAGGATACGTCAAAATATATCTTCAATGGCGTCGTTCCGCGTTGAATGTCTCCGGCGAAACTACGAAGCAACGGTGAAGATTTCTTTTATGGAGAATCAATTGTTTCCCCCAAGTCTGTGCACAGGTGGTGGACCAAAGGGGGCGTCTAAGGATCAATACAAGCGTTAGAGCGAGGGCTAGGGGCGGACGCCGGGGCTCCCGGAACTTCAGGTCGTAATGTACGAGAATTTAACGTTCCGGATTTGCTTTTGTTAACATTTATTTGTAACCTCATTTGGGATTTTTAGCACCATAGGGAGCACACACAAAAAAAAGGGGGGGGTGTGGGGTGGAGGGGTGTCTGGTCGCATTTGTCCTTCTCTAAAACCTGCCCCCACCCCACATCAGATGTTGACGACTTCAATCTAGACAAAATGTCCAACTCCGTGTACGTTGTTATGTAAGTAGATATAATGTCACAAACACATTATCTTTACAAATAAGAGGAATGTGTGTGGTCAATTGGTATAAGTCTGCATAAATCCAGAATGTTAGATATCTTATTACGGGAGTCAAGAGTCTTCTATAGAACATTTTCAGACTTCGCAGCTGTCCTGAGTGGTCCAGCGCTAGCCATTATCCAACATAAAAAAATTGCAGGTGAAGGTGATTTACCATCACGAGAGGCTATCAGCTCACACAAGTTGCTTCAAGTACACACACAAGGGTCGCTAACCTCTACTTACTCGGAAACTTACGGGACCTGACAGTTGATATTTTACCAACAGTTCAGTATACGGTGCTGGATATGTCACAATACACAAGTGTACACAAGCACCGCTAGTTTTACTGGATAATGGATCAATTTGAAACACTTAGTGCTTCTGGGGCTTGTATCGTAAACTGTAGTGTGTTTTTTTTTTAATGATTATATTTTAAAACTGGCTTAAAGACAAGAGGTAGCAAATATGTGACAGGATGTAGCAAATGTTTGACAGTAGGTAGTACATTATGTCAAGAGCGTTGGCAGTCAATAAAGATGGAAATAAAGTGAGAGAGGCGCATAGAGACAAAAAAGGGGGAAGGGTTAGTGAGAAATGAAGCGAACGATGCAAGGAGAGTGAGAAATAAAGAGAGATGCGCGAAAAACAGCAGATATATATGCAGAGAGACAGAGACTTAGGAAAACATAGAGAGAAAGGGAGAGAGATGGACAAATAAAAAGATGTAGTGATTCGGAGAGAGAGAGAGGGTGGAAGGAAGCGAGGGAGGGAGAGGAGAGTGAGAGAAGGAAGGAGGGAGGGAGAGGGGAGAGAGAGAGGGGGGAGAGAGATAGAGAGAGGGGAGAGAGAGAGAGAGATTGCCAATATTTTCCGTCATTATATCTACGATTTCAATAAGATTCCGAGAAATATTTTATTTTAAAAGCCTGTAATTCAAACGTGCCCCCAGCAGACGTATTACAATCGATGTCAACTTTCTAAAAATCAGGTGCAGACCTATTTCCACGACGCCACAGATGGTGTTAAATCGAGAAATGCGCACCAATTTCATACCAAGTTTTTATTACGCCGGAACAAATCCGCACCAAATTAGAACCAGTTCTGCCGTCTCGTGACTCACTCATAAACTGTTGTCGGCGACCGACCCCCTGTGTGGGCACGAGTGCAGAACAAATTTATTTTGACCAAAGAAATTGAGGAAGACAAATGTGGTGAAAAGAGTGATTGGTTTGAAGCACCCCCGCTGGAATGGGAAGCAAATTTGTCCTTTGAGAATAGCATCTGAGAAGAAGAAAAGAAAGAAGAGAAAGAAATAAAGAAAAAGGGGAAGGGGTAGATGGAAAGGGGGGGGGGTAAAGGGGGACGTTTGGGTGTCCGAATTTGAACAAGCCTTTAGAATAATGGGGAAGGCAGATCACTTTGGAAAGTGAGGTCATGTCGAGGCTGTGAAAATGAAAGTTTTAAAAAGAAAAGTGTATGGGAAAGGGGGCAGGTTGGTGTTAGTACAATGTGTACATCAAAAAAAAAAAGTTATTGGTTACGCGGTGAGGAAAAGATAAAAAATAATGTTGGGGGAAAAAGAATGGGGACGGCGACTGGTGGTGAATGAGAAACGTGACATATTTGGACCACGCTGATGTTGACATGTTACCGCCTTCTGGGAAATTGTTTTGTGACGTTGAAACCGAATTAGAACTTTTCGCTACACCCGAAATTTTGTTTGCATGGATCAATCCTTGATCTCTAGTAGGTGGGGGCGGGGAATGACCCCCCCCCCCACCACCCACCCCCTTTTTTTTCTTACTAGGCCACTGGCTGTTTGCGAGACTCTCCAAGCTGGACTCCGGACACGCTACTGTAACCCGGGTCTGGACTCCGGACACGCTACTGTAACCCGGTTCTGGACTCCGAACACGCTACTGTAACCCGGGCCTGGACTCCAGACACGCTACTGTAACACGGGTCTGGACTCCGGGCACGATACTATAACCCGGGTCTGGACTCCGGACACGCTACTGTGACCCGGGTCTGGAATCCGAACACGCTAATGTAACCCGGGTCTGGACTCCGGACACGCTAATGTAACCCGGGTCTGGACTCCGGACACGCTACTGTAACCCGGGTCTATGCCGTCATGGCTCATTGCAAACATACACCATGAACATTGGTTATTAGAACTTTTTATTATTTATTTTGTACTTTTTGAATGATTATAACTATGTATTGAATGATTATAACTATGTATTAAATGATTATAACTATGTTTTATATTCATCAAAATGCGTATTATAAACATGCGTTATTTTAAGTAATTGCAAAGGGCTTACAAAAGAGTGCTCATCAAACCAGGGTGGGGGGAGGTGTTCTGTTGGGGGTGAGGGTTCGGTTGGGGGAGGGGGGATAGTCGCAGTGAGAATCAAGATAAGGTTCAATGATACGATGGTTGCTTGACAGTGGTCACCCTCTCAACAATTGGTCCTTTGAGAAACCCTCCTTAACAATGTGTCTTTTGAGAAACCCTATTAATAATTAGTCTTTTGAGAAACCCTCTTAACATTTTGTCTTTTGAGAAACTCTCTTAACAATTGGTCCTTTGAGAAACCCTCTTAATAATCAGTCCTTTGAAAAACTCTCTTAACAACTAGTCCTTTGAGAAATCGCCTTAACAATTAGTCCTTTGAAAAAACTCTTAACAATCGGTCGTTTGAGAAACCCTCTTAACATTTGGTCCTTCACCCTCTTAACAATTGGCCCTTTGAGAAACCCTCTTAACAATCAGTCATTTGAAAAAAAAACTCTTAACAAATGAGAAACCCTTTGAGAAACCCTCTTAATAATCAGTTCTTTGAAAAACCCTCTTCACAATTAGTCCTTTGAGAAATCGCCTTAACAATTAATCCTTTGAAAAAAACTTTTAACAATTGGTCCTTTGAGAAACCTTCTTAACATTTGGTCCTTTACCCTCTTAACATTTGGCCCTTTGAGAAACCCTCTTAACAACCAGTCCTTTGAAAAAAAACCTCTTAACAAATGGTCCTTTGAGAAACCCTCTTAATAATTAGTCCGTTGAAAAAAAACTTCTTAACAATTAGTCCTTTGAGAAATCGCCTTAACAATTGTTCCTTTGAGAAACCCCCGTTAACAATTGGTCATTTGAGAAATCCTCTTAGCAATTTGGTCTTCGAGAAATGCTCTTAGCAATTTGTCTTTTGAGAAAACGGCACAGAAGAAGAAAAAGAAGAAAAAAAAAACACTTGTGGCCAAAAAATTGGCTGGTCACATGATTGTCACAGAAAACAAAATCATTTATCAAATCTGTTATGTGGCAGCATATGTTATGTCTATAAACTGATCTTTACTAAAGTAAATTTTAGACATTATCCAAGTTAGTTAAGTTTCGAATATAAAATTTGAAATTGCATACAAACAAAAAAAGCGAGGGCTAAGTTGCGTGATTCAAGATTAATAACCCCGCTCCACTCCATAAGCAATCAACATCAAATGCACCACCAGTGTATCCTCATCCTCCTCCTACCCCCTCCACCCTCATCTCTTGCCCACTCTTACCTAAATTAAAGCGGCACCAATCCCCAGATTAAAAGGACATCCCGTGGATTCCGCCAACGAAAATTGAAATGGGCAGAAAATCCAGCAGCCCTCGGAAAATGCCTCGGCGAGTACGGACTCTCCCGACTGGGGGTTTCAAACGGTTAAAGAGAGAATAAACAGCCTTCCGTCCGGGGAAGACAGATGGATTGTTTCTGCTTTTTCCTCGGCTACTTTCTGTCAATCATTGAGCTTCCACCGCCTTATAATAACAGTTTTGGTCATCAGCGTGTGGCTGGTCGGGGGCTGGAGGGGGTGAGGTGTGGTTAGTCACGAGATGTGGCTGGTCACCTGGTGCAGCTTGACACCAGGTGTGAGTGGTCACGGGGCGTGCATTGGAAAGGGGTGTGGCTAGTCGCGGGTTGTGGCTGGGGTGAAGTGAATGGTTGGTCACATGGTGTGGTTTTTCACGAGTTTTGGTTGGTCACAGGCTGTGCATCGGAGCGTGGCTGTCGACTGGGACGTGGCTGTCGATCGGGGCGTGGCTGTCGATTGGGGCGTGGCTGTCGATTGGGACGTGGCTTTCGATCGGGGCGTGGCTGTCGATTGGGTCATGGCTATTGATAGGGGCGTGGTCGATGTGACTGAATCAAGTAAATGACATTAAGTACAGGTCAATACTCGGCTGGATGGCTATTTTGGAGGGGGTGAACTCGGCGAAAGTTCACGAAGACCTGAACAACTTTGTTTAAATAACGCTCTCTATCTGAGTGGGCCGATTGAATGCCTCGGCATGGCTTCGTTTCGGTTGTGATCCATATTTAGTTTAAGATCCACGAGCCCCTCCATTAGGAGTAGCAACTGGTAAAAAAATGTTCACCGCTCTTATTAGCACAATATTTATGTACACAAAAATACACACGAGAGAGAGAGCTTCTACGACCACGATGATGTGAATGTTTAATGTTGCATATTCATGCAGCGGTTGTTATTTTTATCAAGAATTGCAAATGCAACGGTCACGAGACGATTAAAAAAAAACATAAATTAAACAATCTTCTGCCTGTCAGGACGCGAGCCTCTTCGAGGCATGGCGAAAATGCTGTCGACCAGCAGGTCTTGACATTGTCAAAATAGCTGTTGTCTTAAGAGGTTCTCAACTATTTTTTTTGTTTTTTTGTTTTTTTGAAACACAGTTTGTGAAATCGCTGGTCAAGGGGTTTGTGGGGAAAAAAAAAAGGGGGGGGGGGTATTGAGATCGAAATCTTTAATTTCATCGTTGTTTTAGAGGGGCGTATATACATGCGTCTGTGTTGGGTACGGTGACGCCGGGTCAACTGAGGCGTCTCGCAACAACTAACACATTGCCTCGGATAGCAATGACGACTGATGGGCCTACGAACTTCAAATATCAAATATCAAAACAATTTTATTCCAGGTACGAATTATTTTTACCAAATGATATAACGTTAGACAATAATCACGTGACAGGTAACTTCTTGTAACTGCGGGGGTGGGTGGGGTGGGGGGGAGACTTTAAATCGAAAGGTAAAGTAACGTAACGACTTAACCTCAAACTGCAGATATGTGAACACGAGACGCCATCCTGGATGAGCTGCCGTGCAGATACCGAGGGTTCGTTGTTCTACTTGCGAGACTTTATACATAAATCTTAAAATCTTAAAATCGTACAATACATTATCTTAATAGTAAAAAAAAACACAGTATGTATAATGTATACACCTCAAAATCGTACACTGTACGCCAAAATCGTAAGAGTAAAGAGGTCTGATAGTATCTGCCGAGCCAAAGTGAAAAGGGCCAGCTATAACACGTCTTATGATAGCATGTCATCTGTTCACAAATAATGTTTAACAAAAAATAAATTAAGATGTATTTTTTTAAATAATATTAAATCTATGTTACAGTTAAATGAAACTTTCCGGTCTGTCATTGGGTCCTGTACCATGGAGACCGTTTGTGAAAGAAGCCAGGGGTCAAAAGGTCAACTGATCTCCAACCAGCGTCCAGCGCGGTATTGGTCAATAAGCATTAGTATTCCATGGTCGTCGTTCTAATCAGGTCAACAGAGGGGTCAATAAATGTGCTGACCTCATTCTCAGGAAGTACGTGCCCATGCTCTGAGAGAGTCCCTCGTTTTAAAATTGGAAGATTACATTCAAAATATCAACAACACCAGCACACACACACAAAATATTACCCAGCCTGATATCACCTAAAAACCAGGGAGAAACGTTTAGCATAAACTATCGTTATCCATTCTGATAAAAATTAAAGCTGGTAGACTTTTGTAATGTGAGAACCCATGGGGGAACTAGGATATTCGTCTTAACAAATGATCCTAATAACAATTTCTATGAAAAAAATATATTACCGGGTCCAATTCTGACGTCCAATTCTGACATCCTATTCTGACGTCCAATTCTGACGTTTCGGTTTTGGTCGACGGTGATTTAGGTTTTAGTGCAGTCTACAAGAAGTCAGACCGAAACTATGTCCCTCATCCGGCAATCAGATATTCATTATTCCTCGACTTTTTCCTGTCAAGTTATGAAATATGACTAATCCTCTGCGAACACTGACCACAGTTGCATAATGACCTATTTGTCCACTATTTACTAAGCCTAATTACATTAAGCTTCGGAAGAGGTAAATAGTATATAATATAAAGAAATGTATCTTTCGCTTTCGGTGTCGGCCGAAACCGGAAAATCAAATTCATTTCGGTCTTATAACTACGTGTACCATCACGTCAACTGTAGCCTACCACATTGACATGTACCACCCATCCGCTAAGTAATATGCACGTCATTCTTCACTGCTAGAGTACAGCCACCATTGTCCTTCACCTTGCTAACTTCGCTAGATTCCACCCTGCATTGTATTGTAACATGTTAACTTTACCGCTAGATTCCACCCAGCATTGTCTTTTATCATGTTAACTTTACCGCTAGATTCCACCCAGCATTGTCTTTTATCATGTTAACTTTACCGCTAGATTCCACCCTGCATTGTATTATAATATGTTAACTTCACCGCTAGATTCCGCCCAGCATTGTCTTTTAACATGTTAACTTCACCGCTAGATTCCACCCAGCATTGTCTTTTATCATGTTAACTTTACCGCAAGATACCACCCGCCACTCTACTCCAACACGTTAACTTCACCGCTAGCTTCCACCCACCATTGTCCTTCACCATGTTAACTTGGCCACCAACTCATCTCACCAAACTTCACCCTTGTGCGCACAAACCCTCCCACACTCCCCGTCATTTCTGCACCCCATGCCCATACTCGTCTCTCCACTAACTAACTAAACCCTTAACCAGTTCTCGTCTAATTCTATCCGGAGGGGGCGTCGGGCGAGTCAGCATTAGATTGTTCCCAGACCCCACCGTTACACTTTCGGTACCACACGATTGACTAATTAACGGACGGGTATCGCATTAGATTCATCCGCCAGTGCAGCCCTCTGGTCGGTCGGACGGATGGCCGGAACGGATCAGGTTGACCCAGGGACGGAATGTAAATTCGCGCCGTAAGAGTGGTGCCCGAGAGCCCCGAGACGTCATTAAAACATGCTCGTCGCTGCTGCAAAGTCACGTCATTGTCCGGTTACATTATCCACTCTGTATTATAATAAAACAAACACGATATTTTGATGGATTGTTTCACGTCATAAACCGGAGCAAGAAGTTTCATATTTTTTTTAAAAACAACAACAACAAAAACTGTATATATTACATTAATTAATTTTACGACAAAATATACTGTCTATTCTAAGAATTATTGATACATAAATACAACCCAACTCTTCTGCAACAATGTTCTGTTTGTTTCAATAACGCTCGTGTGGTTTTTTGTTGTTAAGTTCTTGAGTAATGTGATCCTTCAACTTTTTTTTTTGTTTTTGTTTGGTTTTTTCCACAACGAGGTGGGCGAACAAAGAAAACAAAAATTGCCCACAACAAAACTTCGACGAACCACCAGCCCGCGTCCCCACGCCCCCCCCCCCTTTTTCGGGGACAACAATATCGGCAACAAGCAGCACCGGCACATTTAATGAGAGCAAGGAGGGGTGAGGTGTACGGGGCCGGGGTAGTGGGGGGGGGGGGGGGGCGAGTTAAACGCACGAGTTGTATAAAAAAATGTGCGCATCTCTATTATACAACGTAGAATCCGATATCTCTTTTTGGCATTTAACAGCAAGATTAGGTTGGGGGGGGGGGGGTGGATCCCTAAGATCCATTCCACATGCGCTAGCACACGGGGGGGGGGGGGGGGGCTGCTGTTGAATTTTCACTTTAAATTAAAATTGTTGCTTTAAATTGCTCTGCTTTTTTTCACCCCCGACCTCTTACCGCCCCCCCCCCCCAAAAAAACACAAAAAAAAACCTCATGGCGCCCCAAGCCATCTCCGCTCACATATAAAGATTTAATTGAATTGCGTGTTTTAAAGGTTATTTTTATTTTTTTAAGAGTATTAAAAAAAATTCTCCCAGTTTAAATTCTTTCCTGTTAAAAAAATACAACATTATTTCAAAATCGATAGTCAATTGTTGGGGATGCTTATCGTTCATAGGCTTTTAAATTTAAAAAAAAACAACAAATTTACACATGAATGCATCCACTGAATAACTCATCTAAATTGTAGGCCAGTGGGGAACAAACAAGTTTTTAAACAATTACTTTGTGCCAGCTTCTTGTTTTATTTTTAGTAACACTGGAATTTAAAAAAAATGATATATGTTATTATGAAGCAGTTTCTTTAAAAAAAACGTATGCAATATTTATCAAGGGGGTCATCGGGTGAAGTACATCCTCGCGTGTAATACAATCATTGTGTTTGTTCAAAGTAGACTCAAGTAAAAAATGGGCATTGGCGAGGGTTGCAATCACAAAATCATTCCTACAGTCTCTCTCTCTCTCTCTCTTTTTTTCTCTCTCGATTTTCTCTCACTCTCTCTTTCCCTCTATCTCTTTCCCTCTCTTTTCTCTCACTCTTTCTCTCTCTCTCTTGCGCTCTCTCTCCCTTTCCCTCTCTTTTCTCTCTCTCCCTCTTTGCACCCCTCTCTCTTCCCTCTATATCTTTCTCCCTCTCTCTTTCTTTCTATCACTCTATATATTTACATTACATATGCCTTACATCGTATTCAGAAGTTAGTGAAGTAAATTGTGGTGTTGTGTCTTTAAGCCAAGTAAAGAGCAGAATTCCCCCTCCACCCCCACCCCCCCCCCCCAAACCCTCAAACTTGACCGGCAGATTTAGATACTAAGGTGGCAAATTTTCAAAAAGCACTACAGATAGTTCCAAGAATTAGCAACACCCCTGCCATCTTATCATTTCCACCCAGGGCGCACTTTTTATAATTAAAAAGACCGTACATCTTAAATATTAAAACACCCGACTCACCCCAGCCCTTGCGCCCTAACTCCACTCAGCGTCACCCATCTCGATTTCACCCACCCCCCCAAATCCCAACAAGTGTCTGTATTAGATAAATCTTTTCCACTTCCATCACGGTGACCTTCTTCTGCCATTTGAAGATTGGTCCACATGAGTATGTGTGTTTGTTTGTTTGTGTGTGTGTATTTGTGTGCGTTTATTTGTGTATGTGTGTGTTTGTGTGTCTTAGTGTTGTTTGTGAATGTGTGTTTAATGTTTTGACAGCTTTTAAGCCAGTAAATTCCTCCTGTTTGTTAACGGTGCATACACTGTCAGTTTGGTTTGTTGAATTCTCCTCAGGTATGAGAACATCTCCTCAGGTATGAGAACATATCCTCAGGTATGAAAACATCTACTCAAGTATGAGAACATCTCCTCATATATGAAAACATCTCCTCATATATGAAAACATCTCCTCTTATATGAAAACATCTCCTCATATATGAAAACATCTCCTCATATTTGAAAACATATTACAATGTTCTTCTCTTTTCTTCTGTTCTTCATTTTTTTTACATAAGCTGCAATGTTGCCATTAAAAGTATAATATCGTTAACTGTATAGTGCGATCAAAAGTATATTGTCAGTAGATGTATGTTGTCATTAAATATATATTGTCTTTAACCGTATGTGGCCATTAAAAGTAGATTATCATAAAGTGTATATTGCCACTAAAAATATGACGTCATGAAAGTCTGTATGTGAGGCCAGGAATCAGTTATGTCCCCACACTTTCCATATTACCCATATTTTCCATATTACCCATCTTTTTCATATTACCCATATTTTCTCTATTACCTATAGTTTTCATATTCCCCATATTTTCTCTATTACCTATAGTTTCCATATTCCCCATAGTTTCTCTATTACCATATTTTCCATATTCCCCATATTTTCTCTATTACCCATATTTTCCATATTCCCCATATTTTCTCTATTGCCCAAATTTTCCATATTCCCCGTATTTATTACCCAAATTTTCCATATTCCCAATTTTCTCTATTACCCATATCTTCCATATTCCTCATATTTTCTCTATTACCCAAATTTTCCATATTCCCCATATTTTCTCTATTACCCAAATTTTCCATGTTCCCCATATTTTCTCTATTACCCATATTTTCCATATTCCCAATTTTCTCTATTACCCATATTTTCCATATTCCCATATTTTTTCTATTACCCATATTTTCTCTATTACCCATATTTTCCATATTCCTCATATTTTTCTCTATTACCCATATTTTCCATATTCCCCATATTTTACATTGTCCTTATATTTTCCATATTCCCCATATCCACCCTATCCCCCATGGTCACCATATGTTCCACCGTGCATAAATTTAACCATTCAATAGTGCAGACGACATCTTTGCGTCTAGGTCTGACCTGTTCGGCCCAGCTGTGAAATCTCGGTGTGTGGTCGGTGAGTGAGCCTTGGCCGAGGGGGGCTTATCGACATCATTCAATTTCACGAGGCGGGTTGTGCGCGCGCTACCGAGCTGACGTCGTAACACAGTGTATCAATGCTCAGCTTACTCCATTGACGGCATTATAGCTTTCAGCGTCTGTGACAATCTTTATGAAATGGTGTGGATTACCGAATTCTCTCCCCACCATCAACCCCTCAGACTTACTACCTCCCCCCCACCCACACACACATACACATCCCATCACTTCCCCAAGCACACGCCCTTGCAGCTCAAGTTTAAAAGGAAACAAATTATTCCTTGCTCTTTTTTTTTAGAAAACGAACAAGAAAAAATGGCTAAAGCAACATTTCAGACGTATAATGATTGTTTTTTTTTAATTTTAAAAAACATGAATTTTTAGGTATTTTTGTTTTGTTTTTTAAGATGTTTTTTTTAATGTTTTTTTTTATTTTTTTTAATTTTTAGATTTATAAAAATAGATGTTTTAAAGATGTATTTTTAAATGTTTTACTTCCGTTAATTAGACCAAAAGTATCTTTTTCAAGGCTCACCTCAAGAATGATTCTCATTAGTAGAGATGCTAGAGATTGTATTATTCCTCTTCTTAATGTCCAGGTTTGAACTAGCTATCATAAGAACAAATGAATAAATGAGAAATAGAAAATGAATGTTCAGAAGTACAGAAATACCAAACCGGAAGTATTGCTTTTGATTACCTCAAGGCGAATTACTATTTACTAGGCATCAAGTTTCAGATCTTCTGAACCAGTAACGGGACGCAAAGACTGTCTCGTCTTGTGTTACGATTTACTGGAAAGGAGGCTCACGTTGAACACGTCTGGAATGAGGTCAAATTAAAATATTGACAATAGTACGCTTTTCTTTTCCACTAGAAATCTTCTTTTTACGAGGTCACCACGCACACACACAAAAAATGAGGTTAGTGAGGTCACGTTACAGATTCATTTGAAGATGGAACGGAAAAAATTGATTTTTTTTCCCCCGACGCTTTTCTATTGGAGTGAGAACTCAGGTCTCGGAGTCGGAGACCTGGACACTTATGGCTGTACACATATATTGGAAAGTGGGGGGGGGGGGAGGGAGGGGGGCATGGAGTTGAAGTCGTGGAACTGGACTCCGAGTGAGATGGTGACGTGAACTCGGTCGTTTGTGTCCGCTATCACACTTGTGTAAAAAAAAAAAAGAGTTTATTTCTTCTTATTTTCCAGATTTTTTGAACCCTTTAGGTCAATACAGAATTTCATGGATAGTTATCTGGATATAAAAACTTGGATATCGCCCCCCCTTACCCGCGAGGTTTCTCTATCAATCAAAAATGACCACACTGTTTCTTTGTCCGTGTTCCCTAATGAGGTCAGGATGAGACATCCAAGGTCACGTGACGGAGTAAGGTATCGGTGCCACAACACTGAACTGAATCATATAATTAAAGGGTTTGGGGGGGGGGGGGGCGCGGCACGTGTGCTTAAAGTCTGGGACCGGAAACTCTGCAATTATCGCATTCAACATTTGTAGTTGCTGGTGGTTGGGGGGGGTGAGGATGGAAAAAGGGGGGGGGGGGTGGAAGTCGGTGTGTCAGAGCTAACGTGTATATTTACGGGGGGAATCCTTCCGTGTCATGGCCGATACATCACGCGACTGGTTTAGGGCGTGATTTCGACGGTTTGTTTTAGCGACGGCAAAATAATTGAGGTAAAGAGTGGTCAAAGGAGGGAAAAGTGTGGGTGGTGGGGGGGGGGGGTGTTTTCAATACCTCAACGGACTAAAACGGAGTCGATCACTTTAGTTATTTATGAAATTGCCAGTTTGTGAAAGGGATGAGAAATCTGAGCCGTCTATATAACGGCTTTGTTTTAGGAACAACCAAAAGAGATAACCCTCGTCTGGTTTCGTGATCGACTCATTACGTTGGCAGTTATAACGTTACGACGTTACGACAAGTTGTGTAGTTAGGGTAAGTGCCGCCCGGGGCATGCCAAGATTTTTTTGTCCCCCCCGCCCTCTCGAAAAAATAAAATAAATCATCAGTTGGCCAACAATACCGCACATCCGTATAAAGAATAAATAAAGCACCGCTTCGGATGGACAGCGCCCTCCGCGCCCCCATCTTCCGCTAACGGTTAAAACACCTTCGTTATCTGTTGTGGATGCCGTACAGGCGGTTCTGTCAATGCTGGACCCTCTTTGTCTGTTGTGGATGCCGTACAGGTGGTTCTGTCGATGCTGGACCTTCGTTGTCTGTTGTGGATGCCGTACAGGTGATTATGTCAATGCTGGACCCCCCCACCCCCTTTAAAAAAAAAAAAAAAAAAAAACACGAACATTTCAGCAAGTTGTGAAAGTAAAAGTACGAAACTTCGCCCGGAAGAACTCGAGACTTTGGAAACGAGAATGAGGCAACACTCGCCGAGTCTCGCAGACGTCGACCGGTGTCTGTCACCTGGCGACGTGATTTTTTTTGCACCGCTAACTCTGGCGTTGCAACAGATACCCGCCATTGATCTCCTGTGGTATAGTAAAGGAGAATGGTCTGCACAAAACGAGGTGTATCTATATGTGTCTTGTGAAGTCATATGTATTTATCAAAATCTGTTGAAAAGTCTTCGAGTTGTTCGCGTTCTTTCTATTGGGACTGGCGCCGACAGAATAACTCTAAGTCTGTCTAATAAAGTCAATATACATATTATTATTTACATAACATTTATTTTTATTACTTTTTTTTTTCCACATTTTTACATTTTGTTTCTTCTTTTACGAATCTGATTCCAGTCTACAATAGTAGTCAGAACAACATGAGGAATTATGTTGCCCGCAATGAACCAAAAGAACATAGGCGAAGATATCTGGTCACACCGTCCCGTGTTGCGGTAGCAAAAGAGTACACGGATGTGGTGACAAGAGTGGGGGGGGGGGGGTGGTGACCCCCGCAAAACGGGTTCATCACTCGTGGCTTGGTGGATCTGATGGTGAAATAATCACAGTCTCGCCGAGCTCACTCCGAGGGCCTGAGCAGTCAAATAATCACAGTTTTTCTCGGCTAATAAATCTGTGGCCTTTTAATGGTGAAATAATTAGGGTCTCGTGCATGGAGCTCACTCTGAGGGTTTTAATTTCAATATTGAAAGAGAAAGAAAAAACATTTTTCTAAACAAACGACGTGTGGTTGTCGTTTATCGGTAATCATATTTTTGTTATATGGTGTCAACATAATAAGTGTCATGGATACAACTTGTATTGAGTGAGGAGTTTAAATTTGTGTTGATTTGTTTGAACTTGAAGACATTCAGAAATGATTGTGCTTCGTGGATTACTCCCCCCTCCCCACCATTAACCCCCCCCCCACACACACATAAACTCAAAGACACACAAACACACACTCCTCCCCTCCCCCCGCCCCCAACAGTTGCTGGCTGGTCTACGCGTAAGCCAAACCGAGGCGTGATGTGAGGGGTTCATCTTTAATTAACTAGAGTCTGCATGGCCACCGAGGCATCAAGCGAGTCCACGGGAATTCCCGGTGATCGCACGATTACGCTATCGGAAGTTGTTCGCTGCGCATGGCCACGGGCGCGGGTCGGAGGTCGTAAGTAATAAGCGAAGTGTGGTCCGTATCAACGCTGGTCATCTCCAGATGCATATCGTGTCCGCAGCGAAGCCCGTGCCGTAGTTTGTATTTCAAAGACTCGCGTTTCATTCAGCTGTTGATCTAACTGCAGTTAACATTAAGATGTAAAAGTCAATGGGAGTAGCAGATAGATCCCAACAAACGATAGGCCGTCGAAGGTACTTTAACGTAATATTTAACCGAACATCTATAGATTTCAGTTTGAGATGTGACTGTGTGCAGTGGTCACCAGAACTATTGCGTGTTATGATAAATGGAGTAAACTTATTATAAGTATAAGAAAATGTCACATTTAAAGACCAGCAAAAATCAACATGCTCAGGCGCAGATACTTGGGTGCAAAAATATCGTATTTCCGGTGGTGCCTTCACATGTTTTCCAAGATGACCGTGGCGGGGCTCTTGTGACAAAACTTCAGAACTCTCGGCTTGCGTTTTATAACTCCTTGATTAGATGCATAACTATCGGCCACAGTTTTGCAATTTAAATATCAAGGACTAACTCATCTTATACGACGGTTGGTCCCCGGCCCCTGCCCAGGGGCGCATTGGGTAGTGGCGACGCAGTTAGCCAGGACCGTGTCGCTTAAACGCAAGGATGCGTCAGAACGCATTCTTTTACAGCTCGAATCTCACTTTGTGTTTAGTTGATCTCAACTATCGAATCTCACTTTGGGTTTAGTTGATCTCAACTATCGAATCTCACTTTGGGTTTAGTTGATCTCAACTATCGAATCTCACTTTGTGTTTAGTTGATCTCAACTATCGAATCTCACTTTGGGTTTAGTTGATCTCAACTATCGAATCTCACTTTGGGTTTAGTTGATCTCAACTATCGAATCTCACTTTGTTTTTAGTTGATCTCAACTATCGAATCTCACTTTGTTTTTAGTTGATCTCAACTATCGAATCTCACTTTGGGTTTAGTTGATCTCAACTATCGAATCTCACTTTGTTTTTAGTTGATCTCAACTATCGAATCTCACTTTGTTTTTAGTTGATCTCAACTATCGAATCTCACTTTGGGTTTAGTTGATCTCAACTATCGAATCTCACTTTGGGTTTAGTTGATCTCAACTATCGAATCTCACTTTGGGTTTAGTTGATCTCAACTATCGAATCTCACTTTGTTTTTAGTTGATCTCAACTATCGAATCTCACTTTGGGTTTAGTTGATCTCAACTATCGAATCTCACTTTGTTTTTAGTTGATCTCAACTATCGAATCTCACTTTGGGTTTAGTTGATCTCAACTATCGAATCTCACTTTGGGTTTAGTTGATCTCAACTATCGAATCTCACTTTGGGTTTAGTTGATCTCAACTATGGAATCTCACTTTGGGTTTAGTTGATCTCAACTATCGAATCTCGTTTGAATTCACCTCAACCTGCATCACCCATCGTTTTCTTTCATCTCTGTAGAAATTCAACCATCTTCCCTCAATCCCAGGTGCCTAGACGGTGGCGACCCACTTCGTCCTATAGTGGGGTTTCTTCGATGAGACAGCATCGTAACACGTTCCGAACACACACGATCAGAATCTGAAGCTGTATGTCTTACCTATAAAAACATTTTTGATGATGAGGTAAATTATTATCATTATTATTATATCAGTATTATTATTTTGTAATGGTTTATATGATCATTCGTTTCACGAGAAGAGAACATATCAATTATTTTGTATTTTTAACTTCATCTTGTTTGTTTCTTGAAACACATGGGGGAAGGGGGAAGAAAAAATGGTACGGGTTGGCACGCCGTAGTACCGTGGGAATGGATCAGCCTGATAGTGGGACACGGGGCTGAACCCACACGTCTCAGGACGAAGCGAAAGTTGACGCCTCTGTTTATTGACTCGCGTCCTACTCAATAATAGTCGGTAAAGTTGAGCTAATAACAGTTGTAGATTTTGTTTTGACTATCGACCGATTAATACCATCACATTAGTGGTAGGAGGATATAACCCGGTGCAGCAGGTAAAGCCGGTGCCGCACATCGAGTACCGAGCACAGAGACGCAGGGAAGGGCTAGGAGGCGGGTCTAATACCAGGGAATTCTGCATGAAGTTATATATTTGATGACGTCTCTTGGTTAGCGTGTCTCTATATTAGGGTATACGTGAAGTATGAATGACCACAATATTAATCAAGATGGCCACAGTATCAAACTTTCATCAAGGTGGCCACATTATCAAACATATATCAAGACGGCCAAAACACTATAAAGCTTGCATTAAGATGGCCACACCATCAAACATACATCAAGATGGCCACACTATCAAAGTTGCTTTAAAGTGACGACATACAATAAGATGAACACCCTCTCATCTCTCTCAAACATACATGAAAATGACCACTCTCTTAAACCTACATGATCACTTTCTTAGACAAGCTATACCGTACCCCCCGTTGGTCCCCACTTTTGTCATTTCCTAAAAATGTCTTTGACTTTGACGCCCTCGGCATCCTGTCGGCAACCTTTTCGCACACTGACAACGACGATTCCCTGTGCGCACACATCCAGTGTAGTCGTGTTTACCCTGGCAGCTCCGTACAGATTATTGTGACTCTCTTTAAGCCTACACTGCAAACAATTATCAAAAATTAAATAGACATTAGCAAATACCATCGCCGTAAAGGAAAACCTCGACCGGGTCTCGGTCGATACAGTAAAAAGTGAATCACAGAGTACAAACTACGAGCACGGATGATTTGAAAGTCAGCGCCTGTCATTATAGTAAATAGTCCCCCAGCCTTATAAGTCACGTGCTGCCCTATTACTTTTGGGGGGGGGGGGGATGAAAAGGGAAGTCATTGATTTAACTTTAATAATGAGTAGGTATGGGGGAAACGTTGAAATGTGGACGCGGCAAGCAAGAGAGGGATGCTCAATTCAGCCTTGCTATTATGTGAGAGGTATCTTTGAAACGAAGAAGACAGAAGGAGGTAGTAGAGTAGAGTGGGGTACAGAGGCGGAAGGGGGCGAATTATTAGTGGAGTGAGGGGTGAATGCAGTGGATGAAATGGGGAAGGGACGGGTGAAAACAGTGGCAGGGGTAAGGGAGTAGGAAGAGAATACATCGGCGCAGGTAGAGGAGGGCAGTGGAAGTGGATACACTGACGGAACTAAGGGAAGAAGGGGTGAATACAGAGGCGAAGGTTGGGGAATGAGGGGCGAAACAAAGGCGGAACTAATGGAAGGAGGATGAATACATAGATTAAGGTATGGAAGTGAGGGGTAAATACAGAGGCGGGGCTCGGGGGTGAGAGATGAATACAGAGGCGGATGTAGGGCAGAGATATGTGATTATTACGGTGGAAGTGGGTTTATTATGCTAAATTAACTTGCTACATGTACATCATATTTTCCCACCATATTTGAGAACCATTGAAAACGCTCAAGATGATCACAATATCTTCGTCTAGGCCACCTGTAGAGGAGTTCATTTAAAATTCGAAGAACACATCCATCTCCAGCGTCGGAACTAGTACTGCGTCAATGGATCGTCCCGCATAACTCAAATATCAACTTAAATAATTCTCTGTGTAACAATGTCCGCCTCCAACGCTAAGGGTTCAATAGCGCTCAAAATTAAAATTTACGACAACTGCGCTAAATGAGATTCTCAAAGATACAACAGGTGCGTTTGGTTGCGTAATAATTTTCTTCTGTTTTACGGAAATAGTTGGTGTAATAAATCTGCTGTGCAATACGTGGTGTGACACTACAATATCAATGCAGTTCAGGGTCGGTGGCGTACGGGAGAGTGGTGGAGGGGGCGGGGTGGGGGGGGGCGAAACTGTATGAGAATCTTATAAAATGCGTTACCCTTGAATGCGTGTTTTGTTAAGTAACTTTAGTAGATGAGAAGTTCACGCACGAATTGCGGCCGCCATTTTTTGGCGGGCTTTAGTTAGTGCGAACTAAATTGTGTGAGGCTAGTTTTAAGGGGACTTCCATTTGCCCCCCCCCCCCCCTTTTTTTTATGTCTTCTTTTAGTTTATGGCCCTTCATAGTCCTGCACAGAGCTCCTTACTTTGAGACCTTCGCGTTATCCGTAATATATGCTCTAGTATTTATGGGGCACCATTGCATTCGTATTGTCCTTAACAATTTTTAGGGCCAGATGTCACCAAAAACATTGGCTCACATTTTTAACGGTTTTATTGAAGAGGACATATATTCTTTAAATAGATATATGATTGCTGTCCCGTTATCTTTCAAAATCTATTTATTATGTCGGCATATTATATAATATATACATATATATTCCCTTTCTTTTGTTCTAAAAATGCCCGCTGGAACAAAACTGGACTTGATTGGTTAGCCACTAAATATCCCCGTTGAGCTCAGGGGCGTCATCAAAAAATATTTTTAAAAATCGCCCCATTATGACGGCTAATACTAGATTGATATTTTTCGTTTTTAAATGTGGGTTGTGCGCGAGGGTGGGGCGAGGGTGTTGTTGATCCTTCCACGAGACTTTATTAAAATCGATTCTACAATCTGAGAAACGGCATCGATTATCAAGGCTGTGTTTCGTCAAACATCGAAAACTGGCATCGCTTTCCTTTTTTTCGTTTCTCCCCCATGCGATACTAATGTAATCGTAATCTATCAACATCGACCTGTTTGTGTAACTTTATTAATTAAATTATTGAGAACAAAATATCAGCATTCATTGATTGGATCGTTCCATTAGTGTCTCGTGACCACGTGGATTATTTCATGTCATTATTATTTTTTTTAAAAGTTACTTCTTAACAATGTCTCTCTTTTTATTTTAATAAATTTGATTAAAAATTTAAAGAGAAAGTTTAAGGTATAATAACTACACCCCTATGGTTTTCAATTATTATTATTACTATCATTATTACTAGATATAGCACGCCAAAACAATGGCGGCCGCAATGCGTGAACTTCCCGTCTGCTAAAGACCGCTCCTGATCATGCATGACCTGTGCTGTTTTATATTGGAAACTACTCACTGTTTAGAAACAAATAAAATAACTCAAATGTTTCCCACCTCAGAACGCAACAAAAATCATCGTCATCGATGTCTGCACAGCGCACCGCCCTACCTTCCATTCATCAATAGCGACCAAAGCGTTCTTCGACACAAAACTCAAACTCACAACTTGCCAATTGTTGGGGGAGGGGGTGTGTTTGCTTTTCATACCCCCTCCGGATCCAGCCCCCCCCCCCCCCAATCCCCAACCCAATTTAGGCTGATATCTATTTACTCGAAACTCGAATCAATATTTTACCTCAGCGTCGCCTCGCGCACAGCGGCAAATTGAGCTATTTCTTAAGCCGTCCATGCCGACTCGACGGCCGATGTTTGACTAAGTGATTCAGGGCCACATTGCAGGTCAACAGGGAGTCATGTCATGTTGCTTCGGAGCGGTGACAAAGTGGTCATAAGAGAGTAAAGGGGGTGGGGGGGGGGTTGATATTGTTTATTCAGATGTAAATGTTCTGACTTTTCAACAGATTTCGCAAGTCAAATGTAATGAAGTGAGTTTAAAAAAAAAAAAAAAAAAAACGTTACTGGTGGTCTTCTTCTTCGGAGTTTCTACAATGATGGTGGAACTTGTGATGTTGAATTCGTACAGCCGGGGAGTGACCACTGACTTCGGAATCGGAGTGGAAATAAATTATCCTTCCCAATATGCTTTTGATTTACATCATAATATATGCAATAATCACGCCACATCAAATATGCAATAATTACGCCATATCAAATATGCAATAATTACGCCACATCAAATATGCAATAATCACGCCACATCAAATATGCAATAATCACGCCACATCAAATATGCAATAATCACGCCACATCAAATATGCAATAATTACGTCACATCAAATATGCAATAATCACGCTACATCAAATATGCAATAATTAAGCCACATCAAATATGCAATAATCACGCTACATCAAATATGCAATAATCACGCCACATCAAATATGCAATAATCACGCCACATCAAATATGCAATAATTAAGCCACATCAAATATGCAATAATCACGCTACATCAAATATGCAATAATCACGCTACATCAAATATGCAATAATCACGCCACATCAAATATGCAATAATCACGCCACATCAAATATGCAGAGTTGGAGATGTCGATGATTCCGATTTTAACAAAATATCCTAAACTAAAAGCATGGAGATATTGTTTTGATCCAATAGAAAGTAAACTCTCGCTGGCCTCCTTCATGTGACGTAACAGCAGGAGTGGAAGTCATAGACTCACAGTGGAAGCAACACTTACTCGATGACGTGCTAAAAGTTCACGGTGGAGGCAAAACATGCTCTGATACAGCGCTACACGCACATCCACGGTGGAAGCAACACATGCTCTGTGACGCGCCACACTCATCCACTGTGGAGGTAAAACTTGCTCAATGACGCGCCGCACACATCCACACTTTTAAATAAAGAGAACTTCCGGCGACGTCAAGCATCCAAATTTCGACGACTCATCTACCCAAAATGCATCAGAAATTAAGCCCCTCGCAATTCATGCATCGCTAGTTATTCCGTGCACGCGTGAGCTCCTAAAAAAGGAACAGCGTTAAAAAAAATTCAAGACCACAAAAATGTCTGAAACCCTCGGTTTGATCCCTCGGCAGCTATTACAGTTTTCAGCGTCATGAGCTGGCCCTCGCCACACGAGTGTTTTTTTTTTTGTAAAGGTTGGGGGAGGGGGGGGGTGTCTCAGCTATTGGGCTGAGATGAATTGGGCTATGGGTGTGGAATTTACGTGTTTTCTGGTGGATTTAATTTCTTTCAATCTTTTGTGTGTGTGGTTTTTTTTTTTATTGCTTATTTTCAGTAGTTCTGAAGTTCTGAGAAATTCATTGTTATTGATTAACCATATTATTAGCTATTAATAGCATGTCTCGAGTGAATGCTTTTATCCTATAAAGTATCACCGGGTCATACTGTACGTTTTAGGCCAGGCTAGTCCACTGATCTGAGTAAAATCTTATCATTTGGCCATGTGCCCTTGTTCTCATTATTAGATCTCAAGCACGTGCCCTAGTTCCCTGTGTTAGATCCTAAGAATGTGCCCTCGTTCTCAGTGTTAAATCCTAGCCATGTGCCCACGTTCTCATTGTTAAATCCTAGCCATGTGCCCTCGTTCTCATTGTTAAATCCTAGCCATGTGCCCTCGTTCTCATTGATAAATCCTAGCCATGTGCCCTCGTTCTCATTGTTAAATCCTGGCCATGTGCCCTCGTTCTCATTGTTAAATCCTGGCCATGTGCCTCGTTATATCATTGTTAATCTTATGCACGTGCCCGCCGTCGTCATTGTTTCCCCCTTTAAATGTGCCCACTTTGTCCTTGTTCAATGTCATTTTACACATGATTTTTTTTTCCGCTGTTTGAAGGTAAGGTCTCTCCTTCAATTTATTCCAGATCCGCCTCTGTAAAAAAAAACACGTGATATGCAACAGTCTGAACGGATGTGGTGACGACTAGTATTTTACCTGGTATTCGCCTATTCGATATGACAAGTAGACAGTCATCGCTACTCTTATTTCAACTTCGCGTGTTCAAATAAGCTGCTCCCCCACTTTAAACAATTTATATCACGGTTTCCCTCCCGTTGCTGCTTTCCAGGACACGCCACTGCACGCAGCTCCCTCCGATGGCGATAAAGCGCCCTTATTTTTTTTTTTTTTATACGTTCAAAGCATGTCAGCTTTAGGATTAGATCTCTCTGTTTCAGCACGCCACGCGAGTTGCTTTCTGGGCTTAAAGCAGTGATTGATATGCGTCATATCTCCTTTAGGACTTAAAAGCCCTCGCCTTCGTCTCGTTATTTCACGACATATGCTTACTGCCATCACTCGGGGAGCGCCTCGGCCACCAGCAATCAAATCGCATCTTGTGATAAGCGCTAAAGAAGCTTTCTATTGTATAAAATAAAGGTGAGTAAAAAAAAACCCGAGGATTTTTACACATAATCTATGTTGTTGTATTTGTGTGTGTGTGTGGGTTTTTTTCTTGCCTAGATTCTTCATGAGTAATGCGACGGGTGTATTCTGGTGGTCGGGGTAGTGTTAAGTGTGGTGCTAAGTGTGTGGTGCTAAGTGTGTGGTGCTAAGAGAGTGCTCTGTGTTCAAACGTGTCAACTGAAAACCCCAAACCGTTGAGGCCGAATAGATGTCTTTTAATCGTGCATAATGGACAGGCCTCCCGCTTTCCACTGTGTTAGAAGGTGATCACAAACCTGTGGAGTAGCTACTTTTGACCTCTGGGGCGCTCCATGACCATATCGCCCCCTATTTCACAATAAAACCACAATGCATAGAAAATAGACACCATTTTTTTTTTAAAGCCATTTACAGTATATGACGTGTGCTAACAATTCCGCCCCTTATAAGCGCCGCCAGGGGCGGACCGCCGTTTCCCGCGCCCTTATCCAAAGCTTGTGGTCGTGGCACAACATTACACCAACAACGCTTGTTGCTAGCCACGGTGTATTAGACACGATAACTTATTTAGTCATGTCTGTGTGTGTGTGTTGGAGGTATGTGGGTGTGTGTTCTGTTTATGCCTCTCCATCTCTTTCTTCCATATTCTCTCATTCTCATTTAACACAAGAAATTTTCTGACCGGATAAAATACAATAACAACAAAGAACAAAAAAAAGTTGCCTCGTAAAGTCATAATTTTTTTTTTTACTTTCACAAAGAAATGTCATGTTCACCTTAGAGTCACCCCCTTGCGTCGTTTGCGTAGACTTTTCTCATTGCCGTAACTACACATTTTTTGGGTACAACTTGGCCATCTTGACTCATTGCCGTAGCTACACATTTTTTGGGTACAACTTGGCCATCTTGACTCATTGCCGTAGCTCCTCAGTTTTTGGGTACAACGTCGCCGTCTTGTCTTTGGGAACGTTCGGGCGTTTCACAATGAATGTAATTGAAACTGCAAGACTAATCACATCTGTTTACAGGGGTCGGTTTACAGAAGCCTGCTTACAGAGGTCTGACTATATGTGTGTGCTTACAGATGTATGCTAATATCGCATTCAACATTATCGCATTCAACGTGTCTGCATTCAACGTGTCTGCGTTCAACATGTCTGCGTTCAACGTGTCTGCGTTCAATCGGCAACTTCTGCCAGACGCAGGAAAATAGGGGAATTTGGAAATGTTGCTCAAGGAATTCTCTTTTTACTTCTGAGCGATGGGGAGTTGGATGGGGAGTCGGGTGGGGAGTCGCATTTGGAGTCGGATGGGGGGTCGGATGGGCAGTCGGATGGGGGTCGGATGGGCAGTCGGATGGGGGGGTCGGATGGGGGGGTCGGATGGGGGGGTCGGATGGGGGGTCGGATGGGGGGGGGTCGGATGGAGGATCGGATGGGGGGTTGGATGGGGAGTTGGATGGGGAGTTGGATGGAGAGTTGGATGGGGAGTTGGATGGAGAGTTGGGTGGGGAGTTGGGTGGGGAGTTGGGTGGGGAGTTGGGTGAGGAGTTGGGTGGTGAGTTGGATGGTGAGTTGGATGGGGAGTTGGATGGTGAGTTGGATGGGGAGTTGGATGGTGAGTTGGCGGGGGGGTTGCATTGAGAATCGGATTGGGGGGCGTTGGATGGTGAGTTGGATGGGGAGTTGGATGGGGAGTCGGACAGGGGGTCGGATGGGGAGTTGGATGCGGGGTTGGATGGGGGTTTGGATGGGGAGTTGGATGGGGGATGGATGGGGAGTTGGATGGGGAGTCGGATGAGTAGTCGGATAGGGAGTCGGATGGGGAGTCGGGTGGGTAGTTGGATTGGGAGTTGGATGGGGAGTTGGGTGGGGAGTTGGGTGGGGAGTTGGGTGGGGAGTTGGATGGGGAGTTGGGTGGGGAGTTGGATGGGGAGTTGCATGGAGGGGGAAAGGGTGTGGTGAGGAGTGGAGAGTGAAGGAGCAATTGGAAAATTATCAAAGACAATGAAACAACCAGCAAAAATCGTGTTTAAGACAATTATTCTAATTATTTTTTTCTTTTACGGGGTCGTTGAGCACAGTTTATGAATCGTTTCAGGAAAAAAAATAATAAAAACAATAATCTGTTCAACAGCGGTCAAGGAGGGTGGACAAAATGTTATTTCAGCTCAAGTATGAGGTCGTGCCTTGGGGAAGGGTGGGAATGGTGCGGATGTCAAGGTCAGTGTTGAAAAAAAGAAGAAGAAAAAAAAACAAGATCGGCGTTGATTGGAAAGCTGATTGGAATGTTGAAAGGCTGACCCCCCAACCCCCCGGGGCCCCCCACCCCTGTTTAACGTAAAATGTTGTTATGGAAGATCTCAAGGGTGCTTGCAGGAAAGATAAAAACTCAATACACACACACACACACAAAACAGGTATTTTAACCGGACGGAATCAAATGAGGAGACAAATAAAGTGATGACGCATCGCCCCGGAAAGTGTTCGCGAATCCTGGCGAGGGTCTGCACCAGTGAAGCATGAATGAGTTAGACCAAGTGGCGTCCGAAGGGGGGTGCGGATGGAGCGGTCCGCCCCCGGAATGCACTTTTTTGTGTGTTTATAGTGAGGTTCGTCCTTGTCGGCTATCTGAAGGGCGTTTCTTTTTTTCCGGTGGAACAAAAAAAAGGGTGGGGGGGCGAGAATTCGTGACCCGCCCCCGGCGGGCTTAACCTATCTACGCCACTGGTCAGTGTCTAATACCTGAACAAACCTCATATATATAGTTATAGAAGAGCATACTTAGCCTTTGAGTGAAATAGCTGACTTCTTTAAGACCTTGGGAAATTATGTCATGGGATATAACTTCGGTGGGGCTTTTTTTGCTTTCGTCAGTCTTTCACCTACGTATCTCACATGGCATGGAGACATGTGGACTCGACCGGACATTGCATGACAATCAAACATGAACAAGGCACGCATGACTCAGGGGTATTTCGAAAACGTGACAATGAACTTCACGCCAGCGGAGGGCCGTGTATGTGGAGGGGGCCGATGAAGTTGTTGGGGGCTGAATGAAGTGGTGGGGATCGGATAAAGTGGTTGGGACCGAATGAAGTGGCGAGGGCCGAATGAAGTGACGGGGGGGCGAATGAAGTGGCGCGAGCCGAATGAATTGGCGGGGGTCAGATGAAGTGGTTGGCAGCTTTGACAGTGCTCCGTGTGTGGCCTGGTGGCTTTAGTTTGCTACCCCTGTGGGTTTCTGTATTGCTTATTCAGCAATCACCAACAAATATTATCACTTTTCCCCCTTCTAATACAGTGGTTCTCAACATTCCTAATGCTGCGACCCTTTAATACAGTTTCTTATGCTTTGGCGACCCCAACAACAAAATTATTTTCGTTGCCACTTCATAACTGTAGAGTATGTGTGTTTTCCGATGGTCTTACGCGATCCCTGTGAAAGGATCGTTCGACCCCTAAAGGGGTCGCGACCCTCAAGTTGAGAACCGCTGTTCTAATACATTCTTTTCCTTATTATAAAACCCTATATGATTCGTTATTTTGCCCAAATACCCCTCTACATGATACAGTCTTTTCCCCGAGTAGAGTTTCTACTTTCGTTTTGTCCACACATCATAACTTTCGCTCCCATGTCATCGACCAGTTTAAAAAACTAAACCACTCTTCAAAGGTTGAGGGTTCTGATGACGAACTCAACTGCCAACTGATCTAACACGTCACGTTTCTTTATGGATCACACTAAACATTTTCCAAATCCCTCTCGAGCATTCGACGTTTTCATAAAATATTGCCTCGTGAAAACATGAAAAGGGGACATAATCCTCCGGACTGTTGGCTAAAATAACTCGGGAATTAATTAATTTTTAATCCCTCTTGCTAGACTCGGCGAAGCTGAGACATCTGTTCCGGTTTTTTAAATTTTATAGTTCCATCTGTAGTCGACAAAGTCTGATTTTATGATTTACTGCTGAGCATCAAGAGTTTTGCTGGTGGCGTGAGCTTTACAAAAAATAATGTGTTTGTTGTAAACGGAGATTTGGCGATTTCAGATTTAAAAAAGAAGGCGCCCTATTGAAATATAAACCCATTCACAAGGACGCGAGGTTTGGGCGTCGTTTGAAAACATCAAGAATGTCATCCCTCCCCCGCAAACCCCCCCCCCCCCTTTTTTTTTGTTTTGTTTTCTTCTTTTTTTTCTAACGGTTCTCATTTCGACACAGCCAGGGGTCCAATAATCATCCAGCAATTCGCACATTACACAACTACGACATTAGCATGTGGAGCATCATGAACTCTTGTTTCTGTTGCGGATAAACATATATTATGTACTGAAATGTTGTTTTTTAATGTACCGTGAAATTTTATACGGTATCTAGCAAATTGTAAACACTCCGTGGTTCGACTTTACGATAGATACCCCCGTGGTTCGACTTTACGATACCCCCGTGGTTCGACTTTACGATACCCTCGTGGTTCGACTTTACGATACCCCCGTGTTTCGACTTTACGATACCCCCGTGGTTCGAGTTTACGATACCCCGTGGTTCGAGTTTACGATTCCCCACGTGTTTCGACTTTACGATACCCTCGTGGTTCGACTTTACGATACCCCCGTGTTTCGACTTTACGATACCCCCGTGGTTCGAGTTTACGATACCCCGTGGTTCGAGTTTACGATTCCCCACGTGTTTCGACTTTACGATACCCTCGTGGTTCGACTTTACGATACCCCCGTGTTTCGACTTTACGATACCCTCGTGGTTCGACTTTACGATACCCCCGTGGTTCGACTTTACGATACCCCGGCCGTTCCTCGGTGTTCCACTGTTCGTAGCTCAAGCCTGACATCCACTTCTTAACACTGGTGTGAATTATAGATATGCTTAAATTAACTTCGGGTCTTGTTTCGTTTAGTTTTGGCCTTCTATTTTTTAAATCAATTTTATCTTATAGTATGGAGGGGGGGGGAAGGACCACTGGAATCTCTCCTTTGATTAGGTAATAAGAGACTTAAAAATCTCCTTTAGATATACCTTATAAATGGACTGACAGATTCACGCTCATGTTACGGTGGGTAAAAAAGGGGATTGTTAGAATTTCCCTATAGATTACCGTTAGTTAACAAGGGACTGTCAGAATCTAACGTAGATTAGGTTACAAAAAAAAATTAGAATCTTTTATAGACAATGTAAATACGGAATGCTATTGACTTTCCATTAGATTTGATAATAAATGGACTTGTGAATATTTCCGAAGACCATGTTATAAAAGACTAGGAATCTCTTTAAAAAAGCTAAATTAAGAACTGTTGGAATCGCATTTAGATTACAGGTAGGTAATAAAGAGCTGTTGGAATCTAATTTACATACAGGTTGCTCATAAAGGATTGTTAAGAAGCTTATTTCGATCACAGGCAGATATTTAAAGAAATTTTAGAATAGCATTTAGGTTATTATTGTTAGACTTTTCCTTGGGTTGGCTATACTAAGTCATGTAAATATACACATCGAGATAATTTTAAAAAAACTCAGAAACGGAAATAATCCTCATAACTCTTCACCAGCATATCACGTGATCGCGTCCGCAAACCATAAGAAAGAATCGCCACAGATGTCGACTTTTTCTTGATGACTTGAGTCAAAAACAAAAAGCATTACATTGCTAATTAAATGCGCGCTTCGCGTAGCGCCGTCTTAAGGGATAGCAAGCCGTATGCCCCGGCCTTCCTTGTCGTATACACACATAACAATTAACATATTATTTCACGGTTAACTGAAACTGGAGCTGGATACAAATCCTGGTCAGCGTCGGATCCAAGAAAAAAATATTGCATTGTGGGAATACTGAAACCGCATCAAAAAAAATTAAAATTAAAAGAAGCTGCGATCAGGTAAAAAGAAAGAAAAAAAGGGGGGGGGGGGGGAAGGAGACATGGGGAGGAAGGGGAAAAGGGGGGAATTGGGAGGCAGGGGGTAAGGGGTGAAATGTGGAAATGGGGGAAATAAAATGCCGCTTAAAATGCCATACAAATGCAGTTTAAACAAAAAATTGATTTATTATCCACCCACAGACATTAAATGAATAATTCGGCGTTACATAAATGTTGCGTGTGTCCACATCTGTCTTTAAGCGTATCCGGAAATTTGATCGAAAGAAATTTCGTCGACGGAAAATTGATCGACGGAAATTTGATCGAACGGAAATTTGGTCGAATCTTTTTTTTTTAGTTTATACGTTAAAATTTTGCGTCAAATTTCTTTTTGAACGCATTATTTTGTTTTGCTATATAGTATAGTGCGTTCAAAAAGAAATTTGACGAAAAGTTTAAAGTCTGAACTGAAAAGAAGATTCGACAAAATTTCCGTTCGATCAAATTTCCGTCGATCAATTTTCCGTCGACGAAATTTCTTTCGATCAAATTTCCGGTAACCGTCTTTAAGACGGCTTGAAGAGATTCGATGCATTTTTTGTTTTGTTTTTTGTAGCAGTTAATATCATGCAATTTCCTAACAAGTGCGTAACAGTAGCGTATCTTGTAATTAAAACTGTAATGTAGCTCAAAGGTTGTAAATATTGTCTTAAGCTTTTTTTTAACGAAATTACAAAAATCATATTACATATTAAATTGCAAATTATAAATAAGCTTTTTTTTTAAGGAAAGGGGGGTCGGCATACTGATGACCTTTGGGCTGGGCGTAGAAATGTATAAATCAGTTCCTGGTGACGCCACTGTCGTTCAAAAAATATTTTTGTTCTTGGCCGGCTGTCACTTTTCCGATGTAGACGTTTCTACATAGCTGGGGCATACTGTCATTTTTTAATGTTTTTTTTTTTAAATAGGTCCTATATTTTAGCAATATTTTAGGCAAATTTTTTAAACTATATTTTATTTACTGATTCGTCCCTGACTGTGTCGTTACAGTTGTGCACATCGCGTGCCCGTAGGCATCGTCCCACTAGCTATTGGTGCGAAGACGCACGAGCTATATCGTATTCTCGCGTATGTCAGACGCGTCTTATACAAATTTATTTTTTACGTACCCCGCACCCAGGGTGCGTCTTATACATGGGGGCGTCTTTTCCATGGGTGTGTCTTATAAATGGGTGCGTCTTATACATGGGTGTGTCTTATTATACATGGGTGCGTCTTATACATGGGTGCCACTTATATACGGGTGGGTCTTATATATGGGTGCGTCTTATACATGGGTGCGTCTTATACATGGGTGCGTCTTATACATGGGTGTGTCTTATACATGGGTGCGTCTTATACATGGGTGTGTCTAATACATGGGTGCGTCTTATACATGGGTGTGTCTAATACATGGGTGCGTCTTATACATGGGTGCGTCTTATACATGAGTGCGTCTAATACATGGGTGGGTCTTATACATGGGTGTGTCTTATACATGGGTGTCACTTATATATGGGTGCGTCTTATACATGGGTGCCACTTATATATGGGTTGGTCTTATATATGGGTGCGTCTAATACATGGGTGCGTCTTATACATGGGTGCGTCTTATACATGGGTGCCACTTATATATGGGTGGGTCTTATATATGGGTGTGTCTTATACATGGGTGCGTCTTATACATGGGTGCGTCTTATGTAACATATTTGTTTTACACAAATGGTCGTCGCGGTCCTGCCTTGGACAATTCTTTAATCTAACGGTAAATTAAAAATGGTACCGTAATGAAGCCTTGTTTACATCCGACGGGTGATGAAACATTGGACAAGTTTTCATTTATGATAAAGATAAAGAAAACCACTCGATATAAATTGGTCAGTGCGGTTGAAGGCGAGGCCGCGAGCGTCTTATGTAAAAAATTTTTTTTACAAAATTTTGCAAAACCCGCATCTTATTTATGAATACGTCTTATATATGAGTACGTCATATATATGAGTACGTCTTATATATGGGTACGTCTTATATACAGGTGCGTATTATATTGGGGTGCGTCTTACATGCGCGAAAATTCGGTTCCCTTCTCTCATCTACCTCTCATTAACCCCCACCCCCTCCACATCCCAGGTTCACGTTGAAATTACATAATAACACGAATACACCCCCCCCCCACACACACACACCCTTTCCATCAGACACAATGTCCACACATCCAACCAAATATTAATCAAGGGTGGAAACGGTCGAGGGTGTGGGGTTTTGCATCCATTATTCCCAGAGCACGAGAAGCTTTCGAGAACACCGCCTAAAGAACTTGATATCGAGTTTTTTTTACTATTTAAAAAACGATACTTCAATATCGATTCTTGAGCACACAAATGCATGTCATAATATTGCCATTAATTATATTCCCGCGAAAATGGAACATAGCAATTATTGATGACGTCCGCTAAAACAAATGGCGCGCCATTCCGCCTCCGGGCTAAACTATTGCAAATGCTTAACCTGTGCGCCCCCCCCTCCCCTCAAGCCCACCCTCTCACCAACCTGCTACCTGCTCTACTCCAAGCAAGGCGTGAGAAATGAACACTGGTGCTGAGATCCTTTCGAAAAAGCATTGGCATCGATCCTTAGCGATTAGGCCCAGAAAGCATTGCTGCTTTAATTACCCTGACCCAACACGCGGCCTAATACGTCCAGTGGAAACACTGGGAGACCACGTGGTCTAATACATCCAATGAAAACACTGGCAGATCACATGGTCTAATTCAACAATTTGGAGCACTTTTAGACAACGTGATCTGATTACATCTTCTGGAATAACTGGAAGCCACCGTGATATCATTCATGCAATAGGAACACAAGCAAAACACGTGGTCTCAATCATTCACCGGGAACACAAGCAAAACACGTGGTCTCATTCATCCACCGGGAACACCACTAGCCGAACACAAGGTCCAACTCATCCATGGATTAACATACATTTATCTCATGTTTGGTGTTACTATTTATAGATGATGTGTGTATTTGGGTGAGTTGGGGGAGAGGCTGGGTGAGTTGGGGGAGGGGCTGTGTGAGTTAGGGGAAGGGCTGGGTGAGGCCTAAAATGTCTTCAGACCAAGTGGCCATTTACTGCCAGCAATCAACATCCAACTCTGGGGTGGACCCACCCCGACACCACCAGCCGTTTAACTCTTTGGGTTGAAGATAATCACGGAAATACATAGAACAGATTCAAGGAGAGAGTTGTAACCTTAAAAACACGAAACGTTTGTGTGATACATTTCTATCATTATATTTTAATTTTGTATTTGTTACATAGCAACCACTACTGCAACATATTTCTCTGAGGCCACACAAGATGTTAATCAGATTGAATAAAAAAATTAATGACAACAGGACATCAGATATTTTTCTATACATCTTTTTCTTCTCTTTCCACTAAATCAGCGGTTCTCAACCTGTGGGTCGCGGCCCTTTTGTGGGTCGAATGACCCTTTACCGGGGGTCACCTAAGACCATCAGAAAACACATAAACACCACAGTTATGAAGTAGCAGCGAAAATTGTTTTGTGGTTGGGGGTCGCCACAACATGAGGAACTGTATTAAAAGGTCGCGGCATCAGGAAGGTTGAGAGCCACCGCACTAAATAATTAGACTCGTTGTCAATATTTACTGCTCTGGACAGAACGGTCCCACTCGTGCACTCTAGGCGCGAGTGCAAAAAATTAATCATTATCATTAGACGTATAAGACGGTGGAAGAGAGGGGGTGGGAGAGTGTTTACACCTGCAGACATGCCTGCAAGGGTAATACACGCATGTCAGAGAAAACAAAATAAATGAGGGTTTGGGAGACCGGAAAACAAGGGGGATGTTGGGAGTTTATGAAGTTTCGAGATGGAAGTGGTGCCGTTGTGGGGGACAGAGTTTTGTCGAGGAAGAGAGGGATGGGTAGAGTGTAGGGATCAGAGTAGATGGGCGACGAGGGGGGAGAGAGAGGAGGAACGGAGAAGGGCGGTTAGAGTGGAAGGGTAAAGAGGAGAGGGTAGAAAGAGGAGGGTAGAGGGAAACGGGTACCAGGGAGAGGTCAGAGAGGAGACGATAGGGAAGAGAAGATAGGGTACAGATGATGGAGAGGAGATAGTAGAGAAGAGAGAGTAGAAGGGAAAGGGTAAGGAGAAAAGGGTAGAGAAGAGAGGGTAGAAGGTTGTGGATAGAGAGGAGAGGTAGAGAGTAAAGGATAAAGAGCAGAGTATAAAGAGGATTGGGTAGAGAGGAGAGGTAGAGAGATGATAATGAGGAGAGGTAGAGATTAAAAGAGATAAAAAATGGGGAGCATGCAGAAACAGAAAAAGGAGTGCGAGGTGGAAGTAGCAGGCGAGCAATATAAATAAAATTGACTGACACTCAAGTGTATATGTCAGTGCGAGAAAGGGTTGAGTGAAAAGAATTGGGTAGGGGGTCTCGGCACGTCCATAACGGAGACAGTTGGGGAAGGGGACCAGTGACGTTGCTACGGTTAGTGCTGCCGGGGCGCTACAGACATTTTTGCCGCCCCCGCCGCGAAAAAACCTCTCCCACTTCATTTCACCAAAAATGCCGCCCTTCATATAAAGAAAAAAGGGCCTCGGGGGGAGAGGGGGGGGGGCTCCTCACTCCCCTACGCCAATGAGAGATGGTCCATCGGTAACATGTTCTATCTCAGCGGCTCTAACGATGCATTGCAATCAACGGTAGCATCATTATAACCGTGATCTCTATACTGCGAGGCCTATTAACGTATGCGTGTTGGAGCCGATAAAATTTTGAGAACCGCTGTCAGAGGTGATTTAATCCGATGATTACCAAGATGGACAGATTGTTGTTGTCACTTGTTTGGTTTTTTTAACCTCCTTATGTTTTGTAGTCGGCTGTAAAATAAGATGGCGCGGATTAGGTCGTCCTTATATCTGGCAGAAAACATAATTATTTATTTTTATTTTTTTATTATTTTTTTTTATTATTATTTTTAATTTTTTTAATAATTCAATTTCGCTTTCCAAAAAAAATTCAAATTTGTCAGTTGGAGACGTCGGACGGTGCACGCCAGTGAGGTAAAATGGGGCTGACCTAATTATGGATCAGGTCGAACACTCGTTTTATTTTAATTTTTTTTTCCCCCCAATCTCACTACCAGAGTCGGAGAGGTTGGCCCACGAGCCCAGAGGTAGATTCATCTTTTCGTTTTGTTATTTAGATCTGTTCTGATTAAACATTTTAATCAACTCAAGATCATGTTTCGAAAACAATTTTTGTTTCCGTCGAATAATTGCGCGGTGTGAATAACTCGAGTTGTTGAATGTGAGTTGTAATGATGAACATTCGAGTTGTTGAATGTGAGTTGTAATGATGAACTGTCGAGTTGTTGAATGTGAGTTGTAATGATGAACAGTCGAGTTGTTGAATATGAGTTGTAATGATGAACTGTCGAGTTGTTGAATATGAGTTGTAATCATGAACTGTCGAGTTGCTGAATGTGAGTTGTAATCATGAACTGTCGAGTTGCTGAATGTGAGTTGTAATCATGAACTGTCGAGTTGCTGAATGTGAGTTGTAATCATGAACTGTCGAGTTGCTGAATGTGAGTTGTAATGATGAACTGTCGAGTTGTTGAATGTGTGTTGTAATCATGAACTGTCGAGTTGTTGAATGTGTGTTGTAACCATGAACAGAGTCTTCGCTTTTTGTTTGAACGGAGTTCTCGATTTTTAACTATTTATTTTTAAGCAATGTGGCAGATCTGTTTCGGATTTTACCAACGTCCATGGCTTGACATGTTCCGGGGTGGATGGGGGTGAATATGCAATTGTTTTTGTCTTGTCTCTATACAGCTGTTCTTTATTACATAAATGTATTTTATGTTATTGTCACGGTTGCTGATATTTTTTATGTACAGCGCGGTGAGCCTAGCCCTAGGCTGGGGTACCGCGCCATATAAGACAACTAATAATGATAAGTCTAAGTATAATAAACGATATCCAAACAAAAATGTCATCTTAACAGCTGTTCATCACGGTAAAAAACACAAGATTATCATTGAATTCAGATCAAACCCATTCAACAAGCCTGGATTCCAAATATAATTTTTTTTTAAAAACCTACATTAAAAAGTATCACGCGCCCCGCCTGCAAAATAATAGATTCTATGGCGCCCTCTGTACATAATGGTTACCCCACCCATTTGCTAGCATACACCAAACTTATATTTTTAAAAAAAAGAAGCATCTCCCCCCCCCCCCCCCCCCCCCCGCGCTATCTTCTACTACAGAGACCTTTGTTACTTAACTCTGGCCTTCTGGATTCTAAGCACAATGGATAAAACGCGAGTTACAACGCCTGATGGTAACTGCATGCATGCGCCAGCGCAGTGGCGGATCCCAGAACACATGACGGGGGTAGTCGTGTGAGGGAGCGGCTTTAAAGTATGACAAAGGACGAGCGAACGTCGAATACAATTAATTTTACGTCTATATAAGTAAATTGAAACGACCAATAGCGTTTTGATGCTGTTGTTATTTCTTCTCTAAAACAAGGTAGTCTCGAAAGTGGGTGTGCAGCCCCCACCATCCGCCTGCCTTTCCTCCTCCCGCCCGAACACCTGAATCTCCACGATGTCTTCCTGCCTGTCCATCTGTCAGGCGGACTATCTCGTCAGACACGCGAACATCATTCAAACAACCAGGCGGCTTAGGCGGCACGCACCAAGCCAGTTGTCAGGAGTGAATCGCTCACCCCATCCACGTTCAGTGACGTAGTGAGGGGGGGCAAGGGGGGCATCATGCCCCGGGCGCTACTCACAATGGGGCGCCAAATGGTATATTTTACTATAATATTGTATGGTTTTCGAATAGGGGGGGGGCGCTAAAAAGGTATTGGGGGGCGCTAAAAAGGCATTGTGCCCCGGGCGCGAGTTAAGCTCGCTACGCCACTGTCCACGTTATACCATTGTAGTTGTTGCCCTTGCCTTAATCCTTTTATTAACCATGCTCGTGTTGTGTTTTATTATATTTTATATTTTCAAGAATCAAAGTCGGAAAGAACATTTAAACTTGCGACTTAAGCGATGAATACCGATTTACTGAAGATTCATGAAAACAATTATCAATTATTCCCGGAATTTATTAAACGTCTAGGTTTGAACAGAGTGTCATCTTGGTTTCAACAAAGTGTCATCTAGGTTTGAACAGAGTTTCATCTTGGTTTCAACAAAGTGTCATCTAGGTTTGAACAGAGTGTCATCTATGTTTCAACTGAGTGTGGCGTAGCTAGAGTGTTTGGCGCCCGGGGACAAGATTCGCGCCCGGGGACAAGATTCATTTTAAAGCGCCCTCTTTTCCTTTTTTCAACTCTCAGATCCATTATTTTCATCAATAAAATAATACCAAAGCACATTTTGGCGCCCCTAACTAGCTGGCGCCCGGGTACATCTGTACCCCCTGCCCCCCTACGCTACGCCTCTGTGGATGATACAAATATGAGATATAATTAATCATCACAGTATCCTCTGAAGCGGGGTAATTAAACGTTTGTTGTTGTTTTTTAAACAGAGGCCTGGTTCCTCACTGTCCCTAAAACACCGTGGGGCGCCTGATTGTAGTTTG
Source organism: Omphiscola glabra (assembly GCA_964017045.1). Taxonomy (NCBI): domain Eukaryota; kingdom Metazoa; phylum Mollusca; class Gastropoda; family Lymnaeidae; genus Omphiscola; species Omphiscola glabra. The sequence goes on along the minus strand of OZ024807.1, from coordinate 6,684,610 downwards.
AAAAAAAAAATTATGATAGAATAACCAATCTCCCTAAACATTTTTTTAAACAATTTTTTTTATATAAGAATACAATATTTTAAATGAAAAACAATTATAATAACGCAAACGTATAACTATTTTAATAGGAAGCACGTGCCCGCTATTGGCTAAGAAGATGATCAACGTCTGATTCCATATTTGTCCCTATATATCCGGGTACCCTAATGTCAGCGAGGCGCTTCTTCTTAAAAGACACACGTCGGGCCGGCTCCGGCCCGAGGGCCTATGTTTTAAGGTCCCTGCTCTAATTATTCTAGGGAATTTTGTAAATATTTTTTTTTTAAAAATGTGCCGTCCACCACTCTTCATTGAGAACCGACATAAAGCTGTAATCGGATACCGTAATTATATCAATAGAATGTCCGGGTGTTTCACAAGAGATATCGTTACTTATGGCAACAACAATTCGACAGCGGCCATTCAACAGAATCCACAAGACGCAAAAACACCTCATTTACCGTTGCAAAACTGGCTGTAGAACTGTACCTACACAAGGTGTTTACGAGTTGCAGTTAACACCACTTGGTGTTACTCAGTGATGCCTGGAGTCGGGGGGGGGGGGGGGATCATTTGAGAAGTAAGTCGACTGGTTAGGGAATGCAATGAGCGTTGTTGTTGTTGTTGTTCCCCCCCCCCAATCCCCCATCCCAAACTCAAATTATGTTTTTTAGGGATAGAAAAAGTTATTTCGATACTTCATTCTAAAGATAATGTTTTCCAAAACGGATATCATCAATAATGTCACAAATCATCAATACTGAGACAAATCATCAATACTGAGACAAATCATCAATACTGTCACAAATCATCAATACTGTCACTAATCATCAATACTGAGACAAATCATCAATACTGAGACAAATCATCAATACTGAGACAAATCATCAATACTGAGACAAATCATCAATACTGTCACAAATCATCAATACTGAGACAAATCATCAATAATGTCACAAATCATCAATACTGAGACAAATCATCAATACTGACACAAATCATCAATACTATCACAAATCATCAATACTGTCACTAATCATCAATACTGAGACAAATCATCAATACTGAGACAAATCATCAATACTGAGACAAATCATCAATACTGAGACAAATCATCAATACTGTCACAAATCATCAATACTGTGACAACATTTTCCCGGACTCAAAATTTCCGATTGATATTTTTGACCAAGGAATATGATTGAGATGCTATATGTTTTTTTAATATTCCCCACCCCCGGGCACCATTGCACAATTTCCTTTAAAGATGGCGTCATTTTATGATTTGGAGCCCCCCAAATGTCCATTTTAAATTCTTTCCTCGCACAGCTGGACAAAAACTACTCAACTCAAGTTTTTTTTTTTTTTTTTTTTTTTTTTTTTTTTAAATGTTTTTTTTTTAAATTTCTCCCACGACAAACAACGTAATCCTTATTAGCCAATTAACCACTCTGCCAATTACCCACTTAGCCAACCAATAACACGAATCGACTACCCCAGATCAATACCGTCCGATGCATGTTACTCCACGCAGCCGTTAAACACGCGTACCCATAATGCAGTTTACGTGTACGCATTTCATGTCGCACTTGCGTTTTGTGCGCCCATTCCGCCACGTTACGCCCCCCCCCCCCAATTCCCTCACCCCGCCCACCTGATATAAGTCCTTGTCTTTTCTTTCACACTGTTTGATCTACATGTTCAGCTTTGATCTTTGACATTGTGTTCAGTGCAGGCTGTGACATTGTGTTCAGTGCTGATTGACGTAGTGTTCAGTGCTAGCTGACATTGTGTTCAGTGCTGACTGACATTGTGTTCAGTGCTGACTGACATTGTGTTCAGTGCAGGCTGTGACATTGTGTTCAGTGCTGATTGACGTTGTGTTCAGTGCTGACTGACATTGTGTTCAATGCTGACTGACATTGTGTTCAGTGCTGACTGACGTTGTGTTTAGTGCTGACATTGTGTTCAGTGCTGACTGACATTGTGTTAGCGCTGACTGACATTGTGTTCAGTGCTGACTGACATTGTGTTAGCGCTGACTGACATTGTATTCAGCTGTGATCTTTGACATTGTGTTCAGTGCTGACTGGCATTGTGTTAGCGCTGACTGACATTGTGTTCAGCTGTGATCTTTGACATTGTTTTCAGTGCTGACTGACATTGTGTTCAGTGCTGACTGACATTGTGTTCAGCTGTGATCTTTGACATTGTGTTCAGCGCTGACTGACATTGTGTTCAGTGCTGACTGACATTCTGTTCAGTACTGACTGACATTGTGTTCAGTACTGACTGACATTGTGTTGAGTGCTGCTTGATGTGTACAACACAGTTCGTGTACAACACAGTTCGCGTTTTGATTTGTTTTAAAAACAGTTGCGCTATTTGAAAAAAAAAAAATCATTTAGCCTAGTAATCGGGATCAACATTTTGCGCGCTATCCGAAAATAGAAGCAGTCACACGACAAGTAAAATGTGTTTAAGAGATTGTTAATTTTATTATGTGCTATAATAAAATGTAATAAATTATATTCAGCGTTTAGTGGAGGATTATAATTACTATTTTAACATGAGGTGTAATGACGTGCGGCACGCTAATGGCTTACTCGCTAGCGACACAACGGAATATCCTTCACGACCCCATTCGCCGCCCATGGTTTCGGAACCTATAGGGATTTTAAAAAAAATTAAATGTTTATATTAGATTTAAAAAATTCCCCTTCGCCACAACACGTCTGGCGTTTGATGCGCCCCCTGTGACTACCCACAGACTAATTTACAAGGTATGCTTTATAAAGATAAAAACACCCCCACAAAACTCAATTTATTTTAAGCTATAATCAATATTTTCTATTCTTCTATATTTTGTTTTGAAAAGTTAATGAGATTTTTCAATAGAATTGTAATCCGTGAGTACTAAATGGCCGTAGTAATGCTATAATAGGGGGCTAATCTCATGCAAATACAATGGAGGCTATTATAGGCGACAATTACATCAGGCTAATACGGGGGACTAATACAGGAGAATTTAACAGGGGGCTGTTACAGGAGACAAATACAGGAGGCTGTTACAGGAGACAAATACAGGGGGCTGTTAGAGGAGACAAATACAGGAGGCTGTTACAGGAGACAAATACAGGAGACAAATACAGGAGAATGTTACTGGGGACCACAACATAGGGCCTACCCTTCAAGACGCCAGGGATAGTGCATCGGCTGTGATGCTTAAAAAAGCATCGGACTTGGTGAATAAAATGGACGTTTTGAACGTAGAGGACCTAATGAATCTAACGGTCGAATCTAACGGTCGTATATCACGTAATAATTGCATTAGAAGCATTGTTTATACATTACATATTGAAACCGATTAGTAGATAAATGGTGGGGCCGGTACACCGAAATGGCGAACACAGTCAAAAAACAGATCTCTCTCTCTCTCTCTCTCTCTATATATATATATATATATATATATATATATATATATATATATATATATATATATATATATATATATATTCCAAATGTTGGCTTATGTCAAGAATCAAAATAATTGCTAACTAATTTTTTTTTTACATTATTTTGAAAAAAAAATAAGTTCATTTGTGATGCATCCGGCGGGCCGCAATATTTAACGTTTTGGGCCGCGATTAGGCCACCCTTGGTGTTAATTTTGATGATGAAAATGCGGGTAAAACAAATTACATCCCATAATGTCATCAGGTTAAAACAATTACACGTATTGAGACTCATCGAAACAATATAAACAACAAGAGCAACAAAAACATCCAGTTAAACCCTTATTTTAAGACAACTCTTATCAAATGTTGACCGCCTAAAACCCTGAACAGTCTCCCTTTGCTGTGCCCGATCTGTTTTCCCGCGGGTTTGTAAAAGGCGGAAGTCGCAAAGATGCCATCTTGCCAAAAACAAACAACGAGGGCTTTTTACCTTTCTTCAAATCAATTTCTCGTGGAAGATTCAATAAAGATTTGCGGGCTCGAGTGGCCCGGGAAATTATTTTGTTTTAAAGTAAGCATTAACGAAAGGGTGAGCAGGGTGGTGCAGTGGATTGGGGTGGAGTGGGGTGGAGTGGGGTGGTGGGGTGGAGTGGGCTGGTGGGTAGAGTGGGCTGGTGGGTATTGAGTCAATTCCATATCAGGTATCCACTTTAAGAGATAATAGAAACCTGGGATGCAAGATCCCCAACAAGAAACAGGTGTGGATACGAGAATCCAGGTACATCACTTCCATTGAATGTGGCAACAGGACATCGCAGGCTTTTGGGAACTGTATGTTAGAGATGATTACTGGTAACATGCTGGAAACAGGAGCGTAGGAAGGGGTTGCTGAGGGGGCAGTCCGCCACGGGCGGAACTTCTATTCGTATATAGACGAGGGGGGGGTATCATTTTCGGCGAACTGACGATTTTTTTCGTGGGAGGGGGCGTCAAAAACCTTGGCGAGCTCTCGGGTTGATCATCTCAAATTTTAATGTTTACACAAGGTTAATAACTATATTATTATTATTATTATTATCATAAGGGCCTATTATTACTTTTTTTTTAATTTAAAAAAAAAATAAAACAACGGATTTTGTTTCCTAAACCAGGGCGTTGTGTTACAGTAATAGCTCGCTACTTCGCGCTTCGTAGTTCGCGTCCTCGCTCATTCGCAGGTTTTCTCCTAGAATATGTTCTGCGGGTTTTTCGCTATTTAACTGAATTTTTTATTTTTTTATTTAAATATTTTAGAATTTTCTTAAATTATATATGTAAGTGTGCATACTACCGCACTGTAAAGAATTTAAAAGACAATGAAGTATTTATATGAGTTTTATAAAGATAACTCAAATCGTGTGAAGGGTTTATTGACCTTTAAAATAAACATAAATCCTACTTCGCTGTATTTCTGTTACGAGAACCCCCCCCCCCCCAACCCGGTCAATATTCGAGGCATTACTGTATTTGATTTTTAATCACAGATAGGCAACTCTCGCCATCGCCTCATTTGAGGATTTAACGAGAGTTGAAAGTGAACAATAACAGATCTGAAATATGTGTTGGCATGTGGGACAATCATGGTACGTCTAGGTGACAATCATGGTACGTCTAGGTGAAAATCATGGTACGTCTAGGTGACAATCATGGTACGTCTAGTTGACTATCATGGTACGTCTTATAGGTGACAATCGTGGTACGTCTTATAGGTGACAATCATGGTACATCTAGGTGACAATCATGGTACGTTTTATAGGTGGCAATCATGGTACGTCTAGGTGACAATCATGGTACATCTAGGTGACAATCTTGGTAAGTCTTTTAGGTGACAATCATGGTAAGTCTAGATGACAATCATGGTGCGTCTTATATGTGACAATCATGGTACGTCTAGATGACAATCATGGTGCGTCTTATATGTGACAATCATGGTACGTCCAGGTGACAATCACATTCGCAGTTAATGTCAGGGTGACAAAATGTGTGCAATAAACTAAACTTCTTTTTAAAAAAAATAAATCTGCCGCATTTACGCGAGTTCTCAAAATATTGATACAAGGCCCCGCGACGAGAAGAGATGATAAGCATAACTCGCCTGGACATAGCTGGGTTTTCTCCTTCTTTCTATTAATATATTTTTCATACATCTTTTTTTTTGTTCCTCAAGTCATGTATAAAGAAAATTATTCCATTAGAAATGTAAAATTGAGATTGAAGAAAATATTTTAACAAGATCCGAGCCTCGAAGAGGGCGAAATAAACCACCGGGGGTAAAGAAAAGACTCGTCCAAATGGAATACCACAAGAAACAAGTTGGGAGGAAATGGGAAATTAAAAAATAATGAAAATAAAGAGACGGAGAAACCCGTATATTATTTTTAAAAATTGTATTTCACGGCTGAGCAGAAGTTTTTTTTCTTTCTTTTTTTTTTCTTTTTTAAAGAAGAATGATAATGATTCATCTTTTAATTTTTTAAAATTTTTTTTTTTGGGGGGGCGGAGGGGGTGTGGGTTAGAAATTTATAATCCTTTTACAAAGTTAAAAGAAACAACCGTGGTGTCGGGGGACAGATGAAGGGCAATCCAAATATTGGTCCATGAAACAGAAGCTACAAACGATATTTTCACTGAGAGCTCTTTGGGTTGATTTTTTTTTTTTTTTTTTTTTACATCCACGTTTCGAGACACAGCTCAGAATTTTACATATAATTTTTTTTTTTTTTAAATTGAAATCTAGAAGCAAGACTTGGTTCCTCTTTGTAGAAATCTGATATATATTTACGTACTAAATAAAAATACTATATAAATTGAGCTTGTATATACTCAAATCAAATGAGTTGTTAAGTATGAAAGAAAAACAGATTAGGTTATTGAGGTAATTTTTTTTCCCAGAAGATGTCCAGAAGATTTCCAGTGTGCCATTTAAAAAACGCAGCTGATTGGAATGAACGTGAGCGAAATGTTCCGCTTGAATAACGCCACTGATAACCAGGATTTAAATATTTTCACGCATGACCGAATGATTGTGTTTAAACTCTTAAACAGAAGCCCCAAAATAACTTTCAATTGTTAAACAAAATGTTTGAGCATGAACTCTTCCCCCCCCCCCCCCTTTTCTTTTCCCAACTGCTCGACTCATAATGACCTTAATAAGCAACTTCCGGTCTTTTGCTGATTAAAATATAAACAGCCACGCTTAATGATAAAATGCACGCGAATTTCCGAAATGCTCCGCGAATCTAATATCAAAATCAAATGCATCATCATCACTGTAAGATTCGTAGAGGTAACCTTTTACCAGGGGCCGGCAACTTTAAAATAGAAAATAAAAAAATACTAAAACCCCAGTTTTTCTAAATTATATCTGCTAAGAAAACAGTTTGGAAGCCCAGATCACATTAGAGATTGTTAAAAGAAACAGACCCCCAGCCCCCTTCCCCCCCCCTCTCCCCAAAAAAAGAAGAGGAAAAAACAGAAACGAACCCGTTCCTTCAAAGAGCCGCGAAGTGCTGGCCACTGGTCACTGGCCATGAGTTACTTTCAGTGGAATAACATACATTTGTAGGACGATGCTGAGTCGTAGAGAGCGAAAATGCCCGATGGTTATACTATAAGTCGCCGGTATTCCGGGCGTAACAAGTCCGGAGCGTCAAAAATCCGGATCGCCTAATCATAATTCCAAACCTTTTTTTCCCCACAACACACACATACACATACACACACACACAACCGTTGCGGGAATCAAAAACGTGATTTAAAATTAAAGCATGCGCATCTCGGAAAATAAATGACTTTCTCTTTGTGTAATGATGTACAAAATGATTTGCTATTTATTTTTAAACTTTCTACTTTTAAGTTTAAAATTATAATATTTGAATTATCGGCAGAAGTATCATTATTTCCTGTTACAGTGACAGCTCTTGGCCCAGGTGTAAAACTAATATATAGATTGTTTAACGACTGTGCAGTTTTATATCCCTGGTCGTGTGCCGTCAGTTGTTCCGAGTTCTAACTGCCACCTGCCCTGCCCCTAACCCCTTCTGAACAGACCACTAACCACCTCTTCTCCCGCAGTTCATTGAACGAAGCAGACGCGATCAAAACATGATCAACTGATCGAGAGGGTCAAGGGTAAAAACAACACCAAAAAAACGTTATACGAAGTTACTTAAAAACACCATGGATTTGCGAGTAGAAAGAAAGTATTTTTAATAAAAATACAACAACCAAAAAAAAAAAACTCCTAAGGCACCGTGATAATAATCTTTCACGATGAACGTGGTAAACCTTGACCTCAATATTTACAACGCACTTGTATATTCGCATTTGAAAATCAGGATGAGTTGACAATCAGGACGGGTCCAAACCACAATCGGTTCGGATAATCGACGTAATGCTGCAGCTGCATTAAGAACTAACCCGCTTTTGCTCGAAGTAAATGTACCATTTGTAAAGACTAAAAAAAAACGAAATGTCTGAGATGGTCAAAGTGGCATTGTATTGAAACTGTTAAGAAAAGGCTCAATTCAGACCTTACATGAGGCTTGGCCCATTCAGTGTTTTTTCACGAGAAGGTCGGCATTGATTGGTAAACAACAAGAAGCCACCATCAATTATCGTGCTGTGATGGAAGAGCTACAAGAATCCACACAAGACGCCACCAGCAATCACGTAATGTGCCAGAAAAGTTACCGGAATTTACGCACAGTGACACAAGTATAGCCACCAGCGATCAGGTGATTTACTAGAAAAGCAGCCGGGATTCACGTGCTGTGATACAAGAAGCCACCAGCAGTCACGTGAGCGTGATGAACAAGAACAAGTTTGTGAATCCACGCGCCGTGAAACAAGAAGCCACCAGCAGTCACGTGCTGTACCAGAAAAGAGATCAGAATTCACGTACTCGCCACCGGCATTCGTGTGCTATTTTCTTTCCACCAACTCGTTCGTTAGATATTTTCTCGTCATTATTAAAAAAACTATATCAATAAAAAATCCCTCTATTCGAGATTACTCGAGAGCAGAACTCAATGAGCGAATAAAACACCGAGGGTAATATCTTTTCATTTTCTTTCCAGATAATTTGCGAATGTGACCTGGGGCGTCTATGTTTTTGGCGAATCTGACCTGGGGGCTCCAAGGATTTTAAAAAAAAAATTCTTATCTGAAATTGTTTTTTTTTCTCCTGTCGCAAAACGTCATAAAGCAAAGCCTGTTTTTTCGGATCGGGATGACCTTTGCCATTGTTGGGTCGGTCAGAGTGTTGGACTCTCACAATAAACACAACGATTGATCAGAGACGGTCAGTGGCGCGCTGGGCTTTTGTTTTCAAGACAGTCTTTCGTTTCACAGGGGCCATCAACAGAGTCACATAATCAGAGAAGGGGGGGGGGAGGGGAAATAATTATGGCCACATTATTAAAGGGCCGTTGTTAATGCAGGGACATTATTAGAGGCATCTTCCAAAAAAAAATTTAAAAAACTTAAGTCATTTAGTGTGAGGGCCCATACAAACACCAAATAGCTCATGTCTTTGTGTGTGTGGGGGCGCGGGGGAGGGGGCGCGATAAAGGGGAGGGGAAAAAAGGGGGGAGGGTATGTAGGACGATGTGTGACGAGGGTGTCTAAAATGCGTGAGCCATTTGTAACTATTTGGAAAAAGGGTTGTGGATGTCAGACATCGGCTAAAAATAGCGTGATGACATTTCCCGTGACCCGTTATGACCATTTATTATTTCCAGCTCGCCGACACTTCCTGAAAGTGATCTATGCCATATATATATATCCGATTCTGGATTCAATATCCAACTATCTTGAAAGGCGCGTCGTTACCGGTTTTCTATCCACCAAAAGGAATCGATCCCAAGTGGATGCACAATCCAGGAGTCTTTAATTGGGAGTCGTGAAATTTTCACGTATTTCAGCCAAAAACCGCTCCTTCCCCCAGACAATAATTAGTCGACGCCAGGTGATTGATAGCAATTATTTTCACCACTGGGGGTAATAGCCCGTGTCTACCCAGCACAGTGACGTGCAGTTTGTATGCTGACTAAGACCTGGCTCTCTCCTTGATGACTGCCTCGGCATGTAATTATGATGTCAATCTATTCACCAATGCAAGCTTAACAGCGTGGTATATGAAACACCATATGATTTATCTTAGACTTATGTCTGTTTGTACGTGCACTTAGAATCAATAATCGATTATGTTCTAATAAACTGGATTTCATTTCTGTATACATTATATGTGTGAAGATTCACCTTCTCGATGTATGTTCTTGAACTTTAAGCCACGCATTTAGCTACCGAAGGCAGATTCGTATACCTTTAAAGCTACGCTCCCCCCCCCCCCCGATATATATATAAGAGTTTTAGCGAAAAAACAAGTACAATTATAACTGTCCACGCCTCTGATTGTAAAAAAAAAATATAATAATAACATAACTTGAGATCGCAATCTAAAAAAATAAAAACTCAAGAGTTACGCCAACGAGACGAACCGTTAGCCCGTGTTCCCAACATTCAGCGCGGAGGCCGGATGTGTGTGTATTTGATTAACCCTCGGCAAATTAACCTCTGTTGATCTTGCCATCCACGGCAGACGAGAATATGCGTTGTTCTCTATCTAGATAAATTGACTCCCAATTGAATGGCAACAAGCTACGACTACAAATTGGCTACCTAAAAGGCTATACTTAGATTCACTTTTTTTGTGATCGGAAATGTTAGAGTACGTCTTGTGTCTGTCAGAAATGTTAGAGTACGTCTTGTGTCTGTCAGAAATGTTAGAGTACGTCTTGTGGGTGTCTTGTAAGTGTCGGGAAATATTAGAGAAGTCTTGTGTTAGTCGGAAAATGTTAGAGACATGTTTTGCTTGTGAGAAATGTTATAGTGCGTCTTCTGTTTGTCGGTAAATGTTAGAGACATCTTGTGTTTGTCGGGAATCCAAACAAAAAACAAAAATATTTTTTTTTTAAAATACCTTTTTTAAATTAAAAAAAATACATAATTAAATATGAAACACACAAAAATCAGACAACATATATTAGGTGATGACTTTTGTCTGTGACATTTGTCTGTGACATTTGTCTGTGACATTTGTCTGTGACATTTGTCTGTGACATTTGTCTGTGACATTTGTCTGTGACATTTGTCTGTGACATTTGTCTGTGACATTTGTCTGTGACATTTGTCTGTGACATTTGTCTGTTACATTTGTCTGTTACATTTGTCTGTGACATTTGTCTGTGACATTTGTCTGTGACATTTGTCTGTTACATTTGTCTGTGACATTTGTCTGTTACATTTGTCTGTTACATTTGTCTGTTACATTTGTCTGTTACATTTGTCTGTTACATTTATCTGTTGTTGATCTCTCTTTCGGAATTTATTTCACGGAGTTTCACTTATACTATGTGTTTTCAAACGTTTTGAATAATCTTCACGTCCTACGACTTCCTACGTCTACGTCTTGCAGTTCATAGGAAATATCAATGCATTTTTAAAATAGGAACACAAATTGGACTTCTTTGGCTTCATAGAATATCTAACTACTGTTCTGCACAGCAGACTTTCTTTGGCCTCATAGAGTGGCATATTACCTTTCTGCGCAGACTTTCTTTGATTTTATAGAGTGTCACATTACCTTTCTGCGCAGACTTTCTTTGGCTTCATAGAGTGTCACATTACCTTTCTGCGCAGACTTTCTTTGGCTTCATAGAGTGTCACATTACCTTTCAGCGCAGACTTTCTTTGGCTTCATAGAGTGGCACATTACCTTTCTGCGCAGACTTTCTTTGGCTTCATAGAGTGTCATATTACCTTTCTGCGCAGACTTTCTTTGGCTTCATAGAATGTCTTACTGCTCTTATACGCAGATATTCTTTGCGTAATGAATGTTAAGAAATGATAAGACAATTACCTTCTACTTCTACGGCGTTTAGACTCGTCTTACGAAATAAAGCTTTTGAATATTTGTTTATCGTGTATAACCTTCATTCCAAATAACGGAGGCATCGTCAAGAAACGTTCTATGAGGGAACTTGTTTTCCACATTAGATAAACCATGTTGATATAATATGGTTGTTGGAGTAGAGGTAGGTACTTGGCTGAGACGGATAGACAAGCTATTTGAGTAGAGGTTGGCTTGTGGTTGAGACGGTGATAGGGTGGTTGCTTGAGTAGAGGTGGTTTGGGTGGGGGGACGGTTATAAAGGATATACAAAAGATATGAGCTTGTGTTTGCAAAAAGCTTGGTCAGTGCGGGGACCCGGGGGGGCGGGCAGGGGGCGGGGTTGGCGTCAGTGATACAATGTTGTATGTTGTATGCACAGACATTTTTTCAAAATGTTGCTACACATAATATTTTATTAATTATACAGAAGTAAGGAGGAAACATGTCCCTTTATTCCAACTTTCAATACGCCACTGGACATTGAGTCGGTTATGTCCAGTTTCAGAATAAGTGTGTTGAATGGTCAAAGAATCAAAAAGTGTCGCCCCGAGTCTCCGTGAGTACTAACCGCAGAATGACGTTACTGGTGGTCAGTCCACCTTTCGGGCATCCGGGCCGGCGATGGTGTGTTCAAAGGTCAGTGAACCTGGACGGGTTGTGGTCAGCGAGCAGAGAGAAAGGTCAGCCATACATTGTGGCACCGGTGGCAGCGTGAAGATGTGCGCGTAGCGGTTTTCCCCCCAAGTATCGATCATCTCACCGACGACACATTCCCTGTATTGTGTTTCTGCCTTAAGCCACAACAGATACTCGCTGGTTGAAACGCTGGAAAAACAAACTCGACGACGATATACTGTTTATCCTCATACCTGTTTCTGGCAACAGCTGAGTTTTTCAGAAACACATCCGCTGAGCCAGTGTTATTGAGTTAAACGAAAGTTTCACGTTTTACGTTAGAACTAAATTACACTTAACAACATATATATATATATATATATATATATATATATATATATATATATATATATATATATATATATATAGTGTCTTTCGAATTTCTCGTGCGAGTCTTTGTGTCTTATGTGTCACGGCTAGACATCAGACGACCAAGTATTAACTTATAGAGGGGCCGCCACACTAACATCATGTATAGTTCATAATATTTAGTCATTTACGAATATAAACATTCTTTATACTTAATGTCAAGTACAAAAATACCTAATATATATATATATATATATATATATACGAAATAGCAAAGAATATTAATGTTTGAAAGCATATATTCCTTGTCCTAACCCTTGATTTGAGTTTAAGTCCAGCTCCCTTAAGATACTGTCCCGGTGGCCTAGGATGTCTTAATGGTTTCAAATTATCGATCTTATAAACATCGCCTTAGGACTCCGCGAGTTTTGACTGTCCATCAAACGCAGTACTATCACACTCTCTCTCTCTCTCTCGCGCTTTTAGCGAATCGTTGGGAGGTCTATATTTCTTATACTTCTATAGGTACACGGGTACCAGAATTGAGAGGTTGGGATTAAAAAACGTTTTAAAATATTATTGTTGGGTTTGTAAGACCAAATGAGGTATCAAATGAAAGATAATATTTGAATGTACTATACGTTTGTAAGCTTAATTCTTCATTTTAACTAAAATAAACTACTACAAATGACATCCGAATAGCATTAGTCAGAATGGACCCGGACACGCAGCGCCGCCATTCGCACCCGGGTACCATTAGGCTTAATGCTATTCGGCACAATGGTGGTCAAGGATTGGTACAATGGTGATCAGGGACTGGTACAATTGTGATCAGGGATTGGTACAATGGTTGTCATGTATTGCCACAATGGTGATCAGGGATTGGTACAATGGTGATCAGGGATTGGTACAATGGTGATAAGGGATTATTACAATAATGATCAGGGATTTGTACAATGGTGGCCAGGGAAATTGGTACAATGGTGGCCAGGTAATGGTACAGCGGTGGTCACAAATTAGTAGGAAGCTTTAAACCGCTGTGCAGCAATACATACAAGAGATCCAGGCATCATTACAGTGTTGGGCCTGACATTGGTGCAATAGTGGTAACGAATATGTACAATGGTGTGGAAATAATTATTGGTACAATGGTGTGCAGGATTATGCGAAGGTTGGGAAGATTTGTGTACAAATTGTTGGTAGGAATGCGCTTTTGGTGAGTGGTTGATACGCTCCTGGGAATGGATTGGTACACTGGCAGGAATAGATACACTTTTCGGCAGGAACTGACACACTGTTTGGCAGGGATTGATAAACCGTTTATCTCGTTCACATAACATTAAACCAATGTAGTAGCTAGTGTTAGTGCAAGCAGGGTTGGGCAAAGATTTTTGCCACCCCCTTCCACGAAATTAAAAAAACCTGTGCAGTCGGCCGAAAATTCCGCCCCTCCAAATAAAGAGAAAAAGTGTCGCCCGGGCGGACCCCCCCCCCACCGCCCCCTCTGCCCCCCCCCCTCTTCCATAAACATCCTTTGCGCTGATGATGTACTTCATCTTACGTCTAAAACCTTAACCTAATAACTAACATCAGAAACTGGAAACCTGGCGGTTTTTAATCTCTACACATAGGATAAATTTGTTCAGCTTTTGTTTAAAATGACAGGAGACAGACATGTGAATATTATCTCTTTGCTTGACCGTGCTCGAAACCCCTATTATCGCCTTTTGTTCCTCTTCTCCCATAACTCAGGGGTTTGTGTGTGTGTGTGTTGTTTTTGTGTGTGTGTGTGTGTGTGTTTTGTATTAAATCCCCCGTGCCGAAGGTAATAGAATTCTTATTATAACATCCTAGTTAATTAGAACGACAAAAAAAAAAAAAAAAAAAAAGGTCGGTCTCTATTCTGCCACGCAAAAGGCAGTGCTCAGAACATTGGTTACACATAACGTGTTGCCTCGTTTCTCTGTCTCTCGCTCTCTCTCTCCCATCCCTGTCTCTCTCCCCTGCTTCCCCCTTTCTCTCCCCTCTCTCTTTCCTCCCTTTCTCACCCGCTTACCCTTCCTCTCTCTCTATCTCTTTGACTTTCTCTCTCTCTCTCTCTGTCTCTCTCTGACTTTCTTGCACTCTTTTTCTGCCCATATCTTTCGTTCTCTCTCACGCGATTTCCGTCTTCTCAGTCGATCTCTTCCTCTATTCGCTAAGCCGGTCGGCTAGTTTTAGAACTCCGTTGGCTTTTCTTGTCACCTTCCGCCGCCGCGGCGTGATCTAGTCCTTTACAATCACGGTGTGTTCCGACCACTTGCCCAAAGTGAACCGCTGTAGTGCCCACGCATCAACCGGAAAATGAGAACCACCGCATGACCACCAACAGTTAGAGGTTGTTATCGCCCCCTTCTATGTGCATGGACCGCAGTGGTGGTTGGTGGGTGGGGGGGAGGAGGGAAAATATATATGTAATCATGAACGACCTGGGTTAGCCCCTCATTGCCATGCAAATGATCCAATTGTATGCACAGGATATTGAGCCACAAAGTAAACACGATGGCAACCATCGGCCGACGTAGCCAGGGATTAAGGAAGACTATAAACACCAGACGTTTGAGGAAGACATTTTTTACAACATTTTGTCTTAAGTACTTCTTCCAAATGGATAATAAAGTAGTTGTGTATCTATGAACGCTGTATAAAAAAGCGGGTCAGGTGCAAAACTAAAGTTATAAGCGATATAAAATTTAAAAAAATATGGTTTCGTTACGCTCTCTCCTAATGAGTCTTACCTCATTATTACCTCTACGCCCCTTCTCTAGTTCTTCACACACAGGTAAACGTCAAACACTATCTTCTTTTTTTTTTTTGATGAAATATTGTGTGAGTATACATGTATGCTTCATTTTTTAAACAATGCTTATAACAAGGACAGTTATTTTTTAAAATATTATTTTTTAACCGAGTGTTAGTTTCCTCATTAATGGGTGTGACAATTCTACACGGACACCCGACTCTGAAACTGACCACAAGCACGTTTATTAATGGGTGTGGCAATTCTACACGGACACCCGGCTCTGAAAGTGACCACAAGCACGATTATTAATGGGTGTGGCAATTCTACACGGACACCCGGCTCTGAAAGTGACCACAAGCACGATTATTAATGGGTGTGACAACTCTACACGGACACCTTCACGACACTTTGAAACTACCACGAGCTTGGGCGAGGAGTTATACACACTTAAACTCACGCATTAATAGACACTCGAACGCGGCTTCACTCTCCTCAGCTTGCACTGTACTTTGTTTTACGATCTGCTCATCCCCCGCCCTCCCCTCCAAAACCTTCCAATGAAACACTGTCGATCCTGCAGTCCTCTGGTCATCCTATAACATTTCTGATGTTCTATCACATTCCTCCCGCTGTCCTCTCGGACACTACGTTACAGCTAACTGTTTCTTCTTCTTTTTCTTTTATTGTTTTTACATATGTCTGTTCGCTGAAGGAGGCTTCTTGCCAATACATTAATTTTTTTTGTTGCGTCCTTTCCCCCCCAGAGTTTTACCATGCATCTCCCTCTAACTAACCTGACCAAAACCACGTTTCCTATTATGATCACATTTCACCTAGTAGGCACCAGTGGATGTCCATCTGAAGGTGCTACATCCACAATCACTCCCAAACCCTCTAACTCCGCAACCACAACCTACACCCCCCACCTTTCCGCAGAATATTTATTTTGTTTACCTAGCCCCGGGCGGTGGGGTGATGTCCAGTTCGGTCAGGGCGCCCTCACAGCGTTATACTTAACACAAGTCTCAACAACAGGCCGTAAATCTATCGGAAAAAAACCTTTTTGAGAATTCCCATCAGCCAAACGTCTCAAGAATCGATTACAGCCCAGAAAAAATGCGGAGTCGATATATATTAAAGTACATCGATACGATTTAGACTCCTCACCATGACGTCACAATTGATTTTTATTATCATTTGTATTATTATAAATATTATATATTATAAATATTAATTTTTTTGTGATGTGGAAGATATGATCAAGTAAAATATTGTCCCTTATCAAGTCTTCCCTACAGTTGTGAAATAAATTTTTAATTACGAGACGCTTTGAAGGATGTCATTTCCGGATTGCTTGAGTATAGCGCAGCAGTTCTCAGCCTGTGGGTCTCGACCCCTTTGGGGGTCGAACGACCCCCTTCACAGGAATCGCCTAAGATCACCGGAAAACACATACTCTACAGTTATGAAGCAGCAACGAATACAATTTTGTGCTTGGGGTCGCCACAACATGAGGAACTGCATTAAAGGGTCACGAGATTAGGAAGGTTGAGAACCACTGGTATAACGTATGACGTAGCGAAAGTTTTTAACTGTGGGGGAATATTACCCAGTGTATGGGATATAAATCCCAATGTGGGAGATATAAATCTCAGTGTATGTGATATAAATCCCAGTGTATGGGATACAAATCCCAGTGTATGAGATATAAATCCCAGTGTATGATATATAAATCCTAGTGTATGGGATATAAATCCCAGTGTGTGAGATATAAATCTCACTGTATGTGATATAAATCCCAGTGTATGGGATATAAATCCCAGTGTATGGGATATAAATCCCAGTGTATGAGATATAAATCCCAGCCACGAGATATAAATCCCAGTGTATAAGATATAAATCCCAGTGTATGATATATAAAATACAGTGTATGAGATATAAATCCCAGTGTTTGGGATATAAATCTCAGTGTGTGAGATATAAATCTCAGTGTATATGATATAAATCTCAGTGTATGGGATATAAATCTCAGTGTATATGATATAAATCCCAGTTTGTGTGTGATATAAATCCCATGTATGAGATATAAATCTCAGTGTATATATAAATCCCAGTGTATGTGATATACATCCCAGTGTATGGGATATAAATCTCAGTGTATGGGATATAAATCCCAGTGTATGAGATATAAATCCCAGTGTATGATATATAAATTCCAGTGTATGGGATATAAATCCCAATGTGTGAGATATACATCTCAGTGTATGTGATATAAATCCCAGTGTATGAAATATAAATCCCAGTGTATGGGATATAAATCCCAGTGTATAAGATATAAATCCCAGCCACGAGATATAAATCCCAGTGTATAAGATATAAATCCCAGTGTGTGAGATATAAATATAAGTGTATGTGAGATAAATCCCAGTGTATGGGATATAAATCCCAGTGTATGGAATATAAATCCCAGTGTATGAGATATAAATTTCAGTGTATGAGATATAAATCCCAGTGTATGGGATATAAATCCCAGTGTGTAAGATATAAATCTCCGTGTATGTGATATAAATCTCAATGTATGGGATATAAATCCCAGTGTATGGGATATAAATCCCAGTGTATGGGATATAAATCCCAGTGTATGATATATAAATATCAGTGTATATATAAATCCCAGTGTATGTGATATACATCCCAGTGTATGGGATATAAATCTCAGTGTATGGGATATAAATCCGAGTGTATGGGATATAAATCCCAGTGTATGTGATATAAATCCCAGTGTATGGGATATAAATCCCAGTGTATGGGATATAAATCCCAGTGTGTGGGATATAAATCCCAGGCTACGAGATATAAATCCCATTCTATGATACACAAATCTATTTCCCTGTGGAAGTAACCGTTACCCAAGCACAGTAATAAAAAAAATGAGGTGTACATTTATCGAAAGTGGGGGAGGATCGGTAATAAAACGTATCCACGACCAGCCGGTCGTACGACGATGGTAACTGCTTTATAGTTTTAGCCACGTATCTGGTGTTTGTATTGGTCAACAATGGCTGATAAGAGATTAATAGTAGAGTCCGGGAAAACAATTAGCGACTAATACATAGAAGAGTTATTGCGCACTTATCTCATGTGACGTCAGTGGGGGCAGGGGGGAAAGGGGGGGGGGTCAGGCTAAGCACGTAACAGCGATTACCTTGACTGCATCGCAACAAATGCTTTACAATTATTCGGTATTGCAAGACGTGTTTCATATACACTCGGTATCGCAACCAATACTTCATACACATCCGGTATCGCAACCAGTAAATGTTGTACGCCCATTCAACGTTCTCACGTATGCCATTACTTGCATCAATAAAACTATCCCCTCGCGTGGTTACTTAAAAACCCAATAATAGTGTACCCCCCCCCCCCCCCCAAAAAAAAAGCATCTATCGGTTGTCATTATTGAATCCTTGATCATATTCGAAGATATTATTTATCTTTTAATAACTATTATTATTATTATTATCATTTTTACTATTTTCTTCTTTTAATCTTTTCTTCTGAACAAATCGGACAATGACAGTGTAAATTTGGAATGCTTCTTTCTCGACTCCGACTTCGCAGTTCTGAGATCAAGTCCTCAACGACGCCAGACGGGATCAGATCACAACAAAAAGCGATTACACGGACGGTATCGCTAGTGCAAATAACTCGAGTAAATCTGTCTAACCTTCATCCGACGGTAATCGGATAATGCCTCAACCATTCGATGCCCACGTGATTAATACGATTGTTATTTGGTTTTGATTCCCGGCGGCGGAGCAGATTCCGATGCTGAGAGCTGCGCTCTCGAGCCGTTACCGCGTTTTAGATGGATCACGAGTGATTATTGGAAGAATTATTAAATTTGCGCCGTCGACATAAATAAGGATCAGTGGCTATTCTTAGTCTGACTCAGCGAAACAAAAGAACAGCCACCGCCACATTAATTAGACTTTGGTTGGTTTTTGCTTTAAGGTGCAGACTACTCCAGCTTGCTGCAGAACTATGTGTCTCCCTTGCAGAGTTCATCGGCGCAGTACCTCACGCTAGCGTGACAAGGTGGGGGGTGGAAAGGTTGGGTGTGGGGGGGGGGGTGATTTCAATATGCAGAGCTGAGTATGACAGATTAAAAGTTATTGCCGTCTGCAACTTTGTTTTCAAAAGAGATTGTGCCGACACAATTCAAGTTAAGCAATCAAGTTGATTCAATGCTAACACATTTTGCTGTACACCAAAGCTTTAATATTGAATAGCTGCACTGAATTGTTAATCATAAAACTAAGCCCACTCACACTTATTTTACTTACTCCACGCACCCCCCCCCTCCGCCATCCCCCCCCCCCCCAAAAAAAAAACCCCAAACTTTTTCCCTTGTAAAAATAAATGGGAATTCTTTTTTTCTTTTTCCTCCTTTATTTTAAACAATCACTGACTAGATCATTTTAACAAGAAATAACCGAGACATGGATCGGAAGTGACAACCGCGGCAGAAACCGCACGAGGTGCGTCGCTGGCCATGTTTGCAGAACGCCACCAAGGTTACGTCCCAAGACAGCACTCAGCTGTATAGCTGATCCCTTGACGGCACTCAAGACAGTCGAGGGAGAACGATAACCCAGGAAGATCATACAAGAAACTGGTCACAGAACAATAGAATATGAGACACCGAAAACAGAAGCTGATAAAGCAGGGGATGATAGAAAAAGCTGACAGACAGAGGTGCCCGATAGAAGGCGCTTATGGATAGAAGAAGCTGGTAGAAGTAGTCGATATGCAGAAGAAGATGATAAACAGAAGAAGCTTATAGACTAGACAGAAGAAGCTGATAAACAGAAGACGCTCATAGACTAGACAGAAGAAGCTAATAGAAGGAAACAGCTGATAGAACAGAAGAAGATGGTAGAATAAGCAGATAGGTAGAAGAAGCAGATAGGTCCTATAGAAGAAGCATATAGAAAGAAGAAACTGATAGAAAGAAGGGGCTGTTAGAAGAAGCTGACAGACAGAAGAAGCTGACAGACAGAAGAAGCAGATAGACACAAGAAGCTGATAGAAGAAGCCGTTAGACAGAAGATGCTGATAGATAGAAGAAGCTGATCGATAGAAGAAGATGAAAAACAGAAGAATATGCTAGACATAAGTGTAGCTACATGGCAGTTGCCTTATAACACGCAAAGAAAGATCAAGATGACTGAATGAATGCTACACGCAAAGAAAGATCAAGATGACTGAATGAATGCTACACGCAAAGAAAGATCAAGATGACTGAATGAATGCTACACGCAAAGAAAGATCAAGATGACTGAATGAATGCTACACGCAAAGAAAGATCAAGATGACTGAATGAATGCTATCTCATAAATCTCCAGCCCCTTGGTTAACACCACCTCACTCAACTCAACTCTGAACGTCCCGTTATCAACTCATTCGCAGTTACATATATGACATCAGACAACCCTATTACACTACTGTGTCGTAGTCGATGCTTGAATTCCAACACCCGAAGTCGAATGCCGAGGTACAACAAAAGATAAACCCGATTCTTCATTCCGTTGTATTTAGTTTCAAATGAAAATGAGAACACTTCCAAGGAGAAATATCGAAGAATTTATTTGTCAATTTTATGTATACACATTTTTGTGTTCAATTCTACATGGCTTTTAATGTTACTGTAGAAGGAAAAAACGTAGCCATGATATGAAATTCTATTCACCCAGCTATGGCATCTTCCTACTAACACATCGTCCGGGGCGGAGAAGGGAGATAATTCTCTCAAGAACTGACGTCCTTAGAAATTAGAAGCGACAGTGGTGAGACAAGCTCCTGGAAATTTTAAAGGTTTTTAGTTGTTTTTTTATAGGTTTTGTGTTTGTTTGTTACAGTTTTGTTGATTGTATTAAGAAATAATGAAACAAGGAGCTGCTCTGCCCCGGCTCCAGTTAATCCGGCATTGTATTTTGTATTATTATTTTTAAAAATGTATTAGTGGCAACTGTTATAGCACACCATAATGTGAAAATGTAGGGTGAGGACAAGGAGCCAGACCATTCCTTGAAACAAATGAATTGAACGTCTTCATCTGTGCTCAGTTGTTGGACCCGGTGTGCGTAGTATACATGCAGAGTCGGTGTCAGCAGCAGTGGTGGAGGAGGGGGGCGGTCTGCTCGGGGTGCCGTTTACTATAAATGTCTTGTGTACAAGTCGTTTTATCTATGTACTGAACGTGAACAATGCAATCAAAAAAACATTTGTATTTGCTTGGATCAATAAAATAATTTTATCTTATCTTATCTTATCTTATAAGTGCCGTCATTTACTGCCAACCGAACAAATGTTGTTGTCTTTTCTGGAAGGGCAACGGGGTAAAGTTTAGCCAGCCCCGGGCGGCACCAAACACCCCACAGAAACGACAGTAGACTTACTGCGAGGATGCAGAAGGTGATCTTACGGAGTCGTAGCTCGATACCAGAATCGGGACGCAATTTTCTCAACATCTAACACGTCCGGCCGACTCTGCCGGTATCGAAGCCGATATTTCGGTGGACTTTTATATACAACTGCACTCGCTAACCTAAATATTTTATCTGAGAGCGATGAAAAGACGAGTGAATATTTCATTACACACATGCCATAAGCATTGGTCAATAATTACATACAGAAATATTTTAAAAAATGAAAAAAAAATTCAGTCGTTTCAGCATAAGTTTTCAGCATGGCAAAAAGACAACTGACATGTGTATCCGCTTAACTAATACAATTTAACCGTTAAAATTTTAGTCAAAAGATTCCATCCCGTGTCCGGCATTTCGTCATTTGAAAGAAAACGAAGTCCTCTTTTTTGCAGGTCACCGTGACACGGCCCCCCCCCCCCCCCCCGATGACACCATGGACCGCAATCTATCAAGTTTTCATCAGTTACAAAAATCTTGAGTTTTGACCCCGTGAAGAGATCCTTCCATATCCGCGGGCTTGTTTCATCTCCAGTGTCTTTTATCTCTTCAATTGGCTGTCTTCCTCTTCTTCTCTCTCTATCCCGCACAATCCATTTTCTTAAGCATTACATCGTTTTCTTACACTTTCATTCTTCATTAAACCTCCATGACTTGTATTTACCTCCATTACTTGTATTTAACTCAATGAATTGTATTTAACACAATGGCTTGTATTTAACCCAATGACTTGTATTTAACCCAATGACTTGTATTTACCTCCATTACTTGTATTTAACTCAATGAATTGTATTTACCTCCATTACTTGTATTTAACTCAATGAATTGTATTTAACTCAATGAATTGTATTTAACACAATGGCTTGTATTTAACCCAATTACTTGTATTTACCTCCATTACTTGTATTTAACTCAATGAATTGTATTTAACTCAATGAATTGTATTTAACACAATGGCTTGTATTTACCTCCATTACTTGTATTTAACTCAATGAATTGTATTTAACTCAATGAATTGTATTTAACTCAATGACTTGTATTTAACCCAATGACTTGTATTTACCTCCATTACTTGTATTTAACTCAATGAATTGTATTTAACACAATGGCTTGTATTTAACCCAATTACTTGTATTTAACCCAATGACTTGTATTTAACTCAATGACTTGTATTTACCTCAATAACTTGTATTTCCCTCAATGACTTGTATTTAACCAATTGACTTGCATTTAACTCATTGACTTGTATGTACCACAATGACTTGTATTCACCCCAATGACTTGTGTTTACCTCAATGACTTGTATTTAACCAATTGACTTGCATTTAACTCATTGACTTGTATGTACCACAATGACTTGTATTCACCCCAATGACTTGTGTTTACCTCAATGACTTGTATTTAACCAATTGACTTGCATTTAACTCATTGACTTGTATGTACCACAATGACTTGTATTCACCCCAATGACTTGTGTTTACCTCAGTGACTTGTATTTAACCAATTGACTTGCATTTAACTCATTGACTTGTATGTACCACAATGACTTGTATTCACCCCAATGACTTGTGTTTACCTCAGTGACTTGTATTTAACCAATTGACTTGCATTTAACTCATTGACTTGTATGTACCACAATGACTTGTATTCACCCCAATGACTTGTGTTTACCTCAATGACTTGTATTTAACCTATTGACTTGCATTTAACTCATTGACTTGTATGTACCACAATGACTTGTATTCACCCCAATGACTTGTGTTTACCTCAGTGACTTGTGTTTACCACAATGACTTGTATTCACCCCAGTGACTTGTGTTTACCTCAGTGACTTGTGTTTAACTCAGTGACTTGTGTTTACCTCAGTGACTTGTATTTAAATCATGAATAAAAACTAATTTTTCCATCTTTTCAAGATTTTTGTTTTTCCAAAATATTTTTCGTGCTGAGATCACGGGGGAAAAACACTTAAAAATAATTGTTGTCCTCGGGCCTAAGCTAAGCATTGTCAATGTCCAAGAATCATGCAGCTCCCAGTTGTCTACGTTTCAATTTGGTTATGTTTATTTATAATCTATCCTGTTTGTTTACTGTTTCTGTTTTATTTTTATCTGTATGTTGTTGTTTTTTGTGTTATTTTGTGTTGTTTTTTTTATTTACAGGTCTGACAAATAAAAGTTGAGTTGCATTATCCTTCACTGACATAAACCAACATTCTTTGAAGCGCGTCGTAGTTTGAAGCGTAGCGATTGAACTGTGCGACAACTTGAATATTTATTACACTGTTTTCCAAACCTTTTTCTATATTCTGCTTCGAAAGTGTTTTTTTCTCTCTCTCTCTGAAACCGTATACACCTCTTTGTACCTGAGTCAACCCATCAATTTTATTTGTTCCATAAATATGAACCAGTCTTCGCGAGACGATGGGGTAGACATGTGTACATTTCATCAAATGGCTCACTAGGCCGACCTTGGAATGGCAGTCTCTGCTGCATTTCCCGCAGGGGACCCTGGAATGGCAGTCTCGGCTGCATTTCTCGCAGGAGACTCTGGAATGGCAGTCTCTGCTGCATTTCTCACAGGAGACCCTGGAAGCCAAGTGGTGGAGTCTTCCTTCTGTTAAAGTTATTTGCTTTACAAAAAAGCTCTGCTCCTATTGTCGTCACCAGTGCAGCTACTGGGCAGTGATTTACGGTTGACCAATGCAGCAGATCCCCGCTCTCCATGCAGTCAGTGGGGAATGACAAATGTCAATACAAATTGGCACTAACTGCGTCGCACGAGTTGCCGAAATGACATTGGTATCAACGTCAGATCGACTTCGGGACTCCATCTCCGGATTTTAATTTTTGAGTTGGCTCCTGAAGTCTTACCATAGCTTCCCGTAATGATTATATTTATATTAGATATAGCCCGCCAAACATTGGCGGCAGCAATGCGTGAACTTCTCATCTATAGTATACTAAAGTTACGTGGCAAATCATGAACTCAAGTAACGCACATTTAAAAATTCCCATTTTTTGCTATACTCCTTCCTTCCATGATACGTCATTGCACACTTTTTATTTCACGCACATGAACTATATTAAATATTCTGTTCTCCCAACTACTTTTAAACCGAAAGTGTTTTTACACCATACTGAAATTGAGACGATTTCATTTTCCGAAAAGAAAATATTACGCACCAAACGCAGTTGCGTTATTTAAAAAAGAAAAATCATTTAGCGTAATTATCGGGAATTATATTTTACGCGATATTGAACTCATTATTGAACCATACTTTCTTTTAAACATTTAAAATTATTTGTAATATACTCTCAATACCAAATTCACTGATTAGGAAGCAGCCACGATTTTTAGGAAGCAGCCGGAAATGGAAGCAGTCCACGAGCCACACCAGAAGCTTATTAAATAAGAGATATATATGATACGGATTTTTTTTAAAAATTTTGATGAATGACGTCATAATTTATGATGATTTACTAATTTGAATCGTTTAATTAGCAATGAAACATGCAGTTTTCAACAATTCTGACCGGAATTTCAACTCCACGACTCTGACTAAGTTGAACCGAGTGGCGGTTTCATTATAAACACATTTAAATCAGTTGCTCGCATACAGTAATTAGGTCGGAGCAATAATTAATCCTGTTTTTCTTTTTCTTTTACTTTCTCTGCGTCATTTCATCTGAAGCGTTATTTGAGCAGAACTGAATATCAAGACAACGTTTAATGATTCTATTTCTGTCTCTTGATCATGATCCAAAAAAAAATTTAAAAAAATTTATAAACCTGTTTCAACGTGATCAATTATGAATCGAATTAAGCATAATTACACCATCCTGGTCACAGCGGTGTGTGGTAATCACGGATACCTGGTCGTTTGCGGGTCAATAATTCCCTGGACGTTTGATCCTGTTGCCACCGGCGCGTGGGGGCGATGGTGGGTGGCGTTGTACGGAGAGATCTGAAGGCGTCGTGTCCATCGCATGCTAAATTCACGTCCGAAAACGAACGGGCGACGGCTATTATTGTTGATCTGAGGTACGGGGAAAAGGTTTGGACTCCGACCCAACTGAATGTTTCACGATCCGTCCCACTGCCAAAGAGTTCGTGACCCGACCCGCCGAGGATGTTGGACACGCACGTCTGCACCACAGGGCAAACGGGGTTGCATTGTGTTTGGGACTTGCGTAACGAAACTTTATCAATTAACGTATTCATACCAGGGTTGTGTTTAATTTTTTAATATTTTTTTTTGAATCGGTTTTTAAAAAAGACGCTAGAGGCCTTAAACTTGAAGGCCCCACCCATACCTCATCCCTTAAGGTCACCAAGCATTTCTCATTTCAGTACCATTTTTTTTTACCAGGTCAGTGACCTGATTTTATTATAAACATATAGGCTCTGCCTCATCTCAAAGGCCAAGTTCCTTTTCTGGGCAGACGAGTCTACTATGCCGGACTCTTTACCACACCAGGGGACGACCACCCCCACCCCCAAATTGAATTCAAATACTACTGGATGTGATATACATGCAAGCAAATGTCACAGTTTAAAGTTATTTCTCAAGTGCCTTCTGTTTCGATGTTATCATCTCTACATATTTTCAATGATATTTCATTATGTCAAACCACTCACTTTTATCGATGGGTCCCAAAAATATGCAGTTCCATTAAAGTCCTCTGTAGGACCATAATAAATAAGTGCAGTTGTATGAAAGTCCTCTGTAAGACCACCAGAAAGACGTGCAGTTGTATGAAAGTCCTCCGTAGGACCACCGTAAAGACGTGCAGTTCCTATATATTCCTCTTTAGAACCATCGTTGCCTTTGACATCTTTTTTAAAGAAACGCTGACCAAGCAGCCACTGACTTACGAGTCTGAAAACGGTGGTCGTAAAAGCGGCCCACTATTTCTATCCACAGATTGAAGTGGCCTCGCGATGGCGTGGACGTCATTGGCGAAGATATAAATCACACACATTAATGGAATCGTTGGCCAACAGCGCTCGTCGTGAGGTTAATGTACTCCCCCGGCTCTCGGGACAGTAAAAACAGAAATGTAATCACGCTGCGCATGTCTAGGGCTGTACTCGCTTCCGTTTTCACGCAAAACAGCGAAAGTAACATACATAAACTGATAATTGGTGGCGCACGTGAAATTTGTACTAAAATAAGTACCAAAAAAGAACAGAAAAAAAAAAATAGAATTGAAAATATTAAATCACAGCCACCCACGACCGAAAGGAAACATGGGTATGTTGCTAGTACTTACGCAATGTTTGTGACTCATTTAAGTATTTTAAAAAGTATTCAACATTTCAATTAACAAACTAACAAACATATGCTGATGAGGATCTGAGAGTACTCTCTTACGTCTCCGGCTAGTACATTGGCTACCAGCTCCATCTGCTGAGCTGAGCCATACAATATTTTCCTTTCGTAGGGCTCTCCCACTGCCCTGGCTTCCCCTGGAACATCTAGTGATGTACATTCGGTCAACAGGTGCTCTAGCGTTTTCGGGACCAGGCTGCAATGCCGGCAGGTAGGGTCCCTGTTGTTATCTAGCCTCCACAAGTATGTACCGATGGGGCAGTGCTGTGTGCGCCTCACTTGACTCTGCGACCTAACTTCCCACCATGGGTCTTGTCTGCTAGGAGTCGGCAAGTTAGCGAAGACACCTCTGGCGGTCGTGTTGTCTGCCTATTGCCAGTACCATTTCGTCCTGAAATGGTCTGCCAGCCAGTTCTTAATCCACTTGATTTCAATTGAAAGCGGTAACCGCATGTAGAAGTAGCACTGTTTGTGTCGAAGAAACACCTAGCGGTAAATGGGCTTTGGACAGCACGGCTATGTTGTAAGAGTTGCGGAAATATGGAGGAACCAGCTTCAACCAGTCAACAAAAAAAAAATACGGAACCGAAAGAAACACTGTGCAGCACAAGTTGGCACAATAGCGACAGTCAGCATTTGAATATACACTATGTACAAGCTGCCACAGTAGCGACAGTCAGCATTTGAATACGCTATGTACAAGTTGGCACAGTGGCGATAGTCAGCATTTGAATACACTATGTACAAGCTGCCACAGTAGCCACAGTAGCCACAGTCAGCATTTGAATAAACAATGTACAAGTTGTCACAGTGGCAACAGTCAGCATTTGAATACACTATGTACATGTTGGCAAAGTAGCGACAGTCAGCATTTGAATACACTATGCACAAGTTTGCACAGTAGCGACAGTCAGCATTTGAATACACCTGGTACAAGTTGGCACAGTAGCGACAGTCAGCATTTGAATACACTATGCGCAAGTTGGC
This sequence comes from Omphiscola glabra, assembly GCA_964017045.1. Taxonomy (NCBI): domain Eukaryota; kingdom Metazoa; phylum Mollusca; class Gastropoda; family Lymnaeidae; genus Omphiscola; species Omphiscola glabra. The sequence goes on along the minus strand of OZ024807.1, from coordinate 6,656,544 downwards.
ACAGTAGCGACAGTCAGCATTTGAATCATCACGTGATTTCTTCGCAGCTTGTATTCTCGTGAAGTTTCTTGGTTCATTGGTAGACACAAAAGAATCATTTACAAAATTGTTTCTACTTTTAACTACAAATACAGTCACTTTGTAAATGGGGAAAAAATGGGGGGGGGGGGGGATTACTTGATCCAATTAATTAGTAGGATTACTTAACAAAAAAGCAAAAATCTCCTACGAAAATGGCTATAAATTTTTTTTATTTTTACAAATAAAGGACTCAAAGCAATGCCTTTGTTGGTATCAAACTTCAATGAAGGTGCCACCCGGACGATTGCCCCCGCGCCCCCCCCCCCCGGTACGCATCTCCTCCCATTTTCTAACACCGAGAATCATACAAGCACTATGAATACCCCGACAAACAACGGCAACTGCTTTGCGTGAGCTTCCAGTATACTAAAGTCACTGGACAAAAACATGCGCTCGAGCAGCAACGCTCTTTATAAGAGCCACAATTAGACTAACAAAATGCGTTACAGACATACATACATGCCTGGAGACTTATTGTTGGAGATCATTATCGAATTTCCCACCTTCTTTACTGCAACCATGACCGGGCTTTTCGAAACATAGCTCAACCTGTATTTCCACGTGTGTAAACACTGTGCAGATACCAATTGTTTAAAGAATATATCTTTGGAAGCACACCCAAAGTTTTCTCCTAATCCTTAATCTATTATTTAAGGCCGCCCTTTCGGCCAAACTAAAGTAAATCCTTATTAAAATTGCATGCACAAAAATTGCAAAAAAAATTTGCTCTGAGCCCGAAGCAGCGTCGCCTAGCAACGTTACGGACAAACATATGTATGGGCAATATGTGTTTTCATTATTTTAAAACTAGAGGTAACCCTCGATACAATGGCGGCGGCAATGCGTGAAGTACCCGTCTGCTAAAGTTACTTGATGAAAACATGCATTCAGGTAACACACTTTATAAGAATACTAATTTAAGCTAGCTTCTGGGAATTTTTTTTGCGCGTCTTTTGAACTTCGCGTTACGGCCATACATACAGCCATACATACAGTCATGCATATATACCTAGATAATTATCATTTGTTATAATTGAAAAGCAATCGGATAAAAAGAGAAAAAGAAAGAAAGGAAGTAATAAAGAAGGAATGAAGGGAGGAAGAAAGGAAGGAAATAAAGTGAGACACTTGTAAAATTCGGTAATTTGTACATATTATTTAAACGATCATAAAAAAAAAAAAAAAAAAAAAGGTAATTTGATACCAAAAGGATCCACCTTGAAATATTAGACACGTGACATATTTATAGAAACCTATGATTGGTAGACCCAAGATGATTGAAGTCGCTTCCACACAGTTTGGAACATTAGCGGGTCAATGCGTTAGAGCGCTTGGCTTGCTCTGAGCTGCCTGTGGTTTAAGTGTTTCTGAGTACAGAATGGGGAGATCACTTACACACGAAGCACTCAGGGGAGGTTATTAGTAGACTTACAGAGATGAATTAGTGCTAAATCGATTTTATACAGCACTCTCATCCCTCCTCCCAAATTCATCCCTCAGGATTGTATATATATTCAAATACTTCTCTCTCTCTCTCACACAATCTCTCTCACTATCTCTTTCTCTCTCTGGAATATCTCATTAGGAAATGGCGTCAGCGGGCCGTCGAGCTCGTGCTCCTAATGCCCTCCCTGGCGTCCACCCACACCCGCCAGCCGCCGGGTGTCCCCGGCGCCGGGCCGTGCGGGAAGACGTCAGAGACCTCCCCGGGCGTTGGACGCCCCCACCAGCAACTGCTCGATCGAGTTTGCTGATGGAGCCCCCCCCCCCCCCGCCCGGAGACGTCTGGTCGACCGAAGACGCTGTATTTCAAGCGTCCGCAGTCCACTTTCCTAGGGGCCGGGACGGTAAATTAACGTCCTAATATCTCCACCCACCCGTCCCGGGGAAGCATCGGACGCCCTCTAAGAGGGATTCTACAGTGGGTTTCCACCTCGCAACTAATTCGCGAAGTAGCTGGGACGAAACGGTTGCCTAGGAGCAGCTTTCACAGGGCTGCATATTTAGAATCACCGGCCATAGGCTTCCACCACAGCCTATCGCCTCATATCCCTTTCTCTCTCTAAATATTTCTCTCTCTCTCTCTCTCTCTCTCTCTCTCTCTCACTTACTCATTATATCTCTCTCACACACACTCTTTCTCTCTCTCACTATCTGAAGCTTTCCCTCAAACTTTCTCTCTCACTCCCTCTCTCACTCACTCTCCCTCTTGTCTCTCTCTCTTGTCTCTCTCTCTCTCTCTCTTTCTCTCCCTGTCCTATCTCTTTATGTTCTCTGTTATACTATCTTTTCTTCTTTCATCTACATTTTCTTTCAGTCTTTAACTTTATTCTGCACCCCCTCTCCCGGGGCCACCCCTGGAAGCCAATTCTTCCGTTCCTATTGAGCTGGCACTCCACCTAAGCTCGGAGAGGATCGACTCAGTGGTAACAAAGCAACAACAATATTATATTTATTGCACCATTCACCTACAAACATTTCTCGCGCGCCGTCCCAGAATGCCACATAATTAAACATGCGTAAACCGAGAGTTTCTTTTCTTGTCTTCTCCTCGTCTTTGGGGAATATCTTTTACTTAGCCATATCACATATCTCTCTCTCTCTCTCTCTCTCTCTCTCTCTCTCTCTCTCTCTCTCTCTCTCTCTCTCTCTCTCTCCCTCTCTCTCTCTCTCTCTCTCTCTCTCTCTCTCTCTTATCTCTTTATATATAAATGTCACTGCCCTATTTCTGTTTATCGATCTCCATCTCTATCGTTATTTATATCGCTCTATACATTTATCTCTAACAGTCTCTCTCTCTCTATCTCTATCTCTCTCTCTCTGTGTGTGTGTTTCTTTTACTAACTCACTAGGCTATTTCATATCTATCCTCGTATTCCTTTACACTGGGATGTCATCTCTCACTTGCGCTCTCTCTCTCTTTTTCACTATTTCTTCCCGCCCTCGCCTTGCCGCTTCATATCTCACTATGGAAATCTTTCTTTTTCTCCCCCCTCTCCCTTCGTCTCTCTCTCTCTCTCTCTCTTATTCACTATTTCAATCACTATTTCCCTTTCTCTTTTGTCCTCATTATAGCAATTTATTTCTATTTTGCACACTCTCTCTCTCCCGCCTTCACTGTAAGCATCTCAATTTTCCTCTATTTTTCTCTGTCTATATGTCTCTCTCTCTCTGTGTATCTTCCTCTAATTGTCTATTTCTCTCCATCTCTCACTCTCTCTAGCCCTGAAATTGTCTCTCTGCCGCTCTGTTTATCTCTCTCTCTCTCTCTTACTGTTTCATTTCTGTTGACATGGTACCTATAATCTGTATCTCCCTCTAATTGTCTCTCTGCCTCTCTGTTTCTATCTCTCTCTCTCTCTCTCTTACTGTTTCATTTCTGTTGCCATTGTCCCCAGAATTTGTCTAATTCCAACCCCATCACATGACCACAGCTTTCCTAGCTCCTTATAGAAGAGTCTGTGCCCGCGACATTATTGTCTTTAATTTCCGGTTCCTATACATCTCCATCTCTATCTCCCTATCTCGCACGCCTATACACATACATACACACCCAATCATGCACTTACACACGTACACACTCAACATTTGTTCTGCAGACTACTAACATCCTAATCAGCTATTTACAAATTCCCTCGGAATTTCTCGTTATTTTTTTTTTATACATTTCCTAATTTCCTCGTGTGTTCGCCCATAGATATCTTGTTTTATTCTTTTCCTCTTTAACTCTATTCCCCTCCGCCAATCTGTCTCTTTCTCTCTCTCCTCTTACTCAACGTTTTTACTCCTTCGCTTCATTCCCCCCCCCCCTTTTTCCGTTCTAATTCCTCTTCTCCCACTCCTAATTTTCCCTGTCCCTATAACCATCACCCCCACCCCACCATTTTGTAGCCCTCGCGTTATCCTCGCGGTGATCTGTGATAAATTGTCAGAACACTTCCAGCTCATATTCACTGCCTCGCTGAGAATGTCATGCTCGTTGTGTACGTAACGATTTACAATCACAGATTTGGACCGGGATGAAAAGCCATTTATTTATCTCTCACTCTCTCTCTTCTTTCTCATTTACTCGCGTACTGCTGCCCTCCCCATCTCCGAGGACTTTCTGGTGGTACGGGATCGCACTGGTGTCATTGAACGCATTTAACTTAAACCTCACTTAGCCAGTTACTTTTAGTTATAAAACGCCCCCCCCCCAACCGCTCTAGAGACCCCAGCAACTTGCGTAGGAAGAGGGGTGGAGGAGGGGCGGGTCGCCCCTGGCAGCTCTTAATTTGGGGTGGTAATTCCGGTGCACTTAAATACTTGTGTAGCTTATTTGAAAGTGTTTTATGCAAGAATTGTGCTTTTTCGTTATGTGTGGGTGTAGGAAGGGGGAGCAGGATCAAGCAACTTCACCGGGCATCTCAAACACCAGTTACCCCCCTCCGATTCCAGCACCCCTGGCAGCATTACGTCCTATTCCACGTGGACTTAAGGTCGCACGGGAAGAGCTGGGGCGTCCGTTTTAGGCCATGACGCCCGGTCATATATATAGTCTATTTTTTTTTTCCAGCACAATCAAAAATTAATTAATATAATAAATTATAACCAGCATTAGGACGTGACATTTACTTAAAGATGAACACGCCTTAAATAGTTCTTGAATCTGGATTTCAGGATAATGTATTTGTTTCTTTTTTTAAATATCGCATTGTATTCCCATGAACAAGACAAATTGTCATAAGTTACAGCAGTCATCACCTCAAATCCCAAACGGCAACTCTAACCTCCAATACCACATGGCAAACCTAACCTCCAGCACCACACGGCAAACCTAACCTCCAAAACCACACTGAGACGCACGCACCGGTCATAGTGCGACGCCCCTGTCACGTGAACACCGCACAGCCCTCCCCCACCCACGAGTTGTATCTCTCAGACGAGTGCTCCTGGGTGTTACACGAGAGTTACAGCGAACATAAAATGTTTTAGATCGGTAAGAAATATTGAGGGCTTTTATGACACCCCCGTCAGCAGAGAATTTAAGAGAAAATTTGTTTTCGCGAAAAAAAACACCTTTTTTTTGCATGGACATTTTATTTTAGTATACAATTTAAATGTTGACCTAGGTTTTGTATTTTTACAAAGAAATTTTTAAAAAGGCAAATTCAAAGACTCGTGAAGGGGCAGGGGCGCGGCCATTTTATTTTTTAAAAATATTTTTATAGTTCTTTATTTATTTTAATTTTAAAAAGTGACGCGGGGTGAAGAGGTTTATTTATTTATTTATTTGTTTTGGGGGGGGGGGGGGGGGGGTTGAATTGCGTCTTTGCAGTTAGCACACAAACAACAATCGGGAAAAAACAACAACCAAAAGCATGTCAGCCTGGTAGTCTGCTGTTAGTGCGTCGACACCCCCAGTGGTTTATTTTGGGTTTAATTTCTTTTGTTCAAACTATTATTTAAATTATAGTTCTCACCATGCTGGTGTTCATTTTTTGTGTAAAATTTTAAAAATATTTATTTTACCATAGAGATCATATCTCATTTAAAATATATTTCTTATTAAAGATATAGTGAACAAATATACAATTGTTACTAAAGATACAGTGAACAAATATACAATTGTTACTAAAGATACGGTGAACAAATATACAATTGTTACTAAAGATACGGTGAACAAATATACAATTGTTACTAAAGATACAGTGAACAAATATACAATTGTTACTAAAGATACGGTGAACAAATATACAATTGTTACTAAAGATACGGTGAACAAATTTACAATTGTTACTAAAGATACAGTGAACAAATATACAATTGTTACTAAAGATACAGTGAACAAATATACAATTGTTACTAAAGATACAGTGAACAAATATACATTTGTTACTAAAGATACAGTGAACAAATATACAATTGTTACTAAAGATACAGTGAACAAATATACACTTGTTACTAAAGATACAGTGAACAAATATACAATTGTTACTAAAGATACAGTGAACAAATATACAATTGTTACTAAAGATACAGTGAACAAATATACAATTGTTACTAAAGATACAGTGAACAAATATACAATTGTTACTAAAGATACAGTGAACAAATATACAATTGTTACTAAAGATACAGTGAACAAATATACAATTGTTACTAAAGATACAGTGAACAAATATACAATTGTTACTAAAGATACAGTGAACAAATATACAATTGTTACTAAAAATACAGTGAACAAATATACAATTGTTACTAAAGATACAGTGAGAAGTTGAGAACTCAATCTGGCGACATTTTTTTTCTAAACTATCTAGCAATTAAAAGAGGTGAAAATGTTAAATACACTTTATGTCAACACAAATTATTTCTTCGGAGCTAGACCAGGAGTTATATATAGAATACAAAAAAACTGAGCTATCACTGCCATAGGAAGGATGGGGCAAGGGGGGGGGGTGTGCGTTCAACTGCATAGTTTGTTGCTGTTGTTGTTTTGATTAATTTTTTTGCTATTGTTTGTTCTTTGTTTGTTTTTGTTGATTAGAGGGGGGGCCCTAAAACTACCCCCCCCCCCAACTGGGCGGCAGTAACCTTAGATACGCCACTGAGGCCTACAACAAGTTTAAAAAAAATAAACACACGAATCCTCAGATCAAGAAAATCATGTTAGCAAGAATTTGATGTATGTCTGGACAAACTCAACCCCCTCCCCCACCCGCCCACCCCCATACCCACCCCCAAAACCACCCCACATACCCACCCCACACAAAATAGAGAACAGCACAGTTGTAATACTCCCCGGGACACGGTCAAATTAAGTTTTGACAGTTACATAATGACATTTTTTGGGGGGGGGGTTGGCTTTTGGTTATCTGAGAATGGATATTTTTACATCACACGCTGAATTATGGTCATGACAAGTTACTGGAGAGTTGCACCGTTGCGGAGACCGGGGGGGGGGGGGGGGCAATTAGGATGACCTGCGTGAAAGCTATACCTGGTAATGGCACTTACAGCTGTCCTGTTGGAGCTGAAGATACATACACCAAACGCAGCCCCTGGTGACCATAACGTGTATTATACGTATACGTGGGAAGGCAGAGGCGTATCTTGACTAAACGCTGTCCGGGGTGAACTCCCTACCACCCCACCAATAAATAAATAAAATATATTTTATTTGATGTTATATATAAGCCCCCCCCCCCCCAGGGGAGTCTCTTCCACCTACCCCGAGGTACACCACTGAGTGGAGGACTCTGGAAATTATGTCTAAGTGGGGTGCACGGTCGGCGCACGAACACCGACTGGATGAATACCGATATATTAGTAGTAAATTAGCAATTATCTAAAAAGCCCAATTTCTGAGAGAGCACTGCGCGCTATTAATGAGGTGATAGAGTCGTGTCTCCGACAGACTGGCGAGGGCTCGCAGCAGACATGTGTTCTAAAACGATATCTGCTTGCTAGTCTGCATGTCTTCAGGGCATTCACCGAGGACAAGTCATGGTGTTAAGATGGTGCATGTGGTGAGGCAAATTCTTCAAAATTGATGAAATGCGGCTGGTGTTTTAAATGGGTTGTATGGGGCCATAATTTTAGTGAACCAAGTTAAAATTTTACTTAACCAGATCATATTTTGACATGACCGGGTCATATTTTGACATAACCGGGACACATTTTGACATAACCGGGTCATATTTTGACATAACCGGGACATATTTTGACATAACCGGGTCATATTTTGACGTAACCGGGTCATATTTTGACGTAACCTGGTCATATGCTGAATGAATAAGGTAATATTTTGAACCAGATCATATCAATCAATACAAGGCTATGTAGTTTGTGGTGGAAGTAGATTTACCTAAAACTTTCATTAAAATGTATAACAAATAACTCACTCATCTTTTAAAAAAGAATTTGTAAGGTCCTCATACTGGACAGACCAGCATCAAAACAAGTTATCAGGAAAGATTATACTTACAAATAGCGACCATCTTTGCCAAGGCTATATTTGGTTTAAAACCGGATAATCTGATAACAAAATGTTCCTTTTGTGCTCTTTGTGTCTCATAACACCGAGTAATGTCTCTCGTCAAGGCGTAGAGTATTTATAGATTTCATTCCCTCAGTCCATCTTCAGCCCTCGTAAAGCCTTCGGGGGGAATCGAAGCGCGATGGCTATTCATTGTCTCCCTTTTAAAAATCTATAGGCAATTAAAGAGTTTGGATTCGTGGCTCTTCACTGTGACGTCAGCTTGCAACACACACAAGTTAAAGGGGAAAGGGGGGGGGGGTACTCGTGAGCTGACTTGTAAACCCTGGACATTCATACTAATATATGATATGTTGAACAGATTATGGTTATTTCATACAATGGCGTTGACCTACAATCTCAAAAACTTGGAAATTTCACTAAAGCCTTTGGGCAAGGAGGCGGTGTGGAATGGAGGTCAGGAAGGGAGGTCAGGAAGGGTGGCACGAAGGGAGGTCAGAAAGGGTGGTCAGAAAATGTGGTCAGGAAGGGTGGTCAGGAAGGGAGGTCATGAAGGGAGGTCAATAAGGAAGATAAGGGAGAGCGGGAAGGAAGATCGGGAAGGAAGATCGGGAAGGGAGATCGGGAAGGGAAATCACGAAGAAAGGTGTTGCCCCGAAGCACTATATAAACCAATAGTACACGTCATGAGTACACAATACATTTGGAGAGAAAAGACGTCTGAACTGTGCTGTGGTTTACTAGAAGTGACAGTAAAAGATGTGAGCACCGAGGCGTACAATGTCTTTAACAGGACACAATTACGATGGCTTGTGATCTTTGTTCATGCAAGTCAGTTTCGGATTAACCTAAAGGCAAGATAGGCAACTGCCCTTGATCCCCGTGAATTCTTTGGAAAAACCGTTATGGGCAGCCTATTATTTTTTTCCCTCCACAAGTATTTAGTAATATTTGAATACTGGGTTAAGCTCTTATTTTCCAAAGTATACGTTGTCAAAGTATACGTTGTCAAAGTATACGTTGTTAAAGAGTATACGTTGTCAAAGTATACGTTGTTAAAGTATACGTTGTCTGTGGATCTTAATCCAGCACAGGTACAAATACAGACTTTATTTGCAAACATGGCAAGGCCTACTAAGCGTCCAGTAATCCTAGCGAAATCTGGGATATGAGGAAATGGAAGGGTTGCAAGATGATTTTCATTAACCAGAAACATTAAAAAATATTTTTTTAAAATGCTGCGTACTGTTCCCATTTCTAGTCAGCGAAATTTAATTACATTTTCATTGCGTGTATACCTTTAAAGAAAAAGGTATTATATTTCATTGTATTTTCATTTCCAGATTTCTCACATCAACTATTCTATCTCAGCCCTATCCCTTTTCCAGATGTTTCCCCCCTCGCGACCACCTCGTTAGGGATCATAGAGGTATTAGTCCCAATGATCGAGCTAAAATCCGTATGACAAAATGGCGCATGTGAAGCCACGAGCCCAGCCATGCGCAGTGAACGATAAGCTGTAGTGACGCCCGCAATGGAATCGTTGAAATAAGGTGGGGGGGGGGGGTGGGGGTGGTTGTACTGACAATATGAAATATTGAAATGTGATACCTTTTGTCTGTGTTGGAAAACATTGCCACAGAAGAGAGGTCATTATGAGACATTTGATTGGAATATATTATATGTCAATGCGAGATTTTTTTTTTAATGAGAATAGAGGTTTTGTGAGATATTTGATGAGGTCTGTGAGATATTTGATGAGGTATATGAGACACTTGATGAGACCAGAGATCTTTGTGAAGTATGTGATGAGAATAGAGGTCTGTCTTTGTGAGCTGTTGGACGAGAATTTAGGTCTTTGTGAGCTATTTGATGAGAATAGAGGTCTTTTTGAGCTGTTGGACGAGAATTTAGGTCTTTGTGAGCTATTTGATGAGAATAGAGGTCTTTTTGAGCTGTTGGACGAGAATTTAGGTATTTGTGAGCTATTTGATGAGAATAGAGGTCTTTGTGAGCTGTTTAATGAGAATAGATGTCATTGTTGGATATTGCATGTGAATAGAGGACTTTACGAGATATTAGGTGGTAAGACAGAAGTCAGATTTTGCAATGAGATCAGATGTTTCTGCCAGTCATTAGATGAGAATAGAAGTGTTTCTGTGTGCTCTTTTCTTATACGCTGTGAGGAGAGACATCACATCCGAATAGATGTATTTGCATGACAGAATTTATAACAGAATTTAGAACAGAATTAAGAGCAGAATTTAGAACAGAATTTAGAGTTGGATATTTAAATGGGCACACGGATATTTTTGTTTTAAAAAATTTTTAACATCAATTATTTATTTTTTTAGTTTAATTCTATTTCAACCGGGGGTTGGGGGGGGGGGGGATGAAACAGTTTCAATTTCGGAGTCTTTATTTTCTTTGACTCCACGAATGGTGTCCTGTGAATGATATTTTAAAACCCTCGCGACACCACGTGATAAGACATCAGGAAACGGGGACAGGGTGTACAAAGTGAGAACATGGTCGTCTCTGTGTGTCAATCTAAGATAGAGGTCGAGACAGGATGACAAGGCAAGATACAAAATCTCTTCATATTTTGGTGGCATATCTACTTTAATACCGATGACGTTGTATATGACGTCATGCAATTATTTTGAATACCCGGATTTTATTTTGCATTATTTGTTTTCCTTAACAGTTTTTTTTTTTGGCTAGTGTAAGGGGAGGCGGGGGACAAAAAAGAATATTTAGGACATTGAAATAAGAGGGGTTTTTGTTACTTTAAGGACACCACAATGTCAAACTACCATCCAAGCTTAAAAGTTTCACTGTAACTGTAACAAAACAGAGGACGAGTAGGCCCGTGCCTCGTCAAACGGAAGCTGTACAACACGGGCCTGGGGGATCTTAAGGAGGGCGGGGGGGGGGGGGGGGGGAGAAGAGAGAGAATAATAAGAAAGAACAAAAAAAACTAATTCATTATTTTTTTTGATCCCCAAAACAAATAGTCGTGTAATAACCCCCAGCCAGAGGCGTGCAGCCAGTAGGGTAGGGGATTAAGAGCACCTTCCAGTGAGGAAACCTCCAGTGGCGTTCAAAGATTAATAGATATCATCGTTTCAATCGGGATGATGATTATTTTTAATCTGATAATCCACCCCCCCCCCCAAAACCAAATACAGCAACGACGAAGCGCGCGTGAACCAATGCTAAAGGGGCAATGAACGCATAACAATATTTCTATAACATGTAAGGAACGTTATCAGTGCTGCGACGCAACTGATGAACAGTAATTGAATTTATGGTCAAATTAATTATTATTATTTTGTGCAAGGCTTGGTAATGTGATGTTAAACAGAGATGTGATGTTGGACGCAGAAGTTTGAGTGAATTGACTCGCTCAAAGAAACCAATCACGCGGTAGTTATAATTATGTTTAATTTATGACGGCACGTCGCGCGCGTAAGCTTGAAAGATGGCGCCCAACACCGAAATAATTATAGGCAGCACGCGCGGTCATGTGAACACCTATGACCAAACTAACACAGGGCGTAGCCTCGCGTCTCTCCTCATTCAGCCCGGTCACTGCCTCCCCTTGTCAGAAATCTACGCCACGCGTGTCGGAAGTGGCACGCAGAGCAATTGTCGATGGCATGCGAAAGACCCAAAAAAAAAATTGATGATTATTTTTTAAAAAGTATCTTATAAGGTAGACATATAGGTTTTGGCCTGACGATCGACCTAGTAATCCTACATCAGCCGACCCCTGCAATATATTTGGCCGTACACTACATACAGGCTGTACTAATTCAATCATCAACGTTATAATTGTAACGGCACCACAAACCAAGTGAGTATAATGTGTATGTGGCATAAAACTGGGAAGATCGTGTTTGAGAACCGGGCTGGCGGAGTCTTTTAAAAACAACACAACAACTCCTTCGTCCGTCCCCCCCCCCCCCCCACGACTCACAGTATCGGTCCTCGATCTGAATCGACACACGGAGTCGACGATTATGTGTCCCGTGTAGTGGCGAACTTCCCCAACATTTGAGTTTTGTTTTTTTCTTTTAGTTGTTAGAAATCTGTGTTTACATTAAATTTGTCCGTAGTTTATAATTGGAAATAAACTGATTCTTAGTAAATCAGATGTTTTACGATACCTAAATCTTTAAATGCAATATTCCTAACCGCTTAAGATATTCATCTAACTTTTTAAATTTTTATTATCATCTTCCGGTTTCCACGTTTACGTGACTCGCGAAGACGTGAGAATCCCTGAACGAAATCCTATCGTAAATCTCTGAAGGCGCCACATAAATTGAAATTAGCAAATAGCAGCAATCTTTAAAACATATTTTTTACCCACGCTTTCGTGTTTCCGAAAATTTAAAAAAAAAAAAATTGTGTTCACCATCAAGATCCGCCTCTGCGTGCAGTCCACGGATCGGATTATCTCTTAAGAGGATTAGCCTAAGATATTTGGCTGAGAGGCCGGTAGCTTTCAACAGCTGCCGGTTAATCCGCCGGGAGTCGATTTTTTGTTTATTAATGTCGTCGACTGTGGAACCGATACCAACCAATGAAGCTGGCTCCTGTGAAGGCTTTGGGTTTTATCTACAGCGACGATCGATTCGATGTTTGTGGCGGTACGGTAAACCCCCGGGATGACGATACCTTAATTATACCACACCATAAGTATACCTTGCCGTACCGCATAGTTAAAAAACATTCCATAATTACACCATACAATAAAATATACACATACGTTCAACACATATACAACATACAAGTTTACCAATGGTGTAGGACGTGTCGTGACGCTTTCTTTAAATATGTTGGTCAAGTCGTGGTGACCCACAAAAGATAAATTACTTTCGTTGCTACTACATACATTTTTGTTTTCCGATGGTCTTAGGCGACCCCTGTGTAAGGGTCGTTCGGACCCCCCCCCCACCCTCAAAGGAGTCGCGACACACAGGTTGAGAACCGCTGGTGTATAACACAGAAATAACATACCGTTTTGAAACCATTTAATAATTATACCATGCCGTAAAACAATTTTTAATTATATATGCGGATATGTTGTGTATACCAGAGAATCAAATATATATAAACATTATTCAAGTGTATTGTCTTCCATAAATTGACCATAAGCGGAAAAGCCTACCATATAATACATCATAACACTCATAACACACGATGAAGCGGTCAACTGCCCCCGGGACGAACATTAAGTAAGGGATATGGGTACCACCGGACTGGGGAGTCAATGGGATAACTAGTAAAGACAAACGTAAAAAACAACAACCGAGCAGCAGGTGGTATGACAGGCAGGCAGCTCATGTTATAGTATATAGACACATACGGCTAAATGGAATGGACATTTCCAGCAAGATAGATGTGTTTGGGCATGGTCTACCTGGGACTAGATACTAACTGTGTTTTGAAGGAGTTTGGAGTGGGACGGAGAGGTGTGAACGGAGGGTTGAGTGAGGAAAGTTGTTCATTACGTGTGGTTGGGAGGGGGGGGGGAGACCTATAGACCTTTGCGTTCCAGGGGTCAGGGTCGAATTATATATCGAGCATTGCGGCTGACTTAGTCGTTAAGGGCTGCGTAGGTCAAGGGGCCCTGGTACCAAGCCACGGAGGCTTCCGTATTACATCGTCGTCTGCACTTCGTGGGTTATAGTGTTGTGGGAAGAAATTGGCCAACTTTTTGGATGTCCGCAAGTTCCCGAAATACCTCAACCACGCCATGATCGGAGTACACCGAGGTCCTGTGTTAGGCATCGCCCCGCAAATGATAGCGACAAGATGCACTCTTATCATCCGAAGAGAAGTTAGTGGACATGTCTATCACGTGTCCGTGTCTTTCAATATCCGGATGAACCAACATTTCTTTCGGTTTCGCTGTGGCCTTGATATTGTTGGCCGACCTAAGCGCTGAGGATGTTACGCAGTAGCCTTCCTATACCATCAAAATCAAAACACACAATTCTCTATCTAACAACAGATGCCACTCATTTCATTAAATGAAATTCCCGAAAGCTGCGCTAAATGAGGTTCTTAAAAACACCACAAGTGCGTTTTGGTGCGTAATATTATCTTTGAGATACGGGAATAGTTGTTGTAATGAACCTGCTGTGCAAGTGTAAAAGTGGATGGGACATTAGAATACTACTATAATTCAGGGGCGGTGGCATACGGGGGTGGGGGGTGGGGGGATAGCACTAACTGGAATCTTATAAAGTGCGTGACTTGAATGCATGTTTTGTCAAGTAACTTTAGTAGATTTGGAGTTCACGCGTTGCGGCCGCCATTGTTTGGATAAGGCTATAGCTAGTATCGTATAAATTACCTTTTAACAAAACCATAATTAACCTTTTAACCTGATTAATTAAAAGAATAAATATAAATCTACCGTAATCACGTAATACTAATAATCATAATCGCGATTATTTTGTTTTTCATCCAGACACCAAGCTGACGAGCAACTAGTCCCATCCATTTATTTTAAAAAGTGGAGTCCCGGGGTAGACGAAGGACTCACCCGCCAATAATGCTTTACCCCCCCCCCCCACCCCACCCATCTCCAGCACTTATTACTTAAATTATAACGACCTTAAGTGGCGTCCCTTATAGTGCGCCCGACACAGTTGGACCAGAGACATAACAAACACATCAAATTGCGTGGGTGACTCAATAAAACCATTCTTTAATACACGTGTATGTATTGTGATAGTGAGTGTATGTGTGTATGAAATTTGTGTATATGTGCAAGTATGTAATTGTGCATGTGTGTGCAAGTGTGCGCGAGTGTGCGTATGTTTATAGTTCGAGTATAAGTGTGTGTGTATATATGTGCGTGAGTGTGTATGTGTGTATATGTGCGTGTGCGTGCATGTGTATGTGCGCGTGTGTGTGTTTTAAATGTGCACGTTCTATTTCCCAAGGGACTCGAATCGTACAATAAATCTGTTGGTTAGCCCCGAACCACAAAAAGTAGAAATTTGACTTAACTGTACAGCATCTCTGCCTGGAATTGATATTATGAGAACAGAGGAATCGTAGACCTTTAAGTTACGGCTTTCCCCGCTAACATTTTGACTGGCGTGATAAATCACAAGTCTACTGCCCGTGCCCTACAGGTCCTACAGTCCTCTTTCTAATTCAATAGACAGAAAAGAAATCATATTTCTTCCAAATTTAAATAGTATCGTTACCTTTATAGGAGCGGTGGGGGGTGGGGGAGCAAGAATGAATAGGGGGAGCGAGAATTTGTAGGAGAACCAGAATTTGTAGGGGAGCGAGAATTGGTAGGTGTAGAGACACTTAGTAGGAGGAGCGAGACTAAGTAGGGGGGAGCGATACTTAATAGGGGGCGATACTTAAAAGGGGGGGGGTGAGACTTGGTTGGGGGTGGGGTGGGGACGAGAATTGTTAAGGGTTCGCGAGACTTCGTCAACCGAGATGCAACGGTGCAGAGCATACAAAAAGGTTAGGGAGACATTGCTTCATCGGGACAATTATTAATTAATATCACTGATGACGACACGCAACAATAAAATACAGCAATGTATGTCAAGATTATGCGGCACTTCCCAACAGGTGGAGCAGGTTGCCAATGCACTAGCGGGGGGGGGGGGGGGGTTAAGAACGTGAGCTCAAACCCCAAACAGAATATGTACTTAAGTTACTTTCCTTTAATCCCAGGGCAGTCAGTCATAGTTACACATAGGATTTTTTTTTAACCGCACCGTAAAGTCAATTAAGGTTGATTAATTTAATGATCGTAATGAATTAAATGTGATCGAAGAGAGAATGTTTATTACATGGGGGGGGGGGGGGAATATCGTAAAGAATAGTAAAGAAACTGTAATATCTGTAAAACTAATTCATTTGAACCATTGAACAAGGGAATTAAACTTAGAAAACGATATTCCATCATCAACTGCAATGCATGTGGCGCTGTAGGCACAGAAATGTTCCTACTTCTATTCCACCATCAATTCTTAATTCTATTCCATCATCAACTGCAATGCATGTGGCGCTGTAGGCACAGAAATGTTCCTACTTCTATTCCACCATCAATTCTTGATTCTATTCCATCATCAACTGCAATGTATGTGGTGCTGCAGCTTGGGGATGTTCGTACTCCTAGTTGTTATTACGTCACGCAGAAGTTACTCAATAACTTGTTGAAAATGTGTCGAAGGTCGATATCGTATTATATGTCCCCCCCCCCACCTGTTTTTGTTTAATCTGTCAGTCAGTGTTTTAAATAAAACTCAGGAGTAGTGGACATTTTTAAATTATGGCTACCGAAAAAAAATACTTGGTCGGGTTCGAATCATTCGAAAGTTTGAGTTAAGTTTACAGGTAGTAGAAGGTGGGGTTACGGTTACAGGTAGTTCCAGAAGTTTGGGTTACGTTTACAGGTAATTCTAGAAGCTTGGATTACGTATACATGTAATTAAACGAGGCAAGTAACAGTAATTAAAACAAAAAACTGGCAGCAACTGTTTTTTTTTTAAATCAGAAAATAAAAACAAGCAGTGAAAATAACCAAAATTTGAGAAAGTGAGTCGCTGAGCGTAATCCGCTCCCCCCCCCCCTTTTTTTTTTTTTCACTCCCTGCAGTTTACTCGAGATTTCTTCTCTCAAAATAACCCCTCGTTTGGTCCTCGGATAGTCAGCTAATCAACGCATGAAATTGTTCCATTCAAACAAAACCGGTTCGCGCCGTGCGAACCTTCGCCACACAATGCACTCACACAGACTGCAGAAGAAGAATGGAGGGGAATATGGATCTCTGCGGGGCCGATCTTTTCACGATTAATTAGAGAGCATTCGTCGGCCTGTTGACGTATTAATGCGCAATTGTGCGAAATGGAGAAATCGACTTAAAATGTATGCAGAGGTGGCGTGAGAGATCGGGTGTCTTTAACATGGGCGTGACTGGGGGGGGGGGCGTCGCGTGTTCTAAAGGGACGGTCTGATATATTATAATTAGATATAGCGATGTGTACACTTGTCTTGTGCACACCAATGACAATTTGGGGGGGGGGGTGTGGTAATCGATATTATTGTTACCAAACACACCCTTTTAAATTCCTTTTAAAATACCACGCATTGAATTTGGGACAAAAGGCAAGTGCTGGTGTAAGCGAAGCGGGCGCATGGTCCAACCTTTATATATAGGAACAATATTTTTTATAAACAACAAAAAAAAAAAAAAACTACAACCAAAAAGGTAAGAGGGGGGGGGGGCAGTAAAGTTGTCACTGACCGTTGAATGGCTAGCCTGTGGCGGACAGATGAGCTTCGGGAGATGGGTAGGGGGACACGGGATATTAGTTAGTTCTCAAACGTATACACAAGAAATATATTTTTTAACAATGTTGATGCCATGATGTAAACTCAAAAAAATTATATTTTAAAATAAAACCATACAAACTTTGTAACAATCTTTATAACCCGCATCCACGTAAATGTATTTTTTTCTAAGATTAGAAATTTTCATTTTGAGGCATTACACATGTTGACAGCACATGTTAACAGCACATGATGTCATCGCATGAAGACAGCACGTGAAGACAGCCCGCGATGATATCACACGATGTCAACACACGATGACAGCACATGATGACAGCACATGATGACAGCACATGATGACAGCACATGATGACAGCACTTGATGACAGCACATGATGACAGCACATGATGAAAGCACATAATGACATCACATGATGACAGCACATGACAGCTCAATTTGACAGCACATGATGACAGCTTATGATGACAGCTTATGATGACAGCTTATGATGACAGCTTATGATGACAGCTTATGATGACAGCACATGATGACATCTCAATTTAACAGTACATGATGACAGCTTATGATGACTGCACAGCGTGTCGTGATCCCGGACTAGTTACGGTACTACAATTATCATCTCATACCCGGGTCAGGTCTCGGGAATTTGTATTTAAGGGGATGGCAGTGCTGAGCCTGATGTTTCATAGAATGTGATCTGTTAACAATACGATCACATTTCCCTCTATCAGTACTTCCATGAGAGCTCCTCTCTACGAGTACGAATACCGTTATGCAAGAATGCTTCTCTCCGTGATTACTTCACTCTATACAGTACTCCTATCTAAGAACGCTTCACTCTGTGAGTACTCCAATCTAAGAAAGCTTCTCTCTTCAAGTTATTCTACGAGTACTTCTACGAGTGCTTCTACGAGTACTTCTATGAGTACTTCTATCTACCAGTACTTCAATATGTGTCGTTGCAAAAGTGCTTGTGTGTGCTCATATTTCGACGTAAAACTTTGATATGAACTATCTTGAAATTAACGCCATTTCTGCTAATTAGAATTACCAATAACAACTCTCATATACAGTGTTGTAGCTTCACTCAATGCCCGGTGGGGGGACTCTCAAAAGGAGCCCCTTAACACACACAAAAATAATTTATAATATTATAATATTAGTCAACTTTAGTCTACAAATGTGCAGTCGCCGGGCGGTCGCCCCTCTACTCACACCCGCATAGGTTCGCCAATGATCATACAACTATACATGCAGGTAACGTCAGGCGATCGGTCAACCCAATCTCCGCACGCGTGCAGTTTACAAAACTTCATACAAAGACGTAGAAGACCCAGACAAAAAACAGAACCGCAACCTGAGATGCACGGACATCAACGGACATCAATAGTTAATGTGGTAGAAACTTAAGACCGGTGCTCGCTGGAAGACCCGTACCCGCACGAGTCTGCCCGGGCAGCATCGTGATGTCAACCACTTCTTCGGCTAACAATATTTTTAGCCCACGGCATCTTTAACCATGGCCCAACAGCAGAACATACATTTTTAAAAGTAGGGTTCTGAGAGTATTAAAAGAACTGCACCTCGACAATTAATATATGTTACCATGTTATGGAGCCTATGTTCATATACGTTCCGTGGTTATAAGGTAGATTTTTACAACATACATCAAGAACATAGTGTATGTGTTCCTGCTTATATTTGATACCAAAAAAATCTTCAAACAAAAAAGATTACTATAACATAACCGCGTCCCTGCACACGCCATCAACACCGCCTATCGGAGCCAGGGGCGTCATTTGGGTAGAACGGGGGGGGGCGCATTTGCGGGCCCCATACCATGAATAATCAGGTTTTATTTAAATTGATATATGTACTGTGGTGTATTCAGTAATAAACAACTCAACAATCCGGCTAAGTTTTGGTTCCCCCCCCCCCCCGATAAGACCTGAAATGACGCCCCTGATCAGTGCAGCATGTGCTGTAAAGCACCAAGAGCGCGTGTACTACCTCTGAACCCCAGTGTAAATTGTGAAGGCGGCGCGAAATTTATCTCATTAATCTCAAGTATAAATAGAATGTTGTGAAACGATAAATGTGGAAAGCAAATTGTTCAGCAATTGCAATTTTAGAAGTAGAGTGGGGGGGGGGGGGGTCTAAACTAATATAATATGTACATAAATAATGAGGGGGAGTTTAAAACACATGACATCACCTGTAAGATAAATTGTTTAAGTCATTAAGATTTAGGCTGTGAATGTCTCCTCCTGAAAATGTGGTGCAGTTATCTTTCAAAATAAAAATTTCATGGGCAACAAAAAAAAAAATAGTGCAGAAATTTGAAAAGTGGGTCACGAGATTTTGGGGCAAAATGTATTAATTTTATAAGGGGCTTAAAAAAAATCAACAAGGAAATTAAATAAATCATAACAGTAATTCTATAACACATAGAGTTGGAATTGATGTTTTTTGGAAAGCATTTTAGGTACGGTAGCCCTTCTTTAATGTGATATATCTTTTATGTCAATCTGACAATATTTAAATTTTCCGTCAAAGTACTGAGTTAAAGTTTTTAAAAAGGGTAAAAAAAAATTTATAAGAATGAATGAACCATGTTTATGAAGAAAAAAAAAGAGAGAAAATATAGAGAGCAACTATTGTATAATTTAATATTAAAAACGTATAAGGTGAAGTAAACAAAATGACAACTGTAAAACAGAGTTATAATTTTTTAATAAACTTACCGATGACCGCAACAAGTCCTGTTAATATCCATGTCATAGGCCTGCACTTCATGACCGCAAGGAATAATAAACAATCACAGAATTTACTGAGGTAAACAAACAAAATTAACCGCTATAGGAACACCAGCGGAACTCCTTCACCACAGGTAATAATAATATTCCATGTGTGCGAGACACATTCGAATCAACACTGTGAGGCGGTTTTAGAGAACAGCGCTCACGACACTTTTGAATTTTTCGGTCATTTCCATCCAAGAAAGAAAAAAAAACACAATCAAATACAATCAATACGACACTACGCCTCTCTCGACATCCATCCATCCATTCTTCGATGAACCAAGCAGACGGCACTTTTTTCCCCTCAGCCTCTCTTCGTTTGATCTGATAATCCAATCAAATTGCCCGTTTCTGATAGCCGGGCCAATCAAAATGCTCGTCTTAGACGCGTCGCAAACGCAAGGAAAATGGAAGAGCTCGCGCTGTCTGCTGCGATTCGTTTATATTTTTCTTTCAAATTTAGTAATTCATAAATATGCGTGAAATATTTTTAATCGTCAAACATTTTTTTGGAAATAATAATTATATTTGTTTTAAAGATTTAATGTAGCCTTCTGGAAAAGTATTTTTTAAAAACAACTCGAAAAGGTTTAATGAGTAGGGGAAGTAACTAGAATTATTTTTGAACGACCGGGTGTGGTCTATATTATGTTTCTTAGTCTAATTACTGGGGGTTTACAAGACAAAATTAAGTGTTTTATTTATTTGGTTATGGCAACACGAACACTTCCTTGATCATCCCACCAACAATAATTATCATCATTTTGTGTTGTAATTCAAAGAAAATTTTAACGTGGTCGCTGCATCAAGATTTTTGTTCTTACCTTCTGTTACCTTCATTACACTTAGTCCCGTTTTTTCTTACCATCTGTTACCTCTATTACACTTAGTCCCCTTGATTCTTACCATCTGTTACCTCTACTACACTTAGTCCCTTTTTTCTTACCATCTGTTACCTCTATTACACTTAGTCCCGTTTTTTCTTACCATCTGTTACCTCTACTACACTTAGTCCCGTTTTTTCTTACCATCTGTTACCTCTATTACACTTAGTCCCCTTGATTCTTACCATCTGTTACCTCTATTACACTTAGTCCCTTTTATTCTTACCTTCAGTTACCTCTACTACACTTAGTCCCCTTGATTCTTACCTTCAGTTACCTCTACTACACTTAGTCCCCTTGATTCTGACCTTCAGTTACCTCTACTACACTTAGTCCCCTTCTGTCACTAGTACCCGGTGACAACTCTGAATAGAAAAACATAGGCTGATACTCCCAAATATATAATACACCTTCTCTCTTCCTCACTGTATCTATGAATGCCTTCATCTTCCTTGTGCCTCCCTTATCTACAACTTTTAACATTTTAAAAAACATTGACAACCAAACTGTAAGAGCTGGATGTGGTGATGGTAAAGGTGATAGTTGGAGAAGGTTTTAGTAAAGGACAAAAAAATATTTGATTAATTAAGGTAGCAAGTTAAAATCAACAAAGATCATGAAATGAAAAAAGACACAAAATTTATTCATTTCTTATTGTGTGTGTGTGTGTTCAACATCTGATTACAACAGTTCATTTGTAAAATTTGAAAAATATTTGCTAATAACCATTATGGTGTCTGATGACAGCATAACAGCTGTCAAGATTATACATATATAAATATTTCTTGTATTATTCCAACACGCGAGACATGTTTTAACACCATGCATCACATAACGTAACAACTTCAACTTCGCATAAATATGGCCACACAAAAAAAAAACAAGAAATAAAATTTAAATGGAAAAAAAAAAAGATAAAAATAAAAAAATGACCCAGCTAATGGCACGGTTGCTAAGTCATGTGACTTCCCTGACTCAGACAAACGATTTTCATGAAACTGGTCAAATCATCTTCTCATTTCATCCAATATTTTATTGCCATATACCAGGTTCAAACATGAAAGGTTTATAAATTATTTGTCTCAGCTCTGCTATCACTCTGTTGATCCTTTTATACAACCTACATTTAAAAAAAACAATAAAAAAACTAATATTTTTTCCTTTCTATCCTAAAATTCTGTGATTAACAGACTCAAACAGAAATCTAATTCCAAAGTGTGGTTCTAGTAAGACAGCTTGCTAATCAAAATTAATTTGCCAACGCACCCTGTCATATAAACTCAACAAGGAGGCACCCGCCCTATCATACGGTCTCAACAAGGCCATTGCCATTACTTTATTCTAGGACCAACACCTCAGGATGGTACAAGGCCGGCATCCCTCAGCTTCTGGACCAGCTCCTCAACACTCCCCAGTTTGGAGCCTGCCTGCCTGGTCAGCGGCTCGTCAACCTTCAGAACCTGCTGTGTGGAGGTCAGCTCGACGCCATAATCTTTAGGTGTCTTCTTGACCAGAGGCTTCTTTTTGGCTTTCTGTGGAGTTAGCAAAATGTATGGTCAGCCAAAGAATACCATGACAATTGAGATTACATTAAAAAAAGTTTAATGTCATATTTACAATGGTACAATTCAACTCCCATACCTAACTTATTTCTTCATGACTAACTATATATGATATAATTCATTAAAAGTATACTTCATTGAAGATATATCATTACATCTGTCTAGTGTATCATTACAGAAACATGAGAGGTAGGGCACCATATGCCTAAAGACACAGTATAATTTTTTATTGAAGCACATTTCAATTCCAAGTCTACATTAGGTTTTCTGGTTGTGACAAGTACATTAATTCTTTTTCTCTGTTTCTTGTTTAAGTTTTGAATGCTACAGATGACCTACCCCTGACACCAGGTCTGACCCCAAACCTGACCCCAAGCCTGACCCTAAGCCTGACCCCACTCTTGACCCCACGCCTGACCCCAACCCCTGACCCAACCTGATATAATGATCAAATCACATTCATGAACTAGCCAGAGTCCTGCCCTGTGTGAGGCACCCCACACTAGGAGCACAGAATGAAATGCCCAGCCACTCTTTAAACTAACACTTGAAGAGGTTAGCATTAAACAATTTCCTGCTCGAATTTAACGCCCTTACAATTACAGAAATAAATGTGTTAGTCTGTCAGTATTGATATTTACTCTAGGAGACAAAAAATTATACTGTAATTATACTCAAAGAACACTATAAACTGCAATGTAATTTTTATTTTCTTTATAAATAAATCTTTATTCATTATCAGGTGGTTCTCAACCAGTGGCTCACAAAATCTTTGGTTGTGTCAGAGAAAAGGTGTCACTGGGGCCTGTGAGTTGCTTATCCTTTGCAAATTTATTACACGTATTTAAAACTTTATTTTAAGTGAGGACCCATGGCCTTCAACTGACTGGTAAAGGGTTCATTGGAATGAAAAAAATCATTGAGGATCCCTGCCATAGAAAGTATATTTCTTCAGGCACATTTTAGTTGAAGCTATTTAATTTCATCATAAACCATATATTACAGCGTGTAATGCGAGCCCCACAACAATTTGTTTTAAAAATGCACTACAATGCTATTTCTATGTATATATTCGATCTGTTAATCTTGTTCATAATAATACAATAGGAATTATCTAAATAAATATCAATCTCTAATAATAATATCAAAATACATTAAATTATTATTATAATATTTAAAATGAACTGTGGTCATACCGATACAAATGTGTCGATATACCATCAAAGTGGTAATACTTAAATAACTTTTGTTATGTGCAGAGACCATGCCCCCATGGTCGCCGAATGTGAGTGGACCAAGAAGACTCGGTTGCATTGTTTACCAGTAATGAAAAAGTCTGATAAGCGTGTACGATGCAAACCCCTGTCTTTAAGTATCATGTTTTATCTAAAAATTTCTCCCACTATTATGTGGTAATATACGGTAGTTAACCAAAATAACAGGTAAATACTTAAATAACATTTTAAACAATGTGTAGGGTCATCTGATTAGTGTTCAGGAAGCTTTTTGAAGATGTAAATAATAGACTTCAAAAATTCTAATAAACTGAAAAAATTCTAACATAAATTTTTGGTATTTTAATAATAAGCAATCAAATATGGATGTGTAGGCGCCATGGGATACAGCAAGTGTTTCCAGCATGCACACAGCTGTCTGCTACCTACCATGATGTTTGGAAGTGTGGCGTAGCGTGGCTCATTGAGACGCAGGTCAGAGCTGATCACAGCAGGCAGCTTGACGCTGATGGTCTCCAGGCCTCCGTCAATCTCTCTTGTCACCTTCAGGTTGCCGTCAACCTTCTCAATCTTGCTGGCAAATGTGGCCTGGGACATGAGAATTATTATTACTACTATTATTAGGTGGTTTTATATAGCGCAGTACCCCAGCCTAGGGCTAGGCTCTCTGCGCTTCACATAAGAAATAGCAATTACAGAAACGTGTACATTTAAAAACAAAAATTTGTGAAAAGCTTGACCTCACACCCAAGTACTATCTACCCCTGTCTAGCCATGGACAGCACCCACCCAAGTACTATCTACCCCTGTCTATAGCCATGGACAGCACCCACCCAAGTGCTATCTACCCCTGTCTAGCCATGGACAGCACCCAGCAGAATCTAGCGTTGTTTATCAGTCAGAGGAGGTGGGGGGGGGGGGGGAATTACACACAGTCAACAGTATGGTTTTTATAAATCATAAGAACTCTCCTTGATTTGAAAAGTGGATAAATATCGCATGACTTCACAGCTGGTTAACATGGCTGTTGACTTCACAGCTGGTTAACAGGGCTGTTGGCTTCATGCACAAATTGTATCTCGTTGAACAGTACAGATTATTTTAACCAAACATATAACCTATTTGTAACAACACATATAATCCCTTTGTAATCATTTATAACAACCTCTTTGTAACCACACATATCACCTCTTTGTAACCACAAATATCACCTCTTTGATCAGTTTCAAAAAAAAAAGTTAATGAGAGTGAAAAAAAATATTTGAATTTTCCAAAAAATATATTTGAGTATCCTGCAGTTATAAGGGTGGTCGAAATTCATATTAACAGTGCCAAGTTAAGAGTTGTTTTGGTTCGATTACTTTTGGCATGAAATAGATTGACAACATGAAAAATATTGAGTGGAGCCAGCAAGCTGTTTTTATTTACCTTCCTTTTTTAGTCTGATTAAAAAAAAAAAAACTTTTAAAGTATTCCCTCAAGCATCATTGAGTACCTATATAGCGCTCATCTCTATGCTATGTTAGCATGCTCATGGCGCTCCAATGTCCTAAAATGTCCTGTCAAGAAATTACACACTTGAAAAACTACTGAGTTGGTTTGAGATAAAAAATTCAGCTTCAAAACAGTCCAAGAAACTTTCAGATCCAAAAATATCCAACTATCCAGGATTATAATTTGAAGAAGACATTTCAAAAAATCATTAATATGCTCAGCACAACTGGAATATTTAAGAGTGGTTCTAAACTTACCTGGGGCCAGTTTAAGAGACCAGCCACCATCTGAGCAGTCTGATTGGCATCATCATCTATGGCCTGGTAGAAAAAGTTTTCATTAAAAAAAATGCAGATGTTATTAGTGTTTAAAAAAAAAATTTACTGGGTCATGGAAAATAAAAACAGAGGTGACCAATAGCAGATCAGTATGCATAGGCTACATTTGTAGTCCATTCAGTACCATGATAACAACAGTCTATACAGACATAGTAATGTTTGGCTATGAAGTTAAAGTCTAAAAATCCTTCACAAAAATACACATTGCAAATTGTGGGTGATCATTTGAGACAACAAAAATAAGTTAGCATTATTATTTGACCCTAATTTTAATAAAACCAGCCCCTTTAAATATGTGTATAGCTACTTGCAAAACCAGCTCCCTTTAAATATGTGTATAGCTACCTGCAAAACCAGCTCCCTTTAAATATGTGTATAGCTACCTGCAAAACCAGCTCCCTTTAAATATGTGTATAGCTACCTGCAAAACCAGCTCCCTTTAAATATGTGTATAGCTACCTGCTTTCCTGTAAATACAATGTCAGCCTTCTCTTCTTGGGCAATCTTGGAAAGTATTTTTGCCACATGTAAGGGCAGCATCGAGTCATAATTCTTGGCATCAACTTCAACATGGATGGCTCGGTCAGCTCCCATAGCCATGGCTGTCCTCAAAACTTCCTGATTTTTGGTTGGTTTTTTTTTTGACAAATAAAATTATTTCTAATCCGTGATCAAATGAATAGTTTGCATGTAACCCTTGTAATAATTTCAACCCATATATTTATTGATACATTTTATATTTCATTATGTGTTATTTGAATCAGGTACAAATTGGTGGTCACTTCCATGCATATTATTGGATAGCTGTGTAACGGACCAGATGGCCATGTAATTACTTGGGGGATCAGTCTTTACAATTAAAAATGTTAATGCCATCTTTGCTTTACTCAAATGAGTCTATTTACAATTAAAAATGTTAATGCCATCTCTGCATTATTCAAATGAGTCTATTTACAATTAAAAATGTTAATGCCATCTCTGCATTGTTCAAAAGAGTCTATTTACAATTAAAAATGTTAATGCCATCTCTTCATTGTTCAAAAGAGTCTATTTACAATTAAAAATGTTAATGCCATCTCTGCATTGTTCAAATGAGTCAATTTAATAATCAGCAAGCGAGTAGTCCCCCCTGTACAAAAAAATGACTTAACCCAACTTGATAACCTCAAGATACATAATTTGGTTTTTGTATCAAAGGAACTAAAACCCGGGAGCAGCACCTACACCTCAAAGGTTTATGCTTAATAAGGTAGACAAACCATAAGAGTTTATTCAATGTATTATCCACCCCCCCCCCCCTGACACAACCTGGAAAGGATAAATGAACGTTTACAACTTAAGTTTACAACTTGACATATAAATAATTCGGGGGGCGAGGGCGATATATGTTTTTTATAAAGTTGTTTTTAATTAAATAAATGTATGTAACTTTTTAATGACGTGTTTATTTTTGCACTTGTTTATTTCTGAAGCGTGGTGAGCCCAGCCCTAGGCTGGGGCACAGCGCTATATAAGACCACTGTAGGAATAACAATAAAATATCTTCTTGAACATTAACCCATTCAAGGCAAAATTTTCATCAACTCTACTCAGCTAGGTTTAATTTAATTTATTAAAAAAAATCAGATTGCTTCCTTCATCAAATTTACTAATTGTGATGCAAAAATTTAAATGTGTACCTGGCACTGAGCGGGACCACAAGACACTGCAACAACTTCTGAGACAATCTTTTTCTCCTTCATCCTCACTGCCTCCTCCACAGCTATTTCATCAAAAGGGTTCATGCTGTGCTTCACCCCATCCGTGACAACTCCAGTTTTGTCTGGTTTAACCCGAATCTTGATGAGGGAGGAAATTAAAAACCAATTATGGAAGAAGGAAAAAAAAAACCAACGAAAAATTGAAAATGAATTTGATGAAATACAAACGTCACTGTAACAAGCCGTTAGTAAATGCTCTGTCTCATAATATTCAAGTTTTTTTGTTTTGTAAAACTAATTTCTTTTACTTTTATTTTATTATAAATTCAAATATTTGTCTATGTAAACTGTCTCTAATTTATAATTAAATGCCTTATTAATTTTGTTAAATACTAACTTAAATTAGGCCTGCAAGTGTAAATGCAGTTGTATAGAACAGTATTATTAATTTATCAATAATGTTAGTACCTGTATTATTATGCTTTGGCCTATTAAAGAATACACTATAATATAATGATAGTAATAATATTCTCTTATAGGAGTTATGTCACTAATGAAAGAATAACAACTGTTATTTTTATAATTATTAAACTATTATTGATTCATATTATTTTATAATTTATGTAAATCAAGGGACAAAACTAGTCAAAAATCCAACCGACTAGACAAACTAGAATCAGTAAAAACTCGTTAACCTAATGTATGAATTTCTGATATTATTGTAAAACTGTTTCCCATTAATTAACTGATGAGTGTTCCACAGATTTTAAAGATGAACAAAAATGGTAAACTTTTTTATATCTTTATATTAAAATAAATGATTATGGTGGAGAGCCATTTCTGACAACCCGATTTTTTTATGCGGGGTGGGGGGATAACTGGTGAAAACTTACATTTTCACTGAGATGTCTAACTTTTTTCAGAAATTTCTATTAGTAACGAAATAAAGTTATTCCCATTTGTGAATAAATGAAGCTCCAGCTCTGTAAAGCGCTATGTTCTGCAAGTTTCCATTAAAAAATAATAAGCTATTAAGAACATACCGATAAATAAAAACAAATATGTTGTTAGCCACAAAATACACACTGCTGCAAAAATGATATCACTGTGTTTGGAAAAATATGACAAAATAGTTTATTATTAGACCAATAGATGTACAATTTTCTCAGTAACATCCAGCTTAAAAGAAGGTCCCTAGGTCATAAATGGGGGCCTGTTACAGTGGTTGTCTGTAACAACTGAAAAATAGCCGGGGGCTGGGAAAGGAGTAGAACCATGTGTCAGAGGTGTCTGAAGGGCCTCCATAGGCTTGTTTCCCAATTAGCCAAATTGTTAGGACTTATTCAGGCTTGATCCATCAACAAATTCACACAATTATTACAAGTAAGTCATGTTTATTCTAGGTTTAACCAAAAATGACACGCATACATTATGCAAATCAGGGTAGCTCATTAAGTCATTTGCATAAACGATATTTCAGTTTTATTCATAAAGATTGTATCAGTAATTAGTTCATTCAATTTCCTAAAACTAAAAGAATCAGAATATATATAGTTTTTCATACAGTAAGGAAACTGTTTTAACACTGTTTATTTTTTATTATTTTTTTTGCAATGCCAGTGAGTGTTGAATTTTTCTTGGCACATACACCCCAAAAAGGCTCCATCCCAAATAACAAAAGGGTTAAAATGATGTATCATTTATTATTTTTATGACAATATCAATAATAGGCAATAGGCCCAATATTTAAAATTTCTGTCAAACTACCTACTCTAGTTAAGTAAGTTAATTGAAATGATTAATTAGTCTAATGACCATGATAATTAATTTTAATAATTATTTTAAATTTAGAATTTTAGGCCTAATTTATTTTTATTATTATTAATTAATTATAATTTATAATGAACTGTTCTATAAAAAATGTCCAGGTTTACCTTCACAGCATAGTCTATTACACGTTTACATCCTACAAGGACTCTTAGACCAGACATGTTTCTCTTGTGTATTCTGGACTTTGAACCGTTATTTCGAACCCCAGCTGATTTCACTACTAAAATCAGTTCAGCCCTAATACAGGTCGTCCTTCTGGATAGTATTTTTGGGATTCTCTAACAGACGAGATTTTAAATAGGCTAAGGAACAAAACTGAGATAACTTTACAAATCCCATATTTTAAAAAAAAAAGAAAGGAAATATCATATTTTAGATGAGCTTATTGTTCCAATCTTTAAAAAAGTTACTAAAGATAACTAAAATTTAAATTGTTATAATTTTCTTTTAAATGATGTGGACCTTTTAAATAAAATATTAAATGATTAATTGAAAGGAAACAGGAACATTGTTTTGATAATTTAATAGTAGTTTTTAAATTTCCAAAATATCAAAATTTGGATTTTCGAAAATGCATATACCTAAGAAATAAAAGTAAAAGTAAATGTAAAAAATTACATCAATTAATACTATTTTTTTCGAAATTTTAATTACGGATAAGGCTCCACGGATAATATAGTTTGTATGAGAATTCAAATGCCTAGATTTTCCTCTTTTTAACTCTTTAACTTTAGTAGTTTTAGCTATCACCAGTACGTCTGCTACTACTACTACTTACTTTACTCAAACTTTTCTGTTTACTTAACTTTACTACCCTTGTTACTCAGTCACTTGAGTCGAGTTTGAGTCACTCTAGACTCTTGTCACTCTACTGTAGTACTTGTCTATAATAGTCTCTAGTGCTCTAAAAAAAAAAGTCTAAAAAGTACTAGCAAGCTCAGGAGTGAGCAAGCATAATCATAAACCGAAAAGCAATCACATCATGTGTATGAAATGTAAATCAGAGAGTGAGAGTCAATTTTTAAAAAAATTCAATTATTTTCAATCAACGTACGTAATGGTAAATTTGGTAAATTTTGAGAAAGATATCCGCGTCTTTTACCATGGCCGCCATCTTGGTTGCCCCGACCAGCGAACTTTTACGTGTTCACGGGTCGGGACAACCAAGATGGCGGCCGTGGAAAAATAAAATAAGTCATGTTTTTGCTAAAATTACGAATAAAAAGTTTTTAAAAATGAAAAAATGATCTAAATCTATCCCTAACCTGAATCCTAAATTCCTCCCTAACAGGGTTTTGACCCTCTCCCTAACAGAGTTTTGACCCTCTCCCTAACAGGGTTTTGACCCTCTCCCTAACAGAGTTTTGACCCTCTCCCTAACAGGGTTTTGACCCTATCGGAACCAGCGTTTTGACACTCTCCTTAGCCTAACATGGCGCTGGGTTTTGACCCTGAAAAGTAGGAAAATTTTTAAAAAAACAAAGAAAAATGGCCAAATTAATTATAAAATAAAGAAGTAATGAAAACCCAACTTACATTTTCATGGAATACACTTTTACACACTTTATTTCAGGTTCCAACGAAGAGAATATCCAAAAATTAATGAAACACAGCGTGCTCACCCTTTAAGATTATCTTAAAAAATATTTAATAGGCCAACCAATGAAATTTTAAAAATTATAATCAATTAACCAATAAAAATTTGCCCAAAATTTGCCTCCGTCATATTAATGAAAATGTAACTCTAATAAAAAAAATAAGGGGAGTAAATCCACGCAAATGACATCACGGATACACAACTACAAATTAGCCAACGTAATAATTGGCCCAATTGTTTGAGTGGCAATCAGCCACTTGAATTTTAGAGTTAGAGAGACTGATATATTAAAATTAATATATTGAATTTTATTAAAAATTTTAATTTATTGAAAAGTTGAGCATTACCCTGCCATACTAATCTAATACATTATTTTAAACTACTCTTCACTCTTCTTTAAACTTCTCAGCAGATTCACCATGCCATTAAAAAATCAAGTTCTACACTACACTACAAAGTCACACCATAGTCCACAGTGAATTATATATATATATGTATTTTATATTTATTTTATTTATTGTTGTATTTTATAAAAGACATCATTTAATTGTCATGTCATGTCATGGCTTTTTTTTTTCAAGCCTAAATAAATAATATCATATCTTGTTACATTACACTCTATTTATTTTATTCCCACAGCATGAATGCAGTCCCCCATATATATCCAACACCTGTAGTTGTTTTTGTAACATGAAATGATATTTTCAAAATAAATTAAACTTTTCATAAAAAAATGTTTTATCTTTAGATTTATTCTAAAAGATGTCATCAGAGCTATCATATGAAGCCTCAGATGAAGCATCAGAAAATGAACTGCTTGAAAGGAGTTTATCTGTATGGCGTGGCTGGAGTGCAATCGAGTGGGAGGACTTCACACCTATTGCTCTGGATATTCATACAGCCTGTAGTATTGGACAAACTGATTGGGTGCATTCAATTATTCACAAGTAAATTTTAGAAAATTGTAATCATGAAGATTTATTCTTGTAATATAAAATATAACAGGCTAGATATGGTGCTGGGAGTTACAGCAGTGCACGTTTCAACATGGGGGCCATAAAAAGTCACTGCTTTGCACAAAATGAATATTTTTTAACATTAGGGATAAAGAGATATGCCTATTTTGTTTGTTGTTGAAAATCACTTACAGAAATATAACACAGCTTATATAAATAATAAACCCATATTATTTTTCCTCATATGAAACAGAATGAAAGTTTAGTTTGCTCCCCATTTCTATGATTTATTTTGACCAAAAGTTTTTAATGCACTATCAGGAAAAATTGTTTTTTTAATGGAAATTTATTTTAGTTATATTGAATATTTTTATCGCATCGTGTCTGAAATTGCTTGCATTGTATTTTTCTTCAGAAATGAAGGACAAATCGACAGAAAGAACTATGGGGGCTGGACACCTTTAATGTATGCTTGCTATATTGGCCATGATGATATCGTCAATCTTCTAATCAAGTATGGTTGTAATATGAATATGAAAAATCCCAGGGGTCACACGCCACTCATGTTGGCAGCCAGCTGTGGTAATGAAGGAGTTGCAAGAACACTTGTACGAGTAAGTATTAAACTTTGATATTCTCATTGTTATTTACCGTATTTTACAGACACACTTTTTTCTAAAAATTGCCTCCAAGATTCAGGTGCGTCTTATAATCAAAATTAATCTAAAAATGTTATTTTAAAAAAAAATTTGCTTAAGAGTTAAGGTGCGTCTTATAGTCAGTAGTGTCTTATAGTCAGTAGCGTCTTATAGTCAGTAGCGTCTTATAGTCAGTAGTGTCTTATAGTCAGTAGCGTCTTATAGTCAGTAGCGTCTTATAGTCAGTAGTGTCTTATAGTCAGTAGCGTCTTATAGTCAGTAGCGTCTTATAGTCAGTAGCGTCTTATAGTCAGTAGCGTCTTATAGTCAGTAGCGTCTTATAGTCAGTAGCGTCTTATAGTCAGTAGCGTCTTATAGTCAGTAGCGTCTTATAGTCAGTAGCGTCTTATAGTCAGTAGCGTCTTATAGTCAGTAGCGTCTTATAGTCAGTAGCGTCTTATAGTCTGTAAAATACAGTAATTAAAATATTTGAATTATTATATTTTCTAATGTCTCTATTCAATGGGCTAGTAATGTTATAAATGTCAGCCTCATTCATGAATTACATATTTTCACATTATAATATTTTTCTCAGTGAAATTTAAACTATAGGCATCTTGTTTCTTATAAATGAATTGTACTGTATTCACCCAATCAATAGAAAAATGCCCAACTTGAGGTAACAGACAAGATCGGGTGGACTGCCCTGTTCCACGCCACCTATGCCGGACACCAAAATTTTGTGGCCTTCCTGCTTCAGATGGGTTCGAACATGGATGCCATGTGAGTTTGTATGAAGTACATTTTTAGCAATACTTTTAGTTACTGAGCGAAATGAGCATACCTAGATTAGCATGGTATTAAAATCAAGTACATGAACAATTATTAACTCTTGGATCTAACAGCTATTTGTCCATATCAGGGGTCATTTACCAAACCCCTTTAATGTTCAGGAGGCAGTGTCAGAGGTTGGAGGAAGACCCTAAATATCAGTTTTATCTTTGGGGGTTACAGCTATATTTTTTTGAAATTTAGAAGGAGGGTGAGGGAGGGGGAGGGTGAGGGAGGGTGAGGGAGGGTGCAGCAGCTGAATTTTTTTAAAAGAAAACCTAGTCACGGCTTCTAATTTTCTTTTATGTTTAAATTCCTGAAGTGAACCCAGTACAGGTCAGACCCCTTTTATGGTTGCTGCATCTGAGGGACATGAGATTATTGTGCAACTGTTTCTTCAACAGGTATATTTATGTTTTGTTTTGCAATCAGCTATTCTACATGCTGATACTTTAGCCTCAGTACTAGAATATTCTGCTCCATATGCTGATACTTTAGCCTCAGTACTAGAATATTCTGCTCCATATGCTGATACTTTAGCCTCAGTACTAGAATATTCTGCTCCATATGCTGATACTTTAGCCTCAGTACTAGAATATTCTGCTCCATATGCTGATACTTTAGCCTCAGTACTAGAATATTCTGCTCCGTATGCTGATACTTTAGCCTCAGTACTAGAATATTCTGCTCCGTATGCTGATACTTTAGCCTCAGTACTAGAATATTCTGCTCCGTATGCTGATACTTTAGCCTCAGTACTAGAATATTCTGCTCCGTATGCCGATACTTTATTTATTTACTGTAATGAAAAATTGTTATTTATCCAAAGGCTGCGACTATTCGCACCCGGGTACCAGAAGTGAGAGGCTGGGATTAAAAAACTATTTAAAATATTATTGTTGGGTTTGTAAGACAAAATGAGGTATCAAATGAAAGATAGTTGAATGGACTATGCGTTTGTGAACTTAATTCTTCAGTTTAACTAAAATAAACCACCGCAAATGACATCCGAGTAGCAGGGACCCGGGTGGGAATGGCGGCGCTGCGTGTCCGGGCCCATTTTTTTTTAAATCCCAACCTCTCACTTCTGGTACCCAGGTACGAATAGCCACTTTGTTATCCAAAATGACCAGCGTGGCAGCTGTAATGTTGGAGGAACATAAATAACCTGCAATCTTAATGTCATGGATTATCATAAAGATTTCATTTAATTTTCAATGTTTGTTCTGTTTTAGTTGTCTGTGCATTTCCAATTCAAAATGTAATGGGGTTTCCATGTACCAACTGCTAACAATGAGCCAACGGGTGGGAAAATAATTTCATAAAGTTAAACAAATTATTTTTTTAAATGCATTAAATCCATCCATCCCCGTGGCGCTACATCCCATGTAGGGCTTTGGCCTGCCTCACCAAATACTTCCACTCAGACCACAATTATTCTTTTCTTCTCACATGGTTGGATTCCCAGCTGTTGTAGATCCCTCTCCACATTATGGATTAAATGGAAACATTTAAAATGTAGGCCATTGCTTTAGAGACCACTCCTTGTGTTAAGAATTGTTTATGGAATCAAAAATACTTTAAAAAAAAAAAAAAAAAAAGCTATTTCCCAACAGCCTTTTGTTTCCTACATGGCGTTGAACCATCTTGACCCAGAATAGGAAAGTTAAATAAAAGTATTTTTTAACTACTGCACATTTTTTCCCTCACATTTTGCACACCAGGGCGTTAATGTGAATGCAAGGACCTACAATGGTGACACAGCCAGATCCCTGGCCCTCAATCATGGCTACATAAAAATAGCTAGCCTCATCGACAACCACACTCTGCCGCTCTCTCTCAGATCGGACTCAGGTCAGTTTGCCATGGTTGACTCAGTGTAAAGTGGGCAGGATTTCAAGACAGTGAAAGTTTTGTCAATTTATTATTTGGAAAATTCAAATTTTTCAAAAAACCACCTCTGTCAGGATGAAAAACCAAGGGTGGTGGTTAGAGACAGCGGTGTGTGGCTTAGTATGAATGTTTCTGAGTGACTAAATTTTTGGTAGATAATTGAAAGAACTGAGAGCTACATTGAAAAGTCATTGTCTTTATGGGTGAAGAAATCTCTGGCTGATAGATTATTATAAAGGCCTATGTGACATAACATAAAATCTCTTCGATTCTTGCAGGCCTGTATCATAGCTCAAATACTGGCATCCATGATAGGAGGCAGCAAACAAAGCACAATCTCCACCTCAAGTCACATGGTCCCAGCATACGGGATGGCCCGGAGGCCATTGCAAGAATGATTGACAGAACGAGGCACACGGAGGCAGTCTCATGGACCAAACATGTGGAAACAGCATCTTTTCCAGGTCAAATAACAGGTCTTTTCTGTCTCCTGCACTCCCCTACAATTTGTTTGACTGTCACACATCTCCCCCCCCCTTTCCCCCCAAACAAATGTGTGACAAAGTTCTGGCACTCACAACAAAGTAACAATGCATTTAAAGTTTTGAGGGTGAAAAGAAACTAATTAATCTTTACAGAATTACAACGAGAAGCTTAGTTGATGAAGAAATAAAAGAAAAATGAACTTTTTGTTCTTATAATGGCTTTATAATCTCGAACCCCCTGAAAGGGCTATTCGTGTGCCCTGGGTTGTGAAAGCACCCCTGGTTGGAAAACCCTGCCCTTATGTTTCCTTGCAGTAAGAGTTATTGTAGCTATAAGCACCAAACTGTTTAAAAATGGAAACATTCATGAATGAAATTATCAATTGAATATCTGCCTCCATTAATTTGTGTTTGGTTTACAAGTTATCTCTTCTCTATAACAATATATTACACTTCTGGTGTGACTTGTGGACTGCTTCCTAATTTACTGCTTCCATTTCCAGCTCCTCTCTTTTCAGTGAATTTGGTATTGAGAGTATACTACAAATAATTCTATATGTTTGAAAGAAAGTGTGGTTCAATAATGAGTTCTATAGCGCGCGAAATATAATTCCTGATAACTATGCTAAATGATATTTTTTTTTATAACGCAACTGCGTTTGGCGCGTAATATTTTCTTTTTGGAAAATGAAATCGTCTCAGTTTAAGTATGGTGTAAGAAATATTTGGTTTAAAAGTGGTTAGGACATCAGAATATTTAATATAATTGAAATAAATTGATCATGTCTTGTCAGGTATCTTTAGTAGATGGGAAGTACACACATTGCTGTTGCCAATGTTTGGCAGGCTATATCTAGTATCTTAAATAATTGTGCAATAATTTAAACAGAGCTTTGTCTTGTGTTGTTTCTTTGTTTTACAACAGATTCACTTGTCCCTGTGGGATATGTCTCCTTCCCACCAGGACACGAACACAGAGAAGAAACAAAACTGTCACATCGGGATGTCACTTCACCGATCAATCCTGACGATTACAAAGACAGTTCAGGAAGCAGGGGTAAAAGTTAATTAGAACTCCATAGATACATTATTTAATAAGTATAGAAAGATCTGGATAACACTTCATTTAAAGTATTTACAGAGGTAAGTAATATTCTTATTCACTAATTTGGGTATACGGTATTGTAAATGATTGCTTTTAACCCATTCAATCCCGGGCCGTCAGAAATTTTATAATTGGAAACCCCAACCAAAGTGGAGCAACTCCACCCTTACCGTGGGTAGGTTTTGAAAAAAATGTAAAACAAATCTATTTAACAGTATAATATTATGAAATTAATTGATTTGCATCCATAAATGGTTGCTATAAATGTCGTGTAACATTATTTCCTAATGCTTTTCTTGTGTAAATTCCTAAAAGTCAATTTTCAACTAAGTATTTGAATACAAGCGATCAACAATCTAAAATAAAAAATCTGCTTTTAAAATAAGGAATACTCCTCACCCAAAAAATAAAAATATTTTAAAAAAGAGAGTAATCTCCCTTGGTCTCGTTTCTAGCAAGATTTACGTTTAAATAGTGAGATTTCCGCTTTCTTTTTAGCAACATGTAAACAAAGGGTTGAGTGGATTGAATGGGTACTGGCCGGATTTGGCCGCTACGGGACTGAATGGGTTAAAGAGCTATGCTATTTTTAAAAATAATTATTAAATGTGCCGGGGAATGTTTTTTATGCAGTTGTATGCTTTGATGATGTAAAAATTTCTATAGATAAATTTTGTTTGCTACAAAATTACCTCCCATCTTTTGAGCCTCCAGAGTTTGATGATTTCAACGATGACAGCAACGCCTTTACTAAGACGGGAGCCATCACCATCAAAAGCAGCTCCAGCTCTAGTGGTGGCTTAATTGCTGCCCTTGGGCTCAGCCGAGAGGGCAGCATCGACAGCGATGACTCACATTCCTTAGAACTGACCACCAGCTCCTCTGACGATGTTCCTGTCACTGCCAAAGAGGTTGCCGGTGTCCCGTTGCAGCAGTTTGATAAGGTCGACACTGCCGTGACGTTTTCATCTCACGTTCCTGACAACCAGACATCTTGGAAAGAAAACACCAAACCTTCTCCACCTCATGCTTTTGACGCCGCGAGCCAGAGAAATAAACAAAACATGTTCGTAGATCTGAAAGTTGATCAGCCTGATCAAAGAGTTGCGTCCCTTTTGCGTGATTACGTCCCTTCGGGACAGTCCTTCAAGGTGGGCATAGGGGAGCCACCTCATGTATACACCGATAGTTCCCAGGGACCTGCTGGTACCCCAGTATTGCAGTCTCATTGCAGATATCAAAGTTTACCAAAGGACAACATGAGCCAGATGGAGATAGTCAACAAGTTCTTAAAAGATCTTACTGTTAACAATTCTGAACAGCACAATGCACAGTTTTATGGGTACAAAAACCGCTGGGCGAGTGAATCCCGAGACAATCTCACAGTCACAGATAGCGGCTGTGAGATAGCCAGTACCACCATGGGCTATGAGTCAAAGGATTATGTACCTTCTCATAACAGTGTCTCACCCAGACCAGCAAAAAAATACTCTCCGAAAAGAAAGGTTAGCAAAGATCACAAAGCTGCTGCCTCTGACATCCACACTCACCAGCAGACCTCCATGCCCCAGGGGCAGTTAGGCCCAGGATCAAACCAAGACATTCATCAAAATGACTTTATTCCATCTACCCAGCAGCGAACACATCACCCACAGCTGAACCACCACCACCCGCTCCACAACCGTCATCACCACAACCCGCTGCCCATCCATCATCGTCATAACCTGCTTACTGCTTACCAAGACAATATCCCCAATGCCATGAACAGCCCCAACAGACACAGCAGCACCCAGTCTTCTGGTGTGCCATATATGTCCAACCTTCCCTCTGAATATTTCTACACTGATATTAACCCAGCAGCCAGCCCATTC
This sequence comes from Omphiscola glabra, assembly GCA_964017045.1. Lineage (NCBI taxonomy): Eukaryota > Metazoa > Mollusca > Gastropoda > Lymnaeidae > Omphiscola > Omphiscola glabra. Next base: position 6,617,913 of record OZ024807.1, on the reverse strand, counting down.
CATCAGCCAGAAATCGGCAACAACTCAGCCATATCACCACCAGACTACAGCGCACAGCTGGCCACTGCAGCCCGTCAGTTGTCCCACCTCACAGATCTGTTTGGGGACAAAACTCAACCCCAGCCATCCTGCTTCTCGCCAGTGGCAGACAGCTCTTCGGTCGTGCTGTCTCCTTCGGGGGGATCTCGGCTTCCGTCGGGAGCTCCTCAAGCAGAATCAATCTTCAACCCTCCCCAGGCAACGGTCATCATTCCTGGACACTCCACCTCCCAGCCCGTGTCCAGCTCAATCCCCTGGCTTGGCGAAGGTTCCGTGAGCAGAGATGGCCCCAGGGACCTTTCAGAGATGCTCAACCAGCTGGGACTGATCAAATTCCTGGACAAGTTCGAAGAGCAGGACGTTGACCTTCAGGTGTTTCTGTCCCTCACAGACAATGACCTCAAGGAGCTGGGCATCAAGTGAGTCCTGCTTAAACCTGATATGAATTGCAATGTAAACAAACAACCCCACCCCTCACATCATCTGCCAGGATACTGTATATACAAGAGCCTCCCAACCTTTTCAATATTCTGCACCCACTTCAACTTTTTGACAAAACTCTTGAATCATCTTCAAATTGTTTCACTAAGTCCCCTCAACCTAAAGTAACAATGCCGTTAAAAAAAACTATTTGTTTTAAAAAATGGACTGCAAGTTTTTTAATGACTTACAAAGAGAAATGTAGAGCTCACATTATTTTAAATGTGTGACTTATTACACATCTCTTATATATATGACGCCTCTATTATGACTCGTGGATGGCTTCCTAATTTACTGCTTCCATTTCCGGCTCTTTTCTAATCAGCGAATTTGAAATTGGGAGTATACTATAAATAATTCTATGTTTGAAAGAAAGTATGGTTCAATAATGAGTTAAATAGCACGCAAAACATAATTCCCGCTAACTTCGCTAAATGATATATGTTTTATATATCGCAACTGCGTTTGGTGAGTTATATTTTCTTTTCGGAAAATGAAATCGTCTCAATTTAAGTATGGTGTAAAAAATATTCAGTTTAAAAGTGGTTGGGACATCATAATTTTTAATGTAATTCATGGGCGTGAAACAAAAAGTGTGCAGTGATGCATCATGGGGGGAGGGGAAAGGGGTGTAGCTTAAGTTCATTTTTTGTCAAGAAACTTTAGTAGATGGGAAGTTCACGCATTGCTGCGGGCTGTATCTAGTTTATAAGAATAAGCTAATGTCACCATGAAATGCTGAGTTCAATAGTGCACAATATAAAATTTCAATAAAACTGCACCAAAACACCAATTTTGTGTTCAGTAGTGGTGCAACGTTAAATTCCTGCACTAAATGGATTTCTTAAAAGCAATGATAGTCATACTTGTTTTATTTGAACAGAAATTGAATCAATTGTTAATCTGTTTAAGTAGATATGCTAATACGTAAGTATATGTAATCATTATCATGTCAGTATTATTATTATCAATAAAAAAAAAACATGTAATATAATTATTAAATAATTATTTTAAGTCTTTTATATAAATGTAAGAGTGATACTAATGTATAAAATGAGATTTGACATTCGTTACATTTTCTTTTTATTAAAATTATTGTGCTTGTGTCTTTGGTAACAATCGGGAATACCTGAAAAGGACAAAACTAATGTTTTTTTTCTACCCATTGTTACAACGCTCTGATGTCCAAAAATCTGTTTAAAGTTTTAAGCAAAAATAATTTTATTTGGATGACAACATCTTCAAGCCTATGTTTCAATTGTTGAAAAGGGCTTTCAGTTTCAGATTTTTTTTTAAAAGTTTTAAAAATTGTTAATACAATCAGAAATTACAGTTCAGGGGTGTTGTCATGGTGGGCTCATGATTTAATATACCAACACCTAAAAACTCAATGTAATTTTTGATAATTAAAATAAAATTTTGAACTATGTATTTGATAATTTTCTTTTACTTTTCAACAGTGAGGAATTTGTGGGGGTGGGAGTACATTTTAATAGTTTTTATGTACCAGGCTGAAAGTCATTTCTGTCATAGCAGTTTCTCAAATCCCCAAATTTTTTTTTATAAATTACAGACTTGAAAATTGGAATATAGATGATGATTTTTATTTTTTAAATTGTGAACCAAGTATTTCAACATAGTCTGTTTTTAAAATTGAAAAGCAATAAAATTTAGGGGTCGGGTGGGTGTACAGTTTAATATCAATACTTATTGATACTTCTTTAAAATAATGAAAGTTTTGTTTACTATTGCCTAAATACACATTGCTTAGGCAAGGGATAAGTCTTTTTTTTTCTTTTTTTTTAAATGCCATCTGGCTCTCCCTGGAGGTGTGAGCAGCCCAGGTTTTAAAACCCTGGTTTATACAGTAGGCAGCTATCCAATCTGGCACTCCCTGGAGGTGTGAGCAGCCCAGGTTTTAAAACCCTGGTTTATACAGTAGGCAGCTATCCAATCTGGCACTCCCTGGAGGTGTGAGCAGCCCAGGCTGGAAAACCCTGGTTTATACAGTAGGCAGCTATCCAATCTGGCAGTTATTGCTACACATGTAATGTTGCTCTTTGAATTTTCCAGGTTGTTTGGCCCCAGGAAGAAGATGACAAATGCCATAGCAAGATGGCACAGTGACGCCCCCATAGCAAGCAACAGCCTGGAGCAGGCATATGCTGACAAGCTGGAGGGGGAGATGCAGGAGATGGCCATCCAGTTAAACCAGGTCAAACTTATAAGAATTTTTTGTTTTTGTTGTTCTTAGAAGTACCAAATCTAAATGATCACTGATAAAGTCAATATTGTCACTAAAGGAGTTCATTTACGGCTGATTTCTACGCTAGAGAAATACTTTAGATGTCTTGGGGTAAAATTGATATACTTGTAAAACGTTGTCTTGGTTAAAAATATGTATTTATATTCATGTGCTGAAAATGTATATGTACAATGTAACCAATAAACATTTTCATTTATCTGGATCAATAAAGAATCTTATCTTACCATACACTCTCTTTAAACCTGCAGCCTTTAAACATTATACAGAATGGTGGGGGGGGGGGGGGGATAAGTCTTGACAATTGTAGTCCGTCTATCAAATGGTATGACAAGACAATGCATTTAGATTGTCTTCTTAAATGTCTTTAGAATCAAATCATATTTCATAAGCAATAAATTTCATGTTTTTTTTAAATTGTAACTGAAATTGGCCAATGCTTGAGGTAGTAGGACACTATTTGGCTAATGCTTGAGGCAGTAGGACACTATTTGGCTAATGCTTGAGGTAGTAGGACACTATTTGGCTAATGCTTGAGGTAGTAGGACACTATTTGGCTAATGCTTGAGGTAGTAGGACACTGCATTGTAAAATCTTGCCTGTAACTGACAAGTGATCATTCTTAAGTTTAGAGTTGAAAGGTCACCATCATGCAAGCTGTCAAGGGTGAAAATTGTTTTGAGGTTTCTTCAGCTGGAAAGATTCTAATGTTTTAATTATTCTCAGATTCAAAATACGCCTATTGATTTTGCTGGTTACCGGAAATTTGATCTAAAGAAATTTTGTATACAGAAAATTGATGCACGAAAATTTGATAGAACGGAATCTGTTCAAATTTTTTTTTTCAGTTCACACGTTAAAATTTTCGTCAAATTTCTTTTTGAACGCACTAGATTATATAGCAGAACAAAATAATGCGTTCAGAAAGAAATTTGATGCAAAATTTTTAACGTGTAAACTAAAAAAAAAAAATTCAATCAAATTTCCGTTCGATCAAATTTTTGTCAATCAATTTTCTGTAGATGAAATTTCCGGATACTGATTTTTCTGGATCAAGCTTGACTGTGAAGTGATTGATAAACAGTGGAAATCAATGGAAGTCATGGTAACTCTTTGGAAATGAACTGAAATGGTGAATTAGAGCCTGAGTCTTGTTGAGATTTACAGCTCATAGCATGGAAGAATCTTAGTTACTAATTTACTCCCTTCACACCCCCCCTGCCCTCCCCTTTTCCAGGCCTATGAAAATGAAGAGCGGCTCAAAGCCCAGGTCTTACAAGAGCAGCAACTCCGCTCGGTCACAGAGAGCTGTCTCATGGAAGAGCGCACCGGCTGGGAGCAGGCCCGACAGTTGCTCCATGAGACCAGGGGCAGGATGAGAACCATGTGGGAGCTGCTTTCACGGCTGAGGTGAGTACAGCTTCTGTGTCAGATGTTCAAACAAGATATCTATTTATAGATGTATGGATGTGCTTGGTCAGATGCTTACATTGGTAACTTTATAATCAGTTAAGAACTATTTTAGTGATGATAATTAAACAGAATTGTCATGAATCATGAAGATAATTTATTTATTGATTTTATGACCTTTTGTAAGATGGAAACGTTTGCGGAAGGAAAATGAATTTCTTTTTTTTTGGTGTGAAGTGAAGGAAGATTTTTTTAAAATTTAATTAAGTGCGCTTGTGATAGGTTGTGCTTGTGATAGGTTGTGCTTGTGGTAGGTTGTGCTTGTGGTAGGTTGTGTCTGTGGAATATTGTGCTTGTGATAGGTTGTGCTTGTGGTAGGTTGTGCTTGTGGTAGGTTGTGCTTGTGGTGGGTTGTGTCTGTGGAATGTTGTGCTTGTGGTAGGTTGTGTCTGTGGAATGTTGTGCTTGTGGTAGGTTGTGCTTGTGGTAGGTTGTGTCTGTGGAATGTTGTGCTTGTGGTAGGTTGTGTCTGTGGAATGTTGTGCTTGTGGTAGGTTGTGCTTGTGGTAGGTTGTGCTTGTGGTGGGTTGTGCTTGTGGTAGGTTGTGCTTGTGGTGGGTTGTGCTTGTGGTAGGTTGTGCTTGTGGTAGGTTGTGCTTGTGGTAGGTTGTGCTTGTGGTGGGTTGTGCTTGTGGTAGGTTGTGCTTGTGGTAGGTTGTGCTTGTGGTGGGTTGTGCTTGTGGTGGGTTGTGCTTGTGGTAGGTTGTGTCTCTGGAATGTTGTGCTTGTGTTGGGTTGTGCTTGTGGTGGGTTGTGCTTGTGGTAGGTTGTGCTTGTGGTGGGTTGTGCTTGTGGTGGGTTGTGCTTGTGGTAGGTTGTGCTTGTGGTAGGTTGTGCTTGTGGTAGGTTGTGCTTGTGGTAGGTTGTGCTTGTGGTGGGTTGTGCTTGTGGTGGGTTGTGCTTGTGGTAGGTTGTGCTTGTGGTAGGTTGTGCTTGTGGTAGGATGTGCTTGTGGTAGGTTGTGCTTGTGGTGGGTTGTGCTTGTGGTAGGTTGTTTCTGTGGAGGGTTGTGTCTGTGGAGGGTTGTGTCTGTGGAGGGTTGTGTCTGTGGTAGGTTGTTTCTGTGGAGGGTTGTGTCAGTGGAGGGTTGTGTCTGTGGAAGATTGTGTCTGTGAAAGGTCGTGTCTGTGGAAGGTCGTGTCTGTGGAAGGTCATGTCTGTGGAAGGTCGTGTCTGTGGAAGCTTTTGTCTGTGGAAGGTCGTGTCTGTTGAAGGTCGTGTCTGTGGAAGGTCGTGTCTGTGGAAGGTTGTGTCTGTGGAAGGTCGTGTCTGTGGAAGGTCGTGTCTGTGGAAGCTTTTGTCTGTGGAAGCTTTTGTCTGTGGAAGGTTGTGTCTGTGGAAGGTCGTGTCTGTGGAAGGTCATGTCTGTGGAAGGTCATGTCTGTGGAAGGTCGTGTCTGTGGAAGCTTCTGTCTGTGGAAGCTTGTGTCTGTGGAAGGTCGTGTCTGTGGTACGTTGTGTCTGTGGAACGTTGTGTCTGTGGAAGGTAGGATGGAGTTCGGCCAGAAGTCCTAGAAAGAAAGATGTGAAAAACTGAAAGATTTGCTCAAACTGCCAAATAGTTAAAGTTTTAAATGAAGTATTTTGTAGGATGTATTATTCTCATTCTTGAAGGGATCACCAAAAAGAGTTGAGAAAACATCTGCAAAGTACATCATACACAGCACAACACTCCAATTTTACACAGGACGGTCAACCCAACGACAAATCTAAAACGGGCACAGAATCTGGCAGCCCCTCCGACACGACTTCGGGAACTGGGGAGTACAGCTCTGGGGCTGTGGAGCCAAGTGGTGCCGAGAACAGACGCAGCCCCTTGAGCCGGGACCTGCCGAGAAAGGTTGATAATTGTTTAATAGAAATGCAGCAGACGCTGACCAGCCTGGTGCAGAGCGCTGACCGCATTTTAAAATCCACTCACACCATGAGCAGCTTGGACAAAGAAATCAACTGACCATCACAAAGTCAACATTGTTGTTTATCAATGTCATAACCTAACAGACATGATACAAAAAATTGTTTATACCATGAAAGCAAAATGGGGACATATGTTTTTAAATCCACAGATACATACATTTTAATTGTGGACAATTTGAACATGAAATTTTTACTCAGAAATCTCGTAACAATTTATAATTTTTTTTAATGCTGTGCAATTCTCTGTCTTTCAAATATTCTGATGCATTGTTGGATTCTTGCATTTTTTTAATTTTTTATTTAACTTGCATCTATTGTTTAGTCTAGCTGTGGGCAAACATGTTTAACTCAAATGACTTTAATATCTGCTCAATTTCTTTTTAAATTTAAATTTTTTTTTTTAAATATGCAAATGACAAGATAACCTCATCAAACTGTTGCAGTCCTTTGGTTCTCCACATCACCCCCCACCCCCCCCACCCACCCACCCATATGATCTCATCACACTCCTATGCAGGAATCAATTTTCTAGAAATTATGTACACTTTTAGTTTGACCTATGATGTCAAAGCAATTAATTGCATGCCACAAGAAATCACAGCAAGTAATTCAATGTTTCCTGGTCTGTACAGATTAAAATGGTTTTGTTGACCTAGGAGACATCTTGGATTTCACTTGAACATAAAAGTGTTGGGGGGGGGGGGGGGGGGGAATGTTTAATTGCTGTTTTTTTTAAAAACATTCGAAGATCTATTCTAGATTGGAAAGAGTTGGAGAGGAAAGAGTTGGAGAGGAAAGAGTTGGAGAGGAAAGAGTTGGAGAGGAAAGAGTTGGAGAGGAAAGAGTTGGAGAGGAAAGAGTTGGAGAGGAAAGAGTTGGAGAGGAAAGAGTTGGAGAGGAAAGAGTTGGAGAGGAAAGAGTTGGAGAGGAAAGAGTTGGAGAGGAAATGGATTGGAGAGGAAAGAGTTGGAGAGGAAAGAGTTGGAGAGGAAAGAGTTGGAGAGGAAATGGATTGGAGAGGAAAGAGTTGGAGAGGAAAGAGTTGGAGAGGAAAGAGTTGGAGAGGAAGGCTTGAAAAGAAATTGTCAGTAGAATATGATCCACTGGGAGTCCAAAATTCAAAGAAGAAGAAGAAAATGTAATCTCTTTTAAAAAATCCCAAACATCAACTTCTAATAAGGTTCCATTAAGGAAACTGTCATTCTCCCAACCCTTTTGTTAAGTTTTTCGCCCTAGTGGAAGTTGTCTTCTAACAAAAGGGGGGAGGGGGGGGGGGCCCGCATAAATTGTATGTTCTATCATCTGTCTATAAGTAGCAAATATTGTATGTAGTATCATCTGCCTATGTATAATGATCATATTGTTATATGATCTGTCTCTGTGCAATAGTGTTACTGTAACTTAAAGAAAACATGCAAATAAATTTATGATCAGTACCTTGCTCTTTACAATTTTGTGTTTTCGTAGTGAGCCTTTGTGTTGGTAGTGAGCCATTGTGTTGGTAGTGAGCCATTGTGTTGTTAGTGAGCCTTTGTGTTGGTAGTGAGCCATTGTGTTTGTAGTGAGCCTTTGTGTTGTTAGTGAGCCATTGTGTTGGTAGTGAGCCATTGTGTTGGTAGTGAGCCATTGTGTTTTAGTGAGCCTTTGTGTTGGTAGTGAGCCAAATGGTATATTTTACTACAATATTGTATGGTTTTCGAATATGGGGGGGGGGCGCTTAAAATGTATTGTGCCCCGGGCGCGAGTTAAGCTCGCTACGCCACTGAATAGGTGGCAGCCGTTTGCAGCATTCATGGAACAACTTATGTCTGTGAGTAAACATTTTCAAAAATAAAGTATGTGAATTCAACACATCGAAAGAGAGGGCTTGGTGAACATTTGAAAACAATTCTTGTGATAGGATGCAGCAATTATAAACCAAACATTGATGATATCTTGAAAGTCAAACATCAGTTTCACCAATTTCACTAACCTTTATTGCTGCTTTGTTTGTGAGATTAGAATATGTGCACACCAGGTCTGATGTAACTATATTTTTTTCTAACGTCGCCTTCTTTGCTATATCAACTTTGTTTTAAGTATATAAATATTTTGGTTGTCTTGACTTTTTTTAATTGCACGCCACTCAACCATGATTAACATGGAATAGTAAAAAACATAGTTTTTCGTTCTGGGTTGCAAGTATTGTACTGAAAGATTATCCGGCCAGCCGTGAAAAAAGTTTGGTGACCCTTGTTATATCGTGAAAAGATTACTAGAGTTCAAAGCAGTGTTTCTTTCAGGCATACCTCGGGGGGGCACTGCCCCCCGGAGCAAGTCAAGTGCCCCCCCCCCCGGGGGAAAATGTGTAAGAAAAAATTATTTAAAAAAAAAAACCCTACTCTAAATTTAATTTTTATAAAATTTTTAAAAGTTATTGAAATGTGTGCCTTTAATCGATTACAATTATTGGAACAAATAAAATATCGCTTTGTTCGATATATATCGATGATCCATAGCGTTCAGGTTAATCTTGTTACAGGCTCGCAGAAATCGATTATAAATATCGTATTGTTTTGAAAATTGGCCGCTCCTGATCATAAGCTAAAATCTTACTTTTCTGATTCGCAGATATCGGTATCTTTTATTTAATTACATTTTGCAGCTGCAAAAGTTGAAATACTTTTTAATAACCCTGTATTAAGCTAACTTTTCATCGATATAAATGTCTGTAAATTAAATATAGTTCTTGCTAAGAAATAAACATGTGCAATCTGTTTTCAAATTATATTGTATAATAGCATCATGCTTTAAAAAATCATTTTTAGCAAACATTTTATTGTAGTAGATTCCATAGATGTATGCTGACATAGATAAAATGAAAAAAAAAATAATAATAATAATAATTTTAAAACAAAAAATTAGGAATTTACCGGTTACATACAAATAGTGGACATTTCATCATAATTATTTAATCGAGTGTTTCTAATTTTTTAACACAGTTTCGTGAATAGAGTAAAATGATTATTTTTTAAAAATATTCTTTATTTATTAAATCCCCAATGACTTTTCTCTGTTAATGTAATAATAATAAACAATCTTCCCCAGCTGTTTGAACTATTTAAAAAAATATATTTTAAGATGATAATCCAGTAGAAAGAATATAATATATATTTAAACAACGAATTAAAAAAATCGAGCATTTCGATTATCTTGTAAATGCCAGTTTTGGTAGTAGTTTAAAAAATTATATGGAATTGGTAAAAAAATTGTTTTCAAGTATAATATCGAAGAGGCAAGTTGTAATGATCTGAAGCAAATTATAGTAGTCTAAATTTCTTAATTAACATTTCAATCAACTGAATATTGAGAATTGAAACTTTAATAATTTATACGAAAAAAAATCACACATTAATAAATATATGAGTCTTTTGTAAACAGTTCTTGACTTCTGAACAATTATGTCGGTTACATATGATTTATAAATAAATACCAATTTTTTTTAAACCCATAAAGATATAGTCTTTAGCCTTTTGTACAGAAGAGCTTTTTTTTCTTTTTGACTTTGGTGAAACTTGGAAATATTTAGAAATAAACGTATGTTTTTGGTTTTTCTTTTTCGTTCAAAATGTAAAACTATTTTAGCATTTCTTTTTTGTGATGGATACCTTTTTTGGAAGGAATTCTTTTTTCTTATTTTAAAAATATTTTGTAGTAAATTCATTATTTTTATGTAGTTGATCCCTAAAATATTTTAAAATAATAACTTTAAAAATGCATTACTTTTCAATTTAAAAAAAAAATGTTTGCCTACCACATTTAGTCAAGCAGAGCCGTCGCTTGACTTTTTATGGCACCCGTGCTACTTTTCGGTTTTTTCCTTCCCTACCTAGCAGTAAAAGTTGATAATTTAATGTAATTACAGCCCAACTTTAAGCCCCTAAAATATAAGAGACCCCATGCAGTTATGTGGGTTGCAGACCTGACACGATGGCTCTTAGGTCAAATGACACATAAAATCTTAACTAGCATCTTTCCCGTTGCTCTACAGTTAAGTGTATAATGATGCGAAACTAAATTTAACTACGATATGTAAAAAAAATGCATTCTTGCATTTTGAACTTATCAAAAAATTTCCGGGGCCTATAAAGTTTTAAGAGGCGAGTCTAAGCTAAGGAGTATCTCTCGATAAAAAACATACCCTTAGGGCTCCCAACTGGACTGAATTTATTTAATATTGTGCTGGTGGAAGAGTTAGTGATGTCCTGTTATTATCGTTATTTCTAGCGCTTCCCACCCAAATGTCAAAAATGTTTACATCAGTGGCGCTTCATCCCATTTAGGGCCCTTGCCTGCTCCACCACATTCTTCCATTGGGATCGATCCATCGCTTTACACCTCCATGTGCGAACCCCAACCTTTGTAAGCCCTTCTCTACATCGTCAATCCATCTCAGTCTTGGTCGACCGGTGAGCCGTCTGCCCCTAGGTTTCTGCCTGTAGATCGTTTTTGTTGCTCCAGAATCCGGCATCCTTACAATGTGTCCTGCCTAGGGCAGTCTGCCTTTTTTTTATATTGTTGTGACTATGGATGGGTATTTGTACAATTGATATAGCTCTTGGTTTGTACGGATTCCCAAAACAAAATTGTCTATCATCGGGTCATAGATTCCCTGCTTTTCTGGTAGGAACAAAGTCTCACTACTGGTCTTGTGACAGTGGTGTATACTGCCTTCTTTGTTCCCTTAGCGAGATTTTTGCTTTGAAGTAGCTTTTGTAAATTGAAATAAGAACGGTTGCATGCTGTTATTCTTTCTTGCACCTCCGATTGCATTTCCTCTTGCTTATTTATAGTCACCCCTAGATATTTGAAAGTAGCTACCCTCTCAAAGGCGTAGATGTTCATATTGATGAAGTCATCAGTGCGTATTTCCTGACATTATCATATATATTGTCTTCGCTTTTATTTACATCAAGACCAGCTTTGACCATCACATCTTCAAGTTCCCTGAAAGTTTTAATGATATCATAATTGCTGTTTCTACCAAGTAGCGCTATATCGTATGTGTAGACCAGGTATTGCAGTGGCTGGCTTTATAAAGTTCCTTATGGTTGTTCTGTACCACCTCTCAGGTGCTCACACGTATGTTTATAATGGTTTTTTTCTAAAGTGATGTTGAAAATGATACACGGATTTCAACGTCTGAGGCCCAGATTGATTGGGAACTCCCTCAAGTACTCCCTCTGTACTTTGATTCTACTTTTGTAGTTATCCATCGTCTTATGTATGAGTCGGGTAAGTTTGTTAAGGACTCCAAGTTCCAGCTCAGCATCGTTCATGTATTTCCTCTCTATGCTATCATAACCTGATTTGTAGTCCACATATAGTTGGTGTATGTTGATGTATTCTTAGCATTTTTCTACGAGACATCTAACAGTAAATATATGAACGTTTGAAATGCCCCTTCACACATTGTCTTAAAGATACATTGAAACCAGTGCATGATACCCTCACTAGGTAACTCTTGTTACCAGTGAAATATCCGCATCAACACAAGGCACAGAAAAATTGCAAATCCCATCTACATTCATAGGAGCCATAATGATCAATAAATTGATCGTGGGCCCTTAATAGACAGAAAAAGAAGAAGAAAAATTTGCACCACAATGCATCACTGCATTTTGAATTTATTATTTTTAAATTAAGGTGACCCCTGCCCTCACTTTTGCTAAAACTCTTCGGATTCCTCAATTTCTTCTACCCCCCCCCCCCTTTTTTTTCCTTGACGTTGATCAATGTGACTACCGAGTTGAATCTAATCTTGTGTCAAATGATTTTCTTCAGCGCACAACAACAAGAATGAATTTAGTTTATGTATGGCACTGAGTGCCATAATGTCTCCCCTGACGCTTGAAAAATTATTTTCCCCGATCAAATGAAAGTCTTATCAAAACATTCGAATCATGTATACTCCAAAATGCAACTTTTGATTGTTAAACAATCACACATTTTCTGCTGCCCTACTTCCCGATAAAAATAACTTGCCATGACAGCCGAATTTGGTGCTGATATATACACTGCCCAGCGGCGTGCCTAGTGTTAGCGCCACCCTAGGTGGGTTAACTTTTTTGCCACGCTACCTTTCTCGATAGAAACTCTGCAGATGTCCGAAAATCCCGCCGCTCTATCTAAAGAAAAAATGACACCTGGGAAGACCAAATGTTCGCCCCCCTTCCCACTTCTACGTCACTGACGTGAGTCTTTGGTGACAGGGGACAAGATTCATTTTTATACCACCCCCCCCCCCATTAAACTCTGAAACCTATTATTTTCGTCCATTAACACTTTAGCCCATTAGATGTCCCCGCTAGTCTGGCGCCCGGGGACATATGTCCCATCTGCCACCCCTTAGCTACGCCTCCGGTCACTGAAAAACTGGCACTGCCCCCCCGAACGCCAAAAGTGCCCCCTCGGGGGAAAATTTCTGAAAGAAACACTGGTTCAAAGGAAAGCATGTCTTACTAAACTCATTTCATGTGTGACAACATGTTAGTTTACTAGACTAGCAAGTTTGGACGAGGAAGCAATAATGAAGAATTTATTGAAATGAATCAAGAATTTAATAGTGGTGATGTTTTAGTTGACGATGTATCTCAAGAAGGCTTTACTAATCGATATAGTCACACCGGTAGATAATGAAACCGGTGGGCGGCAGTGGTCATCCCCATGGGAACCGGGTGTGATTGCTATTTAACTTAATGACACCCTATGTTTCTTAAAAAAAACATGTCTGCCTTATGTGGTACCCGTGTATGGGCCATGTGTGTTTTTGAAAGCTCTGCCTATTACAATTCTCGCCCACGTATTTTGGCAAAGGGACAGATCGAATCTTCGACGTCATTAACGACTTTGCGACCAATGAAGGAATCGAATCAATTATTGTATAAAACTGGACTTCGCAGATCGATGAATGCTTTGTTTAAATTAATGTAGATGGTAACAGTGGTGATCTATCTGCAGTGGACTATAATTACAATGATCGATACAGTGACATCGGTAGATAATGAAGCAAAGCGGGCGTCGGTAGCCATCACCATGGTTACCAATGTGTTGGACGTTGAACTTAATGACTCCGTCGTCGGGTACCCGGTTATCGGCTTCATGGGTCAACGGGGCGCCATGGGTCAACGGGGCGCCAAATAGTGGTATCTACAATTTTGAAAGCCCTTATACATTGCACCCAAAAACAATCCTCTTTAAACTATTAATTGCAAAGGGAGAGAAGAAAATAACGATTGCCATCAGCAGAGCAGAGTCGAAGCGAGGCGTCAGTGCCATGAATGATATTGCCATCAGCAGAGTCAGAGCGCGGCGTCAGTGTCATGAATGATATGGCCATCAGCAGAGTCAGAGCGAGGCGTCAGTGCCATGGATGACATTGTCATCAGCAGAGTCAGAATGAGGCATCAGTGTAATGAATAATATGGCCATCAGCAGAGTCAGGGCGAGGCGTCAATGTCATGGATGATATTGCCATCAGCAGAGTCAAGAGTGAGGCGTCAATGTCATGAATGATATTGCTAAAAATGAAGGGAGCCAACTTACGCTCAACTCATACCTTGCTTGATGACAGTAAAAATGTTAAGAAAACTTGTGTATAACTGGTAATAATTGAAGGACTGCAGTCAAGCCGTGTCAGTGAAATAGTAGAACGACTGTCAAATTGGTACGCTGCATCTTTTGTGAAGACTTGGCTTCAAAGACATCACTAACAAGAGGATCCTAGGGTTTCGATTCCGGTCTGCCATTTGACCTTCCAACATATTATTGCGTGTTTTAAACAAAATAATTTAATTAATTATTATAGATGTTTATCGTATAGCTGCATTATCATAGAAAGTAAGGAACAAGAGACGACCATAATGCAATATCGCAATGAAAAGTCTTTCTCATTTTGTCAAGACCGGAGTAGGCGCCCCTGTCGCCAACCGATACATTAGACAAATGAAACTCTTCGGTGTGAGAAATTAATTTGGTTTTCACAAAAAAAAATTTTTTTTAAAGTTAAGGAGTGCGTTATCTCCAAAAATTAATATTCAATATTAATGCCTCAAAATATCAAAAGTTAATCTAATTATAAATGCATTAAAATGTATATAACCAGATAGTCAAGTATGGGATTATATATGTGGGATTTGTTTTATAATGTTAAGATAGATTAAAAACGTGTCTGCTGCTACATTTTTATTTCACCATTATTTTCAATAATGGGGCTCAACAAACCTTAATGCATATTTCGAATTTATTGAAAATATTTTGAATATTTTGGGGAAAACGTTTCCCAGTCAAACAATGTCACAAACAATGTCACAAACAATGTCACAAACAATGTCACAAACAATGTCACAAACAATGTCACAAACAATGTCACAAACAATGTCACAAACAATGTCACAATCAATGTCACAAACAATGTCACAAACAATGTCACAAACAATGTCACAAACAATGTCACAAACAATGTCACAAACAATGTCACAAACAATGTCACAAACAATGTCACAAACAATGTTACTTACACAGAAATCCACAAACCCATATCGACCTTATGTCTATTTATATAAAGAAAATTTGAAAAAATGTAATTACAATAATTCTTTTGTTGAATTTTAGCTTTAATTCCTTAATTTAAAAAAAAAATCATTTTATAAGGTTTGTAAAATAAAGGGAAAATCCCGAAATACGCAGTGGTTTTTCCTACAATAACTTGAATAACTAACAATAACTAACAATAACTAACAATAACTAACATAACTAACAATAACTAACATAACTAACAATAACTAACAATAACTAACATAACTAACAATAACTAACAATAACTAACATAACTAACAATAACTAACATAACTAACATAACTAACATAACTAACAATAACTAACAATAACTAACATAACTAACATAACTAACAATAACTAACATAACTAACATAACTAACAATAACTAACAATAACTAACAATAACTAACATAACTAACAATAACTAACATAACTAACATAACTAACAATAACTAACATAACTAACAATAACTAACAATAACTAACATAACTAACAATAACTAACAATAACTAACATAACTAACAATAACTAACAATAACTAACATAACTAACATAACTAACATAACTAACAATAACTAACATAACTAACATAACTAACATAACTAACAATAACTAACAATAACTAACAATAACTAACATAACTAACATAACTAACAATAACTAACATAACTAACAATAACTAACAATAACTAACATAACTAACATAACTAACATAACTAACAATAACTAACAATAACTAACAATAACTAACATAACTAACAATAACTAACAATAACTAACATAACTAACATAACTAACATAACTAACAATAACTAACATAACTAACATAACTAACAATAACTAACATAACTAACATAACTAACAATAACTAACAATAACTAACATAACTAACAATAACTAACATAACTAACAATAACTAACATAACTAACATAACTAACATAACTAACATAACTAACAATAACTAACAATAACTAACATAACTAACATAACTAACAATAACTAACATAACTAACAATAACTAACAATAACTAACAATAACTAACAATAACTAACATAACTAACATAACTAACAATAACTAACAATAACTAACATAACTAACATAACTAACATAACTAACAATAACTAACATAACTAACATAACTAACATAACTAACAATAACTAACATAACTAACAATAACTAACAATAACTAACAATAACTAACATAACTAACAATAACTAACAATAACTAACATAACTAACAATAACTAACAATGACTAACAATAACTAACAATAACTAACAATAACTAACAATAACTAACAATAACTAACAATAACTAACATAACTAACAATAACTAACAATAACTAACATAACTAACAATAACTAACAATAACTAACATAACTAACAATAACTAACATAACTAACATAACTAACAATGACTAACAATAACTAACAATAACTAACAATAACTAACAATAACTAACAATAACTAACAATAACTAACATAACTAACAATAACTAACAATAACTAACATAACTAACAATAACTAACAATAACTAACATAACTAACAATAACTAACATAACTAACAATAACTAACATAACTAACAATAACTAACATAACTAACATAACTAACAATAACTAACAATAACTAACATAACTAACATAACTAACAATAACTAACATAACTAACAATAACTAACATAACTAACATAACTAACAATAACTAACATAACTAACAATAACTAACAATAACTAACATAACTAACATAACTAACAATAACTAACAATAACTAACAATAACTAACATAACTAACAATAACTAACATAACTAACAATAACTAACATAACTAACAATAACTAACAATAACTAACAATAACTAACATAACTAACAATAACTAACATAACTAACATAACTAACAATAACTAACATAACTAACATAACTAACAATAACTAACAATAACTAACATAACTAACATAACTAACATAACTAACATAACTAACATAACTAACAATAACTAACAATAACTAACATAACTAACATAACTAACATAACTAACAATAACTAACAATAACTAACATAACTAACAATAACTAACAATAACTAACATAACTAACAATAACTAACAATAACTAACAATAACTAACAATAACTAACAATAACTAACAATAACTAACAATAACTAACAATAACTAACAATAACTAACAATAACTAACAATAACTAACAATAACTAACATAACTAACAATAACTAACAATAACTAACATAACTAACAATAACTAACAATAACTAACAATAACTAACAATAACTAACATAACTAACAATAACTAACAATAACTAACAATAACTAACAATAACTAACAATAACTAACATAACTAACAATAACTAACAATAACTAACAATAACTAACAATAACTAACATAACTAACAATAACTAACAATAACTAACAATAACTAACATAACTAACAATAACTAACAATAACTAACAATAACTAACAATAACTAACAATAACTAACAATAACTAACAATAACTAACAATAACTAACAATAACTAACATAACTAACAATAACTAACAATAACTAACATAACTAACAATAACTAACATAACTAACAATAACTAACAATAACTAACATAACTAACAATAACTAACAATAACTAACAATAACTAACAATAACTAACAATAACTAACAATAACTAACAATAACTAACAATAACTAACATAACTAACAATAACTAACAATAACTAACAATAACTAACAATAACTAACATAACTAACAATAACTAACAATAACTAACATAACTAACAATAACTAACAATAACTAACAATAACTAACAATAACTAACATAACTAACAATAACTAACAATAACTAACAATAACTAACAATAACTAACAATAACTAACATAACTAACAATAACTAACAATAACTAACAATAACTAACAATAACTAACATAACTAACAATAACTAACAATAACTAACAATAACTAACATAACTAACAATAACTAACAATAACTAACAATAACTAACAATAACTAACAATAACTAACAATAACTAACAATAACTAACAATAACTAACAATAACTAACATAACTAACAATAACTAACAATAACTAACATAACTAACAATAACTAACATAACTAACAATAACTAACAATAACTAACATAACTAACAATAACTAACAATAACTAACAATAACTAACAATAACTAACAATAACTAACAATAACTAACAATAACTAACAATAACTAACATAACTAACAATAACTAACAATAACTAACAATAACTAACAATAACTAACAATAACTAACAATAACTAACAATAACTAACAATAACTAACAATAACTAACAATAACTAACAATAACTAACAATAACTAACATAACTAACAATAACTAACAATAACTAACATAACTAACAATAACTAACAATAACTAACATAACTAACAATAACTAACAATAACTAACAATAACTAACAATAACTAACAATAACTAACAATAACTAACAATAACTAACAATAACTAACATAACTAACAATAACTAACAATAACTAACATAACTAACAATAACTAACAATAACTAACAATAACTAACATAACTAACATAACTAACAATAACTAACAATAACTAACATAACTAACAATAACTAACAATAACTAACATAACTAACATAACTAACAATAACTAACATAACTAACAATAACTAACAATAACTAACATAACTAACATAACTAACAATAACTAACAATAACTAACAATAACTAACATAACTAACAATAACTAACATAACTAACAATAACTAACATAACTAACAATAACTAACAATAACTAACATAACTAACATAACTAACAATAACTAACATAACTAACATAACTAACAATAACTAACAATAACTAACATAACTAACATAACTAACAATAACTAACATAACTAACAATAACTAACATAACTAACATAACTAACAATAACTAACATAACTAACAATAACTAACATAACTAACATAACTAACAATAACTAACAATAACTAACATAACTAACAATAACTAACAATAACTAACAATAACTAACAATAACTAACAATAACTAACAATAACTAACAATAACTAACATGACTAACAATAACTAACAATAACTAACATAACTAACAATAACTAACAATAACTAACAATAACTAACAATAACTAACAATAACTAACAATAACTAACATGACTAACAATAACTAACAATAACTAACAATAACTAACAATAACTAACAATAACTAACAATAACTAACAATAACTAACAATAACTAACAATAACTAACATGACTAACAATAACTAGCAATAACTAACAATAACTAACAATAACTAACAATAACTAACAATAACTAACAATAACTAACAATAACTAACAATAACTAACAATAACTAACAATAACTAACATGACTAACAATAACTAACAATAACTAACAATAACTAACATGACTAACAATAACTAACAATAACTAACATGACTAACAATAACTAACAATAACTAACAATAACTAACAATAACTAACAATAACTAACAATAACTAACAATAACTAACAATAACTAACATGACTAACAATAACTAGCAATAACTAACAATAACTAACAATAACTAACAATAACTAACAATAACTAACAATAACTAACAATAACTAACAATAACTAACAATAACTAACATAACTAACAATAACTAACATAACTAACAATAACTAACATAACTAACAATAACTAACAATAACTAACAATAACTAACATAACTAACAATAACTAACAATAACTAACAATAACTAACATAACTAACAATAACTAACAATAACTAACAATAACTAACAATAACTAACAATAACTAACATAACTAACAATAACTAACATAACTAACAATAACTAACAATAACTAACAATAACTAACAATAACTAACAATAACTAACAATAACTAACAATAACTAACAATAACTAACAATAACTAACAATAACTAACAATAACTAACAATAACTAACAATAACTAACATAACTAACAATAACTAGCAATAACTAACAATAACTAACAATAACTAACAATAACTAACAATAACTAACAATAACTAACAATAACTAACAATAACTAACAATAACTAACAATAACTAACATGACTAACAATAACTAACAATAACTAACAATAACTAACAATAACTAACAATAACTAACAATAACTAACAATAACTAACATGACTAACAATAACTAGCAATAACTAACATCTAATTAACTTACTATTAATATTTTTTTAATGTTGTTGAAATTAATTTTATATATATTTTTTTAAAATAGAGGGAGATAGATTACTTATAAATTTAGTTTTCAAGGGATATAATTAATTAATTACCTCTTTAATTTAAAAAAAAAATAATATATTGAAATTTTTCATAACATATTTATTTTCATATATTTTTGCAATATTGATGTTTTATAAAATACATATAAAATTATACAAATATAGACGTCAGACGTGTATTTATTTTTTTCTTTTGTATTCATGCATTTTTATGCATACTATGTACTTTATATTCGAAAAGATATATATAATAATTTCAAAATTTAGACTGATGTTTTTTCTTCGGTATTACAATTCTCTTGATGGCATGTCATCTACATGCCCAAAATTCACTTCAAGAAAACAAAGAATCCATTTCATACGTTACATGGGAGCCCCTTAGAAACACATCCTTATCCTTACATAATGGCAATTATCCCTTAAATATAAATTGAATAATAAGTTTAGCTTTTAATTCTAGAAAATTGTTAGGATACAATTTAAGTCTTCATCATGTAAGTAAGTTAGTAAAAAAAACATTAAAATAAGTTTTTTCCATTACAACTTTTGTCTTTATCAGGTACATCAGTTAGTTCACTACATTACATCATTTAAATTTTGTTTTTTTTATCACAATTCATGTGGGTTTGTTGATTTATGAGTTTGTGGCATTGTCTGACGGTTTGTGGATTGAAAAACTTCTGGGGAAAAATTTTGAGCAAACATATTTAATGTATTTATTTTTATGTGAATGAACTGAACGTCCTTCCTGTGCACGATGCATAAGCTGAACGTCTTTCTTGTGCACGGTGCATAAGAGGAACGTCCTTCCTGTGCACGGGGCATAAGATGAACGCCCTTCCTGTGCACGGTGCATACGATGAACGCCTCTTCCTGTGCACGGTGCATACGATGAACGCCCCTTCCTGTGCACGGTGCATAAGATGAGCGTCTTTCCTGTGCACGGTGAATAAGATGAACGTCCTTCCTGTGCACGGGGCATAAGATGAACGCCCTTCCTGTGCACGGTGCATACGATGAACGCCTCTTCCTGTGCACGGTGCATACGATGAACGCCCCTTCCTGTGCACGGTGCATACGATACCTTTGCTCATTACAAGAGAACAACGTGTTGAGTGTTTCACATTTTTTTAAATTATGACCACAAAATATATTTAAATGTGTATACGTTTGTTGTTCCACACATGCGTGTCCGATTTATCCTACTGGGGAATGGTGTGGCTTGTCTCTTGATGAAATGTGTGTAGATTGCTTTGAATGTCTTGTGTGTGAGGGTTTCGATGCCTTTTAATGCTTGGATGCATGTCGTGTGATTTTGGGCTCGTTTTCTCCGCATCTAATGTGGTGTACTGTTGTCGAGCTTTGTACGCTTTCCTAAGCTAGTTCTTATGTAATAAATGTGTACATGTATTTTCTGCTTTCTTTCTAATTGCGTAATCCTATACGTTTGATACTAAGTTCCTGTAAGTTGTTTTTTTTATATATATATTTTTTGTAAGTTTGGATTAATGTTGTATGTTTAATGTATTGTATTTTCCCCATGATTTAGATTTATTAATTGTGTTACTTTAGACCCACTACCTCTCTCGCGCTCTTAAAAAAAGTTCAGATTATTTTTTGAATTGGCCTATCATCATTAAAACAAACAACGAATAAAAACCAAGTTTTTCGTATAAATCCATTATAAAATATAATATTGAGCACTATGGGGCGGGGGGTGGCTGAAAATTTGACCTAAACATGCATACACGTAACGCACTTTATAAGAATCCCAACTAGTGCAACCTCCCCCCCCCCCACCCCAAGGCTCGCACCCCGCACATTTGTCCAGTACCCTAAAATTCACTTTTACACCGCAGATTTATTTCACCACAGAGAGCAGAAAAGAACACAAGTAAATAATTGGTACCAAACGCAATGGCAATATATTTGTTTAAGAATCTCATTTAGTGCAGTTATAGGGAACTTTCCGCATTCAAAACACAAAGGAAAAACTGATTTTTTGGGGGTTGGGATAGGGGGTGGGATGGGGTTTTGGGATAGGGGTGGGGCTCAAATGTGTTGGGATGGTCAACGAGCCTAAGTGCCAAGTTTCAGCTCGATAATTAGCCGTCTGAACAGTTTCAGGTCGATAGGCTGACGGGAAGTGGGTCAATTAGCCTAACGAAGAATTTTCCAACCAGCGACGAACAAAAGAGACGGTAATATAAAAGAATTTTAAAAAGTGGGGCACGGTTGCAATACAAGTGGGGATAAAGTCAATAGATATATTTCTAATTTAAGTGTACTTTAGAAGCTACAGATGTGCAGATACATGAACTGTACAAATATTACAGTACTGTTAACAACCCCTAAAATAAATGTTTTTCGTTAAAGTTCTTTACATGTATTTTCGTCTACAATTATGTAACTGTATGTGATTTAACATTTATTAAGAAGCGGTTATGTAAATGGGTGGTACACTTCTGGTAAAAATGTGTCTCGTAGTCATTTTCCCTTTCAAAAGTACAGTTTATTTTTTACTGTGAGGCCCAATAAGTTTCAAAAACAAAACACATTGCAACAGCTACACAAATTGCAACTCTTAACCAACAAAAACGCACAATTGAACAAATCATTGACATTTCCACTCTCTATTTTTGGAGAAAAAAAAAGGAAAAACTAATTGATGTGGTTAGAGCTGAAAAGTGGACAGAATGCGTCTTAATCGGCAACGAGTCTATGTGCTAAGTTTCAGCTTGTTAGCATGAACTGAAGTGGGTCAATTAGCCTTTCACAGAGAATGTAACACATGAACAAAAGCTAATTTAATAGAACGGATTTAAAAAGAGCAATGTGCAATGAAAATAGATGAATAGATTAATAAAAAAAAATATTTACTTACTATCAAATGATTTGTGACGTTTCTTCGTTGACTTCAGGTGGCTTCTTGGGTGGTCTTTCCTGAGATTTGTCAACGTTGGCTTCAGATGGCTTCTTGGGTGGTCTTTCCTGAGATTTGTCAACGTTGGCTTCAGATGGCTTCTTGGGTGGTCTTTCCTGAGATTTGTCAACGTTGGCTTCAGATGGCTTCTTGGGTGGTCTTTCCTGAGATTTGTCAACGTTGGCTTCAGATGGCTTCTTGGGTGGTCTTTCCTGAGATTTGTCAACGTTGGCTTCAGATGGCTTCTTGGGTGGTCTTTCCTGAGATTTGTCAACGTTGGCTTCAGATGGCTTCTTGGGTGGTCTTTCCTGAGATTTGTCAACGTTGGCTTCAGATGGCTTCTTGGGTGGTCTTTCCTGAGATTTGTCAACGTTGGCTTGAGATGGCTTCTTGGGTGGTCTTTCCTGAGATTTGTCAACGTTGGCTTCAGATGGCTTCTTGGGTGGTCTTTCCTGAGATTTGTCAACGTTGGCTTCAGATGGCTTCTTGGGTGGTCTTTCCTGAGATTTGTCAACGTTGGCTTCAGATGGCTTCTTGGGTGGTCTTTCCTGAGATTTGTCAACGTTGGCTTCAGATGGCTTCTTGGGTGGTCTTTCCTGAGATTTGTCAACGTTGACTTCAGGTGGCTTCTTGGGTGGTCTTTCCTGAGATTTTTCAAAGTTGACTTCAGATGGCTTCTTGGGTGGTCTTTCCTGAGATTTGTCAACGTTGGCTTCAGATGGCTTCTTGGGTGGTCTTTCCTGAGATTTTTCAACGTTGGCTTCAGATGCTTGAAGGGTGTCGCAGGGTTTGTGAGCGTCTTGAAAAGTGTACGACGTGCGTCTTGTTGATTGTTAGTGATTACGGGGCGGTAAATCTAGTTCAGAGATACTCTCACTGAGCAAATACAGAATGGACAATAACACTGAACTTGTCAGAGCAAGTGCTACTGAGAGCAAGTGCTACTGGGAGCAAGTTCTATGATGAGCACGGGGTATCGAAAGCAAGGGGTATTGAGAGCGATGTGTTTTGAGGGCACAGTTGACATACATGGCAGTGCATTATTACCACAGCTGATATAGTTACAATGAAAACTACTCATCTAGTAGAAACATTTACACCAATTCTATCAATAAGACGAAAATTATCGTGTTTTATAAATTAGCCCAGAGTAACTCATTAAATTTTAAGGTAAATTTTTAGAAAGATATCCGCGATTTTTACCATGGCCGCCATCTTGGTCGTTGTTTTTGATATGACGAATAAAAAGTTTTAAAAAATGAAAAAATGATCTAAATCTATCCCTCACCCTAACCTGAACCCTAAATTCCTCCCTAACCCGGTTTTGACCCTCTCTCTAACAGGGTTTTGACCCTCTCCCTAACAGGGTTTTGACATCGCAAATGACGTCACGGATACGCACGTAAAAATCAGCCAATTTTAAATTACCACTTCGAATGTTCAAATGTCATACGTCAATTGGACATCACTGGTCTGCCTGGGGCCTTCTCCTAAAGCATCTCTTTCAACTGTACTTTAAAAAAAACATGATAGTCTGACCTTGCCTTTGTCTGGCAATGACCAGTTGAGCATCACAGATCGATCGGATTATTGGGTCACAGTGGGAACTGACGGACCGAAAATTGTGATAAACATGTTTAATTTTTGATGTTTCGGTGGTGTCGCAAATGACATAACTTTGAATTCTGACTTACTTCCCTTAACAAGATTAAGACCTTCTTGTCCGGCTTTCTGACCACTTGTACCACAGGTTGTGTGTGAACCTCGAGGCTCACCTGGTCAGTCATTCCGTCACACAGGTAGCTGTAGCTGGTGGTCACGCCGTCACTCAGGTAGCTGTAGCTGGTGGTCACTCCGACACCCAGGTAGCTGTAGCTGGTGGTCACGCCGTCACTCAGGTAGCTGTAGCTGGTGGTCACGCTGTCACACAGGTAGCCGTAGCTGGTGGTCACGCCGTCACTCAAGAGCCGTAGCTGGTGGTCACGCCGTCACTCAGGTAGCTGTAGCTGGTGGTCACGCCGTCACTCAGGTAGCTGTAGCTGGTGGTCACGCCGTCACTCAGGTAGCTGTAGCTGGTGGTCACGCCGTCACTCAGGTAGCTGTAGCTGGTGGTCACACCGTCACTCAGGTAGCTGTAGCTGGTGGTCACGCCGTCACTCAGGTAGCCCTAGCTGGTGGTCATGCCGTCACTCAGGTAGATGTAGCTGGTGGTCATGCCGTCACTCAGGTAGCCGTAGCTGGTGGTCACGCTGTCACCCAAGTAGCCGTAGCTGGTGGTCACGCTGTCACCCAAGTAGCCGTAGCTGGTGCACCTATAGGTTCTTCATGTCTTCGTCCTGGACTGACTCAATGTGGATAAAATTCTGTAGGTGTAGAAATTAGGATCGTGGAGAGAACGGACTGAAAAAATCGTTGATTATGCAGAGTCGATGCGGTGTATGTCCGCCTAGCCCCTGTAGAGCCGTGAAAAATTTAAGATTTTTTAAAATACTGGTTTCGTATGCATGACAGTCAAAATTCCGAAGAATTAATCGTTGATGTTCAGAATAAATAGCCATGTACAAAAATCCTACACATCCAATCACGAAAAATATTGGAACAGCACTCCTAGCGAAAATATAACTCTAACTTCCAAAATCTAAATTCCCTCTTCTTTCGAAAAAAACAATGTTCACTGCCCATCACACACAATGTACACACCTTTTATATCACGTGGTTTTTCTAACACACAGCCGCGGTCAAGCGTGTCTGAGTTCAAATTGGGATTAAGGGGGCAATAAAAGTGGGAAAATAACATGGTCCCTTCACATAATATCACAAGCATGACGACCTGACACAGCAGAACTACATCACGTGACGTGAACTGGACAGTGTCATTGATAACATGTCCATTCAAAAGTGTCATTGATGATATCATTAGTTTAAAGTGTCTTTGGTGATATCATTAGTTTAAAGTGTCTTTGGTGATATCATTAGTTTAAAGTGTCTTTAGTGATATCATTAGTTTAAAGTGTCTTTGGTGATATCATTAGTTTAAAGTGTCTTTGGTGATATCATTAGTTTAAAGTGTCATTGATGATATCATTAGTCAAAAGTGTCTTTGATGACATGATTAGTTTAAAGTGTCATTGAAATCATGATTAGTTTAAAGTGTCTTTGATAACAAGACAAAATGATTCTAGGCTTCTTCTATCAGAAACTCGTTTTAATTTTGAAAAAAAATGCAATCCTCGTGTTTTAAATAGATCTAAACCAAATAATTGCATTAAATACGAAGGCTTGTTGAGTTTCTTTAATTGACTTGAAGCAACATCGCTGTCATGCGATGAAATATTTGCACCATGGTTAGACTGTAAAAACAAGCAGAGAAATCTAAATAAGATTGTGAAGGATTTTTTTTTTTTAAATGGGCTAATTCGCCTCGCGCTGCTTTGGCTGAGCTCAAAAAAAGTGTTAGTGCCTTGACCCGTCTGGTTTCCGAAACCTTCATGGGTGGCCCATGACAGCTCACATTGTGTCTCACCATAGCTTGGAAGATCGCTGGAATAAATGAGAGATCCGAAAGCTTAAGAGACCAACAAGAGCAGACCTTGCAATGATTGCTTAAAGATAGCAACAGTACATCTAGGGTTGTGAAAAGGGGGGGGGGTGTGGAAACACCCCCCCCCCCAAAATAAAATAAAATAAAAATGAAAATAATAAAAGTTTAAATTTACAGTTTTTTAAATATTTTATTTTTTAGAGAAAAGAGAAGAAAAAAAGTTTTAGATTCCTATCTCTTATCTACCACGGCAATTCTCCAAAATTCAATCCCTACCTGTAGCGATGAAATATAATCATACTCTATGCATTGACCTATGCATTGACCCATGCATAGACCTATGGATCAACCAATATATTATCCTATAAAAATAGTGTAAATGGTGTCGTTATTGATTCATGAAACAAAATGTCTTAATTTCACCAGCGTTGTTTTAAAAAACAAACTTCTTTCCGTTTCCTTTTTTTTTTGAAGTTCAGATTTCTACTTGTAGTCACAATATACGTTGTTTTTTTGTGTGTGGTAACACTTTTTTAAAGATGATAACGACCTCTCTTTCTGCTGGGCGTGCAAGCGTTGCTATTTTAACAAACGGTAACATCTATCACAGAACATGCAGCAGAAACTTCAATGTGACCCCTAGATAATTTTTTTTTGTTTCCGTTGAAACTCACCAACTGCCCTTGTTTGACACCACAACTGTTCAGCTCGCCACTCTGGTATATATCAACAGTCTCCACTGATCAGGGGCGTTTCTCAAACTCATTTTGTTGATTTTGCGTGATGGGTATCGGCAGAAAGTACGCGCATTTCTTCACGAATTCTGCAATGCGCGAAATTAGCTCCGAAATTCGGACAGTCCAAAATGAGACTAATTATTAAAATGTATAATTTAGATCTATATCTTTATTGTTATAAAAATATCACGCAATGTTGGTTTTTTTTTTTTTTAAATTATCACCCAACTGTTCCTGTCCGTTTTCACAAGTGAACACTAGTGCAGGGGCGCTGAACCTTTTTACATCACCGCTCCTGCTCTTTATTTCAAAACATATTAATCGCAAGTACGATTTTAAAAAAAAAATGCAAATAAAACTGATTTTCTGGGTCTTCTCCACTGATACTGCCCCCCCCCCCCCCAACCACTGGTTAAGAACCCCTGCACTAGTAACTAATATTTAGTCAACCTTGACCTTGTCTGAGAGTTTTCGGTGTTGTGACGAAATTTGTTTTTATTGGTTATGCCAGTGGTTCTAAAATGTGTGGATTCTCGGCACCCTACCTAATGACGTTTTTCCCCAGGCAACGCATATCAAATCGTAACAAGGACGTTACGAAGTTGCGGCTCACCATGACAACCTGGCGCACATTCTGGGAACCACTGGGCCACGCCGAACAGACAATGAAGAAAAACTACGATGAATTTTCTCTTACGGTACAGCGACCGTCATAGTTGTTTATTTAATTAATTGATGTCTGGGGTCGAAATTCGATTTTTTTAATTATTTTATTTTTAGCGTGGGAACCACAGGGCTGCCCCATTACGTCATCTCAAGGCAATCAACCAAGTCTTGACAGCTAGCGAAAATAAGAGGAAAGCTATTTGATGGGCACCAGGTCGCCGTGTATACATTTACGACAAAACAAATTTAATAGACAATGATGGGGTGGTGGGGGTGGGGGGGGGGGTGGGTGGATGGTGGGAGGAAGGGGAATGTATGATAGAATGTTTACTGTCTTGTAAGAAGAAGCTCGCATTAAACAATGCCAATATCTTATTCTGTCTTAGAATTGTCTAGATTTAAAACTAGAGATGTTTAAACGTTGTTTTGTTTTGCGTTTTGTTTTGGAAAAGAGGCAAACCGGTTGCTCATTTCAGTTTTTACAATCAGGTTTCAAGTCCGACAGGAACGCATGGGAACGGCGTTCCTGTAAGTTAAAAAAAGAAAATGAGCGTACATTATTATTTCGGGCGGTGAGGGATGTCTTGGGTTAGTTACCACACCACCACCACCACCCCCTTACCAGGACTGGACACATATTTTCACTGCATTCTAACTAAACCTTTCTTTACATCCAGCCAGATCGACATATTTGATAAGACATTACCGTCCAGTGGTGAAGGGAGAGTGTCCCTATGGGATTTTTTTTTTGGAGTGGGTGGGGGGGAGTATTTTCGGTCCACTTTAAATACTTTAAAGGTTAAACAGTTTATTTTTCTCTTTATGAATTCTTTAAATTGTAGTTTTCATTAATGGGGAGGGGGGGGGGTGGATTCTGGGAGACAGCGATCTTCTAACTCAGCGGTTCTCAACCTCTGGGTCGCGACCCCATTGGGGGATCGAACGCGCTTTCACAGGGGTCGCCTAAGACCATCTGAAAACACAAACATTGTACAGTTATGACGTAGCAACGAAAATATTTTTGTGTGGGGGGTCGCCACAACATGAGGAACTGTATTAAAGGGTCGCGAATTAGGAAGGTTGAGAACCACTGTGCTAACTTGTTAATATCTATCGCACAATAAACTATTGCAGTGTAAAGGGTGACCACTGTTCCTACCAATTGTATCCGTTATGAAGCATCTTCATTTTTGCTAAATGATTTTATTTATTCATCATCATCATCATCACCATCATCATCAGCATTATCCCCATCATCATCATGTCCCTTAGTCCTTGGGCCGTTGGGGCTCCACAGATGACATGAAAACTATCCTTCTCCATCCCTCTCAGTCTTCTGCACTGCGCATAGCATCGCCTAGTTTTAATCCCATCCACTCTTTGATGTTATCTTCACATCTTTTTCTCTGTCTTCCTCTTCTTCTTCCTCCTCTAGTTGTGCCCTGCATGATTTCTTCTTCTTCTTCTTCTATATATTAAGGGCCCACGATCAATTTATTGATCATTATGGCTCCTATGAATGTAGATGGGATTTGCAATGTCTCTGTGCCTGGTGTTGATGGGGATATCTCACTTGTTACAAGAGTAACTGTTTGAGGGTATCATGCACTAGGGGTTGGAAGGCCTGAGGCAATAGACGCAAATGTGTCAAGTGTTGTCGCCTCAACTGTTCCTTTTGGAAGCTTGTTCCAGTCCCTGATAGTCTTTGGTAGGAATGAGCAGTTCCTATACTGACTTCTCGCTGGTATGAGCCGGAACAGCCTGTCATGGCCTCGTCGCTGTCTATGGGGGAGAGGGACGAGTTTCTGTTTAGTGCCAGAGCAGTGGATTAGCCCATTATTTATCTTGTAAATCATGGAGAGCCTGGACTGTCGTCGTCGTTCCTCCAATAGTGACCAGCCCAGTGTTTCCAGCATGCTGCCAACACTAGAGGTATTCCTGTAGCGGTTCAGGACAAAGCGTGCTGCCCGTCGCTGTACTGCCTCCAACCTGTCGATGCTCTTCTGAGTGAATGGGTCCCAAACCGAAGATGCATAATCTTTGGCGAGCCCCTGTTTTCTGGTCACGTGGCCATACCACTCAAGTTTACGCTTTTTTATTTATTAATAAATACGAACTTTTAAAGATGGTTTATTATTTTATTTTAAATATC
This sequence comes from Omphiscola glabra, assembly GCA_964017045.1. Lineage (NCBI taxonomy): Eukaryota > Metazoa > Mollusca > Gastropoda > Lymnaeidae > Omphiscola > Omphiscola glabra. The sequence continues at coordinate 6,587,794 of OZ024807.1, read as the reverse complement.
ATGATTAAGAAATGATAATAATAATTCGGCAACCGGTTTGTAAAGATCAACATCTGGTTTCAAAAGCACAGGAACATTCACAAGTTTTCGATGAACATCCTTAACTTAAGTCTGACATCTTGTGAAGATTTGTGTTAGGCCGATTAGTCCTTCATAAAAGGCAGATTGCGAATAATTCGTGCAATAGCCGGTGTTAGGCTATTACAGGTGTTATGTGCCTCTAGCAATCAGTTGTGATCATAATTGGATCAGTTGTGACCATAATTAGATCAGTTGTGGCCATGATTAGATCAGTTGTGACCATAATTAGATCAGTTGTGACCATGATTAGATCAGTTGTGACCATAATTAGATCAGTTGTGACCATGATTAGATCAGTTGTGACCATCAGACCCAATTTTGTGACTGTACTTAAATAATTTCGTTAAGCCCACTTGTTGGAAGCCACCAGTGTCTCACAAAAGAATCACAGACAACAAAGCCACATCTCATTATTTATGCATACAAATTTATTTTTTTGTAAATTAATGAAAACATAATTCCATAAAGTTGACCCGTACACAATGGCATTCTACACACAAAAAACACACACTTATGTGTACATGGCATCACACTCTTTCGTGTATACATGACATCACATAATACTATTAATACTCTTGTATCCGACATCGCACACTGCACATCATTTTCATGTGTACATGACATGACATGTGTACACTGCCTTCACTTCCATGAAACAATTGGCCACTGATTCGCACTTGTATTTACATGACATGTACACAATTTATGCAGGAGTACATCCCTTCCGCATGCAATCATCAACACCTTCAATGAGAACAAATTCACAGCACCTTGTATTCACCCACTGTACCACATACACATGTTCTATTAGTCATATGTGGACCAACACATACACTGTTTACTGCATGTATAAAGACATAACTATTTTACATTTATGGTAAATAAATAGTATAGTTTTAATTATGCTCCTAAAACTTGCTTCAAGACGTGAATATCAGGCATTCCTATTTCATATCCCCAGCATTCTTAACATTCTTTTCCACATAGATTGATATAAAGCCTTTTAAAATGTCTCGGTTAATTCATTATCCTACCTACATATGTTAAAATTACAAATCTTATTTTAAAATATTTTTTTGTACATCCTAACATTTAGGTACAGATACAAAATAATGCTATCCACCAAACAGACAATATCCAAAAGCACATTTCTTTAACCATTCCGTCCCTTGGTACACAATCCTTATCTATCCCCTTATCCCTTGGATCCATGCGTACGTGGAACAAGCTCCACATCAAATGACCACTTATGCAGCTACCAAACACACACGCCATCTCCATCAGCTCAAAAATACATGAACACTTGGCATTGTGATTTGTTGAATACTCCTTTTCAAAATAAAGTAGGCAGTTGTACCATCATATGATAATAAGAAGCATTTTTTTTTTTACAAATTCTTAACAGTATTTTACAACTCAGATGTGCCTAGTACATCAAACTATACACCAACAAATGGTTGTTAATCATCATAAAACAACAACAGAAATTGATTCAGTAAATAATTTATAAAAAAAATATAATTTATATCGATTTAAAAATGGAAATCTTAAAATTGTTTGCAAAATTTTGATATTTTTTTCTCTTTCTTTTTCAAGAAGTTTAAAAATAATTTAAAAATAGGTCTCTAAGGTGAATTTTTTTTTTATATTTCTAATTGAAAAGTTGAAAACTTATTGAAAGAAAACAGTTGTCCTATTAAATACAGAAAGTGATCTGACATACAGACTATCAAAACAATTACCTCTCCCATGGGGGGCTGGCTGGAAGGGGGGGGCTGGGTGGAAGGGGGGGCCTGGGTGGAAGGGGGGGGGCTGGCTGGAAGGGGGGGGGGCTGGGTGGAAGGGGGGGGGCTGGCTGGAAGGGGGGGGCTGGGTGGAAGGGGGGGCCTGGGTGGAAGGGGGGGGGCTGGCTGGAAGGGGGGGGCCTGGGTGGAAGGGGGGGCCTGGGTGGAAGGGGGGGGCTGGCTGGAAGGGGGGGCTGGGTGGAAGGGGGGGGCCTGGGTGGAAGGGGGGGGCTGGCTGGAAGGGGGGGGGGCGGCATCTCTCTTGCTAATACTGAGCAAAAGGTTTTCCAGTAATGCAGTAGAAATGAATACGTACATCAGCAAAAGGGAAGGATGGGTAAAAAAAAAAAAGGACATTTTGATAAATAAACTTTACAAAACGGAATAAGCACAAACGCACACACATTTCTCGTACACACACACACATTTCTCGCACACACACACACACATTTCTCGTTATATTTGAACACCATCTCCACTGAGGCCTTCTTTGAGCAAATGAGTTTAATAAAGTCAACTACTCTCTGCCCAGACAGTGCCTCGGCACCAATACTAAAAACATATGGGAATTAAAGGAATTTATTTCAGTGTATTTATCATCTATTGTGCACACTGACTGGCCCGGGCCACATGACATTTTTAATTCCTAAAATTGTTAAAAATATCACATTGAAAAAAAACAATATTTATTCATTTGTGCTGTGAAAATTCTGTGAAAATGAGGCCCAGACTTATTCACCCACGAGACCCTCCCCAAAACTTTGAGATGGGGCATTTGATCGAACTCCAAAATAAAACTATCGCAAAACTTTTTACTTATTTAAAAAAAAAAAAAATTAACAATGCAAAAGGATTTCAGAGTGATTACAGCCACAAATATTACAATACAGTATAATGCATCCGTCTAATAATATTTCAAATGTGTTGAAAGTAAACTGTGTTATATTGGCACTATGAAAGCCTACCATTAAATTTGTTGCACATTAAACAATGGTATTTTCCTGTCTGTGCAGGCTGAGCTATCAACTTGAAGTGCTGCTGTGGCCGGATTACCGTGGGCAACCAGACCAGAGCTATCAACTTGAAGTGCTGCTGTGGCCGGATTACCGTGGGCAACCAGACCAGAGCTATCAACTTGAAGTGCTGCTGTGACCAGATTACCGTGGGCAACCAGACCAGAGCTATCAACTTGAAGTGCTGCTGTGACCGGATTACCGTGGGCAACCAGACCAGAGCTATCAACTTGAAGTGCTGCTGTGACCGGATTACCGTGGGCAACCAGACCAGAGCTATCAACTTGAAGTGCTGCTGTGTCCGGATTACCGTGGGCAACCAGACCAGAGCTATCAACTTGAAGTGCTGCTGTGGCCGGATTACCGTGGGCAACCAGACCAGAGCTATCAACTTGAAGTGCTGCTGTGACCGGATTACCGTGGGCAACCAGACCAGAGCTATCAACTTGAAGTGCTGCTGTGTCCGGATTACCGTGGGCAACCAGACCAGAGCTATCAACTTGAAGTGCTGCTGTGGCCGGATTACCGTGGGCAACCAGACCAGAGCTATCAACTTGAAGTGCTGCTGTGTCCGGATTACCGTGGGCAACCAGACCAGAGCTATCAACTTGAAGTGCTGCTGTGACCGGATTACCGTGGGCAACCAGACCAGAGCTATCAACTTGAAGTGCTGCTGTGTCCGGATTACCGTGGGCAACCAGACCAGAGCTATCAACTTGAAGTGCTGCTGTGACCGGATTACCGTGGGCAACCAGACCAGAGCTATCAACTTGAAGTGCTGCTGTGGCCGGATTACCGTGGGCAACCAGACCAGAGCTATCAACTTGAAGTGCTGCTGTGTCCGGATTACCGTGGGCAACCAGACCAGAGCTATCAACTTGAAGTGCTGCTGTGGCCGGATTACCGTGGGCAACCAGACCAGAGCTATCAACTTGAAGTGCAGCTGTGTCCGGATTACCGTGGGCAACCAGACCAGAGCTATCAACTTGAAGTGCTGCTGTGGCCGGATTACCGTGGGCAACCAGACCAGAGCTATCAACTTGAAGTGCTGCTGTGACCGGATTACCGTGGGCAACCAGACCAGAGCTATCAACTTGAAGTGCTGCTGTGACCGGATTACCGTGGGCAACCAGACCAGAGCTATCAACTTGAAGTGCTGCTGTGTCCGGATTACCGTGGGCAACCAGACCAGAGCTATCAACTTGAAGTGCTGCTGTGGCCGGATTACCGTGGGCAACCAGACCAGAGCTATCAACTTGAAGTGCTGCTGTGTCCGGATTACCGTGGGCAACCAGACCAGAGCTATCAACTTGAAGTGCTGCTGTGGCCGGATTACCGTGGGCAACCAGACCAGAGCTATCAACTTGAAGTGCTGCTGTGACCGGATTACCGTGGGCAACCAGACCAGAGCTATCAACTTGAAGTGCTGCTGTGACCGGATTACCGTGGGCAACCAGACCAGAGCTATCAACTTGAAGTGCTGCTGTGTCCGGATTACCGTGGGCAACCAGACCAGAGCTATCAACTTGAAGTGCTGCTGTGTCCGGATTACCGTGGGCAACCAGACCAGAGCTATCAACTTGAAGTGCTGCTGTGTCCGGATTACCGTGGGCAACCAGACCAGAGCTATCAACTTGAAGTGCTGCTGTGTCCGGATTACCGTGGGCAACCAGACCAGAGCTATCAACTTGAAGTGCTGCTGTGGCCGGATTACCGTGGGCAACCAGACCAGAGCTATCAACTTGAAGTGCTGCTGTGTCCGGATTACCGTGGGCAACCAGACCAGAGCTATCAACTTGAAGTGCTGCTGTGGCCGGATTACCGTGGGCAACCAGACCAAACAACTATTTTCTCAGCACTGAAATCTTGAGAGTGAATATGAACTATTACCCTTCACAATTTATAGTCTGGAGACACCCCGCCCCCCTCCCCCTGTTACTGCTGGACAAACTTGCTCAAGTTGAGATGAGGTAGATTTCTTTCATATATATATATTGTATAAAACAAAATTTAAATTAAAAAAAAAATACACAAAGAAAATGAACAACACATTCCTCAAAACTGTTAAAAACAAAATACAATAGTAAATTAAAATAATAATTAAAGCAAGAAAAACACGCATTAATCAACCAAGTGTCAACCAAGTGTCAACCAAGTGTCAACCAAATGTCAACCTGACACCCTTAAAGGCCATTCTTTTTCGCATCCAGAATCAACAGTTCAAACTTTGCATAATCAGGTCAAGGAAATGTATAAAACTATAAAAAACGTAGATTTTAAATGAATGAAAAAAAATAATTTTTTGTTTAAAGCAGGTAATGCTGAATAAACTATGTAGCTTTTTTGTGAAGTAAAATATCTCATTAAAAAAATATCCAAAATTGATCATTATGTCATTCATTCAAAATGCTGTCATTTTTGTGTGAGTCTTGCTGTCATTTTTGTGTCTCTAGTTGTCATTTTTGTCTGTGTCTTGTTGAAGATAGAAAAAGTTCTACAGTGACAGTGCTTGGCAATATAAGCAGCACTGAGGGCTCTAAACATTTTCTGTGGCTCAATTAACAATTGCAATATATAAAATATCCCTGGGAAAAGACAAAAATGCTATCAACGGACTCATACAATCTCAACATTCAACCACAGGAGAACTACGGTTTTTTGCAGATGGAATAATTTCTTTAATACTATGCCAGGATTTTATTGAAACTTCAAAGTGAAAAAAAGGATTTATATTCAATTTCCAATTTATTGATGGGCAATTTTTTTTTCTTTTTCTTCATTGAAATGGAATTATTATTTTAAGTGTGACAGGCCTTGATAACAAACTACAATGTGTAGTGTGTTGCCTCTTGATAACAAACTACAACGTGTAGTGCGTTGCCTCTTGATAACAAACTACAACGTGTAGTGTGTTGCCTCTTGATAACAAACTACAACGTGTAGTGTGTTGCCTCTTGATAACAAACTACAACGTGTAGTGTGTTGCCTCTTGATAACAAACTACAACGTGTAGTGCGTTGCCTCTTGATAACAAACTACAACGTGTAGTGTGTTGCCTCTTGATAACAAACTACAACGTGTAGTGTGTTGCCTCTTGATAACAAACTACAACGTGTAGTGTGTTGCCTCTTGATAACAAACTACAACGTGTAGTGTGTTGCCTCTTGATAACAAACTACAATGTGTAGTGCGTTGCCTCTTGATAACAAACTACAACGTGTAGTGTGTTGCCTCTTGATAACAAACTACAACGTGTAGTGTGTTGCCTCTTGATAACAAACTACAACGTGTAGTGTGTTGCCTCTTGATAACAAACTACAACGTGTAGTGCATTGCCTCTTGATAACAAACTACAACGTGTAGTGTGTTGCCTCTTGATAACAAACTACAATGTGTAGTGTGTTGCCTCTTGATAACAAACTACAACGTGTAGTGTGTTGCCTCTTGATAACAAACTACAACGTGTAGTGTGTTGCCTCTTGATAACAAACTACAACGTGTAGTGTGTTGCCTCTTGATAACAAACTACCACGTGTAGTGTGTTGCCTCTTGATAACAAACTACAACGTGTAGTGTGTTGCCTCTTGATAACAAACTACAACGTGTAGTGTGTTGCCTCTTGATAACAAACTACAACGTGTAGTGTGTTGCCTCTTGATAACAAACTACAACGTGTAGTGTGTTGCCTCTTGATAACAAACTACAATGTGTAGTGCGTTGCCTCTTGATAACAAACTACAACGTGTAGTGTGTTGCCTCTTGATAACAAACTACAATGTGTAGTGCGTTGCCTCTTGATAACAAACTACAACGTGTAGTGCGTTGCCTCTTGATAACAAACTACAACGTGTAGTGTGTTGCCTCTTGATAACAAACTACAATGTGTAGTGTGTTGCCTCTTGATAACAAACTACAACGTGTAGTGTGTTGCCTCTTGATAACAAACTACAATGTGTAGTGCGTTGCCTCTTGATAACAAACTACAACGTGTAGTGCATTGCCTCTTGATAACAAACTACAACGTGTAGTGCGTTGCCTCTTGATAACAAACTACAACGTGTAGTGCGTTGCCTCTTGATAACAAACTACAATGTGTAGTGTGTTGCCTCTTGATAACAAACTACAACGTGTAGTGCGTTGCCTCTTGATAACAAACTACAATGTGTAGTGTGTTGCCTCTTGATAACAAACTACAATGTGTAGTGTGTTGCCTCTTGATAACATTTTAACTCTGCATTCTATCAAATTTTCCACAGCCTTCAAATCACAAAAATAAAGCATTTTTTAACCCCTTGATGGACCCAGTCCACAACCTTGGGGGACCACCAGTCCACAACCTCGGGGGACCACCAGTCCACAACCTCGGGGGACCATCAGTCCACAACCTTGGGGGACCACCAGTCCACAACCTCGGGGGACCACCAGTCCACAACCTTGGGGGACCACCAGTCCACAACCTCGGGGGACCACCAGTCCACAACCTCGGGGGACCACCAGTCCACAACCTCGGGGGACCACCAGTCCACAACCTCGGGGGACCACCAGTCCACAACCTTGGGGGACCACCAGTCCACAACCTTGGGGGACCACCAGACCTGTCGGAGACACTTCTAATATAATTGTTATAAATTAATGTGGACGTTGCCGACACTAGTGACATTTAGATATAATTAATGAAGAACTATTGTAAACCTTTGGGATGATGGCGAGCATACGTATTGGTTGGTAGTTAGTAACTGCAAATCTCAGATGTGGTGGAAATACAAAAAAAGAGAAAGCAAAGATGCTAATGGGCTCGTCTCTTACTGCATAGATCCTGAGAAACCTATAAAGATTTAAAACCAAACTGCAGGAATCTTCGTGGCTCAGCAGTTGTTAACCGTTGCCACGGTGACCAAAAATGTACATTACAGATATTTTCAAGAACTGATGATATTATTGCATAACAGAAAAAAAATCGGCTGGTGACAGTCACACTTGTAAGTTTGTAGAAATATTTAAAACAACATCAACAATGGATACAAGGGTAGACAACTTATATATAACAACAGAAATTATGCTTATGTTTACCCACTTTCAAAACCCATTTAAGTAATTATAAACAAACACTGCCGACATGATAAACAAACACTGCCCACATGTTTTGTTATTATTTGTTTTTTTAAAATGAATTCCATTAGTAAAACATTGGAGTTTGAAATCATTTCACCATGCACTTCAAACATCGGGTGCATAAATCGGATGATTATACATCAGGTGCATAAATCGGATGATTAAAATAAGATTATTGTTATTTAAAAAAATTTCTGACAAGATTAACTTAAAAAAAAATTAAATCAAATTTTTCATCCTAAAAGGTGGCCATTACGTTTGTGACCGTGCACAACGTCATCGTATTCCAAGACAGCTCCGTTGGTTTCTTTGTGTGTTAAACAGATGAGTGCTTAACACTAGATGAAAAAGTATTTTGCATTATTTGATTTTTGCTTATCTGCAAGGTGAAACAAGGTACTGGGTAGGTTTATGTATAGATATATTTATAATCTGGGTAAAATTAAAAATTATGGATAAGAATTGCGTAGAAAGAAAAATGTTTATTCTGCCTGTAAATAACACAAAACATTTCTGCATAGCCCAAAAAAACGAAAAAAAAACAACATATTGAGAAGACAAGGTGAAATGCATAGGGGGTTTCAAGGTCAAGAACAAAATCACAGGCCAGGAGTGAAAATGCACCAGGACCACTGACCTACTTCTAATGTAGTTAGTTAGTGGCATCCGGTAGTGGCATCCGGTTCTCAGATGAAAAAAAAATTATATATATATTGCAACATCGTGTTTGAAGATATTCTCCTACAAACAGCTTTGATTATGACATGTGAGTAGACCATTCGTAAAGTATAATGACACAAAACAGTAGTGGCCAAGCTGGCATGAAAATTCAACATTGCCAAAATTCATCATAAATTTTCTGCACTTGTTGATAAAGTACAGTAATACATCAAAATGTAATAATTCATATGGTTCAATTTAAAAAAAAATAAAAAGAAAAGAAAGAAATCTCGTTCAAAGGGTGAAATGAACATTTAAATAATTTAAAACATGGCTGAATGTTCATAAACGTATTCACAATCAAATAATATGCCTGAATATTATGTCCTTCGGTTATTTTTATTTTCATGATTAAAAAAAAAAACCCACAGTAAAATAATATGTACTCCCGGTGAAGACGTCATCGCTACTATCAAGTAAGTTGAAAATAGGTTAGCTTATCACAATGATACCGGTCCGTTGGCCGCAAGATGAGGTTCTGACCCGCGGCTGGCGGAACTGACGGCCGAGTGGGAGTCGTCGTCCATGCTCTCCAGGCTTCCGTTGTTGGCAAAACTGGAGTCGCAGTTCCTGCCGCAAACGTCTGAGCCTGAGCTGGAGCCAGACTTGCAGTAGTTGTTGAAGTCAAAGGTCCCTTCTGGGGAATGGCAGAGGTAACATTATTCGAGGGTGTCTTTCTGTTTGGACAGATTCTTGACTACATGGATAAACAGAAAAAATTTAAAGGCAGCTCATTGAAATATAAAAGAACATGATTTAAACCAAGAAGCAGGACATGATGAATCAATTGTAACAGATTCATTGCCATATTATCGCAACATCAAGCAAGATGATTTAAACCAAGAAGCAGGACATAATGAATCAATTGTAACAGATTCATTGCCAGATTATCGCAACATCAAACAAGATGATTTAAACCAAGAAGCAGGACATAATGAATCAATTGTAACAGATTCATTGCCAGATTATCGCAACATCAAACAAGATGATTTAAACCAAGAAGCAGGACATAATGAATCAATTGTAACAGATTCATTGCCATATTATCGCAACATCAAGCAAGATGATTTAAACCAAGAAGCAGGACATAATGAATCAATTGTAACAGATTCATTGCCAGATTATCGCAACATCAAACAAGATGATTTAAACCAAGAAGCAGGACATAATGAATCAATTGTAACAGATTCATTGCCAGATTATCGCAACATCAAACAAGATGATTTAAACCAAGAAGCAGGACATAATGAATAGGTTCAATCCTGGATTCATTCAAAATCACATAATACTGTGAACCAAATCTATTTCAGTCGCAGTGATATTTGCTACTCATGGATGTACCTGCGACACCCGCCTTACGTAGCAGACACGTAAAGCATACTCATATCTGAGCACAGCCCGAGATCTAAATCTAACCAGCTGCCCAGTGATTGAAAGGCAAGGAACATAATGGAAGCATTACTTACCATTACTGCTGAGGTCTGTGTTTGTTGCCTGGTCCTTCATTGCATGCTCGCGCAGGACCTGGTCTCGACTGTTGGGTCTTTTCTCCTCCTCTTGTGCTTGCCCCCGTGCATCGCGTTGCCCATGTTGCAGCCCAGACCCCTGGCACTGTAGCAAAGTTCTGAGCTGGGAGGTGGGCGGTCGGCGAGGGGGCCCCCAGGCGTTTCTGCTGGTGCGGATACGGTTTGACGCCAAAGTCTACCACGGCTGGATAGCAGGAGGATATCCTATCCATGGATGCATGAGTCGACTTATCCAGGCGTGGCTGATCGTACGCTCGTGACCAGCTGTAGTCAAAGTTTCTGACCTGGCCGTGGTGGCCCCCAGAGTGGACCAAGTTTTGTTTATTGTACAACGCATGGGGGATCCCCGATGAGTGGATGAGCTCATGATCCCCGGGTTCTGAGTATTCGTGGTTAAGAGGTCGGCCCAGGGATCCAGCCTCGGTGTAGAATGAGTGCAGAGGTTGGTTGGGCGTTAGAGGCAGAGTGCGGTGCTGCATGGGGTATGTGGCTTTCTGGTGCTCCATGTATGCCAGTTCTGGAATAAGCACAAATATATTGTTACATATCAATGATTATCAAGTGATAGAGAAGACACTGTAATCTCTCGACAACTATAACTTTTGCTTAAACCAGTTCACAGACAGTGGGTAATTACTACTGGCCTGCAGCGCCATTGGTGAAGATGAGTTTATTGTCAGTGAATGATACAAGAACTTGTCCCAGCTCCGTTACAAAGCTGAAGTGTTGCATAATAGTAAATAGATATGCTTACTTCCATTACATCCCAGATGGTTATTTAAATTGATATGCTTACCTCCATTACACCCGAGATGGTAATAGTAAACAGATATGCTTACCTCATATTACATCCCAGATGGTAATAGTAAACAGATATGCTTACATCCATTACATCCCAGATGGTAACAGTAAACAAATATGCTTACCTCCATTACATCCCAGATGGTAATAGTAAATAGATATGCTTACCTCCATTACATCCCAGGTGGTTACTCCCTGCATGCTGGCAGGAGACCTCGCTGCATGTCTTCTCGCCATTACATCGTGCCAGGTTGCCATTCATGCCATTGCCCTGTAGGTGCCAACAGTTGATGGTCATTTTAGTACACAAGTAGGAATGATTGCAACAAGAGATGGTAAATACAGTCAGGGCAGGATTTACTGACAGGCCGTGGCCTATGGGCCCTGCGAAATAAGGGGCCCAAAAATGGGAGTAGTATATAAAAAAATATTATTTTGAATTTAAAAAAAAAAAAATGCAAAATGTTTTATTTTTCAAAATGGGGCCTCAAATTTTTTTTGGCCTAGGGCCCCTAAAATTGTAAATCCGGCCCTGAACATAGTATAAAATTTTGTCTACACCCCAAGTCAATGGTGGGTGTACCATCTTCAGAGCTAATAAGGGGGGGGGGGGGGTAAGTCAGTGAGATCATACAAATAAATAGTTAATTCAGATGGCAATAAACCCTGATAGAATGAGTGGACTCATTTATGATGATTTATTACAAAACAATAGAAACACCCAATCAAACAGATTCATTTCGTGTGAAGCTTCATTTTGTCATTCAGGGCTGGCAAGCTAGACTCACATAGAACTGTTTCGGTCGGCCGTCCCCGTGGACGTTGGTCTGCACGTCATACTCCGCCAGCGGGTTCACGTCGATGTTCATATGGCCATGGCTCTCATGGGGCGGCCCGTGACCGTTGGCCACGGGAATGCTGCCGTTGGCTGGATAGAGGCCGCCGTTGGGTTTTGAGTGCGTGGTGTCGGCAAAGATGCATCGCGACTGGTCCTGGAACTTTTGTTGTTGATTGTTGCACAGGTCTGGAGAGAGAGAGAGTGTGTGTGAGAGAGAGATAGAGAGATAGAGAGAGAGAGGGAGAGATAGAATAGAGAGATAGAATAGATATATATATATATATATAGAGAGAGAGAGAGAGAGAATAGAGAGAGAGAGAATAGAGAGAGAGAGAATAGAGAGAGAGAGAGATAGAGAGAGATAGAGAGAGAGATAGAGAGAGAGATAGAGATAGATAGAGATAGAGAGAGATAGAGAGAGATAGAGAATAGAGAGAGTGAGAGAGAGTGAGAGAGAGATAGAGAGATAGAGAGAGAGATAGAGAATAGAGAGAGAGATAGAGAGAGAGAGAGAGAATAGAGAGAGAGTGATAGTGAGAGAGAGATAGAGAAAATACTTGGCATCAATAACATCTTAATGTTGTCTAGAGCAGTAATAAAGACGAATATATTTTCTAGAGAGGTAGAAGTATTATAGTTAATCCAAGGCACACTGGACAACGATACATTGGACCACGGTACATTGAAAATTGTTAAAAATGTATCTAGAAAATAATGGCCATTTTGTTTAGGATGGACTTGAGTTATTTTGTGTCTTAATGCATCACATAATCCCCCTCATGTAAGAAAGGAATTGCATACATTCGTACAATGTTTTTCTCTTAAGATAAGGTCTGGTATGTCAGAGCTTATACAGTTCAGAGGTTATGTAGTTCAGAGGTTATGTAGGTCAAAGGTTATAAAGTTCGGAGATTATGCAATTCAGAGGTTATTTGGTTCAGAGGTTATGTAGGTCAGAGAACTCACTTCTCCTCTTCTGCTGCCTCTGTTTCCACCAGCACATGGTCACCAGTACAAACAGAGCAAGCAGCAGAGCTCCCAGGACTATTCCCAAAATGACCGGCTGCTCCAGGGTCTCACTGCTGCGGCGGTCACCTATGGGCGCATCGGTGCTGCGCTCAATCTCCGGGACCAGATCTCCTGCGCCAAAGTCAGGTACAGTGGTCACCCCTGAAAAATACCATTTGTTTACTTTACATAGACGGCACAGTTTATAGAACGACCCTACTGTTGATTGAACAGTTTACACAGAGGGTACAATGCATAGTACAAGATAACTGTCAACTGTCATTATCATTAAACATATAAGACAAAATCATTAGGGAACAACCGAGTAGACATTTTCACCGGGCACCAAATCCTAGTTTTTTTGTTACTACCTTTTAACAAATCCAGGTGTGAATCCGAGTAACGTTTGTCACATTTAATCCGAGTACCGTTTGTCACATATGACAAAACACGCTTTTCACTTCGTTGATTTAAATACACGAATCTGTGCTACTAGAGCTAGCAGAATTAAACGATGAATTATCTCTATTTGCTATCAAACTCATCATATGAGTCGATGTTTTACAACATTACAAATGATGGGTGCAAAAAAAACAACAACAAAAAAAAAAAAATTGACCAAAATCGGACTAGTCTAACAATTTTCATTTAAAAGTTGGGACAGCTAAGGGGAGATTATTCAGGAATTTTTCTCATTTGTTTTCTAATTTTCTAATTTAACTTTTAAGGACATAAAGATTTGTTTTTTCATGGCTATAATTCAACACACACACATATATGCATATTCTACCTACACCTAAACATATAACTAACAAGCATGTTAGCTACTTGCAAATTAACGTTGACCAGATATCTAGGGGCTTGCAATGCTCCAGTGAACCTGGCAGTTATGTCGTTTACCTCTCGGCTTGGTTCGTTTCACCACCAGGTTGCTGTACTGGCTCTGCCCCGCCATGTTGAAGCTCCTTATCTGGATGCGGTAATCTGTGTTGGCCATGAGGTCGCGGATGACCTCACTGCGGATCCCGGCACCAAGAACTCTCTTCTCCGTGTCCTCCTCCTCTGAGCCGAATGGCTTGTAGAAGATGATGAAACCTTCAATGGGGGAGGCCGACTCAGCCTTGTACTGAAAACATCAATTTTATAGTTTGAAAACATCAATTTTATAGTTTGAAAACATCAATTTTATAGTTTGAAAACATCAATTTTATAGTTTGAAAATATCAATTTTATAGTTAGTTTTATCAAAATTTAGGTTAATCTGGGATGCTTGTAAAAAAAATTCATGAATTAATTTATGTGCACGTTGAAGAAGTCAGAAACGTGTTGAAGTAGTCAAAAAACATCTCACTCATCGTTGAGGTTGATCGTTAGTGCAAGAAAATATATATGAATAAAATGGGGGATGCTTCTATCCTCTTCTAGATATTAAGGGCTCCTTTAATTGGAACAATAATAACAAGGAACAAAGTCGCTGACAAATTAAACAGATTTGCCAGTGCCAGAAATGGCTTAAAAGTCACAGGGACAATGCTAACCTGCCATTTGACCCCAATCCCATAGTTCTCTTGGTAGACGACTGGCGTGGCCTCCACAATCATGGGTGGGGAGTCTGGGGGCCGGGCCTGAGCGTGGGGCTCAACCTTGAGCTTAAAAATGTTGGTGTTGGCTGAGTTCTTGTTGTCGTCATCCTCGTACACAGCAAGCACGCGAAACTTGTAGGAAGCTCCTGAAATGACAATACAGCAAGGGGTATTGAGAACAAGTGGTATTGGGAGAAAGGAGTATTGACAACAAGTGGTTTTGAGAGCAAGGGGTATTGAGAACAAGGGGCATTGAGAGTAAGTGGTATTGAGAGCAAGGGGTATTGAGAGCAAAAGGTATTGAGAGCAAATATTATGGAGAGCAAGGGGTATTGAAAACAAATGGTATTGAGAGCAAGGGGTATTGAGAGTAAGTGGTGTTGAGAGCAAGCGGTATTGAGAGCAAATGGTATTGAGAGCAAGTTGCATTGAGAGCAAGTATTTTTGAGAGCAAAGGGATATGGAGAGCACAGTTCACATAAATAATAGAGCATTTTTACCACTACTGATGTAGCTGCAATTAAAAACTACTCATCTAGTAGGAACATTTAATTCCAAGTGTATCAATTAGAAGAAATGAGCATGTTCTATAAATAGCCCAGAGTAACTCACCAACTTTAAGATTGGCCACTTCGAACCTTCGAATGTCATACGTCAAGTGGGCGTCGCTGGTCTGCCAGGGGCCTTTTTCCGGGTGCATCTCTTTGAACTGTACTTTAAAAAACTTGATGGTCTGACCATTGCCTTTGTCCGGCACTGACCAGTTGAGCATCACAGATCGATCAGATAATTGGGTCACAGTGGGAACTGACGGGGCGTATTTGGCTGCAGACAATAATTTACAGACCTTCAATATACGAAAATTGTACTAAACATATTTAATATATAAATTTTTCGAATTTGTGTCACAAATCATGAAATTTTGACTTACTTCCCTTTAGAAGCTTAAATGATTTGAGTCATCGTGAAAGGGCAAGGACTTACGTTTCTCGGCATCCGCTTGGGCTCCCACCCCATTCTTTTTCTTTTTTCTCTTGTCTCTCATGCTGGGCTTTTTCCGTCTCCCGTTCTTCTTTCTGTCTCTTCTAACGTTTTTCTTCCTTTGAGTGTTGTCCTTGTCATCTTCAGATGGTTTCATCGGCTTCTTTTCGGGGGTTATCAATTTTTCTGCCAGAAGAAGAACGATATCAATCAATATTATGTTATATCTCGAAGTGTCTCTCAAACTTTTCAATCTTTGAGAACCCATGAAATAATATTTGTGTCTCTGAAAGACAAAAGAATACATTGAAAATACCATTATAAATATAAAAATAATTTCTTTTATAAAATCGAGGTCCAGGAAGAACCAGTTTGAGAAACACTGGACATAGTAGTAAAAATAGTTATTAGGATAAAAAAAAATAATAACAGTAATAATTTGAATAGAAAACTATCAGATAATTTATAAATGAACACAACTCTTGAATTTAAATGTGATGTAGTCTGAAGTGTCAGGTTTACTGAACACAATATCTTTCAGTTGTTGATTCTTTCAACACACAAAGAATAATCTTTTTACATCAAATAATCAAGATGCCCCGAACCAATGTTCCCTCTAAGGCTTGCTGGTTCGTGTGCAAAATCATAAAGTTGTGCAGAGTGCAGCGTATCTGTTCGAATGTATATTTATAAAAATTTGCTGGGCGGATGCTCAAAACTGCTGCGCGGCATCTGTGAGGTAGCTACGCAGCCGCACAGCTTAAAGGGAACATTGCCTCCATCTACATAATCTGTACAGTGTTAGTACAAAGGATAGTTTTTAAAAAAAAACAGAAAAGAAATTTAGCACCATGACAAACAAGATGATCAAACAAACATACAAACAAACAAACATCACAGAAATCAAATCACAGGGATTCCCCACCTGTTGTTTTGGGCTGCACCCTCGGATGGCTGCTGACCTTCAGGCTGAGAATCCCGTACTTTGTCCCCAAGATGTTCGTGGCCATGCACTGATAAATACCCGAGTCCGCGGTGGTCACTTTGGCAAGAACTAGGCTACCTGTCAACATGGTTTAAAAAAGATGGAATAAATATCAAGAGTAAAATAAGAAGCAAATAGAAAGTGCAGTGAGATGGTGAAATAGATAATAATACTTCATTCTGATACTGATAGAGTTCCTACAGATGGAATAAATATTAGTATGTAACGTAATGAAAAAATTTCTGCAAAGACGGTTCATTAAAACAAACATTTATATAATCCATGAAATTTAATGAAGTCTGACCTTCATTATCACTGGCGAGCTCCCTTCCGTTATGGTACCAGGTCAGTGACGGCTTAGGGAGCCCTCCGTAGGAGCAGACCAGCTCCACTCTGTCCCCCACCAGGACGGTCTTGCCCGGCTGTCTGACCACTTGCACCACAGGCGGCGTGTGAACCTCGAGGGTCACCTGGTCAGTCCCGCCATCACCCAGGTGGCCGTGGCTGGTGCACCTGTAGGTCCCCGTGTCTTCGTACTGGACCGACTCAATGTGGATAAAACCTGTAGGTGGAGGAATTAGGATAATGAACATCACCACGGGAAAATTTGAATATCATTCTACCGGCACTTTAAAACGATTTTTTTTTATGTCATATTCAATTGATGACAAGTGGAAATGCTGGGTTAAGAATAGAAGATATAGACTGAATAGAATATATAGACTGAATAGAAGATATAGACTGAATAGAATATATAGACTGAATAGAAGATATAGACTGAATAGAAGATATAGACTGAATAGAAGATATAGACTGACTAGAAGATATAGACTGAATAGAAGATATAGACTGAATGTTCAGCTTTAGATAGAAACTAGATTTTTGCTGTCATGCCCCGCACATGAGACACGTTATTTACTTACCTAAATCAGAGATATTAAATCGACCAATGGGAAGGCTGCCTCCCAGTTTGCTCCAGGTGATGTTCGCATCAGGGTGGCCGTAACTGGGACACTCCAGGCTCACGTCTGCTCCTAGGGCCACTTGCACATGCCTCCTCATCCCGGGCATTATCCTGGCCAACGGAGGCAACCCTGTCAACAAAATAAAACCATTTAAAAAAAAAAATATTTACAAACATTTCTCGATTGATGGCTGGTTAAAAATAACCACCAATAACAAGTGATGTCCCCAAAACTACATACTTGATGAACCAATTGATTGGGTATTCGGACAATTAGATGTGGCAGTCAAAGAGTTACCCCCCCACCCCCCACAGAAGTCCCAAACAACAATCCATTCCATCTTTTGGCCCTGGTAAAACACTAACCGCTCTGCTGCTGGCACAATGTCTCTCCACGTTTTAACTGGAGGAGACAAGGACATCAGAACCAATAACTGCCCTGGTTTATTTCCTACACAGCAGCCAGCCACGGAACCCCTCACAGTGAGACCCCCCACGCAAGCAAAGCGAGAAAATCTGAGAGTTACACCAGCTATCTCAGCCCCAGATAGACACTGAAATAATAACACTGGCCACCATTTAACGTGTACATGATAGACACTGAAATAATAACACTGGCCACCATTTAACGCGTACATGATAGACACTGAAATAATAACACTGGCCACCATTTAACGCGTACATGATAGACACTGAAATAATATCACTGGCCACCATTTAACGCGTACATGATAGACACTGAAATAATAACACTGGCCACCATTTAACGTGTACATGACAGACACTGAAATAATAACACTGGCCACCATTTAACGCGTACATGATAGACACTGAAATAATAACACTGGCCACCATTTAAGGCGTACATGATAGACACTGAAATAATAACACTGGCCACCATTTAAGGCGTACATGATAGAGTGAAATTGAGTTTGGGTGTAAAGAGCAACATTACGTAATCATTAAATAATGACACCCCCCCCCACTAACCGACGTAAATAACAAACACAAATACATCGCAACCCCCTCCCCCAACCACAAACACACACACGACCCCCGACACACAACATACACATTTCCCCTTTACAACAGATGAACTGAATTAAAAAAACGTACGGTACAAAACCTGTGAGTTGTTATCCTGTACAACCAAGTTGACAACCCAAATAGTCAACCATTTTGGGGGGGGGGGAGAGAGAGGGGGTATTTCTTCCAAGAAATGGTTAGTGTGGGGTGCAGGGTGCTGGGAAGGGGGCGAAAACAAAATCAAGAGAGTGAGAAAGAGATGGTTGCAAGAAGAGATGTAGTGACGAGGGAAGGAAAGGGGATATCAAGAAACACATCCTAATACAGAGATGGAGTGGGGAGAAATAGGGGTAGGGGGTGTGGGGGGTAGGAGTGTGCGTGGGGGGATGAGGATACAGCACAGTATTGATAGACAACTCATTTGTTGATTAACAGAACATCAGCGCCGATGATGTGACGAGGACCCGGACAAGAGAGATGGATGAACAGTCCCTAGATGGGAAAGTAATGCTTCATCTAAAACATTAATATGCTATCGTCTGGCTGTGCGTCGTCCCCCCTCGAAGATTAACAGAGCCGGACGCCGTCCACACTCCTTGCGCCCCTCCCCCGCCCAATTTTTGTCCCCTCCAGGGTCCTAGACAACCGTAATCGAACTGCACAAGATCCATCCCCACCCTCAAGGGGTTTCCTCTTGATGTACACATTCCCCACTCCTCTTGATGTACACATTCCCCACCTCCTCCCTTTTCAGTCGCAAGATTTCTAATAATTTTGAGTCTATATTTGTAAAAGAAGTAAGAAGCAAAGCAACCAGGCTCCCACTTTATATTAGGGTCACTCTGGGGAGCTAGTCACAATCTCATCACTGTGCCTACAGGGAGAATTAATTTTCAATCTTGGCGAAAGAAATGGATTAAAGCGGTGGATCTCATCCAGTGGCGTTGGAACGGGGTGGAGGGTTCGACCGGGACAAAACTTTAAAAAATTTATTGGACGGGGCGGATTTTTCGGTAAACTGCAGAGTTATTTCTTCGGAAAAAAGTGGGGGGGGGGGGATCTTAGCCCGCCCCGGGCGGCACTAACCCTAGCTACGCCCCTGATAGCATCATTCATTCATATACACACAAAGTATCTTGGGTGGGCTAAATTAAAGATACCCTCCAACGACCGGCCTGTCGCAGTAGCCACCACACGGATATTACTAGTCAAACTCCCCCGGTCTAAGGCTGGGTCGTTACAGCGATTGATGTGACGCCTGTTAGCTCCCTAATGAGCTGCCAGCATGCTACCTCTGTCACATGCTATACCAGTTTTTCACGCTACGATGATGGGGGACCGGTGTGTTTGCTGTTGGCCTCACGGCGACCTGTCCTAAAAAGGAAAAGAGTGGGGGGGGGGGCGACACAACAGTCTCTAATCATCCACTCAAATCTACTGTCTCGTCGGCTTGTTAACATAACCAATAGGCACACGGTAAAATTTCGATGCTAAGTTATTTTTGAAAGTCTGCCCGAGTCTGGGGGTCTCCACAGGTATGGTGTTCAACCGTTGCACCGATCTGTAGACCGGAAGTCATCATGCATACGACCGTAAAGGTCAAACTGACCGATCGTCCGTAGAAAACAGCAGCATAAGTTTAGGTGCGGTATTTCAGTCAAATTTGTGTGCATGATGTCATAAACCGGAAACAGGGATTCAAGAACTCAGTCGTGGTGGAAAGTAAAGTACTTGAGCAGGGGGTTGGTTTAAAGCAGTGGTTCTTAACCTTGTTGGGGGTACTGAACCCCCAACAGTTTCATATGCGCATCCACAGAACCCTTCTTATAAAAATATAAATCCTATCGCGAATCATATGAGTCGGGTGTGTGTCTCATATGAGTCGGGTGTGTGTCTCATATGAGTCGGGTGTGTGTCTCATATGAGTCGGGTGTGTGTCTTGACCTCTGCCGAACCCTTGAGACTGACTCACAGAACCCCTGGGGTTCGATAGAAACCAGGTTAAGAACCACTAGTTTAAAGGAAGGTTTACTGGTTTTAGGAAAGGGTGGCTGGTTTTAGGAAAGGTTTGTTGGTTTTAGGAAAAGGTGGTTGGTTTTAGGAAAGGTTTGTTGGTTTTAGGAAAGGGTGGCTGGTTTTAGGAAAGGTTTGTTGGTTTTAGGAAAGGGTGGCTGGTTTTAGGAAAGGGTGGCTGGTTTTAGGAAAGGGTGGCTGGTTTTAGGAAAGGTTCGCTGGTTTTAGGAAAGGGTGGCTTGTTTTAGGAAAGGGTCGCTGGTTTTAGGAAAGGGTGGCTGGTTTTAGGAAAGGGTGGCTGGTTTTAGGAAAGGATTGTTGGTTTTAGGAAAGGTTTGCTGGTTTTAGGGAAAGGTTGCTGGTTTTAGGAAAGGGTTGCTGGTTTTAGGAAAGGTTTGTTGGTTTTAGGAAAGGGTTGCTGGTTTTAGGAAAGGTTTGTTGGTTTTAGGAAAGGGTTGCTGGTTTTAGGAAAGGTTTGTTGGTTTTAGGAAAGGGTTGCTGGTTTTAGGAAAGGTTTGTTGGTTTTAGGAAAGGTTTGTTGGTTTTAGGAAAGGTTTGTTGGTTTTAGGTCAGGGTGGCTGGTTTTAGGAAAGGTTTGTTGGTTTTAGGAAAGGGTGGCTGGTTTTAGGAAAGGTTTGTTGGTTTTAGGAAAGGGTGGCTAGATTTAGGAAAGGGTGGCTGGTTTTAGGAAAGGTTTGTTGGTTTTAGGAAAGGGTGGCTGGTTTTAGGAAAGGTTTGTTGGTTTTAGGAAAGGGTCGCTGGTTTTAGGAAAGGTTGGGTGGTTTTAGGAAAGGGTGGCTGGTTTTAGAGATGGGGTGTTGGTTTCGTGTTAAAACCACGAAAAAAAAAAACAGCGAAGGATTTCTCTTAGGCACAGCACAAGACGCATAGTAGCTATCTCACACACACATATCCATGGGTGTCATGCACAAGACACATAGTAGCTATCTCAGACACACACATCCATGGGTGTCATGCACAAGACGCACAGTAGCTATCGCAGACACACACATCCATGGGTGTCATGCACAAGACGCACAGTAGCTATCTCAGACGGTTACCGGAATTTTGATCGAAAGAAATTTCGTCGACGGAAATTTGATCGAACGCAAATTTG
Source organism: Omphiscola glabra (assembly GCA_964017045.1). Lineage (NCBI taxonomy): Eukaryota > Metazoa > Mollusca > Gastropoda > Lymnaeidae > Omphiscola > Omphiscola glabra. Next base: position 6,566,242 of record OZ024807.1, on the reverse strand, counting down.
GTCGAATCTTTTCTTCAGCACATAATTTAAATTTTTCGCCCAATTTCTTTTTGAACCCACTATACTATAGATTAAAACAAAATAATGCGTTAAAAAAAAATTTGACGCAAAATTTTAACGCGTAAACTAAAAAAAAGATTCGACCAAATTTCCGTTCGAACAAATTTCCGTCGATCAATTTTCCGTCGACGAATTTCCGGATACGATCTCAGACACACACATCCATGGGTGTCATGCGGTGCTAATGGAGCAAGGATGTCTTGTGGTACGTTTGGAGCACACGATGAAGATGACGGGTGAAAGGGGGCCAGGTGGAGTGCAAAACAAAAATTTCTTGTTCTAATTTTGACATGGGAACATCGCCATAAAGTCAGGGCCCCATAATGGCGGGAAATTAGGTGCAGGGGAAGATAACCGAAGACGATAAATTAGCACCATTACTGCGCAGAAGGAATGGCGGTGGGGATGAGGGGGTGGGGTGTTAAATCTCGCGGCCAGACCTGTGAGAGAGTTTTGGAAACAAAATCGACCCTATTCTTATTTATTACAATTTTTGCGCTCCCATAATCCATGGTGACTAGTGAACACAACACGTGTGGAGAAACAGCTTGTAAAAAAAAGAAAAGAAGAAGAAGACGAAGCGAGGGGTTTAGTTTTAAAATAAATCAAAGCGCGAGTCGGCCATGTTGCTAGGCTAAATTAGGAAACACGTTTAAGTCAATCAAGCAGCTGTTAACGGGGTTTACCCCCGACCCCCCCTCCCCACAAAAAAAATCAAAAACACACTTATAAAGGACTCTTAAACCTAAAACAATGATATGGATACAACTGGATTTTAAAAAAAAATCTCCCGGAATAAAGCCCACACTTGTACACATTGGTGACTCCGAATAGTGACGGGGTGGAGTCGCTGGACGTTCATGTTAGCTTTATGGAAAACAAAGATGTTATACAATTTCTCCTCAAATGGAAGGGTCGGGTAAGCAAAACTCTTTCCGTGGAATTATGTGCAGCAGCTCGGAAGCAGCTCTCAGAAGCAGCCATCAGAAGCAGCCCTCAGAAGCAGCTCTCAGAAGCAGCCATCAGAAGCAGCCATCAGAAGCAGCCATCAGAAGCAGCCCTCAGAAGCAGCCCTCAGAAGCAGCCATCAGAAGCAGCTCTCAGAAGCAGCCATCAGAAGCAGCCATCAGAAGCAGCCCTCAGAAGCAGCTCTCAGAAGCAGCTCTCAGAAGCAGCTCTTAGAAGCAGCTCTCAGAAGATGGTTCTATAAAGGATCCAGCTTGACGGTGGGCGCAGTGAAACAAAAAACAGAGGCCTAATCAGAGTAATAAGAGGGGTTTACTAGAACTCTTGACTAGCTAGCTCTGGGGGCAGGGTTACTAGAACCCTTGGCTAACTAGCTCTGGGGGCAGGGTTACTAGAACCCTTGACTAGCTAGCTCTGGGGGCAGGGTTACTAGAACCCTTGGCTAGCTAGCTCTGGGGGCAGGGTTACTAGAACTCTTGACTAGCTAGCTCTGCGGGCAGGGTTACTAGAACCCTTGGCTAGCTAGCTCTGGGGGCAGGGTTACTAGAACTCTTGACTAGCTAGCTCTGGGGGCAGGGTTACTAGAACCCTTGGCTAGCTAGCTCTGGGGGCAGGGTTACTAGAACTCTTGACTAGCTAGCTCTGGGGGCAGGGTTACTAGAACTCTTGGCTAGCTAGCTCTGGGGGCAGGGTTACTAGAACTCTTGACTAGCTAGCTCTGGGGGCAGGGTTACTAGAACCCTTGACTAGCTAGCTCTGGGGGCAGGGTTACTAGAACCCTAGACTAGCTAGCTCTGGGGGCAGGGTTACTAGAACCCTTGGCTAACTAGCTCTGGGGGCAGGGTTACTAGAACCCTTGGCTAGCTAGCTCTGGGGGCAGGGTTACTAGAACCCTTGGCTAACTAGCTCTGGGGGCAGGGTTACTAGAACCCTTGGCTAGCTAGCTCTGGGGGCAGGGTTACTAGAACCCTTGGCTAACTAGCTCTGGGGGCAGGGTTACTAGAACTCTTGACTAGCTAGCTCTGGGGGCAGGGTTACTAGAACCCTTGGCTAGCTAGCTCTGGGGGCAGGGTTACTAGAACCCTTGGCTAACTAGCTCTGGGGGCAGGGTTACTAGAACCCTTGGCTAGCTAGCTCTGGGGGCAGGGTTACTAGAACCCTTGGCTAGCTAGCTCTGGGGGCAGGGTTACTAGAACTCTTGACTAGCTAGCTCTGCGGGCAGGGTTACTAGAACTCTTGACTAGCTAGCTCTGGGGGCAGGGGTTTAAGCGGTGGTGTCAATTATAAAGATTCAAACTACTGAACATTCACTATTTTTAGCGAGAAAAGACAGAAATCATTTATTTTTTTTAAAAAGAAAAAACAAGTCTACAATGGAGGCAACCACCATCTGCCTCGTTAAGATAGCCCTAGAGTTGGTTTATAATGAACTAAAAATCATTTTATCATTACATGCACACACACACCTCCACCACCTCCGTTACCCAGTGCACCAGTACCACAACCACCTCAACTACCACCGCCACCTCCCCCAACCCAATAAACACCCACATCAATACCACAATGGTCACCTTCACCACCACCTGATCACAATATCACCTGCACCCTCTCAAATCCTCCCTTATTCTATACATCCAGAAAGTCTCTCTCTTTCTCTTGTTCTCTCTCTCTCTTTCTCTTGTTCTCTCTCTCTCTTTCTCTTGTTCTCTCTCTCTCTTTCTCTTGTTCTCTCTCTCTCTTTCTCTTGTTCTCTCTCTCTCTCATCAGCCGGAGATCTCTAACGTATTCAGCACCTCAGCACCTCATACTATGTTACTTTTGATCTACGCACCCCAAAACATTACCTTTCTACCCCCCCCCCACCTCAAACCTAATCCTGCATTACCTGCACTCCACCAATCGGAGTGTCCCAGTACCGTCACCCACACGACGGCCCGCACAATGGACTGGGTTCAGAGCCAGGGGCAAACCTCTCCTCACATCACATGCAAGGCTGCCTCCAGTAATTGCTAATCGTAGCGTACAATTCTTATCACAATTTTGGGGCACAGTCTCATTCAAGTTGGGACAGTCTCACATTCAAGCTGGGACGACTAAGGATTTGTGTGTGTATACAATCATGGGCCTGGGGTAGTGCTTCTAGTGTGTGCAACGTTTGGCCTGTGGAAGAGGTTCTGGTATACAGAACCTTTGGCTTGAGATAGAGGTTCTCGTGTGTCAAGTCTTTGGCCTGAGAAAGAGGTTCTGGTATACAGAACCTTTGGCCTGAGAAAGAGGTTATGGTATACAGAACCTTTGGCCTGAGAAAGAGGTTCTGGTATACAGAACCTTTGGCCTGAGAAAGAGGTTCTGGTATACAGAACCTTTGGCCTGAGAAAGAGGTTCTGGTATACAGAACCTTTGGCCCGAGAAAGAGGTTCTGGTATACAGAACCTTTGGCCCGAGAAAGAGGTTCTGGTATACAGAATCTTTGGCCTGAGATAGAGGTTCTAGTGTGTGCGGCGGTTGTAACAGTTCTAATGTGCCCTAACAGGTATTGGAGATATTAAGGCGAGATATTAAGGCTACTCTGTGTGCCACCTTGATGTGAGTAAAACATCAAATAACGGCTAGGAATGGGCCTACATAGCTGTATAACATAAGCCCGTCTGACATCATTGGCGACAGCTGTTTGTACAAACTGACTATTTAACAACCTGTATGTAGATCAATGACCACTGTATGTACAAACTGACCATTTAACGACCTGTATGACTGTATGTACATCAATGACCACTGTCTGTACAAACTGACCAGTTAACGACCTGTATGACTGTATGTACATCAATGACCACTGTTGTACAAACTGACCATTTAACGACCTGTATGACTGTATGTACATCAATGACCACTGTCTGTATAAATTGACCATTTAACGACCTGTATGTCCATCAATGACCACTGTCTGTACAAGCATTTAACGATCTGTATGTCCATCAATGACCACTGTCTGTACAAATTGATCAATTAACGATCTTAAGGGGAGGGAAAAAGAGGGAGAGGGAGGGGGAGAGGGAGGGGAGAGAGAAAGAGAGCGAGGAGGGGAAAGAAAAAGAGGGAGAGAGAGAAAGAGATGGAGAGAGAGGGAGGGAGAAGAGGGAGAGAGAGGGAGGGAGAAGAGAGAGATAGAGGAGGGTGTTAGAGTTATTTTTTTAAAAGAAAGTTTGTGTAGATACTTTCACTTTCAGACAGGCACTTTGAGAAAGTCTAAGTGACTGCTCTACGTGACTGCTCTACGCCACTGCTCTAAGTGACTGCTCTACGTTACTGCTCTTAGACATGCCATTCCGATACAAACATTGAAAGTTAGTCACCGGAAAGTCCCTGGTCCCTTGACTAATGGAGAAAGTACACAACCGGTGAAATTCATCGAAAGACAAGACAGCTGGCAGAAAGAAAAGACAGCTCACAGAAAGACAAGACAGCTCACAGAACGACAAGACAGCTCACAGAACGACAAGACAGCTCACAGAACGACAAGACAGCTCACAGAAAGACAAGACAGCTCAGAAAACAACTAGACTCTAGTCGTTCGGGTTATTTAGAGCTGGAGGTCGCGATTTGAGAGGCGGGCGGAGAAGGAGGCGATATATATATATATATATATATATATATATATATATTTATATCGAACTGACATTATAAACACAAACCGAAAATAAAATGCCTCTAACATCAAAAAAATAGAAACGTTTCACGCTATGAAAAGCCCTAAAAAAGCGCCCCCCTCCCAATCCGCCCCAGTGTAAAGCTCTTCAGCAGCGCCCCCAACCCGCTCCAGTGAAAAGACCACAATCTGGAAACGCTTGGAGCCAAACATCACTGACAGTGAATACTCTCGTTTGTAAGACTCGCCCCGAGGGTTTGAGTGGAATTTCTAGTGCCCATTGACGGGGGGATGAATGCAAGTCTTCGAGGGACGCACCAGGGCAGAATCAGACAGGGGTTCTTAATAATAAGTTCTTATTTTGTGCGTGTATGCGCGCGCGTTTATTTTATAAAGGAGGAATTTGGGAGTGAAATTTTTGAGAGTGGATTAGGGTTTGGCCGCCGGTTGGGGTATAACTGGGGAGTTAGGGGCTAATGTAGCTACAGCCGGTCCCATCTAAGTACCGTCACTTCTAGGTCTCATTTTATCATATCAACCCCCTCGAAACCCACCCACACCAAACACGACACCATCAACAGAAGCACCCAAAACCCATCGGTGTTCGTACTTATTCGGCAACCTTGATAGAACTTACCAAAGGTGTAAGGGAAGGGGTGGCAATAAGGGAAGGGGTGGTAATAAGGGAAGGGGTGGCAATAAGGGAAGGGGTGGCAATAAGGGAAGGGGTGGCAATAAGGGAAGGGGTGGCAATAAGGGAAGGTGTGGCAATAAGGGAAGGGGTGGCAATAAGGAAAGGGAGGCGGGGGCGGAGGAATTGCTGAGTTTAGAAGGACCAGAGATGAATCCACCCGAGCCAGTGTGAAATGGTCGGCTTGTGTTACTGCCCCGGGGTCACGGAGCCAAACTCTGGAGTAATCGTCTGCCTGTCTGTACTACAAACGCTTTGTGGTTTCAGTGAAAGTATTAATAGAAGATGCATCCATCTTTGATATGGACAAGAGATCCCGCTAACAAGTGAGGGGACATAAGTGTGTGTGGTGGTGGAAGGGTGGATGAGCAAAGTCAACATGAGTTTACTTGTACTCTAAGACACGAGAACTGGACAGTGAGAGAGAGTGAGAGAGAATGCGTGAGATATACAGAAGAAGACAGAGGCAGAAAGGGAGAGACATCACTAAAGAATTGCTAGAGAAATAGGCAGACAAGGAGTACGAGAAAAAGAACGAGGGAGGGAGAGGGAGAGAGAGAAAGAAGGAAAAGTGAAAGGGAATGACATAAGAAGAGATAAAGAATAGAAATAAAGACAGAAATAGAGACAGAGAGAGAGAGAGAGAGAGAGAGAGAGAGAGAGAGAGAGAGAGAGAGAGAGAGAGAGAGAGAGAGAGAGACCAAGTATTGGACAGAGATAAAGACCAGCACGCCAGCAAACATGCATTCAGCGCTAACAACAGCGAGAAAGCCCCACCTGATCTGGAGCGGTCCACTCGTATTCCAATGACCTTGTGTGACGTCCTGTTGTGTCCAGAGACAGGGTTGACGGCGACACAGCGGTACTCGCCAGTGCCGGAAGTCGACGTGATGTTCCGCACGACGAGATTTCCAGAGGGCAGCTTGTGGATCGAATCTGAGGAGAGAGAAGATATCGTCAGTTGATGGGATGGATTCGGAGATGAATCTTTGTGTATCGATTACTGTGGGTGGCAATTTCTCCAAATACACGAAGCTGTAAATAAATTAGTGTGATTGAAAAAAAAATTGTGTGTGTTTAAGGGGGGGGGGGGTGGGATCAGAGAAAGAGAGAGAGGCAGAGAAAGGGAGAGGTAGAAAGAGAGAATAAGGGGGGGGGTAAGACAGGACACTTATAAAATATAAAAAGAGGACGGGAGGGTAGGCTTAAAGAGAATATCTTTTATAATCCAACTTAACATTTAAGAGACACGCCTACAATGCTCGAACATTACGAGACACGCCTACAATGCTCGGACATTACGAGACACGCCTACAATGCTCGGACATTAAGAGACACGCCTACAATGTCCCGGTTATTTGCACAATACAAAGACCATCTTATACCCTCTTTGACTATCTTATACCATCTTTGATAATTCAGGTGCGTTTCTATTTACCCCCACCCCACCCCGGCCTTCTAAAACGGTTGGTGAATCCCAGTTATTTATATCCAGATACGCCACTGGCCATCCACAGGGGAACATTTTCTTATTTGAACGTCTGAATTCCTTATACCTATTGCTCGGGACGCCCATGACCGGATGGTGAACTACTGATAACACCTTCTTATAATTTTTTTTTTTTTTTTTTAAAGAACCCCCCACCCCCGATTTCTTATTAATTAAAAGGTATAATTATGAACAGAACTCACGGTCTACACAAAAGATAAACTCCCTAAGTTGCTTAAGTCCCGTCCATATCTCATAATTACCAGGGCTCCGTGCGATTTCCCTTTAAATCTCATCGTAATTACCGGCCTACCTCTAAGCCTTTTCCGCCTTTCATCTCGGGTAGGTCTCTATTTATCCCGGCCGGAAACTTACACCCTCAGACCCGGATGTATAAGTAGGTTTTTAGTGTGGATTCCTGGACGGTAACGGGCGCCAAACAGTGAGATCTCGCCCCCCCCCCCCCCCCACTCTTTTGTCTGGGAGTTCGGTGACATGCATGATGTATGCGAACTTTCAAATGCTTCCGTTTGGCTTGAAACAAGTGAGGGCGCCGTCGCCAAACAAGCGCTTAACTTTCGGGGCGACTTGCGGTAATTTTATCTGCCATGAGTAGGTGGTGGGGAACACAAAAAAGTAGGGTGGGGGCGTCTGTGATATATTCGAAATTTTTTGACGTAACCTTGCCGACTAAGGAAAAAAAAGGAGGGAAAAAAGGAGGGAAAAAAGGAGGGGGTGAGACAAATAGATTTGAGGAGGCGGACATAATGGGGCGTTTCAAACTGGCATGTCTGCCAAACGAGATTATTGCATTTTTTTTTAATTGAACGCTGGGGCCGGGGGAGGGAGGGGCTTAGATCACAGCAGTTCTAGGACCGTGAAAACTTCGTGAAGTTTGCAAACTGTGTTTAAACTGTTTACTTTAAGTATTGAATAACACTGGGGTGGGGGGCAGGGGGTGGGGGCGGACGGACGACGCTTCATCTTGGTGTCAGTTACAGAGGAAACAATAACAGCCAAACAAGACAAGATTCAAACATACCATCATAGCATGGCCACTTTAACTAGCATGGGCACTTTAACTAGCATGGCCACGTTATCTAGCATGGCCACTTTAACTAGCATGGCCACTTTAACGATCATGGTCACGTTATCTAGCATGGCCACTTTAACTAGCATGGCCACATTAACTAGCATGGCCACTTTAACTAGCATGGCCACTTTAACTAGCAACTAGCATGGCCACTTTAACTAGCATGGCCACTTTAATTTGAAGTATGTCATCAGACGAAGCGTTGACAAGCCTCTTGAAACTCAATTTCTGGTGTCTTGAACATGGCATATGTAATGACACCTTCTTCAGTGTTTAACTTGTCTTACTCTTGATTGTGACATTATTATCCACGTCAGCTGGCCGGAAAAAAATGGAGGGTGTGTCTGTGTGTGTGTGTGTGGGGGGGGGGTGATGATTACACCACTTACACAACACCTGAGGTAATCTTACACCACCTGAGGTAATCGCTTTGTATTTAACCATGTAACAATTGCACCAACTTTCTCCTCTCCTAATTTATATTATATTTGTCAGACCCATATACTTTTCATGTAATGTCGTCGATATATAAATGAAATCATATCTATGCATGTACCAATATATGAATATGAAGTCATACTTTCCGAACGATGTTCATGTCTCGCAATATTTAACATAGATGACGTCATCGTTATGCGCTGTCGGGGTGCAGTATTTGTACACCAATGACGTTTTATGTTACTTCCTAGTAAACCTGCAGCTTCCATTGTCTGATCTGCCCCCCCCCCCTCAACTCCCCTTTACCACTTTCATTGAGTTTGTTTAAAACCCCCAAAATTTCAGGTGCAAAAAGTAGGGGGGGGGGGAGAGGGGGTAGCAATATAGAAGGGGACAAAAATAACGCGGGGTGCTTATCTTTCCTTGACATCTCCCCTTAAAGCATGGAGTCAGCTGAGGGTGGGGGCGCCGCTGCTCGCATCTCCAAGAGAAATCTCCTACAGTCTTTCACACGTGCCACGTTTCAAATCCACCGGCGCTGAGGCGTACAGCGGAGATGTACCCGGGCCTTCAAGATCTTCCGCCGGTCTGAGCCCAGAGAAAGAGATAGAAGCTGGAGATACCTCGCACAACTGACACACACAACAGCGGAGAGATATTTGAGCTCCTTTCATGTGGCTGGGTGAGAGGAATTCCCGGTCTACCCCATCACACACCAGCCCCACTCCCACAGCCCTCCACAATACATGCATTGAATATGTATTATATATTATAAACGTCAGACATGACTATGATTTTGACTTGTTCTGATAGTGAGCTTTTTGTCTGACCTGTCAGTCAGCAGGCGATTGCTGAAAAAAAATATAATTAATTTTAACGAAACTTCTTCGAGCTTGGTTAAATATCTGGAAAAAGGGGGGGGGGGTGTGGGGGTAAATGTTATTGAGGTAAGTTTCCATTACATTGCTACTGTACAGCCATTACTGTATGGATTTAATAATAGTCAGTATGAAAACGATAGAAATATCTACTTAAAATAGTCAATGCTATAGTCACTATAGAGCTCTAACAGCCAGTGCTATAGAGATTTCACAAAAAATACTATAACAGTTCAATAGCCAATACTATAACAGTTCAATAGCCAATACTATAACAGTTCAATAGCCAATGCTATAACAGTTCAATAGCCAATACTATAACAGTTCAATAGCCAATACTATAACAGTTCAATAGCCAATACTATAACAGTTCAATAGGCAATACTATAACAGTTCAATAGCCAATACTATAACAGTTCAATAGCCAATACTATAACAGTTCAATAGCCAATACTATAACAGTTCAATAGGCAATACTATAACAGTTCAATAGCCAATACTATAACAGTTCAATAGCCAATACTATAACAGTTCAATAGCCAATACTATAACAGTTCAATAGCCAATACTATAACAGTTCAATAGGCAATACTATAACAGTTCAATAGCCAATACTATAACAGTTCAATAGCCAATACTATAACAGTTCAATAGCCAATACTATAACAGTTCAATAGCCAATACTATAACAGTTCAATAGCCAATACTATAACAGTTCAATAGGCAATACTATAACAGTTCAATAGCCAATACTATAACAGTTCAATAGCCAATACTTGAATGGCGCAATATCCAAGTACAATACTAATTAATTAGCCAGTAAGTTATACATAAAAAAATAAACATCTTTTGCAACTTTTGATGGAAAAAACCCCATAAATATATATTCATAAAAACAGCGATGCGACAGTCTATAGACTATAGACAACAAACAATCAAACAACAATCACAATATACTGATGAGACAACAACAGTTCTTACAACAGATATTCGGAGTAGGCCGGCTTCACAAAGCAAGCAATCCATTTTGTCACCGAAGAGTACAAACCCCAGCTCTCTTTTTAACAAGCCCGCGAGATAAACAAGGACGTCCGACAGACCCGGGGCGCCCCCCCCCCCCCCCCGACTTCAGCAGGCACCCGCGAAAACCACGCACCCAGAACGAGCTCGGGAAATCTGCTGGACTGTGTCGTGTCGCACATCCATGCTAGTCCCACAGCACACCTTCGGGGGTGCGGGAGCGAACGTTGGGGGGAAACGGGGAACATCCTCAACAAACGTGTTGTATTTATCACGGCCATGAGTTGTCACACCTATGGGGGCGTACCACGACGGGGTGGATCAGATGGATCGCACGGATATATGGATCACGGTTAGCAGCCGCAGCCGTCAAGCGGTTGTGGTGACGTAGCGACGCGTGACGACCAGGCGTTAAGGAGACGACACACGCACACAGGAGTTACCGGGTTCGATATAAATGACGTCATTTATCGATACGCCCGATCAGTAACTATCAGTGACGACACACGCCGGAGTTAATGGGTTAATACATGACGTCATTTAGTGTCACGTCTAATCAGAGCCGCAGGTTACACTTGAGGAACTATATTCCATTGCTTCTTTGAAATAGTTTTTTTCCATATACATTATTAAAATAAGACCAAATTAATAATAATAAAGATATCATTTTTAAAAAATGTTGTGAATATTTAATTCCATTCGACACCTCCCTATACATGTGCCAGTCCAATGGGGGCATTCGTATATTCTTCTTCTTCTCATGAAAGTATTATGCCTTTATACCCCGTCTGGGGCATAGGCCGTCCACAACAATTTTACACTCATCCCGGCCCTGTGCTTTCCTTTCCAATTGCTTCCAGGTGTAACCCATATTTTGTATTCGTATAAGGTGTTTAAATTGCACCCTCATCCCGCAACCACGATTTGATAACCGCTGTTAATTCACGTCCGAGGTCTCGGGCGTACATTATTTAACCGGTGGCGCCACCTCCAGCAGTCGCAGTGATGGCTGCGTCAGTGTCGTACACCAACTAGACAACCCCCCCCCCCCCCCACATAGGTTGGCATGCTTGCATCCCCACACAATCCCCTCGCCACACGAAAAATGACCCCTTTACACGCTACGTCATCAATTCTTCATTGGCATGCGGGCTCAGCTTCTGGCCAAAGTATATTAATTCAAAGATAGAAATTTATAAGTCATAAGCCAATGAAGCTCTCAGGTCATAAGTTCAAGTCCGACTCCATGTCAAACTACCAATTTAAATGTAAACAAAAAATAATCAATTTTAACCTACAACAAGCCAGTACAGCAGTGTTACTGATACTAGACATGAGACACACACAAAAATCACCCCATTATAGAATTTTGAGCGCTATATATCAAATGGCAAGAAAAAGTCCCCAACACGGATGTCCTGTCTCAAACAAATATGTGCAGCGTCCCAGCCATTTTATTCCAAAGACGCCTCCGCTGGCTTGGACACGTCAAGCGAATGCAACCTGGTCACATACCAAAGGACGTGCTGTACAGCGAGCTGGCGACAGGGAAAAGGTCAGTTGGACGGCCTCGTCTCAGATACTTAGACATATGCAAAAGAGACATGAAGGCGGCCAGCATCAACATCTCAAATTGGGAGGACCTGGCGGAGGATCGATCCACATGGCGGGGCATCGTCAAGGAAGGATCACTACGTGCCGGGGAGCTCTACGGGGCGGAAGCAGCTGTAAAGAGAGCGCAGAGAAAGGCCAGAAAACACTGCTCCACCGCATTCGTGTGTGGGACATGCAAAAGAGACTGCCACTCGAGGATCGGTCTCACTAGCCACACCAAGAGATGCAATCAGAAAAGATAAATATATCGTCTATCGTAGACGGAAAGATGCCATACATATATATGTATACCCGCGTCGTACTGTTGAAATACAAAAATCCATCAGTAGATCTCAATAAGAACGTTTTTGAGCCTCGTATCGTTTATTCCCGTCAACCGTCACCTACACCCTTGGCAACCCCCCCAAATCCCTCGCCCATGGGTAGCAGGCAAAATATAATGGCTTGGCGTTTAAAAAAAAAAAAGTCATTTAATGTCTCTGAGTGTTTAAATATGAGTGATTAAATACAGGCGTTTAAATACGAGTGTTTAAACATGAATGACGTCAGATGACAAAAACAAGCACCAGAAAACAGCATAGAAGCCTAGAAGCCAAAGTGCTACTGAGATTCAAGGCTAACCAATCAAGTAATCAGAGCTATGGCGGAGCTATTCAATATTTCATCAACCGCTTTCAACCACGCGCCCAATATCAACAACAACAAAAACAACAACAACAACAAACCCATCTTTACCAACTTGATATTCCATTTTTTTTTTTGCAAATCCAACCAGTTTTAAAATCTTCCAACACCGTGCACAGTTTCGGAAACAAAAAGGGGCGTGTATTTTGCTCCACTCGGGTCTGCTTTACCTTTGACCTCGGCCGGCACTGCCAAGATCTGAGTGATGACATCGCTTTATCTGACCTTGGGATGGGGGTGGGGTGGGGGAGGGGGGCATGGATACGACTGAGTACGTGCACTGCAGGGTATGGCAGTGATAGAAGATGTGGGGCTTTAGGGACTGTAGCACGTGTCATTGGTGCTGATGAAGTGAAGAAATCAGCACGCTAAGGAAACGAAGGTGCTAAGAAATTATCACGCTAAGGAAGTGAAGGTGCTAAGAAATCAGCACCCTAAGGAAGTGAAGGTGCTAAGGATATAAATGTGGTACAAAATTTGCATGCTAAGGAATGGAATGTGCCAAGGAAGGGAAGTGCTAAAGAAGTGAGATGCTCCCTTTCTAACATGTGTTTGTTGATGTAGCCCCGTACTGTTGTTTTTATCAATGCTGTCATAGAATCAAACGCCACGAGGCGGCTCCCTGGTTCCGCCCCCCTCTGCCCCACGTTGACATCACTCATCTGAAATAAACGTCTAACTTACATGCCAGGCAGGTTGGTTGGACCGCAACAATTTAACCCCAGACCACGTGTGAGATCTCGGGAGTATTGAAGACGATTCAGTTTATGGTGACACCCCCACCCCCCACGCTGACACCAATAGATCGGCAAGGTGGCACCAATAGATCGGCAAGGTGGCACCAATAGATCGGCAAGGTGGCACCAAGCTATCAGATCACCGAAACCAACCAAGTGGTTTTTATAAACCTCCTGTTGAGTAACTAAACTAATTTGGTGGCCAAAATAGTGCAGATTATTGGGAAGCCAGTGATCTATTGCCCCGTACTTTCCATTGTAACTGAATAACTTTATCGGAAATAGTGATGTCCAGCCTTTGGCCCGCGGGCTACATTTTCGGCCCCTATTGTATTTTGGAAGCTGCGTACCATAGCAAGAAAACATTCATGATTGATATAAATTAAAGGGTTAAAGTATCATCAAGTGGTGAAAGGGATCGCTAAGTGGCGAGGGGATCACCAAGAAGTGAGTTTATCATCAACGAGTAACGTGATTACCAAGGTGTCAGGGCCATCCAAAAAAAAAAAATAAAAAAAAATCTCCACTATAAACTTGAGTTATCTTGAAAGCAACCAGCATTTGAGATTGTTGCTTATGTCCACCAATAACTAGGCAACCATCAGGGAAATGAACGATCGGGCAGCATTGACAAGCCATACAGACGATTTCTGGCACGCCATCGACAATAAATTGGGCGTGCGAATTTAGCATGATAATTACGACAACAACGTCGGCATGATTACAAGCTTAAAATTAGGCCAATTTCCGTCGTCTGCATTTCTCCCAGTTCCACCCCCCCCCCCCCCAACCCCCAAAGCACTTGTGCTGGTTGCAGACACGTGATCTGCAGAACAACAACAAGGGGACATTAATGTGCAAAAATATATGAGCTCTTCCGGAGCTGGAGGTGTAGCAGGAAGTCATGGGCGTAGCTTTATGGATAATTTATAAGATTAGGGCAGTGTGAAGGCGGATTGGAGTTAAGGGGAGGTGGGGATTCTGGGTAGAGACGATTTTTTGGGAAATGTATAAAAGTGATTAGGTTAAGATCGAGGAGAGCGGGTGAACGAGAAACATGGGATTTTAACCACCTGTGTGTGTATGTGTGCGTGCGTGCGAAATTATATGTTTGAGTTTGAGACATGAAATAACAAACTGGCCGATGAAGCACATGCACAAACAGATGACTGGAGGTGAACGTCCACACATATCTAAATACTGAATGTCAAAGTAAGTGCAGTAAGCTCTGGACTACTCTACAATTTTTAACATCGGATGCAGCACATGGCTGATGGGAAGCTGATGATAACACTTCAATAAGTCTCTATCACGGACCAAGAGATGACGGCTCACAGCGTGGCTTCTCAGAGCTAGACAACGGGGGAATCCTCACTTACGGTCCATCCCACAAGCCTATCGCACACCTGCTGACCAAGTGTCCAGCACTGGTTCATGTCAGGCGAAACACACGAGTAGCGGCCAGGTCCACATGATACAGTTTTTGCATCTATCCGTTAGATTAAGAAATTTAAAAAAAAAAATATGTTTGAATGTAGGCAGATATTCAAGAGGCTGCATTTCCTCCATTGACGTCTGCAACCAACAGTGACCGATATCGTTTTCACTTTAACGTACAAGGTAAACGTCGACACTGTTGCTTGTGTAAAACGGTTAGCTAAACAGATGAGGATCAACGTCCATTATAGACCACCGCATCCACTTTTGTGGGGGACGGGGACATGTTGTAGTCCAGTCGTGGAAAGTGTACGGTGCGCCCTTTTGGTGATGATGTGCCTAGGCACAACTTGGGTGACAAAGCTGATGAGGGGAGCTGAAGCTGCCCCTAATGTCAGTCAGAAGTTTGGAGAGACACCTTCTGCAGGACTAATGCTGAAAAATACCTGTGATGTAGCTACATGGCAGAGTATATGGCTGACTACTAGAGGAAAGAAATGGAGAAAGCCTAATGAAAATTTGAACATATTTATTTAAATTTAAAAAAAAAAGTTGGTTTTAATCAGAGTCTGAACGGGCGAAAATGGTAATGACACGTGGGGTGGGAGTAGCAGACAGAACGGGGCCAGGGGGGAATGGAAGCATTTCAGGGGGGGGGGAGAGGAGTATGAAGTTTAATCTAGATTGATGATCCTGGGTACAGGGGAGGAAACCCCATGACCGACTATTCATCACGGGATAAAGCTGAATTCTTCTCCAAGCCTCCGGTGGTTTGCAGCTGTAGAGCTGGGGTTGTGGTTTGCAGCTGTAGAGCTGGGGTTGTGCCTTGCAGCTGTAGAGCTGGGGTTGTGGTTTGCAGCTGTAGAGCTGGGGTTGTGGTTTGCAGCTGTAGAGCTGGGGTTGTGGTTTGCAGCTGTAGAGCTGGGGTTGTGGTTTGCAGCTGTAGAGCTGGGGTTGTGGTTTGAGGCTGTAGAGCTGGGGTTGTGGTTTGCAGCTGTAGAGCTGGGGTTGTGGTTTGCAGCTGTAGAGCTGGGGTTGTGGTTTGAGGCTGTAGAGCTGGGGTTGTGGTTTGCAGCTGTAGAGCTGGGGTTGTGCCTTGCGGCTATGTAGCATAAGGTCGGTCATGGCTTGCAGCTGTTGAGCACAAGTTGTGGCTAGCGGCTGTGGGGCTGGGATCGTTGCTAGCGGCTGTGGGGCTGGGATCGTGACTAGCGGCTGAGAACCTAGAGTCATGGCTAGCGGATCAGAAGCTGGAGTCGTGGTGAACATGTCAGAAGTCCCAGCCGTACAATAATGTTTCCGTGCCAAAATGTAAAAATGGAAGTTTGTTAACTGGCTTAGCTTTTCCACCCAGGGATCATATGATTTTGCAGCCCCCTGCTGACATAAACTTTCCGCCCCGGGCTCACAATCACATGATATGCACCGAAGACCGTTACATCTCGTCCTCTTCCTCAGATAATCTCACCCTCGCAGATTAAGGAGATATTTTCACGTCGTATCTTGTCACCATGGCAACTTAACTCTAACATACATTAATTTGTCAAGGCATCGGGGAAAAAAAGGGGGAGGGGGTCCAAAGCCTACTCCCAGGCTCCTCCCCTGTGTTTTAACCTACTTCATTTTTTCCCCATCTCCAAATAAATGCGGTTCTATATGATCCGAATTTAAGTTTTGTCTGATGATAGACTTTGTATTGCACTCTCTTTGACATGTCAGCGGCCAGTAGGGGGGATCAGGGGAACTCAATATACGTGTATAAGTGTGTTCATTTTCAAGTTAGCAGTGGAAATCTCCAGCGCGGCGATAGTGATGTGCAAATGACCAGTGGATAGCATTACATTTTTTAAAACAAAAATTAGGTTTTATTCAGGACGCGACTTGCCGGTGGCTCCGTCGGCGGTGTGATGGTTCCGTCAGCTGTGCGATGGCTCTGCCAGCTGTGTGCATGGGGGACCCGGCGGACTTCACTGCCATCAAAATGGCGGACCTCACTGCCATCAAAATGGCGGACCTCACTGCCATTCAATTCACTGCGATCAAAATGGCGGACCTCACTGCCATTCAATTCACCGCCATCAAAATGCCGGACCTCACTGCCATTCAATTCACTGCCATCAAAATGGAGGAGCTCACTGTTATTTAATTAGTTTTTTACTCCCGACTCGTTTTCCGGCAGTAACAAAACAAAAAACAAAAAAACAAAAACTACAATAAAAGCAACAGAAAAACAACACAAAACACAACAACAACGGATGCCATTGTTTCTGACACAACAGAGAACTTTTGTCTTCCATGACTCTCAGTTAACCCAACACTAGACTGGGGATCACGGTGCGACACAATACAGGCAAGGAAAAGTGGGGGGGGGGGGGAGAGGGGGGATAAAATAAAATAAAACAGCCTGTTAAAAAAGCTGTCACGTGTCAGGGGGCATAAATTGAGCCCAAACCAAAGTGACGCCTCTGTTGCTAGACCTGGTTGATAGAAATGTATAGGGCAATGAACGGGCAGTAATGGGGGGAGGCAGGGTTAGAGGGGGCGCCCTACGTGGTTGAGTTACAAAAGGGGCACCGGGCGTGGTTGATTTAAAGGGGGAGGGGGGCAGCGCCGAACATGTTTAAGTTACGGTGGTAGGCATACGGGGGGCGGGGGGGGGGGGGCGTACATTGTGGGTTCACAAACTGAATTCGGAAATATTTAAGTTGCGGTAAAGAAATCATTGCAATTTTATAAGATGATTTGTAAACACAAGTCTAAGAGCAGTGGTTCTCAACCTTCTGAATGCCGCGACCGTTTATTACAGTTCCTCATGTTGTGGCGACCACCAATCATTAAATTATTTCCGTTGCTACGTCATAACTGTAGAGTATGGGTGTTTTCCGATGATCTGATGTGACCCTTGGGAAAGGGGTCGCGACCCACAGGTTGATAACCGCTGTCACAAAGCGACTCCTCCACAAAGCGACTCCTCCACATTGCCGCGCAGTTAATAAAACGCCTCGTTAACTCAACGGCCACCGATCGAAAATCGATGTAGAAACTGCGGCTCTTCATGTAGCGATACGCTGCGACGATAACCGTCACGTCCCTGGGGTGGCCATCTCTACCTTGAAAGTTTCCAACAGTATCAATGGGGACACAGTGTTTCCTATAGTTGCGCACCATTTCACACCATCTGATCTATTTCTGGCTGCAGGTCACCGAGGCCTGGCAGATCCATCACCCGAGACATTGGACATTTATTAGCGGCGTACGCAGGCAGACACCATTTTAATCCCCCGGCTATTACATCTGTCTTCGCACCGGCCCGATACATCGACGATCCGCAGTGTTTCATCAGATGGGCCAGGGGCCTGTGGGTTGCCAACTGGGGCCTGTGGGTTGCCAACCAAGTTCATTTACTTTTCCAGCGTTTTGAAGCAGTTATCTGATAAACGGGGGGGGGGGGGGGGGGGGGAAGGGGGGGTGGAGGGGGGACGACTTTGAAATTCTCCGATAATCACGAGGTGCTGAGAGATCATATGTAATGCGTTCTTCTATAGCAAGTTTAAGATGTTCTCGGCTCTGGAGAAAATGGGGCAGGATGAAAATAAGAATGAGGGAAACGGAAAAAAAAGAGTGAGAGAGAGGAGTGGGTGAGAAAGAGAGAGATCGAGAGAGAGTGAGATTGAGAACGAGGGGGAGAGATCGAGAGCGAGAGAGAAAACGATAAATAGATAGAGAGGATGATAGAGCTAAAAGGACGACGAAGATGAATACAGCAAGATAGAGCAATGAATTCAATTCCAATAATCAATCTCCGAGCCATCACACAGCCAGCAGCGGGCAAATCAGATCTGGCGTCCGAGATTGTCTCCCTCTGGTGTTGAAAAGCGAATAATCGCCCTTGATAACACTTTAGGTTCTCCACACGTCTGCAGCTGTGGTGCTGTTGCTTATCTGGGACAGCACCCCGGGATATCTCAAACAGCCTACCGACGGATTGACACAAACAGCCTACCAAACGGAGAGACATAAAATTGCCGAAGATTGCCCGGACTACAGTCTTCCCGCAAAAACAACCAGGTACTATTAGATAAGGACTCTTATATCCACACAAATCTATACCAGATAGTGACTGTCATAACCACACACGTCTATAGTTGAACTGGTAATATCGAAAGGAGACGCACACGGCAACAGCCTCGAGAGAAGCGCCAAGCAATGGGTTGAGAGAGCACCCAACAATGGGTTGAGAGAAGCGCCAACAATAGGTTGAGAGAGCACCCAACAATGGGTTGAGAGAAGCGCCCAACAATGGGTTGAGAGAAGCGCCCAACAATGGGTTGAGACAGCACCCAACAATGGGTTGAGACAGCACCCAACAATGGGTTGAGAGAGCACCCAACAATGGGTTCAGAGCACCCAACAATGGGTTGAGAGAGCAGCCAACAATAGGTTGAGAGAAGCGACCAACAATGGGTTGATACAGCACCCAACAATGGGTTGAGAGAGCACCCAACAATGGGTTGAGAGAGCACCCAACAATGGGTTGAGAGAGCTCCCAACAATGGGTTGAGAGAGCACCCAAAAATGAGCCACTGTGGGAGAGATTCACCGAGCCACTGTGGGATAGATTCACCGAGCCACTGTGGGAGACATTCACCGAGCCACTGTGGGAGACATTCACCGAGCCACTGTGGGCGACATTCACCGAGCCACTGTGGGAGACATTCACCGAGCCACTGTGGGAGACATTCACCGAGCAACACTGTGGGAGACATTCACCGAGCAACACTGTGGGAGACATTCACCGAGCCACTGTGGGAGACATTCACCGAGCCACGGTGGGAGACATTCACCCAGCCACACTGTGGGACACATTCACCCAGCCCCAGTGTGGGAGACATTCACCCAGCCACTGTGGGAGACATTCACCGATCCACTGTGGGAGACATTCACCGATCCACTGTGGGAGACATTCACCCAGCCACACTGTGGGACACATTTACAGAACCACTGTGGGAGACATTCACCGAGCCACACTATGGGAGACATTCACCCAGCCACTGTGGGAGACATTCACCCAGCCACTGTGGGAGACATTCACCCAGCCACACTGTGGGAGACATTCACCGAGTCACTGCGGGAGACATTCACCCAGCCACACTGTGGGAGACATTCACCAAGCAACACTGTGGGAGACATTCACCGAGCCACTGTGGGAGACATTCACCCAGCCACTGTGGGAGACATTCACCCAGCCACACTGTGGGAGAAATTCACCGAGCCACACTATGGGAGACATTCACCGAGCCACTGTGGGAGACATTCACCCAGCCACAGTGTGGAGACATTCATCCAGCCAGTGTGAGAGACATTCACCGAGCCACAGTGTGGGAGACATTCACCCAGCCACTGTATGGGAGACATTCACCGAGCCACTGTGGGAGACATTCACCCAGTCAGTGTGGGAGACATTCACCGAGCCACAATGTGGGAGACATTCACCGAGCCACTGTGGGAGACATTCACCCAGCCAGTGTGGGAGACATTCACCGAGCCACAGTGTGGGAGACATTCACCCAGCCAGTGAGGGAGACATTCACTGAGCCACAGTGTGGGAGACATTCAGTCATTTTCTGCCCCAGCACCAAAAGTGCCGTAGGGTAAACATTTCTCGTCCAGCGACGTCACAATGTAAACATTTCTGCGGATGGAGCCGTCCCAAAACAAAAATCAATGCGCGCAATTAGAGGAGGGCTGCATGTCTTGACAAAACAATGGCGTGCCTCGGATAACGAATAAAACTACACACTAAATAGAACATTAAAAAAAAAATTGTAGAAGAAACGTGAAACGGAACATAGAAATAAAAAACCCCAAAAATTTGGAAATTAAATGAAAACTTAAAAACATGGAGCAGGGAATGTGTAGACGTGAAAGTAACAAACATTGCTCTTAATGAAGTTGTTGACGGTTGGACACTTGTATTGGAACCTAATAAAGTATAGTTACATTCAGTAATTATTGAACACGATAATATGGACCCCTAAGGTTGTCGAATGCCTTGTCACCTAAACGGCTTGGATTTCTCGTAGAACTCCAGCCTAACTTTGTTTAAAGCAAGTATTGACCTGACGGAAGTAAAATATTGATATTTTAATTTTTAAAAACAATAAAAAATAATAAAATAATAAAGGGGGGTGGGTATTTTTGAGGGAGGGCGGTGACAGATGGTGTGGATGTTGATGATGACCAGCAACCCTATCCCACCACAAAACAAAGGTTTTCGTTGTCGTGGTGACAATCACAAGGATAATCGCGGTGAATTGCATTACATAAAATTGTCAATCGATAAAATTGCTGTTTGCGTGAGTCTCGGGACAAAAAAAAAAGATGACTGATATGTACATGAAATGATGGGGTGGAGGTTAGGATGGGGAAATGATGGGGTAGGGGGTAAGAATGGGGAACTTCTCTATTATCTGATGTCACCCCCCTCCTCTCCACTGTTTTTTTTTCTTCTTATTTTATTTTTTGAACACAAGGTAAAGCTGATTAGAGTTCATCGGAGTTTCCCGATACTAATAATAGCCTGCAGTGGTTAAGCGACCCGAGGGAGAGAGTAGGGGGAGGGTGTGGTGGAAAAAAGCAACCTACCGGGTCATGCTCCCACTCAAAATGACCGGATGTAGTTGGACAAGCGAGTAACACGATCACATTTTTGTTTCTTCATCTGCTACTGCAGGGTACGTGCGTTTTGGAGAATTGAGAAGACGATGGCGAAGTGTTATTTTAACAAACCATATCTGCTTAGACAAAATATAAGAGCAGCATGCGCAGAGGCGTAATCTTTAAGCCATTATTGATTTGTTAATTTAAAAAAAAAAAAAAAAAAAAAAAAAAAAAAAAAAAAAAAAGCCTTTGGGTTCCCGCGCCAACATGTAGGGTGATTTTCTCGGACCCGCCCCCCCCCCCCTTTCCCTTTTTACTGCATAATGTTTACGCCGAATCATTGAAATAACAGAGTGGTTCTCAAGTCATTTAGTTCACACGACACTGTCCTTTTAAACTCTGCAGCGACAATACCTTTCTACATTATTTTTTCTGGTTAGCCTTTGGACATTAAGCGTGAGACGCTACACAGGCAGCGTGGAACCCGGTCTTAATGATAAATCAATAAAACACATAACACTTTACAAGAACGGTGTTAATGGGGATTTTTTAATAGGGGGGGTGGTGGTGGTGAGAGTTGGATGGGGGGTGATTTCCGGTTTCGTGGCAAGTATATTGCCGCTGGAGTGTTCTCGGCTCGTATTAAAACCTCCCCCCTGGTAAATCTTTTAATCTCAAATTTCGCTCGTCCTCTCCTCCCAAGTGATGGTGCTGTGTTTACAATAGGCCCCCGCGCCGGATCCCTAATTTTCCCAGAAGCAAAGCATATCTCAGTATTAAAGATGGTGACGGGGATAGCATTTTGATTCTGGGGAGAAGGGTTGTGTGTGTGTGCGTGGGGGGGGGGGGAGATAGGAGAAGTTCTGGTGATTGGAAAATAGAGGAGTGCGTTGAAGCTAAAGTGAAATGGGAGAAATTTATAGGAGGAATAACAGTGAGAAGTGGGGGGGGGGGGGCGTGCGGCAAATCACTTTCTACAATTTCATCTTGGAATGTGGCAAACTTTTTAAAAGAAGCCCGTTGCTCCCGCGCCTACCTGTACACGCGCCCCGGCCGTGCCGTAATGCCGGCTGACAGCTGAGCGCCCCGACTGACAGGGGAGCTCACTCCTAACTGATGGCACCAGATGGCGGGAAACGCAAAAGGGGGCCGAAGGGATGTAACTCTTATGTGCCAGGAAAATCCTGCGAGATCCCTCTTCGCGATAGACCCCGCTCGGTGCGGAGTGGCTCCCCGTCTCCCTGGTATACAGGAGCCCGCCCGCCCCCCCCCCCCCCCCCCCGTCGGTCTCGGGTAATAGCTTGTGTTAGATCTAACCACCCGATATAACGTATACTGATTATGAAGAATTTTAAATACACACACATTTGTCTGCAATGTTTTCCTAACCCTGAGTCTGCCCCGATCCCCCATCGCCCCTCCTCTACTCGCTAGATAACTCGTTTAGGAACATGAGGAAAAGTGAGTGATCGCCATAGGACAGATAGCCCGTTTTCGCCCCCCCCACCCGTGTGAAGGCCCGGGGTATTCCCCCCCCCCCTCCCGATAGATCCCCTTTCACGCCCTCGTTGTCGGGTGATTTTGGTGAGAGCCGAGCCGATGATGAGTGAACGTGTTGCTACACCGCCGTAATGAGACCGCTATTGGCATGGGAACGGAATGGTAGTCCCAACAACACGGCCGCCCTAACAACATGGCCGCGCCGCCCTAACAACATGGCAGCGCCGCCTTAACAACATGGCCGCCCTAACAACACGGCAGTCCTAAACAAGACGGGGTTTGTCACAGGGGACGGAGGGTTTGGGTGGAGAAAAAAGGGGGGGGGGGCGAGCGAGGATCAGTCGGTCTCATTATTGCTATCCCGAATAAGATATAAATAATGCCTACCCGCCCACCCCCCCCGATATCTCCCCCCCCCCCACGATAGCTCGATGATCCGCCTACGGAGAGGCCGTGCTGTTTAATCTCCGAGGCTATCGGCTTGGGTGTGAATAAATTAATTAATGATTTTGGAAATCAAGAGCCATCTCGCGTGCAGGGGCGGCGCGCACCACCATGTAGATAGAGGGGGGAACCAGGAAAGGAAGCTCTCGCGTTATGGTGTGGTAGAGAGGGCAGGGAGGCCCAGAGCGCGAAACTCAAGTTTATTTAAAGGAAGCATAGGAACACAAACACAATTCTTTAGAATATATCAAATATATCTAGGCTACGCCCCCCATTCTTATAGTTACCTCTAGGCTACGCCCCCCATTCTTGTAGTGACGTATAGGCTACGCCCACATTATTGTAGTGACCTATAAGCCCGCCACCCCCCCTTTTTTTTTCTTGTAGTTTCGTAAAAGCCACCACCCTTCTTGTATAGACATGAATTTGACCAGAACCCGTGGTAAAACTCATCTATTGCTTGTTTTCCTAAACAATTCAAAACTTCCATCTGATCCACTGCTGCTCTTTATCTTCTCTATAATACAATAAAATATACACTCGCTCCCCCCACCCCCACGCTTTCGCGGTCTGTATCGTGTACCCGGTGTTTAAAAACTATTAGCACAGGTTCTCAACCTTCCTAATGCCGCGACCCTTTAATACAGTTTCTCAAGTTATGGCGACCCCCCCCCCCCAACCAAAAAAATTATTTCATTACTATTTCATAACACGTTTTTTTTTCGATGGTCTTATGCGACCCCTGTGAAAGGGTCATTTGACCCCCATAGAATCCGCGACCCACGGGCTGAGAACCGCTGTATTAGAAAGACTCGATTTTCCTTCCAAACATCCTCCTCACATTGTGCGTTGCATTACCACCCCCCCCCCCCCTTTCCTCGTCTGCCGTGCATGTTACTCGTAGGTTACAAAAAAATAAACAAACTTCCTCCCCGCATTTAAGAAGAGATAGACAAAAAAATATATAAATAGATAAAAGAGAGCAAGTTGAGAGTAACTGACTTGAAAACAAAAACATGACAGGGCTCGGGGGTTAGGATCAGGGGCTCTCGGCATGTTCTTTTCCCTTCCATAAACTATCATGGAAAGCACCCCATTGGTGTCCCGTGTTTGGTAGTCTATAAGGCCTTGACATTTTTAAGTTACGGAAACTATAAAAAAATCAACTTTTCTACATTCACTGTGACACCAACCTCCCCTTTTTTTGTGTATACAGTTCTTGCGGGTTCACAGTTTAAGGATCCCTGTGGAGAA
The DNA here is from genome assembly GCA_964017045.1 of Omphiscola glabra. NCBI lineage: Eukaryota > Metazoa > Mollusca > Gastropoda > Lymnaeidae > Omphiscola > Omphiscola glabra. The sequence continues at coordinate 6,541,631 of OZ024807.1, read as the reverse complement.
GATAAGATGGGCGAAAGAGAGCGCGTTGAAAGTTCCTCAAGTTTCACAACCGTTAAATAAGTGTGATACCCTGGGTCGATGCAGGGGCGCTTCTGTGGAGATGCCTTGGGCGGGTCTGAGGGTTGACGACGTCACACAAATGATACTTAATCATTGGTTAGAGATCTGATACCATTTATCACTAAAAGACTTTTTTTTTAAATAAAAGAAGGGGAAAAAAAAGCTGAGACTAAAATGGGAGTATCAACATTCACAAACATGGAATATCAACTTTCGCAAACATAGATTATTAACTTTCACAAACACGGAATATTAAAAAAAAAACATGGAATATCAACATTCACAAACATGGAATATCAACTTTCTCACAGATGGAATATCAACTTTCTCACAGATGGAATATCAACTTTATCACAGATGGAATATCAACTTTCTCACAGATGGAATATCAACTTTCTCACAGATGGAATATCAACTTTACAGAATTTCAACTTTCACAATTTTTTTTTTTTTAAAATAGCATAGCCACAAAACATACACACATTTAGCACACCAATTCCTACCGCCGAACAAAGACATATGGCTAATCATATGAGTATAAGAAAAGGGAATATTCCCCAAGACATATGAGTTTCAAGAAAACATTATTTTCAAAAAAACATGATTCTTAAAAAAAAACAAAAACAAAAAAAAACATGAATATCGCTAACACCCCCCTCCCCCCCCCCCCCCGACCCAAAACTACATCATCGGCCCTTGAGATTTACGTAACAGAATAAAACAGACCAAACTAGATACATCCCAGATAAGAAAGCCAAAATGAGAAAAGCGGAGGGGTGTGGTAGTGGGGGAGTGTGCGGGTTGTGTGGCGGGGTGGGGGAGAGCGAGAGAAAAGGGGGGGGGGGAGTGACCCCGGGGGGGGGGTGCTATTGAATGTTCAGCTTGGCGAACCGGGTTGAAAAGCCAAGCGCCAGAGATATATTTTTTATACGTATATTTTAGCGCATATTTTGAGCCGGTAATCTAAGCGAGGCGCCAGGAGACATTACCTGACTGCTCGCACCATTCGTCTTCATTGCGATAAAACACTAAGCAGCGCTGAACAACTGGCAGGGGCGGCGCGGCCGAAGTAAAAGGAGAGCCGCGGCGGGGGCATGGAATATATTAGGAATTGCTGGATGATGAAAAGAGTGGAGCGTGTGTGTGTGTGTGAGTGAGTGGCCCTCGGAATTTCCCTTTGAAAAGGGACATCTGGGATATGTGGGGACATATGGGGTTTGTGTCTGCCTTTCTGCAAGAATCTTTACTATGTCTGATGTTGTCCAGTTTTGGTTTTTTTTAAAAATAAAAATAAAGACATCGAAATAATACGCATAAGAAATTGGAGATTTGGAGACTATGGATTTAGAAGGGGGGGGGGGGAAGAAAAAGGTGGACGCACAAAGGGAAGTGTGGGGGGGGGGGGGGATAGAAATCTCCGGATAAAGAGATCTTTTTAGAGAAATGCGAAAAATGGACCGCCGGCAACATGATGATGCGCTCAACACTTGCATTTCAAGATCAGGATTTCATAACTTCCCATAAATACAAAGATCTTTTTTATTATATTTTAAACGCTAAATTAACGCGTACGTTTTCATAGACAGAAAATCTTGACTATAGATAGCTGACCTGGTTTATTATACTCACGAATCCCTCGCTAGGTCCGGCAGATATCTTCACAATTAAAACAGAGAAGGGAATACAGACACCATTAATCGACCAAGTACATGAAAAACATTAACCAGTTCTTATAGAAAAAAACAAACAAACAATAATTTGATACAATTGACGTCTCGACACCCTGCTTCCCGCAATAAGCGTTCTTGGACATCGGGCCAGACGGCAATGTCACTTTCAGGTCAGACATGAGAGGTCATGACAGACGGCAATGTCACTTTCAGGTCAGACATGAGAGGTCATGACAGACGGCAATGTCACTTTCAGGTCAGACATGAGAGGTCATGACAGACGGCAATGTCACTTTCAGGTCAGACATGAGAGGTGATGACAGACGGCAATGTCACTTTCAGGTCAGACCTGAGAGGTCATGACAGACGGCAATGTCACTTTCAGGTCAGACCTGAGAGGTCATGTCAGACGTACGCTCCAAGCGGCTGTATGTCGATGGTGCCGGTCAAAGAGAAATCCCTCCATTTACGTCAGATCGCCGCCATTTCTTTAGCCGGAAACTGGGATCGGTTCCAAATAGCCAGCTTTTTTTTTTTTTTTTTTTTTTTAAGTAACGGGCTTCAAAAGCCAAAATTTTGTTTCTAGTCTTGAAAACTCTGAATAAAATAGTGTTTTTTTTTTTTTCGAAACACAAAGCAAAGAGCAGTTGCGAACATGCAGGCGGAATCGGTGGGTAATCCAAAACCTACAGGATTCACTTACACTCCTATCAATGCTCTCACCCTCCCAGCTCAAGCCCGCCTTTTCCAGTGAGCCTCTCCCCCCAACACACTGGCAGTAGCCGCCCTCGATGAGCTCGGGGCCACGTGCGCTGAGCCGTCAGACGCTCACCGGCGCTGTACTCATAAGCGATACACGAATATGAGAAATGAGTCCCCTCGCGGCACCCTAAACTCTTTTAATGAAAACAACATTTTTTTCTCTCCCTCCACCCCCTCCCGTTCCCCCCTTATTTTAAATAAAAGTTGACGACGTGTGAGAAGCCAAGTTTAAGACCGAGGAGAGAAAACTGAGTGAGCGGACTTTGCGGGGGGGGGGGGGTGAAAAAAGGTGGATGCGGGCGCTAAAGGGGAGGGGGGATTAGTCAGAAAATTGAGTGAAGAAAGAAAGGAGGATTTCTTGTTTTCATAATTTTAAAAAAATAAAAAAGAAGCTTAGTAGCGGGGAGAAGGGAGAGGGAAGGACGTGAGGTCGTGGGATGGAGTTATGAAAGATGATGAACGTTTTTAAGAGATTAAATGACACAGGAGAGGTGGGTGCTTTTTCGACTGAAGGTGGTGGACTGTGTCAATGTTTCGAAACTGACGGCACTGGACGTTGGGGTGTCCTCGAGCGTAAAATCATTTTCGTTGCTCTTCATAACTGTAGAGTAAATGTGTTTTCCGGTGGTCTTAGTCGACCCCTGTACAATGGTCGTTCGACTTGTCTTTACGAAACTGTTTAATTTGGAGAAATATCACGTTAAAGGGCGAACACTAACAAAGGGAAAACACATCCAGGATGATTAATCCAAACAGCGGCGTGATCGCCAGAGAAAGTTGTTTGGCGCAACGGCGGCGACTGTCAGTGTCGGGTAATTCGGTAATGTTATTAGTTCCGAGATTGGGTTAAGCTCTAAGTCAATTGATTGCAGACGCGAGGGACGCACGGATCAGACGACATGTTGATAACGTGGATGATCCCCGCAGTGACGAATGATGGCAGATGTTGGAGGATGTCTCGCGAGGGCGTGCACGAGTTGGTAAGGGGGGTAGAGAGGGTGGAAGATGAGAGGTGGGGGGTAGCGAGTACAGGCAGTGAGAAGGTACAACACGACCAAGTGAGAGGTGAAGACCAGATCTTAACATCTCAGTTTAATCTTAGTGGGACCAGGGTGAAGGGGGAGTGAATAAGGGTTGGAGACATAAGTGAGGTTAGGATGGTGGGAGACTGGGGTGCGGTCAGGGGTGGTGGGACTCGGAGGTGAGTTCAGGGGTGGTGGGAGACTGTGGTGAGATCAGGGGTGGTGGGAGACTGGGGTGAGGTCAGGGGTGGTGGGAGACTGGGGTGAGGTCAGGGGTGGTGGGAGACTGGGGTGAGGTCAGGGGTGGTGGGAGACTGGGGTGAGGTCAGGGAAGGTGGGAGAATGGGTGAAGTCAGGGGTGGTGGGAGAATGGGGTGAGGTCAAGGGTGGTGGGAGAATGGTGTACTGTCAGGGAAGGTGGGAGACTGGGTTGAGGTCAGGGGTTAAGGTTTATGCCATGAGTGAGGGGGGAGGGCGACAGTAGCTGTGGTAAGTGGGTTGGAGGCAAAAAAAAAAGAGGTTGAGAGACAGCCCTATTTTGATACGGGGGTTGTGAGTCATAGGAGACATGGGGACCACTGGGAAATTTCATGTTTTTTTTCAATGCGTGCTAAAAAATAATGAGAAATTCAAAGATAATTTAAAAAAGTCTGGCAGTGTTTATAGACAGGGGGTGGGTGGGGCAACTACCAAAAAAAAATAGAGTGACGCGACATGTCTACGGGTCAACGTGAACCATTGATTAACTTACCTTTCATAGCATATCCCATTGATTAACTTACCTTTCATAGCATATCCCATTGATTAACTTACCTTTTATAGCATATCCCATTGATTAACTTACCTTTCATAGCATATCCCATTGATTAACTTACCTTTCATAGCATATCCCATTGATTAACTTACCTTTTATAGCATATCCCATTGATTAACTTACCTTTCATAGCATATCCCATTGATTAACTTACCTTTCATAGCATATCCCATTGATTAACTTACTTTTCATAGCATATCCCATTGATTAACTTACTTTTCATAGCATATCCCATTGATTAACTTACCTTTCATAGCATAACCCATTGATTAACTTACCTTTCATAGCATATCCCATTGATTAACTTACCTTTCATAGCATATCCCATTGATTAACTTACCTTTCATAGCATATCCCATTGATTAACTTACCTTTCATAGCATATTTTAATTTTTTTTTTTTTAAATGCATTTTGTTAGGGAAATTGTGTAGAATTTTAGGTGGAAAATGTCAACTATTCTCATAGACTTATTAAACAGTTCCCAAAAGTCGTCTCACCTTTGCTGGTGTCCACCAGACTCCCGTCCGCCGTCTGAAACACCACGTAGGCCGACGGTGAACTCTCCGGCGGTTCACAGGTCAAGGTCGCATATCCTCCATCCGGTACCACAATCCTCACGTCCTGGCCCGGGAGAAAGGCAGACACAGCTGAAAAAAATAATACAAAATAATTTTTGTAAAGATAGCAAATACATATATATGAGGGAAAAGCATGTCTCAGTGTAATACACATACATATGAGGGTAGATCTTGTCTCAACGTAATACATTACACATACGTATGGAGGCATACCTTGTCTCAGTGTAATACATTACACATACGTATGGAGGCATACCTTGTCTCAGTGTAATACATTACACATACGTATGGAGGAATACCTTGTCTCAGTGTAATACATTACACATACGTATGGAGGCATACCTTGTCTCAGTGTAATACATTACACATACGTTTGGAGGCATACCTTGTCTCAGTGTATTACATTACACATACGTATGGAGGCATACCTTGTCTCAGTGTAATACATTACGCATACGTATGGAGGCATACCTTGTCTCAATGTAATACATTACACATACGTATGGAGGCATACCTTGTCTCAGTGTATTACATTACACATACGTATGGAGGCATACCTTGTCTCAGTGTAATACATTACACATACGTATGGAGGCATACCTTGTCTCAGTGTAATACATTACACATACGTATGGAGTACACATACGTATGGAGGCATACCTTGTCTCAGTGTATTACATTACACATACGTATGGAGGCATACCTTGTCTCAGTGTATTACATTACACATACGTATGGAGGCATACCTTGTCTCAGTGTATTACATTACACATACGTATGGAGGCATACCTTGTCTCAGTGTAATACATTACACATACGTATGGAGTACACATACGTATGGAGGCATACCTTGTCTCAGTGTAATACATTACACATACGTATGGAGTACACATACGTATGGAGGCATACCTTGTCTCAGTGTATTACATTACACATACGTATGGAGGCATACCTTGTCTCAGTGTAATACATTACACATACGTATGGAGGCATACCTTGTCTCAGTGTAATACATTACACATACGTATGGAGGCATACCTTGTCTCAGTGTATTACATTACACATACGTATGGAGGCATACCTTGTCTCAGTGTAATACATTACGCATACGTATGGAGGCATACCTTGTCTCAATGTAATACATTACACATACGTATGGAGGCATACCTTGTCTCAGTGTATTACATTACACATACGTATGGAGGCATACCTTGTCTCAGTGTAATACATTACACATACGTATGGAGGCATACCTTGTCTCAGTGTAATACATTACACATACGTATGGAGTACACATACGTATGGAGGCATACCTTGTCTCAGTGTATTACATTACACATACGTATGGAGGCATACCTTGTCTCAGTGTATTACATTACACATACGTATGGAGGCATACCTTGTCTCAGTGTATTACATTACACATACGTATGGAGGCATACCTTGTCTCAGTGTAATACATTACACATACGTATGGAGTACACATACGTATGGAGGCATACCTTGTCTCAGTGTAATACATTACACATACGTATGGAGTACACATACGTATGGAGGCATACCTTGTCTCAGTGTATTACATTACACATACGTATGGAGGCATACCTTGTCTCAGTGTAATACATTACACATACGTATGGAGGCATACCTTGTCTCAGTGTAATACATTACACATACGTATGGAGGCATACCCTGTCTCAGTGTATTACATTACACATACGTATGGAGGCATACCCTGTCTCAGTGTATTACATTACACATACGTATGGAGGCATACCCTGTCTCAGTGTAATACATTACACATACGTATGGAGGCATACCTTGTCTCAGTGTATTACATTACACATACGTATGGAGGCATACCTTGTCTCAGTGTAATACATTACACATACGTATGGAGGCATACCTTGTCTCAGTGTAATACATTACACATACGTATGGAGTACACATACCCTGTCTCAGTGTATTACATTACAGTTGCAGTACTAGGGAATGAGAATTCGATTGAAAAGCAAAAGTGTGAAAGAAAAGCGGAACAAATAATCGTCCCTTGCTGCATCATCCTACCAAGGCCCAAAGAGTCATTACCAAGGCCCAAAGAGTCCTCCAAGGGCTCTAACCGCGCAGGTACGCGGACGGGCGTCCTTAATTATCCACCCATGTACTCATCAATTAATACAAAGGACCCCTACTGTTGGGCCGGAGCATCATCAGACCAGACAAATAATCCACAGATCACGTGACGGTGCTGGGAGCGATTCGTCTTGTTCAGGCTCTGGCGTACGTACGCGTCCCGGCCCCGGGATTCCAGATACCCTCATTCCCATGGAGCATCTCGTGGCTTTGGGTAATTAATCTTGTTTAGTCCGTGGCTAGAGGAAATGGCAGCTCATCAGTCGCAATACGCGCGGAGGTATCCACGTGAACCAGTCCTGCACTCAGTCATTAAATACATATTTATTGTGGACATGAACCATCAGTCATATACTTTAACCCCAATTTTTAGTCATATAATATACCCCGCTTTTTAGTCATATATTGTACCCCGCTTTTTAGTCATACAATGTACCCCGCTTTTTAGTCATATAATGTAGCCCACATTTTAGTCATATAATGTAGCCCACTTTGTTAGTCATATAATGTACCCCACTTTTTAGTCATAATGTTCCCTTAATTTTTAGTCATAAAATGTACACAGATTTTTCGTCAGAAGTTTTGAAGAGGATTAGAGGTAAATTAGAAAAAAAAATAACATCTACGTTGTGTCAGATGAAATCTAAGCTACATTTAAAGTCTTTTAAAGAGGAAAACTATGGCGGGTTGGCCATGCTGCACGTTAGTTTACAGTCAAGTTATTAAGATCAGGAGCCGGCCCGCCCTAACATTCTACCCAAAACCCACTGGGAAGTAGCAGTATGCATCTCTCGGCAATTTTACGAAATATCGTATTTATGAAACATGAGTTCGTTTCAGCTCAAAATATTTCACGCCGATTTTGTTTTAAATTTGAAAGTTCACATATTTATTTTATTATTTTTTAAAATATGCAAAAGTGGGGTGGGGAATGTTTATATTTGAAGGGAAGTAGGGGTGGGGAAAGGGGGTGAAACAGGTTTAAAAACGCTTTGCCTTCAAGTCTGATCAAATTTCACTTGATGTATTTTTAGAAACATATAGCTTCTGCTCGACGGGGTGAGGGTCTGGAACCGGAAGCCCGAACAAGTTCAGGGGGTGTGGGGTGGACGAATGGGTGTGGTGTGGGGGGGGGGGGGGCGTCCTCACTATTCCACAATATGCAACTTCCGGTATTGCCTTGACTTGTGGAGAATAAAAAAAATATTTTTTTTAAGAAGATGGGAATTGGAACCTTTATGTCAGATGATTAAACATGACTACGAGCCTTTATGTCAGATGATCTAAACCTGACTACGAACCTTTATGTCAGATGATCTAAAGATGACCACGAACCTTTACGTCAGATGATCTAAACCTGACTACGACCCATTACGTCAGATGATCTAAACCTGACTACGAACCTTTATGTCAGATGATCTAAACCTGACTACGAACCTTTATGTCAGATGATCTAAACCTGACTACGAACCTTTGTCAGATGATCTATACATGACCACGAACCTTTACGTCAGATGATCTAAACCTGACCACGAACCTTTAAGTCAGATGATCTAAACCTGACCACGAACCTTTATGTCAGATGATCTAAACCTGACCACGAACCTTTATGTCAGATGATCTAAACATGACCACGAACCTTTACGTCAGATGATCTAAACATGACCACGAACCTTTACGTCAGATGATCTAAACCTGACTACGAACCTTTATGTCAGATGATCTAAACATGACCACGAACCTTTATGTCAGATGATCTAAACAAGTCTACGAACCTTTATGTCAGATGATCTAAACATGACCACGAACCTTTATGTCAGATGATCTAAACAAGTCTACGAACCTTTATGTCAGATGATCTAAACATGACCACGAGCCTTTACGGCATATGATCTAAACCTGACAACGAGCCAGGTTAGTGGTGGATAATTAATGGAGCAAACAATCTAGTGTGTAGCCATCACCCTGTATCCACAGATGTCTGAGGGTTCGGCTCGAAGACGTTTTCAGGATTATTGCTCGTCTGTTCCTTTGACTTTGTTTACTCTTGCCCTCCGGTACTGTCGCTCACCTCCACATCTCTTCCACCCAAAATATTGCCTACCCTCTCTCTTTTCTGTTGTCGCTGGCATATTTTCATCCACAAAGAACACCGTCACCGGGAGAATATTCTGCCCCTTAACCCAGGGGGGGGGGGGGGGGGAAGAAGAGAAGCGCGTTCAGGACGAACCAACGATCCGAATGACTTAGGACGTAAGTAGAAAAACCGGATCTGAATTTTACAGCGCCGTTTAGTGAAAAAGGAGGTAAGTTGATTTGGTGTGGGGTGTCATGCTTCATGGCGCCGCATTTTGCTATCAGTCAGGCATGTGCAGCTCCAAATGTAATCAAGGCCCTATTACACAATGAAAAAACACAACTGCTAAGAACCTCAATGAAATAGGATGAGTTTGGGGTGGAGGGGGGTGTGTGGGTGTGGGGTGCGTGGGGGTGGGGTGTGTGTGTGTGGGGGGTTAAGGGAATACTAATCCTATGAGAAACTAAATATCGAAGTCTTTCAGGTCTGTGTCAAGTCTATGTCAAGTCTGTGTCAAATATGTGTCAAGTCTATAACATTCACAAAAAACTTCAGACATTCATTTGAAATTTACCAAATTATTTTTTAGTATATTCAACTGGATTGCACACGATGTCAACATTGACATTGTGTATTTATCTCATGACACCGAATCAGGGGTATATAATTGCAGCTACCATACTTTGACTTGACTATCGAAAGGTAAACCATCTTAACATCAACTCTGACGGGAGCGGATGATCAAGGTTGTAGCCATCTTCTAGTAAAGGTAGAGTGGCAAAACAAAAGAAAGTGCACGAGTGCCGTAAACGTCTACGTGATATGTTGGATGTTGTGGTCGTGGGATGTTGGATGTTGTGGTCGAGATATGTTGGATGTTGTGGCCGTGGGATGTTGGATGTTGTGGTCGTGATATGTTGGATGATGTGGTCGTGGGATGTTGGATGTTGTGGTCGTGATATGTTGGATGTTGTGGTCGTGATATGTTGGATGTTGTGGTCGTGGGATGTTGTGGTCGTGGGATGTTGTGGCCGTGGGATGCTGGACGTTGTGGCCGTGGGATGCTGGACGTTGTGGCCGTGGGATGCTGGACGTTGTGGCCGTGGGATGCTGGACGTTGTGGCCGTGGGATGCTGGACGTTGTGGCCGTGGGATGCTGGACGTTGTGGCCGTGGGATGCTGGACGTTGTGGCCGTGGGATGCTGGACGTTGTGGCCGTGGGATGCTGGACGTTGTGGCCGTGGGATGCTGGACGGTGCGGCCCTTAATTGTAACAATGCGATATGAAGGCTGACGGGCCAGGAAGTGGACGCAAGCTCTTCACGTTTACACATCTGGATCATCACACCGGCGGTTTTCGTCCTCACACATGACAGTAATGTACATATGACAGTAATGAACATATGACAGTAATGAACATCTGACAGTTTTGCACCATGAGACGATGACGTTTTCCAATCGTTTCTAGACAATGAACTTATCCCCGCCGTAGAACAGCGGTAAATGGGGAATCTGCTGTTGAAATGTGTGACCAATCACCGGCCCAGCTCTCGCCATTGTGACGATAATCTATTTGTTCAGGCTAGGTTTCAGCCCAAAGTTCCATTCGCCTGCGCTTCCTTCCTAGACAGTTCATAACTGAGCCACAGTGACAGCTGTGCATAAATACAGGGGGGGGGGCGCGGCTGACGGGGAAATCCTCCGATGTCCAGGTGTTTGCGTCTATGTTTAGTGAGTTGAACCGAGACAAGGTTGAGTCTTAGCACGTTGACCTCGGTACAACGCGAAGATCACGCAGACTTCTATGACGCAGGCCCGTTACAAGCTCATCCATAACATCCGTGGGGATAAGACGGTTGTCTACCCAGTGCCCAGTGGCCATGTCGTAACTACAGCGTCTAGAAATAGAAAACGTAACCAGCTGGTGGAGCCCGCCAAACGACCCGGTGTTGGTGTTCAGGGAAAACTCGCCTGACCCGGTGTCAACGGAACGTTGCCGTTGATGCGTTATCCATTAGTGAACCTAGAGCGCGTGCTATATTCTATTTTATGTCATTCATTCATTAAGTGATGAGTGGGTGATAAGAAGATTTACCCCCCCCCCCCATTTTTTTTTGTTGCCGTAGATTACCACTTCAATAAAGGCATTAATTTGATGTTAACCCATGTACACAAGTGAACCCAAAAAGTGTAGGCACCGCCCGTTTCGCCATTGCCTACAGCCATTGGAGAAGCTCAGAGCGATACGCTCACAGTGTGAGACCCTTCGTTTTGCCCCTCGTTTCCTCGTCTGACACTCACCCTGGTATTTATTGGAAGAGGCGCCTCTATGCGCCCCAGTGCCAGATTACGGTCAAGCTAGCTGAGGGTGCAAGGGGGGGAGGCTCGAACGGGCTTGTCGCATCCAAATTGTACGTTTCTCAAAACTTCTCAGCCGCGGATCAACTGCAATTACTACCCCGGGACAAGATGGGGGCCTGCGTACTGCCATTGGAGCTGCGACTTAAGTTGCCCTAACTGGTGTCTACGTCTGTCACAAATGATTGGGGTGCTACCCCCCCCCCCCAACAATAAGTCATCGATGTAAATAAATAAAAATTACCCTTAGTGTTACAGGAAATCCCAACAGACAGAAAATTCTTTGAGTTTTGAACTTCCTACCATCCAACAAACTAACTACCATCAAACAAACTTACTACCATTCCAAAACTTCTAACATACACCCAGTGGATTCGATCCGATCTACGAGCCAAGTTTCTTCATTTTTATTCATTAATTTATTTTGACGCGGTCACTTGTTTGTTTGCAGTAGGAAGCTTGGAAGCGTTTGGTTGGAGCGTATGTAAGTAGTGTCTCAATTCAAACTTGTGGTGGGCGCGCATGTTAGTAGTGTCTCAATTCAAACTTGTGGTGGGCGCGCATGTTAGTAGTGTCTCAATTCAAACTTGTGGTGGGCGCGCATGTTAGTAGTGTCTCAATTCAAACTTGTGGTGGGCGCGCATGTTAATAGTGTCTCAATTTAAACTTGTGGTGGGCGCGCATGTTAGTAGTGTCTCAATTCAAACTTGTGGTGGGCGCGCATGTAAGTAGAGTCACAATGCATGCTTTGTGGGGGGCGTGTATCTAAGTAGAGTGTCAATTCAAGCTATAACTATAACTGCCATTAAGTTTATTTCTACAGGTTAAAAAAAATATATATATTTAAAATGGCGGTTTGGGGGCGGGTGAGGGATAGGGCCCATCAGTTTTGGTACTCGTCTGTCAATTTTGAACTTATTAAAGCACTTTCAAAAACTGCATTCTCGGCCGACGGAATGATAGATGAGAGGAAAAGCATGACACTGAACGACCGAAGTGCGCGGCACCAACTACGAGCCAGGGAGAGGGTGGTGGGGAGATTGGCACGAGGTCCCGGGCATGGAGAAGTGGACCAAGTGTTGGTCCATCTGGACAAGTACTCAGCCAATTTGCCCTCAGCGCGAGACCGCCTTTCAGACACGTCCAACGCCATGTTTCATGTCTAGGCTTGACTAAGATTGACCACCTGGGGGGGGGGGGGGGCGGCGCCAACGGTTCAAAGTGGCCAACGGTCAAAGCGGCCAATTTGATTTATCGTGCCCACTGTTGTCGTTGTTATTGATAAGAGTTTCGCCAGTGAAGTTCAAATAGAAACACTAACTAATTGCCAAATCTAATCTAAATGCCATATTGCGGCATTCACCCTGGCCCATAATGTTGTAGCCAAATATAATAATTAGTAGTTCCTTTCTATGAAACCCATCGCGCTAGGGGTCCACCAGCCGACACTAGAGATAAAGAAAGAAAGAAATACCATAACCCTAAACAACAGCAACTACTTCATACATCTTGATACTAAATCAGACGTCAACGCAATGTCCTTAGCGACGTTAACTGTACGGCCTCAGTCCGGCTTGTGATCTTGATCAACCTTAGAATCAATCGCAGCTCCGCTCTTCGTTGACCGATTCTGTCTCCACTCTCTCGAGACCGATTCCGTCTCCACTCTCTCTCTCGAGACCGATTCTGTCTCCATTCTCTCAACAACCGGGACAGAAGCGGGTCTCCTTTTGAGATGATGTCAGAGGTCGCGAAACGTACACTGTACACTTTCGCGGCACGTGCAGCCATTTCCGGGTACAACTGTGAACTTAATAGCGTCACAATAGAAGTCCCTCCCGTATGGGTTACACAAATCTGGTTCATTACTGACACAGAAGTCCCTCGCGTATGGATTACATACAATTGGTTCATTAATGACATCTCCTAAACTAGACCTCTTTCATAAATGGGTGAACCATGTACATTTTTAATTTTACATGTGGTAGGGAAAATATTTTTTTTTAAAAAAAAAGGGGGGGGGGGATTTTTTTGGTTGGGGGTGGGGCTTACCTTAAACCTTTGACTTACGATAGCTTCAATTTAATGTGCACCCATGAAATATTTTTTTTTAGAGCTTTTGCATGTTGAATGGCAATCACCCCCAAGGGAATAGCTGGGGACCCCAATCAGTCTATGGCCCTCAACGAAAATGAAATGAATGCCTTCGCACCTGACACGGGGGGGGGGGGGGGCGCAGGGCAACATTTCAATGGGTTAGCTTCAAGAAAAATAAAGTGCCAATGTGTACGCGGTTAACCCTATAACCAATCTCTGGAATAACAGCGGTTGGGGGGGGGCGGTTTGCATCGGACTGGAGACACTCTGGCGGGATCGCAGGTAAAATTATTTGGTCAACAATGTACTTTAACAATGGGATCCTCTGAATGTTCACCTTTTGAAATGAGGTACACTATTAAATATTCTAAGTCCCTTAACTTCCGTGCATTGTAAGCATAACATTTTGTAATATTATATGTTAAAAACACTTTTGGTGAAAATTATTAACATTTATTTAATTTTTATTAATGAAAGAAAATAACCGTCTTTTCGACGAGCAAAAGATCTCTCTCTCTCCCCTCCTCCCCCCCCCCCCCAGCTCACCCACACATTGGGTCTGAATACAATCGTTATGATGCCCGGAATACCGTAAGAATGTACCGGGCAAAGATAGTTTGGGGACCACTGCTTTAGACTTAAACAATCGATTTATGTGCATTGCCATTTATACTGGTATTTAATTGTCATTTATATTTGTGTTTATACTGTCATTTATACTTGTGTTTATCTTTAAAGGACGAAACATCGTCTGTCTTTGTATTCCTAACATGTTATTTAATAAGGGGAGGGGGAGAGGGGGGGATACATTGGATACCCCAAATGAAAAGAGATCTCAAACCAGCCCTCTTATCAAAACGCACACATCACGACAACGGTAACCAATAGAGCCACCCATTCCCTCCCAACAATGTGTTCCCACTTGTCCACTTGGGATGCGGAAAGCCCGAAGACGCCTGTCGCACACCAACGGACCATTTGAACATCACCTCGCGCGCCAGCAGCTAATGATAAGTCTACGTACTACGTACCAGGCTTGGACAGCACCGCCAGCAGCTAATGATAAGTCTACGTACTACGTACCAGGCTTGGACAGCACCGCCAGCAGCTAATGGATAAGTCTACGTACTACGTACCAGGTTTGGACAGCACCGCCGGCAGCTAATGATAAGTCTACGTACCAGGCTTGGACAGCACCGCCGGCAGCTAATGATAAGTCTACGTACCAGGCTTGGACAGCACCGCCGGCAGCTAATGATAAGTCTACGTACCAGGCTTGGACAGCACCGCCGGCAGCTAATGATAAGTCTACGTACCAGGCTTGGACAGCACCGCCGGCAGCTAATGATAAGTCTACGTACCAGGCTTGGACAGCACCGCCGGCTGGCTGATGATGGTTCCGAGGGACGTGGTCGCTGTGCACCTGTACTCCCCATCGTAGCCGGCAGCCTCCCTGGCGTGGTGGAAGTGGAGGTTCGAGCCCCGGATGTGCAGACCCACGTGACGTCGCTCGTCCAGGGGCTGACCGTTGTACAACCATCGAATCTGGGCGTCCGTGGGGTTGGCCGAGCATTTCAGCGTCACTGGGGCATGATGGGAGATAACCTGGGAGTAAGGGAGCTCAGTGAATTCCGGGAACTCTTCTGTGAACAAAGAAAATGACATTAACATTAAAAAAAAAAAAAAACCTTTAAATATGTAAAATAATTTTTATTTAAATCGATAAAAAGTATTTTTTTTAAAAATCGAAATGGCACTCCATATATCCACCATTGCTTAGTTTTATTGACTCTATATGTTTTCTTTTGTGTGCATTTGGTGCGTACTGCGGGGGGGGGGGGGGTGGGTGTGGGTGAGTAGCGAATGAGAGCGCATCACGGTGCGCAATGAGAGCGGGGTGGGGTGGACAAAATTCATCCGGGAATTATTATTATAGAATATTTTAAATGCTGCCAGTTGGGATCTTTATAACAAATGACTGGGATATATATCACAAATGGCTGGGATATATATCACAAATGGCTGGGATATATATAACAAATGACTGGGATATATATATATATATAACAAATGAATGGGATATATATAACAAATGACTGGGATATATATATATATATATAACAAATGACTGGGATATATATATATTTTAAATTTTCCACGCGGAAGGGGTGGGGGTGGGGTGGGGGTGTCTATATTCAAACTTTCGTGTTTTTTTTTTCAGATGTCTAGTGTCCACAATTTCTCATGTCCATTGATATAAAGTAAACGTTTCAGGTGTCCGACACAAGTCTCCACAAACAAGGATCGGTGACGCCAATGGACACAAGTGCTGTCAGCCGATACTAGTAGGGAGGGAGAGCGCTGCTGCATCCAACCCCCGAGCCGACAGCTCACATGTGTAAATACCTAGACGGATTTTTTTATTTTTTTTTGCCTGAGTTTACAGCACCATAGAGCGGTGCTGGAAAAGTCGTTAAACGAAACGGGGGTGAAATTCGCTACCAAACTTTCAGCTTAGAGATAATTATATACCTAGGCAGGGGTGTAGTTAAGCGCGAGGATGGGGCGGAGTGACAGGGGTGGGGCGCGGGATATGTTGAGAGGAGATCAAGGGGAATTGTCGTTGATGGGTGTAAGTACAGGTGTGGGGGGATATATTTTAGGGTTGCAATCAAGGGAGATTTCTTCTTCTTTGTTTTCACATGAAGAAATGTGTACAAGAAGGAGCGTTTCTGAACAGGGGTTTGATTTCGTCGTGCTATACTAAAGAAAGTAGTCTGAACTTCTGAGTCGTTCAGTGGCGTGTCTGTGGAAGCAAAAAGGGGGGGGGTAAGGGATCCGCATTGTTTTAGAATTGCAGGGGCGTTGTTTGGGCGCGACGCACACGCTGTTGTGAGATGCTTGGAGGTGTTTTGTCTGTTGGGTCCTGGAACAAAGATAGGGGGCAGATGTTTTGGATGGTGTTGTGCTATTATGGTGTTGTGTAAATTGTGGCTTTGAGGTATAATGGTGTAGTGGTATTATGGTTATGGTGCTCCATTTTTAAACACTTTGATTTTCTATCTTGATGCCTCCACTGTCCAGGGGCCATGCCCGTGGGAGGGGGTGTGCGCAAATGCCCTTATTTGTATGTATTGAGGGCACTGTCTTATAAATGTTTTGGAGACGGTTCTGTGACGTTACTACGTTCGTACGAGGGGTACTATTTCTAAGATGTGCTAAGTCAGTGGTTCTCAACCTTCCTAATGCCGCGACCCTTTAATACAGTTCAAGTTGTGGCGACCCCAAGACACAAAATTATTTTTTTGTTTTTACTTTATAACTGTCGAGTATATGCGCTTTCATATACGCGCGACCCCCCGGACCCACAGGCTGAGAACCGCTGTGCTAAGTCAATGAAGTTTATAAATTGTTTAGCCCAGTGCTACGCGATGTGTAAGGTACAGTGTCATACTGGGAGGCAATAGCGCTCATCAACTCTCAACAACAATGTGTGTAATCAACAGTACGCCGGGCGAGAACATGGAAGTCCCACGAACAACGTGTTGATAAATTCGGGGTATGCCTGGAGCACGGACGCCCTTACGCCGGCCGGGCAGTGCTACAACTACCGAAGCATAAGAAACCCGGCCGGACAGTGTTACAGCTCCTGGAAGATGACTGAGCGACCATGTCTGTCCACTTGGGTGTTTGTGTAGCTGATACCGTCGGTATGAAGGGCTTACCCGTGACTAATGGAAAAACTACATGTTTGGCGTGCTCTGGGTTCAGGGTCTTCTTAGTTGTACAATATGGTGAACAAGTGTTAATCTGTCATATAACTGAACGACTTAGTCGATACAACTGAATGATTTAGTCGATACAAATGAATGATTTAGTCGATACAACTGAATGGTTTAGTCGATACAACTGAATAGCCTAGTCGATGTAACTGAGTAGCTTAGTCGATGCAACTGAATAGCATAGTCGATGCAACTGAATAGCCTAGTCGATACAACTGTATGACGTAGTAGATACAACTGAACGACGTTGTCGATACAACTGAATGATTTTGTCGATACAACTGAACGACGTTGTCGATACAACTGAATGACACACTACGTATGTATATGTGATATATGTATCGTAACATAAAGCACTGACACACTACTTATGTATATGTGAGATATGTATCGTAACAGAAAACTCTGACACACTACTTATGTATATGTGAGATATGTATCGTAACAGAAAGCTCTGACACACTACTTATGTATATGTGATATATGTATCGTAACAGAAAGCTCTGACACACTACTTATGTATATCTGAGATATGTATCGTAACAGAAAGCTCTGACACACTACTTAGGTATATCTGAGATATGTATCGTAACAGAAAGCTCTGACACACTACTTATGTATATGTGAGATAGTTATCGTAACAGAAAGCTCTGACACACTACTTATGTATATGTGCGATATGTATCGTAACAGAAAGCACTGACACACTACTTAGGTATATCTGAGATATGTATCGTAACAGAAAGCACTGACACACTACTTAGGTATATCTGAGATATGTATCGTAACAGAAAGCTCTGACACACGAGTTATGAATATCTGAGACACCACTCAAGCCTGCAGTCGCCACTGTTGCAATGCTTAGAGTTATGCCTGGACCGCGACAGCTGACACCAACGATCTGCCGAGGAAAGCTCTAGAGTCTTGGATGCCATGACATATCGGTAGATTCCTTCCGTCAACCTGATACGTCCGAAGAGCTATGCACAGTGGGAACGGTAAGATACCATACTTGTAAGCTAAGAAAGATTATTGCTTTTTTTTTTAAAGCGGTCAAGGCTGCAAGCCCTTTACAGACTTATAATAAAAACAAAATCTCGTGGCTGATAGTGTAAAGTGTGAGGTTCACTGGACTAAACACAATCTATAGGGGAAAAGGGGGGGGGGGTCAAATATAGTAACGAATGACCAAACAAAGTATCTGGTACATCTTGCTAGCCCCAGGCCACATCGATTTTGGGGGCTCCTGTTTCTCGATGCCAGGCCGTGTTCTTGGCCAAAGCTTGTTCAGTCAAAGACTGGTCTGTCTTCCAGCAGATGGGTAAGACTGGCGGCAAAAGGGTTGGGGGGGGGGGTGGAAGAATCCTTCATACAACATATGGATCCTTTTGACAGCTGAGGGGCAAATCTGACAACAGTAGGGTCTGTCTGACAGCCGAGAGATCTGTCTCAAAGCGAGAGGGGATACAGAAGCGTTTAACTGGCCGCTGTACGGGAACTAGGATCA
Organism: Omphiscola glabra; assembly: GCA_964017045.1. Taxonomy (NCBI): domain Eukaryota; kingdom Metazoa; phylum Mollusca; class Gastropoda; family Lymnaeidae; genus Omphiscola; species Omphiscola glabra. The sequence goes on along the minus strand of OZ024807.1, from coordinate 6,522,770 downwards.
CTTTGAAGGAGTACCAATAAGCATGTAGGTAAATATAGGGTCGCTACAAGATAACCTTGGCTGTGCACAGTGTTACAAGGTCCCTACAGCATCTGCACCCATTCTCTCGCAAGCATGACCCCGCAGCATCCACAGCATCCCCCTTGTTTCCAATGGGACTCCTACAACAATCCTGCATGGCCCAGAGCTGAAACCCTGCTCTGAGCCGGAGTTCTTGGACGCACGCCGCTATGGTTACAACAGATTGCGCCAAACAAAAGACATATCACAAGGCACAGCATATATGGGACATTTCTTTGTTATGCTTACAATGGGATTATTTCGTTAAGACCGTGTCAAACCATATTCGATAAGTTTTCGTTTCCGCGGAAATGTGTTTTAAAAATCGTTCCATCGCGTCACCACGATAACACTAGTAATAAATGAAGGCTGCACCTATAGGTACACGGGTACCAGAATTGAGAGGTTGGGATTAAAAAACGATTTAAAATATTATTGTTGGGTAAGACCAAATGATGTATCAAATGAAAGATAATTGAACGTACTATGCGTTTGTAAACTTAATTCTTCAATTTAATTAAAATAAACTACTACAAATGACATCCGTCAATAGCATTAGTCAAAATGGACCCGGACACACAGCGTCGCCATTCGCACCCGGGTACCATTTAGCTCAATGCTATTCGGATGTCATTTGTGGTCGTTTATTTGAGTAAAACTGAAGTATTAACATTTTTCGCCAACACCTTTTTCAATAACTCTCCCCCCCCCCTTTTCTCACACACAAACTTATCTATCTACCTATCTCCAGCTAAATACCCAAGCATCTACCCACCTACCTGCACACCACGTTAGGTGGAAAAGAACTACTACAACAAATAGGCCTACTAATCTAACAGTGTTTCTCAAACTTGAACCCACTGACCCGTAAGAGTTAATTCACCTAATTAAATTTAGCTTTTGAAAATAAGAAGAGACACACACACACACACACACACACACACACAAACACACACACAAAACAAAAACCCAGTATACAAACTTCCAATCTAAGACAGACATGTTTTCTCAATACACCACGGTCACTACAAACATTACAAACACGCTTGGGGATAACAGTTCATTAAAAAAAAAAAGTTATATGAGAAAGAGGCTCGTCATGTGCCCTTAATGCATGAACGCAGGTCTCACCGAGATTGTAAGCTATGAGCCTGGAAACCCAACATGCACGTATGCCTGGGCGCAGTGGCGGATCGTTAAATAAATTACTGGGGAGGGGCAATCGAAACGATTTTTTAAAAAAAATTAAATTGGTTTTCGGTGCTGGGGGATTTCGGGGGGCGGGGGGGATGAACGGGTGCTTTTCCCTGATTCCGCCCCTACCTGGCGTATTCTAACATCATGTAAGACAGTCCTGGGTTGTGTCATCCGTTAATCGCCAAGTTCTTCTGGCTCTATTCCCGCCCGCCATCTATCAACGGTCGCCATCTTGAATATATCCGCGTGTTTTTTTTTCCACTACGGTCTCGAGTTTATTTTGAGGTAGTTGGACTTTTAAATTAAACCAAAAAACAAAAATCTGTACAAACTTTCACAATTTACAATCTAATCATTCAACTTACGCTCATTGCTGGGGGGGGGGGGGGGGGGACGGACGGGGACATATAACACAGTAAAGAATTTGGGAGCGGAGACGGAGATCATAAAGCTAATGATGAAATAAAAAAGAGGGGGGGGGGGGTCCACTGCGGTTATCCCTGACGATAATCAGTTCATAGCTGCAAACATTACAACTGCGGCTTTCGAAGGACGTTCCATTTTAGAATAAATTATTTAATGGACTAAAACAATTTAAGCAGAGTACGACCCCACCCCCCCCCCCCTTTTTCTAGATCTTAAGAACCTTTAAATGCAACCACTGTTAAGGAACAAAGCGAGCACACACACACATATGCTAACGTTGAAAAGGTCTGGGATGTAGTTGGAAAAAAACAATATGAAGGAATCCTACGCACACGTGCAACATAAAATGACTTGTGTTTCAAAGGGATTTAAGGCTCATGAGATGACCAATGTCCAGTTTATATATTTGTCGCTGATAACCAGGTATACGGTATAAGTACGGCGGCAAGGTGGGCCTGATCTGGCCCGCGGATGGCAGTTTGAGGACCCTTTCTCTATATCCTAGAGCAGTGGTCGGAAAACTCATTAGTCAAAAGAGACAAAAATCTGCAGCAAGGCGATGAATTTTTTTTTTCAGAACTAAATTTCTTGTCCAGAACCATGTTTTTTCGCAGTCTAAACCGATTTGTGGCCGACTGACCGAGTCGCACTCAGGTCGCGACCACTGTTCTAGAGTATCAGTATAGATTAGTCCCATGGTGACTATTGTTGGTGAAGTCATACATTTTTGTTATAAGGCAATTCTTAATTAATTGTTGTATGCCGGTCGTTACATGTTAAAGTTACGTTGTTTATGTGTGTTATTATGTGCAGACCTGTTTACCCCCAAACTCTTCAAATCGTACAATATCATCACAAAATAGCTCAATACATTATTTTAATAGTAAAAAATAAACATACAGTATATATAATGTATACACCTCAAAATCGTACATTGTACGCCAAAATCGTAAGAGTAAACAGGTCTGTATGTGTTTACTAGTAGAAGGAATAAGCAGTTTGCGGCATCTGTGAGCGAGGGTCTAGATCTGACCCCCTACCCTTCCACCACCAGCCCCAAACTGTAGGCGTGGTGTTCCCCTCGTCTCACTAAAATGCCACCCGTCTCATGGTCATACGACACTATAAATACGGAATGTCATTGAAGCGTGATCACGGCTCGTCGACATGGAACCAGTCATTACTGGGAGGGAAAGAGAAAAAAAAGAGTGTGGGGTGGGGGAGGGGCGGTTCCATAGTTCTAGACTCATATTTCTAACGAGGCCGTGACGAGGGGGTGGAGCCGGTTGATGGATGAGCGGAGTGCCGGCCTGACCATTTGATGGGTGGGAGGGTGAAACAGACGAATGGTCATGTGCTAGTCAGGGTGATGGATGGTGGTCAGGTCAATGGGTTGTTGGTGGTGTGATGTGTATTCAGGCGTGATTGTTTGGGGGGGGGGGGGTGATGGAGGGAGACGAGCGCCCGGACTTACCGGACTTGATTCAGGAGTGATTTTAGATCACAAGGACGGTGAATTGGATTGGATAGTTGCGTACAAATATCCCAATCGTATCCAGTGCAATCATTTCAAACCATTTGATCTTTCAGCAAACATCAAGATCGAACCAGCGACATCCGTCACAAACCATTTGATCTTTCAGCACACATCAAGAAACCATTTGATCTTTCAGCACACATCAAGATCGAACCACCGACATCCGTCACCAACCATTTGATCTATCAGATACGTCAAAAATCCGTTCTCTAAAAACAATCTACAACCCTTCTTTTCTACAATGACGCCAATCTATCACAGATATCCTCTAAGACAGTGGTTCTCACCCTAACTAACGCCGCGACCCTTTAATACAGTTCCACGCGATGTGGTGACCCTCCACCATAAAAATATTTTCATAAATATGTGTTTTCCGATGGCCTTAGGCGACCTCCGTGTAAAGGACGTTCGACCCCCAAAGGGGTCACGACCTACAGGTTGAGAACTCTTAAAGACATTTTATCAAGAAAACATAAATATACAAGATGTCTATCGCATACGTCAGCAAGACGGAGAACTTTATTCACAATTCAAGTCTGAAAGAAGCCAACGCAATTCTGAAAGAAGCCAACACAAGACTGAAAGAAGCGTGCACACAAGTCTGAAAGAAGCCAACACACAAGTCTGAAAGAAGCGTACACACAAGTCTGAAAGAGGCCAACACTGCGGATGCCATAAAATTAAATTATTAATTTGAAGAAGAAATTATAAAGGAAAAAATGTGTATGAAATTGGAAGTAGCCACGAGATGATCATTTCCAAGATCACGTGATTTCATGTGCCTGCAACCAGGAGATTATTTTCCCCAGAGCTGAGATTTGTGGCACCACAATAATACTGGTGACGTATGATCTCGACAACGGAAGAAAAAAAAAGGGGGGGGGGACTACTTTCTCAGGGGCTCATCTGGACGCACGCGTGACGAGAGTGTGTCCGGACAAGGTCATGAAACCAACACCACATAAGAGACCTGATGATTGACGGAGCTCACCCTCGCCGGAGCTCCTCTCTGACACAACAGTTTGAAATCACATGACCTCAGCGAGCACCATCGGGGCGCTAACCTTTGGGAAAAGTCAAATCCGCGCTGACCCCTGGATGACAAAAAAGAAACAGCACCCCGATGAGTTCCGTGAAATTGGATACGGTTTGGGGGTCATTTCATGTGGGTCTTTCAGAGAAGGGAAAGGAGGGGGTTGGGCTGCAGCCGTTGATAGAGGTGTATGTCTCATAAAAGAGTCATGCCACCCTCTATGATTTCCGACTAGCGCTACTTTCTTAACAAGGACTTCAAATGCCGGTAGCATGGTAAGAGAGAGAGAGAGAGAGAGAAAGAGAGTGAAATAGAGAGAGAGAGAGAGAGAGAGAGAGAAAGCCCTTGCTACCCCATCAACAATAGACGAGGCTCACAGCAAACCTTATACTCACCGCTGCTAGTTTTCCTTTTCTTCCGTTCACAACAATTAAAACAATTGACGTCTCTGTTCCCTTCTTTCCCCCCTTTCCCCCAACCCCACCCCGACCTCACACCAAAACCCCGAGTCCGTTTCACTTTATCCGATTTGAATGGAATCTGAGATAGGGGAGGCCATAAATCTTGGGGGCGCTAATTGTAGTCTCCCCTTGTTGTAGTGTCAAAGCCAGCTCCCCTCGAGAGTGAGGCCGTATCTCTTCCTGAATGTTAGCCAGCTCATTACTGCCCGTAGCAGTAAAGGGCATCATTAGGTGATATCTTCCGTGATTGGGCACGATGACGCGGGTGGGGAGGGGTGAAGGTGGTGTGTGTGTGTGGGGGGGGGGTGTTCATAGGGTCCTGGAAGACCCCTCTTTTTATGCCGGCTCCCAAATGTCTCCGGTGCCCACGTCTTTCCGATGTGCTTTCTCTCGCGTAACCTTTACGTTAGCGAAAGGTGTAAGCAGCGGGATGAACTTCGGCAGATGAACTCTGGCCCCGACCACGGCTGACAATGTTATTACTATCTTGTTTGACGCCAACAGACCAACAAGGAAATGGGGGTCTCTCTCGATACCCCAGCGCTTTTCTGCAAACATCAAGTTGTGACTTGATATGTCTGACAAACATCCAGCTGTACCTTGCTTGATATGTCTGACAAACATCAAGTTGTATCTTGATATGTTTGACAAACATCAAGTTGTACCTTGATATGTCTGACAAACATCAATTTGTACCTTGATATGTCTGACAAACATCCAGCCGTACCTTACTTGATATGTCAGGCAAACAATACTGTACATTGCAATGTCCGACAAACAAGTCATCTGTACCCTTGCTACGCCCGACAAACAGTCAGTTTTACCTAGAAACGTCTGACTTTTATAAATACTATTATTAAAAAAAGCATAGTTTTTGCTTCGTTTGTCAAGGTCAAGTGTTTCTTTCGGGTCAAGGCCGAGCTCTTTAAAGTTAGTTAATCTAAAAATAGGTTGTTGAATTTGTTTCTTACCCAACAAACTTAAGGTTTATAAGATTAATAAAAAGTCCCCCCCAAACAGAAGCTCCAAGAGCACAGACTTTAAACAGCGAACTCACCGCACAAACTGACAGTACAAACTTCAAGGTACAAACTCAACGCACATACTGAACATACAAACTAACCAGTCTTTTAACAATGATGACTAACCACGATTAAATTTGGAGACGGGATTGGTGGGGAAAACAAAATTAGCGGGAGGTGGTTGGTTGGTTGTCCAGAGTGGTTATATTATAAGACAAACGGCCACACACCCATCATCCCCCCCCACCCATCGCTCTTCCAGCTCTGCCCTACAACATGCGTCCCTACTAAGCCGTCTTCGTGACCCCGCATAAATCTCGCACTGGCGGTGGGACAAGGGGGGGGGGGGGGACAAAAACTGCTAAAACCCGGGGACATTGCTATGCAAACCAGCTTTGTAGATCAAACTCTGACTCTCGCCCTGGCAACTGCCTTGCACTCAATCTACCGCTCGTTACCCACTTGTGGTACGAGGAGATTATGGACAATTCCGGTGCTGGCTTCTCTCTAACCTATCGCTTGTACAACAAAGAGGCTCGCCTCCCTGTGCATGAATAGCTCAATGCAAATGTAAGATGGGACGAGGGTAACTTTACGACTCGAGTTTACTCTATGAAAACCCAGAAAGAAAAGAAAACACCTAATTCCATATTAACATTTTGAGAATCGTCTCTCTCCCCTCACCGAAACACCAACATTCACCCCCCCCCCCTTAACAATCTGTGTCATGAATAAGCATGGCTTTGAGGTTTTGGCTACCAGACAGAGGTTTTGGCTACCAGACAGAGGTTTTGGCTACCAGACAGAGGTTTTGGCTAGCAGACAGAGGTTTTGGCTAGCAGACAGAGGTTTTGGCTAGCAGACAGAGGTTTTGGCTAGCAGAAAGAGGTTTTGGCTACCAGACAGAGGTTTTGGCTAGCAGACAGATGTTTTGGCTAGCAGACAGAGGTTTTGGCTAGCAGACAGAGGTTTTGACTAGCAGACAGAGGTTTTGGCTACCAGACAGAGGTTTTGGCTACCAGACAGAGGTTTTGGCTACCAGACAGAGGTTTTGACTAGCAGACAGAGGTTTTGCATACAGACGTTTTGGCTACCAGACAGAGGTTTTGGCTACCAGACAGAGGTTTCGGTTCCCAGACACAGGTTTTGGCAGCAGACAGATGATTTGGGTACCAGACAGAGGTTTTGGCTAGCAGACATAGCTTTTGGAGTTCTTTTGCTGCCAGTCTGATGTTTTGGCTAGCAGACTGATATTTTGGCTAGCAAATTGAAGTTTTCGCTACAGACTGGGGTTTTGTCTACCAAAATGTATGTAGGAAACAGATAGCAGAGCGCCGAGTGAAAAAAGGAAAACACATATCATACGGATGAACAACAAAACACGGGTTTCATTGTTCGTAAACTGATCTTAAGTCGTGTCATCAAAACAAAGTAACACACAATAACGGTTTCATTTGCATTCTGCCAAAGAGTTACACTCGGGAGGGAGAGAGAGAGAGAGAGAGGGGGAGGGAGGGAGGGAGGGAGAGAGAGAGACAGAGAGAGAGAGAGAGGGAGAGAACCTTTTCCGAGCACCAACGAACGGGAAAAAGGGGGAGGAGGGGCCGGAAACACGGAGATAAACGCAAAAGCGCAATGGACCGATTCGTGTTTAAAAATATACAAAATTAGATCAAGTGAGCGCTGATATACACTTCTATTGTGATGACATTTCCCCCGACAAATTCACGCACGCCTTCGACTCCACCATTTCTCCGCGCTCCCCAGCCTCTCCGGTCTCCCCAACAAACCCATGGGGTCATCTCCCATAAACATTTACATTTCTCTCCTATAGGAGCTAGCACAACCGTGGGGCCCGGTGTCAAGGCACGTCAGGTGCCGTGTTCAGGTGGTACCACGGTATTTTTGTGTTGTTTTAAAGCTCCGTGCGATCAGCGCGGGGTACTGTTATTGTGAACGTGGGACCGCTGAAATTTCGGTGCATAACCTAGCTACAGGTTACTAAGATGTGGATGCAGAACCACTGAGCTAATTGCAAACCAACGTACTAGTTACGTACCGTTGTAAGCTTTACCAATGCATGCGTTGTTGTACAAATGCTCGTTAACAAACAGTCCACAGCAAAAGGACGATACCACAGCAAAAGGACGACACCACAGCAAAAGGACGATACCACAGCAAAAGGACGATACCACAGGTTGAATACAATAAAGAAAAAACGATACCCCAACTAGTGCTATTTACAAGTAACAATTTATTTATACTAACATTTCTGATATAAAGGTAAAAAACAAAAAAATCAAATCTATAAAAATACAAACTCAAGCAACTTACAGGACAAGAACACAAAGAATAAGAGAAATGGAAAGAAATATTAATCTAACACACACAGGAAAAAAAAAATTTGTAAGAATTCGTAGGTCTTCTGTATCTCTCAGATTTCTCCGGAACGTCTCTCTTACTTATATTATGGGTTTGTGGGGGGGAGATGCAGGACACTTCTCGCGTATAGAACCCTTATACTAGTAGGGCGAGGATAGTTGTCCATCTATATTTAGATACTTCTAGCAAGTTCAAGTGACGTTGTGTACAGATGATGATGACCCAGAGACGAGCTAGTTGGTGTCGGCAGAGACGAGCTAGTTGGTGTCGGCAGAGACGAGCTAGTTGGTGTCGGCAGATACGAGCTAGTTGGTGTCGGCAGAGACGAGCTAGTTGGTGTCGGCAGAGACGAGCTAGTTGGTGTCGGCAGTATAAATATATACTTATATAGATAAACAAACAACAAAGAAGAGATAGTTTCTCCCCCTCCCACCCCACACCTTCCAGTTTACCAGGAAAGAGTGCAGCACTTCCACATCCTATTCTACACCAATGTATATCCCCCCCTCCGTCTCCCCTTCCCTAACCATTCTCTCCGGCACGTTACTTCATCAACCGACCCCAGGTCGTAGCACGTCCAAAGCCATGCCCAGTGAACTAGAAAATTATCTACCAGCCCGACCAAGATCCTTTGGAAGTCGAGAGCAGTGTTTGGAAAAAGAAGAGACCATGGTTTGGAAGAAGCGAACACGGTTTGGAAGAAGAGACTACGGTTTGGAAGAAGAGACTACGGTTTGGAAGAAGAGACCACGGTTTAGAAGAAGATACCACGGTTTAGAAGAAGAGACCACGGTATAGAAGAAGAGACCACGATTTGGAAGAAGAGACCACGGTTTGGAAGAAGAGATCACTATTTGGAAGAAGAGACCACGGTTTGGAAGAAGAGACCACGGTTTGAAAGCAGAGACCACGGTTTGGACAAAGAGACCACGGATTGGGAGTTCTTAACATGCTAATTACTCTGAATATATACATCGCTACTGTTACAAGAGGTAAGATTAAAAATAAGTATCTCTTTTAAATAAACAATTATGTGCGTCTTAAAATAATGGATCGGCGTAATGATAATTTAGCACAAAGGGTTCTCAAACTGTGCGTTGCGACTTACTCACGGGGTAAAATCAGCACTTCAAAACATTTGTTCCTGCGGCTCCACAGACGGACAGAAGAACGGTAGTATGCAAGAACACTCTAATGGCGCGGGCACTAATTAAGGCCACGTTAGGCGTCCTTACCAATTTTCCTTCGACTTACACCTGATTGTGTAAATCGGGTGAACAGATAATGCATAACAAAACCGACACCCCCAACCCCCCCCCCCCCCCCACGATACTGCATTTCTCCAAGCATCGATAACCTCATTTCACGACTCAGGGCGCGCTCCGCGCTCGATACCCACTCCCCGAATATCTTCTCGCTATCATCTTTCTCCCGGGGTCTCGCGTCATCTTCTTACATGGAAATCGCGCGAGCTTGCGTTTCAAAACACTTCGGATCCGCACCGATAACGAGGTCAGTGGGGGAGACAGTTAAAATAAACACCCCCTCGGCGCCCGGGGGGGGGGAAGGGGAGAGGTGTGCACGAGGGCCAGCGCCATGTTCGGCATAGACTCGCCACTTTGTCCCCCTCAATTAATTGTGCACTTCATACTTACGACACAAACGTCGCCCCTATCACAGCGAAATGATGATTAAACGACCATTAAACGACTCGCGGGAAGGAGGAGTGGAGGCGGCTGAAGAAGTCGTCCAATTACGCGGTAGTAAAACCCAGCGTCACGCGGGCCATAACGGCTGACTCCGAGGCGTCGAGGATTTCGCTTAACTGTCCTACTGACGTCACAACGTCGCAGTGTCGTACTCACGTACTTAGCGTGGCATTGTCATGCTGAAGTAAAAAAAGTCTCACGGACATTAAAACACATACAAAGTTCTTTTTTTTTTTTTACTAGGAAATCTCAAAGTTCTAAACAAGTTTTACAGTTACTAAAATTATGTTCCTAGTTTAGAAATGAAATTCAATACGCAGCTTCATAAACTGTTGTGGAGAAAACATGCTGATCTAATTTTATTATTTTTTTTTTAAAGCTGTTACGGCACCACAATCACTTTAATGTGATTCCCACTCAATGATATTATCGTTCCGCCCCTGTCTCGTTGAGTGACACTTTTCAACCAAGTTCTTCCGGGTCGCAAGCAAAAAAGGGGGAACAAAATTTCATTATCGCTTTCTCTCACAGCTTTTTGTGTACATCTCTCTCTAACCCCACCCACTCTCTCTAGCCCCACCCCCTCTCTCTAACCCACCCTCTCTCTCTAACCCCACCGACTCTCTCTCTCTAGCCCACCCCCTCTCTTTAACCCACCCTCTCTCTAACCCCACCCTCTCTCTTACCCCACGACCCTCTCTCGCTGTCTCTTCCTCTAACTCACTCGCCCTCTTACTCGCTCCATCACCATTTCTTGAGTTGGATTGGTACCTAGAATGTGTAGCTTCTTAATCCAACTAATTCTTGACTTGTTACAACACAGCCGTTGTTAGGGCAAGTCTTCTACAACACGAAACACCCCAACAGTATGCAGGTCACGTGCCGGGTCAGAGGTCAGAAGGTCCTTTAGGCATGCGATGTGATGGAACGAATGACGGATTTCACTTTTAGACATATGAAAAAACTTGAACACCGCGGTAAGGATGTTCCCGCTATTTCCAAACAAACAAACAAACAAAGCGCGCGTAACAGGACCAACATAGTCGTTCATTTACGGGCTACTTTCTTATTCCAATGTGTCTACATCTTTTAGCGTCAGTTCACACGATCACATTTCGCGTCAAATTGTTGTATGAACGCACTATTTTGTGCGTGGTTTCATTTTTTGGGGAATTTGATCAAATAGCAATTTGAAAGTTGTGACAAGGCTTCATACACGAATTGCATCAAATGCTTGAAGGAAAATTTGATCGTGTGAACCGACCCTAAAATGGCGCTGCTGCGAAGCACAAGAATCCTACGAGTCAGTACAAAACTGGCCATCTTTGAGGACCGCTGTGCTCCAGGTGCCCTCCACGCTTTAGTTTTGTCCACGGCCACAGCGATATTTTGCACGATTTCAAAAGGTGCAATATCAAACCATGTATATTTCAATGTTAGGGATCTTTCGTGCAATGCTTGTGTTCTACATTCATAATGCAACATATGCATGAGGCCTGGTAACATGGACGTCAGAAAAACGTCTTGTAAGGGGGGGGGGAGGTTGGTGTCCGCAGGGGGGTGGGGAAATGATTTTTGACAACAAATGACGTACACAAAACAACAGAACGACGTCATTTCTATATTTTAATTATATATTTTAGCCTGAAAAGTCGAGTGAGTATTTGACACCTTATAAAATCAGTGGAGCGATACATCCGACGTTGAGTAACGACGGTTGATATAACGGGCACCAGGACGGTGGATATAACGTCACGTGCGGGTGATGTAACGGGCACTTGGACGGGTGATATAACGGGCACTTGGACGGTTGATATGACGGGCACCAGGACGGTGGATATACAGGGCACCAGGACGGCGGATAGCTCGTCATACACCGCGGAGATCTCAAACTCCGCTGGGTTATATTTTTACCTGTTCTCCGGTGACATCAAATGGCGAGGCGGGTCCGAGTCTTTCGAGGTTCTAAACTTCTTATACAAGGCGGTGTTGATAGAAAGGTTGTAAACAATCCGGCGAGGCGTACTTTTTAAACGCCTCAAGGATTTTTAAACAAGAAATGGAATGAGCCGTCAATTAATTTTGCCCCCATTTAACACTAACACAAAGGTTGTTTTTTAAAAAAAAACCAAAGTCCACGGTGGAAACAATTAGGCTATGGGGCTATAAATCATGACCAGGCCAGACGTGGCACGCCTAAGTCACGTCGGGCCCCGCGTCTTATTAAAACTCTTGACAATCCCGACCGGGCCCCGGGGACATTTATGGGACAAGGGACATGTGCTTTCACACCTACCAACACATTATCCGTCACACACGGGTCGTGATCATGGTCGGGCCGAACGCGTGTAAACTTCCGGTGAACGCCAGGTCTTAAACAATCAGGCCAACGGAATGGAGGAAAAAAAAGAGGGGGGGGGGGTGGGGGTGGTGGTGGTTGCTCCAGGAATCATGTCATAAACGCTCACGATAAGCCGATCTGGTCGGGGTAGTAGACCGGGCGATCAGTTGCAGAATCTAAGGTTTATTTTGTGTGTGCGCGTGTGTGTTTTTGTTGATCGACTTCTGGCTGTATTTGTTGTTTCGCACCTGCTCTATAGTGATTGACGTACAACATTCGGAATCTGACATAGATGACAACAAACCCTTGCGTCTGTAACAGACACCTGTACCTAACACAGACAACACCAAACTCTTGTACCTAGCACAGACAAACCCAAACTCTTTACTCTTGTACCTAGCACAGACAAACCCAAACTCTTGTACCTAACACGGACAACCCCAAATCCAGTGTAACTGCCACACAGACAACCCCAAGCCAGTGTAACTGCCACAAAGACAACCCCAAGCTAGTGTAACTGCCAGGCAGACAACCCCCCACAACCAGTGTACCTGCCAGGCAGACAACCCCCACAACCAGTGTACCTGCCACAATCGTAGGGCTATCTCGCATCCTCCTAAAACAAACACATTTTCTGGAATCCGAGTCAAACAGGTGTACGGTGAGAGAGCAAAGCCTAACCCCCCCCCCCCCCCCACACCCCACCCCCCTCTAAGACGTGATCCGCTAGGTACTAGACCCAGGTAGAGTCAGGGTGCAGTGAGTGCGCACTTAAACTCGAGGACTAATTAACACTATTTCAGATTAAATGGGAGAAAATCTGCACAGTTTTTTTGTTGTTTTTTTGGGGTTTGTTTACCTCTTTTTTAACAGTATGACTTTGTGCAGGCTGATTTGATATTAGATAAAAATCAACCGAGACACACAACTGTATTGATATAACGGACTAGGGTGATGGCTGCCATGTTGACAGGTCGTGTTGTGATGCTTCTATCTAATAAATTGTGAAATAAGTGAGATAACGTGAGCTGATACATCTAATCAATACAAGAAGTCAAGTATATATGTCTTATATATACAGAACTGTTTACCTTCAAAATCTTAAAATCGTACAATTTCATCGCAAAATCGTTAATTACATTATCTTAATAGTAAAAAAACACTCAGTATATATAATGTATACACATCAAAATCGTACATTGTACGCCAAAATCGTAAGAGTAAACAGGTCTGTATATATGACGCTTCTGGTATGACGCGGGGACAGCTTTCTACTTTACTGCTTTCATTTCCGGTTCCTTCCTAATCAGCCAATTTGGGATTGAGAGTATACTATAAATAATTCTAACTGTTTGAAAGAAAGTGTGGTTCAATAATGAGTTTAATAGCGCGCGCGCAAAAGATAATTCCCGATAACTACGCTAAATGATATATTTTTTCATATAACGCAACTGCGTTTGGGGCGTAATATTTTATTTTCGGAAAATGAAATCTTCTCAATTGAAATATGGTGTAAAAAAATATTCGGTTTAAAAGTGGTTGGGACATCAGAATATTTAATATAGTTCATGGGTGTATCATTGGGGGGGGGGGGGGGGGGTGTAGCTTGAGTTCATGTTTTGTCAAGTAACTTTAGTAGATGGGAATTTCACGCATTGCTACCGGCAATGTTTGGCGGGCTATATCTAGCATATGTATATTATGTATATCGTGTGCTGTATGTGATACTCTTCCACTACACATCAGAAATATATCAACCATCACAGCCTTCAAAACTGCACTCAAAACACACCTCTTTAAACTTTACTATCCTGACTGATTCCCCCTCTGAAAGTTAAACGATGCTGCGGAGTGCCGTCCATGGCTTCACATGTAAATTGATATGGAATGGTGGGTTTTTAATTGATATTTTTAAAGTTCATTTTAATTTGCATGTACAGCGTGGTGAGCCCAGCCCTAGGCTGGGGTACCACGCTATAGAAAACTACCCATAATAATAATAATAATAATATTATTTCAAGGATTCTTTATAATGTGTTTTATTACAGTTTTGTTTCAATAAAGTGCTTAGATGTATCAAGTGGACTTGATAATTCATTTTATGGCGATGATGTGGCAGTGACACTTAAATAATACATAGCTTTAGCTAACTGTCATTTCCGTGTTACCCACAACCACAGAGTGAATGGTGGCACCATTAAAAAAACAAAATTTTACATTTAGCATAAAGTTTAGGATTTTTGATTGGTGAAAGCGTGTGCCCTTTGACCTTTTGGGAGTAGCCGAATTGAGAGTGTGGGGGGGGGGGGCGGTGGAAGGCAGTGGATGTTGACAGAGTTTACAGTACGTTACGTGGGTAACTTTGACTATCCAAATATGAATTTGTGATGAAACTACCCACCTTTTGAGCTCGGATAAGCTGTTTCGAATACCTTCTTTTGAGCTCGGATAAGCTATTTCGAATACCTTCTTTTGAGCTCGTATAAGCTGTTTCGAATACCTTCTTTTGAGCTCGGATAAGCTGTTTCGAATACCTTCTTTTGAGCTCGGATTAGCTGTTTCGAATACCTTCTTTTGAGCTCGGATAAGCTGTTTCGAATACCTTCTTTTGGGCTCGGATAAGCTGTTTTCAATACCCGTGAGGATAAAGACAGGACAAACGTTGTTGTTACGCAATGCTGCTAAACAATATCCAGACCGCCTTAGTGAGCACATGCCCAACTGGTAGTTTGATCGTCATGATGAGATGATGATGGCATGGCACGCCCTGTTTGATGCAACGCTCTGTGTGATGGCACGCCCCATGTAATGGAACGCCCCGTGTGATGGCACGCCCCGTGTGGTGTGTTAAATCAGTAAATGTCTGCGGCAGAAAAAACTTCAGCCAATCATTTCGACCACAAAATACATCCAGACAACAACAAAAAAAAAAACAGTTTGGGAATCCCCGATTAAAAAAGATGACCGGTTAATCTTTAACCAATACAACGCCACGGACTCACCCATAACCCTTCTCTTCACCCAACCAGTCACTCACACGGCCCGTGTTATTGAAAGATGACGACATGCAAGGCATAAGGATGTGTTTACAGTGGATCGCTTATGTTTGTACGATGGCTGACTGATAGTGCCTCGGTGCCTCGCCCGATAGCTCATTCCTTGCTAATGGGAGCCATGGAGATAGTGACGCTTTTAACAAACACACTCTCCCGACAAGAAGAGTTCTTTAAACAAAAAGTAGAAGGAGGGGAAGAAAAAAAAAAAAAACCTGCACGGAAACAGATCCAGCCCAAAACAACGCTAAAAAATACGGAACCTTTGCGGTGGCGACCAACCATTCCCCCCCCCCCCCCCCCTTAAGAGATTAAGAGCAAGCACGTGATAGTGAAACCGGAAGAAATAAAATAAACGAAGCGACCTCTTAAACTGTGTTTTTTTTTTTTAAACAAGGCATCTGTGTTAATGATGTTACATGGCTGTTGGCTGTTTTAATTTGAAGGCTGACTATTAAATAGCATATCATTTATTTTTAAACGGTATTTTAAAGGGAAAAAAAAAATATAAAAATATTTTTTTTTGATGTGAAAATTGAATGATCACAGAGAAGACCCATTTGAAAGGTCCCCTGTTCAGATCGTGATTGCCACGCATGTCGGTGGAGAGACGTCTAGGAATTTGACATTGAAAAAAAAAAGGGTTTGATATTTGGACGAATGTGACGCACGGTAGATGATGCACAGACAGAAAGAAACACAGACAGACAGACATCAGACAGACATACAGACAGACAGACAGAAACACAGACAGACAGACATCAGACAGACAGAAACACAGACAGAAACACAGACAGATAGACAGAAACACAGACAGACAGTCAGACAGAAACACAGAGTGTCAGACATACAGACAGAAACACTGACGGACAGATAGTCAGACAGAGTCTACTCTTACAAGAAACAGAAAGTTTTCATCAGGTGGTGAAACAGTCAAAAGAAATCAAGGTGGAAGATTGGGGGGGGGGGGAAGGTGGGGTGTGGCCTAGGGAGAGGGGAGGGCGTAGTGGGAGGCTGTAGGGCGGGTATTTACACAAATATTATTTGCGTTAGTTATAGTCCATCGAAATCGATAAAGACTATCTGAACCATCAGATTCGTGCTGCTTGTGAATCTGTGGGTGCTCAGATGGCTCATGAGACCAATGCTGGCACGAACTGTTCAAACAAATGTACGTTTGTAAAGACACTTTGAATAGCATCAGAAAATCTACCTGGTACCGATCCTTATCTCCCTGGTACCGATCCTTATCTGGCTGGTACCGATCCTTATCTGGATGGTACCGATCCTTATCTACCCGGTACCGGTCCTTATCTACCCGGTACCGGTCCTTATCTCCCTGGTACCGGTCCTTATCTCCCTGGTACCGATCCTTATCTCCCTGGTACCGATCCTTATCTCCCTGGTACCGATCCTTATCTACCCGATACCGATCCTTATCTACCTGGTACCGATCCTTATCTACCCGGTACCGATCCTTATCTCCCTGGTACCGGTCCTTATCTACCCGATACCGATCCTTATCTACCTGGTACCGATCCTTATCTACCCGGTACCGGTCCTTAACTCTTGCCGTTTTCGGCGGGTAAAAAAAAAAGTATAATAAATAACTTACCAGATAAGGCGGGAACAAGTCCAAAGCAGATGACGAGATGAACCAGCAGCAGCAGACGGCAGATCAGTGTGTTACTCGGTCTCCATATCCTTCTTGCCCAGTAAAGTCCCAATGCCATTCTGCGCTAGACCAGGCCTTGTCTCAAGTCCAGCTTACTCAGCATCCTCACACGGCACTGACCGACAGACCTGTGGACGTAAAGACAGAAGGTGGACTTAATGGTACCGTCAGATGCTCATCTCGCGGAAAGCAATGAGGCAACGGACGTTATTATAGGAACAGGCTGGCTACGTAGCGGGATAGCCCGCCAAACAATGGCGGCGAGAGTGTATAAACTTCACATCCACTTTAAGTGGCTTGGAACAGATTACATGCATACAAGTAACTCACTTTATAAGATTCCCAATTAGCCCTACCCCCCCCTCGGATCGGATACTCCACCGCCCATGATCTATATTAATATTCTTATGTCCCTCACTCCCTTATTTACAACGCATATTCATAACACCGCATATTTCCATAAAACAAAAGTAAATATTACACACCAAACAAGCACTTTTGCTATTTCTAAGAATCTCATTTAGCGCAGTTATAGGGAAATGTATTTAAAGAAAGCGTTAGTCAATTGTTAAATTGTTACAAGGATAATGGTGTATAATTTGCCAAGGTGGCCATGCAGAAATATATGATGACATCTAATATACGATGGATAATTCGGTGGGGAAGGGGGGTGAAGCAGTATCAGTAGGGGTGTACCGTAACACAACGTGTTAAAGAAATAGCAATTACAGGGGAGATAATGCAATATCAGAAGGGGTAGTAGGGGTGCACCGTTACAATACCTTTTAGAGAAATAGCAATTACAAGGGGAGATAATGCAACATCCACAGGGGCCTAGTTACAACCCCTAGGAAAGAAATAACAATTACAAGGATTTGGGGGGTGTCAAACAATATCATTAGGGGTGCACAGTTACAAAAGTTATGAAAGAAGTAGCAATGTGCGGAAGTTCCCTGTGTAAACATACATGACACAGAGGTAGAAATACTAGAAAAGAGACAATCACACATGACACAATCGTAGAAAAGTGACAATCACACATGACACAATGGTAGAAAAGAGACAATCACACATGACACAATGGTAGAAAAGAGCCAATCACACATGAAGCAATGGTAGAAAAAGGACAATCGACACAATGGTAGAAAAAGGATAATCACACATGAAGCAATGGTAGAAAAGAGACAATTACTTATGAAGATTGCCTATTAACTAACTCGCGTAGACCACGAGAGTATTTGATTATCAACCAAATTTAAAACATGGGCAGAGGGTACAAGCACAAAGACTTAAATGTGCTCTCATGGTGTGTGTCTGTGTGTGTGGAGGGTGAAGGGGGTACGTATATTTAAGGCGCAAGGCCATGCACGCCCTCCACAAGTCTGCCCGGGGGCGGCAGGTTAAACCTAAATGCTTAATGCACCAGTCCACCACCCCAACCACACCCCTCTTGAAACTCCCACCCTGTCCGATATTGGTGCCTCTTATCACCCCAACCTAAAGAGACTTTGGTAAAACCACGTATGTGTTATTAGATCAAGACTTGCAACCCCCCCTCCCCCCAAAAAAAAATACTTTTTATTTCTCTACTATACACGGAGACAACACGAGGTGAGCACAAAACTCAATTGTGTAAAATAAAAATAAAATTAATAACATAATTTCAGTTGAGGATTCAAAGTTAGAGCTCACAGCCAATGTGAATTTCAAAGTTTGTACTCACTATATCAATTTCACAGTTTGTACTCACAATATCAATTTCAAAGTTTGTATTCACAATATCAATTTCAAAGTTTGTACTCACAATATCAATTTCAAAGTTTGTACTCACAATATCAATTTCAAAGTTTGTACTCACAATATCAATTTCAAAGTTTGTACTCACAATATCAATTTCAAAGTTTGTACTCACAATATCAATTTCAAAGTTTGTACTCACAATATCAATTTCAAAGTTTGTACTCACAATATCAATTTCAAAGTTTGAGCACACAGTCAATGTAAATTAAAAAAAAAAAGACTCTACAAAAAGTCATATTTTATACCAATTTTGAAAAGTCGGGTATTAAGTCAGCCATTACGTTCTGGGGAGAATGCGCATCTAGCTAGAGCTGGCCGCTATGCCTCCGAAAAATGACGTCAGACGGGGGTTTACATACAGACTGGCAAACATAAGAATGGCATTATAGAATATTCATTTTGGAACATTGAAAGTAATTGTTAACCATAGCTAGCGTCACATACAACAAACTACGATACGACATAGCTAGCGTCCCATACAACAAACTACGATACGACGTTTGAACAGAGGACCAGACTTGTTGAATGCGGGGGCCCCCGTCTTGTTCACGTCGTGAGCAGGCCCCGCGGCCAATTTTATTTATGAGGCTTTTACGGCCGTGGTGCCTAAAAAACGAACGCCCCCTCGTGGCGCCCCGCGGGGCGAGGGGGAAACTGGAGCACGTTGAAAGACAACCTGAACCCGATAGAGCTCTAATGAGCAAAGGTGAAGGCTGTCTGGGGTTCAGAGGTTTTTTTGAGTTTGTGGTCTCGCGTTATTGTTGGGGGGGGGGGGGGGGCGCGTCGTTGCATTTATTCGCTAAATCTTTGTAAAAAAGAAAATGAACACAAACCACCCCCCCCCCCTTTTTTTTTTCTTCTTTCTGATTAACAATTTGGTTAGTCTTTCTCACACTTCCACAACACTCCCACTACCCCCAACACCCCCACTACCCCCACACCGACACGCCCAAAAAAGTGGTTGTCTCTATAATACTCACCCCCCCCCACCACCCTTTTTCCCCTTCACTCTCCTCAAACCGACTGAAAAAGTAGTTGGCTGGGGTTTGTAGATGTACTGAAAAACTCCATCAGGTAGTGGGTGATACGTTTTATATTATTAAAGACTGTTCTCACCACTGGTCCAACAGGCGTGATTAAGTCACAGCCAAGTGACCGGAAGGAACCGCCAGCCAAGAGACTCGACTAAATGGATTTTTACTTGGGTCAGGCGTGGGATGTTGGGAATAAAATCGCTATAGCACTCGGGTCAGACCAGATGGATGGGTAGCAGAAGTGTTCCAGTCCATTTGTGTTAGGGCCCCAAACGTGATGTCATCCGTTGTGTTAGGGCCCAAATCGTGGTGATGTCGTCAATGTGTTAGGGCCCCAATCGTGGTGATATCATCGCTTGTGTTAGGACCCCAATCGTGATGATGACATTAGTTGTGTTAGGGCCCTAATCGTGCTGATGTCATCAGTTGAGTTAGGGCGCCAATCGTGATGCTGTCATCAGTTGTGTTAGGACCCCAATCGATATGTCATCAGCTGTGTTAGGGCCCCAATCGTAATGATGCTATCATAGGTTATCGTAAAAGACTGCAGCTTAGTCGAACTTTTTAAGCCTTATTTAAAATATATATATAACAAAATATGAATTCTTTATTCCGTAGTTACTGCGAAGCCCTGGCTAAACAAGCACAGGCTACACAACCACTAGCTACACAAGCACTGGCTACACAAGCACTGGCTACACAACTACTGGCTAATTTATAGTTTGTTGATAACAATTTCAAGTTTTCCCCATTCCCGCAAACATAGAAATGGGCCACACTTGAACGACGTGTAGTTTGATACGGTGGTGCTGGGTGTCCGAGTGGTCTAAACTAACTCAACCCAAAGTTCAGTCCACAACATAATTTAAAAACAAAAAAACATCACCAGCACCCCGGTTGGATGGCAACTCATCCAAGAGAAGACAAACTGTGAAATCAAACTCCAACCCCGGAGATGGAGACCCGTAAACGTTATGACGTTGGCACAATGAACATTCTGACAACTTCTGCGACTTTCGAGCGCATAAAGGGCACAGGGAAACACACAACCCTGGTTATCTGCTGCATCCCAGGCAAGGACCAGAGAGTGAGGCTGACGAACTGAGCCAAATCTCCCGCACTTTAATAAAAAACGGCTCAAGTCGGACATCGGATGGGTCATCTTTGCCGTGCGAAGGGCCAACACTACTTTAATAGAAGACCCGCCGAACTTGGAGATGTGAAGAATGTCCAACTTTCCAATGGAGACGTACACAATTCTTAGCCATGACGAGCCCCCAGGGTGTTAAGTAGTATGAATGTCGAACTTAACAGCTGAACTTTTCATTAAATTCCCCCAGACGTTTATATACAAAATAAGGACACCCAAGCTCCAGACGTTTATATACAAAATAAGGACACCCAAGCCAATATTTCATGGGGCTACATCGTAACAGAGGCGCTGCAAGCAGTGGCGTATTTTGGGTTAGTGTCGCTCGAGGCGGCCTGGGATTTTTGCACGCCCCCTTTCACGAAAAATCACTACGGTTGTCCGAAATTGCCGCCCCCCCCCCCCCCATTATGTTGAAACATAGAGCCACCACCTCCGCATTATCCTACGCCAGTGGTTGCAAGACCCGGGGCGAGAAGAGTATAGATCCAGATACCAGTGGTTTTTTCTCTGTCATTCTTCATCAAAACGATTGTGTTGCTCTACAGCTTGACTGTGATAAAGATAAGACTGGTTCGTCGGATGATTCAAACTTTCGGTAACACAGGAAAACACAAAAATGAAAGACTTCATTCAATGCGGATTTAGAATAGAAATGAACACTAAAGCCTGGAGTTGGCGACTCAAAATCCGGCCAAAAAATATCACCGAAACGGCATATTCCTGGTGTAAAACTGGTGTAAGACTATGACCTTCTAAATCTAGGAGTTATAATATAATTACCTTTAAAAGCGGAAGTGTAACCTAAAGCTAGTCACAATATTTCAGATGCAGCAGAGAAGACGTGTCCCTATTCTGCAAATGAACGACAAGAAAAGCACGGGACCAGAAGAATGGCACTGTTCGGGTTTTGTTTGGAAGTGGTGCACGGACCACGCACTGTCTGGCACGTAATTAGAGAATAATGACTGCTTTGGGACGCCGGCTGACCGGCGTGACAGCTGACCGGACCCTGGGATGACCAGGGCGGCTTTGCGCTGGTCCGTGTCACACATCTGCTGCCCGAGGACGAAAGGCGTGTCGCAAACCTGCCGCACTGAGGACGCCATGCCGTTTCCTCGTGCCGCGTTTTTTCTACATGTTCCATCCAACGACAATAGTTAGTTATTATTACCTAGTATGATTTTACTGCTCCGTTTCGGTGAGGTGCAGAGTCCAAGGAGCAGGATCAAAGGATATTATTTTTACATATATCACAAGGATCGAATTATTAAAGTTAAAGTAATAATAATAATTCGTAGTCGTAGGTTCATTGTCCACCAGCTCCTTTTTATCCTCGTTATCTATTCATCGAAATCCAAATCTAAACATTGAAGTAAGACAGCTGAACCTTGGCTACACACTGAAGTAAGACAGCTGAACCTTGGCTACACATTGAAGTAAGACAGTTGAACCATGGCTACGCATTGAAGTAAGACCGCTGAACCATGGCTACACATTGAAGTAAGACAGCTGAACCATGGCTACACACTGAAGTAAGACAGCTGAACCTTGGCTACACATTGAAGTAAGACAGTTGAACCATGGCTACGCATTGAAGTAAGACCGCTGAACCATGGCTACACATTGAAGTAAGACAGTTGAACCATGGCTACACATTGAAGTAAGACAGCTGAACCATTGCTACACATGGAAGTAAGACAGCTGAACCATGGCTACATATTGAAGTAAAACAGCTGAACCATGGCTACACATTGAAGTAAGACAGCTGAACCATGGCTACACATGGAAGTAAGACAGCTGGTGTAGATTGAAGGCTTGCTGAGACTATAATGAGTTCTAACAAACGTCCCTGTACACGTCTGGGGGGGGGGGGGGGCGCCTTGTTTTGATGACGTGAGATAAAGCTTACAACTAGGTGAGATTATTGGGCGAGGGGGGTGTGCACCGATAGGCACACACTAAAATTGAGGGCGTCGACATCATCATAAATGTCCATGTAAAGGTGAGAACATAGAATCGAGAACACAGCTTTATATAAATTTGACTTTAATGAAAATTAATGATCCAAACAATTTTAAAAAAAAATATTTAATATATAATTCTTGTGTTATTTGGATATATTTTCTTCCCAACAGCGATTCTTGTCTTTGATCGTAAGTTGGCACAGAAACTTCTCAAGTAACGCAAACACTGAGTCAGACTGTGACAACCCAGGACACGAACGAGAAATGCACATACCAACAGCCGGGTGGTTGTAATATAGGGCGAGGAGCAAACACACACCACATTTAGAAAATTATTATACGGATTCGTCAACCGGCCACCAGAATAAAACACAATTTTCCATTTCGCCATCACCGAATTCAACAATATTTTACGGCCAGCGTGTTGCTCCCTCACCACAGCATACAAGACCCGTCGTTGTTGCGGGGGTGGAGGGAGGGAATGTCTTTATCCTTGTCCACTTTCGACCTCCCGGCGAAATCGAGCTATCTGTGCACTATTTCATTAAGGCTTGTACACCGCTTTCCGCTGCCACGGAAAGACATTACAATAAAGAGCGCTCGAGGCTGTGCTCTCGTCCAGCGGGACTGATAGTTTTCCCAGATAAGACAGGCAGGACACTCGTGGTGGGATCCCAAGGAGATTACGTGCAGCCCCACCTTTACATAATAGGGCGCTGATGTGGCGCGGCGCCCTCTTCCGGATGCACCAGATCACCGAGCGAATAAGAAGCAGATTAGGGGCATTGATAATACCAGGAGCAATGCGCAGACAAGGAGCAATGAGCAGACTAGGTTAAACTAGGTAGGGGCAATGATAAGACCAGGAGCAATGCGCAGACAAGGACCAATGACAAGACCAGAGCAATGAGCAGACCAGGAGCAATGAAAAGACTAAAGGCAATGATAAGACCACGAGCAATCAGAAAACCAGGAGCAATAAGAAGACCCTGAACAATGAGAAGACGAGGAGCAACGAGAAGAGCAAGAGCACTGAGCAGACCACGACGAAGAAGCAGACCACGACGAAGAAGCAGACCAGGAAGGAGGAGCAGACAACGAGAAAGGATCCAATCGCGAGCATGGAGCTGATTAGGGGCAACGGTATTTAGTCTTTTAAACAATTTCATGGGACTGCTCCAGTTGTTCAACTTCGTTACATTCTGTCATTGTAATATGAAGCAATCAAACTGTTTCATTTTCAGGTACGGCAACATTAGTTTCTAACATTGTGAAAATGTATCTTATAAATGTTATCCCCAAATCTGGAACCGAGTCATCAAAAAAATATGGTCATTTTTCAATTGAATCTTCTCTATCAGAAGATTGAAAGAAAGAAACAAACATTTCTGTTGCCGCGTTATGAAGAAATCTGCCGTGTCTGAAGTGGACGCTGGTGATGGAGTGGCCGGCTTATGGTCAGTGTCTAGACGCAGGTCAACTGGACAAGAGGGGCGGGTCATGAATATTCCGAGGATTGTTCTCGTTAAGATTAATACACGTCACAGGGGAGCAGATAGCGCCCTCCCCTGGGGAGGGATTTCATGCAGTGGCAACTTCCGGAAATTGATTTAATGCATCCAGACTCCGGCCCCGTGATGGATTAGCGAGAGCGTCTCATTGCTCTGATGTACATCAGCCGGGCATGTGCGTTACTAAGCACATATAATCCCCACGAGTGGCCTAGAGATATGTCTGTATTGCTTTCTATAGTCAAGATAGCACAAGCAAACCTCTGCGTCCCAGCGTATCTCCAGCCATCGACGAGCCGAATCAGCCATTCTTTACAGATAGGAGCTTAGTGCGAGACAATAGCATTCATACGTGTCCTTGTCCGAAATTGTTATGATAATAAAAGTACTATTTAGAGTTTAAACAATAACACCAAGCCATTTCATTGATGCCAAATAAAGTGCCACGACATGATACTGGTACTTTCGTAGCAATACGATGTTACATTTCTCCTTTCACGTTTAACCCCCACTTCAACTTCGAATGAGACGTAAAAACTTCACCATTGTAATCAAGCACTGAGAGTAAGTAAGCAACACAATGGTTTAGTCACACAATGAACAGTGCTCACTATGTTTAGACACACAATGAACAGTGCTCACTATGTTTAGACACACAATGAACAGTGCTCGCTTTGTTTATCATTATGATATTTTGTCATGTTTCCGCCTATGGTCGAATAACACTGCGACAACGACCACGGTAAATGACATTACACCAAATAATTGTAACATATTCAAGACGTAGACTTTTCAAACACGTTTACAGAGATAGCGTACACATATTTCTGGAGTTGAGTGGTTCGAACTACGACACAAACATTTCCCAGGTCAAGTTTCAGAGCTGTCATTCTACTGCTCCTGTGATGATTACCAGGCCATGTTTTACAACTGTCATTCTACTGCTCCTGTCATGACTACCGGGCCAAGTTTCAACGCTGTCATACTACTGCTCCTGTCATGACTACTAGGCCAATTTTGACAGCTGTCATACTGCTGCTCCTGTCATGACTACTGGGCCAAGTTTCACAACTATCATACTACTGCTCCTGTCACGACTAACGGGCCAAGTTTCACAGCTGTCATACTGCTGCTCCTGTCATGACTACCGGGCCAAGTTTCAACGCTGTCATACTACTGATACTGTCATGACTACTAGGCCAATTTTGACAGCTGTCATACTGCTGCTCCTGTCATGACTACTGGGCCAAGTTTCACAACTATCATACTACTGCTCCTGTCACGACTACCGGGCCACGTTTCACAGCTGTCATACTACTGCTCCTGTCATGACTACCGGGCCTTGTTTCAAATCTGCCATTCTACTACTCCTGTCGTGTCTTGAATGCCACACGTCACTTTGTTACAGTCACATGGATGTGGAACCTGATCACAACGAGGGAGTATCATGTTGTGGCCGGGGTCTGTGGCCCGCATGTGTGGGCAAATACAGCTACGCGTGTTATTTTTAAATTATACATCTAACTTACATGGATGTTTGACATACGATTTCTGTCTAAGTTCTTGTTAGGTAGGTTTATATTTATAAACGTGTCTATGTCTATGCCCGTGCATGTCTATGATCGGGTAACATTCAAGATGCTTGAGTTTATGTATGTTTCTGTGAGCACATCTCGCGTCTGAACATTTTTTTGAGTAATCGTCATCAAAGAGATGTAACTAACACGCTGCCAAGAATGGTTCGAACCTCCTTGAGCTTACTGCAATTTCTATAACGTTAACTAAAAGCGGGATAAACCAGGTCAGCTTAGCACCCAACTTGGGTTTGCAAGTCATCTTAGAACCAAACTCGGGTATACAAGTCAGCTGAGCACCGACCGTGGGTTTGACGTATGAACAGTTACAACACCTACAAGTGCCCCACAGTAACTTCAGTAAGATACACAACCCCACAGGCGTCTCACCAAACGGATCAGAACAGCCACTGAACAGTATTACAGACACGTTCGTGGTACTTTGACAAAGTGAATGCACTGCATTGGACATAGTAATGGAGCGCTAAGACGAAAGCATGACTTCGTATATCGCAGTGGACTTACAAAGTGAATACACTGCATTGGACATAGTAATGGAGCGTTAAGACGAAAGCATGACTTCGTATATCGCAGTGGACTTACAAAGTGAATATACTGCATTGGACATAGTAATGGAGCGCTATGATGAAAGCATGACTTCGTATTCGCAGTGGACTTTATTGCTCTATCTTCTTTCCCTTTTTTGCCTGTATTTAATTTCTCACCTCCTTATGTTCAGTCGAATTTCCCTCGATGTCCTCTAGGATTTCTCTCGATGTCCTCTCGGATTTCTCTCGATGTCCTCTCAGAAACTATATTTCAGCTATGTGTTATTATTTTAAAATGTAATTCTGTTTTACTGTAGTGTGTCGCTGATGAAAGCTTTTTTTATACCATTTGACAACTGAAGACTTAAGCAGTTGCAATATAAAACAGTTTTTTTTTCCGATTTGGAAATGTTGCAGTCGTCGTAGTCTGTCCGGTTTGTCGGACTCCACCATGCCATCGGCATTAAACAAAGCTGGTGATTCACTTGGCCGAGCACAAGAACACGGCCAATCTGGGCCACCGCCACGACGATAGCTGGTTGCTCAAATAATGGGGGGGGGGGGGCGGGGGGCTAAGATCGAAGCATTGAACCCCACGGAAAAGGGACACCGGCGACCGATGTGAACGGCCCAGATGGGGCGGAGCCGCAGCACGCTCTGATGTTGGTCTTGCAGATCAAGTGGACGGGAGATGTGACTGGTGGCATCGGTGGAGGACTCGTGCATCCGGGAGCTTGGGAAGCAAATATCAGCAGATCGTCGCGCGGTGTAGATCGTTGAGGATTAAACAGTTCATCGAATCCTCTATCAATTACAATATGAGCTGATAGCACTGCTGAAATAAACTGCACCGGCAGACAGTAAGGACAGTTAAGACTGCACATCCAGATAGGCCAACAAAATTACCTTAGCTTAATCTGTGACCACGGACTCGCGTGGATTCCGTGTTATACAATTGGCGTGTGTTAGAAACAAAGATTAATGAGGCGCAAACCACTGCTGTGTATAAAACTATAGAATATGCTAAGATTTAATGATGGATAGAAAACAAATTCAAGTTAAAACGTTTGGGAAAATGCCTTCATCGGTACAACAACAAGGCAAACAAAATATTTCAAGTATCAATTACATTTATATTATAATTATAAACACACGTATAATATACTATCTGTACACTATACATCTTTTTTAGGTATAGGCAAGGTATACATATAGCATGTAAATGTAATTGATAATGATAGTCGTGTTTTTTTTTGTTTTTTTGTTTGTTGTTGTTGTGCTGATGGGGGCATTTGTCCAAGCGGTTGAATTTGTATTCTTCTTTCTAATCACCAATACAGCTTTATCTTGATTGTTTTATTGACACAAACGGAGTGTGCGTCTCATTCATCTACCTGGAAGCCTTATCACAGTTGAACCATTTTATACTTACGACAGACAAAGGACAGCGGCAGAAATATATCATTGGTCAAATAATTGGTTGGGTGTGGGGACATTGGGAGGGGTCATCGTTAACAAGTGATGCGGCACGAGCCCAGTTTACAACTTTAACAAGTTGAGACCCCGCGCCGATCCACTTCGATAGACCCCCGCCTTCAGCAACGATCGAATGTGTGAAGGACACCCCATCAATGTTCGGAAAGGGGGTCAATATTCTATAGGGCACCTTGGTCCAACACATAGATGCATTCCATTAAATGCGCCAGTTATCTCTATGTCAACAATCTCCCTTCCCATTCAAGCCGCTGGACACCCGCTCTATACAGTAGTGACAGCAACAACAAAGATTTCCTACACTGCCTACAGCAGCAAATCTTCAACTGTTTTCATAGTTTTTTTTGGAAAGACAAGATGCCCGTAGAGTCTAGAGACTTGAACAGAGTGGACTTATGTTGACCCAGCACAAGAGAGGAGAACGAGTTGAAGGTGTGGGGGGGGGGGGGGGGAGAGGGGGGGGTAAAAAAAGGAAGTTTCCGGAAGTAATGTCCGTCCTCATGGCGGCGCGTCTGTCTTGTCCATCTGTTCCCAGAAGTAAGAGAAAGAGCAGGAGCAACAGACGCGTCAAATAAGAGCAAATGCCCCACCCCCGCCCAAAACAGGAACTGGGCAGTCTGTGGGGCACCCTCCCCCCCCCTTTTTTACGCCTAACCGGCACTGGACAGTCAGTGTTTTCCCCCGTTCCTGGCTAGCTGGTACTTAATAAAAGCCATCAAGTAAATGGGCCAAAGCAAATGGTCAGCGGGCAGCTAAAGGAAGTGAGGGGTGGGGAGTAGAGAGTGGGTGAGGGGGGGGGGGCTAAAATGGAATCACTGATGAATGGCCGAGTGGATTGGATTTTCTAAGACGTGTTATGCAGGGAGATGGGTGCGAAGTGGTGTCTGACTGGTAACAAAACTTGTGTGGGTGGCTTGATGTCTGATGGTAACATTTAACCGTGTTGATTCCTGACAGTGCCAAACCTTATCTATCTGGTTGGATTAGCGCCTAACTGTTATTAAAGTTTAACTCGTGAACTAATGTTAGGCTCTTAAGGACAGTTTTTAAGGATGAACTTTGTACAGCGTACACCATAATCAAGGGACTATGGTTTAATCGGGCCAACAAAGTGGTGTAACCGGGCCAACAAAGTGGCGTAACCGGGCCAACAAAGTGGTGTAACCGGGCCAACAAAGTGGTGTAACCGGGCCAACAAAGTGGTGTAACCGGGCCAACAAAGTGGTGTAACCGGGCCAACAAAGTGGTGTAACCGGGCCAACGAAGTGGTGTAACCGGGCCAACGAAGTGGTTGACCCTGAACTTTAGCATGCAGCCTTTGTTTCAAACGTTGTCGATGTTGTCACGAATGAGCCCACCCAATTCAAGCCTCATAAAATGTATTTAATTGGCTTTTCGGTTGGGAAACATAAACACTGGAATAGTCAGTTATTTGAAATGAGAACGAGAAATAGCGATGTGGTCAGAGCGCATGCGTCGACGTCAGTGAGCTACCGACTGTTGCATTAAAAACTGGCTCAACATCGTTTTGTATCCACAAAGATGGCCGTCATTATTTAATGGGTTAATTGTTTCTCTAACATTAGCTGTGGGGGATGGTTTGGGGGTGTTTGGCTGTGGGGAATGGATGGGGGTGTTTGGCGGTGGGGGATGGATGGAGGTGTTTGGCTGTGGGGTATGGATGGGGGTGTTTGGCTGTGGGGTATGGATGGGGATGTTTGGCTGTGGGGTATGGATGGGGGTGTTTGGCTGTGGGGTATGGATGGGGGTGTTTGGCTGTGGGGTATGGATGGGGGTGTTTGGCTGTGGGGGATGGATGGGGTGTTTGGCTGTGGGGGATGGATGGGGTGTTTGGCTGTGGGGTATGGATGGGGGTGTTTGGCTGTGGGGTATGGATGGGGGTGTTTGGCTGTGGGGTATGGATGGGGGTGTTTGGCTGTGGGGGATGGATGGGGGGTGTTTGGCTGTGGGATGAATGGGGGTGTTTGGGTGTTGGACAGTGTGGCGGATAGGGGAGTTTGGGACATCTTCATTTCGGACACATGAATACCTGTACACATCTAGTCCAAGTACATACTTAGTTTACGTACACATCCAGTTCAGGTACACATCCAGTCCAGGTACACAGTTTACGTACACATCCCGTTCAGGTACACACCTAGTTTACGTACACATCCAGTTCAGGTAAACATCCAGGTACACCCACAGATCAATGAAAGCCTCAATGAGCGTACATTGTCATCAAGCACCCACTTTAATAAAGGTCGAACTACCTTTAGTCTATGTCTATCATTATAAAGACACCCTTCTCTATGTATATCAGCATAAAGACAATATTCTATATGGATATCACACTAAGACAACCTTCTCAATGTATGTGCATTAAGACAACATTAACTGTTTGTATCAGTAGAAAGATAACTTCTCTATTTATAACAACATAAACGGTGCACGTTTACAGCATGTTTTTCTTACACGTGACGAGACAGCAACGAGACACGGCAACGAGACTGCACCGTGTAATGATGAAATGTGGCTTTAACATGTGGTTGTTTCTCAAATCCCTAAGAGGACCGCTCTAGCCGTTTGCGTTATGTGGCTGGTGTCGCGGCGAGCTTGCTGGATCGAACTTGAAGTATGTACTGAGCATGTATGTACCATCATTTGTACCAAGATGTTGGCGTACAGGGCTACACACGTAATTTGTCCGGTAATAAATGCCAGTGTGTGACGTGCTCTTTGGATGAACCATTACTCTGCTTACTGGCTACCTCGAAGGGATACCGCGTTTAAAGAAATCCCAAATGAAAACAATCGGGGTGTGGCGGGGAGAGACGGGTTGACACGCTCTCCGAGAGTCGGGACGGGTTGACACGCTCTCCGAGAGTCGGGACGGATTGACACGCTCTCCGAGAGTCGGGACGGGTTGACACGCTCTCCGAGAGTCGGGGTGGGTTGACACGCTCTCCGAGAGTCGGGATGGGTTGACACGCTCTTCGATAGTCGGGACGGGTTGACACGCTCTCCGAGAGTCGGGACGGGTTGAAACGCTCTCCGAGAGTCGGGATGGGTTGACACGCTCTCCGCTAGTCGGGACGGGTTGACACGCTCTCCGAGAGTCGGGACGGGTTGACACGCTCACCGAGAGTCGGGATGGGTTGACACGCTCTCCGAGAGTCGGGACGGGTTGACACGCTCTCCGAGAGTCGGGACGGGTTGACACGCTCTCCGAGAGTCGGGACGGGTTCACACGCTCTCCGAGAGTCGGGACGGGTTGAAACGCTCTCCGCGAGTCGGAACGGGTTGACACGCTCTCCGAAAGTCGAGACAGAGGGAGTGGGAGTGGGGTTATAACGAGCGCCGCTCGTGAAAGTTTTATTGTCCCCGGCGCTGTAATCAACGATCATTTAAACACCACTACAAATGTAAGCATTTCTCCTCTTCCTTACGTCTGCTTCTCCCTTGAACTACAAACACAAAACAAACACAGACTGTCCTATATCCGCCGCACCCCCCCCCCCTCCTCGCTCCCTCCTGGTACACGGGGGCCGACGCAAGTCAACGGCGTATACAGATTTGCCTGGCGTTTGGAAAGAAGGAGGAAGACGGGCGGGGGGAAAAGGGTGGGGGGGGGGAGGAAATTCCCCAACACACAACTGAGATATTTCAGGCCCCAGCATCTCTTTCACACCGGGTTTGATTTTTATGAGGGGAGACCTGTCTTTGTGCTGCGGGGCTTAGCCTGGTAACTCTAGACATTGTGGTGGGGGGCGGGAGACGGAGAGGTGGAAATTCTTTCTGGTAGTAACACCTTTTCCTCTTTTCTTCTCCATTTGGGTTCAGGGAATTTTTCTTTCTCTTTTTTTTTTTTCGCTTGAGTTGTAGAGGATTGGTGATACTAGGTCAGAAGTGGAAAGACATTTGCTGCAATTTTCTCTTGTGTATTTTTTTATTTTAAAGTTCCTGTGGTGTAATGTGTGTGAGGGGTGGTGGGGGTGTGCGAGTGAGGCGGAGGGGTTATGTTGTGTGTTGTAAGGGCTTGTGTTGGATTGAACTGTTATATTCTTGTGCTTACGGGGGGGGGGGGGGGTGTGTGGGGACTTATAGTTCCCCTTTTGTCTAAATGCTGCCTGATCCCTTTGGTTGTGGGGGTTATTGGATGTTCTGGGATGTTGTACGTCACGGCGGTGTGTTGCATGTGTTTTGAAATAGAAGTTCCATTTATTGAGATGACTGGAAGAGAATGGCTACTTTTGTGTTCATTTACGTCAACATGTATTATATGTTTCTGAAGATTTCAATACATGGCTTTTTTTCCCATTGTGTTGAGCCATCCTGGTTTGGCTTCAGCGATACAAGGAAGGGACTTGTGTACCACTGGGTTGACAATTGAATGCACCACTGGGTTGACAGTTGAGTGTACCACTGGGTTGACAGTTGAGTGTACCACTGGGTTGACAATTGAGTGTACCATTGGGTTGATAGTTGATTGTATCATTGGGTTGACAATTGAGTGTACCATTGGGTTGACAGTTGAGTGTACCACTGGGTTGACAGTTGAGTGTACCACTGGGTTGACAGTTGAGTGTACCATTGGGTTGACAATTGAGTGTACCATTGGGTTGACAATTGAATGCACAATTGGGTTGACAATTGAATGCACCATTGGGTTGATAGTTGATTGTATCATTGGGTTGACAGTTGAGTGTACCATTGGGTTGACAGTTGAGTGTACCATTGGGTTGACAATTGAATGCACAATTGGGTTGACAATTGAATGCACCATTGGGTTGATAGTTGATTGTATCATTGGGTTGACAATTGAGTGTACCATTGGGTTGACAGTTGAGTGTACCACTGGGTTGACAATTGAGTGTATCATTGGGTTGACAATTGAATGTACAATTGGGTTGACAATTGAATGCACCATTGGGTTGACAATTGAGTGTATCAGTGGTTTGACAATTGAGTGTACCATTGGGAAGACAATTGAGTGTACCATTGGGTAGACGCTTGAGAATCCCAATGGGTTGGCAATTGAATGTACCATTTAGTAGACAGTTGTGTGTACCATTGAATGAGTTAATCAGAAAAGTCTTAATTTGCACTGTCTCGTATGGGTATGTTGTCATGTAATGACAAAATGGATCTCCCCCACCCCCTTTTTCGGAGGCCAAATCGATAATATATGACTCTACTGAAATCTGACTTTTCTGGATCGATCTAATTGAACGATTGTGATCGAAATTCACAGTCCCATAAGAAATTCTTCACAACATTGTATTTTCGGGAGTGACCTTATTAAACTCGACTCCCACGTCGGTCTAATTTTATCGACTCCTGTAAGAAGCCTGAACTATGTGAATCCCGTTACCATACCCTCCCAAATACACTTTGGTTGTGTCCCTTGCATAAAGATAACTTACGTAACAAAACGGTGACGTAGCGTAACGACTCCTCTCTGTCCCTTGAACCTCAGTTACTCCGTCCTTGGTTAGAGCTCCATTAAAAACACGTTTTTTTGTTGTGCCCGTGTATACAGGAAAGGGGTGGAAGGGGTGGAGTTATACCCATGGCCCGTAGTGCAGGTTTGAGGCATTCGTCCCCCGTGGAGGCGGCCCGCTACGGGTGCATTGACTCTCTTAAGACTATTGAATTCTGTCAAAGAGCTCCGTCTCTATTCAGCGCGACAACTCCACGTCTTCGGGAGCTTTTCTTTCCCCTTGTCCCGGTTTAGCAAAATAAACTGAGATTTGATCATACAATGGAGTTTGGGGAAAGAGAGAGAAAGAGAGAGAGAGAGAGAGGGGAGGTGGGAATGGGGCCGCATGAATGATGTTGAAAGGGGAGTACAGGAAGGGAATATGTTTTAGAGAGAGAGCGAGAGAAAGAGACGGCGAGAGCCTGAGAGAGTACGAGAGAGAGAGAGAGAACGACAGCAAGAGAGTATTAACAAGAGAAAGAGACGGCGAGAGCCTGAGAGAGTACGAGAGAGAGAGAGAGAACGACAGCAAGAGAGTATTAACAAGAGAAAGAGACGGCGAGAGCCTGAGAGAGTACGAGAGAGAGAGAGAGCAAGAGAGTATTAACAAGAGAAAGAGACGGCGAGAGCCTGAGAGAGTACGAGAGAGAGAGAGAGCAAGAGAGTATTAACAAGAGAAAGAAAGCGAAAGAGATGACTAGAGAAGGATAAAGAGGGTTTAATTCGGCAAGGGAGATCAATATAAAAGGAAATGGGAGGGAGTAAAGAGTAGGCGCGGGCGCCTCTATCTTAAAGCTTTGGGGCGTGTAATGTGAGGGAGGGGTGTGGTGTTTACTTAATTCCTCATTATTATTATTAAAACCACATGTTTGTGAGTTATGAGGGGGGGACAATGTCTTTATGATGACATACATTGAACAGTTTTACATCATACTGCGATATTAACATACTAGGTCTTCATTAAGATGATATAAATAAACTAGGCCCCCATTAAGATGATATGAACACATACGTTTTCTTGATATCATCGATACGGGGCCTGGGGGCCTTAGCTGTCACTTAACCTCTAAGTCCAATAATAACAGCCGCATCCCGCGCAACCCTCCCCTCCTCCCTTTTTTTTTCTTCGCCCCAACACTTCGATTCATCACCATGTTACAATTCTTAGATGTTAGATCTTCGATGGATGAACACCAAACAATTTAATATTGATCTTTAAAGATCATGCGATTGGAAAGGGTGGCTTACTGTGCGGGGGGGGGGGCACCAAAAAATAAAAAGTGGGGGCGGGGCCGTGGCTATATTTAGCCGTGAAGCAGTATAGTTTATACCAGTGTTATTAATGTCAACAAATCTACGTTAAAAAAAGGCGGTCGGATGTTGGCCGCTTGCACGTGTTCCTGGGAGCCACGAGGTGCACTCTGTTGTTGACATTTCAATGTCTGCTAGATAAAACGCCTGGTTTAAACTTCTGCACCCTCCTTTTCCACATACAGCCCCCCCCCCACATCACACAACCACACACATCTTTTTTTTTCCACACACAACCCGTCAAACCTTTTCCATACACATCCACACACACCTTTTCCATACACAACCACACACACATTTTCCATACAAAACCCCACACATCTTTTCCCACACAACTACACATACCTTTTCCCACACACATCCACGCAACAGCCACACACCTTTTCCATACAAAACCACAAACACCTTTTCCACATACCAAGAAACGTATTGTTAACAGTTGTTTTCCTGAAGAAGAAGATGAGGATGATGATGATGATGAAGAAGAAGATGATGATGATGAAGATGATGATGATGATGAAGATGATGATGATGATGATGATGATGATGATGATGAAGATGATGATGATGATGAAGATGATGAAGATGATGAAGATGATGATGATGATGATGAAGATGATGATGATGATGAAGATGATGATGATGAAGATGATGATGAAGATGATGATGATGATGAAGATGATGATGAAGATGATGATGATGATGAAGATGATGATGATGATGATGATGATGAAGATGATGATGATGATGATGATGATGATGATGAAGATGATGATGATGATGAAGATGATGAAGATGATGATGATGATGATGAAGATGATGATGATGATGAAGATGATGATGATGAAGATGATGATGATGATGAAGATGATGATGATGATGAAGATGATGATGATGAAGATGATGATGATGATGAAGATGATGATGATGAAGATGAGGATGATGATGAAGATGAGGATGATGAAGATGATTGGTATGTGTGTATACACGTAATGATATTGGTGAGTGCTTTTGGATGTCCACACTTTGTGGTGCACAGCAAGCATGCTCGTGAAAGCATCTGCAAGCAATGGACGGCGAGGTACTTATTTCAGCGGTTTAACAGGTGTTAAAATAAAAAGTTCAGATTCAGACTAGCCGATCTATTCAGTTAGCATATTCTTTTTTTTTTTTTTTTTTTTTTAAAATATGCAGCCCTGAGAAAGCTGCTCCTAGGCAACCGTTTCGTCCCAGCTATTTCGCGAACTAGTCGCGAGGTGGAAACCCACTGTAGAATCCCTCTTAGAGGGCGTCCGATGCTTCCCCGGGACGGGTGGGGGGAGATATTAGGACGTTAATTTACCGTCTCGGCCCCTGGGAGAGTGGACCACGGACGCTTGAAACACAGCGTTTTTGGTCGACCAGATGTCTCCGGTCGGGAAGGGTCTCCGTCGGCGAACCCGATCGAGCGGTTGCGGGCGTGGACGCTCCACGCCCGGGGAGGTCTCTGGCGCCCTTCTGCACGGCCTGCCGCCGAGGCGGCCGGCAGGTGCGGGTGGGCGCCGGGGAGGGCATAAGGAGCGTAAGCTCGACGGCCCGCTGACGCCATTTCCTAAAGTGATATTCGAGTTAGCATATTCTAGTCTAGCCGTACAACTCACATCTCACAACTCGCATCTCATAACTCATAACTCGCATCTCATAACTCACATCTCATAACTCACATCTCATAACTCATAACTCGCATCTCATAACTCACATCTCATAACTCACATCTCACAACTCGCATCTCATAACTCATAACTCGCATCTCATAACTCACATCTCATAACTCACATCTCATAACTCACATCTCATAACTCACATCTCATAACTCACATCTCATAACTCACATCTCATAACTCACATCTCATAACTCACATCTCATAACTCATAATTCACATATCATAACTCATAATTCACATCTCATAACTCACAACTCACATCTCATAACTCATAACTCACATCTCATAACTCGCATCTCATAACTCGCATCTCATAACTCACAACTCACATCTCATAACTCATAATTCACATCTCATAACTCACAACTCACATCTCATAACTCATAATTCACATCTCATAACTCACAACTCACATCTCATAACTCATAATTCACATCTCATAACTCGCATCTCATAACTCGCATCTCATAACTCACAACTCACATCTCACAACTCACAACTCGCATCTCATAACTCATAACTCACATCTCATAACTCACAACTCACATCTCATAACTCATAATTCACATCTCATAACTCATAATTCCAATCTCATAACTCACAACTCACATCTCATAATTCACATCTCATAACTCACATCTCATCACTCGCATCTCATAACTCGCATCTCATAACTCACAACTCACATCTCACAACTCACATCTCATAACTCATAACTCACATCTCATAACTCACAACTCACATCTCATAACTCACAACTCACATCTCATAACTCATAATTCACATCTCATAACTCGCATCTCATAACTCATAACTCATAAAGAAAGATGGATGCTTATTCTCGGCATAATTATTAGTGAATGGTCAAGACACGGAGAGACAGGGATATAGAGAGGAGAGGCAGGGATATAGAGAGGAGAGGCAGGGATATAGAGAGGAGAGGCAGGGATATAGAGAGGAGAGGCAGGGATATAGAGAGGAGAGGCAGGGATATAGAGAGGAGAGGCAGGGATATAGAGAGGAGAGGCAGGGATATAGAGAGGAGAGGCAGGGATATAGAGAGGAGAGGCAGGGATATAGAGAGGAGAGGCGGGGATATAGAGAGGAGAGGCGGGGATATAGAGAGGAGAGGCGGGGATATAGAGAGGAGAGGCAGGGATATAGAGAGGAGAGGCAGGGATATAGAGAGGAGAGGCGGGGATATAGAGAGGAGAGGCGGGGATATAGAGAGGAGAGGCGGGGATATAGAGAGGAGAGGCAGGGATATAGAGAGGAGAGGCGGGGATATAGAGAGGAGAGGCAGGGATATAGAGAGGAGAGGCAGGGATACAGAGAGGAGAGGCAGGGATATAGAGAGGAGAGGCGGGGATATAGAGAGGAGAGGCGGGGATATAGAGAGGAGAGGCAGGGATATAGAGAGGAGAGGCAGGGATATAGAGAGGAGAGGCAGGGATATAGAGAGGAGAGGCAGGGATATAGAGAGGAGAGGCAGGGATATAGAGAGGAGAGGCAGGGATATAGAGAGGAGAGGCAGGGATATAGAGAGGAGAGACAGGGATATAGAGAGGAGAGGCGGGGATATAGAGAGGAGAGGCGGGGATATAGAGAGGAGAGGCGGGGATATAGAGAGGAGAGGCAGGGATATAGAGAGGAGAGGCGGGGATATAGAGAGGAGAGGCGGGGATATAGAGAGGAGAGACAGGGATATAGAGAGGAGAGGCGGGGATATAGAGAGGAGAGGCGGGGATATAGAGAGGAGAGGCAGGGATATAGAGAGGAGAGGCAGGGATATAGAGAGGAGAGGCGGGGATATAGAGAGGAGAGGCGGGGATATAGAGATGAGAAACAGGGATATAGAGAGGAGAGGCAGGGATATAGAGAGGAGAGGCAGGGATATAGAGAGGATAGGCAGGGATATAGAGAGGAGAGGCAGGGATATAGAGAGGAGAGGCGGGGATATAGAGAGGAGAGGCGGGGATATAGAGAGGAGAGGCAGGGATATAGAGAGGAGAGGCAGGGATATAGAGAGGAGAGGCGGGGATATAGAGAGGAGAGGCGGGGATATAGAGAGGAGAGGCGGGGATATAGAGAGGAGAGGCAGGGATATAGAGAGGAGAGGCGGGGATATAGAGAGGAGAGGCAGGGATATAGAGAGTAGAGGCAGGGATACAGAGAGGAGAGGCAGGGATATAGAGAGGAGAGGCGGGGATATAGAGAGGAGAGGCGGGGATATAGAGAGGAGAGGCAGGGATATAGAGAGGAGAGGCAGGGATATAGAGAGGAGAGGCAGGGATATAGAGAGGAGAGGCAGGGATATAGAGAGGAGAGGCAGGGATATAGAGAGGAGAGGCAGGGATATAGAGAGGAGAGGCAGGGATATAGAGAGGAGAGACAGGGATATAGAGAGGAGAGGCGGGGATATAGAGAGGAAAGGCGGGGATATAGAGAGGAGAGGCGGGGATATAGAGAGGAGAGGCAGGGATATAGAGAGGAGAGGCGGGGATATAGAGAGGAGAGGCGGGGATATAGAGAGGAGAGACAGGGATATAGAGAGGAGAGGCGGGGATATAGAGAGGAGAGGCGGGGATATAGAGAGGAGAGGCAGGGATATAGAGAGGAGAGGCAGGGATATAGAGAGGAGAGGCGGGGATATAGAGAGGAGAGGCGGGGATATAGAGATGAGAAACAGGGATATAGAGAGGAGAGGCAGGGATATAGAGAGGAGAGGCAGGGATATAGAGAGGATAGGCAGGGATATAGAGAGGAGAGGCAGGGATATAGAGAGGAGAGGCAGGGATATAGAGAGGAGAGGCAGGGATATAGAGAGGAGAGACAGGGATATAGAGAGGAGAGGCGGGGATATAGAGAGGAGAGGCGGGGATATAGAGAGGAGAGGCAGGGATATAGAGAGGAGAGGCAGGGATATAGAGAGGAGAGGCAGGGATATAGAGAGGAGAGGCGGGGATATAGAGAGGAGAGGCGGGGATATAGAGAGGAGAGGCGGGGATATAGAGAGGAGAGGCAGGGATATAGAGAGGAGAGGCAGGGATATAGAGAGGAGAGGCAGGGATATAGAGAGGAGAGACAGGGATATAGAGAGGAGAGGCAGGGATATAGAGAGGAGAGGCAGGGATATAGAGAGGAGAGGCAGGGATATAGAGAGGAGAGGCAGGGATATAGAGAGGAGAGGCAGGGATATAGAGAGGAGAGACAGGGATATAGAGAGGAGAGGCAGGGATATAGAGAGGAGAGGCGGGGATATAGAGAGGAGAGGCAGGGATATAGAGAGGAGAGGCAGGGATATAGAGAGGAGAGGCAGGGATATAGAGAGGAGAGGCAGAGATATAGAGAGGAGAGGCGGGGATATAGAGAGGAGAGGCAGGGATATAGAGAGGAGAGGCAGGGATATAGAGAGGAGAGGCAGGGATATAGAGAGGAGAGGCAGGGATATAGAGAGGAGAGGCAGGGATATAGAGAGGAGAGGCGGGGATATAGAGAGGAGAGACAGGGATATAGAGAGGAGAGGCAGGGATATAGAGAGGAGAGGCGGGGATATAGAGAGGAGAGACAGGGATATAGAGAGGAGAGGCAGGGATATAGAGAGGAGAGGCAGGGATATAGAGAGGAGAGGCGGGGATATAGAGAGGAGAGACAGGGATATAGAGAGGAGAGGCAGGGATATAGAGAGGAGAGGCAGGGATATAGAGAGGAGAGGCGGGGATATAGAGAGGAGAGGCAGGGATATAGAGAGGAGAGACAGGGATATAGAGAGGAGAGGCGGGGATATAGAGAGGAGAGGCGGGGATATAGAGAGGAGAGGCGGGGATATAGAGAGGAGAGACAGGGATATAGAGAGGAGAGGCAGGGATATAGAGATGAGAGGCAGGGATATAGAGAGGAGAGGCGGGGATATAGAGAGGAGAGGCGGGGATATAGAGAGGAGAGGCAGGGATATAGAGAGGAGAGGCAGGGATATAGAGAGGAGAGACAGGGATATAGAGAGGAGAGGCAGGGAAAGTGAGGGAGGTGGCGTGGGAGGGATAAAACAGTAGAAGGAATGACAAAGTGAGAGTGGAGGGTGAGAACAAGTGTGAGGGAGTGAGAAAGAGGAGACAGGGCGAAAGAGTGAGAGGGAGTGTGATTCGGAATACACAGAAAGAGGGAGAAGGGGAGAACGAGGTCGATCGAGTAAGCAGTCGAAGGAGATATAGAGAGAAAGAGAGAGAGAGAAAGAGAGAATGGGGGGGGGGGGTAGATAGAAAGAACGCAACAGTTCCCACTTCCAAAACATTACAGTCCCCACTACCACAACACTAAACTTCCCACTGTCCCAACACTACATTTGCTACCTCCACTACACAACAGCTCCCACTACACAACAGCTCCCACTACCACAACACAACAGCTCCCACTACCACTACACAACAGCTCCCACTACCACTACACAACAGCTCCCACTACCCCTACACAACAGCTCCCACTACCACTACACAACAGCTCCCACAATCCACTACACAACAGCTCCCACTACCACAACACAACAGCTCCCACTACCACAACACAACAGCTCCCACTACCACTACACAACAGCTCCCACTACCACTACACAACAGCTCCCACTACCACTACACAACAGCTCCCACTACCACTACACAACA
The DNA here is from genome assembly GCA_964017045.1 of Omphiscola glabra. NCBI lineage: Eukaryota > Metazoa > Mollusca > Gastropoda > Lymnaeidae > Omphiscola > Omphiscola glabra. The sequence continues at coordinate 6,481,642 of OZ024807.1, read as the reverse complement.
GCTCCCACTACCACAACACAACAGCTCCCACTACCACAACACAACAGATCCCACTACCACAACACAACAGCTCCCACTACCACAACACAACAGCTCCCACTACCACAACACAACAGCTCCCACTACCACTACACAACAGCTCCCACTACCACAACACAACAGCTCCGACTACCACAACACAACAGCTCCGACTACCACAACACAACAGCTCCGACTACCACAACACAACAGCTCCCACTACCACAACACAACAGCTCCCACTACCACAACACAACAGCTCCCACTACCACAACACAACAGCTCCCACTACCACAACACAACAGCTCCCACTACCACAACACAACAGCTCCCACTATTCCGACACTACATTGTTGTCAGCAGTAGAAAAAGAAAGCACGGGCAAAGACGTAAATGACGAAACAAATAAACGACTGAAACAAACCTTGCGATAAGCCGACCTGGTTGAATAACCAAACCTTGCGATAAGCCGACCTGGTTGAATAACCAAACCTTGCGATAAGCCGACCTGGTTGAATAACCAAACCTTGCGATAAGCCGACCTGGTTGAATAACCAAACCTTGCGATAAGCCGACCTGGTTGAATAACCAAACCTTGCGATAAGCCGACCTGGTTGAATAACCAAACCTTGCGATAAGCCGACCTGGTTGAATAACCAAACCTTGCGATAAGCCGACTAGGTTGAATAACCAAACATTGCGATAAGCAATGGTTGAATAACAGAACGGCCAAGTGAACGCGGTCCAGCGGGCGCATTTTCAAATTTTAAACAGTGTTCAGTGGATGTGTTCAATATGCCACAACACTGACCAATAAACAAGGACTGGCTTTTTGGCGTAAAATAAAGCAATTATTGTGGGTGAAAAGGAAGAAATCCATAAGGATATAGAGAGATAGAAGGAGAGGAGAGTTAAGGAGAGAGAGATAAGGAGAGAGAGAGAGAGATATACGGAGAGAGATATATAGATAGATAGATAGAGAGAGAGAGAGACCTGCTACCGCTGTCTATGTTTAAATGTTCTCTTCTAAGACTAGGACAGGGATCGGGAGCCTACATGGGGGTTTAAGTCTTTCTCACGAAGCTCATGGACAATACTAGCTACTAGATCAAAATTTAATCATTGGCTCTTCGATCTAACTCATGTAGCTCTTTGTAATGAAAGGGGTTCCCAACCCCTTAGTATGGAGAGCATATCACTAATAATGTGGTAAGAAAACGGAGAGGAGAAAGAAAGACACTGCTGATTATAAATAGAGTACACACTATTGAAATCACGAACCTGATTGGGCAGCAGGGGAGATCACTCCGTGGGAAAGATGATCAATGAGGGAAACAAAAAAAACGGAAGTAGATTAAACCGAAAGGTAAAATAATAATGATGGTTTGAGAACTTGGGGGAGGGGAGGGGTGGGGGGCGCAGGTCCGTAAGGGTGGAAGATGGTGGTGGTGTCGACTCGTCTGTTATTATACGGCGAACTAGTGTACACACTAACAGATGTGAGTTGCGAGATCTCAAGTGATCCAACATACCCGTATGAGCAAATAAATGCTGGATCAATAGCACCTGGCTAGCCGGTGGTAGGGTTTGGGGGGGGGGGGGGGGAGTACAGAGAACACACCAGCAAACAAACACAGATCCTACAAATCTCCGACTGCTGCACCTCGATGTCCCTGGATTTCTTCTCTCATCTCTTATATTTTACGTTTTTTAAAAAAAAAATTAAAAATTTTTGTTCCGTTAAAATTGTACTTTTCAAAGTAACAATACATAAATTATTTTACTTCCTGTAATATTGGTTTTGAAAACGAAACTTCCGGCTATAGCAGAAATGGCCAACCTCCAAACACTTATTATTTTGTAAAAAAAACCCAACTACATGTACTTTCTATTTCTTGTTGTTTTATTTTAAGAACAGACACCGAAAGTACAGACACGGAAATAACAGGCACGGAAAGAACAGGCACGGAAAGAACAGGCACGGAAAGAACAGACACCGAAAGAACAGACACCGACAGAACAGACAACGAAAGAACAGACAACGAAAGAACAGACACTCGGTCATTTAATATAAACTGGATTTCTTGGTGTGTGATTATGTGGACACTTTATAAAATCAAGGTCATATCTATTTTTGGTTGATAGGTCTCTGTCGTAAATTCTATTCATATGACCGTCCTCGTCCTTTCCCTGGTTAAAACACTGGACGATTTTTGAATGAAATATTCAATGTAATTTTTAATACATGAGAAGCAAAAAACATGTCTATAGTTTTAAAGTATAGAAACTAATATAGTGTTCTAATGATATTGATAGCTAACTCTACAAGCCCGGGGGGGGGGGGGGGGAGGGGGGGAACAATGGCGACCGCAATGCGTGAACTTCCCATCTACTTTTAAGTTAACTTACACTACCGCCCCTGAACTGTATTAATATTGTAATGTATCGGCCCACTTTTACAACGCAGATTGATCACGCCAACTATTTCCCTAAAACCAAAAAGAATCAAGAAATTACGCACCAAACGTACTTGCGTTATTAAACAAAAAAATCATTTAGTGCAGTTATCGTGAATTTCACTTAGATCCACGAGACAGCGTTAGTGGCATTGCTACCCAGAGCTACATAGTAATGCATTTCGATTTTTATGACACCTTCATATAAAACAGCGGTTCTCAACCTGTGGGTCGCGACCTCTTTTGGGGTCGCGTGACCCTTTCCCAGGGGTCACCTAAGACCATCTGAAAACACAAATACTCTACAGTTATGAAGTAGAAACAAAAAATAATTTTATGGCTGGGGGTCGCCACAACATAAAGGTTCGCGACATGAATACGGTTGAGAGCCACTGATAAAATACAAGGTTCGCCTTTCAAATATAGATCTAAAGACAGACCGCCGATGGCCGATGGTCGGAGTAGATTAAACTACTCCGAGTGTCTGTGTTTGAAACGCTTACACGCGTTGTCTGATTACACGTGCCGCGGTGCAGGACAGCAAGTGCGTGTTTATTTTACGACATCATGTCCCCCCCCCCTCCCCTGTTGATGTCAAGAATTGGGCCGCCCAGAGTAAACGCCACTGCCTCCAGTGTATACTGCATGGCAGTGGGCCGTAAATAAACAAGAGTTTACTGAAATAAACACACTCACCCTATTACACACATCAGGGGCGGCGTGTTCGGAGCGCACCTTAATGGAGGTAGAATTATAGTGCGTTATCCACTCCTCCTGATGTGTCCTAGCCGGGATTAACGGGTGAATTCAGCGATGTCCATACCATACCAGGGATATAGGATAACCTCCCCACCCCCCAAAAAAAAACAGGCTACATTTAATTCATATGCTATTCTTGCAACCAACGTCATATCTTCGTGGGGGGGGGGGCGCTCCACACTGAGTTCATTCATCTGGTGAGTTAGATCCACCCTGATAGCTTACATCAACAATGCTTGCTTACATCAACACTTGAGTAGATTAACAATATCTGATTTCGTCAGCAACATTTGCGTACACCAGTAACACTTGCTTCCATCAATACCCCCTTGCTCGCATCGATTAACACCTGCTTACACACTTGACACTTGCTTACATCAATACTACTTGCTAACACCAATAACACCTCCTTACATCAATAATACTTGCTAACACCAATAACACTAGCTCACATCAATACTGCTTGCTTAAGTCAACAATAGTTCTGACACCAACGATATCTGATTTCAGCTATAACACTTGTTAACACATTCCTCACCAAAATTCATGCTTTACACATCCCTTAAAGCGCTTTTTTAGATTAATTGAGCACCGAGCGCTTGATTGGCATTGCTCAAGGTTATTTGCCTACACGTGCACGCACAAAAATTTCACTTATTAGCACGAGCCACGGGACTGTTGACGTAGGCTGAGAACCCTCGCTCTGTGCCATAACATAAATCATAGCAACAACATCGAAACCTTTTTATTTTTTTTTTTTAAAGTTTTTATTTTTTTGCGGAGATGCTTAAATTAAGACGTTGCTCGTGATAAGGAAAGCAGGGTCGGCGTTTGGATTGGGACAGTCACAAGGGAAGGGGGGGGGGCTGGTTTGAGGTGTGAGTGGGGGTGGGGGGGATGCAATGAGAAAGCCACATTATGACAAATCGAAGTCTGCGATGAAATGATACGGAATCTGATCAGCCAAACCCTACACAATAATTAGATCGTGGCGGATGAGTGGTTCAAAAAGGTCCTCCACGCCCCATCCATAAACGGAACGCACCCCCCACCCCCTTGCATTCATAGCCCGCCTGAGTCACCGAAACGACAGGGTTGTAAAAAAAAGGGGTGGGGATGAATCCCACAAGTTACGGAGTTAGCTTAAGGGAGGAATTTTTTGTCTTTGGAATTCTTCAGAAATTGATGTCGTTTTAAGTAAGAGAACATCTCCGACCCTTTCAAACATTTACAAAAAAAAAAAAAAAAGTGTTTATTCAAATCTGGAACTCTTTACAAAATCTCAGCAATCTTTTCATATGAATCTCATTTCTCATAGAACATTATTTTTTCTCTGTACACCGTATTCTACTGGAATTTCATCTTTTAAAAAATATATATAAAAATAACACTAATATAATAACGCTAGTGTGACCCGCAACACGTATGTAACAACAGCAAGTGCACGTGTTTGTAAACTGTAACAACGTCAAATAGTTACGGGATTCATGGGCGCACTGCGGACAGTCGCGCGCACAAATGCGCATCATAGTTTCTAAAGTAAGCCAAGATAGAAACATCTCTAGGCAATGTAGCACAATATGGGTATTAAATCTAAGGTCTTCAGTTACAATAGGTCTCGACCCTCCAAAGGCTGTATGGTGGAAAGGGGGGGGGGAGGGGGTGGGAGTGGGTGAAATACGATCTTACACACCCTTTACAAATGACATGCGTCTAAATACCCCCCCCCCCCCCCCCCCAACATTTTTTCAAAAAAATAAAGATCTAAAAATCCACGAACAAATAATCATTGAAAGCTTCAAACATAATTATCAAAAAAACCATCGCACCAATAATCATTCAAGTCGTTCACATAACGTATAATCAAGTCGTACACATAACCAATAATCCCTCAAGTTGTACACATAACGACCATGACGCCTCGCACCAATAATCAAGTAGTACACATAACGACCATGACGCCTCGCTCCAATAATCAAGTAGTACACATAACGACCATGACGCCTCGCTCCAATAATCAAGTCCTACACATAACGACCATGACGCCTCGCTGCAATAATCAAGTCCTACACATAACGACCATGACGCCTCGCACCAATAATCAAGTAGTACACATAACGACCATGACGCCTCGCTCCAATAATCAAGTAGTACACATAACGACCATGACGCCTCGCTCCAATAATCAAGTAGTACACATAACGACCATGACGCCTCGCTCCAATAATCAAGTCCTACACATAACGACCATGACGCCTCGCTGCAATAATCAAGTCCTACACATAACGACCATGACGCCTCGCACCAATAATCAAGTCCTACACATAACGACCATGACGCCTCGCTGCAATAATCAAGTCCTACACATAACGACCATGACGCCTCGCACCAATAATCAAGTCCTACACATAACGACCATGACGCCTCGCACCAATAATCAAGTCGTACACATAACGACCATGACGCCTCGCACCAATAATCAAGTAGTACACATAACGACCATGACGCCTCGCTCCAATAATCCATCAAAGATTCCGATATAATTACCTACACAATTTTTGTAACAAAATTACAAAAAAAAATTACAAAAATTATCCCTCAAAGCCTCACACATAATTACAACAACAACAAAAAATCTTCGCACAACTACCCCCTTAAAAGCCTCGCCCGCAAGAGGCTCCACCCAACCATACGCACAACTTCGTCACTCTTTGCCACCCTCTCCCGCGGACATCGAACGCTCTGATATTGGGACCCATTGAATAAACACGGCCCGCTAATAAAACCGGTCCATCTCCCACACAGCCATTCCGGCAAACGGGGTTTCAAAAATTGTATTCTTGGCAATAGCCACTCAACGAGCTTTGAGAGGTGGGGTGGGGGGTCGAATGTATTTGAAGCCAACCCCCCCCCCTTTTCATCCCCACCTCCTCCGGCCATTTCCAATCCGTTTTTTTCAAGACCGAATACATCAATCGGAGAGGGTATTGATGGGCGCATGTTGTAGGAAAACCATCTGCATTAAATTATATAGCCAGGGATGGGGCGGGTCCGAGGGGGGTAGGGGCGGGTAAACTCCAAGTGCGCATGCCAGGAAGTTACAAGAGTCTTTAATTACTAGGCAAACTTTGGGGCTAATCTCCGGGACAAGTTGGCAAATAAAAGTAAAAAAGAAAAGAAATATGAAGAGAGATGACGAGAGGAAACGATGAGAGATTTAAAAAGAAGAAAAAAAAAGGGGGGAGGGGGGTGTGGTTGTTAATGAAACTGAAGATCGATGTTCGAATGATTCCCTATCGATTTGGGCAAAGCGAGCATGGCCACTAATGCGGTGAAAACAGAGAAAGGCTTTTCGTTGAAAAAACAATAAAACTTGAAAGAAAGGGAAGGGGACGTGAAAGGGAGGGGGCAGGGTGGGGGATAAGATAATTAGATGCATATTTTAAAAATCTAAATAAAGCACCCCATCTTTTCATTAGAAGCGTGTGGGGTGGAGTGTGGTATGGAGTGTGGTGTGGCGTGTGGGGTGGAGTGTGAAGGGGGTCGTGTTGTAGATCAAAGGTTGAAAAGGGGGTGGGGGTGGGATGACAGTTGATCAGATCTACGGCATCAGATCGATAAAACACAAGGCAAGCGTATATAGTGAAATTGTTTATATAGTGAGATTGTTTATATAGTGAGATCGTTTATATAGTGAGATCGTAACTACGTGCCGAGATAACATTATAAATCAGATATGTTCATGCCACTGAACTTGATGAATGGACCCCACTTACATATATTTATTACCCAATCCTAGCATCTGGTTTAACTTATTTATTACCCAATCCTAACAGCTATTTTCATTCATTTTTTTCTAATCTTCACGACCGGAAGTACTTTACATATCACTAAGTCCTGTAGAGAATTTCATTCACATAATACTGATACTAATTATAATGAATGTGTATAATTATGACTAATTCCAATTAAACCCGATATTACTGTTACATGTAAAAAAAGTTCGTAGTTCATTACTGTACACAAAGGTCCCATTTGATCTAAGACCCCAGACAAAGGTCCCATTTGATCTAAGACCCCAGCTACATCAATATCATGTACAATATAATCCTTAAAAATATAATGCTAATTTATCGAGTGTTACACGGAGGAGTTCGATACAAAACAAAACAGGTGAGTCGATCAAAGGTGGATCGATATAAAACGAAACAGGTGAGTCGATCATAAGTGGATCGATATAAAACGAAACAGGTGAGTCGATCATAAGTGGATCGATTTAAAACGAAACAGGTGAGTCGATCAAAAGTGGATCGATATAAAACGAAACAGGTGAGTCGATCATAAGTGGATCGATTTAAAACGAAACAGCTGAGTCGATCAAAAGTGGATCGATATAAAACGAAACAGGTGAGTCGATCAAAAGTGGATCGATATAAAACGAAACAGGTGAGTCGATCAAAAGTGGATCGATATAAAACGAAACAGGTGAGTCGATCAAAAGTGGATCGATATAAAACGAAACAGGTGAGTCGATCAAAAGTGGATCGATATAAAACGAAACAGGTGAGTCGATCAAAAGTGGATCGATATAAAACGAAACAGGTGAGTCGATCATAAGTGGATCGATATAAAACGAAACAGGTGAGTCGATCAAAAGTGGATCGATATAAAACGAAACAGGTGAGTCGATCATAAGTGGATCGATATAAAACGAAACAGGTGAGTCGATCATAAGTGGACCGCAACAACACGTTTCTGCAATCACACTCTCCGAGAAAATCTGGCCATAAAACCGTTTAAATCCCGCCATTAGAACCCAACGAAGGAGCTGATTGTGTTGAAATGGTAGCACGTGCTTTGAAGTGCGATAAATCCTTATACAGCGTTATTAAAGTTCAGTGGGGAACTCTATAAAAACTATATAAACGGCAGAAGATTTAGACCCAATTGTTAACTTGTTTGTTTAGAGAGAAACAGTACCAGTATTTGTAATCGTGGAGGGCGGGGGGGGGGGGGGGAAGGGGGCGCTGGTTGGGGTGGAGGTATTCAGAAATAATGGCTATGAAGGGTGGAAGGTTCTGGAGAGGGGGCTCTGTAAGTAAATCACCTGAATTTTTAGTGTAGATAACTTCAAACACCCGGTTAAAGTTTTCCTTGGAGGCAGTCAATTTGTATTCATTATTTTATTTTTTAAAAAAATCAAACAAAGTGGGAAACGAAATCAACGCGAGCAAATTGCCCAGTGTGCTGATACTCGGCTTTTCCGGGTATCCGAGTCAGTACCCGGTTCAGTCTTATTTAAGAGTATGTCCAGAAGAATATATGCACATATGCTTTAGACACCGAGTTCGAGACAGGTCATGAGAATTGACATAATCATGTTTATTTCAACTCAAAATAGGTCACCGGCTAATATAATACAAATAACAAGTTATAAGGTACAGCGGGGAGGGTGGATTTAAACCCTCGTTTACGCCACTGACAACAGGTTGGAGTTGCCAGACAGCCAGCACAAGGCCTACACTCTACACATCGTGCCCCGGTCTCATACAGTGCAGTCGGTCTCATACAGTGAAGTCGCAATTTTTCTTGGCAATCAAAATCACACCATTCTATAGCGCCCCCCCCTTTTTTTATTATAAAAACCAATTTCTATATATCACAAAAGCACCCCTAACCCTTTAAGTTCAACAGTCCCCCTCACCCCTCCCCTCGAAGACTAAAACCATCGACAACTCATACACCATTACTCTATTAAATTCATGGGAGAGAACCCTATTCTGGTATTCAACACGGTTCCCTCCCTGAAAATGTTCTTTGTTTGGCAAAAAAAAAAAAAAAAAAAAAAAAAGTTTTATGCGGCGAAGTTTCGTAACCCGCCCCACCCACCCCTCCTTCTTTCCGACGCCCCCTCCCCCCCCCCCAAACGGACAACATTCTGGTGGGTTCTAAACATAATAAGCTTTACTGCAGATCAATTTAAATTTCTTCAGTTGTTCTGTGTTGATGCTGTTGTAATGGTCCTACTTTTCACATCGCTGTAGTGGGGGGTGGGGGGGTTTACACTGGCTCTTTTCCACGGTGTTTATATTGAACACAAAATTACATTAGAACGTTCACGTGCGTCTTTTTCTCCGTGATTCTCTGTCCCATTAGCTTCTCACAGACCTGACCCAGAAAATGTCTTCTTTCTTTCTACTCCACTTAAAATATCAATGTTTTAAAACAAACATGCAAAAAAAAAAAAAAAAAAGTATCCGTTGCTGAAGGATTCAGAGGCGTTTCTAGACTACTGGACATTTCTTTGGTTATGGTAACGTTAGGATATATTTTAATATTCGATTAACGGCATCCGCTTGGAAGTCGGGACGGGCCCACCTTATGGGACGCCGCTGTTTTTTTTAAATATTTTATAAAGACCAACGAGGGATTCCTTAGAGTCACTCTCTCCTCTAACCGCCACTAGGTAGAAGAAATGCAGAGATCACACGCCCAGCGGCTCTTTGTTTTAATGTGATCCATTGACTTCAACAAGGCTTTCATTGACCACGCGGCATTGAATTAATTGCCACGTTGAATAAATTGCCACGTCGAATAAATTGCCACGTTGAATGAATTGCCACGTTGAATAAATTGCCACATTGAATGAATTGCCACGTTGAATAAATTGCCACGTTGAATGAATTGCCACATTGAATAAATTGCCACGTTGAATGAATTGCCACGTTGAATGAATTGTCACATTGAATGAATTGCCACGTTGAATGAATTGTCACGTTGAATGAATTGTCACGTTGAATGAATTGTCACGTAGAATGAATTGTCACGTTGAATAAATTGTCACATTGAATGAATTGTCACGTTGAATGAATTGTCACGTTGAATGAATTGTCACGTTGAATGAATTGTCACGTCACGTTGAATGAATTTTCACGTTGAATGAATTGTCACGTTGAATGAATTGTCACGTTGAATGAATTGTCACGCGTCGAACAAGGATGCTACTGAAATCAAAAAAAGTTCTCATTAAGTTATTTAAACATTGATCTTTCAATATGATATTAACACGTTATAAATATATCGATCTGTCACTATTGTGATAACTCTATCGATCTGTCAGTTCTTAGGCTTGCATAATTTCTTCTTTTTTTTAAAAATAAATATTTAAAAAAATAATAATTTACAATCAAATACTGCAGTAATTTTGTTTCAATGCACTCTTAGCTAATACAGATAATTGCGTACTTTTGTCTTGATAATAGATACAGTATTCATGGTAATACGCCGACGAGACAGGATATAATTGTAAAGTGTCACGTGTTAATTTCCCCACCCAAAGCCATTCTGTAACGATACAGCGTGGGTGCCGAGCATACCAGTTGACAGACTATTGGTAAATCAAATCTATCCCAGCCTGCTGCCACAGCTGTCCCAGAATGCACCACATCCAGCCCACCTATCATCACGCCCATCTCAGCTTTCCCCCTCATCTATCCCTGCCTACACCGCAACTATCCCAGCCAACACCGCAACTATCCCAGCCTACACCGCAACTATCCCAGCCTACACCGCAACTATCCCAGCCTACACCGCAACTATCCCAGCCTACACCGCAACTATCCCAGCCTACACCGCAACTAACCCAGCCTACACCGCAACTAACCCAGCCTACACCGCAACTAACCCAGCCTACACCGCAACTAACCCAGCCTACACCGCAACTAACCCAGCCTACACCGCAACTAACCCAGCCTACACCGCAACTAACCCAGCCTACACCGCAACTAACCCAGCCTACACCGCAACTAACCCAGCCTACACCGCAACTAACCCAGCCTACACCGCAACTAACCCAGCCTACACCGCAACTAACCCAGCCAACACCGCAACTATCCCAGCCTACACCGCAACTATCCCAGCCTACACCGCAACTATCCCAGCGAACACAACAACTATCCCAGCCGCCCCCACCTCCACTGGTCACGGGGGTTACCGTGGGTGCTGAAAGTCACGGGGTGCCGGGGCGAAGGTGGAGTCTTGTTTGTTTACAACACAAAAATTGGTTGTCCGATTACACAACACTGGCAGGTGCATGGTTTGATGTTACGGGCAGTGCAGGACTAAAAGGGAGAGGGTGGGGATTGGGAGAAATGGTGGTGATACATAGAGAGTCAAGGCGGGGGAGGTGGAGAAAGGGTGGTGATACTAAGAGTGAGAGAGAGGGAGCTAGAGAAAGGAAGAAATGCCAGAAGGCATATGCGGGGGGGGGGGGGGGGTCAGATAAAGGAATGAGTAAAATTTAACAACAAACTAGTGGTCAGGAAATAACTGTCGACCATTTAAGTTTAAGAATAGTCACGCCCCCAGGTGCACTAAGACAGTCACGCCCCCAGGTGCACTAAGACATAGTCACGCCCCAGGTGCACTATGACATAATCACGCCCCCAGGTAAAATGGCAATTATTTCAGCCGTCGACAGTGCTAATGATACACACATACCAATGGCATTAATTATAAATAAAACAAACATTATTCACAACAGTGAATAACAAACATTACTTAAGCATTAATTCGGCCCTGCTTATTAGAATTACTAATATTAAATAAGTATTACTTAGGCCCTGCTTATTAGAATTACTAATATTAAATAAGTATTACTTAGGCCCTGCTTATTACAATTACTAATATTAAATAAGTATTACTTAGGCCCTGCTTATTAGAATTACTAATATTAAATAAGTATTACTTAGGCCCTGCGTATAATTACTACTATTAAATAAGTATTACTTAGGCCCTGCTTATTAGAATTACTAATATTAAATAAGCATTACTTAGGCCCTGCTTATTAGAATTACTAATTTTAAATAAGAATTACTTAGGCCCTGCTTATTAGAATTACTAATATTAAATAATCATTACATAGGCCCTGCTTATTAGAATTACTTATTAAAAAAATATTACATTTACCTAATAGTAATAGTATTCTTATTTTAGAAATTGGCCCTACTTATAAAATCTTTTTTTTTTTTAAATAAAGAGACATTACTTATTATATAGCCATTTTTGTTTGTAGACAGACATATGCATTAAATAAACTTGGTTTATAGACCATTCACCAAAGTAGGTCGAAAGTCACTGCGTATATTTCAAATAATTAAGCAATTAAACAATGATGGGGACCACCATCACCATCTCGCCACCCGATTACGGCTACAACAATTCTAGGGAAAGGGTGGGGGGAGAAGGGGGCTATTTTAATATCTCAATCTAAGACTAAGAAGGTTTCACACCTCATTAGGGGCTCCCCTCATTAGGTTATACATCAATCAAATAAACGAGGGCGAATTTTGTCATACATTTATTTATATATATTTATGAGTGGGAGGGGTAACTTATTTTGGATTCTGGATAGGATAACTGGTGAAAAATACACCAGGAAAAACTGGGGGGAGGGGGGGAGGGGGTGGCCAGAGCGGATGGAGGGGTGGATAGGGAAAATAGTTAGCCCTTTTCCAGGGAGCTGGGGCGTCTTTGCCTCGGAGAGAAAATATTATGGTTGATTTGCCATATTGGACAGGTGCAAGTGGGCGGGGTGGGGGAGTTTCGGGAGAGATGGGAAAGAGGAGGTGGACATGAAGGGGGGGGGGGGAGTCGAGGGAAGCCGGAGGAAGGCGCAGTAGGTAGACGGCAGGCTGTGGTGTTTCTTTGCTACATCTGCATATTTATTAATCTCGACAGCTTACTTCTGAAACATGGGTTATTTTTTTGGAAGATTTGTTTTTTTTTAATAAAAAATAAACACGCCTTGGTGTGGAAGGCAACAGCCATCGAACCGCTCTAGAAATATTGGAATCTGATCGAACACTGACAGGTTCGCTTATTGAACACTGACAGGTTCGCTTATCGAACACTGACAGGTTCGCTTATCGAACACAGACAAATTCGCTTACCGAATACCGACAGGTTCGCCTCTACGAAAACGATCGTATTCAAAAATAATAATTTGAAACAGCAACAACAAAAACACAAACGGGTTCTAGACTCAAGAATTCTAACGCGGTTGAACGCACACGATATAAGTGTGGTGAATGCGCATGACGGATCTGTTCTTTGTAGAGCGATTCAAGCAACGACTGAACTTCTGTACTGACAAGATGGTGTAAAAGTCGCCTTCTTTCTTTCTTAATAAAAACACATGTATGGCATCTTTCCGTCTACGAGAGACGACAGATTTATCTTTTCTGATTGCAGCTCTTGGCGTGGCTAGTGAGACCGATCCTCGGGTGGCAGTCTCTTTTGCATGTCCCACACACGAATGCGGTGGAGCAGTGTTTTCTGGACTTTCTCTGCGCTCTCTTTGCAGCTGTTTATAATATTTGAAAAGACATTTCTCTATTTCGTCATTTTGTTCTGGTTCTGGTTCGGTACGTTGCTGCATCCATAAACTGGCATATGTGCAACGGTTGGGGAAGCGATGTTGCCAATCTAACGGCTCCTAGCAGATGCCAGGGCGGCCTTGAAGCTTTCGATCGTTTGACAATTTATACCATTTAAACTTACTAACCCAAGACTTCCCAATATAACAAAACTGGAGAAAATCCATATTTTTTAAAAGTGTTTTTTTTTTTTTTTTTAAATATAAGATATTTTTTTTTATTTGCTGTACGTTTACGTCTGCAATCAAATGGAGGGAATCGGGTTTTACCGCTGATCAGTTGCAGAGATTGGTGCGCACCAGGTCCGCCTAAATGGTGTACGCTAGCGCCATATGATATGAGCACTTAATTAACCGGATGCTTTGGATGTTACGACACGGAGCCCAGTCAATGGGAATTATTCTAATAAGGTTCCCCCTGGTAACCTATCTGATCTTTGCCGTGTGCAAGTTAAACAACATAACTGGTAACGCAATTTAAAAAAAAAACAAACAACAAAAAACAACAACAAACAAACAAACAAACAAACAAAATGATTAAACGCATAAAACTCGTTAATAATACTTCTACAAATAATAGGCCATCTTGGGCTGCGATAATATAATTACTTGTAAGGTTAAAGCGTAATTGAAATATATATATATACTAGATATAGCCCGCCAAACAACAATGGCGGTAGCAATGTGCGAACTTCCCATCTACTAGATATAGCCCGCCAAACATTGGCGACAGCAATGCGTGAACTTCCCATCTACTAGATATAGCCCGCCAAACAATGGCGGTAGCAATGTCTGAACTTCCCATCTACTAGATATAGCCCGCCAAACATTGGGGACAGCAATGTGTGAACTTCCCATCTACTAGATATAGCCCGCCAAACATTGGCGACAGCAATACGTGAACTTCTCATCTATTAAATTTACTAGACAAAACTTTAACTCAAGTAACACACATTTTTAAGAATTCCAATTTTTGCTACACCCCTTCCCCCTTGATACGTACTTCACTGCACACTTTTTATTTCACTCCCATGAACTATATTAAATATTCTGATGTCCCAACCACTTTTAAACTGGTATCCCTTTTACACCATATTTAAATTGAGACGATTTCATTTTCCGAAAAAGAATATATTACGCGCAAAACGCAGTTGCGTAATTTTTTAAAATATATCATTTATTGTAGTTATCGGGAATTATATTTTGCGCACTATTGAACTCATTATTGAACCATACATTTTTTCAAACATATATAATTATTTGTAATATACTCTCAAACAGGTTTAGGAAGCAGTTTATTAGGAGGCAGCCCATTAGGAAGCAGTTCACGAGTCACACCAGAAGCGTAATATATATATGCAGAAGCATTTCACAAAGGCTGCAACTATACGTACACGGGTACCAGAATTGAGAGGTTGGGATTAAAAAGCGATTTAAAATATTATTGTTGGGTTTGTAAGACCAAATGAGGTATCAAATGAAAGATACTTGAATGGACTATACGTTTGTAAACTTCATTCTTCATTTTAACTAAAATTAACTACTACAAATGACATCCGAATGGCATTAATCAAAATGGACCCGGACACACAGCGCCGCCATTCGCACCCGGGTACCATTAGGCTCACTGCTATTCGGATGTCATTTGTGGGGGGGGGGGGAGAAAGAGGGGGGGAAAGAAGGGTACAGTTTTACATTAGCGCTTTTCCGCCCTTTTTAATCTTACGACACATTCAAATGTATTAATTAATTTCTGTGACAGAATTGAAATCTTTCCTTTCAAATGTTATTTTGAACTGATTATTTTTTTATTTATGAAGGATTATATAGGATTATTATGGATCATACTGCAATAATTACACTAATTTATGTTGGTTCCAATTAGAACCAAAAAAAAAAATAATAATAATAATTGTGTGCATACATTTTTAAACGCGCAGCAAATCAAAATCTGGCAATGCACAACACACGTTCACGAAGCAGCGATATTTCAGAATTTATTTCAATTTTAAATAATTTTTTTTTAAAGAAAGACAAAAACATGATACTCTTCCTGTAGTAATCTAAATCTATGAAGGCAGTTTAAACAAAAACAACACATGATCAAACTTACCCAGTTAACGAATGAAAATATCCAATTCAGCAGTCAGTTGTGTATATAATGACGGGATTGAAGACGTCACAGCGAGCAATGTCACCGGCAGCAAATGTGTTTTTTATCCACGACGAGGCCGGAGCGAAAAGGGGGGGGGGGGGGAGGAGAATTCTCACAAGTGGGTGTGATAACACAGAGACGAGCCGGGGCAATGGGAGGAAAGTGTAATAAAGTGTCGTCCTCCGTGTCGTGGGGGATAAGTCCAACGATGGGGGCTATTGGAAGGGGTCGGATTACAACCGTGGGGGGGGGGGGGTAACGGGGACGATGTCAACTGGAAGAAGCGGAGAAAAAATTGAAATAAAAAAAAAATATATATATATTAAAGGTGGCGTTTTTGATGTAGTAGAGACTATGTCTAACGTTGGGATCAAATGGGAAATCGAATTAGACAAGTTTTAAAAATGTGTTCTAATGTGTGTGATACATGACGAGGGGCAGTGTTTAATGCTTGAGGGACATAGTGGAGCACAAGACAACGTTTAGGCTGGACACAACCAAAGACACGACAATTCATTCATTTCAAGACTTGAACTGTCCGTGAGACTGCCTCGTTCCACAATGTCCCTTCTAATGCGTGTTACGTGTAAGCTGGCGTCTGCACAACTGTTGGTTTGGGACGATTCAGCTATCTGGGTGCAGTGATGCACATCGTTATGTCGGAAGACGGTCTTACTTTGACAACCTAAATATCGTTAATTAACGATGACATCTCTGCTATACTCTAATGCTGATCCTAGACTGTATGCGGTGATGTGTACCGCGACTTTAAGAATGTGCGTACAAACTGTGCCGCGACTTTAAGAATGTGCGTACAAGCTGTACCGCAATTTTAAGAATATGTGTACACAATTCACCGCGACTTAGAGAATGTGTGTACAAACTGTGCCGCGACTTTAAGAATGCGCTTACAAACTGCACCGCGACTATTAGAATGTGTGTACAAATTGTACCGCGCCTTTAAGAATGTGCGTACAAACTGGACCTCGACTTTGAGAATGTGCGTACAAACTGTGTACTGATTGATGTCAGGTAGCTGAAGGTTTAAGAACTTCAACAGTTCTACAGAAACAAAACAAAGTAACTATGATTTAATTAAGCTCTTTGACCTTCCGCTAAAACTGACTTTAACTTAAGCTCTGTGTATATCACAACAGTGAATGAACTACTACGGCTAACTTTAGCTGGCTAACTTTAGCTCTGCGTATTTCAACAGTGAATGAACTACTACTGCGGCTAACTTTAGCTCTGCGTATTTCAACAGTGAATGAACTACTACTGCGGCTAACTTTAGCTCTGCGTATTTCAACAGTGAATGAACTACTACTGCAGTTAAATTTAGCTCAGTATCTTTCGACAGTGGCTCAGCTAGAACGAGTTCATTACTATAAATTGGAATATGCCTAAATTCAAATTCACAGAATAATAAATTATGATTAACACCAAATTCGAAGGCAAAAGTCTCAAACAACACAATTTATATTAATTAAAATTAAAGGCAGCTACAATGTTAGTTAATGCTCACCCATTTATCGTATATTTCTATATTTATCATCTATTTTATATTATATGTATCATATATTTTATATTTATCGTATATTCTATATTTATCAATTAATTCTATATGTAGGCCTATCATAGTCAAATATATTTTATATTTATTATACACTCTATATGTATCCGTTATTTTGTATTTATCGTATATTCTATCCTTTGGCGGTTCAAAGATGTATTGATTTTTAATTTCTTGACCATAATGTGATTTGGTGTATAATTATATTGGTAAATTCCAAGAATTAGTTCCGCGATGTCTGACACGGACGCCATCCTGGTTGCCGCGACCCGTAAAATTAAGAATAAAACGTTAAATAAAAATGAAAAAAAAATCCTAAATGTATCCCTAAACTTAACCTGAACCCTAAATTGATACAACAGTCGTGTTTGGAAGCATAGTAAATATTCAGAGATTGAATTGAGGATGCGACAGTTGAGCGATGGACTTGACTGGGGACCGCGTCTCCTGCCGTATACGCGAAGCTTATAGCAGACCTGTTTACTCTTACGATTTTGGCGTACACTGTACGATTTTCAGGTGTATAAAGTATATACACTGTTCACTGTATGTTTATTTTTACTATTAAAATAATGTATTGAATGATTATTGTGATGATATTGTACGATTTGAAGAGTTTGAGGGTAAACAGGTCTGTTATACTTAAGGTGCTAATAAAACTACAACTATAACACGAGTGAAGAGTTAACATTGACATGCCTATAGCCTTATAAGTTATAGCATTAAGTTCGTCCAATTCTACAACTGTATTTAATGACGGCTCTATAAGCAGCTGCAGGGCATGTTTAACCCAGAGTGCCCAGACAGTGTAGACATGATCTTCACAGTGCCCCACACTATCCACAGCGAAGGTTGAGTGATTGACTGCACCCACACACAATCATTAGGGGGTGCATTCGGGGGCCGAAATCACTTGATCACACGGCGTTTATATAACTATAACATCCAAACAAGAAATGGAAATGCACAATTACAGAACCACAAACCTGCCACTGAGTGAAAGCCGCGAAACACGGTAAAATCCAATCAACAAATCTATCTACATATTCCCACACTGGATCAACTTGGCGAGGAATTTTAAGTTGTCTACATGCTTTTTTTAACTTTTCTTCTTTCTTTTCGTGTTTTAAACCGAAATCCAAACATCGAGACCCATAAAACCAAGGTCTTGAAGATTTTATTTCACAGTTTCAACTAGTCGGCCCGCGTGCAGCTTTGCTCCGTGCTTGCCATAGCCACGCTGTTACATACACCCAACATCCAACCGCTAGCGAACGCACCACGACTACTGAAGCTCTCGTGGAAAAAAAAGGGGTGGGGGGATGGATCAGAGCGCCGAGCGCTAGGCGAGGGCTTTCTCAAGCCAGCACGCTTCACCTCGCTGAAGCCCTGCCTCACGGCGCTGTAAACCGGGGGCTGTACAGAATGAAAGGCAGTTCGGCCGGGGTACGAGTTAGGCCCCCTGTTCCAGCAATAATAATAATAACGTCCCTTGGCCCCCGAAATATTATAACGGGGGTGGGAGATGTAAGGAGAGACGGGTAGGTGTTTATTTTAAAAAAAATAAAAAAAATTGGAGGTGCTGAGGCTGAGGGGGGGAGGGTTGGGTTGGGTGGAGGAAAAGATGAGGTTGAGTTTATGAGTCAAAATAATAAGGCGGCCCGGGGAGGTTGTATTGGGGGGGGGGAGGGGAGGAGGATATTTCCTTTTGGAGAAAGTTTACGAAAGGTATTGACTTTAAAAGTTTGCGATCGCGTTTGAGAAGTGATTATGAACTGTCTGAGAGAGAGAGAGAGAGAATTCGCGAGCGAGAAGATGAAAACGAAACATCGAGATGTCTCGCGACGGTTTGAAGTTGATTTTTAAACTGCTGTCAAAATATGTCCGTCATCTCGTGCATTGCATCCCATCAACCAGTCGACTCCAAGACTACATTACCTACCGACCTTCCAGCAAAGAGATGAACATTCATTCTTTTTATTTGTTCTTTTCATCATCATCATCATCATCATCATCATCATGTCCCTTAGTCCTTGGACCGTTGGGGCGCCACAGCTGACACGAAAACTTTCCTTCTCCATTCCTCTCGGTCTTCTGCACTACGCATAGCATCGACTAGTCTTACTCCCGTCCACTCTTTGATGTTATCTTCCCATATTTTTCTCTATCTTCCTCTTCTTCTTCATCCTCTAGTTTTTTTCTTTCTTTTAAACGAGCATAAATAGTCCATCACGACAGCATTTATTTCCCCAAACAGGTGCCAACAAGTGAATTTCGAAAACATACATTCAACAAGGAGCCTTTTAAAGGAATGTCGATCTTACCAGGCAAGTCGAGGCTTGAACAAAAATGTCGGGGGTAGCCAAGCCAGTTTGGTTTATCTAACTTAACACATTTACGGAACCACAGATTAGCCCCAGAAAATGTTGTCGGGTGTCTGTCGCGAGTCGAAGCTTGATCTGTTTGTCCAATGTTGAGTGACCTCACCACCCAGATCTGTTTACCCTCAAACTCTTAAAATCGTACAATAATATTGTCAATATCATCACAAAATCATTCAATACATTATCTTAATAGTAAAAAAATAAACATACAGTATATATTGTATACACCTCAAAATCGTACACTGTACGCCAACATCGTAAGAGTAAACATGTTTGCACCGCTGACCACTGCTCTAATCATCTATGTTGTGATCTTTGACGCATTTTTAGAGCTCGGAAAAATCGATTTCACAATAAAAAAAACCCACCTAAATACCTAAAACATGTCATGTGAAAACCCTAACTTTATATGTAGAGACCCTAACATTTTATGCACAGACCCTAACATTTTATGCACATACACTAACATTTTATTTACAAACCCTAACATTTTATGCACAGACTGTAACAGAAAACTTCATCAAATGACTCTTAGCCCGCGCGTTTATTTCATCGTCATTGAGATACAACAATGTTTTTCTCGTGTACCACCATCTTCAACTTGTTGATGCGGGGAACATTACCCCCAACCTCCGAACTCCTCTCACCCCCCCTACCCAGCCCCCCAGGCCAGGCCCCCGCTCCACACAGCACACCTCCGAAACGTCTATCGGCGCATTTATCTCCCCTCGGTGACTTTTGCCCGACACGTCAGTCAAGCTGCCGAGGGCCGCCTCACAACCTGGCGATTCCTGCCAGTGAAACACCGAGTCAAACCCCCTTTCCCGCCCCGACAACCCCCCCCCCCCAACCCTTTACTCTATCCCGTGTTTACAATAAATAAATAAATAATAAACCGTAGTGCGCAGAGTCGGTCAATTCCCCGTTTAGAGATTATAATATGTAGATTTGTGCGCGCTCTTATCCCCCATTCCCCTTCAAAAGAACCCCACCCCCCATATCCTCCCCTCATAAACTTAACTCCCTCCCCCACTACTACCCCCCCACACCAAACATAACCCCATTAACGTATCCTTTTCCGCCAGGTCTCGCTACAAGCATCATATTATTTTATGACATTTTTATCCCCCAACCAGGGGATGAATTTATTGGCTGTAGATCCCTCGAAGCTGTAAAACTCTCAACTAATCCGGAGTCGGATGAATGGAGTTCAAAGTATCGCGGTGTCGTAAAAAAACATATACGGGCTCCGAATCCAGGAAAGTGACATCACGGGGGGGGGGGGGGGGGAGGGGGGGACGACGACGACACGCAAGTTTCCCACTTAACGCCAGTCCGAATAACTGAACAGTTTGTGGGATGAACTGTTTTACTGTGACGCAAATGAATAGAAACTTGTTAAATTTAAATGGCGAACCGAAGGACTCGTCACTTCCACAAGATGGCTGCATACACGGCGACACAACACAGACTTTTGGGAAAAGTGAGACGGACCCAAGGCCGCCAAAGTGAGACGGATCCAAGGCCGCCAAAGTGTGACGGACCCAAGGCCGCCAAAGTGAGACGGACCCAAGGCCGCCAAAGTGAGACGGACCCAAGTCCGCCAAAGTGAGACGGACCCAAGGCCGCCAAAGTGAGACGGACCCAAGGCCGCCAAAGTGAGACGGACCCAAGGCCGCCAAAGTGAGACGGACCCAATGCCGCCAAAGTGAGACGGACCCAAGGCCGCCAAAGTGAGACGGACCCAAGGCCGCCAAAGTGAGACGGACCTAAGGCCGCCAAAGTGAGACGGACCTAAAGCCGCCAAAGTGAGACGGACCTAAGGCCGCCAAAGTGAGACGGACCTAAGGCCGCCAAAGTGAGACGGACCTAAGGCCGCCAAAGTGAGACGGACCTAAGGCCGCCAAAGTGAGACGGACCCAAGGCCGCCAAAGTGAGGCTGGGGGGTGCGGGGGGAGTGGGGCGTACAATATAATTATCTAGTATAAAAAAGTCAATATCAATCATAAATTAAAAAAAAAAATACATTGAGGAAATTTCTAATGAGTTCAGTTTTCATATTGCCCAGGACATCATCATATTCACTTCATTTGATTATAGCCACAAAAGGGACATAATTATGAGCGATTAAGGGAGGCCATTGGAAAAAAAATGTAGCGTAATCCAAGCTGGATTGCTCTATTGCTATCCACGGGGAAATCTTACTGTAACGGCTGATACAATGTCATCAAATCCACGATAATCTGAAACAGTCTGATGCTCAAGTTTTTGTTCAGTATCAGCCTTAGCCGTGTTGATGATTACGTAGGCGGGCTGCATGATGAGTTTCTAGGAGTCTACAGTTCCAGTTTCTAGACCCACGACGGTAGACGTCGGGTAAGCTGGCTGTGAAGAACGATAGAGTTGCTGATTTGAAAAAGGGTTAAAGGTTTTCAGGGGACCCGCACGTGGCCCGCAGGGTGTAGGATCTGGTCTATGTCGTCCATATAACACATCCACACAACCCGTGTATCGAATACCAATTAACTGTGAGACGCAAACATCGACAACGACAAACACACATTATCCATAATGCTAATTATGACCCCAGTTTGTATCCCACTCTTGTCCTCCCAATGACACAATTACCTCAATTGTACCCCTCTCTTTCCCCGTCAATGACACAATTACCTCAATTTGTACCCCTCTCTTTCCCCGTCAATGACACAATTACCTCAATTTGTACCCCCTTCTTTCCCCGTCAATGACACAATTACCTTAATTTGTATCCCACTCTTTTCCTCCCAATGACACAATTACCTCAATTGTACCCCTCTCTTTCCCCGTCAATGACACAATTACCTCAATTTGTACCCCTCTCTTTCACCGTCAATGACACAATTACCTCAATTTGTACCCCTCTCTTTCACCGTCAATGACACAATTACCTCAATTTGTACCCCTCTCTTTCACCGTCAATGACACAATTACCTCAATTTGTACCCCTCTCTTTCACCGCCAATGACACAATTACCTCAATTTGTACCCCTCTCTTTCACCGCCAATGACACAATTACCTCAATTTGTACCCCTCTCTTTCACCGCCAATGACACAATTACCTCAATTTGTACCCCTCTCTTTCACCGTCAATGACACAATTACCTCAATTTGTACCCCTCTCTTTCACCGCCAATGACACAATTACCTCAATTTGTACCCCTCTCTTTCACCGTCAATGACACAATTACCTCAATTTGTATCCCACTCTTTTCCTCCCAATGACACACTTACCTCAATTTGTACCTCTCTCTTTCTCCCAATGATACAATTAACCCAGTTTGTATTCCACTCTTTCCCTCTCAATGATACAATTGCCCCAGTTTGTATCACACGCTTATCCTCTCAGTGATTCAATTACTCCAGTTTGTATCCCACTCTTTCACTCTCAATGATACAATTAATCAAGTTTGTTTCCCACTATTTCCCTCTCAATGATACAATTGCCCCAGTTTGTATCACACGCTTATCCTCTCAGTGATACAATTACCCAAGTTTGTATCACACACGCTCACTATCCAAGAAATACAAACCACTACTTAAGTAACGCACTCACATGACCAGAAAAGAGAAGGTGTGTGGGGATGTGTGGGGATGAAATTGACCCTAGCCTCGTAGCAGAAGGCAACGAATGAACCAAATTCTACTCCTCACAATGCGGGGGTCAAGGCCGAGGCAATAAACGCGAGAGATCCGAAAACATCGGAGGAATTTCAATCGGGAGAGACGTCCGAACAAATCGCCCGCCAGATTGAAACAACAGAACACCTCCGGCACGTGACTGACACCAGACGATGCATTCACTCAAAATATATGGCCCCTCACTTTAAATCAGGGGTTCTCAACATGAGAGTCAAGGGAAGCGTGGGGGGTCGGGGTGCGCTTAAGATAACTGAAAGAAAAGTATATTACTAGATTACCTTCATCCATGGAACTATAGGAAATTAGTAAAACACAGTAAGGTTAAACCTGGTAAAAGGAACGCAACAAAACAACGAACGTGTCGGCAGGAAGCCTTCATCAGCGAACAAACAGAAACACGAATAAAATTTAAAAATGTATAAAAAAATATATAATATAGCACTTAGCTCAGAAATAGTATCCAAGAGGGCAGCAAAAGATATGGAACTAATCTATTATACTAATTCTAAGGGATTTCAACACAAATGACGACACTATTAATATCTTTCGGAAGGGTTCGATTTTATTAAACGTTCACGATTCTGTATCTACGCCTCCGACTCTAGCACGGGGGGGGGGGGGGTTTATATCTCTGAACGCGTTTTTTTTATTTTTCGGGTCATGTTTCCCGCCTGGATTCAAATCCGGATCAAGGATACTTGACGACGCTGGACATCTGGTTACCATGGATCTATCTACCCTTGAGCCTCACTGACCACACTACGATGGGGGAAACTTGCACCGATGTCCCGACCAATCAACATTAAAAGGAATTTTATTTTACAAAAATAAAGAAAAAATAAATAAAAAGCAGATATTTATCATTGCTAAAAATCTAAAAATGAGTATCTCCACAGACACTATTGTTTATACTGCTATAAGTGAGCCCAGCACACATAATATGTATATATATATATATATATATATATATATATCAGCGGTTCTCAACCTTTGGGTCACGACCCCTTTGGGGGTCGAACGACCCGTTCACAGGGGTCGCCTAAGACCATCGGAAAACACATAAAATCTACAATTATGAAGTAGCAACGAAAAAACTTTCGTGGTTGAGGGGTCACCACAACATGAAGAACAGTATTAAATGGGTCGCGGCATTAGAAAGGTTGAGAACCACTGATATATATATCCATATATGAATATTTCTCTCTATATATATATATAAGGAATTTCTAATAATAAGTAGGATCCCAATAATTCGCTTCTGCCATCAACGCCGGCTTCTCATGTCAATGCCATTATAACATGCCCTCACTATAACATGCCCTCGACATTACCGCTGTTGGGTGAGCGGACAAACAGTAAACAAGTGAAGAGAGCAACAAGAGCGCGCCGTGTCCTCCTCCACACCACCACCCCACTCATTCCACCCACCACCCGTCCCTCCCAGCAGTCGTTATAAACCAGTGATGAATCCATCTAGACGTTGAAGCGCGAGTCAAGTGAGCCATCCTGGGGATTTTATGGTCAACTTACGGGGCAAATGACGAGATGTCTTCTCATTACGACTTCCGGGCATCACCTTCGCCAACCTCTTCATGACAAGAAACCGAGACTGCTGGCGAGGGAGGAAAATAGCAGAAATCCACATTGACTATGCCGATAAATGACGCCACAGAGTTCTCGAAATAATATTATAGGTAAATTTATATTCTCCTTCTCTCTCGCCCTCTGATATTGAAATAATATTGAAAATTGCCACCATAAACGGCTATGAATAACCAGGATACAGGACCATCCCCCCTCCCGACTCTTGTCCACGGTGAGTAGCCAGCTCTCCCGGATGAAGTCGGAGTTGAAAGAACTCGTCTTGTACGTGTGGTTCTGCAGGTCAAACTCAATACACACGAGATACGCCAATAAGTCTATAAGCGTCCACACGTGGTAGCACACGCCCGCTAGCCATCTGCTCTAGGCCCGCGAAGCATACCCTGATCTTGATTCGTGACTTAACACCGGGAAATATTGTGTTTACATGTTACGTGAGTAGAAGTATGCGTCGAGCGTGTCCCTCTGGTGACGTAGGGGATGGCAGGTCAGAGACCGTCCTAGAGTCAGTAGTCGGGTGCTGTCTGTCTGTTCGACAACATCTTGTGAGGCAGTGACTGGGAGTGGAACAACGCAGTGACTGGATGGGGATCAAGGCAATGATTGGATGGGGAACAAGGCTGTGACTGGTAGGGGAACAAGGCAGTGACCGGGAGTGGAACAAGGCAGTAACCGGGTGTGGGACAACGCAGTGACTAGATAATGAACAAGGCAGTGATTGGATGGGGAACAAGGCAGTGACCGGGAGTGGAACAAGGCAGTAACCGGGTGTGGGACAACGCAGTGACTAGATAATGAACAAGGCAGTGATTGGATGGGGAACAAGGCTGTGACTGGTAGGGGAACAAGGCAGTAACCGGGAGTGGAACAAGGCAGTGACTGGATGTGGAACAAGGCAGTGAATGTTAGTAGAACATGAGAGGGAATCTATACCGACTATCTTGAGCTCCAGAACTAGGAATGAATGCAATTTGGAATAAATACTATAGGAATGCATAACAATTAATTTAATTGGCGCTATTGATACGGAGGTAAAACTACTAAGTGGAATATGCCCAACTTAAGGGGGTCAGGATTGGGAAATTCGTTTTGAAATTCCGTCGTGCCCCCGAAAGGGTGACTTAGAACATCGGCCAGTGGCTTAGCGAAGTGGGTAGAGGCTGAAGACCCCGGGCACAAGACTAGCGGGGGCGCCAAGATGGGCTTTAATGGTAATTTACTGAAGATTTTAAGGCGTTTTCAGAGTTGAAGGGGCGCGAAAAATGAATCTTGTCCCTGGGCGCCAAACACTGTAGCTACGCCTAAGACCTGGACACTTGGTTCTACGCATTAACCTGTCGGGTGGGGGGTGGTGGCGTCATCTGAAAAGAGAGCCCGTTGAGTCTATCCCAAGTGAGCATCAAGTAAGATGTTTTTCCCCAAGAATCAGTCTCAACGAGCAGGCCGGCTTTGTTTTCATGGCATATATATCGGTGCTTAAATATTTGCCGTGGCGTCATAATCCTGTTCTCGTTATAAGCTCGCGGACACTGTAATCTTCTCTACACACATAACCAGGACTCGTTGAACACGGCGGATATTGGAGTTAGCCCCGACCCCACTCCAAAAAAAAAAAAAAAAAGATCCCACTCCACCTTTGCTAAGACCCTGTGTTGAGTACAAGGATGTATCCCAACTCACTCAATCCTCTCTACCTACCTACCTCCCAAACCCCCTCACTCCAAAAAATATAAAAATTAAAAAAAAAAAATCATATTTTAACAAAAAAAAACGAGCATCTGGTCCCCTGAAAACTCCCCGATCCTAACAGGCGAAGCTTAGGACGAGTCGACCAATCGCGAGGGACGAGATGAACCATTTACTGCCGCCAAGCAGCCAGAGTCTGAAGCAGAGGAAACCTGATACCTACAAACATGAAAGCTGAGCAGCCACGGGGCGTGAAGGATGGGGGAGAAGGGTCGGGAGGGGGGCGATGGAGGGTGTAGATATGCTGGAAGTGGTGCTCGAGGGGGTGAATGTAAAATGAAATTTTAAATGCAAGAGGGAGTGCCGATTTTTAGGTTAACGGATGCTTGAGTCGGATGCTATGCTTGGCGGAGTAGCTTGTTGAGGGAGGTAGTTGAGGAGGTAGCTGGAGGATGTAGCTGAAGGAGGTAGTTGAGGAGCAAGTTGGAGGAGCAAGTTGGAGGAGGTAGTTGGAGGAGGTAGTTGAGGAGGTAGTTGGAGGAGGTAGCTGAAGGAGGAAGTTGAAAAGGAAGTTGAAGGAGGTAGTTGACGAGGTAGTTGGAGGAGGTAGTTGAGGAGGAAGTTGAAGGAGGTAGTTGAGGAGGTAGCTGGAGGAGGTAGTTGAGGAGGAAGTTGGAGGAGATAGTTGAGGAGGTAGTTGGGGGAGGTAGCTGAGGAGGTAGTTGGGGGAGGTAGTTGAAGGAGTGCACAAATTAACTGATGGGAAGACGAGGAGGAAGAGGCCGACGCGGACAAGGATGAGTGATATGTGTCATAACCGTGGGGATGGGGTGGGTGGGTGTTGATGAAGCATATATGAGTTAAAGGTTAGTTAAAAAATGTTACGTTATTTTAGGACGCCAACTTGGAATACATCATTGCACTGTCGGGTGTAATTGGGTTCAGAAAGGGGTTGGTGGGTGCGGTTGGTGGGTGGGGTTGGTGGGTGGGGTTGGTGGGTGGGGTTGGTGGGTGCGGTTGGTGGGTGGGGTTGGTGGGTGCGGTTGGTGTTTGGGGTTGGTGGGTGCGGTTGGTGGGTGCGGTTGGTGGGTGGGGTTGGTGGGTGGGTGGGAATACATGCGGTATGTAACGTTATGTACACAAGCCATTATGTCCATTTAAAATCAAGCGCCGACGTACCACCCTGGCTCCATGGCTTCCTTCACATAGCTTGAAGGCAGTCCTTTCACTTATTAAATTTCAACATCTTTCACGTTCAAGGGAGTCGTGTCTGAGACGTTATGCTATATGTGCACTATGATGTGAATCAACTCTTGTATGTCGTGCTGTCAATAGATCATGCGTAAAAGAAAACATCCTTAAGGGAAAAACACACGTTTATAGCACAAAATAACTTCCAAATTTGAGCACGTATACGCACATTTACGTATCCTTTGAGTTTTAGGTACACAAACTTACGTCTCACATACTTTCTTTGTTTGTTTTCTTTTTTGTTGTTGTTTATTTGTCTTTGTTTTTTTTTAATGTTCTACTTCACATAAACTGGAACTGAATGTAGTCTCACCCAAAACAGACTGATATTTTTTGTGACTGCGTTCTTCACGCATTTCAGCCTAACCCTAACTCTAACCCTAAACCCCCCCCCCCCCTTAAAAAGAATGATATTTTTTGTGACTGCGTTGTCTTCACGCATTTTAGCCTACCCCTAACACTAACCCTAACCCCCCAAAAGACTGATATTGTTTGTGACTGCGTTGTCTTCACGCATCTCAGCCTAACCATAATCCCAACTCAGGCAAGGTCTACCAGGCAATTAATACCAGCTTTCACGACTACTACTGACATTTATAATATGAAAACCACTAGATTCACTCTGGTTTCTGTACACATGGTTTTTAGTCTAAGACTCTACATACTAGACATTATATAACTACATGTATTTAAAAGAACACAATGCAAATAAAAACGTTTTAAAAACTATTTTACACAGCCGATAAAAGCCATCACACAAGTTTTCCCCCATGTGGTTCGATCTTTGAAGAGTATGTGTGCATGTGATGAACTATCCCAAAGGACCTTGAACATCGTACACACACAAAGACAGAGAGGGCCAGTGGGCTGAAACCACGAGGACCCCTGCACTAAACCCAGAGGGGTGCTAATCCAGGGAAAGCTCGGACGATTTCAGGAGTCAGTGAACGTTGGAGGGGCACGGGCAGGAACAGGTAGTTAAGTCTACGCTGTCAGGCTGAATGTGCCGCGGGGGCGATTAGTTTTATGGGTGAAAGTTGTGAAGATGTATGTGGTTGGGTCGTAAGTGTCGGTCTGGTGTATAGAAGGCATCCAGTCTTGGGTGGACCAAATTTCGGTCTGGTGTATAGAAGGCATCCAGTCTTGGATGGACCAAATGTCGGTCTGGTGTATAGAAGGCATCCAGTCTTGGATGGACCAAATGTCGGTCTGGTGTATAGAAGGTATCCAGTCTTGGATGGACCAAATGTTTGTCTGGTGTATAGAAGGCATCCAGTCGTGGATGGACCAAATGTCGGTCTGGTGTAAAGAAGGCATCCAGTCTTGGATGGACCAAATGTTGGTCTGGTGTATAGAAGGCATCCAGTCTTGGATGGACCAAATGTCAGTCTAGTGTATAGAAGGCATCCAGTCCTGGATGGACCAAATGTCGGTCTGGTGTATAGAAGGCATCCAGTCTTGGATGGACCAAATGTCGGTCTGGTGTATAGAAGGCATCCAGTCTTGGGTGGACCAAATGTTTGTCTGGTGTATAGAAGGCATCCAGTCTTGGTTGGACCAAATGTTGCTCTGATGTCTGGAAGGCACACATTCTTAGATGTATCAAATCTTGGTCTGAGGTCTGGTAGGCATACCGTCTTAGATGGACCAAAGTCTAAATTGGTATCGGCTGACTATTCGGAAATGACATTGGCGTCGGGGGGGGGGGGGATGGGGGCGGTCCATATATGATCTGGATGTTTAGGGGTGGTAAGCTGCTTCAGTACCAGAGTACCACTACTACAGAAGCGTGACTGGGGTATGGGTTGGTACTGTTCTGTCAAACAGGAAGCTGGTTATAGTTGTAGGACATGCGTGTTAGTTTCATCTGTGAATTTGAAGATGTCGTAAACAGGTTGAGGACACCGTTGGAGGTAATGTTGTGTCGACAGTTACAGACGCAGCCGTGGCTACCGTTGGGGTTGTAGCTACCATGAAATTGGGCTGTGGCTGGCCTTCAGAGCGGGTGTGGCTACTGTGACAGGGAAATGTGGCTACCATCACTGGGGTTGTGGCTACCATCAAATTCAAAGTTTGGTTGTCGCTGCCATCATTTACCCAGAGCTACTGTCACGTTTGGGTTGTGGCTACATCTCAGGTATCGAGGCAATGAATCATTAGGGTAATGGATACTGTAACCATTTTTTCCCCCCTTTTTTGCCACTGTCTTAAGTGCGATGTGGCTAGCATTGTAGCTCTATTGTGAATACCTTAAAACATTGCTTTACGCGTGCAGGGACCCTCGCCGTTGCCGCTGTATGTTAAATGTTATGTACCGCAATTAATATTAAAAAAGGTATAATGTTGTTTTACATTTGCTCGTTGACAAACAGTTCACAATAAAGGACGATATCACTGATGAAAAATAACTAAAGAAAGAGCGATACCCTAACTGGTGTTAATGACATGTAAGAACTTGTTTGTACTAACCAGTCTGATATAAAATTTAAAAAAATCGAACATGTGGGAATACAAAACTCTTAGCAACGACAGCACGTGACAACGTATGGTAATATAAAGGTAAAAATAATAAAACACACACACACACACACAGAAAAACATGTAATTCTCGCAAGTCTCTTGCATCTCTGGCACGTCCCAGTCGACTGTCTTATTTATATAGGCTAGTGTTAAGACGTTTCTAGACTAGAAACTTGGGTCTAGAAAGGGGACGCAAGAATGACCCACCTCTATTTTGGAGTTAGCGCAAGGGAGGCCGTGGTTGTAGACACGCCCTCCAAACAACGGAGAAGTCAATTGCTGTTGGCAGTCATAAAATCATGCTGTTTCTGCAATAGACATGGTGATATTGAAGTTGCTGTTTGCCCCATACAGACAATCTTCTCGATGACTATAGATTCGCTAGTCCTCCCAACACAGGCAAGGACAAGTCAAATTTCCCTTCCGCTTCTGACACCTTCACTGCACAATTTAACCACACTCTCTCTTGCTACTGTTACCGCTCGGTCCGTGTGTGCCGTGACCACAATAGATGCTACCAGCTCAACCAACGTCTCCTTGAACCTGAGGTCTATCCACTTATACTGCAATGCTATTTCAAGATTATTACTCACCTTCGCCCGCTATAGAACACAAGCTCTTCATATAATTCCATGCGAGATAACAGTTTGCGCCCTTCGCACCCCCGCGTCCCTGCCTTCGCGCGCACCCTTCTACGTAACCCCGCGCGTCCCTGCCACCTCACGCACCCTTCACATCATCTCTCTCTTATCTTCAACCCTGTGTCCCGTTTCTTCACTGATACGTCAGAGATAATGTGATGAAACCAAACCTAATCGTCCCGGCACAAGCGTCCTTGCCGCTTATCAAAGCTTCCGGAGCGACCGTAGGCACAACTGCACAGAGCAGTGCTTCCAATGGTTCACTTACGGTTGCTGAGACGCGACCGAAAATTGCTGAGACGCGACCGAAGGCACAACTGCACAGAGCAGTGCTTCCAATGGTTTACTTGCGGTTGCTGAGACTCGACCGAAAGTTGCCGAGACGCGACCGAAAGTTGCTTAGACGCGATCGAAGGCACAACTGCACAGAGCAGTGCTCCAATGGTTTACTTGCAGTTGCTGAGACGCGACCGAAAGTTGCTGAGACGCGATCGAAGGCACAACTGCACAGAGCAGTGCTTCCAATGGTTCACTTTCTGGTTGCTGATACGCGACCGGAGGCACAACTGCACAGAGCAGTGCTTCCAATGGTTCACTTTCTGGTTGCTGAGACGCGACCGGAGGCACAACTGCACAGAGCAGTGCTTCCAATGGTTCACTTGCGGTTGCTGAGACGCGACACAAGTCTCATTTCATTTTACCACTGCGAGTAGATATAAAAAAAATGCCTTAGGTTTGTGTGGAGTGAAATTCGTGTAAATAGGTGAGTCGGAGGAAAACAATTTGAGATTGACGAAAAGCAGGAGTAATATCAAGTTTTCTGCCGATCTAGAGTCTAGAGTAGTAGACAACAATGGTGGATTTACCAGCGAGAATTGGACACCGGAAGTCGGGGTTGGAATTTCGACACAGCAGAATATTTAATTTTAAACGTATACATTAAGCTGCACTTAAAATAGAGAAACAAATAATGACGCCTACATATTGGAAATATGGAGTCCAAAAGAAAGACAGATGACTGTGGGTACAAAGACAGACAAGAGAGCACTGTGGGTACAAAGACAGACAAGACAGCACTGTGAGTACATAGACAGTTCACTTTAATCTACCACCCCGGCAACGATCAATACATTTCCCCACAACCCGACTACCTCCCCGACAAAGATTTATCCAGCACCCCACCGTCCGAATACCCACCCCCACTACAGGACCCCACCGTCCGACCATCCACCCCACCCCCCTACCCGTATCAAAATGAAGTCTCACAGCCCCCCCAATGATGAAGTGCATAAAAGAGATTTGCATTGAACGGACGGCGACGTCTAATCAAAACCCAATCGAACAAGCTATCTATCGCCGCCCCTAACACCACTTCCAAGATATATTGGCCAGCTACAAACGCTGCTGGTCCACATTCAAGATTCCAATATATTCCCCTACCCCGGGCCCTGGATCGTAAACAGAGGAGGATTGCAGATGAGAATGACCGCGGCCTTATCGTGCCCACGTCCAAAGGATGTAAAGACGTGGAGTACACTTCAGTCTCACGCTTCTATGTGAGGCACAGTTGTTGCTCAATATGAAGGAGGCATCACTATTCATTACTCTAGAGTTGACGTAAATGTTCCTGACTTTAAACAAGTGCAAGCATTGGTGACTATATGAATTATTTTAAACTAGATACAGCCCGCCAAACATTGGCGGCATCAATGCGTGAAATTCCCATCAACTAAAGTTACCGGACAAAACATGACCTTAAGCTACACCCCTTGCCCCCCTCAAACCCCATTTTTTTTTCCCCATGATACGTCACTGCGTAGTTATCGGGAATTGTATTTTGCGCGCTATTGAACTCATTATTGAGACACTCTTTCAACGAAGTGGCTATTCGTACCCAAGTACTAGAAGTAAGAGGTTGGGATTAAAAAAATTATTTAAAATATTATTGTTAGGTTTGTAAGACAAAATGAGGTATCAAACGAAAGATAATTGAAGGATTATATGTTTGTAAACTTACTTCTTCAGTTTAACTAAAATAAACTACCACAAATGACATCCAAATAGCATTAGTCAAAAGGGCGTATCCGGAAATTTGATCGAAAGAAATTTCGTCGACAGAAAATTGATCGACGGAAAGTTGATCGAACGGAAATTCGGTAGAATCTTTTTTTTAGTTTACATGTTAAAATTTTGCGTCAAATTTCTTATTGAACGCATTATTTTGTTTTACTATGTAGTATAGTGGGTTCAAAAAGAAATTTGACGAAAATTTAACGTGTGAACTGAAAAAAAGATTCGGCCAAATTTCTATCGATCAAATTTCCGGTAACCGTCAAAATGGACCCGGACACGCAGCACCGCCATTCGCAAACGGTTCTCATTAGAATCAATGCTATTCGGATGTAATTTGTGGTAGTTTATTTTAATTAAACTGAAGAATTAAGTTCACAATCGTATAGTACATTCAATTATCTTTCATTTGATACCTCATTTTGTCTTAAAAAACCTAACATTAATATTTTAAATAGTTTTTTAATCTCAACCTCTCACTTCTGGTACTCGGGTGCGAATAGTCGCAGCCTTCTTTCAAACATATAGAATTATTTATAGTATGCTCTCAATGCCAAATTCGCTGAAAAATAAAGGAACCGGAAATGGAATCAGTACATTAGGAAGCAGCCCACGAGTCGTACCAGAAGCGTAATATATATAAGAGATCGCTTATGAGTTATACAAGTGACATTATAGTTACCCGACTAAACATGCGATATCGTTGTTTATAACCAGACATCTGATGTTTCTGACAACATACACATGATGATCATCTTACTATATGTGTGATATCTACTGTCTCAATATGTGGCATCATTGTGTCTGCATGACTAAATATGTGAAATCATTGTGTCTGCATGACTAAATATATGATTTCATTGTGTCTGACTAAATATGAGTTATCATTGTTTCTGACTAAATATGTGGAATCATTGTGTCTGCATGACTAAATATATGAAATCATTGTGTCTGCATGACTAAATATGTGAAATCATTGTGTCTGCGTGACTAAATATATGATTTCATTGTGTCTGACTAAATATATGATTTCATTGTGTCTGACTAAATATATGATTTCATTGTGTCTGACTAAATATTTGATTTCATTGTGTCTGACTAAAAATGTGATGGAATTGTTTCTGGCTATATACACGAGACTCAATGATGCCCAAATGATGCCCCTACAATGCGGCACTCGCTTAAAATGGGCTTACATTACATTATCAGATAATGTCAGTCATAATACTTTGAATGTCTACTTAATGACATACCCCGGGTCAGACTGATGTTGACCTACCTGAGATCAGAAAAAGGTTGACCTACCCGATGTCAGACTAATATTGCCGTATGTAACCGAGGTGAGACTAATGTTGACCTATGTAATCGAGGTGAGACTAATGTTGTCCTCTATAACCGAGGTGGGACTAATGTTGTCCTCTATAACCGAGGTGAGACGAATGTTGACCTATATAACCGAGGTGAGACTAATGTTGACCTATATAACCGAGGTGAGACTAATGTTGACCTATATAACCGAGGTCAGACTAATGATGCCGTATATAACCGAGGTCAGACTAATGTTGACCTACTCTGACGCTGTGGGGTGAAATACGAGCAATCTTCAAAAAGCCCGTTCATCTTGGACCACGTGACCAAAACAAATTTCATACATCGCCATCTACAAGACATGACATAAAAAGAAAAAAGTATTGCTCTTGAGTCTAGACCAGAAGGTTCTCACTATTTTTTGTTCTTGTGTTTTAGAGCCCCGGTTGATGGGTAAACATATTTGAGTTAGAGAATATGAAGGTACTCATCTATTTTAAACTCCACACTAGCTCATGGAAACATGGACACATTTGTCAACATGGGCTCTCAAGCGGTTCTTGGAAACTCAGGGGGCATTCACCACAGGTTTAGAATCGTGGTGTAGACAGAACCAATTTTTTTTTTTTTAATAATAAAAAAAATACATCCCAAAAAGATATATATGAAAGGAAGGCATGACGAGACCTTTCCTACAAACATCAGTCCAGTCTGCAGTGTTATCAGGAACCTCTATAGAACTCTTAGACCTGGGACAAAGCACAGCAGAGAACCCCACTACCCCGGACGCCTTTTTGTGTGTAGGACATTCCGTTGTGGCAAATATATCGCCTGCCTAGATTTACACCGAAAGGAGCTTACACTCGCGGTCCTAAATTGAGCCCCTCATTATAGGGAGCGCCCCCACCTCTTGCCCCCCTCTCAAAGACATCTTAGGTTGTTGTAAAAACTCCCTGTCAGGATCAACCGCGCATCGGTTATTTACTGTCGCGGGGCTGGCTGGAAACTTTGTTTCATCTCCGCCATTCGGCTTGAGAGTTTTACTTTTGCCAAGTCATAACCTCGGATTATTTACGACACCCCTCGCGTGCCCTCTTTAGTTGTCTTATATTATCTCTTTAATTTTACTGTATTTTCTCTTTTTTTTTTTTAAATAAGTGAAAACTTAGTCTTGTAATCGTCAAAAAATATTCCAGGAATCGAATACACATCAGATTATTTATTATATAAAACATGTAGAAATAAAAGGTTTATTTTTCTTTGACAAAGTATAAAACACCATTGACTGCGATTACTAAAGTAGTTTTAAAAAATAAATACATTTCGAATGTTAACAATCCAACAGTCTGTCTTAGTCTTATTCTGTCACTTGTTCAGTCCCTTGTTCAGCCCCTTGTTCATTCACTTGTTCAGTCCCTTGTTCCGTCACTTGTTCAGTCCCTTGTTCAGTCATCAGTTAATAACACTAATTAATCCAAACCATGCGATATAGAATTGAGCCCGATAAGGCAAAGATAGTCCTAAAAGACTAAGACAGCTCTAAAACACCAAGACAGTCCTAAAAGCCCAAGACAGTCCTAAAAGCCCAAGACAGTCCTAAAAGCCCAAGACAGTCCTAAAAGCCCAAGACAGCTCTAAAACACCAAGACAGTCCTAAAAGACTAAGACGTTCAGACTATAACTATGCTACGCAACTATCAATATGTGCCGCAAGTATGCACCCATACAAATTATATGAGGCGCATCGGATGCATGAGGTGTCTAAAAAATCTCCGCCATCCATCGAAAGCACACAGCTGACGCCAACAATCACAACACACACAGCTGACGCCAAAAATAACAACACACACACACAGCTGGCGCCAACAACCACAGCACACACAGCTGACGCAAACAATCACATTACACACAGCTGAAGTCAACAATCACAGCACACACTGCTGAAGTCAACAATCATAGCACACACGGCTGAAGTCAACAATCACAGCACACACGGCTGACGCCAACAATCACAAAACACAGCTGACGCCAACAATCACAAAACACAGCTGAAGCTAACAATCCCAAAACACAGCTGAAGCCAACAATCACAACACACACAGCTGATGCCAACAATCACAACACACACAGCTGAAGCCAACAATCACAAAACACAGCTGACGCCAACAATCAGCAACTTACTTTGAACCGGCAGACATTTGGTTCCTCCCACGCTGCCTGTTGGACAACTGGACAGAAGACAGCTGGACACTACTGCCGTACGCTGGTGACTACCCAATATATACAATACAGCCTCGTCTAACAGCGCACGTTATATAAATATCGATTCCTGTACTTTACAGCACACGTTATAAATAACTATATAGTCCTGTACTTTACAGTGCTATACATAACTATATAGTTATGTACTTTACAGCACACATTATATATAACTATATAGTTATGTACTTTAGAGCGCTGTTATGCCTCCTTATGTTATCGCATGCATTTCTCACATTAAGCCTCTATCTACGTCGCACGTTTCCGTTGAGCGCTGGGTCCCACCAGCGACCGGTAGAGATTCCCCGCTTGCCGGCTGATAGATTAACGGCCACGATGGAAAGACAAGGGCTGACCAATTTTTTACGTAATTTTCACGCACCATCGAGTTTCTTTTTCGGATTTTTTTTTCTTCGTTCTTTCATTCTCTCGTTTTTTCCATGCGATGTTTTCTTTCAAAACCACATTTCATCCCAACTCGGAGCAGCCCAGTTTTAATCATGACATCACGTCGTCACTTCCTGTCAACACGGGTGAACCGTTCCGGAATGTATTGCGTCTTAATTTAGCAACCGCGCAATAAAAGATAACAGAATTGCCTATCTTAATTTCTCGCTTGGGTCTCCCGATAATTCATTCCGGGATCGCTCTTGATATTGTCTCTACTTTTGTAGCTTGATTATTTTTGTTAAAAAAATCTGTGATAATCAGCGGTGCAAACTTGATTATGTTTGATGCACACATGATTATCTCTAATCTCAACTGATAACAAAATAGCGGTATATATATATTTTTTTAAAATAGTTTTTTGACACGAAAGAAGAACGAGATGTACCCAGGATTTGACTAGCATCAGAGCAAAGTAAGAGGGGAAGTTGAGCTAAGTTGTACCGACTATCGCTTCTTAGCTCTGCAGTTCCGGTTAAAATGTTTGGCTCGTGTGCCTCACCAGGGCTGTGGAAAGTAACATGGATTTCTAGATCTCGTGTGCCTCACCAGGGCTGTGGAAAGTAACATGGATTTCTAGATCTCGTGTGCCTCACCAGGGCTGTGGAAAGTAACATGGATTTCTAGATCTCGTGTGCCTCACCAGGGCTGTGGAAAGTAACATGGATTTCTAGATCTCGTGTGCCTCACCAGGGCTGTGGAAAGTAACATGGATTTCTAGATCTCGTGTGCCTCACCAGGGCTGTGGAAAGTAACATGGATTTCTAGATCTCGTGTGCCTCACCAGGGCTGTGGAAAGTAACATGGATTTCTAGATCTCGTGTGCCTCACCAGGGCTGTGGAAAGTAACATGGATTTCTAGATCTCGTGTGCCATTAGAATACAATGAATACATTTAGGCAACCGACGATTGAGGCCACAGATGATTGAGGCAACTGATGATTGAGACAACATATGATTGAGACAACAGATGATTGAGACAACTGATGATTGAGACAACAGATGATTGAGACAACCGATGAATGATGCAACCAATGATTGAGACAGCCTATGATCGAGACAACCTATGATCGAAACAACCGATGATTGATGCAACAGATGATTAATTAGTGAGGCATCCGATGATTGAGGCATAAATAAAATTGAAATAAATTTCACGCTTGTGGATAAATAACAGCAATCACATATCTCTTTGCATAGAATGTCCACCGCCAGTGTCCACTACCAATGTCCGCCGGCAATGACAACCGTCATTTCCACTGAAATGTGTCCACTGTGTAGGGTCATAAGAAAGGACCAAACAAAGGAGCACATATAAAAGGCCGCAGAGTAGGGTCACATAAGGGATAGTTGAAACGTGGGCAACATCCGAAGTCGTTACCTTTAAGTATCATAAGGGCATTTGCTACCAGAGCACGTGACTATTCTTTAACGTACGAAGGACAAAGTATTTTTAAAAAAAAATAATTGAATTTTGTTTCTTGGAAATTCTTTGACATTTTGTCTTTCTTTTCAAGGCCTTCTTATTGAGATATAATTATGTAGTGTTTAAATTTCATTAAAATTGATAGATTATTTTCATGGTAATTATAAAAGGGGTTGGGGGGGGGGAGGTAAAACTTACATGAGTTCGGTCAGTGTCTGCTAGAATATGTGTGAATCAATTTAACCAGAAGGAGGCAGGAGCGAGTTGGTGTGATCACCGAAAGGAGAAGTTGTTCGTAAATGGGGCTGGGGGGACGGGTTGGGTTGGGGGGGGGAAGGCGAGGAAGGAGATTCTGGCGATAGAGCCAACTTGATTTGTATTGAACAGTCTGAAAGAATCTAATCAGTCCAAATCGAAGTGTCGCGAATTTCTGCAGTAAATCTAGCACGTACGTTAAGACTAGGGCGGACACCATTACGCGGCGGGTATCGATATATGTTTATGTATTTTATTTTAAACATCGATTACTTTCAGCATAGCGTGTCACGGATCATTAAAAAGGCAGAGTTAATGCTGGATCGTTGGAGAGGGCGGAAAAAGGGGGGGGGGGGGTAAATGCGTTGGACTAATCAGGCTATTGTTTCAAGATCGATAAAAAATGTTCTAATGCTATATTTTAAATTAAATCTAAGCGGTCAAAATGCATCCGTCGCCGCATGCATTAAAACAGATCGATGGATAGCTTTAGACTGTCACCAACTGTCACCAACTGTCAACAACTGACAAAGTTATTTTTAAAAAGACACATTTTAATTTTTAAAAAAAAATTGTTCTAAAAACCACACCATCGTCATTAGGTTCTTAAACAAAGACCTAACTCTATTAATTGACCACAGTTACAAAAGTTCGTTTTCACAACCGAGCGACACACACGTTGGTGCTTATTTTCAATACCTTAAGGCATACACATTACTTATACTACGACTACGGTACTCACTAGCAGCGTATTCGACGTCGCCCGTCAGTACTCGGACCTGTCCGGTACTTGCTAGTACCAGGACTCCGAAGCAGTGGTCGCCAAAAAAAAGCCGCAAATCAAATAAGTATCGATGACTGGTCGGGCTCCGATCCCAGCAAATGAAATGGCCACTGCTTGGACAGGGAAGCCACGCAAAGACTGTAATGGGATTTCATCTCAGCGACGCCGATGTTTGCAATAACAGGCCCGAGTAATCTGGACAGTGTGTGTGCAGGGGTCTTTTAACTATCCCGAAACTCAAACACCACCCGCCCCCCCCCCCCCCCAAACCGCGTTTGCTAAATACAGCCCTGACTTTAGAAATGCATTGAGGGTCAAGGGAATATCCGTTTCTTTGAATTGAAATGAATAAAAACCGATATGGTATATTTTTTTGTTTCGTTATTTATTATACTAATAATATGTATGTAATATGTTATGAATCGTATGAATGGAGTTTGGTTACAAACATCAGATAAAATATGATAAGTAAGACACATTTCAGAAAGACAATATCACAAAGTCACACAACCCCAGAAACGTTAGCTCACAAAAATATAAGATCAGAAAGGCGCACGAAGGGGGGTCACAGCGAAGGGAGGTCACAGCGAAGGGATGTCACGGCGAAGGGAGGTCACAGCAAAGGGAGGTTACAGCAAAGGGAGGTCACAGCGAAGGGAGGACAGTCACAGCAGCGGGAGGTCACAATGAAGGGAGGTCACAGGGAAGGAAGGTCACAAATAGAACCAAACATGGGACTATGTTCTTTGGTATATTTCAACAAACTGTGGGAGCAACGTTGACTTCCTAAAAGAGATTCACCCCTCGCCTTGACTGTCAAGAGATTCACCCTCTCGCCTTGACTGTCAAGAGATTCACTCCTCGACCAGACCGCGACTCAGATATTTTAATACAGATGACGTGTTAAAACTTGTAGTGGGAGCTCCGGTCAGGGTGTATACAAGCTACATGTTATATGTGATCACAGTACAGATGTCTTATTTTCGCTCTCGGTGACCAAGACTGATTTCGACGCGTCCAGATGAAACATGTTTGTCATGGTATTTTCTATCGCTTACGACCGACAGTAGATTATTCGACTTCTTGTGTAGATGAGTACCCTGAACAACGGAGATAGACGGGAGTCGACTACAGTTGAGATGACGTCGTAAGAACCTTAGACCGGAAGTCTGGGCGAGGTGAAAGCAACTAAACAAATTATTCTACTCGATAACTGTGTATCAGAAGAGATAAACACTTATGGCGCCTTCACGCGTCACAGTGATTTACATTTATTTTGATTTCATTGAAATTCATTTGTCTCGGGATTTGGGGAGGGGGGGGGGCGAAGGGGGAAATTATAAGAAGCCAATAAATGCAATGATGTTGAAGGGAAGGGAGTTGGCTAACGACTATGAAATGAGCAACAACAACAAAAAAAATGGTTTAAAAACTTGATTCATACATACTTGATGTCTCGATCGTGCTTCTGCGTGTTTCAGCGGTAATATGTCAGTATCAGACAGCAAGAGGCAAAGTCTCGCCTCATGCAAACTGTAGGGCGAGCGAGATGAGATTTCGGACCACCGGAAGATAAGATTATTTCTTCTTGGAGACAGAATAATTGAAATGTAGAAGATTTCGTATTAATCATGTAGTGACAGTGTTGTGTTGAAGTTGGTCTATCATTGCCAGATCTATGATTGGACATTTCGCTGAGAAATGAAGAAAATAACAAAACATTGACTTTTGACTACTAAAGCAGGCCGTAGACAGACATATGACTTCTATATTGAAGCACAGACAGGCATTGGGGCTTGTTCCCGTGAAGACGTGCAAGTATCGACAGTTTTAGCCCCACACACACCCCCCACCACCTAGGGCCTCTGAACACCCCATTAAAACGACCAGGGACTAAACTGATATGCGAGACACAGAGAGACG
Source organism: Omphiscola glabra (assembly GCA_964017045.1). Classification (NCBI taxonomy): domain Eukaryota; kingdom Metazoa; phylum Mollusca; class Gastropoda; family Lymnaeidae; genus Omphiscola; species Omphiscola glabra. The sequence goes on along the minus strand of OZ024807.1, from coordinate 6,440,011 downwards.
ACAGGAGTTCAATGCAAAATGATGCAAGTAAAATGTTATCTTTCCCTCCCCTCCATCTTACTCCCTCCTCCCCCTTACTCCCTTAACTCCCCTCCTTCCATTCAATCCCGCTCACTCCCCACTCCACAGCTCACTCACTCCTCCCCTCTCTCTCCCTCCACTCCCCTCCTTTTATTCAGCCCCCACTCAATCCCTCTTCACAATCTCTCTCACTCTCCACCACTCTCTCCCTCTCCACCACTCTCTTCCTCCTGCCCCCTCCATCTCCCCCAGTAGGTATATTTAAAAATGAAAAAAAAATCGTATATTTGGAAATCAATAATGAAAGGGCCTTGTTTGAATCCTCAACACCCCCCCCCCCCTTTCCCCACACACATTTCTTCTATTCTCACAGCACCACACAGATGAGCAACAGGCTCCAAATTTAATCCCACAATGCTTGTATAAGATATGCACATCCCTTGATTCAAATAACTCAACAGATCGTATTTATATATGCTTTTTTTTTCTTTAAAAAAGACATACAGATCAATGATCAAATAAGATTCTCCCTCACCAGTAATGGGTAAAATTGAGTCGTAAAGGTTGGTTCTAACACGTTTAACTATACGTGCTCTCTGGACACAGATCTTCTATAGCTGATGATTTCCTCCGTTATAAAATGGCATATATTGGAGCACACAAAAATAGACGCCGATTCATGTATGCCTTTTGGATGGACCATGCCTTTTGGATGGACCATACCTTTTGGATCGATCATGCCTTTTGGATGGACCATGCCTTTTGGATGGACCATGCCTTTTGGATGGACCATGCCTTTTGGATGGACCATGCCTTTTGGATGGACTATACCTTTTGGATCGATCATGCCTTTCGAATCGTTCATGCCTTTTGGATGGACCATACCTTTTGGATCGATCATGCCTTTTGGATGGACCATACCTTTTGGATGGACCATACCTTTTGGATCGATCATGCCTTTTGGATCGATCATGCCTTTTGGATGGACCATACCTTTTGGATCGATCATGCCTTTTGGAGTGATCATGGACCGTGCCTTTTGGAGTGACCATGGATCATGCCTTTTGGAGTGATCATGGACCATGCCTTTTGGATGGATCATGGACCATGCCTTTTGGATGGATCATGGACCATGCCTTTTGGATGGATCATGGGCCATGCCTTTTGGATGGATCATGCCTTTTGGATAAACCATGCCTTTTGAAGAGATCATAGACCATGCCTTTTGGATGGACAATGCCTTTTGGATGGACCTTGCCTTTTGGATCGAACATGCCCTTTAGAGTGATGATGCCTCACTAACGAAAGATATATAAGCTCTGCTATAATTATTTAATTTTTTTCAACAACACCATTTCTTCTCACAGATGATATCATCAAACGGGGCGAACCTTCAAACCTTCGGTTCACGAGGAAATCTCGAGGCACGTCCAGTTGAGTTATTTATATGACATGATTAATTTCTATTTACCCCTCCCCTCCCCATTTTTTTTAAAAAACACAACTGCCCGGGGCGCTAGCGTTCACTCCCCACAAAAACAATCTCTTATAAACGTCGTAACGTAACATCAAAGGCGCCCCTCAAAGATTTGTAACATTCACCGCATACAAAAAACAAAACAAAACAAAAAAACGATGAGAATTTTATCTGAGCTTTCATTCAGATTCTGCATATAGAAAGAATAGCAATTTACGCTCCAATTTACGCCGGAAATGCGTAAAGGCTGTTGGGTGTAATCGCGAGACCGTCGCCATGGAGTCTGATTAACAGGAATAATATAATAAGGTCCCGAGACGCAAAGCCCCCCCCCCCCCCCCCCCCCACACACACCCAAAATAAAATTGTATGTGCTAAATCGGTGCGCAATGTCGGAATCTGATTAATGTTTTAATACTGTGGTGAGCGATATGTTAAGATGATAGCGCTGCATACAATTAGATATGTTTATTCTTAAAGGTGTCCGAATCTCTTGCTACGCGCACTTTTGCCCTTCTCCGCGAGAATATTGGAACACATCCAAGTGTTAACTATAGATGACAGCGTATATGTGAGCCAACATTTGAGGCAACATCTCTGTGACTCAAGTAGATGACAGGGTATCTGTGAGCCAACATTTGCGGCTCCATCTTGAAAAACAGACTAGTTGACTGCGCCTCTGCGAGCAGGCAGTATGTCATGACTAGTAGACTACGCTTCTGTGAGCTAGTTAGTTGACTACGCTTCTATGAGCCAGTTAGTTGACTACGCTTCTGTGAGCTAGTTAGTTGACTACGCTTCTGTGAGCTAGTTAGTTGACTACGCTTCTGTGAGCTAGTTAGTTGACTACGCTTCTGTGAGCTAGTTAGTTGACTACGCTTCTGTGAGCCAGTTAGTTGACTACGCTTCTGTGAGCTAGTTAGTTGACTACGCTTCTGTGAGCGAGTTAGTTGACTACGCTTCTGTGAGCTAGTTAGTTGACTACGAATCTGTAAGCTAGTTAGTTCACTACGCTTCTGTGAGCTAGTTAGTTGACTACGCTTATATGAGCTAGTTGACTACGCTTCTGTGAGCTAGTTAGTTGACTACGCTTCTATGAGCTAGTTGACTACGCTTCTATGAGCTAGTTGACTACGCTTCTATGAGCCAGTTAGTTCACTACGCTTCTGTGAGCTAGTTAGTTGACCACGCTTCTGTGAGCTAGTTAGTTGACCACGCTTCTGTGAGCTAACAGTATTTCATGACTTGAAGAAACAAAGCCTCAGGCAATTGTCGTAATTGGCTTGTTTTCCAAAAGCAGATCCTCAACCCAGAGCAGTATCCATGGATATATTTACATCCTCGACTCCAGCTCATTTCAGGTAAAAATAAAATAAAAAAGGTTCCATTGCGTTATCCTTTTAAAACTATTGATGATGTTACACTGGAAAGGGCGAAAATCAAAATGGACTCAACTAACTTTGTACTGCAGATGGCGCAGTTTCGTTTTGCAAATTTGAGTTTTTGCATCAATCTACTCACGTCATTTCCTCAGACAGTTCGCGCGGGAAAAAATGTAAGACAAGATCCCGGAATGAATTGGTTGCGTCGAGAATGATTTCCCTTGAAGAAATCCCAAGTGTCTTTTCTAAGTGTGTTGCCGAGCCAATATCTAATTATTAATGGATATTTTTGTGTTTGGTGCCCCTAAGAATGAAGCGCAAGGAATGTGATTTGTTAGTGGGGCTGGCGGAGTGTGTGTGGTTGATAGGAGTGATATTTGGGAAGGGGTGTGTGTGGTTGATAGGGGGTGATATTTCATGGGGGGGGGGGGCGAGTGTGTGGTTGATAGGGGGTGATGATACGGGTTATGTGGTTGAGAGAAATATTATGTGCGACTCAGAGAGACAGAGTGATGAGTGGTTTAGAGAAGGGGACGAGCGGTGGTTGATAAAACAAATTTGTTGGCAAAAGGATGTTGTGGTTGGGAAAATGATGTTAAGGTTGGGAAAATGATGTTAAGGTTGGGAAAATGATGTTAAGGTTGGGAAAAGGATGTTTTGGTTGGAAACCATTGTTTTTGTTGGGAAACTTATTCTTGGTTGAGACAATTTTTTTGTTGCAGCATTTGAGGCGAGTAGGTTTTTCAGATGGTATTCCAATGGGAAGATGGTATTCCAATGGGAAGATGGTATTCCAATGGGAAGATGGTATTCCAATGGGAAGATGGTATTCCAATGGGAAGATGGCATTCCAATGGGAATATGGTATTCCAATGGGAAAGGCCTTCATTCGATATGGGGCGTGGAGTGTCAGTTGTTATAAAATGGACCTCGCAAAAGAATACAACAATTGGGGGGGGGGGGGTTAAGTTTTAAAGAACGGGGAAGGGGGATAAGAATAAGTGGGATCGGTACGACAGTGTGGCTATTTCTGAGAGGAGACGAAAAGGAAGTGTGTGACTGGGCAGTTGAACACCGATAGCAGTGGGGATGTGAGGCCGCAGAGAACATTTAAGAATTGGTAGAAGATAACAGGACAAAAGGGGGCGGGGTGGGTGGAACGGGTGGCTGAGAGCAAGCAAGTACAACAGACATGTCTCCCAGCCCAGCGCACTTCCATTACGTGGCGTTTCTCGTGTCCGTATCCATTAACTGATTGGTGCATCCAGGCCCGACCCGAGTGGTCCAGCACAAATCAGTAAGCAATGGCACAATCTGCACACCTCTGGGACTCTAGCTTTTTTGTAAGATTTCATGGGGCGAGGTGGCACCTTCCCTTGTGGGTGTTGTGTAATGAAAGTTCTGAGCATTGCGCTCATCATGTCCACAATATGATTGACATGCAATCCGGATACATCTTTGTACTTCTTTGTCATGCAGTTTCTGGTCCAAATCTCTACATTAATTGATGACGGTTCACACTGCTAGCAAACATAGAGCTGGAGTGTGACAGCTGGACTGTGACAGCTGGATTGTGACAACTGGAGTGTGACAAATGAAGTGTGACAGCTGGACTGTGACAGCTGGAGTGTGATAGCTGGAGTGTGACAGCTGGAGTGTGACAGCTGGAGTGTGACAGCTGGAGTGTGACAGCGGGACAGTGACAGCTGGACCACAGCCGGAGCTAGAGGCATTTTTTTTTACCAGACTCAAGAATATAAATGTACGCGCCGTTGTATACGTTTAAAAGAAAATTAATTATTAAGTATCTCTCATCAATTTGGTGTCCTTTCCCATTGTTCACCCGAGGCTAGTGTCTCGTGTGTCCCACCCTTGTCCCGGCCCTGCATGAGCACGAGGACCACAATTCTGATCTTCAATTTTCACCCTTGTCCCGGCCCTGCACGGGGACCACAGTTATGGTCTTCAATTTTCACCCTAGTCCCGGCCCTGTATGGGCACGAGGACCACAATTCTGATCTTCAATCTAATTATTCATGAGTTCAAAATTGAAATGTTAAAACATTCTTAGAAACGTTAATTTATAATTGCGACAGTCTCGTTTTTTCTCTATAATATGCCAGTCGAGCCCCACCCCCAATCTATTTCCCCCATCTCCTCACAGTTCGATAGCTCAATCTCTTAACATCCATTCTCCTCAACTCTAAAAATCCGTTCTCCAATTATCTAACAATCCGTTCTCCAATTCTCCAACCATCCGTTCTCCAATTCTCTAACCATCCGTTCTCCAATTCTCTAACCATCCGTTCTCCAATTCTCTAACCATCCGATCTCCAATTCTCTAACCATCCGTTCTCCAATTCTCTAACCATCCGTTCTCCAATTCTCTAACCATCCGTTCTCCCGTTCTCTAACCATCCGTTCTCCCGTTCTCTAACCATCCGTTCTCCCGTTCTCTAACCATCCGTTCTCCCGTTCTCTAACCATCCGTTCTCCCGTTCTCTAACCATCCGTTCTCCCGTTCTCTAACCATCCGTTCTCCCGTTCTCTAACCATCCGTTCTCCCGTTCTCTAACCATCCGTTCTCCAATTCTCTAACCATCCGATCCCCACTTCTCCAAACAACCGTTCTCCCAATATGCACATATCAGATTTTAACATATCCACAGACTGACATCAACCTTCTCTTCACATCCGCCCCGCTCTCAAAACACCCCTTCTCCCCATCTCCACACGCTCCCCCACCCCCACCAATCCATTTCCCAACCTCACTCACGCTATTCCTTACCTCAGATACTCGTTCCTCCCCACCCCCCCCCCCCCAAACCCAAAAACAATTCACATTCCCACTGTTATAAATTCAGCGGACATCCACTTACACGTGAGCATAACAAATGAGAACTGCCGTCAAATAAACGATGTCTTCCTGCCGCTACACTTCACACCACATAAACGCCGACATGCTCATTACTGTCCAGCATGTAAGCTTACCCAGTTGTTCTTTACGTCTTTTCACATTCAACCCCCCCCCCCCCCTAATCTTTCGCCCATACCAACTACTTGCTTTATAAAGGTATCACCGTTAGGAACATAAGCACCTGAAAACACATATGCTATATAGTTATGAAGTATAACCGAAAATAATTTTGAGCCTGGGGGGACGCCAGAACACGATGAACTGTATTAAAGGGTCGCGGCCATAGCAAGGTTGAGAACCACTGATTTAAAAGACATCCACATGGAACAATAAAAGAAATCCACATTTGAAAATTGAAAAGACATCCACATTTGAACATTTAAAAGACATCCACATTTGAACATTTAAAAGACATCCAAATTTGAACATTTAAAAGACATCCACATTTGAACATTTAAAAGACATCCAAATTTGAACATTTAAAAGACATTCACATTTGAACATTTAAAAGACATCCACATTTGAACATTTAAAAGACATCCAAATTTGAACATTTAAAAGACATTCACATTTGAACATTTAAAAGACATCCACATTTGAACATTTAAAAGACATCCACATTTGAACATTTAAAAGACATTCACATTTGAACATTTAAAAGACATCCAAATTTGAACATTTAAAAGACATTCACATTTGAACATTTAAAAGACATCCACATTTGAACATTTAAAAGACATCCAAATTTGAACATTTAAAAGACATCCACATTTGAACATTTAAAAGACATCCACATTTGAACATTTAAAAGACACCCACATTTGAACATTTAAAAGACATCCACATTTGAACATTTAAAAGACATTGACAATGGAACATTCAACAAAATACATATTTGAATATTCAAGACATCTTGGGCCATTGCTTCACCGACTCATGAAGATGGTAAAAAAACAAAGCAAATACGACCCATTCAACTCATCATTCTCCCAACACCGATCTCTAACCGATATTAAACGTATGATATTTTACATATCACCCCAATTCTCAAGTGCCCCCCCTCCCTCCCGCCCCCTCATCCCTCGGCCGGTTGACGCATCAACAACACTAAACTCTCATCAAAAGCCCAGAACAGATGAGCATTGCCCGTCGCTCGTACCGTGGTTTACCGCAGCATTAAGCCGGGACCACGAGCGCAGAATAAGCTCTTGTACGAGATGTCCACAAATAAACAAGTGCCGAGCTGATGGCCGAATTACCGAGTCGCGAGGAGCGCATATTATTTAAACAAGGACCCCCCCCCCCCCTCTCTCGTTCAGAGCCAGGGGCGGAGCTGTAGAACGGCGTGTGCTTCAAGTGTTTGGGGGAAGAAGAATCGGCAGCAGAAAGTTTACTCGAATACAAAACGGGGTGGTTGGGCGGGTGGGATGTTAATTGTACACGTTGGTTGGATCATGATCCGGATAATTAACGACTAAGACATGACGTCATGAGTTTTACTTTTTTTGTGTGTGTGTGGTTAAATCAGTAAAAAAACGTTTACAATCACCGTGTTGGTGAAGAATAGTTCTCATCTGCAGCAATGGCTTCGTCCCATTGTATGCAGTAGACAATATTATCAGAAGCAGACACAGAAGATTACAATTGCCTGAACTTGAGTGCCTCAGAAAATTAAAATTGACTGAGCTTTTGTGACTCAAGGCTGAAATTGCACTAAACAAACAAACGAAAACTACAACATCCCCCCCCCCCCGGCCTAAAACTACCAGATCTCGACAAACAGAAACTCACTAATTCTATCTTTGCCCGAGCAACAACCCCCCACCCCCTCCCAATACACACACTTTAACGACCACTCATCAACACTCACCTCACCAAACATGATTTGTTTTAGACGCTATACGACTACCCACCTCACCCCCAATACTCCCCCCTCCCCAGTCTGAGGGGCGGACACAGATGCTCATGACCATCCCGGCAACAGTGGGGCTCCTGGCAAACAAACAGTGATACGTCATGCATGTGCTACAGAGCCGCAGATGACAATCTGCACAACAGAGAACCATCCTCTACAATGCTCGAAGACGTACGTATGTACGTGCCACGTCGACGTCTTGCGGGGTGCGCCATATTTCTCATTCTTTATTTCAGGAATTCTGAGCGTTTGCCCCCAAGAACAAATTGGGGGATGTTTTCTTGGAGAGCTGGTCTCCCCCACAAGGAGCTAAGATGCAACCAACACCCCCCCCCCCTTTTCCTCCCCGCTTTTTGAGACGTTCATCTCTTCAGGGAGAATAAGGTGCAACTGTTGAGGTTGTGTGTTGTCGTAAAGATGTCTGTCACTCTGAAACTACTCCAGTCACTCTGAAAATATGTGTTTACTTTATCGACGATGGATTACACCACCAGCTCATCGTATTGAATCATGGAGTCTTTTCACGTCTGCAGAATTTTGTTTCTGCCGTTAGTACCGATACTTTTTAAAGCATTTTTTTTCTTTCTTTTTGTGTTTTTTTTTTAACAACTATTTTTTCTTTTCGAATTTTGTTTTTTTTCTCGACGTATCCAGGACACCGTTTGAGAAGCTTTTATGGATACAGAAAGTGTAAAGCAAAACTAAATGTTATTATAGTATCTCGTAATAAAAGTTGTGTTTCTAGGCCTTTAGTCGCGCTTTCTCGTCCTAGGCGGAGGTGGGAAATGAAAATTGATGCCCCCTCCCCTTCACTCCAAACATTGAGACCAGAAGGATAAATGCAATAGATATAAATGCAATTTTTCCGCCTAGTCTTTGCCTATTGTTAAAGAAAATGGACCTGAGTACAAGAAATTTCTTTCTCGCATCTTCCACATAGTCTCTACTATTTCCTCATCTATTTAAGTAATGTGGCATGACTTACTGCAAAAGGAAACACGTTGTAGGCCCACTTAAACATAGGAGCCGGAATGATCAATACATTGATCGTGGGCCCTCAAACTATAGAAGAAACATAATATACACTTGCCTACCACTAGAGTGCAAAGGGTTAATGAATCGAAAGACAACTTGAAATCAGAAGACAGCATAGTGTGTCGCTAGTTGCTTTGTTAGTTGATATAACACACCAGGCACAACGCACCTGTCTATCTTCAACGTGTGGTGCACACAGCTCCGGATAGAATGAATGTGAGACACAGCAGGAGACACAATGGGAGACACAACGGGAGACATAATGAGAGAAAAAATGACAGACAGAATGACAGACGCATTGGGCGATTGGGAGACAAAGTGACAGACAAAATGACAGACACATTGGGCGATTGGGAGACAAAGTGACAGACGCATTGGGCGATTGGGAGACAAAGTGACAGACAAAGTGACAGACACAATGCGATTCGTATATTCAGCACATACAAAACTAATATCGGCACAGATCACAAACGGTCGCAACTCTGGGCGTATTTCAGTACGCTTACGACTACAGATTGCAAATCCCGGCCCAGCTCCGCGGACGCGGGGCGTAAGGCGGCTTCCGAATGACAAATTGGGGTACAGGATTTCACTCAACTTTTTGTGTTTTGTTTATTGCAACTGTCCTCTCCTGTTTCGGTCGTGTACGGTCTGTGCGTTCATGGGGGCACGAAAGCTATCAGTTACAATACCTCATCCAACTTAGTACAATCAGTTCTTTTTTTTTTTTTTTTAAATTTAATACGCCCGAACTTGACGTCAAGAAAACGTGCAGATCTAATCCCACTGTTTGAAAGTCGTCTTTATGACCGTAGTGTGCATGCAATGTGCGTGCCTCAATGTTCAACAGACAAATGTTCACTTTGTGTGTGTGCTAGGTCATTTGTTTAGTTGTAGTTTCTCAGGGTTTCAACAAGGGTGTGTGTGTGTGTTAGGGCTTGCAAAAAGTGTGTGTGTGCGGGGGGTGGGGTGGATATTTGCCCTGGGCGGCGGCACTTTTTTTTCGTTTATGAGGAAGGGCGGCATTTTCGGCCAAATGCTGGAGTTGTTGTTGTTTTCCCCATAAGTGGGGCGGTAGAAATACTATCACGCCCCGGGCGGCACTAAGCCTTGCTAAGCTACTGGCAGGGCGCTAAAATAAAAGACAGAGTTAATAGATGCACTCTTTTAATGATGCATGCTCTCCATAAATTCTTACACTTAAAGAGACACTAATCACTTACACAGCTACTCATCACGCAACCTGGTTTGACCATTTCGCTGGTAAAGCGGTGTATAGCATTTACCCAACTGTCTTTAGGTGCATTGTTATCTTTGATTTTGTTTACACACTTTGATTGTTTTCATAATAAAAAAATGTATGCATACACGCTTTTGGGAGCCATTGCACGAAAAGTTAAAAACGTGCGTTACTGCGGGGATCCCCTCGCAATGCCCTCGGGCGAGATGTGAACCGTGCATGTATGGCCGAGACCCCGCCTAAACAAGCAGGTTCACATTCACGGGCGAGATTGTATACAGAACATGAGAGGATAACATGGAGATGAGCGCCACATGTCCACCCGGAGGTGACGTCACCTCCAGCACAGACACCAGCGCGCAGCGAGAAGGGATCGTTCATTGTAGCGTGTCGCTTCGGTCGCGTGATCTGTACAGGGCGAAGTGTTTTCACACCATTTTGATTGAGCAGCTTCTAATCTAAATTGTCGAGGTACGCTCCCTAGACCCGCGGTTAATAGATGAAGGACTGCGTTCAAGCTTTGCGAGGAAAAAATCGCAAAAAAAATACAGCAATTCTACACGGCAAACTCCATACTCCATACACTTAAGTTTGTGAACCGTTTTCAATTTCTTGTAGTTTTTTGTTTTGTCTTGTCTGCTCACGAAGGCTCTTGACCGAAACGTTCTCCTTTTATTGCCCCCCCCCCGGACCGTCTTTTCACTTCAAGCTTGAAAATTCCTTGTACCACCATTCCTTGTTCCATCGTTCCTTGTTCCACCATTCCTTGTTCCATCATTCCTTGTTCCACTATTCCTTGTTCCATCGTTCCTTGTTCCATCATTCCTTGTTCCACCATTCCTTGTTCCACCATTCCTTGTTCCACCATTCCTTGTTCCACTATTCCTTGTTCCACTATTCCTTGTTCCATCATTCCTTGTTCCACCATTCCTTGTTCCATCGTTCCTTGTTCCATCGTTCCTTGTTCCACCATTCCTTGTTCCACCATTCCTTGTTCCATCATTCCTTGTTCCACTATTCCTTGTTCCATCATTCCTTGTTCCACCATTCCTTGTTCCACCATTCCTTGTTCCAATATTCCTTGTTCCACCATTGCCAAGAACAAGAATGTTTGTAAACAAGCTTTCAGACCCCCCACCCCTTTAAAAAAAAAAAAAAGGCTAAACAGTTAACCCCCCCCCCCCCGCGTAAACCATGGCTCCTGTCATCCACATGGGTCAATGGAGATACTCTTCGGTTGGGAGGGGGGTGGGTGTCAAGTTGGGTACCCGTCACTGTTTTCTTGAGAGAACGTTTGACTATATTTATTGTACAGGAGGGTTCAAGACATTTCGTTATCTAACTACATAGAGATCTCCCCTTCTTGATAGAGATGATATTATATGGGGGGGGGGGGGGAATGGGGGGGGGGGACGACGACACATTTTTTGTTGGAGGTAACATAATGGCAATAATGGTGCTAATCGTTCAGAGTAATATAATGGTGCTAATCGTTCAGAATAATATAATGGTGCTAATCGTTCAGAGTAATATAATGGTACTTTTCGTTCAGAGTAATACAATGGCGACAATGGTGCTATTCGTTCAGAGTAATATAATGGTGCTATTCGTTCAGAGTAATATAATGGTGCTATTCGTTCAGAGTAATATAATGGTGCTATTAGTTCAGAGAAATATAAATATTGTTATTTCTTCAGAGTAATATAATGGTGCTATTCTTCCGATAAAAGTGGAGTCGCCATAGATCAAGGAGATTTTTTTTTCATTTTCAAAGGTAATTCATCTATTTTTTGTTTGTTTTATTTTTTCCTTTCTTTTTTTTTTTTTTAAATATGCCGAGTATCAATGTTGATACCAACTTGCTTAGTTATCCTGTCATTCTACCATTCCGTCATGATATCATCCTGTGGTTCTATGATGCTATATAATATATACTTGATTTTACTGGATGCGGCATAACTTGTTGCCAGGACACGACCTGTTTAGGAGGGGAGGGAGTGGGGGGGGGGTTGAGGGCAAGCAGTGAGCTTGTTATATTCCATCTGTCAGTCACGGCTACGTCATCACGGGGGTGCCATCTGGACGCCAATCAAACGAGGATCTGTTAACGGTGGGCAAACATGTGAAACTGGCCTGGTGCTGGTGATGTGGCGGGAACGACTTCAGGAGACCGGGAAGGGGGGGGGTCAGGGGCGAGGTGGTGCATGTACTCTGGTAGGTATATTTAATGTAACATACGGGCGGGGTGGTCAGGGCAGATGAGGTTGGCGTGACAAGTAGTGGTGGACTGAGGAATAGGAAGGGTCGAGTGAGTGGAATTTCGGACACGTGAAAACGTCAGGAGAAGAGGTCGCAAGAGAGGAAATTAAGCTGAGGGGAGAGGGGACAGGAGGAACCATAGGAGAGTAGAAACAGTAGGAGAGAAGGGTCATGAGGAGAAAAGGGACAGGAAGAAATGAGGGACAGAAGGTACAATGGGAGAGTAGGGAGGAGAATAGTACGGACAAGATAACAGGAGGAACAAGAGGAGAGATTGGAAAGAAGTAGAGAAATGACACGAGGAGAGTAGGGAAAGAAGAAGAGGAAAGTAAGGGACAGAAGGAGAGCATGTGCAGAAGGGGAAAAGATGGATGAGCCCAAATAATGTAGGGTCCTTAATGTAGCTACGATCTGAATCAGTGAGACAACGAGGATGAATTCAATAGGAAGTGAGGCATAGAGTGGAAGATGTGCGCACACAAAAGTTCAGACAAACTAGGCTGGATGAAAGATAAAGAAGAAGAAGGGGTGGGGTGTTGATGAAAAGCGGATCCCTCGCAGGAGCTCGGATGTAAAGATGTGTGTAAACAGGGACGTAAGATAGCAAGACGTAAACTGTCATGACGAGACTTCTCAAAACACGTGTGTAATGAGACGGCCATCGGGGTATCTGCCAGTTTGCAAATGGAGAGGCTGGGATGTAAAGGGTATCAAACGAGAGAAGACAGTGAATGAGAGAAGACAGAGAATGGGAGAAGACATACAATGAGAGAAGACAGACAATGAGATTAGACAGACAATGAGATTAGACAGACGATGAGAGAAGACAGATAATTAGAGAGGAGAGAGAATGAGAGAAGACAGAGAAGGAGAAAATACAGAACATGAGAGAAGACAGAGAATGAGAGAAGACAGGCAATGAGAGATGGCAGACAATGAGAGAAGACATAAAACATAACAAAAGAAGATCGATCGTGGGATATCAAAGAATCAAATAAGAAATCAGCTGTAATGTAAATTGTAAGATGAACGGCAAATGGTGGCACACGAGACAAGAGTAAAGCTGATAGTTTTATTTGTGAAGGAGAACCAGAAATTAGGTTTCAACTATTCTACAACATTAAGTCAAGGTCATCCCTATCCCACGGAACGCCGTGAACAGGGGCTTGCGTGTAACTGTCGCAGTCGACAGGTGGGTGCATGTAACGGTTATGGTCGACGGGTGTTGACTGTCGCAGTCGACAGGTGGGTGCATGTAACGGTTATGGTCGACGGGTGTTGACTGTCGCAGTCGACAGGTGGGTGCAAGTAACGGTTATGGTCGACGGGTGTTGACTGTCGCAGTCGACAGGTGGGTGCATGTAACGGTTATGGTCGACGGGTGTTGACTGTCGCAGTCGACAGGTGGGTGCATGAAACGGTTATGGTCGACGGGTGTTGACTGTCGCCGTCAACAAGCGGGTGCACATAAGTGTCATCTAAAGAAAACAATAACGTTTGAAGTGTATTCGCATGAAGCAACATGGCACGGTTACGTCCACTACGAATCAGCATGGCACTATTACGTCTACTACTGAATACAGAATCGAATACTCAAAGAAAAATAACTCAGAGACACGATTACGTCCACCATGACACATCATGGTACGATACGTCCATTGTTGAATGAATAATCCAATACCCAAACAAAAACAACATAGAGGCACACACAAAAAAGAGGGTGGAGCTGACGAGTCGTAGTCAGCGGTAGAGATTAGACGGTAGCGATTAGACGGTAGCGATTAGAGGGTAGAGAAAATATCAACATAAGAAGATGCATCTTTAAATACACTGTCTCAAACTAAGCAGAAGAAAAGACTCCAACCGAGAATTAGAAAACTGGGTCTTATATGATTATTGCCCGCTGGTGACCTAGTTTTACTATAATCGGAAATGTTATTTACAAGCGGCCCGGGGGGGGGGGGGGGTATAAAATAGTCAACGGCAACTGCAATCACCATGGCGACCTTCACAAGGTGACGACGTGCATAGAAACGTGTCATGGTTGACTGATTCGTGATGTCCGAGTGTCAGACGAAGCTGTTTCTATGACGACATACGCCAATAGCAGGGCTGGTCAGACGAAGCTGTTTCTATGACGGCATACGCCAATAGTAGGGCTGGTCAGAATTTATTGGCAAAACAAGTGTGTGTGTGTGGGGGGGGGGGGTATTTGGGACTCAGTGATGTTATTGCATGATTGGCGGGCCTAGAACGGCCGGGTTTTCAGACCCCCACGATAAGATCATAACTTTCTGTTTTACCCTGTTGAATTGTTAATGGTATCCTTCCAGGAATTATTGAGCCTTTTGGCCCCACTCTTCTACCAGCTTAGTTGCCCCAATCTTATACCAGCCATGTTATGCCACTCTTCTACCAGCTATTTTGCCCCACTCTTCTACCAGCTATGTTGCCCCAATCTTCTACCAGCTATGTTGACCCACTGTTTTACATCCATGTTGCTGGTACATGTATTTACAAAACCTCGTTAACAGTATGGGTTAGTATAATAATGATCACATTTCTGTAAACACTTAGCACCCTCTAAACCACATCTTTACATCGGTTTTATATTATAACTCACCTTCTGGGCACCCATCTTTACATAGGCTATATAATGTAACCCACCATTCTAGACACCCATCTTTATATGGGTTTTATAACCTCCCATTCTGGGCACCCATCTTTATATGGGCTACATAATATAACCTACCATACTACCCATCTTTACATGGGCTATATAATATAACTTACCGTAATGGGCTCCCCCTACACATGGGTTGTCAACTGTTATACTGCGTCCCCTCTACACATGGTCTATATAAACGACCATACTTCCTCCAACCCCCCCCCCACACACATGGGCTGTGTAAACTACATTCATCACATTTATTTATTTCAAAACATCCTCTCATAATCTGATGCCAGAAGGGGGGGGGGAAATCCTGCTCCCTAACCAAAACATTTCTGGGCTCTGAATGCAGTAACGTGACATCTTGTTTTGGGTTTTCCCGCTGCAGCGGCCAAGT
Source organism: Omphiscola glabra (assembly GCA_964017045.1). Classification (NCBI taxonomy): domain Eukaryota; kingdom Metazoa; phylum Mollusca; class Gastropoda; family Lymnaeidae; genus Omphiscola; species Omphiscola glabra. The sequence goes on along the minus strand of OZ024807.1, from coordinate 6,424,697 downwards.
CAAAACAAGTCAGGGAAATGTCGCATCGCGCTGGCCGAGATGGCTGCGACTTCAAATAAAATGTCGTCTAGGGTCCTGGCTCTGGAACCGATGGAAACTGTAAATATGGCCGACAAAATGGCGAGACCTTAATCATGGGCCCTGGTTTATAAAAAAAAAAACATAGCATACATCTTCAGACAGTGTTTCGACTGCGATCCTGAAATATTAATATATGTGCCGGAAAACTCTAGAGCGACGAAACAAGGTGAACCTTCTGAGAAAAAAAAAAAACAATCAAATTTCTCCGACTCCAAAGTGACTACGGAATTTATTAATTCTAAACGAGTCTTATTGCGACAAAGAAAACATTAAAAAAAAAAAAGCCTAATTGCGATAGAGAAATATATAGACATATTTTTTTAAAAATCGTAATTGCGATAGAGAAATATATAGACATATTTTTTAAAATTCGTAATTGCGATAGAGAAATATATAGACATATTTTTTTAAATTCGTAATTGCGATAGAGAAACAGATAGACATATTTTTTTAAATTCGTAATTGCGATAGGAAATTTTTTTTAATAGTCTAATTGAGAAAATTTAAAAAAAAAAAAAAAAAAAAAAAAAAAAAAAAAATCTTCTGTAATAAAGTACATCGTCTGTGTAATAAAGTACATCGTCTGTGTAATAAAGTACATCGTCTGTGTAATAAAGTACATCGTCTGTGTAATAAAGTACATCGTCTGTGTAATAAAGTACATCGTCTGTGTAATAAAGTACATCGTCTGTGTAATAAAGTACATCGTCTGTGTAATAAAACACAAAACAATACTTACAAGGGCATGGATAGATGTTCACTAAGACTTAATTTATGTTGCTACGTGTAAGGTTTATTTGACAACATACAGGGTGGAAGCCACATAAAGACCTCAGCCAGTGGGTCTTTCTAATCGAAAAAAACTTTATTTAATAATTGAAACCAAACCAAATAACCCATTTTTTTTTTACAACCACCATTCAGAGGCGTAGGAAGGAAGGGGGGTGTGGGGGTGGTCATTCCAGGGCGGCTTTTTTGTTGTTGTTTTATTCGGGCTTTTTCGACAAGCTGTAGGGTTTATCTTTCTTAAGGGGTGGCAAAATTTGTGGCTCGGCCCCGGGCGGCACTAGCCCTAGCTACGCCAATGCACATACCTTTTTTGCAGAGGCTTAACATTTTCTGCTTTATCCAGTTTTCAAAAAAAATCATGTCATCGTATTCCCGTGAACTCGAATCGCATGGTCGCCCCCTATAGAATGAAGACACATATTTCTGAGCTTGTGCACCCATGGCTTGTAATCCCCTCTTACCTGGCAGGGTCAACGGCTGAATGGCTCTTAAAATCAATGTGTCACGTTTATTAACAGGTCATAAAACGATAAACAGCTGTTTAAGTGGGAGACATGTTCCACAGGGAGTCGCACTCGAGGTCACGTCAATTTCAGATGGAATCGAACCTGATATCGCCAGTGCACCGGGGGCGTGTGCATCTCGGTATGCTGTGCACACGCGTGCACGTTGATTACTTTCAACCATCTTCCATTTCAAATGACAGTCTAGACCAATGGTGGCCAAACCGCGGCTCGCGAGCCGCATGCGGCTCTTCTGTGTTCACATTGCGGCTCGCGCAAAATTTATGAAATTAAAACTTTTCGTTTGAAATATAGACCAATAATATCAAAAATAAATGAACGTTTTTAAAAAAAAAAAAATCTTGACTGAAACAAAGGGTTGAAAATAATTTGGGATTGATTTAAATTTTAAAAGTTGATGGGAGCGATTGGTTTCTGAGTTGTTGGTGATGGGAACTGTTCATTGTGTAACTGTAACGCATATATTTCTTCAATTGTGTAACTGTAACGCATATATTTCTTCAAATGTGTAACTGTAACGCATATATTTCTTTAACATACGGTTAGGGTTAAAACTATTGAAATGTTTAAATCATTAAATTCGAATAAAAAGCACATTAACATCGCGAACCCCTCTGAACCATAGGAGCCATAATGATCAATGCATTGATCGTGGGCCCTGAAAGCATAGAAGAAGAAGAAGAAGAATTTTTAAAAATAAATCACAAAAGGAATTTTTTTATTGCGAGTGGGGTCGTGACCCATAGTGCTTCAATGCTGCTTTCAGCAATTTTTTTTTAATTTTAAAAATGGCTCTCAGTTACTACAGGTCTGGCCACCTCTGGTCTAGACTCTAGAGAAGATGGTCCAATTTTGGTCTCAAAGAAATCACATCAACCAGAAATGAAGTACCAAACTTATATGATACGTTGTTACAGAAGATGTACTTTACTACAGAAGCTGATTTAAAAGAGGACTCAATTTGACATTTTTTGTTTGTTTGTTAGCTGTCTCTTATTTATATACTAAAGTGTTTTACGCAAGTGCCACGTGTTCAGGGTTTGAGGACCTCTTTGAACAATGTAAAAGTTAAAAATAAAAAAAAAGCTGCCGTTAGGCTGCAATTGGTCTCCCTAGTTAATCGTACCCCGGCCTCCGACAGACCCTGAAGTGTACAGACAAGTGGACAAAAAGAGACCATTACAGCGAAACAAGGCGTTGTGGTTTTATAGACCATAATATCTATGCAACAAGCTGAGAGGGTTTGTCTCCGTCTTAAACTGTTTTTTTTTTTTTTTTTTGCTGTCCAGGACTTTTTGGCCAAAATGTCCCTTTTCTATTATTTTCCTTCTTCGGGTACTCCTCTACCTTTGTATTTTCAGTTGATTCAGTGTGGAACAAATATTGCATAGTATGTATGTAACTTAAAAGAAAATAAATTATATATTTTTTTAAATTTTTTTTTATTTTAAGGCTTACTTATATAGACTTAAGAACGTGTGTACTGACGAATCACTCCAAATGTCGCATAAGAGATGGAATCGGTGGGCCGTCGAGCGTGAGCTCTTAATGCCCCCCCCGGCACTCCCCCACACAAACCAGAGCACTGAAGGACTTAACCCGACTCCAGCCCGTGCGGGAGGGCGCCGGGAACCTCCCCCTTGACCTAGGGGAGGCCCGGTCGACCGAGGACGCTGCGTTTAAAGCGTCCGCAGTTAACTCTCTGTGGGTCAGGACGGCTTTGCTTCCACTCCGGTGGTTTGGTGTTGCGTTACCAACCCCCACCGCCCAAGGAGTCTTTCGGTCGGGACGTTGGTAGTGGCGGGACGAAACGGTTGCCTAGGGGCGGCTTTCTCACGGCCGCGTAGTTAAAATCATTGGCATGGGTTTTTGAGGGCCACCCAAGCCTCATACCCATTAACAGCAACTAGTAATCATGTTAGTGGCAGCTCCCGTTGCGTTGGAAGTCATGCGTTTGGCTGGGGTTTTTTAGCTTCGGGTGGACAAGTCCCCCCTACTAGTCCGCCACGCCGCGAAGAGGCAAAACCCCATGTGGACGCCCCCGAATTTCTTCGAGGACGTGGTCGCTTTCGCAACCCAGTGACGAATCACTCAAAAAGCCCATGATGTTATGGGTCTATTTAGAACATTTCTTAGACCCTTAGAATCTATAGGGTAGAGATGGCCTATGAATTAGACCAGTGGTATTAGCATCAGAGGCGGTACATGGATTCCATCAGCGCTACGACGTTTTCAAATATGTTTTTCTAGCTCGGTTTCTCATATAGCCATATTTAAAAAAAAGACAAATTACTTTCTGCAAAGTCAGGTTCTGTGAACCGATTATGGGATTAAATAGAAGGTTTTATGGCGCGCCAAATAGTGTGTTATATTGTGCGCGATGTGTCTTGTGTGTTAGTGTAGTTAATGAACACTTTTCCCGCCTTTAGGCTTATGACGGATGGTGCCGTAATTTTGACGTAGGGTCTACAGCAGCGGTTCTCAACCTGTGGGTCGCGACCTCTTTGGTGGTCGAACAACCTTTTCCCAGGGGTCTCCTAAGACCCTCAGAAAACACATATACTCTACAGTTATGAAGTAGCAACGAACATAGTTTGTGGTTGGGGTCGCCACAACATGAGGAACTGTATTAAGGGGTCGCGGCAATAGGAAGGTTGAGAACCACTGGTCTACAGTCTGTCTTTGGTGCACGTGCTAGATGTTAGGAATTGGCCTGAAAACTGTTGGAATAAAGTTGTGCTATATCCTTCTGCTTATACCAGCGGCATTGTACACGTGTTAAGTTCAATGTACGGCCTGGTCGATATGTCACTGGATTAAAATTGATATTGCCAATGGAAAACGGATTTGTGTTTAGTTCGGTGTGATAACGACGCATGAACGCGTAAACGAATTTGATGAAATAGACCAATCAAGTACGGGGATCGCGACACCGAGTTTGCAGTTACTACAGTCATAGAAACAAATATATATATAATAAAAAATAAGGGTGGACTAAAAAAGTTCTTAATATAAATGTCTCCTGGGATCAACACCCCGACTACTTCATCAACAATCGAACACAGAAAGAAACTAAACCAGAGGTGTTAGAGAGGATATGCATAACGTGCGATTTCTCCATCACCATCTTGAAAACTTGATCTTTGCTGAACCTTGTTGACTATTTCGCCTTAAACCCCAATCCATTTTATGGACAATTGATGCGTTTTTAAAATACCGTCTCGTGTGACATTCACACCTACCTTACACCAACAAAAAAAAAAGGGGGGGGGGGGGAAAGACGCCGTTGATAGCTTCATATAATAATAATAATACTAATAAAGTTCATTTGAAAAATCACGCTTCATCCCCAAAGGCTCGAAGCGCGGTACAAAAACTAAGCTGGGAGATAATAACAAGCTGGAAAAGATTGTAGACATCATCATTCCAGCAGGTGTTTGCGAAATAGATGAGTTTTTAAATTTGTTTTGAAGGACTCCAGCGTCTGGCTGTTTTTGAGAGCGTCAGGAAGGGTGTTCCAAATGGTTGGGCCAGCAAATGCGAACGTGCGCTTTCCGTAAGTTTCAAGGCGAACACGCGGTATCGAGAGTTTGCCACTATGTGACGGCCCATCTTTGCACTATTGTTGCTTGCCATGTCAGCGTGCTTGGGGCCCGGGGCTAACACGGGCAGACTTGGATGTGCCAGGCGCGCCGCTGATGCTATCTGCCGGATTACGCAGTGAAACCTTGCCAAATTTAAGGGTAACGTTTTGTCATACAAAAGTCAAACAAATTAAAAACAAAAAAACAGAATAATAAAGTTTTTTTCATAACATATATTTACAAATGAATTAAAAAAATATATTGTTTGATCTTGCATGCAGTGACGTAGCTAGGGTTAGTGACACCTGGGGAGGGCACCATTTTTGGCCGCCTTCTCCCCAGAAAAAACTCTGCAGTTTTGGCAAAAATTCCTCCCCTCTGTACAAAGAAAAATATGCAAAGTGCCACCTGGGACGCACAGCCCCCTCCGCACCCCCCCCCCCCCCATTCTTACGCCACTGTTTGCATGACGTGTAAAGAGTTTATTGAGATTATTCTTGTCCAATGAGTCTAGCCAAGATGTCATAGTTTTAGCTTCACTTTAAGGTCTAATGAGTGTATTGGAGGTGTCATAGTTTTAGCTTCACTTTAAGATCCAATGAGTCTAGCCAAGATGTCATAATTTTAGCTTCACTTTAAGGTCCAATGAGTCTAGCCAAGATGTCATAGTTTTAGCTTCATTTTAAGGTCCAATGAGTCTAGCCAAGATGTCATTGTTTTAGCTTCACTTTAAGGCCCAATGAGTCTAGCCAAGATGTCATAGATTTAGCTTCACTTTAAGGTCCAATGAGTCTAGCCAGGATGTCATAGTTTTAGCTTCACTTTAAGGTCCAATGAGTCTAGCCAGGATGTCATAGTTTTAGCTTCACTTTAAGGTCCAATAAGTCTAGCCAGGATGTCATAGTTTTATCTTCACTTTAAGGTCCAATGAGTCTAGCCAAGATGTCATAGTTTTAGCTTCACTTAAGGTCAAATGAGTCTAGCCAAGATGTCATAGTTTTATCTTCACTTTAAGGTCCAATGAGTCTAGCCAAGATGTCATAGTTTTAGCTTCACTTAAGGTCCAATGAGTCTAGCCAGGATGTCATAGTTTTAGCTTCACTATAAGGTCCAATGAGTCTAGCCAGGATGTCATAGTTTTAGCTTCACTTTAAGGGCCAATTTTTTTATGGTCGAACGTCTCTCGTTTTATATAATCGGAGTGTACGGATTATTCCTCCACAAGAATATTCCGCAGATGCCTACTCACTACAGGGATAATTCTCCGCATAGATAATCCCGCACATAGATACTTCTCCGCATAGATTATTCTCCACATAGATCATTCCGCACATGCTATGTTTTAAAGCTGGAGTCACACAACACTGAAGCGCAACATCGAATCAACGGGTCGTACTCTCGTGTCACACAACACTGAAGCGCAACATCGAATCAACGGGTCGTACTCTCGTGTCACACAACACTGAAGCGCAACATCGAATCAACGGGTCGTACTCTCGTGTCACACAACACTGAAGCGCCGCATCGAATCAACGGGTCGTACTCTCGTACATGATTTCAAAGGCAGTAGACAGGCAATTATTTGTTCCATCACTATTCTATTGTATACCGAGCAATAAGTAAGACACCATTTCTTTTCCGGAGCTAATATTTAAACATGTATTTTTGTTGGAATTCAAGGTTGTTTGTAAGTGTTGATTCATAAACGGAGATTTCACTTTTTTTTTTTTTTAAGGAACGGACGCAGTGAGAAGTGGGGACATGTATTTCTATTATATTTCCTCCGCCCCCCCCCCCTTTTGCCGTTTGCACAAACTTCAGTCCAAGCCAACTTCAGTCCAAGCCAACTTCAGTCCAAGCCAACTTCAGTCCAAGCCAACTTCAGTCCAAGCCAACTTCAGTCCAAGCCAACTTCAGTCCAAGCCAACTTCAGTCCAAGCCAACTTCAGTCCAAGCCAACTTCAGTCCAAGCCAACTTCAGTCCAAGCCAACTTCATACGGTAAAAGCATTACTTCGGACATAAATGTTTTTGAAAAAAAAAAAATTGGTTTAGTAATACTTCCGGTTACGACTTTTCTCTTATCTTTAAGTAGAGTTTGAAGCGGGTAAAAATAAATACAATAAATAGCTCAAACTTTGATTTACTTTAAAAAGTTCCTTCCTGGCTACTTCCTTCTTCAAATACCCGGGCAGTGATCTCTACAGTCATCGGCACCCGCAAGTAGTGGCAAGGTGGGGGCACTTGCCCCCCCCCCCCTGGATTGATTGATTAACAAAAATTTTTAGACAAAAAATGTATTAAAGTAAAGAGAAAATAAAGAGAAAGTATTTTGCCCCCCCCCCCCCCCCCCCCCCCCAGGAAAATATTTTGTCACCCCCTAGAAAATTTTCTGCGGGCGCCCATGTCTACAGGTGAGCAGGTTTCAGAGATCTCGATGGAATTATTACCTGAGGCTAAATATTGTACGGCCATCTGTTCCAGAATTAATTCTTTTAAAACCCAAAAAATAAAATAATAATAATAATCTAGTCTCACCGTGAGATTAAGGGGGAGATAAGCCAGAAGTAAACAAAGGTTGGTGGTTTCTGTCCCATTAGCTGCAAGCTTTACAAAGGGATCTTTCGAATCCATTCACTAATGGTTAATGTTGATTCTACAGAATCTATTGGATTTACAGTAGTACCACAGACATTCGTGGTGTTGGGTTCCGGAACTTGTCGCGGATCAGGAGGAGTCGCGAACTATTTGGTACGAGTCACTGAAAATGCTAACACATGCTCATCTCCAGATGATATCCAATAAATATGAACACCAATCATGCCCCAATAGCCCGTTAATTCCAATTTTAAAAGTTATCTTAATAGATAAAAAAAAAATGTCGACGTAAAACCTTACAAAACAAACAAACACAGGTCGGAAGGGACTTCTAAACATCTGACCGATAAACGCTGCTGCTGGCCGCCGTCCATGGCTTGTCATGTAAAAGTTCTGGTGTGGATGGGGTGAATATGCATTAGTTTTTGTTTTGTCTCTATACAGCTGTTCTTTATTACATACATGTATTTTATGTTATTGTCACGATTATGTCTATTTTTCTAATATTTTTTATGTACAACGCGGTGAGCCTAGCCCTAGGCTGGGGTACCGCGCTATATAAGACAACAAATAATAATAATAATATTGTCCTGTATGTCTTGAACTTTAACCCAATTTAAAAAAAAAAAAATCAAGATATTTTCATTAAAACAAAATTTTTCTTACCGATTTTACACCTAAGAGCATGATAACATAGACATTGCTTCAAAGAACTAACAGTTAAAACATCTGCAGGGTTTTTTTTCCAGTAAGGCGCAAATTCAACAGATCTTTGGCAAAAAAAAAAAAAATATATATATATAAATAAAAATAAATAAATAATAGTAAATGACAATAAAAATCATGAATGCTAATGAGTTAGGTTCATATACAAATGTCGAGAATCCGTGAATCCCCAAACCCTGAAGCGCACACGCGGGAGACTTTAGTGGATTGGATTAATATTTGTCTTTTTAAAAAAACAACAAAGGCTATATATGTTTGAACAAGTTATTCGCAGAAGCGCTTAAACTATTTAACCAGGAAGCTTCCAGGTGCTTTGAAATTTAAAAAAAAAAAAAATATTAGAAATGAATTTTAAAAAAAAAAAGAGGAAGAAAAAAGCCCTGGAAACTATCAATCACAGTAGCTATTGAATAAACCTCAGGTTTCAAAAAAAAAAATATATATAATTAAAACTTGCTCCAAAGAGTGTTGAAGGAAATGAGAGAAACAAAGTATGGGAAAACGTAAAGAGATAATAAAAAAAAAAAGGACGCAAAAAAAAAAACAACTAACGTGTCGGCAAGAAGCCTTCATCAGCGACAGTTTAAAAAAATTTTTAAAAGTAAAATAAAAAAATAAAGACACTTACGTGCAAGGAAGCACCCGAAAGGACAGCAAGAGGAAAGTCCAAAGGGGTCAACAGTTTGATAACGGCTTAGTCAGAATTTAAAAAAAAAAAAAATTAAACAATTGAGAATTAGTGCTTTACACAAAAGTCGTTAAAGCAGACGCTTACTTACCTTGGTCTCCAATGAAATATGACGCTACAGAAGGACGCGAGAGAAAGAATACCACAGCTCTCTGTTCCGTTGAGCGTTCTCTTTAATTGGGTTACTATCCGGTGGTCAGCTGGTAGCCATTGTTTGAGATCCGACAATAATTCTCCTGTGGTAATGGTCCGTCAGCTCGTCTACTTTCACAGTAGAGTCTCTCCGTTTTCCAAGTATGACCTCATCACAGATAGCATAACAAGTTTGTATCTGCTGAACACCGTGATCTTGATCTTTCCGCAGCTTTATTGATCTCTACATTTTTTATAGGTTACTTTATCGCATGTTATTTTTTTTAACGGTAAAACGGAGATACCTTGTCACAGTGACCAACGGTCCAGCTGGACGTCCAGTTAGTTGGAATGTGCCAGAGTAGTGTCCGGTGGTGGAAAGACCCGACGAATGAAAAATAATCTTACAATGAACTCTACCAATGGAATCTTCCAGTGAACTCTACCAATGGAATCTTCCAGTGAACTCTACCAATGGAATCTTCCAGTGAACTCTACCAATGGAATCTTCCAATGAACTCTACCAATGGACTCCACTGATGAAATCTACCTTTGATCTCGCTGTCCATGCGATATGTCAATCTGAAATTAAAGGAAATGAAAAAAATGTCATGGATTTTGAGTTGTGGTTAACTTCCATGACAATCTCATAGTGTCATTCAGTTTATAAGAAGACATTTGATAACAACATATCTTAAGCAGCATAAGTAAGGTATCAAGTGCGTACTTTTCTATTTTAACAATCAAATAGTGTTACTATAAAACTTTCACTAAATGAAATTCTCGATAACCGCGCTAAATGACATTCTCTAAAAATAAACATCGCAAGTGCGTTTGGTGCGTAATATTTTATTTTGTTTTTTGGTAAACGCATGGTGCACCAATTATAGCGGTGTAAAATGGGGTAAGGACATTAAAATATTAATATAGTTCAGTGGCGTGAAATAAGGTGTGCGGTTGGAAACAATAGTGGGTTGAGGCGGGGAAAAAAAGTGGGTGCGGGGTTTTGAAAAAGGAGGTGGGGGGGGGGGGGGGAGATCACTAATTAGAATTCTTATAAAGTGCGTTACTTGAATGCATTTGTTGTGAAGTTACTTAAGTAGATGGGAAGTTCACGCATGGCGGCGGCCAGTGTTTGGCATGCTATATCTAGTGTGTATATATTTATATATAAGTGTTCGAGTCACATTGCATCAGTGCACATTCAACCAACACTTGATGGTTCAAAAAGTTTATTTGGTTTGTTTGGTGTTGAAAAATGGAATTGTGATGAATATGGGGGGGGGGGGATAAAGAGGGGTGATAAATGGGGATGGTAAATGGGGTGTGATAAATGGGGGTGGTAAATGGGGGTGATAAATGGGGTTGAAAAATGGGGGTGATAAATGCTGGTGATAAATGGTGGTGATAAATGGGGGTGATAACTGGGGATGGTAAATGGGGTTACCGGAAATTTGATCGAAAGAAATTTCGTCGACGAAAAATTGATCGACGGAAATTTGATCGAACGGAAATTTCTTTCGATCAAATTTCCGGATACGGGTAAATGGGGGTCATAAATGGGGGTGGTAAATGGGGTGGTAAATGGGGGTGGTAAATGAGGGTGTTAAATGGGATTGGTAAATGGGGGTGTTAAATGGGGGTGATAAATTGGGATGATAAATGGGGGTGATAAAGAGGGGTGATAAATGGGGGGTGAAAATATGGGGGTGATAACAGTAGAGAAACAGATATGGATTTGTTCATTTCATTAACCACCACTATAGCTTTGCGTGTATAACATGCGCATTAGAAAGTGTGATCAATTTTCGTTGAAAAACATAGACAGTCTAACGAATTCATTAATACATAAAGCTTCGCTATACAGCGCACAAGGAAGCAAGTTTTTTTTTACCAGTGTTCTCTGAATTACTTCACGCTGATCGATTAACCGCACAGCGCCTGCCTTTGAGAATTGGATGAGTTGTAGAGGTGTACTGGACTTCTTGTGTATTTTAACCATCTACGTTCTATCAGGTATTGATATGAAGGATTGCTACAGATGACACCAACACACCCACTTTCAATTCTAAAATAAAGTTTAACTGATGTGTGAATTTTTTTTACTAAAACTACACATTTTTTCCCTCTCCCTTTTCGAATATTCTAAGAATGGAAAGTTACATTATATATATTTTCTAAGAATATTTTTAAAATTTGCATTTTTTTAATCACCGTATAAAAGGACATAAATTATTTTTTAAACCCCCGGCACCACTCCACCCCCCACCCCCCCCAATGTCCCATCCAATTAAGACCGGCCCGTGCTAACCCTTTTATCTCTAAGACCTAACACCACTTTGGGGGCTTTACTTGAAACATTTTTTAACACAGGGTCTGAGATTAACAACGTGTTGTTGTGCCGCCCCCCCCCCCCCACAAACGCGTTGGACACGAATGGCGGCCCGACAACTCCACGGAGAAGAGACGTGACGACGGCGTGCCGGTGGAGTGGATACTGTCGCCTCTTGGTGGAGCTGTGATGGCACGCAGAGAAATGGTCGTCGTTTGCACGTCGACGTGACGACTTAGCACACCTATAAACTCAAAAACGATTGACGGCCAAAACACAATTTTGACACTTTTTTCTTTCTTTCTTGGTTAATAATTAACATTGGACAAGGTCAAAAAATAACATGACAGAAGATCAAAAATTAACATTACACAAGGTCACAAATTAACATGACCAGACCTATTTACCCTCAAACTCTTAAAATCGCACAATATCATCACAAAATCATTCGACACATTATCTTAATAATACAAATATAAACATACAGTATGTATAATGTATACACCTCAAAATCGTATATTGTACGACACAATCGTAAGAGTAAACAGGTTTGCATGACACAAGGTCAAAAGTTAACATGACACGAGGTCAAAAATTAACATAACACAAGGCCAATAATTAACATAACACAAGGCCAATAAGTACCAAAAGGCAATGGCCATTAAACTAAACACAAGACGATCAAAAACGTGGGCCATCAAAGGCAATGGCCATCAAAGACAATGGCCATCAAAGCCCAATGGCCTACAAAACACAAGGACTTACAAAACACAAGGACTTACAAAACACAAGGACATACAAAACACTAAGACCTAAAAAACACTATAAACCACAAAACACTAGGACTTAAAAAACACTAGGACCTCAAAAACACTAGAAACTACAAAACACTAGGACCTAAAAAAAATATTAGGAGCCCGAAAGCATAAGGACCTGCAAAACACAAGGACCACTAAACAAGAGGACCTCTGAAACGTGTGGGCCTTAAAAACAGGCATGTTACTGGTGTCATAAGGCCAGTATGTCCGTCCCAGGGCGTGCTGAGCTAAGCTTCACTGTTTGGCGTGCTGAGCTAAGCTTCACTGTTTGGCGTGCTGAGCTAAGCTTCACTGTTTGGCGTGCTGAGCTAAGTTTCACTGTTTGGCGTGCTGAGCTAAGCTTCACTGTTTGGCGTGCTGAGCTAAGCTTCACTGTTTGGCGTGCTGAGCTAAGTTTCACTGTTTGGCGTGCTGAGCTAAGCTTCACTGTTTGGCGTGCTGAGCTAAGCTTCACTGTTTGGCGTGCTGAGCTAAGCTTCACTGTTTGGCGTGCTGAGCTAAGTTTCACTGTTTGGCGTGCTGAGCTAAGTTTCACTGTTTGGCGTGCTGAGCTAAGCTTCATTGTTTGGCGTGATGAGCTAAGCTTCATTGTTTGGTGAACTGATTGGCCCCAGTGAAGCTTGATCTATTTCGCAGAACGGTACCACAGTTTTGTCAACGGCCCCTAGAGCCTGTAGCCAATAACAAGAGAACCGTTAGTGGTTATTAACACAGCAATGGCTGAGAATAAACTCCAGAGCCCGGCAACAGGAACACATCGACATACATGCGGGGGGAGGGTGGAGACACGGCGCGTGATTAAGACAATGACATTCTTGGTCGCATTAGGAAAGGTGACACGCGGACTAAACTCGTTAACCGGGTCATGTACCGGCAGCGACGTCGCCTGATTTTGTGAGCAAGTGGAAACCGAATAAAGAGAAACCATATAAAGATAAAGTATAATACATTTTTAAAAAGTAGTATTCTAATAGCAGCATGGCCAATGCTTTACATTTCAACTGCGCCAGAGCACGTAAATGTAGAGTGATATTAATTTATTGAATAAACTGCACTGTATATCTCCAAAGTACCAAGTACCCCCACAACTCACGCCCCCCCCCCTCCCCAGGGACTTGACGTAAAGAGACTTTTGAATAAATGGGGACAGGAATGATCATCTTTTTAATGATTCCGCGGTGTCGATGAGATGACGAGGCCCTTTGGTTATTAATGTCGCGTAACCAAGGATGACGTATTCTCTCTGGTCATCTTAGAATCGCAAATCTTCGAAAATGTTTGGCGTACTGTGTTGAGAAAGGCCTGAATATTGAAAAGACTTTCATGCTTTCAAATTACGGGTGCCATCCTCATTGACACCACGCCCCCCCCCCCCCCCCCCACAAAAAGAAGAAGAAAAGAACCCCATTAACAAACGATCGATTTTCTTTTTTAAAACAATACATCAATTTATGTCCGATGAAAGAAGAAGGATAATCCAAATCTCTATTTTTATTACTGGTCAGTTTTTTTTTTCTTCTTTTTTTTTCCCTTTCTTTTTTACATAAAACATTCTTGTCGTTCGTGTCTGCCATTAATAAATAGAAAGCATCAAACTAGTGAACATAAATGACAAATGACTGATCAACATTTATGATTAAGTGGCGGTGGCATTGTTTGGTGGACGCCTAGAGCAGAACATATTTTAAGGACGCCATTGTAATGTTGCCGTGTTCTTCTATTTTGTAACTTGATTTTTTGTTCGTCTTTTTTTTTTTTTTTTTGGTCGAGCTTTACGATTGAGGGCTCTTTTTTGGGGGGCTCTTTTTTCGGGGGCTTTTTTTTCGGGGGCTCTTTTTTCGGGGGCTCTTTTTTCGGGGGCTCTTTTTTCGGGAGCACTTTTTTCGGGGGCACTTTTTTCGGGGGCTCTTTTTTCGGGGGCTCTTTTTTCGGGGGCTCTTTTTTCGGGGGCACTTTTTTCGGGGGCACTTTTTTCGGGGGCACTTTTTTCGGGGGCTCTTTTTAGGGGTGCTTTTGTCGAGGGGGGGGGGCTTTTGTCACGGGCCGAATTTACGGTGCACCCATTAGACGAACATTTTCCTCGCTTCAAATTTAGGATCACGCACTCCAAAGAAGAACTTACGACCCACCTTTAGCATCGTGGTCCGACACACACAACTCTGTTTCTTGATGTAACCCAACAACTCTGTTTCTTGATGTAAACCGACAACTCTGTTTCTTGATGAAAGACCAGCTTTCAGCGACCGCAACGTACCACATCAAGATTTACTCGTGAAACATGGTGCCTCCTTGTAGCACACTTTCATGTCCATGTTGTACACTCTTGTAGTACACCGTCGTGCTATTTGTGTACATTAGTGTCAAATGAAGTTTCCATGCTGCGAGTCTTGTTTAAAAATGGTACCGGCACAAATAACTAATGGCCGAGCTAAAGCACATAAGTTAAAAGACCGTTGCTGGTGTGCAGCCCCCCTCCCTACTGCCTGTGTCCAACATACCTGGGCCACCGCGGAAAATGTCGTAAAACAGTGGTCCCTAACTTGTTTAGCATCCGGTACCGGTTTTGAGGTAGACAAATTTTTCTCCACGGACCTGGACCTGACTGTGAAGTGGGAGAAAATCTTTTTTTTTTTTAAACAATTTAAAAACCGCCCCGTGACACTGTGCGGCACAGTTCGTAGTAGGCAGCGGGGCGGCACCTGTCCTCGGCACGGTGGTTGGGGACCCCTTTGGTCAAGGACGAGAACGACACTTATGTGTTGATAGCCTATCGCTACATTATAATAAAAAATACCATATCCCCCAAAAATCAAAGCGTCAATAAAGCCTGCATTTATTTATCTTTTAAAACATTATTTTTAAGATCAACTCCATTTTTTCCTCATATATATATATATATATGTATGTATGTATATATAACTTAATCATTTATAATAAATTTAGTTTGTATGTAGAATATTTGCAAGAAACTCGCTCTCCTTTTTCGGACTCATTCGCATAGTTAGGATATTTTTATAACTTTGACTCCGACCAACACGATCTAACGTAGCACCTAAACCCAGATGTATGGAGACGAAAAAAACCAGACCACGTGACCAGAACTAGGACCTTTCCATCCCTGTCAGCTTATCCACCCCCACCCCCCCCCCCCCAACTCATTCCAAGATGGACGACACTGAAACAACACGACTGCGCGGAAGTGGTCAGTCGCACTGGTCGCCATGTCAAGTGCCATTAAGTAAGTGTTGAAATATTTCCTTGCACCCAAACCTACACACGCCTAATGGGCCCAACGAGGCAATCCGTCTTCGCTCCTGGACAATACTAAGACATAACGGTGGGGTCCGCGGTTGGGGGCGCGGACAAAGAAATTCATTGGCGAGGAAGCCCCTTTTTGGAGTTCGCGAGTCGCGACATTCAGTTGGCGAGTGCAACATCGCTTGCTTTCCGGGCACGTAAAATAGTGAGTTAAACTTGCAGAGATTCCTTTATTGAGTCATTGAACTCAGCTATGTTCCGGAAATGTTATTGAGACACGTTGGTTTAAGAATTTATGACGCAACACGATGGAGCAGAGGCGGCGTTCGTTCAAGCCTTGGGGAAACAATCTTGAGAACACATAGACGGCTTGATTGGATGCAACTTCAAGATAAGAAACTTTAGAGTAAAGGGGGGAAAAAATGACGTGAACATTTTCTTTTTATTTTTTTAAATAACTGAAAACTGATTTGCACCCATAAAAAATTGAAACAAACGAATTAAGTGGCCATAGCCAGGAGAGTCTTTAAATAAACGCTAAATGTTAGCGAGGAAAGAAAAGTGCAAGGCGTCTAGTTCAAATCCTCATCACGTGTCAAATGGAGTGAGTTATGTCATCCCTCCTCTTTCTCTCTCTCTCTCTATTTCTCTCTGTCCCCAATTCTATGACCATCTCCCATGTTAAATTCGGATACATGCACCCATTTTTACGACGGCAAAACAAACGTATGACTTAGCAATCTTGTCGAGAGTGTGTGATTTAATCAACTTTTTTTTTTTTTTTGTTTTTTTTTTGGGGGGGGGGGGGGTGTCTTACACTATATACGCAATTTAGTCCTAAACTATACTCACAATTTATTTTTACAAGATACGCACAATTTTGTCCTTACAATATACGCAATGCATTTATGAACTATACACACAACTTTTGTCTTACACTATTCACACGTCTTTATGGTTAAGTATTCAACAATGCTTGTCCAAGCACTTCAGTCCGCCTCAACAAGCCCACCCCCCCCCCCCCAAACCACATCCCTGGTCACCCCCCCCCTTCCCGCCACCCGTCAAGATAGTGGTGGCAGAGAAAGTTAACATAATGTTAATATGTTAACAACACAATCGAGAGTCTATCTACAGGCAGTCAAGACGCGGGGACCCGTAGCCCGGGAGATGGGAGCAAATATTTAAAAGGTGAAGAGATTGACAAGGGCAGAGCATGATGGTGAATTATTCCCCCTCCCCTTGTTCCTCCAAACGAGAAAGCGGCGCAGGCGGCAGAAGGTGTGTAAACACAGGCGTATCGGTGCTGGGGCTTAAGTCAACACTGGTGGTACATTGGCGAGAATAAGCTTGACGGATGGGGTACCCTTACAAGACGGATGGGGGACCCTCACGAGACGGACAGACCACTTAAATGTTTTTAAAAAAGAATAAGTGTCACTGATTTTAAAAAGAAAATAAAAAATGAGATTTTAGTTGTCTGAGCAATTTGAGGATAATATATTAGGAACTGAGAAATTTGAGGATAATATATTAGGAACTGAGCAATTTGAGGATAATATATTAGGAACTGAGCAATTTGAGGATAATATATTAGGAACTGAGCAATTTGAGGATAATATATTAGGAACTGAGCAATTTGAGGATAATATATTAGGAACTGAGCAATTTGAGGATAATGTATTATTATTAGGAACTGAGCAATTTGAGGATAATATATTAGGAACTGCTTTTGAGCCATGCAAAGTAAACTGTGGCGTAAGGTAAGCTTAAGCTTGAAAATAAAAGACAAGACAATGAAGCGAATGTCTCGGCAGACAATACCATAAACATTAGATGGTTTGAATTTTAAGATAATAAAACGCATGTTTTCGAGGATCAGGTCAATGCAGCACAATGTTCAGAACAGAACAGGGCAGAACAGGACATAACAGAACATGACTGAACTTGACATAATAGAACAGGACAGAACAGAAAAGGACAAAACAGGACAGAAAAGGACAGAGCATGGCAGGAAATAACAGGACAGAACAGGAAAGGACAGAACAGGAAATGATAGAAAAGGAAAGGACAGAATAGGACAGAACAGAACAGGACAAAACAGAACAGGAAGTTCTGAGAAACAGGGAGTTCCAATGAACACTCAGAATTGAAAAAATGACCACACACAAACAAAATATGACATTGCAAGTGACGTGCAGTTTAGTTTGAGTTGCGGTTCTATAAGATGACTTAATATATGATCTTATGCAGTTACAGATAGTAACACCAGGTGCAACAGGTATGCCCCCTCCCCAGCCTATTAAAAAATGTTTTAAAACATTAATAAAACACCACATCCCCAATCCATAAAAACACCAAACACCAAGACACAAACACTAAAAAAAAAAAAAAAAAAAAAAAAAAAAACGTGTAGTTCTCAAGGTTTGACTTTCATTAACTATCTTATTGAGACCCACTGACACAAATTATCAAAGATCTTGAGAACCACTGCCCCCTCTCACCCCACTCTTTCCCCTAGGACCCCCCCTCCCATAACTTCGCCACCGACACAATAAGACATAAACTAACCAAACTGTGTTCATTACCACAAACATGGTGTTTGAACAAGGTGTCTTCGAGTTGGTTTAGCACCGCGGATGTGTGTGTGTCAAGTGTTGTTGAATGGCCAGCGACGAGATGTAGTCATTTGTGGCGGGGAGAAAATAAACTTGGTGTCCTTAGGGTAGGTTTGTCGGGGGGGGGGGGGGGGGTTTGATAGTATTGACTAGCTGTCAAGTGATAAAGCTGTTTTTTTTTTTTTCTTTTTTAATGTGCTGACCTCGTTTTGTAGGTACAAGCATTACAGAGTTTTTGTAAAAGAAACAATTACATTTAACGCCGAAACAAATAATCAATTTAAAATGGAACCTCACTATTATAGACACTTTACATAATATGGTATGTGCGATGGAGCGGTCTAACACTGAGTCGATCTCAAGATTGTGGACTGTACTTCAATCAGCAAAAACCTAGACAGGCAAAACCACCATCACCAGCACCCCATGGTAGAGTGGGCTCGTTAACCTTGGCTGGCAACTCGTCTAGGTGAAGGCAAACCCTCAAAATTTAAAACCGGAGATGGAGTCCCGTAGGCGGTATGCCATTGACACACTGGACACACTGAAAATTCCGGCAGCGCCAGCGACGCTCCTGGTGCCAAGCCGTATCATCCAAATATGATGTTTGCCGCAGCCTTCAAGGTGCGTGGAGAGATGTGATTTGCTGTTCAACAGACCTGTTTACGCTTACGATTTTGGCGTACAATGTACGATTTTGAGATGTATACATTATATGCACTGTATGCTTATTTTTTTTTACTATTAAGATAATGTACTGATGATGTGATGATGTTGTACGATTTTTAAAGAGGTTTGGTTCAAAGAACCAGGCAACCCTCCTAAAGAAAAAAAATCCCAGGGCTTGTGATTTCACACAGCTAAGTCTACACAATCGTCACATTGTGATGGACGGAAGCCAGCAAAAAAGAAAGATATACATATAACATAAAGTTTTTAAAATGTGCTGTTATCCAAAGAAATTTGACAAAACGCGAAATTTAATTCCATACATTTTAGAGCAGGTTCATGGAAGACCCACAAACAATCAGTGAAAAACCCCGTATGTTCAAATCAATTTGTTCAAGAACTTTCTTGGGTGTGGCTAAAACATTCGCTAATACACAAACACGATTATGGTTAAAATAAACGAACCAACCATTCACCAACCGGATTCTTCTTTTCGGTTTCCGTAGATTGGTTAACAAAAGGTTAACCTTTCACACAAAAAAAAAACAAACCCACCTCAGAATGCTTCAGTCGAAGACGTGTCCAAGTCAGTGTTAAGATAGTTCCCGTGTCCAAGTCAGTGTTAAGATGGCTCCCGTGTCCAAGACAGTGTTAAGATGGCTCCCGTGTCCAAGTCAGTGTTAAGATGGTTCCCGTGTCCAAGTCAGTGTTAAGATGGTTCCCGTGTCCAAGTCAGTGTTAAGATGGTTCCCGTGTCCAAGTCAGTGTTAAGATGGCTCCCGTGTCCAAGTCAGTGTTAAGATGGCTCCGTGTCCAAGTCAGTGTTAAGATGGATCCCGTGTCCAAGTCAGTGTTAAGATGGCTCCCGTGTCCAAGTCAGTGTTAAGATGGTTCCCGTGTCCAAGTCAGTGTTAAGATGGTTCCCGTGTCCAAGTCAGTGTTAAGATGGTTCCCGTGTCCAAGTCAGTGTTAAGATGGCTCCCGTGTCCAAGTCAGTGTTAAGATGGCTCCGTGTCCAAGTCAGTGTTAAGATGGATCCCGTGTCCAAGTCAGTGTTAAGATGGCTCCCGTGTCCAAGACAGTGTTAAGATGGCTCCCGTGTCCAAGTCAGTGTTAAGATGGTTCCCGTGTCCAAGTCAGTGTTAAGATGGTTCCCGTGTCCAAGTCAGTGTTAAGATGGCTCCCGTGTCCAAGTCAGTGTTAAGATGGCTCCGTGTCCAAGTCAGTGTTAAGATGGCTCCCGTGTCCAAGTCAGTGTTAAGATGGCTCCTGTGTCCAAGTCAGTGTTAAGATGGTTCCCGTGTCCAAGTCAGTGTTAAGATGGTTCCCGTGTCCAAGTCAGTGTTAAGATGGTTCCCGTGTCCAAGTCAGTGTTAAGAT
The DNA here is from genome assembly GCA_964017045.1 of Omphiscola glabra. Lineage (NCBI taxonomy): Eukaryota > Metazoa > Mollusca > Gastropoda > Lymnaeidae > Omphiscola > Omphiscola glabra. The sequence goes on along the minus strand of OZ024807.1, from coordinate 6,404,501 downwards.
GGTTCCCGTGTCCAAGTCAGTGTTAAGATGGCTCCAGTGTCCAAGTCAGTGTTAAGATGGCTCCCGTGTCCAAGTCAGTGTTAAGATGGTTCCCGTGTCCAAGTCAGTGTTAAGATGGCTCCCGTGTCCAAGACAGTGTTAAGATGGCTCCCGTGTCCAAGTCAGTGTTAAGATGGTTCCCGTGTCCAAGTCAGTGTTAAGATGGTTCCCGTGTCCAAGTCAGTGTTAAGATGGTTCCCGTGTCCAAGTCAGTGTTAAGATGGCTCCCGTGTCCAAGTCAGTGTTAAGATGTCTCCGTGTCCAAGTCAGTGTTAAGATGGCTCCCGTGTCCAAGTCAGTGTTAAGATGGTTCCCGTGTCCAAGTCAGTGTTAAGATGGTTCCCGTGTCCAAGTCAGTGTTAAGATGGTTCCCGTGTCCAAGTCAGTGTTAAGATGGTTCCCGTGTCCAAGTCAGTGTTAAGATGGTTCCCATGTCCAAGTCAGTGTTAAGATGGCTCCAGTGTCCAAGTCAGTGTTAAGATGGCTCCCGTGTCCAAGTAAGTGTTAAGATGGTTCCCGTGTCCAAGTCAGTGTTAAGATGGTTCCCGTGTCCAAGTCAGTGTTAAGATGGTTCCCGTGTCCAAGTCAGTGTTAAGATGGTTCCCGTGTCCAAGTCAGTGTTAAGATGGTTCCGTGTCCAAGTCAGTGCTGAGGTGGTTCCCGTGTCCAAGTTAGTGTTAAGATGGTTCCCGTGTCCAAGTCAGTGTTAAGAAGGTTCCCGTGTCCAAGTCAGTGTTAAGATGGTTCCCGTGTCCAAGTCAGTGTTAAGATGGTTCCCGTGTCCAAGTCAGTGTTAAGATGGCTCCCGTGTCCAAGTCAGTGTTAAGATGGCTCCGTGTCCAAGTCAGTGTTAAGATGGCTCCCGTGTCCAAGTCAGTGTTAAGATGGCTCCCGTGTCCAAGTCAGTGTTAAGATGGTTCCCGTGTCCAAGTCAGTGTTAAGATGGTTCCCGTGTCCAAGTCAGTGTTAAGATGGTTCCCGTGTCCAAGTCAGTGTTAAGATGGTTCCCGTGTCCAAGTCAGTGTTAAGATGGCTCCAGTGTCCAAGTCAGTGTTAAGATGGCTCCCGTGTCCAAGTCAGTGTTAAGATGGTTCCCGTGTCCAAGTCAGTGTTAAGAACGGTTCCCGTGTCCAAGTCAGTGTTAAGATGGCTCCCGTGTCCAAGACAGTGTTAAGATGGCTCCCGTGTCCAAGTCAGTGTTAAGATGGTTCCCGTGTCCAAAATAGTGTTAAGATGGTTCCCGTGTCCAAGTCAGTGTTAAGATGGTTCCCGTGTCCAAGTCAGTTTTAAGATGGCTCCCGTGTCCAAGGCAGTGTTAAGATGGCTCCGTGTCCAAGTCAGTGTTACGATGGTTCCCGTGTCCAAGTCAGTGTTAAGATGGCTCCCGTGTCCAAGTCAATGTTAAGATGGTTCCCGTGTCCAAGTCAGTGTTAAGATGGTTCCCGTGTCCAAGTCAGTGTTAAGATGGTTCCCGTGTCCAAGTCAGTGTTAAGATGGTTCCCGTGTCCAAGTCAGTGTTAAGATGGCTCCAGTGTCCAAGTCAGTGTTAAGATGGCTCCCGTGTCCAAGTCAGTGTTAAGATGGTTCCGTGTCCAAGTCAGTGCTGAGGTGGTTCCCGTGTCCAAGTTAGTGTTAAGATGGTTCCCGTGTCCAAGTCAGTGTTAAGATGGTTCCCGTGTCCAAGTCAGTGTTAAGATGGTTCCCGTGTCCAAGTGAGTGTTAAGATGGTTCCTGTGTCCAAGTCAGTGTTAAGATGGCTCCCGTGTCCAAGTCAGTGTTAAGATGGTTCCCGTGTCCAAGTCAGTGTTAAGATGGTTCCCGTGTCCAAGTCAGTGTTAAGATGGTTCCCGTGTCCAAGTGAGTGTTAATATGGTTCCTGTGTCCAAGTCAGTGTTAAGATGGCTCCCGTGTCCAAGTCAGTGTTAAGATGGTTCCCGTGTCCAAGTCAGTGTTAAGATGGTTCCCGTGTCCAAGTCAGTGTTAAGATGTGTGACCGTGGCTTATCACTGTATCATTGGGTGAGTCGTGGCGTGCCATTGTAACATTGTGTTAATTGGGGATTCGTTACGATTACGTTATGCGGTATAAACCAAATTCAAAAATTTTACAATACCAGACCTGTTTACTCTTACGATTTTAGCGTACAATGTATGATTTTAAGAGTTTGAGGGTAAACAGGTCTGCAATACTTCAATGTCTTTTTCAGCGTGGTTGTCTTCCACTCAACTCCTTTCCGTTCTTCTGAACTTTATTTTTGTCCACTTGATCCCACTCTAATTTTCCTCTCTTTTTTTTTTTTTTTACGTAGGATACAGGCATTTATATTTTATGTAAATTTATTTTATGATATTTTAAATGCTGAATGCATTAGCCTGAACGTTTACGTTTGCCTTCCGCATGGTCGTTACCAAAAAGCTGAACGTAGATTATTTTATTTGCACAACTCGTTTGTGTCTAATTAATCTATCATGGTAGTCTTCTTTAAGTACGCCCCATGGTCGTGGTCTTGTTGGAGCTACATATTTCCATAACATACTTTTTTGTGAAATACGGCTAAATATCTAATGCAGCGGTTCTCAAACATTCTAATGCCGCGATAATTTTAATACGGTTCCTCGTGTTGTGGCGACCCCAAAACAAAAACTATTTTCGTTGCTACTTCATAAATGTATAGTAGATGTGCTTTCCGATGGTGTTAGGCGACCTCTGGGGAAAGTGTCGTTGGATCTCCCAAATGGGTCCCGACGCACAGGTTGAGAACCGCTGATCACTTTTATCAGTGGCCAACGGAGGCTGACCGCCTTCATTGACACCCACAGAGAAGCACGAGCTTTGCCTTACTCGCTGCTCACCGAGTAGTTTTATGTGCTTTCTACGTTTCATTAGACAGTATTTTATTTGGAGTTACTCTAGTAAACCCTCTCCCCCCCCCCCCCCCCACACGCCAAACCCGAATGAAATGACGTCATGACAAATGAAAAGCTAATGGTGCGGCATGAGATGACGTCGTCCCCCGAGGGCAAGAATGTACTCAGTGACAAAATTACCAGCGCCGAGTTTTGCAGTTTTCTAACTCTTATCATAGTTAAAATATACATTCAATATACAATGCCCGAAATGGTAGCTGTGCAGAGTAGAAAAACAAACAAACAAAACTAACAAAGTAAAAAAAAAAAAACTAGTTTTTTTTTGAGAGAGGGGAAAAACAACCCTGATAGCCCACTATAAAAATCTCCATACATGACAGCTTTAGACTTGGCACTTATGACATTCTTGCAGTGGTTCCCAACCTTCCTAATGCCGCGACCCTTTAATACAGTTCCTCATGTTGTGGCGACCCCCAACCACAAAATTATTTTCGTTGCTACTTCATAACTGTAGAGCATATGTGTTTTCAAGAGGTCTTAGGCGACGCCTGGGAAAGGGTCGTGCGACCCCCAAAGGGGACTCGACCCACAGGTTGAGAACCGCTGCTCTAGGTAGACGATTTTATTTCCAATAAAGTTTTACCACACCAAAATAAAACTACCAAAAAAAAGTTTGGATTGTCGTGTGGCTTGTGAGTGATTTTTTAAAAATATTTAAATATTAAAAAAAAAAAAACTTATTTTGCTAAAATACTTTTTAAATTATTTTTTCTAATTTTTTTTTGGGGGGGGAGGGGAGGGCGCGGGGTAATCGGGGGGGGGGGGGAGATGGGATTTATTAATAAGCAATAAAATTCAACTTCAACATAAGAAAAAAAAAAGAAAATTAAAATTTTTAAAAATCGGGAAATCTTGGTTTCATGAAATTGGATGTGGGGGGTCACTATGTGGGCATGGGAGTAACTAAATGGATGTGAGGGTCGCTATTTATGTGGGGGGGGTCGCTATATTTAAGGGCGGCACAGAGTGATAAAAAAATGCCATAAGAACAAATCAGTTGACACGCCCTGTTGTAGCGGCCCTTGTCACACCGTATCTGAAACGTCACGGCCTAGCAGTGCCCTCTTTGTAAGCCATTAGAGTGACCCCCCCCCCCCCCCCAACAACTCCCCTTGAAATAACAGTGAGCGCCGATCTATCACTATCAATAAACAAACCCGGAGCAGGGGGGACTACAAGAGCTTCTAAGTCAAACCCCCAAGTACTTGCAGTGTCCTGTCTGACAAGAGAGAAATCTCAAGTGTTTATGGAAAGTGGGGAAAGGGGCTGCGGAGAGGGTGGTGGAGCTGTGGCTGGCCCCATCAGGATAATGTCCGAAATATGATAAATATTAATGATAAGGGATACAAAGTGGAAGGTGAGGGTACGAAAAATGAGTGATACTACACGGATTTTCTCTCTCTCTTTTTTTTATTTTTCTTTTTACAAGTGAGGGTTTGGGCTGAGAGGAAGGGTGATGAATGGTGGTTAAGAAAAAAGATGAACCGAGTGAGAAAAGCACTGAATGACTTTTAAAAAAATATTTTAAAATATTATATATTTAATATGTAATATGATAAAAACAGCTGGCTTAAAGAGGCAACAGCTGGCTTAAAGGGGCAACAGCTGGCTTAAAGAGGCAACTACTGGTTTAAAGGGGCAACAACTGGCTTAAAGAGGCAACAGCTGGCTTAAAGAGGCAACATTTGGCTTAAAGACGCCACAGCTGGCTTAAAGAGGCAACAGCTGGCTTAAAGAGGCAACAGCTTCGTAAAGTACCATGAGAGAAGCCGCCGTTGTCCAGTTGGCAGGGGGGTGGGGAACCTTTGCTAGCAAAACTCCGGTTTACATTTTCATAATGGCAACAGAATCATTCACTTGAAAAACTATTTGAAGAATAATTGCTGTTGTTAAATTTTTTTTTTTAAATAAAATTATTCGGGGAACTCTTTATAATAGATATATACTTAAGATCAGCTCGATTAGGGCGAAATCTTTCCCTTAAAATTAAGACCGGAAGATATAAACAAAAATACTTTTCCCCATTTACGAGAATTTATCACCACCCTGCACACACAAAATAAAACAAACAAAAAAACAAACCCAGCGGGGTTACCAAATCTAAATGACCCCGAACTGACTCAACAGTGTCTCTAAGGTAGTGACAATTTTAAAGTATTTTTGTTTGTTTGTTTATGGTGTCTGCTTTTACGCTAGATATCTTGTGTTCACGCTAGATATCTTGTGTTCACGCTAGATATCTTGTGTTTAAATGTGTATTTATTTCTAGTTGTCAAATGTTTTCTCGGTTAAAAAATGTCTTTACTTATGTGCTGAAAATGAATATGCACAATGCAATTAAAACATTAACAAAAACTCAAGAGATCAATAAGTTTCAATCTTATCTTAACAAAAGCCGCATTGAATTGAAACATTTGTAACAATAAAGTAAACACACACAAAAAACAAAAAGAACAAAACCTATCAGTAAACCAGATAGGTTGTCATAAAGTGGGTAGATGAGTTTCGTCAACACGATGCCTGCTATCATCACTGAACACAAACCAAGCTGTTGCCAGGAACTGTAACGATGTCCGCTTATGGACCTTAAAGGTAGCGGTTTCGAAAAGCTTTTTAAACTCATTTTTTTTAGCTATTATTTATTTGTTTCATTATGTTGCATCCGCTATTCAAATTTCAACACCAGATCACGTAAACATATTACTCTGTCCTCGTCTGCTAAGCAACGTTTTTTCCCAACATTCCAATCCCCTTAACACCACTGTGTGAGGAACCCTACAATCTCCCATGTATCGATGGCATGGCGTCGTGGGTCTCTTCCTGCTCCAGAGACGTACAGGTCTGGCAATGCATCCATCTCAAAAGCATTATTCGCGGGATTCATTTCCGCGCCCCCCCCCCCAACAATGTTATTTTCGACGAAGGCAGATGCCGATTTGGGTGGCCCGCCCCCATCGATAACACGGGGTGGGGGGGGCTGACATGCCACAGGTCACAACAAACCCCCCGAAATCATAGACAAATACTCACCCGATTTTCTACTGTTTATTATACATAGGATATTAGAGTGAAAAGAACGAGCGGTGGTGTGGCTGGGTAGGAATTTTAAGTGGCTGGAAGTTGGTATTGCCAACTAAGACAAGTCTCAAGATACGCTCCCTCCACCGACCTCTTTCCAACCCCCCCCCCTCTCCCAAAACCGAAGCCCCAACAACATTAATTTTTCGAAAATATTTTTAAAAACATTTAGCAATTTTCCGCTGGATTGCAAAAATTAAAGCTTCTCTAGTTGAGAATTACGAAAAATATCATCGACCCAACCGCACAGGAAGGCTCCAAACAAAGATGGCTGCTCTAAAAAAAAAACATGCACACGCCACCAAGAAGTTTAGGAGTCAGACGCCCCCTCTGCCAGACGCCCCCTCTGCCAGACGCCCCTCTGTCAGACGCCCCCTCTGCCAGACGCCCCTCTGTCAGACGCCCCCTGTCAGACGCCCCTCTGTCAGACGCCCCCTCTGTCAGACGCCCCCTGTCAGACGCCCCCTCTGTCAGACGCCCCCTCTGTCAGACGCCCCCTCTGTCAGACGCCCCCTCTGCCAGACGCCCCCTCTGTCAGTTTGTACCAACCTTTCCCGCAGCCGTACAAATTGTTGGAACCTCACACCCCTCACAGGAGGTAGGCGCATAAATAACAAATAAACAGGAGGTAGTCGCATACAAAACCAATATACAGGAAGTAGTCGCATACAAAACCAATACACAGGAAGTATTCGCATACAAAACCAATATACAGGAAGTAGTCGCATACAAAACCAATATACAGGAAGTAGTCGCATACAAAACCAATATACAGGAAGTAGTCGCATACAAAACCAATATACAGGAAGTAGTCGCATACAAAACCAATATACAGGAAGTAGTCGCATACAAAACCAATATACAGGAAGTAGTCGCATACAAAACCAATATACAGGAAGTAGTCACATACAAAACCAATATACAGGAAGTAGTCGCATACAAAACCAATATACAGGAAGTAGTCGCATACAAAACCAATATACAGGAAGTAGTCTCATGCAGCGCAACAGCACCACTCGTACAATTGGTCGACACAATCATGCCGAAAAATGAATGCTGCAGAATGTGATAGGAAGCGGTCATCACTGATCCACTCCTGGGAGAACGATTCTGCGCCTAGTGAGAGTGAGGCGGCCAGCGAACCAAACTCGAGTCTCGCTGTTTCAAACTAAGAATGGCCTTCATCACATTACTTCAAATTTAGAGCCATTAACTACAGGTCACATTTTACGCACCGGAGAGGTGTCGTGATACTGCGCAACTAAAGATGTACGGGAATTTCCCCATGAAGACTCCTGTAATATCTAAAAAGCCGAGACAACAAAGGCCCGTTTCGATTATAGAGAAAATGGGAAGAAAAAAAAAAGGGGGAGGGGGGGAAGAGTAAACGAATCGATACGAATCAGATTGATGCTATTATTCAGACAACGTATTGGATGTTAGATTCCAGGTCGAATTTGTTTAAACGTAATAAGTCTGAGCCCTGGAAACTGTACCACAGACTTTCCTTTACCCATTGGAGACGGACCCACAGACTTTCCTTTACCCATTGGAGACGGACCCACAGACTTTCCTTTACCCATTGGAGACGGACCCACAGACTTTCTGAGCAGACCTCAAAATTTGTGCAGCACTGCGAAATCTTGTCGGTGCGATGGGCGAACCACTATTTAAACCTTCATACTGTGATAAACATTTATTTTTATTATGTACCGTGTGGCGACATCAAGAATTTGTAACAGGTGTGCACCCGGGCTGGTCGGGACGAGGTGAGCAATCGGCACAATGCTATGCCAACACCTTGAACGAGCCCATAAGTCAAGCTGTCTCTATCGTTAGGGGCGTAGAAATCATTGGCCTTTTTGGCGTAACGCAATGCAAACATCCACTGGGGCGTCATCTACGGACCGGCAAGATGAAGGGAGAAACGAAAGTGACAAAAATTACCTTATGATACAGCCGGGGCTCGGTACCCAGTCCATTATTTCTCCATGCTTGCTACATGCGGCGGGCCGGTCCATTATGGCCTCAGTAACATTTACATAAAGTCCCGGGGTAGAGGGAGGACATGGGGTAGTTGGATGTCACAAGGTGCCACAAACAAAAAAAGCAAAAACGAAAAACGAGAGACTCGATGTTTTGATCTGCGATGCTGAACACAAACAGACATGACTCGTCTACACGATGGCGCATTGTTCGCCCGTTCGTACCGTTGTATCGATGGGAAGGAATCGAGCGGGCTCGCAAAGAAAACCCGTTATGTTTTGACATTCAATAAAGCGAGCCGGGCGAGTCTTGGAACGAGATATCCCCCCCCTCCCCCACGGAGTGTTGGCCACGGTTTGAATCTGATCCAGGTGATCCTATGAAAAGCATCATGGCGTTGACTCACTTGTGGTCTGGGCGTCCGCTGAAATGGCAAGCATATGGGAAAAGGGGACCGCGGCTCCCCCTATCGGAGCAGCCTCGCGACTTCTGACCTTCAAGACACGGAAATGTTGGCAAAACAGCAACACAATGAAACAACACCCGCGTGCCGGTGCCGATGAAAGCAGCATGGTCGACTCTGGGCGCATTAGGGATGGAACTAAGCAACATCACATGATTATTTGGTACATTAATCCCGGATTCCCGCTTTGTCGTTTGTTTACCTACATACACGATCAATTGCAAGGCATGGGTTAGAATTTGATGGCAAACAACTGACGGCAAGGGAGAGTCTACAAAAGGACTCGCTAATGGATGCAAGCCCTTTGGACGGGCAGAAAGGAGGGAGGTTTTTTTGCTGTTCAGATACCGTATGCCAGCAGAAGGCTTGGTGGAAAAGGTCGTAGGGGTGCTGGTGACAGGGGGGTGTGCTAGATGAAGGCGTGGTGGGGGAATGTGAGATGCTGGGTTCATTGGATTAAAAAGTTTTTTTTCGTTTTTGTTTTTTTTATATAAAAAGAGAATAGCGCATTTGTGAGAAAAGGAGCTATGTGTGCGTTACCTCTGGAATAGTTGGGATCTAGTGATGGCTGCTAAATCTATATAAAAAATGTAAGGTTAAAGATTGGGTGCTGCAATATTGGGTAATATTGAGTGCTGCAATATTGGGTAATATTGAGTGCTGCAATATTGGGTAATATTTGGTGCTGCAATATTGGGTAAAATTGAGTGCTGCAATACTTGGTGTTGCCATTTTGGGTGCTGCAATATTCGATGCCGCTGTTTTGGGTGCTGCTGTGTTAGGTACTGCCAAGTCGGGTGATGGTATTTGATGGGGTGTAGTTGGAATGTAGTAACGAGAATGGCGCGATTGCGATAGAGCGCATTGTTTGATTTCGTGATACGTATATAATGCGCCACAAAGTGATATTGGACATCATAAAACATGGATGCCCAAAGGTGGGGGGGGGGGGGGACACACACTGAAAGCCATAAAGGCTTACTGCGACATGAAAGCCAAGTGATTTTATGTTTTGTTGAAGTCATAAAGCCAAGATCTCAACTGAAGATGCAACGCCATTCTTATCGTAGGACACGCAATGATGGTCTGGGGCAAAAGGAGCAATACATAGTCTTGGGTACATCTTTGGAGGCAATCTCTTCCCATCGGCGCTTGAGCCTTACATTAATAAGGTTGACCCCGTGGAGTCAACTTCCGGGGTCCTACTACAAAAATGAAGGCAATATGTGAACCCGTGTTCTTTCGTTGTATGTGTCCATGTTTTTTGTACTCAAAACAGACAAGACACACTTGCGCCTATGGAAGTAGTTCTCACTTGTCTGTGTTCGAAGGGAAAACAAGAGAAAGTAACAACTAGAAAAAGAGATTGTTGAAACGAGCATCAGACTTAGACCTGGTTATGATATGGACGGGGTTGCCACCCACATGAGTCAAAAGGTCGGCACAGTTTCCACGAAGCCTAGTTAGGCAGCTTCAGAGAACCGGAAGTGAAGGATACCACGTGACAAGGGGCAGGGACAAATCTGTTCACACTTGTCCAGATGGAAAGGCCCGGATTTTTAAAATCTAGGGTATTTCACCCCACTCCCCCTCTCGAATGGGAGTATGGACGCCCTGGGATGCTCCCTAAGATGTTTATAGGGATATTACCCGCAACCCCCCCCCCCCCCCGCGATTCAAGTTTGACTAAGAGATGTAAAAATTGTTAGAAAAACAACAAAAAAGCTGTGGCTTAGAGTGGAAATCATCGCTTACTACTTACAACATAAACCTTTTCAATACGCCTTTTCAGTCAACGTAAAGAGGACTGTTTACACTTGTATAACAACACACACATTGTGAAGCATTCCTCACAGTGGATTGATTAGATTAGATAAAAAAATTTAATTGATTAAAACTTGATTATTTTATTATTATTATTATTGCATTGTACATATTCATTCTCAGCCCATAAATAAATACACATTTTTCAACACAGGCAACAGTTTACAATTAGAAAAATTTCAACACACACCTCTAAAGTATTTCTCTAGCGTAGGAATCAACCATCAATGAACCTCTTTAGTGACAATGCTGTCTTAATAAGGGATCATCCAGATTTTGGTAACCGCTGCCGGAAGCACGCTGGTACATTGGTACAGACAGGGGAACAAAGGAATGTTTATATCTGCCCGCTGGTACAGTGGTACAGAGTAGTACAGACCGGGGAACAAAGGAGTGTGTATATCTGCACGCTGGTACAGTGGTACAGAGTAGTACAGACCGGGGAACAAAGGAGTGTGTATATCTGCACGCGTATATCTGCACGCTGGTACAGTGGTACAGAGTAGTACAGACCGGGGAACAAAGGAGTGTGTATATCTGCACGCTGGTACAGTGGTACAGAGTAGTACAGACCGGGGAACAAAGGAGTGTGTATATCTGCACGCTGGTACAGTGGTACAGAGTAGTACAGACCGGGGAACAAAGGAGTGTGTATATCTGCACGCTGGTACAGTGGTACAGAGTAGTACAGACCGGGGAACAAAGGAGTGTGTATATCTGCACGCTGGTACAGTGGTACAGAGTAGTACAAACCGGGGAACAAAGGAGTGTGTATATATGCACGCTGGTACAGTGGTACAGAGTAGTACAGACCGGGGAACAAAGGAGTGTGTATATCTGCACGCTGGTACAGTGGTACAGAGTAGTACAGACCGGGGAACAAAGGAGTGTGTATATCTGCACGCTGGTACCGTGGTACAGAGTAGTACAGACCGGGGAACAAAGGAGTGTGTATATCTGCACGCTGGTACAGTGGTACAGAGTAGTACAGACCGGGAACAAAGGAGTGTGTATATCTGCACGCTGGTACAGTGGTACAGAGTAGTACAGACCGGGGAACAAAGGAGTGTGTATATCTGCACGCTGGTACAGTGGTACAGAGTAGTACAGACCGGGGAACAAAGGAGTGTGTATATCTGCACGCTGGTACAGTGGTACAGAGTAATACAGACCGGGGAACAAAGGAGTGTGTATATCTGCACGCTGGTACAGTGGTACAGAGTAGTACAAACCGGGGAACAAAGGAGTGTGTATATATGCACGCTGGTACAGTGGTACAGAGTAGTACAGACCGGGGAACAAAGGAGTGTGTATATCTGCACGCTGGTACAGTGGTACAGAGTAGTACAGACCGGGGAACAAAGGAGTGTGTATATCTGCACGCTGGTACCGTGGTACAGAGTAGTACAGACCGGGGAACAAATGAGTGTGTATATTTGCACGCTGGTACAGTGGTACAGAGTAGTACAGACCGGGAACAAAGGAGTGTGTATATCTGCACGCTGGTACAGTGGTACAGAGTAGTACAGACCGGGGAACAAAGGAGTGTGTATATCTGCACGCTGGTACAGTGGTACAGAGTAGTACAGACCGGGGAACAAAGGAGTGTGTATATCTGCACGCTGGTACAGTGGTACAGAGTAGTACAGACAGGGGAACAAAGGAGTGTGTATATCTTTTTGTCCTAACTTTAAGAGAAACACTGCGGACTGACGGAGCTGATTTAGGTTTTTGTGATGAAGTTGGGGGTGTGGTGATCTTAGGTGTTTGTGATGAAATGGGTGGGATGTGATCTTAGGTGTCTGTGATGAAATGGGTGGGATGTGATCTTATGTGTCTGTGATGAAATGGGTGGGATGTGATCTTAGGTGTTTGTGATGAAATGGGTGGGATGTGATCTTAGGTGTCTGTGATGAAATGGGTGGGATGTGATCTTAGGTGTCTGTGATGAAATGGGTGGGATGTGATCTTAGGTGTCTGTGATGAAATGGGTGGGATGTGATCTTAGGTGTCTGTGATGAAATGGGTGGGATGTGATCTTAGGTTTTTGTGATGAAGTGGGTGGGATGTGATCTTAGGTTTTTGTGATGAAGTGGGGGATGTGATCTTAGGTTTTTGTGATGAAGTGGGTGGGATGTGATCTTAGGTTTTTGTGATGAAGTGGGTGGGATGTGATCTTAGGATTTTGTGATGAAGTGGGTGGGATGTGATCTTAGGTTTTTGTGATGAAGTGGGTGGGATGTGATCTTAGGATTTTGTGATGAAGTGGGTGGGATGTGATCTTAGGTTTTTGTGATGAAGTGGGTGAGATGTGATCTTAGGTTTTTGTGATGAAGTGGGTGGGATGTGATCTTAGGTTTTTGTGATGAAGTGGGTGGGATGTATCATCCGCTTTTATTTATTTAAAAAAAACATTGTCAACAGCAATTTTCATCCAAGAGCTCTTCAAGTGAAGTGTGTTTAGTGTGTGTGACAATACTAGTTTTCCTGCATAGTCTATTTAGTCGGTGTTTGATGTCGGTGCGACGAATTCCAACACCAGCACAATGAACGTACATACAATTAGTGCCACGGTCTGACGACATTGGGGACAGACTTATTCTGATCGTGATTGATCAGCTTGTTAAGAAAGCCGCTGAGGTAATAAAATACGACGAGCTACGCCAGAAGAGTTTTGATGGCACTGGGGACAGCATCCGCGCGTGGTGTTACGGTGTGGCCGAGCCGTACAAAATGATTCAAACTCACGCTTGTGAACCGGAGTTCAAACTCCTAGGAGAAGCCTGGACTAACAACAACAAAAAAAAAACCACCACCAGCACTCTCGTTTACCTTGGATGGGAACTCGTATAAGAGAAGGAAAACGCTGAATTCAAACCCGGAGAAGGAATGCCCCGTAGTTCCAGCAGCTCCTGCGACGCCACTGGTGCCACGCTCCACCACCCACACATGATGCTCCCTTGAGTTATCCAGACGCGTGGAGAGGGGAGGCCTGCTGCATAGGTAGCCAAATAATGTCCCCTAAATAGAGGAAAAAAATCCCCCCAGCTCTTGCGAATTCATATTGCGAAGTCTACTCCAGTGTGACACTGTGACAGACGATGCAGGGGGGGGGGGGGGAAATATGACGGTGTCTATTTAGGGTCCTGCACACTTTCCCCCCCCTCAATGTGGCTTTTGTTTGCTTGCTTTAAAAATAGATTACCGAAAACACTCCATAAATTTAAAATGATAAAAATAATTTATAATAATAGCAATAGTATTATTTTGTCATCATTAACAAAAATACCACCATTGAAATAAGAGGTAAAATTATTATTATTTTGCTTTTTTCTTTTAAACTAAAAAATAATAATAATATAACTATATATTTGGTGAAAACTAAGCTCCGACTCCACGGCACCGTAATCGTTAAGTTATAACACACGTGTATCTCCCCCTAAACACCGCGACACATGTGTTCTAAACATTTGTCCGGGGACCCTTGATGCCTTTAAGAATCTCCAGTCACCGTACACGGAGTCCCACTTGTTACTGTTGTAATTGCTTTCTTAAACAGCAACCCCCTCCCCCCCCCCCCCAACCTTTTCTCACCGAACCCGATCTTTATAACTATTTTTTTTAAAAATATTTTCTTTTACAAAGGACTTGCCAACGGTTTTCATAGCTAGACTAGCCCCAAGCTAGTTATGTGCATTATACAAGAATTGGGGAGTGACGCTGAATGGACCAGCTCTATAGCCGACTTCATCGAATAGCTTGGGATCTACAATACTTCCCCTAGATCCCTCCCTGTGATCTTTTCAACCTCTCGTTTCTGCGATGGCAGTTTTGGGGAAAATATAAAGTTTATTGTAAAAAAATATTAATAAAAAATGAGCTATCATTAATACATACTCATCAGACTAAGTTTTGATAACAGGTGTTTTCAATGAGATATACGCCTGATTGGTCAAACATCACCCGTGAATGAGAGTGTCTGCTGTAATCTAAAACTAAATGTCTGAAATCGCTGACTATAAGACCGGAGAAAGAGATCAGAGACGAATATCGGAGAAATTTACTAGAGAAGATATCCTGGAAAGACAAATAAAATTACTACAGAGAAGGATACCTGAGAGACACCAGAGACCGATAACCGGAAATTATACCACAGAAAGATACAAAAGATATACCAGAGAAGGATACGCGGGCAAAATACCACATTCATATACCAGAGAAGGATACCAGAGATGGATACCAAGGAATTGTACCACATAAAGATATCATAATTGATACTAGAGACGGAAACCCAACCATTATACCACAGAACGATACCAGAGAAAGATACCTGAGACGGATACCCGTGAATTATATCAAAGAAAGATACCAGACAGAAAGCAAGAGTAAGATACCACAAAAGGATACCTAGATAGGTTAACAGGGATGCACGCCGTAAGACCATTCATGCAGCGGGGCACAGTTATGCAACCGTTATGCCGCCAGATGATTCCAGGTGTGCCGCGATATAAGTCATTAAAAAAAGGAAGATAAACATATATTTTTTTTATTTAAACTGTAACGAATGCACTACAAACATCAACAAACAATACAGAGACACGCTCACTGATCTAACGACCCACAGATTGAGATTGTCAACCCTCCCTATCCACGACCCCGTTCTCGTCCACTCCGCACTATTGAGTGAAAGGGTGGCCGCTCCAAGGACCCATTTGCTCAATTGAACAGCGTCCACCGCCATTCCGCCGACTCATGTGGGACTGCGGTGCGTTGAAATCAATTTGAGCTGAATTGTGCCCCAGCTTCGCGCCCACATTAAATAAACAACGCCTTTGCACTGCAGACGAACCGTCAAATCGGCTATCGCCAGAACGAGGTGCTAAACTTTCAGGGATGTAGCAATTCCATGCTAGTGTGATGAGGGTGACGGTTCTCAAAGTTTGAAATAAAAAATAATTATAATGATAATTAAAAGGCTACATCTTCTGGCGCGTAAAGCACCGGTGCCAGGTGGATCAAAGCAACGGTTCTCGCATTTTAAGATACAGTCCAAATGACAAGATGGACTTTGAGACCCGAAATGATGCATTTTCTGACTGTTTTAGAAACATAGTTTTCCGAGTGGCAGCAATATAGGATGGGAGTCCCGGAAAATCTATTTTTAAGCATGCACTTGTCCTACTGAGATGGAAGTCCCGGAAGATCTATTGTCTCAGCTAGCACTTGTCCTACTGAGAGGGAAGTCCCGGAAGATCTATTGCCTCAGCTAGCACTTGTCCTACTGAGAGGGAAGTCCCGGAAGATCTATTGTCTCAGCTAGCACTTGTCCTACTGAGAGGGAAGTCCCCGGAAGTTCAATTCAGACCTTCCTCTCCAACAACAACCTGTTCTTTCCTCACTTCACTTCAAACCTTCCTCTAGAACAACAACATGTTCTCTCCTCACTTCACTTCAGACCTTCCTCTCCAACAACAACCTGTTCTTTCCTCACTGCACTTCAGACCTTCCTCTCCAACAACAACCTGTTCTCTCCTCACTTCCCACCTTCCTCTCCAACAAACACTCTGTTCTTTCCTCACCAGCTTTCATTACACATTTGGTACGGTGCGTGAAAACCGGCGGAGCATCTACCATCTCAGCCATTTGCTCATTGAAGTCACGTGGTTTTAGAATCCATTATTAAACAGCTTTTCCGCAGAATTTACACAAAACTGCCGCGACGGATGCATACGTTTTCCGCAACGCCAACGAAGTCTCGGCCCAATAGACCGTCTAGCCACTGTAAGTTCAAGCATATTTAATCCGATCTGTGGACTTGTGTCTGAAACCTTGCCATGTACAAAAGTGTGAAAGTAGAAATTCTAGTCAGTGTTTAAGACGACTTGTAGCTGTCGTTACAGTTTCATGCGTAGTGTGGTTTCAAATTAAAAATATAATTGTGGTTGAAATTTTATAAAGATTTTATTATATTTTTAAGAGGCAAAAAAAAAGATTAAATATAAATCAAAATCAATTTTTATGGGTTTTGTGTGTGTGTGTGTGTGGTGGGGGGGGGGGGGTATAACTAATTGCTTTGGCCAAGAGCGTTGAAATGTGTAGATGCCGCCCTGATCAGTACAGAGACCATCCCAACAAAATCATTTTAGACCCAAATTCTTTATGACTCATAATTATGTGGACTCTTCCTTTTATTTGTTGATGGTGTTGCGATTCAATTCCTTGACAATCGATAGAAAACTATTCAAGTTTAGAACCGTTATTAAAACACTTTAAACAATTATTTTTTTTTTAAATTTAAAGAAAAAAAAAACACAAAAAACAAGTGATCAGGGGACAGGCACTGGACACGATGAAGGGTTACTTACAAACTCTGGAAGCGCGTCACGTGTTCATATAGTCTTATTACAGTCATCATGTATCGTAATATGTATAATTATACCAAACCAAACTCTGGATGCAAGTCATCTGTCTTATTACAGTCGTCATGTGTCGCAATATGCATCAAACTCTGGATGTCATGATCTACAAATAAGTTGTAGAGGTAGAGGACTAACCTCTGAACTCTTTTCCCTGCTTACTAACCCCCGAATATCATGAAACATCTATAAGAATAAAGGGTCCTAACATCTGTGTAAGTTAACCCACAAGCGACTGAATATCATGCCCGGGAGGTCTTAAGCATTAGTACACAGACCCCCAGCCCCCCTCACACACACCCGCCCCCACTTTGAATTGACACTGTGATGTACCACTATACAGGATCACGTCAATGTACCAACAGATATACAGGATCACGTCAATGTACCAACAGCTATGCAGGATCACGTCAATGTACCAACAGCTATACAGGATCACATCAATGTACCAACATACATGATCCCGTCAATGTACCAACAGCTATTACAGGATCACGTCAATGTACCAACAGCTATACAGAATCACGTCAATGTACCAACAGCTATACAGGATCACGTTAATGTACCAACAGCTATACAGAATCACGTCAATGTTACATCAGCTATACATAATCACATCAATGTTGCAACAGCTGTACAGGATCACGTCAATGTTACAACAGCTGTACAGGATCACGTCAAAGTTACAACAGTTATACAGAATCACGTCAATGTTACAACAGTTATACAGGATCACGTCAATGTACCAACAGCTATACAGAATCACGTCAATGTTATCTACTGTCATTCCCGGGACAGGAATGCTTGTGGAAACTAACACCTGACTTTAAACAATAAGCCGCGCGGCGAGTCTCAAACTGTTCACGTCTCCTTCATTTAAAACACCCACACTCACTCTGGCTAACGTTGGGTTTTGTAAAATCTAAAATTTTAAAATAGATCCTCTAAAAAGTCTTTACATTCCCACCCAAGAGCTATTCGATTTCATGGTGACAAGTGCCTTGACAAAATAGTTTAACAGTGTTCATGTTAAATGTAATTGAAAAAAAATAAATAAATAATAACGTTCGCAAAAGTCTAAATCTTAATCTAAGCTCTCCGTTGGCTCACTTTCGCTCGGCAAACACGTTCCCCCCCCCCCACGTTATATACATACTTATATATGCATTTGTATAATCAAATAAGAGGTTTGGTTAGAGTGATAAATTATTTTATTAATTTACATCCAGTAGCATCGGGTGTATAAATATGGTTAAAATATATACTAGTATTTAATATGGTTGTATTGCATGTGTGGGTATGTATATTGATATGAATAACGGATTGGCAGCTGAAATAAAGCATATAAATCAACATTATAGCTGAGTATGTTCGATGCTCCCCCCCCCCCCCCCACATCCCCCAACATCCTAATTTATTATTATTATTTTAATTTTGTGTAAACTTGTCATATTTGCAATGGTAGATAATGAAGATAGCTGGCGTTTGAGAAGCCTTGGTGATCACAGTCTGGTGTGACATTAACGTGAAAGACTGACTTCTGTCAAAGCCGGGCTCAGCCGCGGTGTTTTCTCCATTGTACCCTGCAACAGGACGCCGCCATTGTCCGCCTGCCACGGGGGGTCATTTTCAGACTGCCACAGGGGGTCATTTTCCGACCGGCACGGCTGTATTCAACCGTGTGTAACCAGGTATTATCCCCCCGCAGCAAAGGACCCGGCATCCCGCAGGGCCCCGAACTCCTGCAATATGATATCGGCTCTTTAGCGAATCGAAATTCTCTCCGCCATCCATCCAGTCCGTGTGATTCAGGTGGCATCGGCTTTCCACCCCCACCGCCCCTTCCACCCGACCCATCCCTGCATACCCAGAATTTGGCCCTAGATGTAATACCTGGTGTTGGGAGCAGAAGTGGGGAGTGGAAAAAAAAAAGTTGGAGTTCGAGCCAAGACCTCTAAGTCCAGTCAACGCCAGTTACTTCATTGAAAGTGGAAGTTGGAACAACCAAAAAAAAAGGAGAGGGGTGCAGTGGATTAATTAGTAAGATAATATTCAGACACCGGATAAAATTATAGCAAAACTTTATGACGTCAATCTGCTATAAAGATGCCAGTCAGCATAACATGGTTACAGTTTCGTTCAATTTAAAGCAACTCTGCATACCGAAATCAGTCTTATTATAGCATCCAAATTGATTCGAACTTTATTGCAATGTACCCCGGAGCAAAGATCACGACGGAGCTGTAAAGCGCCCTCCCCCCTCCCCCAACCAGTAAGCCTAACATTGCTATATGTCAGCTTTACCAAATGACAATGTTGTATGACCCAGAGCAAACACCGAATCCAGTGTCAGAGACCTGAGACCGTCCTACACGATCATCCCCGGTGCCACGCTCAGCTTCAAAGAGTCAACTCTTGGCCTTAAATTGTTGACGTTGGCATTCCCCACCACCCCACCCGACAAAATCATTATCGCCTACATTTTATCATATTCAAGAAAGAGAAAAAAAAATATATTTAAAATAAATTTTGAAATTCGTAAAAAAAAAAAATGGGGGAAAAAAATAAGAAGTTACCCCATGCAGCGTTTTTCAATTAGCTTCTTTAATGAACATACGAGTGCAGATTTCATTGGAAACATCATTTCTAAACAGGGTAGAAGCCACGCCAACAACCTGTGTTTTGTGGTACGGTTGTCATTAAAGTGTATGAACAACAAAGTAAAGAAACGGTAAACGGAAGAAACAACTTCTCTGAAAAGCTTCTCCCCCCCCCCCCCCAAAAAAAAAATCCTCCCCCCCCCCCAAACACACAAAACAAACCACTCAGAAAAAAAAAACGCCTGTTTATTATAGAGGTCCCTTTAAGCGGGACATTTTTGTATAGACTAAAATTGCCATGGCTTTCAATAGGATTTTTGCCCCCGAGGCGGCGAATACAAGGGGGGGGGGGAATCACACTGGGAATAGTCGAAAACAAGAAGAGAAAAGAGGCCGACCTGGGATCGGAGAGGGGAAGGGTGGCAGATTGGAGGGCGGCAACCAGACTCTACAAAAGCTTTTGGGGGAAACAATGTCACAAAAGCCCAGCAGTATACCAAACATTTTTTTTCATAGCAGATTTTGTTCCATCATTTCTTTCCCCTTATGGATGGAGGGCCGAACTGGTGTGCCATTGCGTTGAAAATTACCGCGGTAACTCAAATATCCGGTAAATGTTAGCGTACAATGCGAACCGGTTATAATTATTTTTTTTTTAAATGTAGTGATTGTGTCTTTCCCCATCGTCTTAGCACAGGAAGTCCGTTTCAAATCCTGAAGCGGAATGCCTTGTAGACAAGCTTATAGTTTAGAGCAGTGGTTCTCAACATTCCTAATGCCGCGACCCTTTAATACAGTTCCTAACCATAAAATTATGCTCGTTGCTACTTCATAAATCTGTGTTTTCCGATGGTCTAAGTCGACTCCTGTGTCAGGAACGTTCGGCCCGCAAAGGGGTCGCGACCCACAGGTTGTAAAACGCTGGTTTAGAGAGACACATAACAGTTGAACGTAAGAAATTGTCTCGAAATGGGGCAAACACACCCTGGGACTCCTCGATACCTAAGCACCGTGGTGGACAATTCCAGGAAACAACATAATGAGAGCGTATAAAATAAGTATGAAACATTACTAAACAACGCCACGGTGTCAATGTCCTTCAGCCTCGGTGGGGTGGGGGTGGGGCGCCCCCTCCAGCTTAAACTGCACACTAATCACCAGACACTGACATCTTCTAGCATATCAGCGCCTACTCTTCCACCGAGTCCTCATTTAATATTTAGATAGGTGTGGTCACATGTGCATCTTTGCAGAGTAAAGCAATGCGCACAGGCGCACTGGGCAATATCCTTATAGTCTGCATAGGGACCTTTGGCCAACCGCATACCTCCGAGCTCTTCACACCGATTTCTCTCACAATGATTTCTCTCATCGTTACTCAGCGCTCTCACAACCAGTCCACCAGATTCCAACATCGCCCCCCCCCCCCCAAACCGTCCCCAATCTATTGTCAAATTCTATTCCACAAATCAGTCGTTTTCATCGACATCGTCTAAATTTAGGAAAAGGATTTGGAATCGGTGTCACGGAGAGAGTATCGAGTATATTGTTTTGAAGGAACAGGAGTAATTATCTTAAAAGTGTATTCGAGTCTGACTGCGAATGGTAGCCTACATTAATATCCAGAAGATTTGATTCTATGACGTCGTTTTTTTTTTAAATTAAAAAATAAGAGGGGGGGGGGGGGCCGGGGGGGATATTTCTAACATAGTCTCAACTGAATGCAAAATCAGGAGTCTTCTCCAAGAAATCGACTTTGCAATTTATTTCTATCAACTCCGCCAGCCCTGCCAAAAGATTCCCCAGACCATTGTCCCCGCAGGGTTTTCTTTCTTATTTTTTTCTTTCTCTCCCCTGGTCCGATATTGTCAAAGCGGTGTTTTTCTCCCCTTGGTACATTTCTATTTCTATTAACGGGTCCAGTGCGCACGTTTGTGACACACGACCGGTTCCGTTCTGCGGGACGTCTTGCCGCCCGGGAAGGGAAAGAAAAAAGAAAGAAGAAAATAAAAAATCGGAGACCACGTCAGTTGGGCCGCCTCCCCCGTACCCCCCCCCCCCCCCCACACCCACACCCTCGAACAATGTCAGAAGTAAAAATTCAACCCAACCAACGGGCGGCAGTAGAAGGCAATGTTGCACGACGATGGGAAAACTCTATAGCTGGTGTGAAAGAACGGACCGTTTCTATGGGGGTGCGCAGTCCGTGGTGAATTACAGATATCTTCATTTTTTAAAATTTTTTATTATTATTATTTTTTTTTTTTGGGGTTTTGACCTCACTGAATTTTAACATTTCGCGTGGGATTAAAAGAAGATCACCGCTGTTTTCAATGAATGAGGGCGCCACTGGGTGGGACACGGATGTCGTGTTGTTCTTTGATAAAAAAAAAAAAAGTAGTTTGGCTTGATGTGTGTAATGTTGTAAGCGTTAAACTGAGCTGGACGGCTCAATGGAAGATTTGACTGTAGTGTTTAGTCTTTAAAAAATTGTTTGTAATCAGGAGGAGATGGACTTCTATGGAGGGTGGAGAGTGGACGGGGATGGTAGAATTTGAGGGTGGATTGCAAGGGTCGATTGGGAGGGTGACATGGTGGGTTATATTGCGAGTGTTGATCAGAAGGGTGTATTGGTAGAGTTTTATGGAAGGGTATTTTGAGGTGGACTGGGGATGGACTGGAAGGTTCCACTGGCAGGGTGGACTGGCAGGGTGGACTGGGAGGGTGGAATGGGGGTTGGTCTGGGAGGGTGGACTGGGAGGGTGGATTGGAAGTGTGGACCGGGAGGGTGGCCTAGGACTGGTCTGTGTTAGATAGGAGGAGCTGTGCTGGAAATTCTTCTAGCATATTTTAGGCGTACAGTATAAATACTTCAATGACACGAGAGAACAAACAAAACCAAGTTTCACCCAGTGGTAGAACTGAGCGATTTATGAACACAAGCAATAACGAGAGGTGGCGAAGAGAGAGGAGAGGCAGCGAAGAGAAACGAGAGGTGGCGAAGAGAGACGAGAGGTGGCGAAGAGAAACGAGAGGTGGCGAAGAGAAACGAGAGGTGGCGAAGAGAGAGGAGAGGCGGCGAAGAGAAACGAGAGGTGGCGAAGAGAAACGAGAGGTGGCGAAGAGAGAGGAGAGGCGGCGAAGAGAAACGAGAGGTGGCGAAGAGAGAGGAGAGGCGGCGAAGAGAAACGAGAGGTGGCGAAGAGAGAGGAGAGGCGGCGAAGAGAGACGAGAGGTGGCGAAGAGAGAGGAGAGGTGGCAAAGAGAAACGAGAGGTGGCGAAGAGAGAGGAGAGGCGGCGAAGAGAGAGGAGAGGCGGCGAAGAGAGACGAGAGGTGGCGAAGAGAGAGGAGAGGCGGCGAAGAGAAATGAGAGAAAACTATCAGAGAAGGAAGAATGTGTCAAAAACCAACAATGAACATTATCATGGGTGTGTACTAAATGTTTGGTAGGCAACGCATTTATCATTTATTTAACACAGCTTTTCCCCAATATTTAAAAAAAATAAAAATACTTCAACGTAGCGTTTTGTCAACCACTCCCCTACCAGTTTTTTTTGGCTTTTCTCTTCAATATGTACTCACCGATTAAATATGTAGCGCTGTACCAAACCCAACCCATCCTTTGATTGGGAAAAGGTTGGTAACGTTCGAATACGCCATATTTGTTCTAAACAATGAAATCGGATGACGCAATTTCCAGAATTTATTTTTGAAGATTTTTTTACTTACTCGCGCTCTCTCCCTCCTTAGCTCTCACAATATGTATATATTAACAGACATAAAGTTTCAAGATTAACCGACAAATGTTATTAAGATTATATTAACAGACGAAAGGTATCCTGATTAACACAGACACATACGTGACCAACAGACACAAAGTATTCAGACTAACAGACACAAAGTATTCAGACTAACAGACACAAAGTATTCAGACCAACAGACACAAAGTATCCTGACCAGTAGACACAAAGTATCCTGACCAGTAGACACAAAGTATCCTGACCAGTAGACACAAAGTATCCTGACCAGTAGACACAAAGTATCCTGACCAGTAGACACAAAGTATCCTGACCAGTAGACACAAAGTATCCTGACCAGTAGACACAAAGTATCCTGACCAGTAGACACAAAGTATCCTGACCAGTAGACACAAAGTATCCTGACCAGTAGACACAAAGTATCCTGACCAGTAGACACAAAGTATCCTGACCAGTAGACACAAAGTATCCTGACCAGTAGACACAAAGTATCCTGACCAGTAGACACAAAGTATCCTGACCAGTAGACACAAAGTATTCTGACCAGTAGACACAAAGTATCCTGACCAGTAGACACAAAGTATCCTGACCAGTAGACACAAAGTATCCTGACCAGTAGACACAAAGTATCCTGACCAGTAGACACAAAGTATCCTGACCAGTAGACACAAAGTATCCTGACCAGTAGACACAAAGTATCCTGACCAGTAGACACAAAGTATCCTGACCAGTAGACACAAAGTATCCTGACCAGTAGACACAAAGTATCCTGACCAGTAGATACAAAGTATCCTGACCAGTAGACACAAAGTATCCTGACAAACAGACACACAATTCTTTTGGTGCCCTCTCAGATACTACCTCTCAGCTTTAAGTGCTATTTTTCAATTTTTCAAATTTTTTTTCTATTGTCTGTTCGTTGACTCGTTCGTTGTTTTGTTGCGTTCCTTTTTTTTTTTTTTCAGGGTTGAACCTACTTCGTTTTACTCATTTTCTACTTTGCTAACCTTATTGCAGTCTCTCCCATTATTATCCAAAGCATCGCAGCATAGGGAGAGACAGTGAAAGCCGATTGTCAACACTGAGCTCAAGAGTTGAAAAGTCATCTTGGTGCTGGTACTATAGCCAACGTCATGGAATGTAAGACAATTGTAACGACACGCACTGGCTACTAGTAAGTCGCAGCAGCGTGAATCTGCGAAACTGTTCCAACTTTTTTGTTATAGCGCTTATTTTGAAAGGGACAAAGCGATCGAGCTGGGTATACAGAGTGAATCATTAGATGGATGAGATTCACACGATTCAAATTTGGGGGGAAGGGGTGCGGGGAAAAGGGGGGGGGGTTGGGTTCAGATCCCAGTCATCTGATCTTTTACGTCCCAGGCCGAAATGACTGGGTTGACGCCTCGCGTTCCACGGCCTGTCACCTCCAATTGTCTCCCTTGATGGAAAGGGAGACAAATCTCGCGCCTAATCTTAAGCCGTCATTCTGGAAGACTTAACGTTACGACCCCGCCGTCCACACAGCTCAGTGATTCTCACAGTGTACCATTCGGCACATGGGGTCTTCCGGGAGGGTCTCTTCGAATCGATCAGCCCCACAAGGATTCTAAGAGTGGACTGATCTGAAACACCTTTCAACCAACGCTTGTGCTCTCACGTGTTTATCCTGTATGCACTAGTCTTATCACCAATGATGCAGAGCGCTAGTGGTACTGTTACCGACAGACAGTGGTGGACTGGATCGAAGCGTGGGGACATAAACAAAATTAAAATAAAATCGATCCACGGCACCAAATATGAAATCAATGAATAGAGGACGTTAAAGACCATAATAATCTGTAACAGGATACCTGGCCCATCCAGTTTAGACAAACCGTTTTAAGTAGACCACAGTGATGCATACTTCTTCCTGCTGCAGAGTTTAATTATAGTTTATAACTGGACACAAATTAGAAGGACACGCCGCCCCAATCCCCCTTTTCTTTGGAGGGCCACCCAGATACTGAGATAGGAGAGAAAAAAAAGCGCGAAGATACATTAAAAGCGCGAAGATACATTAAAAGCGCGAAGATACATTAAACAAGATAATAAAGATTTTTCCGAGAAAGCCCACTGGCTCTTGTTCTATTTGATTTTAAAGGCCAAAAAAAAAAAAAAGTTTCGAATTCTAATAACTTGTTCAAATTTTAAAAATCAGAAATTTTTATTTAGATTTATTTAAATTATAATTTTTCTTCATCACCATCTTCGGAGCGCAATCAAAATTGTTTTAGAACCATTGACAAAATAATTAACACGCAGGAGCCTGCGGGATTAGCAAACCTGTTTAGAACCGGTACTCCACGTCGCTGGCCGTGTGCGCCCCCGGGCCAACGAATCCCGACACTTCGTTGCCCATAAAACTGCACTAAAAACTGGTGTACTAAAGACATGTCTGTACCGTGACAAACCCGCGCCAACATTGATCACTGTCGGACGGGGGTCGGTTACAGCTGGGAGACAGTTTTATAGCTGTGATGACGGGGGCGGGAGACAATGGTAGGTAGTGATCTCAGGTATTTAAGTTCATTAAAAAAGTTGTTGTTGATTTCCCCCCCCCCCCCCAATAGGTTGTTAGTGGTTCGTAGGCAGGACAAATCAACCCTGTAATGGCGAAACTAAGGAACATTTGAATCGTTTCATTGATATGTTTTTTCTGTGTCTATGTGCCAATTTTCAGCTCGATGGGTTGACAGGAAGTAGGTCAAGCTGTCGGAAGACTTTGCCAGCCAGAAATACACGAAGAGAAGCGAAGCTATTATAAAACAATTTAAAGAGAAAGCAGATCTAATGACAATTGTTCGTTGCTCTTTAACACGGCAGAGCTAATGACAATTGTTCGTTGCTCTTTAACACGGCAGAGCTAATGACAATTGTTCGTTGCTCTTTAACACGGCAGAGCTAATGACAATTGTTCGTTGCTCTTTAACACGGCAGAGCTAATGACAATTGTTCGTTGCTCTTTAACACGGCAGAGCTACTGACAATTGTTCGTTGCTCTTTAACACGGCAGAGCTAATGACAATTGTTCGTTGCTCTTTAACACGGCAGAGCTAATGACAATTGTTCATTGCTCTTTAACACTGGTTATTTATCGAAGACTAGGCGGGACAGCGCAACGACGCGCAGCGTGCCAAATACGGGAAGAGGTGCGTAATCTATATTGATAATGTATGATGCACTGCCTTTAATGTTCCTTTTGCCCACATTGAACATGGGCCATATCACATTTCACAGTGTCGCTAATAAGCCTACAGAACCCGCGACCTCATCTGGTATTTCAGTACACACTATTTTAATCATTTTATGTCCACAGTTCTGGGCTTGTCATCATTGCCAAGTATTTTAAGAGGGGGCGACAATGTGGTAGACCTCCGTTTTTGAAACTCAATGACGTAGACGTGTGTTCTTTATGTGTGCATTTGGTGTGTGTGTGCGCATGACTTGGGGGGGGGGGGGAGCAGCGAATGAAAGCGCATCATGGTGCGCAATGAGAGCCGGCGGACAAGATCCACTCGGGCATTGTTATTAAAAGATGTCCTTTCAAACTACATGGTCAGTAACTGTCATTACCAAGCTGACGTGGGAGGAAAGCGTCTTGGCGAACATAGAGCCTTAACAGACTAGAAGGCCACCGCCTTAAATTATTTCACAATATTCCTGGTTGCTTTTCTGCAAGAATCGATACCAGAAAAGTTACTGACTTAGTCTTACTAAGGCAAAAGAAAATAATAGTTTACATTTAAAAAGTGGTCGATTATCTGGGTTTGCGAAGTTGTTTAAAAAATAACCTAAAACCTTTAAGACAAGGAGCTACATAATTTGAATGTTATAACTTTCTAGCGGTCAGAGGCGGATACATATGTAAAAAAAAAGTACAATAATCCTGACATAGTAACATGTTTATTTATGTTGGCAGCTTCAAGTACCTCGGAGCAATAGTTTCGGAACAAGGCTCCAAGCCCGAATTGATGGCCATGATTGCTCAGACCACAACAGCACTAAAGAGGCTCATGAAAATATGGAACGACAAAAATATAGCCCCCCCCCCCCCCCCCCGCACCAAAATAAGACTGTTGCGCTCATTAATTCTCTCCATTTTCGTATATGCCTGGACATTAACAGCAGAACTTGAAAAGAAAATAAAGGCGATGGAGATGAGATGTTTCAGAGGCATTCTTGGCATCTGCTATAGAGACCATATCACCAATGAACAAGTGAAAGAAAGTATTCGTCAAGCAACTGGGCAGTACGATGACCTCCTGGCGTCTGTAAAAAAGCGCAAACTTGAAGGGTATGGCCACGTGACCAGAAAAGAAGGGATCGCCAAAGAAATCTTGCATGGCACAACTAGAGGAGGAAGAAGAAGAGGAAGACAGAGAAAAAGATGGGAAGATAACATCAAAGAATGGACGGGATTACAACTAGGCGATGCTATGCATAGGGCAGGAGACCGAGAGGAATGGAGAAGAATAGTTTTTTATGTCATCTGTGGCGCCCCAACGGTCGACGGACTACGGGACATGATGATGATATGTATTTAAATGTTTATATATATATATATATATATATATATATATATATATATATATATTTAAACATTTAAATACATGTTAATTTGTTTTTCGAACAAAAGGGTATGGTGGGTAAAGTGTATGAGGTGCATCAACGCCTATGCTTCATCAATCATTGAATCCGCTGCTAACGACCATAACACAGCCATATCCTGGGTATACAGTCAAATCTTTCGTGCCCGGGTCATATTTCCAGTGAAGGCAGTGTCACGTGACTTAAGAGCTCAGTGCTGCCGCTCAGCTGGATACCGGCGAGGCCGTCCGCTGCCGTTATGACTCCTCTCCTATTCGCCACTAATCCGCGTCACTGTCAGGAGCCGCAAGTCCGGCATGCCACTACAGCGGCGTACCCAAATTAGGGATTTGTGAGGAGGTGCGATGAGCGTCACGGTCGCAAGTTCTGCAAAATTTGCAATACAGCACATTGGTGTCGCCCATACACCGCACCCCCCTCTCATTGCTGGACACACCTATGCGTCTCGAAACTATCACGTTGTTTCCCCCTTCTTTTCACTATATTTAGGGTTTCACGTAACATCTCAACAGGTGTCCACGAACTGCAGTCAGCATCAAACGAAATTTTATTCGACCCTGGTTAAACGAGGCTGCAAAGCCAACGTTCACAGATCGGCGTACACAACCAAAATGTCAGTGTACCCAAACCAAGTGTACGTGTCAGCTACAACCAGTGGTCACGGTATATCCACGGGTCAGTGTAAACTACATGTCAGTGTACAGTACGGGTCAGTGTACAGCACGGGTCAGTGTACAACCAGGGTCAGTGTACAACACGGGGCAGTGTACAACACGAGTCAGTGTACAGCACGGGTCAGTGTACAACACGGGGCAGTGTACAACACGAGTCAGTGTACAGCACGGGTCAGTGTACAACACGGGTCAGTGTACAACACGGGTCAGTGTACAGCACGGGTCAGTGTACAGCACGGGTCAGTGTACAACACGGGTCAGTGTACAACCAGAAGCAGTGTACAGCACGGGTGAGTGTACAACACGGATCACTGTACAGCACGGGTCCGTGTACAACCGGGGGCGGTGTACAGCACGGGTCAGTGTTCAACCGGGGGCAGTGTACATCACGGGTCAGTGTACAAACGGGGGCGGTGTACAGCACGGGTCAGTGTACAAACGGGGGCGGTGTACAGCACTGGTCAGTGTATAACCGGGGGCAGTGTACAAACGGGGGCAGTATACAACCGGGGGCAGTGTACAACCGGGGGCAGTGTACAACCGGGGGCAGTGTACAGCACGGGTCAGTGTAAAACCGGGGGCAGTTACAGCACGGGCCATTGTACAACCAGGGACAGTGTGCAACATTACCATAGAAACCGTTTTTTTTGGGACTTGGACGTTTGAGATGTTCGCCATGGATGGTTTTAAATTTTTGGATTCCTCACAAGCAGCCGATACGTCACTAATGATACGATTTAAAGACACTCATCTAATAGGGCTTGTCATGTCTCAGACCGGAAAACGTCAGTGCGCAATACGTAATGTTACTATTTTTAGAACGGCGGAGAAATAAATCTGAAAACATGGTTCACAACGAAGAATTTTTTCTACAACTTGTCCCCAACACAAAACAAAAACTGAAATTGGAATGATAATCAAAATGTTAGTTCACAAACGTTTGTGTCTTTCTTTTAGCTTTCTACTAGATTTCCAACTAAAAAAAATCATTAAAATCAAAATGCATGTAAATGGGCGGGGCAGATTGTTTATTATTCTGAAAATAAAAAACAGTCGGCAATTTAATAACTATAGGCTAAGATTTTTTTTTTTTTAACTATGTTATTCAGGAAACTGTGTTACACAAGTAGCACATTTAAAGAAAACACAAATAAACACAAAGATAATCGATGAAAAGTGCCCTATTTGTATGCACCCGTTAAATTCTTAATTTTTGTTTTTAAACTATCAATTTTTGTAAGTGTTCATGTTACATGTTAAAAGATGGCCGAGATTTCGTACACCTTTTCACCCAGGAATCTACACAAATACTACTGATGGACTTTGGGTGCAGGTCAAGCGTAAATTGGCCTGTTTCCAAACTACTTCATTGTGTGCTTTCCAGTGGCGCTTTCACTCACACACACTAACATACACACAAACAAACACACACACACACAAACAAACACACACACACATACACACAAAAAATAAACACACACATACACACAAACCAACCAACACACCCACCTACACCCAAACACAGAGAGAGAGAAACACACACACAACTTGAAGACGCTTCCGCCAGTTGTTAAGTGACTATTATCACATTTGACAATTTACTCATGGTAAAGCATTATTATACTGACAAAGTATTACTGCTCATTCGATTGAGGCCTACTACTACTAGTGTTATGAATTTAGGACCTGCGTTCGGATGATTCCGATCCCGTAACACCACATAAATTAGTGTGTTTCGCTCAATCTCTCTCAAAAAGTATTATGCCATTACATTATTGAGATTGTGGATTTATTGAAGTGGTGTAAATATTTCATAAAATATAGTTGAAAACAATGTTTTGATTTAGGTTAAGAGTCACTTCGCTAACATAGCAGTGCTGAACAGTGTTGACATTTTGTCCGCGCCGATTACCCGGATGATTACAGCAGTTCTATTTATATATTTCCGCCATTAAACGACAAGCCCCATTCCGGAAAATGTTCAGAATACCCAAGTTTCTACGACTTTTCCACCTACCCCTGGTCACTTCCAGATCACTGTTCACGAAACTCAATACCCGTTCCCCCGCTGGGCAGCATTGACAGGAATGTGTGACTTATTAGCTTAGGGTGGGGGCACGACGGATGCGTTCTCCGACTGGTCACGGTCAGCCCCGAGGGCGTGCAGAACCGGGCACCTGAAGTTTATGCTATCATTTCCAATGACAGCGATGATGGAGTGAGCTGGGAACGGAATGCGGGTCTGCGCTGTGCTGCGATGCGGAGAAGGACGCCATGGGAACGAAGATGGCCGGGAGATACAGGACCAAAGGGATTGTGTTGTAGGATATGCTAAACTCGTTATGACTTTGACAGTAAGTTCCATACCCCATATTTCGACTACAGCACACTCCAGGTTGGTTTATAGTTGGAGACGCGAGATCTCAATTCGCAGCATTAATTCTATTATACTATACTTGCTGGGACAACGCAACAACGTTGCACGTGCAAATACATTTATTATTATCCTTTAAAACACTTGCCAATTCTACGTTAGGAGCTCTAATTCAAATATTACTGTCAGGTCCTTCAAAGGACAATCACTCTTTGCATCAAAGTTGAACATCTAGATGTTCTTCTTCTGCGCATTTGGTGCGCACGACGGGGCAAGAAGCGCACCAGAGCACACCTCGGCGCGCAACGAGAGCGGGGCGCACAAGATCCACTCGGGAATTATCATTATGGAATGAAGGCGGCCCTCGAAAGTTGTTCAGATTAATGATGCTACACAAAGTAAGGAAGTCTAAAATATTGAGTGTTTCAGTATAACTCCAATAAGCGACAGTTTGACCCCCCCCCCCACCCCCACTTTTTTTGTCATAAAAATAAATGATTTCCTCTGTCCTATGTAGACTTAGCTCGTAGAGGTTTAAAACCTTTGATAACGCTTTATAGTGAAACCGTTGTGGTCTGCAAGAAGGCTCCCTTGCTATAGTAGTTGCAGCTTTAGAATAACTCTGGCGGTAGCATAGCTAAAATAGTGTAGGGAAGTTGTCTCATTTTGGATATACCACATGGAACCCACGGAGAGACCATATCATCAGAATAACAGTCCTGTGCAATTAATTATTCGTTCCATTTCATATCGTCGAAGAACAAGTTATGTCCTCATCATCTAAAACATGATAGAGAGAGAAACATAATAAAGTAGATTTTTTTTAAAGGACTTACATAATTTTAAGACTAATCAATCAAAAATGTAGTTAACAAAACTGATTTTGAGTGTGAATATCAAGTTTATTGTCGGTCAATGGACGGTCCAACTGAACGGTCCATTGGATGGTCCAACTGGACGGTCCAACTGGATCGTCCAATTGAACGGTCCAACTAGATGGTCCAACCACGACCTACGAGAACTCTAGTGGGTCATGGTCCAACTGAACGGTCCAACTGGACGGTCCAACTGGACGGTCCAACTGAACGGTCCAACTGGAGGGCCCAACTGGACGGTCCATTGGATGGTCCAACTGGACGGTCCAACTGGATCGTCCAACTGAACGGTCCAACTAGATGGTCCAATTGAACGGTCCAACTGGACGGTCCAACTGAACGGTCCAACTGAACGGTCCAACCGGATGGTCCAACTGAACGGCCGAACTGAACGGCCGAACTGGGCGGTCCAACTGGACGGTCCAACTGGACGGTCCATCCGGACTGACCGTTTCATTAAGACTTACGCAGATGAGTCTCAATTGTGAGTACCTGAAGAAATAGGCGAGTTCTATAAGCGTCGCGGTGAGTACAGATGAACACGTGATCGCTCAGTTCAGGAGAATTCAAATCATAGTTTGATGTTTTTAATTATCTGGGCCATGAGCTATCTCCCCGCCCACGCACCCACCCAAACTTTTTTGGTGTTGTGCTCCGCCCCTGCTCAAGTCCACTCCGTGCGATTAGAGGGATTCGGGTACTCGCTATTAGGGTTTTTAATATGGGCGCGGAGCAGATTTCTTTAATCAGATGCAGCTGGTTCTAATCGAATGAAATGACACAACAGATGTCCCCTCACACACTTGCGTGTCTCATGTCCATGCATTACGTCGATGAGAACGACAGTCTGAATCCATTGGCAGTTATTCAAATGTTGTCTTGACAACATAACGACTTTTCGATATTCGCCTATACGTCGATGCTCTTATTTGCTAATATTCAATTTTTGAAGCCCAGCTCAACCAATTTCTATCTTTTTCGATACCCGCATTCACTATAATTATGAAGTCAAATTCAGTAAAGGGCAGTAGTGTGGGAGTAAGGCAAGGTGCATTCAACTTCATGTCTATAGATGTCAGACATGAGCTGTGACACTAGGAACCAAGTATAGATGTCAGACACGAGATGTGATACTAGGAACCATGTTTAGATGTCAGACATGAGCTGTGACACTAGGAACCATGTATAGATGTCATAGACATGAGCTGTGACACTAGCAACCAAGTATAGATGTCAGACATGAGCTGTGACACTAGGAACCATGTATAGATGTCAGACACGAGCTGTGACACTAGGAACCATGTATAGATGTCAGACATGAGCTGTGACACTAGAAACCATGAATAGATGTCAGACATGAGCTGTGACACTAGAAACCATGAATAGATGTCGGACATGAGCTGTGACACTAGGAACCATGTATAGAAGTTAGGCATGAGCTGGGACATTAGGAACTATATATGTCATTCATGAGCTGTGACACTAGGAGCTATGTATAGATGTATAGTGCACACACAGCCATTAACACACGAACAAAGTCACATATACACATGCAGTTACACACACATTTACCCACACACCCAGCCATTAACACACACCCACAGACCACAAATAGACCGTCACGCTTTTTGTTATTTTCTTTGACTGCAGCCTGTGAATGGACACAACA
This sequence comes from Omphiscola glabra, assembly GCA_964017045.1. Taxonomy (NCBI): domain Eukaryota; kingdom Metazoa; phylum Mollusca; class Gastropoda; family Lymnaeidae; genus Omphiscola; species Omphiscola glabra. The sequence goes on along the minus strand of OZ024807.1, from coordinate 6,371,166 downwards.
TTTAACAGCGCAAACTATTGAACATGTAAACATCTATAATGTTGAGTAATAAAACACACAGAATTGCCAAATCTAAACAAACCCGTTTCTATGACTACGACCAATGACGTCATGCATGACTAACTTAAATTGTGATTGACGACGGCTTCCATTTTGTTGATGATTCATCCCGAACAAATTACCACTATATTGTTTTAATATTGTTTTTGATTTGTGTATATATATACGATAAATAATGGCCGTATATGTTTGAGCCCTCCATTTAACACTGCCCCACTACACCAGTCACAGGGCATCCTTGTGTGCTTCTTTCTTCTAGCACACCATCCGTCAAAATTAACTTTCAATAGGCTTAGAGAGGAAAAGGTTTACATTTTTCCCACCTTATTGTTGCCAGGTGTGCCGTGAACAGAGGATATAATTTGAGAGCCGCTGGTAATGGGCCGAATTAGGGGCCGGGCTGCTGTCATGGGAAATGCGGTGAGACACGATGCAGTTTCTGCTTTGTTGGGGCCGTGAGTGTCAGTTATGAAATTATGTCCTGACGCCCACAATTTAAAAGCTGTCTGCCTCAAGATATGCTCTAAGCCAGGCTCACGGGGCGGAGAGGGCCTCAACCCTCTGTAGGCGCAGACCGTGAGCGAAACTGGAGGTAACGGAAGGTTCCCGTGATTGGGCAGATAGCTCATTTTCATTCTGCCGGGAGATATAACGAGAAATATGAGAGAACTGGGGTTTTAAAGGGGAACAAAATTGAGGAGAAATCGTATTCCAGTGTTTGAAACAATGGTGGACGCAGAAGGAATGTAGGAAGACAAAGTACATTTTTAGCATATATAATAAGGCGATTATATATATATATATATATAAGCACAAATGTCCAAAAAATGCCGAAGGTACAGATGTCCAAGACATGTCGTAGGTACAGATGTCCAATATATGCCGAAGGTACAGATGTCCAAGACATGTCGTTGGTACAGATGTCCAAGACATGTCGTAGGTACAGATGTCCAAGACATGCATGCTGTTGGTACAGATCTCCAAGACATGCCGTTGGTACAGATGTCCAAGACATGCCGTTGGTACAGATGTCCAAGACATGCTGTTGGTACAGATCTCCAAGATATGCCGTAGGTACAGATATTACATTTATCTTACCGTTGTTCTATTCCGTGCTTACCTGTTAATCTGACTATTAGACGGAGGACCACTGAGACAACATCTTTGAGCAGCTCTTACATTTGACAATAACGACACTTACAGTTGGCAATAACGACACTTACAGTTGGCAATAACGACACTTACAGTTGGCAATAACGACACTTACAGTTGGCAACGATGAAACAGATTATTAATACACAAAGGCGTGTCCACCCCCACCCCCCCGGAGCCGGGACCATGCCATCAGACTTTTGTCTCGCTCTAAAACAACCTCTCACAACACATGCACACTTAAAGACCTATTCCCCCTTGGCAAAACTGAATAGGTCTTGTCTGACGCAGCTACCTTGACATGCAGTCGCCACTGGTGCACCGCTTTAAGTTTTCTGACCTTTGGCCCGAGCATGTCGATATTTCGTAACCCGTCTCGTCACTCCGGCCCACGGGTCTATCTGACTTGACGGGGCCAATCCGCACCAACCCAAGTTTTCATCTCTTCAAATGCCATAGCTTTACCAGTTAGCATTTTTTTTTGGGGGGGGGGGGGGGGGGGGACTTCACCATCGGGATAGCATTAGTGCAAAGGTTCTCATAATTTTTTTTCCCCGATTTGCCAAGCGGACTACACTTAATTTTTAAACGATGTAAATTGCAAATTCTGAGCCACTTTGAAACCCACACATGTATTCATAGCTTCCATTCAAATCAACAAGAAGTCAATTTATGAGTGTTATGGAGCATTTATAATACAAAACAGCTTTGAGAATGGTAAAGGAAGAACGAAAAACACAAACTTATGACCCCGTGTCACGTCTGGGACCAGTTCCAGGTCAGGCCTGGTACGCGGTGGCAGTGTTTGGGACCACTGTCGGACCTGGGACCAAACGACGGAGTTGTATTAGTGTATACTAAACAATATATAGAGCGCACTTTACCACTAGCCGGGAACTCAACTGGGACTACCCCATATACCACTGAATTCAACGGGGACAATTCATTGCCCCTAAATGAAAATGACACAAGAATTCAATATTAAATGAATAATTAACCCCGTATTAATTGAACAGTATAGTGATCATATATAGAAATATAAACAGTGATATGTTGAATTGTTTAATTGAACAGCGGTAAGATAAACTGAGCGGTGACGTGCACCAACTTACTTCAGCTCGCTGTTTCAACGGTTATTTTAAGCCCCAGATGTACACGTTGCTATTACACATACAATAAAATGGTGGTCTCCCCCACACTATTTGAGGATCGTCCCATGCACGACGATACCTTCCACCCCACCCCCACTAAAAAAAATAATTTTGATTCCTTTCCAACCCCCAATGTCCAGGTCGCGACATTGTTTATAATTCATAGAAGCAGCGCGCTCACGCCAAGAGGTGTCATTACTTTTTTCGGCCGCCTTGCCATTTCCCTTTTAAATCAGTTCGTGTCGTTACATTGTTGATATAAGATGGATGCTGTAATTAAGCGGTGCGTTTCACCCAAGCGCCCCCCCCCCCGACTCGCACCCCACATGCTCTAAATAGATGATGACAAAAATGTTTCCCAGAAATTTCATGTCATGTTTCATCAGTGTCGAATCAGATAACAAATGACAGAGGTGACCAAAAAAAAATAAATGTGTATACGTGATCAATCCCATCGTGTTATATTTTGAAACGGAGGTATGACAATCCCTGGATGGCCTCAGATGAACTGTCGCTGTATCACCCCCATGATTAAGAAAGGGATTACAATCCCTGGATGGCCTCTACTGAACAGTCACTGTATCACCCCATGATTAAGAAAGGGATTACAATCCCTGGATGGCCTCAACTGAACTGTCGCTGTATCACACCCATGATTAAGAAAGGGATTACAATCCATGGATGGCCTCTACTGAACAGTCACTGTATCACCCCATGATTAAGAAAGGGATTACAATCCATGGATGGCCTCAACTGAACTGTCGCTGTATCACCCCCATGATTAAGAAAGGGATTACAATCCCTGGATGGCCTCTACTGAACAGTCACTGTATCACCCCGTGATTAAGAAAGGGATTACAATCCCTGGATGGCCTCAACTGAACAGTCGCTGTATCACCCAATGATTAAGAAAGGGATTACAATCCCTGGATGGCCTCAACTGAGCAGTCGCTGTATCACCCCATGATTAAGAAATGGATTAAAATCCCCGGATGGCCTCATCTGAACAGTTGCTGGATCTTCCCATGAATAAGAAAGGGATTCGGATTCCTCCAGTGTTGTCAATGTCCTCCATTGCGTCATTCTTGGAATAATCATCCTTGGCGCGGCGTCGCTCAAATAATCTCGCACTGAAACCACTCAAGACTTGATGCGTGATGTAAAGGCGCCAGCCGTTTACACAGTCGATGGCCCTCAAAATTGCTGATGTTAGGAACCCTTTCTTTTTATTATTAACTTTTCATACTACATTAATATCAAAATAATAATATTTTGTGTGCACTATACAAAAAAAAAAAAAAAAAGTAACACTTATCTTGTTTAAAACTTCTTTACATCCCGTTTGCATTTTGTGAAATCGGTTGCATACCTCTGAATATTATCGTGGCCATTAACCGTTAGATTTTCTGTCAAATTCATCCATATTTCATCCTAAAAACCTTCCATCTATGCTGCATTCCATATCTTTGTTGCGATACTTCACTCAAGCCATGATGCTTGGTTAACAAAAGGACTCTCCGAGGCACTTGTCGGAAAACACACATTGAGAACCGCTGGAATAGGCGTACCATCGCTACGTCCTAAGAGGGCTCCCAATTGCGGCGAAGGTCTTCCGTCATACGGAGAGACGCTGCCAGACATCGGGACGTTCATCAAGACGAACTCGCGCACGTCTTGTCAAATTACTGGAACCTACTGCTACTCACAAACGTCATAAAGGATGGGGAGACAAATGACGGCAATCTATTCGACTCTTCCCAGGCACTCCACTACCAGACTGCACAGGTAAGTGTGGCTAAGACGTGCGCCGCCGTTCCAAAGATCATGGGTTCGGTTCTCGTGTCTATTGTTTCGCTGCTTTTCCTTTTTTCCAACTTGAAACTTTTGAACAATCCTTCTCAGCCCAAAATGTAGTTCTTATTTCTATATTATGACGTAATTGTAATGATCGACTCACAGAACATGGAAGACATAGCCTGAGCAGCCATTGAGGTCAAAGGTTATATGACGCAGTGTCGGGCCCTTACTAAATGCCGCCCGAGGCGATTTCCCAAAAGTGCGCCCCACTAACACACACACATCCTTTATAAAATGTATAAACCCAAAAGGGTCGCCCGGGGCGGTCGCAACCTTCGTCCTCGCACACTGCCCTGGGTACGCCACTGCGTTGATGAGAAGTCTCAATAAGGAAGGTATGGTAAAATTTGTCGCCACTCACGAATACTATTGAATGGGAACATGCAATATATAACTTAATAAACCTATGTTGTATTGTCCAATAACTTCAAGAAAATGTTATTCGTGCGATTTACGAAATAAAAAATTAAAACTATTCATTTATTTAAAGCACATTTTAACAAAAATATATATTGTTGTTATTGAACGGTCAAAGACTACTTCCACCCATATACGGTCCAACAGTTAAGCTTAAAGCTTCCAGGTACATGGCGGAACTAGGTCATCTTCATGTTTCACCAACAGACTACGCAATGCTAATCAGGATCTAATAAAAAAAAAAATCGGAAATTTAGTTATGGCTCAATTTTTTTTTTCCATTACACAGTACCTCCATTACAAAATACCTCAATTACACACTACCTCCATTTCACACTACCGTCATTACACACTACCACCATTATATAACATCTTCCTATTTATTATGCTAATTTTTCTAAAATATTAATTTCACTCAAACACCCCCTTGCGCACAGCGCCCCCTGAGACCCCGCGCCCCATTTTGCCGTATAATAGCACCATGTTTATTTCCCCTGCCCTTAGTACGACAGGTAAACACGCCGTGTTTTGAGTTAGACTGGCTTGGCTCCACCACCACCCCCACCCCCTCATTTGGGCCCCCACCCCCACGCCCCAGCCTGCTCACGTTCAGCGCTTGTTTTCACCCCCGGCCCGGCTCGTATGACGTCGCCTGGCGCTCCACGCCACAGCTTTTTGGCCACAACAGACATCCGAGCGCTTTTAAAGTTGTTTCTTTTTTTTTTTTTTATTTTTTTTTTTAGTTTTCAACCGGGAACAGCGGTAACAATTTAATTTTGTTCACAGGGAAGGGGAACATTAAAAGAAATGAATTGTATTCTTCAAAAGTACAAACAATAACACCAAAAAAAAATGGGAGGGAGAGAGAGCGAGAGAGATAGAAAAATATTTCTAGACTATACGCAAGACATTTGGTTGTGGGAATGAATTAAAATCGATCTTGTAATACATTGATGTAGAGCAGTGATTCCCAAAGTGGTCTATATCGACCCCCCAGGGGTCTACGACAATTTGCAAGTGGTCTATGGCAGCGGAAAAAAAAATGGGGGTCCATGAAATGAAAATGGGGGTCCATGAAATAAAAATTGGCGTCGACGATAGTGGATCTCATGTAATGGGTCAAGACTTCTATTTTGGCATTTATTAATTTAAATTTAAATAAAAAATGTATAAAACATGTTTTTAAAAAAGTTATTCACACTGCACTTCACTACCGTTATAAATTTAAATCGTTCAAAGTGAGCAGCACTATACCGCCTGTCAAAATACATTTAAAGTTAATGAATTTGAAAAAAATCAATATCAGGTAAGCAGGGGGTCTACCCAAAACCGAAAAACATGGCAAGGGGTCTACGAGACAAAAAAGTTTGGGAACCTCTGATGTAGAGCCTCTCAATATTTGTCACGTTTCAGATATGAACGTGACAATGTCAAGAAATAAAGGAAAGTTACCGACAGAACAAAAAAATGAAAAAAAAAACTTTAGGGATAATACCATAGCCAGAAATAGCCTGTGAAAGTATCATCGTCTATGAAGATACCCTCGCCGGAAATAGCTTGTGAAAAAAATATCATCGCCGGAAATAGCTTATGAAAATATCATCGCCGGAAATAGCTTATGAAAATATCATCGCCGGAAATAGCTTATGAAAATATCATCGCCGGAAATAGCTTATGAAAATACCATCGCCGGAAATAGCTAATGAAAATGTCATCGCCGTAAATAGCTTATGAAAATTTCCTCGCCGTAAATAGCTTATGAAAATTTCCTCGCCGTAAATAGCTTATGAAAATTTCCTCGCCGTAAATAGCTTATGAAAATTTCCTCGCCGTAAATAGCTTATGAAAATATCATCGCCGGCAGAAACAACAAGAGAATTATTATATAGAGCTATTAAATTCTTTTTTTTTTTCCCTAGTGAGAGATGGAATTCACAATTGACCTTCTTTAAGGTTTGTTTCTACAGAGCTCAGTCACAATTTTCAAAGTTTGAGAATCTCGAAGAAAAAGTCCTATCATAATTAAAATACACAATTCACTGTGCAACAATGTCACGTAATAAAATTCCGGATATCTGCACTAAATGAGATTATTTAATATACCGCAACTGCATTTGGTGCGTAACATTTTTTTTGTTGTCAAAAACATATTATATTAGTGTTTTTTATCGAACGGTTGCTTAGTCAAGAAATCGTTTCTGCATGTCACCCGATACCTGGCCACCATCTGCATGTCACCCGATATCTGGGCACCATCTGCATGTCACCCGATATCTGGGCACCATCTGCATGTCACCCGATACCTGGGCACCATCTGCATGTCACCCGATACCAGGGCACCATCTGCATGTCACCCGATATCTGGGCACCATCTGTATGTCACCCGATACCTTGGCACCATCTGCATGTCACCCGATATATGGGCACCATCTGCATGTCACCCGATACCTTGGCACCATCTGCATGTCACCCGATACCTGGGCAACATCTGCATGTCACCCGGTACCTGGGCACCATCTGCATGGCACCCGATACCTGGGGACCATCTGCATGTCACCCGATACCAGGACACCATCTGCATGTCACCCGATACATGGGCGCCATCTGCATGTCACCCGATACCAGGGCACCATCTGCATGTCACCCGATACCAGGGCACCATCTGCATGTCACCCGATACCAGGGCATCATCTGCATGTCACCCGATACCAGGGCACCATCTGCATGTCACTCGATACCTGGGCGCCATCTGCATGTCACACGATACCTGGGCGCCATCTGCATGTCACCCGATACCTGGGCGCCATCTGCATGTACCCCGATACCAGGGCACCATCTGCATGTCACTCGATACCTGGGCGCCATCTGCATGTACCCCGATACCAGGGCACCATCTGCATGTCACTCGATACCTGGGCGCCATCTGCATGTCACTCGATACCTGGGCGACATCTGCATGTCACACGATACCTGGGCGCCATCTGCATGTCACCCGATACCTGGGCGCCATCTGCATGTCACACGATACCAGGGCACCATCTTCATGTCACCCGATACCTGGGCGCTATCTGCATGTCACACGATACCAGGGCACCATCTTCATGTCACCCGATACCTGGGCGCCATCTGCATGTACCCGGATACAAGCGTCTTTTTAATCGATTCATGCAGCATATATAAGCGCACCACATAACATAAATTGTCCCCCGGGAAACTCCAGGGGTTGCACAGCTTCGTGTCCCCCAGGTGACCAAAGTTTGGCGACATCTTACTGCCTGGCAGACAGACGTGTCATGTTCTTTTCGCCAACCCCGCAGAGCTTAAAGCCAACAGAACTGAACCACAAAGGCTGAGACGTTGCCAGGGGTCGTTTAAATGACGGCCCGGCCACCGGAAGAGTCGATGCATCAAACAACACAAGTTTCACAGAAAGAGAAAAAAGAAGAGAAAAAACGTGTGTCGCTCTATCGCTATCGCTATTCAACAGTTGTTGAATCAACGAATGCAACAAGTAATTCAGATCTTAATCATCAGACCAAAGATTAGCGACGGTTAAAGATTTTTTAATTATTTAAAAAAAAAAAAACATTTATAATTGCTCATTACCAGCAACACGTGAAATAAAACGAACAGATGAGATTACAAATATGGGTTGTTTGTTCGTTTGTTTTTCATTCCCCTTCTTCTTTCGTTAGTGTTCAGCAGTGGCGTAGCGAGATTAACTCGCGCCCGGGGCACAATACCTTTTTAGCGCCCCCCCCCCCTTATTCGAAAACCATACAATATTATAGTAAAATATACAATTTGGCGCCTCATTGTGAGTAGCGCCCGGGGCATGATTCCCCCCATGCCCCCCCTCACTACGCCACTGGTGTTCAGTGGCCCATCTTCAAGTCTTAGCTCGAAAATTAGTATTAACGAAGAACTCCGTCTATTATTGTTTTAATGTATCTCATTATGTTTAAATATTTTTTTTCTCTCTCGGTATTTAGCCGAACCGTTTCAGCATCGGCTTAACTGTCCTCGGTGCTGGGGAGATTGTGCACAGATAAAAAGCCCTGGTTATTTAAAGCTTGTCGAATACCATGTCTTTTGAAATTTATAGAGAACTTTCAGGACCATCCAATTAATAATAATACGTTTCTTTTCGTTCATTCATTTGTTGAAGTCGTTAAAAAATTATTCCTGCACCGGTTGTGGGCCGTCGAAAATAAAGACGGTCGCGGTACGTGCACTTCCCAAGTTAATTAACAAAACTTGCATTAAAGAAACGTACTTTATACGAGTTCCAAGTATTAGTAATGATACCCTCCCCCCCCCCCCCGACACCGCTCCTGAACTATATCAATATTCTAATGTCCCATCCCCCCAAACCCTTTTTACACAGCAGATTTATCACACCAACTATTTCCGTAACACAAAAAGGAAATATTACGCACCAAAGGCACTTGCTGTATTTTTTTAAAGAAAAGAATTTCATCTAGCGCAGTTGCCAGGGAGCTTTCTTCGGTGAAAGTGTTAGTTGATTGCTAAATCGTTACATAGAGAATGGACTACGATGAGTCACTTCCTTGTTTTGTCACGTGATACGTAAGAGCCATTGGTAGGCTGTCTGCTACACATAACAACAGATAACAGCTGATCAGCCATTATCATTAATTTTAAAGCAAAATGTTTGTCTCCATCAGCGCTTCCCCAGTGTTAATTAAAAATGTTACTTTTCAAAATATTCTTGAATTCACTTGTTTTTTAAATGACATTCATAAATGTGACAATAATTATAATTCAGTTATGATTAAAGGAAGAAAGTTGTTTGAAGAAAAATTTGTGAGCGACTAGTTTTTTTGCAGACAACCTCCCGGAAGTCTTACTCGTACTTACGCTTATCACGTGACAAAACAATCGACTCATCGTAGTCCATTGTGCATTTTGATGTGTTTGTTTTTTTTAAACTCACCAATAGAAAGAAGAAGAGAAAAAAACCCAAACAAATCCAATGTAATAATATATAGTAGTTTCTGGATAGGAAAGCTCGTTGGTAGCTGAACTGAACCTGGATTAGTAAGTGCTTTATAGTATAATTTGGATGCACGTATTAGGTTTCAAGGTAACACGAGTCAACCTGCAGGTTTAGACATACAAGGCTTTAAGGGAAAAAACAAAGCTAGGTTCATAGTGGAAGAAGCGTCTTGGGGCCAGGAGGGTGGGGGGGGGGTTGGTCGGTTGGTCTGAGAGGGCGTGCAGCTGTTGATGACGCTCACCATGGGAGGAGAACGAATATGCCCAGTAATGCCCTTGAGGCGAATCTGGTAAAAGCGTGTCTCACATTCTCTATAAAAAATGTGTCTGTCCCACTTATATTTCTCATTGAAAAAACAAACAAACAAAAAAAAAACCAAAAAAAAAACATTATAAACATTAAATCAGGAAGTAAATGAACAGCCAATTGTCAAAATATAAGTTAACTGACTAAATTGTGACAGCTTCCAAACTTCAGTCCCATTTAAAACTTCGGAGTGAAAGATAATATGCTCCAAGTCTTGTCTCACCAAAAGTTACGAAATATGTGGTTTTTTATTACGGGGATTGGGGGGGGGGCGGGGGGGAGGGGAGCACTAAAGCTATGACAACAGTTGGCCAATAAGGTAGGGCATCATGTGTTGTTGTTGTGTGTTGTCCGTCACCCCCACCACCCGGCCATCATAGCACGTCTTGTCCCCACCCTAAAACCACCCCTCCTCCTCCTTCCTTAAACCCCCCCCCCCCCCCCCGTCCGCGCTCATCTCTTGGGCCAAACTATCTGAAGATCTACTGGCAATAAGCTGAGCCTGACACTGGAAGAATCTCTGATTTACGAAGCAATTCCCCTGGTTAAAATGAAGCTATTTATTATCAGACCGAGGCTGCATGGCAATCAGCTATGTAGATATTGGCTGGCTTAACCGCTACTAATATTGGGTGGGGGGGGGGGCGGCGGACAGTGATCCTCACAGTTCTAAGGATTAGTTTCAGTTTTTAAAAAAAATAATTAAAAAATGAAGGGAGGGGGTGAAAGAATCGTAAGGAGGGGATTAGTTGATGACGGGGAGCTAACCGGGTCTGTTGTTACCTTGGTGCATGGGTAGGAAGAAGAGAAGACATTTAAATATCAGAGTGACTCTCACAATGACACGTCTCGCTGTAAGTTAAATTATGATTTGAAACCTAAATATGGTGCGTTAAAAATCAATGGCGACCGCAATGTGTGTGAGAGAGAGAGAGAGGGGGTGAAGAGAGATAGACACAGAGAGAGAGAAAGAAAGATAGATAGACAGACATCCATGAGAGAACGAAAGAGAGAGAGAAAGAGAGAAAGAGAAAAGGAGAGATATATAAGAGAGAGGAGGGAGAATGAGAGAAAGAGAGAGAAAGAGAGAAAGAGGATAAATAGAAAGAGGGAGATACAGAGAGAGATGGAGATCGATAGAGAAAGAGAGAGAGCGACAAAGAGAGAGAGAGAGAGAGAGAGAGACAAAGAGAGTAAGAGAGAACGAGAGAGAGAGGGAGAGAGCGAGAGATCGAGAGAGAAAGAGAAAGAGGTAAGAGAGAGAGGGGAGGGGAGAGGGAGAGAGAGGGGGGAATTTAAGAGTTTACTCACGATCACGCCCGACGATGCCAAACTTTTCCTTCCGTCCAAGCAACTTAAGATGAAGAGCGGCTGAGAACTGAAAAGCAAAAAAAAAATTTTAAATTCAATTGTACTATTGCTTTGACCCTTTACGACAAATCTTTTCGGATCTCATGTTTATTATAAGCGGTATGCAAACATATTGTTTTTTTAATGTTGCAAACATACTATATGTTGTGTCAACAGGTTTCCGCGTATTGTTCAGCTTAAAAATCCCATCAACTAGAGGTGAAAGCCGGGAAACCTTTAACAGGCTTTTATCCACAAAAACAAAACAACCCAGTTTTTAAACAAAGCTGACGTCCGACCATTACCGTCTGATAGCACATCGTTTCCATCCTCTCGTATATTATCAGGTATGTAGACGCCGCACAACCTGGTCCACTCCATTTCGATTTCAGTTGGGTTTATTTTGAAAATGGTTAAATCAAAATAAAAAAAGCCAGCCTTCTTCTGTCAACGCGAATGTCGCTGTGTAGAAGCCTAGAGCTGCACGAGACTATTCTGACCGGAAGCGTCGGACATCTTGGAGCTTGCGTAGAAGGCGTAGTTAGACGGGTAGACTCAGTAAGAGATCATAAAGTCAGTGTCGCAGTCATATTCGGAAATCTCAAGTCGGTATAGAAGTCATGTTGTTTGTGCTAAAATGGAAACTGCTCTAGCCCCGTCCGAGTATTTGGCAAGTCACTATGCAATCCATCATGCAGGGCTTTGCCTTTAACTTGTCTAGTTATTGGTTTGTTTTTTAAACACACTGCTGTCCCGTTTCACCACCGATTGTCCCCTTTCGTATCCCATTGTCCCGTTTCACCACCGATTGTCCCCTTTCGTATCCCATTGTCCCGTTTCACCACCGATTGTCCCCTTTCGTATCCCATTGTCCTGCTTCACCACCGATTGTCCCCTTTCGTATCCCATTGTCCCGTTTCACCACCGATTGTCCCCTTTCGTATCCCATTGTCCCGTTTCACCACCGATTGTCCCCTTTCGTATCCCATTGTCCTGCTTCACCACCGATTGTCCCCTTTCGTATCCCATTGTCCCGTTTCACCACCGATTGTCCCCTTTCGTATCCCATTGTCCTGCTTCACCACCGATTGTCCCCTTTCGTATCCCATTGTCCCGTTTCACCACCGATTGTCCCCTTTCGTATCCCATTGTCCCGTTTCACCACCGATTGTCCCCTTTCGTATCCCATTGTCCTGCTTCACCACCGATTGTCCCCTTTCGTATCCCATTGTCCTGCTTCACCACCGATTGTCCCCTTTCGTATCCCATTGTCCCGTTTCACCACCGATTGTCCCCTTTCGTATCCCATTGTCCTGCTTCACCACCGATTGTCCCGTTTCGCCCTCATTGTCCCGTTTCGTATCACATTGTCATTGTCCTGCTTCACCGCCCAATGTCCCGTTTCGCCCCCCCCCCTGTCCCGTTTCACAACCACCTGTCCCGCTTCGCCACCCTCATCCCGTTTCACCACCCCATCCCGTTTCGTAACCGCCACCCCTTTCTTTTCGTCAGGCCATTAAATCCTCGGCATTCCTTCTACTGTGATTATTTGGTGCGCATGACCCCCAATACCGTGTACAATAGACGCTTAGAGAAGTTGAGGTGACTCTTACTTATAAACAAGGTGCCAGCGAAGAAAGTGACAATTTTTATCTAACAGGGAGAGTAGAGTGTGGGGAGGATTTAGGGGGGGGGGGGGGTTAGAGAAACTGAACGAGAACAACAAGTGGGGTGGGGGTGGCAGACAATGGAAACGGGGATGACTTTGAAACAAAAGGATCAATGTTATTTTTGTGTGTGTAGTGTCCCGTGTTGAACAATATCATGTGCGTACTTGCAACACGTTGAACAATCTCAACTCTATGGTGTCATATTCTGATAAATCTCGATGCTATTTGACACGCCTTGGCGTCCCTCATTACAACACTGATTATGACACGCCTTGCTCCCTTCTCTGCGACACTGTTTTTTCTTTCCAATACGCCCTAGCCCCGTGAATAAAACACTTTTTTTTTTTTTTTTACCATTCCCCCATACTGTCGCCAGCTACCGCACTGTGATAATGTCTTACACGATTCTACCACACACATTGTACAAACTCAGACATCTACATACAAAAACATCTACATACAATGACATTGACCTAAAGTGTTTTGGAGATTTTTGCCAAATGCTGGTGTTCTTAAAGTAGGTAACAGAAACCCGTTTTACGTGCTCATACATACAGTTGTGGGGGTGTATTGTGGAGTGGAATTTTACAAAGGGAATCGAATTAATAATTGTTTTAGTTATTGTTTTTAAATTTTTTTTTTTTTAAATAATAAGAAATTAATATACTCTCCTGTCCATGGCATTTTCAACACTTCAACAACTTTAAATGTGTCAAACAGAACAGCGACACAAGAGAGACACAACAGAGAAACTTAACAAGCCCCTTGTTTCAAGCAAGCAAACAACCACACAATATTAATCTTGCCAAAAACACATTTTCAACAAGCCAATCCTTACAATGAGCGCCATCCTACTGGAAGAGTTCCCATGGCACTGGGCGACACCGGGGCCCCTATCTCAGCTATACATCCCATGTTGAGATAGCGCCCACCGGCCATTTTTTTTTAATTGCGCAATGGTTATCAGTCATAGCATAACCCAGCCACATGCCATCAAAGCCAATAAACTATATGTACATACGTTGACATGATACAGCCACATCTGCAACTAAAGGTGCTCGATCAAATTAATCTAGTCATATAGTCATAGTGTTCACGACTGCATCGCCAGTTGAACAATAGTCTCCCGACAACATGTCACACCATGTCTTGATGTACGCCCAATTTTGTTTCCTTCTAAATCATATTCTTCCAGCATGTATTCACCCCTGAGGCTACCCAGACCCACCCTGACCTACCCAAACCCACCCTGACCTACCCGAGCCCAAAGCCACCCTAAACTACATGAGCCTACCCAAACCCACCCTGACCTACCCAAACCCACTCTGACCTACCTGAGCCTACCCAAACCCACCCTGACCTACCTGAGCCTACCCAAACCCACCCTGACCTACCCAAACCCACCCTGACCTACCCAAACCCACCCTGACATACCCAAGCACAAACCCACCTTGACCTACCCGAGCCTAACTGAGCCTACCATCAACAACGTAGTGGATAGATTCCTTACACCCAGACAGAAACAACGGAGTGGATAGATTCCTTACAACCAGACAGAAACAACGGAATGGATAGATTCCTTACACCCAGACAGAAACAACGGAGTGGATAGATTCCTTACACCCAGACTAAAGCAACGGAGTGGATAGATTCCTTACACCCAGACAGAAACAAAGGAGTGGATAGATTCCTTACACCAGACAGAAACAACGAGTGGATAGATTCCTTACACCAGACAGAAACAACGGAGTGGATAGATTCCTTACACCCAGACTAAAGCAACGGAGTGGATAGATTCCTTACACCAGACAGAAACAACGGAGTGGATAGATTCCTTACACCAGACAGAAACAACGAGTGGATAGATTCCTTACACCAGACAGAAACAACGGAGTGGATAGATTCCTTACACCAGACAGAAACAACGGAGTGGATTCATCTAGGGATCAATCTGTAGACGTCAAAGAAAGCACACACACACAAAAAAAAAACTACCTATAAATTAACCTCAACAGGTATCCTGTGAAAAGAGTGTGTTTAGTATGACGAGCAAAGCTGACGCCTTGAGCTGGAGAAATAGGTTCGCAACCACCCCCACCTCGGCCATAAAACTTCAGCCGGCCTGCTTTAACGGCCATGAGAAATCCACGGTGATCTGGGTCTTTCTTAACCCGATGGCTTTGGGGGAAAAGGCGTTGGAGGAAGGGGGGGGGATGATGAGAAAGTAGACACAAGTACAGTGAACAATACCATGCTTAGAAATGAAGAGAGTTACGCACAGAAACAATGACAGAACTAATATAGAAAGTATGGTATAGAGACTAATTGTATGGAAAAAGAAGTTACGGGAAAAAGCAAAAAGTAACATGGGGAAAAAAGGCACGAGATAAAAAGTCATAGGATAATAAGTTAATGGAAAATAAGGCACAAGAAAATAAGTCACAGGAAATAAGTCAAAGGAAAATAAGTCACAGGAAAAAAGTCAGGAAAATAAGTCACCGAAAAAGGTTACAGGAAAATAAGTCAAAGGAAAAAAAGTCACAGGAAAACTTTTTTATTTGCCTTATGTTTTATTTGTGAGTCCATATAAGTGTGTACGACAGACTGAATATCAGTGAATGGAAGTAAGAGACATCTCATTAGGAACGTGGTTCGACTCTCCCTTGAGGTGAAACACTATTACGGACTGCTATTCAATGGAGAATTGTATCTCTTATTTTAATATATTGGCTCGATTTTAATATATTGGCTCGTTTCACAACAGTCCATAATAAAAGAACATACCAAAGTTTAAAAACAATAACAAATAGAACGATACACAAAGTCAGGGCTAATTACAATTAATAAGTTTTTAATTTGTGAATTTCTATGAATGACAAAAGTAAAAGAATATGATTAAAATTATTACCTTACTGGTACCGGTACTGTATGTGAAAATACAATGAACACAATTTAAACAATGGAAGAAAAACTACGCATAACAAAGCACTGTCTAGTAATAAATAATGACACACAGCACATCTCGTGATAAATGAAAGGAAAATCTCTGGCCCATTCAATCGGTCAGCCTTTTAATAGGCATTTCCTACTAATGTCTCTCGAACCGTCTAACGTAGCGGTTCTCAACCTGGGGGTCGCGCGACCCTTTCCCAGGGGTTGCCTAAGACCATCTGAAAACACATATAGTCTACAGTTATGAAGTAGAAACAAAAATAATTGTATGGCTGGGGGTCGCCACAACATGAGGGACTGTATTAAAGGGTCGCGGCATTAATAAGGTTGAGAACCGCTGGCCTAACGCATTGTTTATCTTTCCCGTTTTATCCAGATCCTTCTATTAGGTTCTGAATAACCAAGCTTTTGTAAACAAGGGGAAAGTTTTGCTAGACACACCCCAACACGGCCTCGACTTTAAGAGGTCATGCACGTGGAAAGCGAGGAAGGCGTGCCTTAACACGTCCCTTTCATAACAAACACGTATATGTTATTTGTGTATACATGTTATATTCACACGTTTAATTATAAGATTGATGCATAAGGAGTGACATAGTTATGTCATGACGACAAAGCAAAAAACCAATAGTTAATGCGGAATAACAATCAATGGTAGAAGGCGAATGCGCGGGAGATATAGCTCTCGCCCAAAACGATTGTGATTTGATTCTCGCTCGCAATATGTACGCATTTTGTGAGTGTGAATGTATGATTGTGGCTTGAAATGAATCCGCCACTGATCTCCCCACCACGCAGTACAGAAAGGGGTCTTGTTTGCGGTACCCTTTTAGTGATAACACTGCCCAAGCAAAGCAACGATGCAAGTGTAATCCAACCCATTACACGTCTATCTGACCATATAGGCCTATAGATTGAATTGGAGACTGTCATTATACCATGAAGTTGTGTATTTGTGTATATTTGGTTAAGTTAAGTTCATAGAAATAAATTTAAATAAATATTGTCAATGTTACTTTTTTCCCTGTGAATTTTCTTCCTATGATTATCTTTTCCCTGTGACTTTTTAAATCTATTTATTTTCCTCTTATAGAAACTTGTGACCTTTTTCTTATTAAAAATTGTAATTTTTTTCGTATCAAAACTTGTGACTTCTTTCTGATAAAAACTTGAGACATATTTTCTTATCAAAACTCGTGACTCCCCCCCCCCCCCCCCGGGCCGAGCCAGGACCAAGTGTGATTGACACGATGACCGGGACACAATCTCCATATAAAGAAAGCGCGCGTCACGGCCGAGATCTCAATGACCACAGTCGAGTACTCCGACTGTCGGTTTGGATGGACGCGGCGCCTGGCCCTGCCACCGGCTCACTCGATCAGTTCTGACTCTGTGCACCCATGCGTGGAGACCCGGGTCTACGTGCGTACGAGGCCAGAATATCAGCGATCGGCATCCTGAAGTGGAGACAGCGGCCGAGGAGAGAGGCAGCCGAGATGTTCACGAGCTGATAACGTGTGTAGGGACACAGTCGACGAGTTCCACTTTATCACGAGCTGATAACATGTGTAGGGACACAGTCGACGAGTTCCACTTTATCAAAGGAAAGGATCGGTGGGAGGTGGTTTTAAAAAAAAAAAATATAATATAAATATATATAGTCTGTAGTTCCGGAAAGATAAGGAGCTAATAATATTTAAGTCTTTGATTGTATACTCTATGTATTCTATTTGTATTCCATATGTATTCTGCATGTATTCTATGTGTATAGTCTTCAAATACTAAATTTGTTCAACAACAATTACAGTTTACTATTATTATTTTGGAAATTTCTTAATCGTCGCTTCAAATTATAAAAATATATATTATTATGTATGCATCTTATTTTTAATTTTCAGTCCCTTTTCTGCGCATAAAATATTGTTAACTTTAGTATCAGATGTTTGTTTAACAAACCTACAAGAGAAAGTATCAGAAGTTAAAAACTGTCAAATAATTCACTTAACAAATGAGTGATAATGGTATCAACTGTTATTTTAATATATATATATATACACTTTTTATAGTAATGAGTAACACCTACTTAGCTTTACAAGTAGATTCACTGAAGGCTGAAAGAGTGAAAAGACCAATGGGGTGAATATATAGTAAATAGGTCATAATTATATGACGACACAATGGAAATCCGTCCAGAGGCCTGGTGTTCAATCAACTCGGGGCGTATGGAGAGACGTAATAAGAGAACAAACAAGAAGTGGGTATCGCCGCTAAGCGGTATCGATCCACTCACACATTCAATGCCAGCCTGCAACGCCACGTAAATGGTTATCCAAGGACAAGGGAACAATCGATTATAGATTTAAACATGCCATTCTTCGATACAATACACCCCCTTAACAATTCTCTTAAGAACATCACATGGGAAAAAAGCGGGGCCATTGTGATTCTTTGCTTTGGCTTTAGCCCCCCCCCCCCGCATATCATTCGAGTGGCTTGGGACTACTCCATTTCTCATACAGGACGAGCATGACAGCAATTTTAACTGTACCCATCTGATGGAGCAGTTTTGTCCACAAGTGTTACGACCCCTTATTTACTTTACACCCCACCTTTTTTTTTTTTTTTTAATATTGATGTGTTTCGGGCCATGGAAAATGTCTGGATCCGGATGGACGAAGGACAGTTTTTGGGATGTGAAAAGGTTTAATAAGATGGTGCGCGTTGATTGTGTTACGTCGAGAATTCCCTACGACAAAACTAACATGCCATTCAGCAGAGATGGACGCACCATGGTGCGGCATTACGCGGGGACGTGCGGCGCTACGACTGAACATCCATTTCGACATGCGTCTGCTCTTACAAAAAGGGATACGGCCCTGAATGTTGATTTCCCCCCAGACTGCTCTCAAAGGTGCTAACTTGACACCTCAGTAGAGTAAATACTTCAGCGTCGCCTCTGCTGGAACTCATTAAACCCGACTACAGCAAGACAGAAATATGACAGCGTTTATTTCCAAAATGATAAGCAACAACCTATGACGTCATTCACTGCGGGCGTCGCGTACGATCAAAAACCCACGTGGATTGTCAAGCGCCCAACAATTAGTTGGAGCAGACAAGTTCATTTGATGCAGTTGTTGAAATCATTCATCGCATCTTGCATTCAAAAATGTGTCCATATTATTCATAGTCACAAGGCGGTACATGTGTACACGGTGGTACATGTGCACAAGGTGGTACATGCGAACACGGTGTCACTTTGACACTGTAGGCCTAAACTATCCCGCAGATGAACTGGAAACAGTCGTCAAGATATGGCTTACCGTTTGCGTATTCGTCGCTAGATAAGAGGCTCATATGCAGCAAGCAAAAAGAACATAGGATTTCGAAACGACACACTACAGGACAAGTCAATTACTTCTACAAAAAAACAAAAAAAAAACTATAAAAAAAATAGCATCGCAATGAAAACAGAAATGAGTCACTGCTGAAGTTGCTTCAACATTCACACACGATTCAGAATTTATAATTTATCAGTCCCAGATTCAAATAGTGACATGGCCTCATAATCCCTAATCCCATCTCTGTCTCCACCATGATCGTCTGACCAAATTACCATTGGCTTCCAATCTCACACAATCCCCAATCGACATTGATATCGCCCCCCACTCCCCAACCCCAACCCCAGCCAGCAATGGTGTCATAAGCAATGGCCACGTCACTTCCTGCAAACGACCGCGCTGTTAAACACCACGCAACGGTCAACAAGTTCAACACCCTTACGACACGACATAAGATTGCACCGGGCGCAAATTAGTTTAGCACGTGCCGGCAGTGACTCATCGCCAACACCCCCCTGGCCCCGATCACCTGGTCAACAATCTCTTATCGGGCCAACAACAACCAGTCACCACCCTATGACAATCACGCGCCTTGCCAACCAGTTGAACAATAAGGGTACAAACGAACGATGGCCAATTAAGAGACGTACAACATCAATGCACCGTTCTTTTGGGGAAAAAAATTATGAACTGTTTGAAAAAGGGACCCGTTGGACAATTCTACACAAAACTGATTCTTCATACAATGGTAATAAGTTGTGTGTGTGGTTTTGGTGGGGGGGGGGGGGAGAGAAAGACTGCAATCAGGTAGGTAAATTATGAGTGGAGAAAGTATGGAAAATTCCTTTTTTTAAAAAAAAGGACGCAATGAAACAACGAGCGTGTCGGCAAGAAGACTTCGTCAGACCACAACAGTAAAAAAAAAAAACGATATATATAGGATTAAACAATAACGACTTGCGCTGCAATGTAGGACATCCGAGAGGACAGCTACATCACAATTCCTCTTGTTGTCCTCCGATAGGACAGCTACATCACAATTCTTCTTGCTGTCCTCCGAGGGCACAGCTACATCACAATTCTTCTTGCTGTCCTCCGAGGGCACAGCTACATCAAAATTCTTCTTGCTGTCCTCCGAGGGCACAGCTACATCACAATTCTTCTTGCTGTTCTTCGAGAGGACATCTACATCACAAATCTTCTTGCTGTTCTTCGAGAGGACAGCTACATCCCAATTCTTCTTGCTGTCCTCTCTAATACTACGCTCATTTCCTTTCTTCGGGAAAATTGTCCCATATATATTTTTCACTTGCAGGGACGCAAAGAGAGAAAAAAAAGTCGCCATTGTTCCCCAACAGCTACCATTAATCGCATCACCACACCCCCACCCAAAAAAACCTCCTTAAACCATTACACCCCAATTAAACCAATCCTTCACCCACCACTCCCAAACCTCTCTTTCCACCACTTGTCTCACCAAACCTTCCCTTCAACCACCACTCCCTAACATCCTCTTTCAATACCACTCTCACCAAAACTTTCCTTCAACCACCCTTACCAAACCTCTCTTTCCACCACTAGTCTCACCAAACCTTCCCTTCAACCACCACTCCCAAACCTCTCTTTTCACCACTAGTCTCACCAAACCTTCCCTTCAACCACCACTCCCAAACCTCTCTTCCCACCACTTGTCACACCAAACCTTCCCTTCAACCACCACTCCCAAACCTCTCTTTCCACCACTTGTCTCACCAAACCTTCCCTTCAACCACCACTCCCAAACCTCTCTTTCCACCACTAGTCTCACCAAACCTTCCCTTCAACCACCACTCCCAAACCTCTCTTTCCACCACTAGTCTCACCAAACCTTCCCTTCAACCACCACTCCCAAACCTCTCTTTCCACCACTAGTCTCACCAAACATTCCCTTCCACAACCCTTACCAAACTTCTCTTTCCACCACTAGTCTCACAAAACCTTCCCTTCAACCACCACTCCCAAACCTCTCTTTCCACCACTAGTCTCACCAAACCTTCCCTTCAACCACCACTCCCAAACCTCTCTTTCCACCACTAGTCTCACAAAACATTCCCTTCAACCACCACTCCCAAACCTCTCTTTCCACCACTAGTCTCACCAAACCTTCCCTTCAACCACCACACCCAAACCTCTCTTTCCACCACTAGTCTCACCAAACCTTCCCTTCAACCACCACACCCAAACCTCTCTTTCCACCACTTTTCTCACCAAACCTTCCCTTCAACCACCACTCCCAAACCTCTCTTTCCACAACTAGTCTCACCAAACCTTCCCTTCAACCACCACTCCCAAACTTCTCTTTCCACCAATTGTCTCACCAAATCTTCCCTTCAACCACCACTCCCAAACCTCTCTTTCCACCACTAGTCTCACCAAACCTTCCCTTCAACCACCACTCCCAAACATTTAAATAAATAATTTCGAAATTAGAAGCTGCAACGCGTCATACGACACATAAAACACATAAGACATACGACACTTGCGACATATGCGACACTTGCGTCACATTATTTATAATTATAATTTCTGCTAAAATGAACCGGCACCTCATTGGAATAGACATTCTCACCACACACACTGCTTACAGCAATTATGAAGTATACTTGTATATTAATATGCACTTCAATATATGCAATTTAAAAGTGTTCATATAAATAAAAATGTACTGTGACAAATTGACTCAAACATTCACACACACACACACAAAAGTGAATAAAATAATATATAGGCCTAATAGATATTGCCCGCCAAACAATTGCGACAGTAATGCGTGAACTTACTTGACAAAACATGAACTCAAGTGACGCACATTTAAGAATACCAATTTTCGATGCACCTCTTCCCCCATGATACGTCACTGCACATTTTTTATTTCAAGCCAATGAACTATATTAAATATGCTGATGTCCCAACCACTTTTAAACCGAATATTCTTTTACACCATACTTAAATTGAGACGATTTCATTTCAGGAAAGAAAATATTACGCACCAAACGCAATTGCGTTATGTAAAAAAATTAATCATTTAGCGTAGTTATCGGGAATTATATTTTGCGCGCTATTGAACTCATTATTGAACCACACTTTCTTTCAAACTTGTAGAATTATTTGTAATATACTCTCAATACCAAATACGCTGATTAGGAAGAAGTCCACGAGTCACACCAGAAGCGTAATATATATAAGAGATTAGCATGTCCTGACCACGTTTAAACAGTGAATTTAACAAGGTGTTTGGATTATTTACTGGCAAGGGCATAAACCGCCCAGAGTTGTTCTTTTTCTTCCGGTTTCTGGATGCGAAACTGTTTTGGTTCAGCTGGGAAGCTCTTCGGAAACTCCAATGAAACTAATGCTCGTCAGAGTCCAAACAACGTTTAGGGGAAAAGTTGCGACATTGCAAACATGAACTTAAACATTATTAAACTTTAAACTTGTGCGCATGTGGGTGTGTGTGTGTGTGGCGGTGGGGGGTATGGAGGCGTTAAGGGACGATCGAAAAAAAAGTCAGGGCCAGAAATGAGTGGAGTGGCTAAAGTTAGTGCGCCCGGGGCGGGTCAGCTGTTACAGCCACCCTTCCAAGGAAAGACTCTCCAGCCAGCCGAAATGCCGCCCTCAACATAAGGAAAAAAATGTACCGCCCGGGGCTTTTCACCTTCTCCGCACACCCCCCCCCCCAAATTTATTTTCTACGCCACTGGTTCTCGTAGCTGATCTCTTAAGCCATCTGTATGTTACGTTAAAACCAGCCGAGGATCTACGTGTGCAAGCGTGGGTGCAAGGGGGGCGGGAGCGGCTGGTGGAACCTGGTAGTGGACAAGGGGACGTGGAAAAATGACGAACCTGCTTTAGAATAGCGTTTCTGATTATTTCCGGCTCAGAGTTTTCGTCCTTGCAAGACGGGACTTCTCTCAAAAGAAGCACAGCTTACTGACCGGCTGTCGGATGTGACGTGAAAGGTGTACGTCTCACACACCGTGATACCAGTTGTGTACACATGGACACGTGCACTGCATCGTATAATAGTATTCTTTAATTTTATTTGAAATAAATAAATATTTTTTTTTGTTAAAGACTGCTTTAAAAAAAGCTGACAAGCTTTAAACTATATCCAGAGTCTATGTGTAGTTAGAAATTAAACTATATCCAGAGTCTATGTGTAGTTAGAAATTAAACTATATCCAGAGTCTATGTGTAGTTAGAAATTAAACTATATTCAGAGTCTATGTGTAGTTAGAAATTAAACTATATCCAGAGTCTATGTGTAATTAGAAATTAAACTATATCCAGAGTCTATGTGTAGTTAGAAATTAAACTATATTCAGAGTCTATGTGTAGTTAGAAATTAAACTATATCCAGAGTCTATGTGTAGTTAGAAATAAAACTATATCCAGAGTCTATGTGTAGTTAGAAATTAAACTATATCCAGAGTCTATGTGTAGTTAGAAATTAAACTATATCCAGAGTCTATGTGTAGTTAGAAATTAAACTATATCCAGAGTCTATGTGTAGTTAGAAATTAAACTATATCCAGAGTCTATGTGTAGTTAGAAATTAAACTATATCCAGAGTCTATGTGTAGTTAGAAATTAAACTATATCCAGAGTCTATGTGTAGTTAGAAATTAAACTATATCCAGAGTCTATGTTTAGTTAGAAATTAAACTATATCCAGAGTATATGTGTAGTTAGAAATTAAACTATATCCAGAGTCTATGTGTAGTTAGAAATTAAACTATATTCAGAGTCTATGTGTAGTTAGAAATTAAACTATATCCAGAGTCTATGTGTAGTTAGAAATTAAACTATATTCAGAGTCTATGTGTAGTTAGAAATTAAACTATATCCAGAGTCTATGTGTAGTTAGAAATTAAACTATATCCAGAGTCTATGTGTAGTTAGAAATTAAACTATATCCAGAGTCTATGTGTAGTTAGAAATTAAACTGTTCATCCCTTGTATGGTTTTAGTTTTGAGAATCGCTGAATGATAATAACATTTTTCTGAACGAAGTGGTTATACGTACCCGGGTACCAGAAACAAGAGGTTGGGATTTAAAAAAACGATTTAAAATATTTTTGTTGGACCCGGACACGCAGCAGTCACCATTCGCAACCGGGTCCTATTAGACTTAATGCTATTCGGATGTCATTTGTGGTAGTTTATTTTAGTGAAACTGAAGAAGTAAGTTTACAAACGCATAGTCCATTCGATTATCTTTCATTTGATACCTTTGTTTGTCTTACAAACCTAACAATAATATTTTAAATAGTTTTTAATCCCAACCTCTCACTTCTGGTACCCGGGTGCGAATAGTCGCAGCCTTTTCTGAATGCTTCAATCAAACCGTTGGGGGTGGGGGTGTGTGTGTGACGCACACCTCTACGACATCTTGACACGTATTGAAATAATGCGAGTACGACGCCCGAAAGAAAAATAAAACCACCCTGGGCTTAGCTGCGATCACCACTCGATATCACAACGCCTCCACAAAATACACACATGTCAGTCATCTCGTTGTTCTCAGTGATAAATTCTTAAGATGAGAAATCATTCAGCACGGCCTAGCCGGGTTCATTTTCCGATGTGTTATGTTAATCGCATTGGGTCGACGGCGAACGCTTCCCTTTGAAGAGATCATCGAATATCACGCCCCAGAAACGAGTGTGTAGTGGCGCACTTTGACGCCCTCTGGCGCCCTTTGACACAACTGCTGTAAATCACGGCATTTTAACTGGCTGCTGTTGTCTCCTCAACTTCATTTTTTTCAGCATCCCCGCCACCAGCGGAGACAACGTCCCCACCCACCCACACACACACACACACCCACAGCAGTGACACCAGCGTCAACGTCCCCACCCACCCACACACACACACAAACACACAGCAGTAACACCAGCGTCAACGTCCCCACACACACGACCACAGGAGAGATGGGGGGGGGCGGCAACGTTCCCACCCAACCACACACACACACTTACAGCAGTGACACATGATCCAGAAAGTGCACATCTTAAAATCTCCTGTGCGTCTGTCCCAGACAATGACCAATCTCTTGATGTCCTAATGTCGGCCATATTCTCAAATGCAGATTGAATCGTAAAAAAAAAAGGGGGGGGGGGGGCTTTGGCGACAAGCGGCGATCATCACCAGGAGGAGATAAATCACACAGACACAGACGGGCTCGCACACATACACAAACATAGACGCACACACACATGCCCAGAAAAACGAGGCTTTGACAAGAGGAGTCGAGTGACTCCGAACTACCGGTATATCTGGGAGCGTAAGGGTTAACAGTGCAATTCCAGCAACGACCACTACGCCGCATGAGCGTTGTTCGTGTATGCCGTCGACAGGATCCCATTAAACAGACGGGGGTCATTTTTATGTTGGACTGGTGGGAGGAGTGGTGGATAAAATAATCATAAATCATGTAGGTGAAAACGCTTAAAAGAATTTTTTTTTTTATGTTTGCTTAAAACGTCTCACTATTCCCCCCCCCCCACCACACACACACCCTTCCACTTACTGTATCGTAAAAAAAAAGTGGGGAGAATAGTTTTTTTAACACCCTGATGCCCCTCCCCTTAGCAAACCACGACCCTTGAATTAAGACTCGCATAGTCTAAGCGGCGTAGGAAAAAGGGGTGTGAAAAGGGAGGGAGCGGGGGCGGTCAGCCCAGGGTGGGGGCGCCAAAGGTATATGCGCACCCCGGGTGACAACCAACCCTAGCTGCACCACTGCCTCTTGCTTATATCTGAGTGCACCGCACACTACCAACGAAAAATAAAATCGTCACCAATTGTTGATACCACTCTGCTGAAATAGGCACGGTGCTATAGTGACATCACTACTTGTTTGGTCGGTTGCCAAATACACCAAAGATCAACAGTGGAGATCATGCAAAGTTAATACGACATTTTGATAACCCCTTCATGTCCTCGGCCGTAGAGCAGATCTTGTCGGGCTGGGATCACGCGACAATCGTTTAATTCAACGACGGCTGATAAGCAGAGGCGTAGGAAGTAAGAGGCGATACTAACGCAACGGGCGCATTTTTTTCTCTTTAAATGCAGAAGCGGCATGGTCGAAGGGGCGTCAAAATTATCATAGACCGCCCCGGGCGCCACAAACACTAGCTACGTCACTGCTGATATGATCGTGTTTATAGCCAACCTATTGATGTAATTGTTATTATCACGCATAGCGAAATTATAAGATCAATAATCATGGTCATCAAATTCGTTTGATAAAATTATCTTTTGAAAATGTTTTTTTTCTCTCTCCCCGATAGTACCGCGAATGTCTCACGGAATAATAGTAATTACTAGTGGCACTGTTTGACGCTGCTACTGCTGTGATAAAAAAAAAAGCTGGAATATTTTATTTGTCATAATATATCACCTTTAAGTCTTATTTGGGCTACATTTTTAAAACGTTGTCACGTTTAATAACAAGGTGTTTTCACCCTCGCCAAATCCCGTTACAATCACCCGAGCCAGTGGTCAGCAAACTCATGAGTCAAAAGAGCACAACAAAAAAAATCAGCAGCGGCACCATTAAAGAATTTTTTCAGAGCCAAATTTCTATTCCAGAACCTGTCAAGAAACCATGAATTGTGGCCGACTTTACGAGCCGCACCCAGGTCGCTAAAGAGCCACATGCGGCTCGCGAGCCACTCTTTGCAGACCACTGACCCACGCCATCCCGTGCCTGCCCCACGAATACTAGTTGATGTCCTCATTTTCTTAACCATTTCACACAAAACGATGTTCTCATGTCCCACTCAATATATATATATATTTATTTGTTTCTTGTGTCGTCTTCCATTCCAATATATACATAACAATTTAATCTTTATTTTTCATTCTCTCATGATATCCAGCCATTCGTTCTTTTTTCCACCCCACTTTTCACCTTTTCGTCAAACGTTTCCCCACATTATGCCTGAGGCTGTTCATTTTCATCTTTATCCCTCCATCTAGCACAACTCTCTCTATCCATCGTTCTCATTTTCCTCTCTCAATCGTTGCCGCCCCCTCACTTATTTCTTGCTAGCTCCCATTTCTATTCTACCTCTAAATGTGTCCTCTCTCTTTATATCTCTCACTCTCTCTAAATCCACCTCATTCCCATATATCCTCCCGTACTCTCTGCGTCCTCCCTTAATCTCTTGCAATCCCTCCCATTCATTTCTCCGCGTCGCGACACACCTCCTCAGACCTCACTAGCCCTCCTCAGACCTCACTAACCCTCTTCAGACCTCACTAGCCCTCCTCAGACCTCACTAGCCCTCCTCAGACCTCACTAGCCCTCATCAGACCTCACTAGCCCTCATCAGACCTCACTAGCCCTCCTCAGACATCACTAGCCCTCCTCAGATCTCACTAGCCCTCCTCAGATCTCACTAGCCCTCCTCAGACCTCACTAGCCCTCCTCAGACCCCACTAGCCCTCATCACTTGCGGGCGCCCCCCCCCCCCCCCGCAACTTTTTATCTCCAACCGTCAGCATTTAGACGCCACTGCTGAACACACAGTAAATTCAGCAGTTATCACATGACCCAGCCGTCCCCAAAACCTCGGTAATTAGAAATCAAGTGTACAACGATCAGGATCTTGTGGGTCTGCACGCCATCTCCCTACGTCTATAATTATGAGGTTCACCGGGGACGCCGCTGCCTGGCTATTGATCACACACAAACCAAACCGGGGTGTGGGGGACAGGAAGAGGGTGGGTGCGCAATTTAAACCAAGGCGCGCAAAAGAAATGAATTCTTAATCGGTATTATTTTTAGTTGGATTCGGAAGTCGGATATATTTATGAGGTCGGGAAATTGCAATTGGAACCGATTTCGGAGTCTGCATTTGGTATGTTCTGTCTGTAATCATACAGACGACTAAAGGATCGGGAAGTAGCCTTATTAATCATTAGTAATGGTTATGGAAAAACATGGAACACTACAACTCCTAACAACTACCGAGACTCTGACATCACATGATGGGTTCAAGTTACACGTAACACATGATCGTCAATGTTGTATTTTACAATACTGATTCTTAACCCCCCCCCCCCTAAAAACAGCATATTCCCATTCTGAGCATGATATCCCCCTCTTCAGATATATTGAGTGTCGAGAGAGAGTGAGAGAAAGAGAGAGAAAGAGAGAGAGAGAGAGGGAGAGAAAGAGAGCGAACAGGAGAGGGAGGAGAAATAGAGTAAGAGAGATAGAGACAGAGAGGGAGAGGCAAAGAGATAGAAATAAGACACACGGAGAGTGAGAGAGAGAGAGAGAGAGAGAGAGAGAGTACGTGAGAGGATGGAATAGGCGCCTGACAATGGTTGACCGTCCAGCGATCCTATTGGTCAGCAATGAGACGAAATTCAGGCCCAGAGGATGGGTTGCTTGGGGGGGGGGGGGGGGGCTCTGGATTAGTCAACCACTTCTAACACGCATGACATGCAAAAAAAATTAAAAAAAATAAGTCAACAAAGACTCTTCCCGACAACCAAAGAATGATCAAATATTTGATCTAAGGACTATAACGTTTGTTGAATCCCCTAATCACTGGCAGTCACTGGGCTTTGGAGTAAAGCTTTTTCTTTTCCGTTAGTTTTATGCTTGGTTTTCATAACACTTGGTTTCATATTGAAACATATGGGTTGTGTTGTTTGTTTCTTCATTAACTCAATCCCCGCTGTTAAATAGAAAATGTAACTTTCACAGGTCGTTTTTTGTTTGTTTGTTTGTTTGTTTTTTTTTTTTGTTGCTTTTTTTTTTTGTTTCCCACTCATATCACCCTCTGGACTCGGGGCGTAGCTGTCTACGAAAATAGCCACAGTAGCATCTACCCTACCCACAATATACAACCCCCCCCCCCTTTCTCATATCTCACAACCACCACAGACATGATTTCCCTCAAACTCTTAAAATCGTACAATATCAACACAAAATCGTTCGATACATTATCTTAATAGTAAAAAAAATAAACACACAGTATATATACGGTATACACCTCAAAATCGTACATTGTACGCCAGAATCGTAAGAGTAAACAGGTCTGCAATACAAACAAGAGAAATAATAATAACGTTCATTTGAAAAATCACGCTTCATCCCCAAAGGCTCGAAGCGCGGTACAAAAACTAAGCTGGGAGATAATAACTAGCTGGAAGATGGCAACCTCGTAAAAAAGGAAAGGGTTCTAATTCTTTATAAAAAAAATAAACAAAAAAATGTAAACACGTTCATACAAAGGGCAGATAAACTGTCCTGTCTTACTGACCAGTCACACGTGCCGGGGGTCAATCGTTAATGAGACTGTCCCGGGGTCTTTTCTCCCAAAGACATCAACCACGTTCGTGGTTGGTGGAGAAGAGCAGATTGTCGCAGAGACTGCAGTCATGCACGTGGTCGTGTGAGTTACCGTGGCAGACGGAAGACACTGGACGTGGCGCGTGAGAGGTTGGTAGACGACTATTGGGGAACACACATCTGAGAGATTGACACAGCAATCTGCCGTCAAGGCATTCCTTGTCTGCTTTTGTGTTCTCTGTGAAACACAGATCCTAACCATGATGTCTGTACATATTCTTTATAAGAAAGATTAGGAGTTAGTGTGTGTGATAAGCTTATATTTTTCCTGAATTAAATACCGTACGGACGTGACGTCACATATCGCTGGTGTAAACAGTCACCAAGTCTTAATATATGCATTGTAGAGAGGGGGTTAATAACCAGGGGTGCCCGCATCCCCTGGTGTGCAGGAGGCATTGTAAGGGGGTGCGAGAGGCAGTGTAAGGGGGTGCGAGAGGAGTGAAAGGGGTGCGGGGGTAGTGTAAGGGAGTAAGGGAGGCAGTGTAAGGGGATGAGGTTGGCAGTGTAAGGAGATGCGGGAGGCAGTGTAAGGGGTGATGGAGGTAGTAACAGGGGGTGCGGGAGGCAGTGTAGGGGGTACGGGAGGCAGTGTAATGTAAGGGGGTACGGGAGGCAATGTAAGGGGGTACGGGAAGAACCAGAAAAATCAGTATTGTTTACATTTTTAACAGCATTATTTTTTATCGTGTGCTGTGCTGGAAATATGCCTTGCAATTGAGATGGCATGGGGCGCTGCAAAATCCTTAAGATCCCATGGTGTAGTGATTTCTCCCTCTCCTCTGCCCAGAAATCATACAATAAGTCTAGTCACCACCAGCCCCACATACCCTCTAACAGAAAACCGCTAGGCTGGTATTACACAACCCAATCCCTGGCCAACTCCTCCGATAATTGCGTCAACATTCGCCTACCCAGGGAGTTGCCGTGTCTCCATCAAGAAGGCATTAAGGCGGATTAACCATTCAATACAGTCTTCTTTCCATGGGCTAATCCCCGAGCTGATCCAGTTGTAATCGTCCCTCTTTTGTCTTTAACCAACAGCCTCCCACCCCCTCCCAATCACCCACCCGCGGCATTAATTGTCCGACCAACCCCATACTCCCCCCCCCCCCCATACACACACCCGAGACGGTTTATTTCAGGCTTTCAAACGTTACATTCTAATCGTCAGAATATTGAGTTGGCATGGGATAATGAAGCTCTCCGGGAACAGTGGAACAACTTGTGTCAACACCACCGAGTCTGGAACAACGTTGGTAAACACTTCCCGCTCGTCTCAAGCTAAACACGAACTCAAAACTGTTCATTGTTTCGTTGGTGCGCAGCGCAAACGGGAAATTCCGATCTTTCACTTAACCCAAATTAGTCACCAGCGTTTTGTTGACACAATTTTGTTAGGTGTTTTTAAAAAAAAAATCCTTTACCAGAAAACTAATCACACACAATTTTCCATGAATAACAAACTTATCATGCAATATAACAAGCCTATCATGCAATATAACAACGCTATCATACAACATAACAACGTTATTATGCAGTATAACAACGCTATCATGTAACATAACAACGTTAGCATGCAATATAACAACGTTTTCATACAATATAACAATGTTATCATGCAATATAACAACGCTATCATGCAATATAACAAATCTATCATGCAATATAACGAGCTATCATGCAATATAACAACGCTATCATGCAATCTAACAACGCTATCATGCAATATAACAACGCTATCATGCAATATAACAAGCCTATCATGCAATATAACAACGCTATCATGCAATATAACAACGCTATCATGCAATATAACAACGCTATCATGCAATATAACAAGTCAAATGTATATCTAAAAGTATCATTATAAATTATTTGATATTCAACAGCCCCCTTCCCCCCCCCCCCAAAAAAAATGTTTGATATCAACCTTTTCTATCTGCATTTTTAAACATTATTTTATTTTAAGTTAATATTCTAATGGCCCGCCCCGCTTTTACTACGCAGATTTATTTCACCAACTATTTCAGAAGGAAAAAAAAAAGAAAAAAGAAAATACAGCCTACCAAACTCACTTGCGATAAGTTTTTTTTTTTTTTTTTTAAAATCTGTTTTTGGACATTTTATTTCGTGAAATCACTGCCGTCATGTTCCCGTCATCTTCCCCTTGAAAAAAAACAGGAAAAGATGATTTTGTTTTTAAGGCCGGGGGGGGGGGGGGTGTTTGTGTTTGGGTATGGGGGGGGGTGTTTGTGTATGGGTGGGGTGGAGTTGAAA
Organism: Omphiscola glabra; assembly: GCA_964017045.1. NCBI lineage: Eukaryota > Metazoa > Mollusca > Gastropoda > Lymnaeidae > Omphiscola > Omphiscola glabra. The sequence continues at coordinate 6,339,193 of OZ024807.1, read as the reverse complement.
ATTTGAAAGAAAGTGTTGTCATCGGTAACATTTATTTTGGAAGTGATTGCTCAAATTATATTACCATTATTGATAAATAGTATATATATATATATATATATATATATATATATATATATCGTGACGTCATATTCCAGCGTATGTTATAGATATGTTAACCTCTCCAAATCGACGTTAAAAAATCCTTTCAAGTTTCTATTCTCGACCAGTTAATAAAACTCACGAGTTCATAAATACGAGTGTGGACTGTTAGATAACATCTCACACTGATTATAAAAAACAGCTTAATACTTTGCCGCGACACCCCTTTTAACCGGAACACGGCCGACCAAAATAGTGATATAATTTATCGCACCCCTGTCGCCCAGATAGCGCGGGTGCCATGTTCTTCGACCCCGCGGTGCAAGAATTGGGCGGGGCCGCGGCGGGCATTACTTTAGGTCGCCCATCAGATTATGACGGCGACACCCCCAACAGGCATAAACAACGCTCATTAAAATAATTAAAACTACACAAAAATCTGGCCTGCCCTGCTCATTAACCCCTCCACTTCTCCTTTAACTCTTCATTATCTCCCCCATGATTAGACAGTTCTTTCCCCTTAAATTAGGTCCGACCCGCGCTCCTGGCCCCGTTCGGTAGATGATAACGTAATAAACGTTGTTTGTAGCTTTGCGTACCTAACACGAGGACCTGTGGAGGGCTGAGAGTGTCTTACATAAACCCGATCCGCGAGGGTTTTGATGGCCAGCATTAAAAAAGTGAAGGTGGCTCCTGACGTGTCAACCTTCATAATAAAAAAATAAAATAATTAAAAACCTGTTGCCAGTTGTCACATTCTGTGTTAGCGGAACTTTGTTGACTTTAAAGACATTGAGATACAAAGCAATGACACATAGGTTCGATTGTCTTATTATTGTCTTATTATATATATATATATATATATAATAATAAAGTTCGTTTGAAAAAAAACAAAAAAACATTAAAAACTGTTCGTATGTGTGTGACAGAGAGCAATGCATATTGCGAGAGTGACGCCGCAGACAGATGAAGGTCTCATTTATTCGGACTCTTGTTACATTAATGGGATGAGCGGAGACAAAAATGGGCTCACCAGCTGACATACTAGCTAAATAGTCGGAAGAGAATATTAAATCGATCATGGGCTAATAATGATTTAAAGTTATTTATAACATAAATAAATAAATAGATAAATATGTGTATGTGGCATCCTTCCGTCCTCGCGAGACGATGGACTAGCTATGTACAATTCAACGAATGGCTCACTAGGCCAATCCCGGAATGGCAATCTCGGCTGCATTTCTCGCAGGAAAATATTGACTCCTGGTTAGATTTGGCCTTCCGTTTTTTTTTTTTGCAAGGGATTCTTTGCATTTCTGCCTTTTTTGACTCCTTCGTACTCTGCTGATCGCCAGCTGGAACGTTGTTCGGCAATGATCTCTCATTCGTTGACTTCAATGTTGGCTTCCCTCGTGCTTCTTTTGCAAACGTCCATAAATCTCAGGCGTGGCCGTCCAATAAGTCTTGTCCTTTCTGCCAACTCTCCATACAGCAGCATCTTTGGAATACGGCCTTCCTCCATTCTCCTTACATGACCTAACCAGCGAAGTCGCCTTTTGCTAAGAACAGAGAATATGCTACACATTTCTTGCACGTTCCAAGACCTCTGAGTTAGGCACCTTGTCCTGCCATCGAATGCGTAAAATTGGACGCAGACATCTTTGATGGAAGCTGGTGAGTTTCCGCTCATGACTGGTATACGTGGTCAACACTTCATCGCTATTTCCGAGCGTACTACGCACACATGCATGATAGACACTTAGGTTTTGTCTTATCGGTTATATTGAGGTTACTCCACACCCGCTTATATTAAGTTGTCGTACGTCTCCAAGCAGCCTCCATCACGCATAGCTGGACTCCCTGTCAAACTTTAAATTGATTTGCGTCAAAATGTTGCTAGTTAAATCTTAATAGCGCATTAATACGCAGGCTTAACTGGCTGAGAGGCCACAGAACAAGCTCACATATATTACTTACAGAATACAAACTCCGTACATATATTTGACATAAACAGAAAGGCATTGTCACCATGTACAGTAAACTTTCCTGGCGACTTTCGTACATAAAGCTTGCCTACTAAGGATATGTTGTTATCCAAGTATGATATCTTTATGGGCAGCGACAATTATATAATTTTTTTTTTAATGTAGAGCAATATTTTAGGTTAATGATTACAATCCAACACATATGCTTCACTGACTGATTATTCAGACAGATCCCTCACTGTACAGATAAGCTCAGCTTAATTTTCACCCGTTTAAATATCAACCCCCGAAGGCAACGGCTTGGCGACGGCCATAACGCCGCCAAAAAAAACGGCCCATATCACACTGACGTCACGAGGACCACCACTTATCTACCGACAACGATAACTCTAAAATATCATCATCCTACGCCAAGAGCGGTCACCGGACGCCGCGACATCAAAGCCGCGCTCGGTTATCTTCCACTGCATTTCTTAAGGTTACAGGCCCATAACTCAAATTGGAGCCGGGACTGCATCCCGCTGGAGAGCTGCCGCCTGTAATTGGGGAACTGGCCAATCTTGATTGTGGGGCCCGCCTGTCCGATACCCAGACACGTGACAATAGATCACGGGAGACATTGGCTGGGGTGACTCACTGGTAATGGGGCCGGAGGTGGCCTTTTTCGGGGGTTAACGCGCACAATAACAAATGTATCTGCAGAAAGTCTTCACCGGCAACAAAAGAAAAATCACTCATGAAATGCACATGCTATACACTGTAGTAGACTCAGTTAAGCGAATGAAATCAATGTTTACACATACCATCCAGCCTCCACCTCGCAATAATGTCACAACATATAACAAAATATATCACACATATGAAGGACTTCATTTTTAAATATGTGGGTTTTTTTTCATTATACATTTTTATACAGCAAGTTTTAAATTAGAATACTCATTATTTTCCCTGAACCTACAACTGTAGTTTAATCTCTATACTTTTCGTTATGCAATGCTTATTAGTCAGAATAAAGATATCATGTTTCTGGTAATGTCCTTTCACTACGAATTTTAGAACCGTTCATTAAGGTGTATTGTACAAAGACACATTACAAACAGTTAATTTCTATTTTTTTTTTTATAAACCACTTCACGGCTCCACTCCAGGGGCGTAGCTAGAGTCTTTGAAACCCGGTGTACAAGATAACATTTGTACGACCCGACCCCCCTCAACTGTAAAACCCATTATTTCCATCAATAAAATACTACCAAAGCCCATTTTGGAGACCCACTAACCTGGCGTCTTGGGGCATATGTCCCCCTTCTTATCCCACCTCAGCTACGCATATGCTTCACTCCTAAGAGACTTCTTCCACACGAAAAAAAAAAGGTTTCCATTTAAAGTGTTTCCCCTCCGTTTGTACAAAATGTGGCATCAAAGTGCGCCAGGGGGGCGTCAAGTTGGGACTGAGGGTTCCGAGGGGAGGTGGGGGGGGGGGGGGACGTTGTCGGGACTTGGGCCATCGGGTCGGCTGGTGGAGAATAGTTACGTGGAAATGGATAGGTAGGTAGCGGCCGTTTAAATCAAACCTGTCGTCGTCCTCAGAAAGCGCCCTTGTGGAAATAAATTGGACGGCGATTACCGGGGTCTAGATGATGATTCATTGTTCCACCTCTCGCTGTGCCCATAATGGAAAATGAATAGTAGCTGTCTTCGGTGTGCCGCCAGAGGGTCGTAAACCAGCCCGGGGTAGCCTCTGAGATAATCGGGGCAGCAGTATTTAAAATGTGCCGGGGGAACATTCGTTGGAGATAATAATAAACCAAAAAAAAGTTGTTAATTAATAGTATAGCGTTTTATTAAAATAATTTACATTCAATAAGACTTGTACATCGCTTGGGTTACAACAGTGGTCGGCAAACTCATTAGTCAAAAGAGCCAAAAATCGCCAACAGGACGATTAAAATATTTTTGAGAGCCAAATTTCTTTTCAAGAACCTGTCAAGAACCATGTTTTTGGGAGTCAAAACTGATTTGTGGCCGACAGGCCGAGCTGCACTCAGGTCGCTAAAAAGCCACATGCGGCTCACAAGCCGCGGTTTCGGTTTGCCGACCACTGGCAAACAGATGCAAAACTTTTTAGTGGCAGCCTGTGGAAAGGGTGGTCAAATGTTGAATGGCGGGGCGTTGGTGAGGGTGGTTATATGTTGAATGGCGGGGCGTTGGTGAGGGTGTTCATATGTTGAATGGCGGGGCGTAGGTGAGGGTGTTCATATGTTGAATGGCGGAGCGTTGGTGAGGGTGGTTATATGTTGAATGGCGGGGCGTTGGTTAGGGTGGATATATGTTGAATGGCAAGACGTTCTCAAGGGTCCAAAATCTGACACTTCTACTAAAGAAAAGCGTCATATTCATAATCCTTAGTATCCGCTTGCACGGCTGAAATGAAATATGGCTGGAGTATGATTAACCTGAGACGGGTCGCAATGTGAAATTTGAGGAAATATAAGCGCCTCTGCCGGGGACATCGCTCAATGCACTTTAATACTTTTACACAACTTTTAAAAAAAATTAATTTTAAAAAAAAACTGTTTTTTTTTAATGTTATCAATCTTCACCTAATGCATAAAACTAGCGTCACCTTTAAAGCCGTCTGTATAATTTAACTATAATTTGAACGTTCCAAAATGTGTAGCATATTCTCCGCTCTTAGCAAGAAGCGCATTCGCTGGTCAGGCCATGTAAGGAGAATGGAGGAAGGCCGTATTCCAAAGATGCTGTTGTATGGAGAGTTGGCAGAAGGGACAAGACTTATTGGACGGCCTCGCCTGAGATATATGGACGTTTGCAAAAAGAGCATGAAAGAAGCGAACATTGAAGGCAACAAATGGGAGATCATTGCCGAACAACGTTCCAGCTGGCGAGCGGCAGTGTACGAAGGAGTGAAAAAGGCAGAAGATGTGCGGAACGAAGCCCTTGCAACAAAAAGAACAGCACGGAAGGCCAAAATTAACCAGGAATAATCATTCTCCTGCGCGAAATGCAGTCGAGATCGTCACTCCAGGATTGGCCTAGTGAGCCACTCGTCGAAGTGTAGGACTACAATATAGCTACTCCATCGTCTCGCCAAGACGGAAGGATGCCATATATATATAATTTAAGTAGAGGTTCGCCTTTACGTATAATAAATATAACAATCTCTAGCTAATGGCGGCCCCAATGTTTGAAATAAAGTAATTATTATTTTTTAAAAAAATGGACATTCAAGTAACGCACACTATAAAATCCCCACCAGTGCTCCCCACCCCCTAAACCAATAAGCCGGATCGCAACAGCACACATTTTTTTCACGCCCCTGAACTATATTAATATTTTAATGCCCCTCACAACACACCCACCCACCCTCTTTTTTTTATAACGCAGATCTATAACACCATATTTGAATTGAGACTATTAGCTGGAAACAAAAAGAACATATTACGCACTAAACGCACTTGTGGTATTTTTAGGAATCTTATTTAGCGCAGTCATCGATAATTGTATTTAGTGAAATCAGCGCCATCTGGTAGCGTTAGTGACATTGTGACATATGGAATTGTTGCTTTCGATTAATAATATATACACACACACACACATATATATGTGTGTATAGATTTCAATTAGGCAAACAATTAGAAAGTATGTAGTAAATCTGAGAAGAATGATACAGAGATAGGAACCCTAATCTACCTACAGCGACACGTTTTGGGGCAAACCGTCAAAACTCAGATGTTTGACCGCCAGCATTGTGTCATAATTTCTCATCAGTAGTTATGTTTATTTATTTTAGTTTTAAACGAAATGGAACGGCAATACGGCTCCATTATCAACGCCTGTGGGAGCCACGAACTATACAAACCAAACCAAATATATTATGAGCTCAGTCCACACGGAAACCAGTGAAACGCCATAACTGCGCACACGTGGATACGACATTGTTTTCGTAACTAGCACTCGAGGATGAGCCGAGAGAACAAAAAAAAAAAAAAAAAACCCAGAGAAGAGAGCCACGAAATCAACAATGACATACAAGGCAGGCGTCAACCAAGATTGTCATAAATATTACTTAGCTACTCCGCCATCGTTGTTCGTTTTTCTTCTTGGTTTTTGTTTTTTTGTTTTTTGTTTTGTTTTTTTACCCTTTCCATTTCGAGAATGAGTTTTCTCCGTCTGTGACACATTCAGGGTAGAGACACTACACGTACGCGCGGAGCAGACTGCAGATGGTTTACGGTAATTTGGCGAGGAAAATAACGTTTGATTGGAACAATAAAACACTCATTCCTACACGTCGCGCTGTATATGTTACCTAACATGACCCCCCCCCCCCGCCATCTTTTCCTTACATTAGCGTAGCACCATCCCCACCCCATCTTTTGACATCAGCATTCCTAATCTTTAAAATGGGGAGAAGAAAAAAAAAAAACTCTTCTCCAGACATTAAATCAAGCTGGCATTATCAGCCGGGGAGATGTCAGAGGGAGTCGGGGGGAAAAAGGGGGTGAGGGGAGCTGGCAGGACTGGAGACACCATTTAAACTACGGCGAAATTCGGTAATTCCTGCCGGAAACGTGCGCTATAAAAAAAAAAAAAAACAGTTACGCAGCCGATGCGCCGTGCATGCTGAAATCTTATATTTAGGAGGGGTTGCTCAGACTTATTCACCCACCCCTTCAACCATACAAGTTTGCACTCATCAAGCTGATCGGTTCTCAAGCTGTAGTAACCGTGCCCCGTGGTGTGTGTGGATAGCTATCAAGATTGTGTGACAAACAAACAAACAAAAACTAAACACATGTGGTTACTTAGTGAGGTATAAATACTTCGCCGTTCAGATTTCTGTGTTGCAGTCATCCAAGCGTCGTAGCGCCACTCACTAGAGAGACTTCTTTCACTTCGCTGTTCCTGCCTAGCTCGACACACTTATACACCTCACCGAGATCTAAGTGTTAAGTCCATCACTAGCTGTGTCATTTTGTATTTATTTTTAGTTCTCCAATAGCCTCTTTCGGGTCTATTTTGTCTATGTTATACAATATAATAAATATACTAATTTGGATCTTACTAACACACTGAACTAAGTTTTATAATTTCATAACTAAAACGATAAAAAAAAGGTATGTATATTTCTAAACTGATTTGAGCTTTGTAGCTGATATGAGCTGAAATGTAAAGCATCACAACAATAGGACTTGACCATGCTTAGCTTATGTCCCTGGGCGGGATAAGAGGGTCTTTACTTAGGATATCATTATAAACGTTTTTTTTTTACACACTTAACATTGTTTGTGAAATTTGTATCGATTTCAAGAAGAGTTCGTCTCCACAGCCACAGCTCATCTAATTAAAACGATTGTCTTTGTGAACAGAAAAGTAACTTGGCCACACATCCAATGATCTATACAGACAAACATTGACTAGATCAAACACATATTTGTAACAAAAAATATTGACTTTTACACACACACATATATACATCTTGGTAGACAAAACCTTGACGTGGACAGGCATCTGTGTAAGAGTAGTGTACGCCGAACACCTGACTCGGACAAGGACACCCGACAAAATATGCGGACACCTCCATTCGTCCGTTCACCGGGCTTGTCGCCACTCGCTAGTTCGCCAGTGTCAGGTTCCAGCGAGGCTATTTATCTTGTCAAGGCGAGTCTTCGTTAGAATTAATCTCACGATATTCACTTCACTTTAAGCTCTTCCTTCACGCGCTACGAACCCACCCCACCCCACCTTAACCCTACATTCTCCCCGGACCCCCTTTTTTTCCTTTCTTTCTTGTTTTTGTTTCCCCTCTTCGGAAACCTCATTTCCTTCTTACCTTCCAAGGATTTCACTTGTACGTTATTCTGTCGAGCTTTTTTCTAATTACTGCGTTGCCCCACTGCACTCGTCTTCATGGTGTTGCATTTCAAACTGTAAATATATATCCCACTTCGGGCATGTTACCAACCGTGGATCTATAATGCTAATAATCACTCTAAGCCAGCGGTTCTCAACCTGTGGGTCGCGACCCATTTGGGGGTCGCGCGACCCTTTACCAGGGGTCGCCTAAGACTATCTGAAAACACATATACTCTACAGTTATGCAGTAGAAACAAAGATAATTTTTATGGCTGGGGGTCGCCACAACATGAGGGACTGTATTTAGGGCTGCGGCATTAAGAAGGTTGAGAACCACTGCTCTAAGCGTTCAAGGGTTAACAGAAGGCAACGTTTCCCTTGCTTCGTGTATGCATTAATTATTGGTCACGTGGCACCACATACACTCAATTTGAGGAAATCAACAACAAACAAACCCAAAAAAATTGATAGAGACAGCAAATAGATCAACATTGATTCAGTTTGAGTGATTTCGTGATCTTTTGTTAGTAGTGATATCTACCTGCTCATACTTAAAAAAATGATCACGCCCCTGAATACGTAACCTGCATCCTCGATTTTTAATCAGTTCACTGGCCGAATTCCCAGAATCCACATGTCTACGGTCGAAATGAAAAAAAAATAATAAAAAATGTACGGTTTAATTCACCTGCATGCACATATTATGGAGTGGGGCCCCATAATGCCATGGGCTAGCATCAGAAATGAATATGTAAAAAATACTCCTGTCTTTTGAATCTACTCAGATCAGGGGCGGCCAACCCAAAAGGATTCGCGAAAAAAAAAAACCGTTCGCGGGTCTTATGCAGTTTGTAAAAATTATTATTATTTTGTTTAATCAGCCGCTAAATTCTGTAGAGAAGTGTCCATATTTTCTTAACGCACATAAAGAGATGCTCAATTAGTTTTATTGTTTTGTTAACTAATGTGATAACATTTTTATCTTTTCTCTCACTTATATATATATGCATATACATATAAACGGGTTACTTTTTCAATTGAATAATGAACCATACGTTCATTTGTCATGAAACAGACATCAGAAGGCCGCACTACTTGTCGTGTCATGCCGCCGGTCGGCCACCCCTGCTTCAGATGTTCAGTTAGAAACTACCGCAAAGCTTTAAAAAAAAAGGACTGGGGGGGGGGGACGACACATTTGAGCCCGATTCGGCATTTAATTGGAGCACTGTGCAGAGTCTTCACCGGCCATTTTCAAAGGCTTATTTTCAAAATGTTTGGGTCTTATGAAAGGTCAGGTTTTAAGAGGTCTTCAATCTTCCATTTGTTGGAGTCCAGTACGCTGCACTTACAGCTACGCGCTGCTGTAAAATGCCCACATTTGTGTGACGTCTCCGTGTTGATACGCTCGGGGAACACGAGACTTTTGAACGATAGTACACCAAATTATGAAGATGGCGGCTGGCATGTGGTTTTTCCAGAAAACGAGAGATATATATTTAACTGTTATGAAGTATGTTGGCTTCATCTATCTTTCCAATGATATAATTATTATTTTGAGCTGACCAATGATGTTTTTTATGATGATTATTATTATTATTAGTTGTCTTATTTAGCGCGGTACCCCAGCCTAGAGCCAGGCTGACCGCACTGTACATAAAAAATATTAGCAAAAGAGACATAATCGTGACAATAACATAAAATACATTTATGTAATAAAGAACAGCTGTATAGAGACAGAACAAAAATTATTATATTGCTATTGAGGTGCCATTATTTACGCTCTGATATTTGATGCGACTCTTTCAGTAATTTAATCCAAGTGAAGTGTGCAAACAAAAAATCAACAAAAACAAAAACCATCAACAGAGCTCGGTAGTTCCTTTAAGAAAGCGCTGAGAGTCTTGTATCTGATTTAGCAAAAGAGGGAGCACCCTTATAAGTCTGAAGACTGTAATAGTGGTGTCTCCAGTGGTAGACAATCCTCTATATAAGAAGAACAGTTATAGATTAACCTAGTTACACCTTGTAAACTACAAAGTGTCTTTCTCTGTCAAACTCTGTCTTTCTGCGGCAACGGTTCTCAGCCCGTGGGTCGCGACCCTTTTGCGGGTCGAACGACCCTTACACATGGGTCGCCTAAGACCATCGGAAAACATATATAGTCTACAGTTATGAAGTAGCAACGAAGATAATTTTGTGGTCGGGGGTCGCCCCAACACGAGGAACTGTATTAAAGTTAAAGGGTCGCGGCATCAGGAAGGTTGAGAACCACTGTTCTAAGGGATCTTCAAAGCAAATGTATCGATTTCTATAGCTCTGTAACATGTTCCCGGTCCCGTCAGTTACAACTCACTATGTACTTGTCCGTCAGCTGCCAACTAATGCCCAAAAGTTACAACTCACTATGTACTTGTCCGTCAGCTGCCATCTAATGCCCAATTAAGGAAACGATAAAGCGACCGAGTTACACCACACCATAAAACCCCCGCCACAAACACACAACACAAGCCCTTCACCACAAACCCTACCACAAACCCACACCAGAAACCCCCCACCCCACCACCCCCCACCACAAACAAAGAAACCCTACCACTTTCCTGCGCTCCCCGGCTCATCTCTCAAACATCGTCCAACTCTGAAAAATGATCATGTCCGACACTTTTAAAAACGCCACTCCCGCACTTATCTCAAACTGGGCTCACGCCTATTCATCTTCTGTTTCCGGTTCCAGATACGGCATCGTTCAACCAGCATCCGGGCAGCTCATAATAAATAATACACATAATTGGAGACAACAGCGGGCGAACGTGCAGTGAGAAAAACCAGACGTGAAATGGGTCAGCTGGCAGCAGAAACAAAGTTTAAACACGCACACACACACAGCACACAACTACACAAACGCAATATTTTCTGTATTATAAAAATATATCCATAGATTTTTTTAAAAATAGTATTCATCGCTATTTGCATTGTTGTACTTTCTGCCTACACCAATTCCTTATTGGCTAGCATAAATATTTATATTTATATAAATATATATTGTTTTCATATTTACTCCTTTTTTATATTATAATTTAGTTTTCGACCCCTAACCATAAAATTGACGCTTTTCTCTCCCCAGCCGTTGAGCACACCATTCTATAACTGAACCAACTTTTTTCAACTCTCAACCCTCTCATATATCTTCCAAATCACTCCCTACCGACCCTTTCAGATATATTCCCAAATCAACCCCTACCAACCCACTCGGATCTCTTCCAAATCAAACCTTTCCAACCCTCTGACATATCTTCCCTATCAACCCCTTCCAACCCTCTCACCTAGCCTCCCATTAAACCCTCTCCTCTCATTGTTTTCGTGCACTCACTCTCTGATGATCACTGGTACCTGTAATCACACTCGGCGTGAAGCATGAACCGCATGAACGCTAAGGCGACGTCAACTTCACCGTGTCATCGTCGTGTCGCGGCGGTGGCGCGAATAATTCATCAGTTGCGGCGTGGGAGGAACCACGGCTCATCATCACCAATCAAACTCACGAGGTCACCTGACACACCAGAGCAAGTTTTCCAGAGATGCCAGGACCAATGTGTTCACGATATGCAACGTGACTATGTCTTTGGGGGGAAGCGGGTGAGAGGCAGATGGCGACATAACAATGACAGTATACGATAGGACTACTGAGTGCACAACATGCGAAACGCATATGGCTTTTTTAGGGTTTGGGGGGGGGGGTGAGGCAGGTGGCGATATACACAGGACAATAGTATAGACTTTTACATTATGAACCCCGGATTAAAATCCACTGGAATGCCGGGGTGTTAGGATAAAGGGGGAAAAAAAGGAAAAAAAAAAGGGGGGGGTGCATCTTAGTTGTACGTCAAGTATGTGATAGGTGATGATGGGCCCTTCAGAGGAGGATACTGAGAGGCAGTGAATACTTACACCCGCCTGACGATGAGGCGTAACAGATACGGAAGATACAAGTCTGATAAGTAATGGATACTGACGGCGAACTTAGATGGTGAAAGGTAATGGGGGTTCTGTTAGCCAAAGATATTGAGAGGTAACGAATACCGGACTCTGACGGGAAGGATGGCTAGGGTACATGTATAGAGACTGTCAGTAGGTGATGCGCGGAGGTCATAGATACTATATGGATATTGATGGTGAGATAACGTGAGTCAACAGGAGAGGTTGAAAGAAGCCCGGGGGGGGGGGGGGGGGCTGGGCGAATAATTCATCGAAAGGTTGGCGATAAAAGGTAAGGTATAATTATATCGTTGAAGTGTGTTTTATTCCGATGAGAAATTAAGCCATCTTGATCGATACGTGGATTGAGAAGAAGCGTTTCGTGTATCATATCTATTGTAAAAGTACGCCCCTCTATAGGAAAGACAGCGTATTGACCCAAAAGAAAAGAAAAAAAAAAAAAGACAGGCCGAACGATGCCTTTTCCCAGACACGCCTTAAGATGCCTTTTCCTAGACAGATCTAAAGATGCCTTTTCCCAGACACGCCTTAAGATGCCTTTTCCTAGACAGGTCTAAAGATGCCTTTTCCTAGACACGCCTAAAGATGCCTTTTCCTAGACAGATCTAAAGATGCCTTTCCCAGACACGACTTAAGATGCCTTTTCCCAGACACGCCTTAAGATGCCTTTTCCTAGACAGATCTAAAGATGCCTTTTCCCAGACACGCCTTAAGATGCCTTTTCCTAGACAGGTCTAAAGATGCCTTTTCCCAGACAGGCCTAAAGATGCCTTTTCCCAGACAGGCCTAAAGATGCCTTTTCCCAGACAGGCCTAAAGATGCCTTTCCCTGGACATGCCTAGAGATGTCTTTTCCCACACAGGCCTAAAGATGCCTTTTCCTAGACAGGCCTAAAGATGCCTTTTCCCAGACAGGCCTCAAGATGCCTTTTCCCAGAGAGGCCTTAAGATGCCTTTTCCCAGACAGGCCTAAAGATGCCTTTTTCCAGACAGGCCTATAGATGCCCTTTCCTAGACATGCCTAGAGATGCCTTTTCCCACACAGGCATAAAGATGCTTTTTCCCAGACAGGCCTAAAGATTCCTTTTCCCAGACAGGTCTTAAGATGCCTTTTCTTAGACATGCCTAAAGATGCCTTTTCCCAGACAGGCCTAACGATGCATTTTCCCAGACAGGCCTAAAGATTCCTTTTCCCAGACAGGCCTAGAGATGGCTTTTCACAGACAGGCCTAAAGATGCCTATTTCTGGACCGGTCTAACGATGCCTTTTTACCAGACTGGCCTAAAGATGCCCTTTAGGCCAAATCACAACACACAAAGAAACAAACACGTGTCGAGTCAATCATGCGTGAAATAAATAACATGACAGATGTTACCTGGATTTAAAGAAAGAATGAATTCCATTGAACCATTACCTGGTAGTGCCAGGGAACAATAATGACATTTTTATGTTTATTTATCCACACCACAAACCCCACCACAAGCCCCCACCACAACCCCCAGCACAAACCCACACCACAAGCCCCCACCACAAACCCCCACCACAAACCCCCACCACAAGCCCCCACTAAAATACGCCTAAAATGTAGGGTGCCGGTAATGTACACATGTCAAATGTGTATAAAAAGGGAGGGGGTGCGTCTTACGCGCCCCTGCGTCATATACGCCCGGCCACTACGTTACTATATTTGTTGTGGTGGTGGTCGTTAAGTATAATAGATATTTTATAAAACTTCCGTTATTGTTGATTGATTGATTGATTGATTGTTTGATTGATTGGATATTTATATAGCGCTTGTATCCATGCTACTTTAACATGCTCACTGCGCTCTGGTGTTCCTAAATCCATTTAAAGAAAAAAAGTCTTTAAATGTTTCTTAAATGATTTTTTTTTTATCATTTTCCATTTCCCTCAAAGATTGAGGCAAACTGTTCCGCGAGCGGATTCCTAGACTTATAATCATATTTTTTTTAAAATAAATCAGACACAATATCAGGGTGAGTTAATCACAATTACCACGAGAAAGAAATGCTGAAATACTGCAACACACGGCAGTAATCCGAGGGCTGCATTCACACGTGGTGTTGGCATAATTTTGGGAGGCCGCTGATTAATTTACGGTTTTATTCGGGGGGGGGGGGGGGTACAGCTGTCGGCACACACGGGAAATATGTGGTATTGTAGAACTTTGGAGGTGGCAGGTGGAGTGGCAGGGGGTTTGTGGTAGGGCTCCAAAGGTGGGGAAGGGGAGGAGGGGGCGAGTGGGTAACGCCTTTGATTAGGACTTCCGTCGGCGTCTTTTATCGTGGCTGCTTCCAAAGACGTGGCATCGTGGCGCTAAAGCCGTCGACGAAAGATGAGGAGGTAGATTAAGAGCAAGGCTGTGGAGCAGGAGTCGAGGTGTTGAGGTCAATAAAAATCTACATTTATTCTAAAAGAATCGACTGCAATTTAGAGCCCGAATGAGTATTTGGTGCCATCGCCTGTGTGGTCCATCTTAGCAGGACATAGTGTGATGACCTTTTGGTCTAATATTAGCTGAGCATCATGAAGTTTAGGTCCAATTTTACCTGAACATGATGCAGTTTTGGTCTAATATAAGCTGAACACGATGAAATTTTGGTATTCTTAGCTATTTTGGTGACGCTTCTTATACCTTTATTCTTAGCTAAGCCTTTTGACGATGGCCATTTTTCGGTTTGGATGTAAGGTTAAAACGACCTTAAACCCATTATTTCAACTCCTCTAGTGGGCAGAAGACTCTTCATTAGTAAATGGCGTAATCAAAATTAATGGTTTTGAATGAAATGAAACAAACAAACAAAAAATAAGAAGAAAGAAAACGTGCAATCAATGGGATTAGACGCACAACATTGCTGAACCAACGTATTCAATCTTTGTTAAGCCGACATTATAAATGTGAAGCGGTTTCAAGAAAAAGGTTAAACAATGTTATTAGTATAATTGTAATGATGTTATCGTTTTAACGTGTTACTAGCAATGGCCCGTATGAAATGAAGGGAGCAGATGAAGAGCAATGGCCCGTCTGAAATGAAGGGAGCAGATGAAGAGCAATGGCCCGTCTGAAATGAAGGGAGCAGATGAAGAGCAATGGCCCGTCTGAAATGAAGGGAGCAGATGAAGAGCAATGGCCCGTCTGAAATGAAGGGAGCAGATGAAGAGCAATGGCCCGTCTGAAATGAAGGGAGCAGATGAATTCCCCAATTATTCATTGATGGTATGATCGTTTTTTTGGGCTTCCGATATTTATTTCAAGAAAACGGTTCTGCAACTTTATAAGACACAATATGCACTCTTATTATAAGAAACAATACGCACTCCTATCATAAGAGCAATATGCACTCCTATCATAAGACGCAATACACACTCCTTTTATTAGAAACAATACGCACTCCTATTATAAGACACAATACGCACCTCTATCATAAGACACAATGCGTACTGCTATTATAAGATAAAATACGCACTTTATCATAAGACACAATACGCACTTTATCATAAGACACAATACGCACCTCTATCATAAGACACAATGCGCACTGCTATTTTAAGATAAAATTCGCACCTCCATCATAAGACACAATGCGCACTGCTATTATAAGACACAATGCGCACTGCTATTATAAGACACAATGCGCACTGCTATCATAAGACACAATGCGCACTGCTATTATAAGACACAATGCGCACTGCTATTATAAGACACAATGCGCACTGCTATTATAAGACACAATGCGCACTGCTATTATAAGACACAATGCGCACTGCTATTATAAGACACAATGCGCACTGCTATTATAAGACACAATGCGCACTGCTATTATAAGACACAATGCGCACCTCTATCACAAGACACAATGCGCACTGCTATTATAAGACACAATGCGCACTCATATTACAGTTTATGTAAAGATTTTTTTTTTAAATGTCATTAGCATATAATAATGGTATATTATTTAAGTAATCAACGAGAAACAATAACGATGACTACATTATATATTACCCAAAATATAAAGAAACAAAACATTGATTATGCTATTATAGTTATACGGTACATATCTTATTGTTGAATGTTATATATATATATATATATGCATAGCCTCTAATTTTAACTAGTATTGTAGATATACACCCTTGTTATTTAGTGTAGTGGGGCTATACCTTTTCATTTATTTAAATTGTGTGAAGGATGCCCATTACAAACCACTCTATACATAAGGCTGCTATATATGTGAACATAGGGCTGCTATATATGTGAACATAGGACTGCTATATATGTGAACATAGGGCTGCTATATATGTGAACATAGGGCTGCTATATATGTGAACATAGGGCTGCTATATATGTGAACATAGGGCTGCTATATATGTGAACATAGGGCTGCTATATATGTGAACATAGAGCTGCTATATATGAGAACATAGAGCTGCTATATATGTGTACATAGAGCTGCCATATATGAGAACATAGAGCTGTGATATATATGAACATAGAGCTGCCATATATGAGAACACAGAGCTGCCATGCATGTGAACATAGCGCCCCACCTCCCACCTCGACCTATCCCTTATCCGTTCAGTTGTTCACCTTAAGAAAGGACCGCAGTCGAAACTCTGAACCCGGGGATGGGAGAACTATTTCTAAGCAGGTCAGGCGCCCGTTATGAACAACGTATCTGAAGTGGAAAATTGAGTCGCGCCACTCTTGACAGTGTCAACTACCCGGCACCGCATAGCTCGTAAAAAAACCTCCACAGTCTACTCGTCCAATCACCGAGTTCGGGAGTCGTAAATGCTCTCCGGGCATGAATGGGGTAATCGGATACTTATTTTACGACTCCCGACTGCAGGTATTGGAATCAGGCGCTTGACATCATGCACTTGTGATTTTGTAAATTATTATTAATTGAGCGGACAAAAATATATTAACCAATAACGCGCGTCGGAATTTCTCATGTTAAAAAAAATGGGATGAGTAAAACAAAAATTTACCCTACGCCTTAGACTCCTTCGAGGTTAGTCGAATCCACACAACGGAACCGACCTTCGATTCCGTTTTGAAAGTGGATAGAGATGGTTTCACGTTTGGCAGATCATAGCATACATTTTATTTTCTTATTGTGCGCGCGAAAAGCGGCTATGTGAAACATATAGTTGAAAGAACGATAGCTCATTTTTACATCGAAAGCGGGGTCGTACTTCTAGTAGTTACCTGATGAGCATAGATCAGGAACCCAAAAAACAAACAAACATTTGGTGCGTGGAGAAACGCACACTGAACTTTAGACAAAACAGAGGGCGTATGCTAATTGCGGGAACATGTGCTAATTGCGGGAACATGTGCTAAGTGCGACAACATGTGTTTGCCGTGTTAACGTTGATTATATTATACCGACTTAATACGAGGTACTATTAGTGGGAAAAAAGAAGAAGTTATTGCGTCGACTCCATGGCGTGATTTTTTTTTGGCTTTCGGCGTCCTTTTGATATTAATGCGGATATTACTTCCCCATGACAACACGACAACAGAGTGGACTTTTCTGAAACTAGCCACCAAGGATTCGGTTGCGTCACCTGGACAATGACGAGCTTTCCGACATAGGCCACCGGTGGAGGACAGAAGAAAAGTCAACGAAATATATAGATTTAACATTTATATTTACATTTAGATTTATAAGATCAGATTTATGCCTCAGATCAATGATCAGAAAAGATGATTGAGTACAATGATCAGGTAAGATGTGTGCCTGAATACAATGATAAGACAAGGATTATGCCTGAGTACTATCATAAGATGCCTGAGTACAATGATAAGATTTATGCCTGAGTACAATGATAAGATGCCTGAGTACAATGATAAGATGCCTGAGTACAATGATAAGATGCCTGAGTACAATGATAAGATGCCTGAGTACAAGGATAAGTTAAGATTTATGCCTGAGTACAATGATAAGTTAAGATTTATGCCTGAGTACAATGATAAGTTAAGATTTATGCCTGAGTACAAGGATAAGATAAGATTTATGCCTGAGTACAATGATAAGTTAAGATTTATGCCTGAGTACAAGGATAAGATAAGATTTATGCCTGAGTACAATGATAAGATTTATGCCTGAGTACAATGATAAGATTTATGCCTGAGTACAATGATAAGATAAGATTTATGCCTGAGTACAATGATAAGATAAGATTTATGCCTGAGTACAAGGATAAGATGCCTGAGTACAAGGATAAGATGCCTGAGTACAATGATAAGATGCCTGAGTACAATGATAAGATTTATGCCTGAGTACAATGATAAGATTTATGCCTGAGTACTATCATAAGATGCCTGAGTACAATGATAAGATTTATGTCTGAGTACAAGGATAAGATTTATGCCTGAGTACAATGATAAGATTTATGCCTGAGTACAAGGATAAGATGCCTGAGTACAATGATAAGATTTATGCCTGAGTACAAGGATAAGATGCCTGAGTACAATGATAAGATGCCTGAGTACAATGATAAGATTCCTGAGTACAATGATAAGATAGGATTTATGCCTAAATACAATGATAAGATAAGATTTATGCCTGAGTACAATTAGAAATTGTTCTTTTCATCAAATTTATAACAGTTGTAAAAAATAACCGAATCAGGTGAACACCAACGTGCACGTGGCAAGGAGCGGGTTGAAGTCAAAGATGGTGTCAGTTTTCAAGGCTCAAATGTCAGGGTGAGTGTGACAGATGTACGGGAGGTGACAGGTCAGGGAGACGGGACGACATGTCATCAAGAGGATGAAAGGTCGATGGTATGGTCATGGTGGCAGGTCAAGGGGATGGTGGCAGGTCAAGAGCAGTGAGACAGGTCAGGGAGAAGCTTCATGTCATCAAGAGGGTGAAAGGTCGATAGTATGGTCATGGTGGAAAAACAAAAGGAGGGTCGCGGGTCGAACTTTTTTGTGGTAGGACAAGGTGGTGGCAGGCCAAGGTGATGGTGATGGTGGCTGGTCAAGTTGATGGTGACAGGTCAAAGGGACATGTCAAGGTGGTGGTGGTGGTGGCAGGTCAGGGCGGCAGGTCAGGGTGGCAGATCAGGGCGGCAGGTCAAGGGGAACGTGGCAGGTCAAGAGCAGAGAGACAGGTCAAGGGAGAATCACACATCAAAGGGAAGATGGCAGGTCAAGTGGTAATGGAAGAAAAAGGGGACAAATGCACCGGAGACGAACACCATGCGCCTGAAGATGTCAAAGTGAAAATGAAATTTATAGAATCTAAAATGTTTTGTTTGTTTTTTTTTATTTTGATTTTAAGGAAAATAAGGGGTGGGGGCGGGTGTTAAGGTGGATCGTTTATCCTTGTAAGTGAAAATTCCTATTTGAATTTCCAAGAAATTCAAGAAATTTCCAAGAAATTCAACACTTTGTTCCTGTGCCATAATGACAGTTTAGATGATGTTCCTGAAACAGATGGGAGGAAAGCGGTTTGGTTTGGAGTGAAAAAAACTGGGGGGGGGGCAGAGAGAGAGAGAGGGGGGGGGACACGTTTGGGCGAGGTGATATACATTAAGGAAATCCAAGTTGGCCAGAGGTGTCGGTAGAACAAAGAGCTGATTGATAACCCCCCCCCCCCAACCATAACCCTTTACGCCCCCGTTTCTAACCGAGGGCTATCCCTGACCCTCCAGTGACCCATGGGATAACCGGACACCAAGCTGGTGGTTCTCCTGGTCTATAACGCGGAGCTGGGATGACAGGCACCTATTCATTAGTCACTTTAGATGCTCCCATCTGGACATTGATAGGGGCCATTAACAACACGGGATCACTCCCTTCACATTTAGTTTAGGTCTGTGCCGTGCACATTGTCATTTGATGTCCTTATAATATATTGCGAGCATATGGGAGATAGTTGTTTTTTTTTTTTTCCTTGTGAAATCTTTTAGATCCAAATTTTTCAAAAAAACTATTATCATCATTAAATTAAGTCTAACACTATTGGGTACAAAGTTTTCTAAAACAGAGTGGTTTCCAATCCATGTTTACTTAGCGAAACCATTGCAACCACAAATGATATGAAAGCGGATCCGTTATGAACCAATGCATTTGCTCTTATCTCTCTTAAAATAGATGGGGTTTTCCCCCTACGTGGTCCTACCCCCATATAATTAAACGTTTTCTTAGTTTGCGGGCTAAAAGATATGTTTTAGATATATTTTAGAGACAGTAAATATGGCGGAAAAAATACTAAAAAAGATATTTAAGACGGTAATATGTTTCATAGTGGACGATGAATGGGTTTTCGAAAATGAGAATTATTCGGCCAGCGCTTCCAGAATGCTGTTCCTAATCTGTCACGGGTCAAATAAAAAAAAAAATGTTTTTTTAAAAAAGATGCCCAAGTGAAGCAGAAGACCGGTCTGGGCGCGTCAGAGTTCGGACATGGTCAGATGAGCTAGAAACTGATGGATGGTTAACGGAGCTGGTCACTTAGGATTGATGTCTGGTTCGCCAGACGAATCTTTTTTTTTTTGTTTTTGTTGTTGGGTCGACGTCAGCGGACCACGTTAACATTTTTTTAGGCACATGAGGAAACAAAAACTCACTGCTAAGAGGAGACCAAACTCAAGATACGTGATGATATAGACAGGGTGGGCCATTTGCTAACTGCGTGTGTGTGGGGTGTGTGTGGGGGTCAGCTTATTCTCGGGGACACAAAAACTTGTGGGGGAAAAAAAACGAGTTTCTTATTTTTAAAATATTAATGGCAAGGTGGGGTTCGTGGGGCAAGGAGATAAGCATACGTGGGACACGAGCAAAACAGAATGAGACCCGCTTATTTAGACGGCTCGTGGCTCTGAGTGTGCAAGAAAAATCACTATAGGGAATCTCGTGCTGATGTGGGTTGCGTCTTTCATTTAACCAACAGTCATGTTTCCAACACTCTTATGCTTGCTTGCTGCATGCAACAAGGAACTGAAGGAGTGTTGACGTCACCAAGTCTAAAAAAAATGGCGACCGGGCAGCCTCGTTTAGGGAGAATGAAACTTTGCTTTCTGTTCCACGTAAAAAGCTAGAATCACAAACCGTGCACACATCTGTGTTGATAAGCTATGATGGTTTATTTGTTTGAATTCATGCTTTACCTTTGCGCATTTTTTGTCAAGAAACGTTACACGCACTCTCAGTCGGTGGCATGGCACATACCGTTGTTTGTTTAATGGCCTTAGAGCTGAATAATTTCCTTCAATACAAGAATGCAGTTTGGCGCGGGGGGGGGGGGGGGCTGGGTTAGGGGATGTTGTTATGATAATGTTATCGCAAGAGGTAATTTTTCGAGAAATGTAAAGTTTCAAGTAAAGTTTCAAAAGGGCGTGTTGTTGGTCAGTTGAATGTAATGTACCCCCACCCCTCCACCCCCAGTTTAACGCATTATCCCCATGTTGAGCATGGTTTATCCGTGTTCACAGCATTGAGGCAAGCGATTTGCACCCCGAACTGAACATGTACCCAAGTCGAAACGCTGTACCCGGGTTGAAAAGTTGTACCCAGTCAAAAATATGTGCACAAGTTAAAAAGTTGTACCCAGTCAAAAAGTTGTACCCCAGTCAAAAAGTTGTACCCCAGTCAAAAAGTTGTACCCCAGTCAAAAAGTTGTACCCCAGTCAAAAAGTTGTACCACAGTCAAAAAGTTGTACCACAGTCAAAAAGTTGTACCACAGTCAAAAAGTTGTACCACAGTCAAAAAGTTGTACCACAGTCAAAAAGTTGTACCCGATTCGAAAAATGTCACCAGGTTCAACATATAACGGCGTAAACCATGCGCCCGAATTGATGATGTCATGGCGGAGAGGAACATGTGCCCTGTTTGAGCTATGCTGTACCAGAGGAACATGTGCCCTGTTTGAGCTATGCTGTACCAGAGGAACATGTGCTCTGTTTGAGCTATGCTGTACCAGAGGAACATGTGCTCTGTTTGAGCTATGCTATACCAGAGGAACATGTGCCCTGTCTGAGCTATGCTGTACCAGAGGAACATGTGTCCTGTTTGAGTTATGCTGTACCAGAGGAACATGTTCCCTGTTTGAGCTATGCTGTACCAGAGGAACATGTGCCCTGTTTGAGCTATGCTGTACCAGAGGAACATGTGCCCTGTTTGAGCTATGCTGTACCAGATGAACATGTGCCCTGTTTGAGCTATGCTGTACCAGAGGAACATGTGCCCTGTTTGAGCTATGCTGTACCAGAGCAATGCAAGCAGTTTGTGAGTTAAACATGGCCGGTTTGTTGACACTGAAACGTATGCCGGGCAGTTCGTGCCGCAGTGCAAATCCAAAAGTTCGAGAGCGATCACAGACTCGAAGTAACTCTAGACACGGCAGTCAATAGCACTCAATCATCTCCATTGCAACCCCACCCTCTCTTCAACCTTTCATAACAGACAACCAGTTAAGAAACGAACAGGAGAAGAAGAAAAAAAAAAGAGGGGGTGAATAATTAAGAACATAATAATAATAAGGAACACGTTACTTTTAGAAGCAGAACAATTGGTTTCCTTTAAAGGTGTTGCAATTGGTTTCATTTAAAGGTGGAGCAATTGTCCGACTCGTGCTCAAACAAACCGCCTCTCCGTGAAAGGATTGTCTGTTTAAACGGGTGGGGACTCCCGTTGAACAACGAGGCTGCGGTGAGGGTTTCTGTAGATGGTCCATGTTCTCGGGGGGATTAAACCGTTGGTGATAACTCGCTTCATCTGAGACATTCCGACGAAAAGTAAATAAACTCAATCTCGTCATGTACACGGGCCGGCTACCCCCCCCCCCCCCGGGCGTGCTGACGAATACCGAGTCTCCGAATGGAAGTCATACCCCCGTGTAGACACTGACGGTGTACCAGGATTATCCTACAAAATGACCCGCAATGGATCCACGCCATTGACGACAAAAAAAAAGGAAGTGTCGGGGGATTTCTCGTTTAATTACAACCGGTGCCATTTTGTTAAGGGATCAGTAACTGCATTTCAAGCAGGGGTCTTAACCACGCTTAATAGGCGAGTGGTGGCCATGAAGTGTCCCCTGTCGTCGCATAAAATGCCATCGTCTCTATATTTGCACGCTGCAAATAGAGCTTTTACAAACCGAAGTGACTTTGATACCAAGAGAGAGGTGCATTGTGTGCATGCACTGTCTTACACTGACTCAACTGGGCGATATATATTTTTTTTGCGAAGCTGCCGCGGTTCAACTTTTTGGACAGGGCACATGCCAAATCGACTGTGGGCCACCTGCCATTTTTGTTTCTGTATTCAAGAGCTCTTCAAAAATGTGGCTATCATGTTCCTCTTGCTGGCCTCTCGAATACTATACATTGCAGCCGAGTGTTTATTTTTAAATCGTTTTTTTAAATTGCTGTTTGTTCGCTGAAGAAGGCTTCTTGTCGACACGTTCATTGTTTTGTTGTATTCCCCCCTCCCCCCTCCTCAGTTATCCCATACTTCGTTTCGTTTATTCAGTTCTCCAATATTCCAAATATCAGATGACAGCTAATGTTAATCATCATCATCGCCTGTCGTCCCGTCTGGGCATAGGCCACAGACAGGATGAACCTAAACGAGAACTATCCATAAAGTCAATAAAGATAACTGTGAGGAGGAGGGGGGATGGGAGCTATTGTTAAAAAGCGTCTTTAACAACTATTTTAAAAAAATAAATTATTTCTTTCTTTTTCATTTTGAATGCTGAAATATTCCCGCTGATTGTAGATTGTTTTTTCAAGGACTTGCTCCTGGGACTCGCTTCTCACTTCCACACACTCACAGCAGAGTCAACACTTTATAAAAAAAAATAGTCATTGCTGCCGAGTCGCCCTTATAAGCTCCCCTACCTAATGTTAACAAGGAAACGAAGTCGTCTACCTTTAAGTAAGGGGACGGTTCGCTCCGTCGCTAACGCTGGTCGCCACTGCCGGCACGCCGAGGCAATTCGCCAGCCAATCTGTCGCAATTCGAGCCCCAATTCAGATTACCATGAAAAGCGGTCCCCGGCGTTTGTGGCGATGTTGACTCGGAGCTTACCGACAGAGAGACTGGACCAACGGTGTAATCCCAGGGCAAACGTCTGCTCGAGGACTCGGGTTTCGTATCCAGGCTTGTCCCTAGGGGTTTGCTACAGGTGGGAATTACCCAGTGTGTGAACAGCGAGTCTCTCAACTTGACCAAAAATTTTTTAGCTTTGACAAATCTCAGTTACAATATGTTAATTATATGCAGAAACATGGAGGTAAGACGAGAGAACAAACAAGTAC
The DNA here is from genome assembly GCA_964017045.1 of Omphiscola glabra. NCBI lineage: Eukaryota > Metazoa > Mollusca > Gastropoda > Lymnaeidae > Omphiscola > Omphiscola glabra. The sequence continues at coordinate 6,314,947 of OZ024807.1, read as the reverse complement.
AAAGAGTTGAACTAAGCTTTAAGGTTTTTGTTGTGGTCGATGCTATCTGTCCATCGCTTTCAACCATCTAAACTATAGTATATTTCACTGCTGACGAGAGAGAGCGAGAGAGAGAGTGGGCAGCAAAGATTTTGGCACGATCCGGGTGGCACCAGCCCCTAGTTACGCCACTTATTTATGTATTTTCTAAACTACTTTAGTTCACTATCACTTTGCAGTTCGCTCGGACACTGCCATAAGATTCGAGTCTTCCTTCCCTTCTCTATTTGTAATGTTCTGTTCGGGCACGAAGGCTTCTTGGCGACACTGCTTATGTCCCTCTCGCTGCCACACGTAAGTTAAGCGTAGCCACGCTTTCGAACATAAGTAGCTCTAGCTCTTGGAGTATAACCACTATGGATTCAAGGCTGTTTAGATATAACCACTAGTCTATGCATTTTAGGCTATTAAACTATAACCGCTATTTATCCTAGGATATAACCACTAGTCTATGCATTTTAGGCTATTAAACTATAACCGCTATTTATCCTAGGATATAACCACTAGTCTATGCATTTTAGGCTATTAAACTATAACCGCTATTTATCCTAGGCTATTTAAAATTAAATATTTCACCAATCATGGAAAGGAAACAAAGATTCTATTTTAAGCATTTCTTAGAACACATTTTGTTTAAAAATATCCGTCTTCGGCGGCTAACCTCTTGTCCCACACATCAAACCTAATGCATATGTTCATCTGCACAGACTCCATAAATATTTGTGTGTGTGTGTGTGTAATGTTCGGTCTTACCCAGGCATGGATTCGTTGACAGCAATTTCACCCGCTTCACTTCCAGTTAATTATCCCCCCCCCCGCCCCGCTTTTTGCCACCAACAAGAGGAAGTGCCTGATTTACCGGATCTTGTACTTCCGGTGAGCGTGACATGCGCTATATTATTATTTTTATTATTTTAAGCTAACAGAAATTATGATCACTCAAAAAATCCAGAATAAAGTTGAGCAACTTGGCGCCCCGACGTTAACCCGACTCTGGAATAGAGCATCATGCCAGAGAGTTGCTCTCTGTACAAGACTAACACTACACGTTAACATTCATTCTATTATTTATTGTTACTAAACTCTATGTTGTTTTAGAAGCTTCAGTGTCAGATTAGGTTCGTCCCGAGAATCGGACCGCTACTGTCAAGATTAAGTTGGTCCTGAGAATCAGACCGCTACTGTCAAGATTAGGTTGGTCTTGAGAATCAGACCACTACTGTCAAGATTAGGTTCGTCCTGAGAATCAGACCGCTACTGTCAAGATTAAGTTCGTCCCGAGAATCAGACCGCTACTGTCAAGATTAAGTTGGTCCTGAGAATCAGACCGCTACTGTCAAGATTAAGTTGGTCCTGAGAATCAGACCGCTACTGTCAAGATTAAGTTGGTCCTGAGAATCAGACCGCTACTGTCAAGATTAAGTTGGTCCTGAGAATCAGACCGCTACTGTCAAGATTGAGTTCGTCCTGAGAATCAGACCGCTACTGTCAGATTGAGTTCGTCCTGACAATCAGACTGCTACTGTCAGACTAAGTCTGTCCTGACAATCAGACTGCTGCTGTCAAACACGCAACGCTCCTGATCAACCCCGCACCCACTCACCCTTGTCCAACCCTTAAACTGCAATGACGCGTTTCCGCTTTGGTTCCCATTCCGCCCTTGCACAAGTTTTGATAAGCCTAATCTATTTTTTTTTAAAAATCCGAATGCCTGCAAGTAAATGAATTTAAAGCGTGAATATTTGGATATCTTAAAACGAAATGGCTATAGGTTTTACTAAAATAAACTACCACAAATGACATCCGGACAGCATTAAGCTTAATGGTACCCGGGTGCGAATGGCGGCGCAGCGTGTCCGGATCCATTTTGACTAATGCTATTCGGATGTCATTTGTAGTAGTTTATTTTAGTTAAAATGAAGAATTAAGATTACAAACGTAGAGTACATTCAATTATCTTTCATTTGATACATTATTTGGTCTTACAAACTCAACAATAGTATTTTAAATAGTTTTTTATCCCAACCTCTCAATTCTGGTACCCGTGTACCTATAGGTGCAGCGATCTTAAAACACAAACGTTTACTGTTCAATGAAATATCGAGAAAATTTATCCATATTATATATATATATATATATATATATATATATATATATATATATGAAGATGACTCCGGTTCACATATATGAAGTACAAGTCACAGAACCGTCTCTCAAAATTGTAAGCTTCTTAACAGCCGGGGTACTCCATTGGTCTCAAACAAAGTTAGTATTATCTTTATGTCCATACTATTCATAGTACCGAGTTCAAAGTTCAGTGTAGGGCGATGCGGTTAAAATTGACACAAGAAATAAACGCTAAAATTGTATTTTTCAAAAAAAAAAAAAAAAAAAAAAGATTAAAGTTTCTACACGTATCTTACTGTATGTATTAAAACTCGTGCTGAGGCCCCTTTCAGAGCGACATGTTTTGCCGTCGACTCCAAGCTTAAAACTCCAAAAGCGATTATTCCACACAGGGCCGACCCTAACAATTGCGGGGCCCTATGCGACACGGATTGCGCGGGTCCCATTCTGGGTAGAGGATAAGGATAATAAGTGAAAATTAAGATTTTGCATTAGAAAATAAATTCGGGGCGGGGCCTATGAAAGTGCTGCGGCCGCATAGGTTGCAGTGGCCTAAGGCCGGCCCTGATTCCACTGATTCGATCCAACTGAACGGACCGGAAGAATTACCACGTTTGAGTTCACCCACAAGAGCTCCCGGCCTCAAAACGTTTCAGAAGCGCTGCAACATCCGTTAATTTTTAAATATTTTTTTCATTTATTTAAAAGCAAACACAGTTAGAGTCTTTTCGCTCTCGAGGCGCCATTTAATTTTTTTTTTCCTTACTAAAAGATGCAGTCGTTAGGGGCAGTAACTCTTTCATCTTTTCCACTTCCTTTTCATCCCGCGGTGACGGGTAATTGAAGACGAACGTGAGCCTGAATTCGCCGTGAGTACATCCCCCCTGGATCCCATGAGTACATCCCCCCCGGATCTCATGAGCTTGTACATCAACGCCCTTAAAATCTCTACCCGTGCCCCCCCCCCCCCTTGCCCTTTTCTTCCGTGAGAAAAAAGATCTGCTTTAAAAAAACATAAACAGATAATTTAGTTTTTTCTTTGAAAAAAATCTAACCATTGTTGACTATTACTTAAAGTAAAGATATTCATATTTGAACTAAAATAATGATGGTCTAAACTTCCATGACAGAAACAAAAAAACAAGAGACTCAATGTGAGCTGCCGCTGGTGTTAAAGAGTTCTTCATGGTTCTCACATTTTTTCAAAACTAAATTCCTTACTTTTTCCCAACTTTTTCCCAACTGAAAAATGAAAATTCCTGACTATATAAAATGCGGCTTTATCGACATTATTGCGACCGATTTTCAAGCTTTTTTCATTAAAAATTTAATAGCCTAATGCCTAATGATAAAATTTCCGAGCCTACCACCCCCCCCCCCCCCAAAAAAAAATATTATATAATATTAATAGCCTATATTGATTTCCTTTGATATTTCAAGAGTCATTATCAGTTTATTTATTGTTGAAACTGTTCAATGCATATGGTTGTACAAGGTCAAACTGTTCAATGCATATGGTTGTACAAGGTCAAACTGTTCAATGCATATGGTTGTACAAGGTCAAACTGTTCAATGCATATGGTTGTACAAGGTCAAACTGTTCAATGCATATGGTTGTACAAGGTCAAACTGTTCAATGCATATGGTTGTACAAGGTCAAATTGATAAACATTCAACACCTGGATGTAACTTGTAAATCTTCAAAGTAAAAAACAGAGAAAATTGAATTAATTAATAACTTTTTAATACTTCACAACATTAACTTTAGTTTCAAAAGATTTCTTATTTATTTATTAGTGGTTTTAAAACTTAAAACCAGAAAAGAATTAAAACAATAGTTTTTTTTCTTTATTTCTTTAAAAATTATTTTGTTTTATTTTCACTTTAATTTTTATCACATATGTTGTTCGAGTTTTTCGAAATGTGTAAAAAAAATCTTCCTCCTATTAATAATATCCCAAGGTTTTGCCTGATTTTCAAAATTATTCCACTTTTTTTTTCTATTGGGGGTCTGTAATTCCCAAGATCTTGGGAAATTTCCCAAGGTGTTGTAGCCCAACGATTTCAACGCATGCGCAGATAAATCGAAACTAATACAGTAAAATGCAGTCGATAAATGTCCATGGAGGCATAATTGAAGCGATTCACATATTTATTTATTTGTTTAAAATGGTGAATTAAAAAATTCCCGACTATCCTGAAAATTTCCTTACTAGAATGCTCAATTTCCCGATTTTCACGACCGGGAAAAAAATTGAAGGAAATCACGACTATTTCCCGTTTTCCCGACTGTGTGAGGACCCTGGTTCTTGGTTTATGAAACCCAGTCTTTGCTCATGAAACCCAGGCTTTGGCTCATGAAACCAGTATTTGGCTCATGCAACCCAGTCTTTGGCTCATGCAACCAGTATTTGGCTCATGCAACCCAGTCTTTGGCATATACAACCCAGTCTTTGGATCTTTGGCTCATGAAACCCAGTCTTTGGATCTTTGGCTCATGAAACCCAGTCTTTGGATCTTTGGCTCATGAAACCCAGTCTTTGGATCTTTGGCTCATGAAACCCAGTCTTTGGATCTTTGGCTCATGAAACCCAGTCTTTGGATCTTTGGCTCATGAAACCCAGTCTTTGAGTCAATTTTTGACGCAGTCTTTTGCATAATTGAACAAAAAAGGGAAAGGAGCCAAACAAAACAAAAATGGCGTAATATAACAAAACTCTGATTGTTAGATTGGCGCAAACATGCAAATAATATTCTCATTAAATACATAATGTATGGGATAAAATGGAAATTACCACTTGTTGAAGTTTAACTAAATAAAGAAACGTTAAATCTTAAAGTGTAGGCCTAGCCTAGGATCTGTTAAAGTAGAAGTAAAATAGCGTAAGATCAGTGGAGTAGGAAGTATAGCCTAAGATCAGTTGAAGTAGATGTCTAGCCTAAAGGCTAGGAAACATGACGAAGTTTCAAACTAGTTTTATCAACATCATGTTGAACACAATCGTAATAATATACATATTTTTTAAAAATTAAAAATTGTTTAAAAAAAACAATGTTTTCTATAAAAAAAAATTAAAAAAACAAGAACTGGCCATTACAATATGATCACGATAATCCTTTCAAAAAAATTAATATAAACCAGCAACGAGATCTCTTTCTCAAAGGTCTTACGCGATGTTTTTATTTTCGCCTTTCTGTGGTATACAGGAAAACGCTTAAGTGAAAATACTGTTTTAACTTAAGTAATATCAAATTACAATTTTTGAGTCACGCCCAAGATGATAAAACCAAAGGGTAATTTGTTGTTGGACCACGGGGTTTAGGGGCGAGACGAAGAACTGTCAAAAGGGCGTCATCAACTGAAGAAAAGAAAGGTACTCCAACAATTAGCCATTTCGATAAGCGGGATTCGGTGTCCAGAAATGGCCGCGCCGCTGACAGATCGCGTGACGTTGTCACCACCCAGTCACCGTCGAGTTCGCGCTCTAGACATGCGCCGAGAAAAACGACTTCCGGTCGCCATTTCAAACGCCCGTCCATTCATGGGGCCCGGGCCTCATCACGCACGAGCACCACGGTGGATCTATCCACTTATCAAAATCGTGGCCGGTTATTTTTTTCCCCTTTTTTACCCCTCCTTTATTATTAAATAAAACTTAAGGATGTACAGAACGGGAAATGCATGAAAGTTGAACAAGGTACACTTAAATTTTTTTTTGGTAAAGAAGCAAAAATTCAGGGCAACAATCTATCATTCTGACAGTCGTAACCATTCCCCCACTATAACTGAGTTAAGCAAGATTAAAGAACTACCCGGATTTCAACATTATGCGTCAATTTAGATTTTTTTGTTTGTTTGTTGTTGTTTTTTAATTCGAGACGGGAGTGAGGGTGAAACACGCAAAGGAAAAGATAACACATTTCTCGCCACGGAAATATCCAAATAGCTTTATGACATTTATATTTCATCGAAACATACACCCCCCACACACTCCCCACCCGCCCACAACAAACACACACAATTTTAAAAAAAAAGGGTTTTCTCTAAACATTTCGAAAGAATGTCTCTTTTAAAAAGAAATCTTTTCGGCGTACATGTTTCTATCGTCCTAATTTAAAATTAGATTTATTTTCATGTGTGCAAACGTTCTATCTTGAGTTGAGACAAGTTCTAGCGTGAGTTGAGACAAGTTCTATAGTGAGTTGAAACAAGTTCTATCGTGAGTTGAGACAAGTTCTATCGTGAGTTGAGACAAGTTCCATGGTGAGTTGAGACAAGTACACGCAACTTGAAAGCCCAGATTTTAAAGCACGATTCCACCCCCACCCCCACAACCCCACGCCCCCCCCCCAAACACCCACATTCTTTCTTCTAAAATGAGTATACACTTTCGCTGAAGCCTGTTCAGCAATTCCCAACCAATCACTATGTTTAGTTTTGGGCTTTGGTTTTCTCAGCGTATCCGGGGGCGCCCCTCGCCTCGCCGTTTAATATCATCTTCCCCCGCGGCCTCCCTAACGTCTTCTAAACGAGCTCCCTGGTTTATCTTAGAGACGCGAGAGTCAAGGTAATAGTTTCATAATAGACTGCTTGCATCGGGAGCTGTCGGAAATGTACTTGCCATCTTGTTCTGGTGGAACACAATTTACCCTCTGTCGTTATAACAATCTTTTCTCCCCCTCTCTCTCTATCTCTCTCTCTCCCCCCTCTCTTTCCCTCTCTCTCCATATCTCCCTATCTCTCCCTCTTTCTCTCTCCCTACCTCTCCCCACTCTCTCTCTCTCCTCTCTCTCTCTTCCTCCCTCTCTCTCTCCCTCCTTCTCTCTCTCTCCCATTATTTCTCTCCCCCATACCTTTCTGCGTCAAATATGAGTGTTGCCCTCCGTCTGCCTCTTACTCTTTCACCGCCTCTTCCTCAATGCGAATATATTTTAATACATGGAAATATCTTGGCATCCGTCCGGCACAATCGCAATGTACCCAGATAGACGTATAGCTCTAATGTATTCAACAAGGTTGTAGTGAAACGGCTAAAAAGAAGTTGAACATATTTACAGTTATAATGTGATTTACAATGCGGGACATATCCGGGATAGTGTCCGTTTTTTAGAAGAGGATTTAGGGAGAGACGCATAGAGACACAGGGAGAGAGACAGAGAAAGAGACATACATAGAGATACAGAGAGAGACAGATCGAGAGACATATTCATGGCAGAGAGAGCGAGAGACAGGGAGACACAGAGAGAAAGGAAGAACAACGGAGAAAAAGATAGAGGCACAGAGAGACAGACAAAAAAGAGGGGTGGGGCAGAAACAGAGACAGCGAGACAAAGAGTGAGAGAGACAGAAAGAGACAGTGAGAGACTGACACATACAGAGAGAGAGAAAAAGACACAGAGTAAGAGAGAAACACAGAAAGAAAGACAGAGAAAGAGACAGAACATAAGAAAGAGAGAGTGACAGAGAGAAAGAGAGAGAGAGAGAGAGGAGGGGGGACAGAGAGAGATAGGGGGGCTGGGAATCGAATAGAAAAGTGCAAATGTGAATATTTCGAATGCAATGAAGCTGGAACAGAGTTTTAATATTTTTCTTTTCCTTCTTGTAACAACAACAAAAAGGAAAGAAAATCCACACAACAAAGCTTCGCCCCAATCCACGAGACGGGACTCAAAAAGTTGCTCCTAGTCGTGATGGCACCAAGGATTTGTCGGCTGATATCCAATGAGACGAGGCGAGGCTTAAGAGCTGCATCCCAGGTCTAGCGGCGCTCACATTCCCGCCTTTTGATCGGGTATATAATTACCAGTACCATAATCCGGTAACACAACCTACAGGTTTGAATAATCAGGGAAAAGAAGGAAAGAAGAAAGAAAAGAAGAAAAAAACAGCAACAGAGAATCCATTTTGTGGAGAGAATCGGACTTTCGTTTACGACTCCGACTACGTGTATTTACTCCGGTATTGAACACAGCGTAGGTCTGTTCGTCCCGCCACGGATGTTAAGCTCGATACCAAAGGAAGGTTGAACACATTTTGCCTAGTCGTGGCTATATGTTATGCCAGTAGTCGATTTTCGAATTTCGTGACATCTTCTCTCGTGACTACTCCAGTAGTCGACTACGGCTTGAGACTTGACGTCATCCAGGCTAATTTTTTTTTTTTACGAGCAATACATTATGCTTGCGTCTTTTGCTAATTCTCAAAACAAACCCGGTTGCCAATTTCGGCTAATAGTTTCCTGGGGTCACACGTAGTCGGCTTCTGAAACAACTGCGGTGCTGCTCGCGCTTCGCGGTCCGTGAATGTACATCATGACCCCCTGTTTGTATCCACAAAGGGCGTAGGATTTATTTGATAGAAGGGAAACACCACCGTCCATCAATACACCCCTGTACACAAGGTGCCTGCAATTAGTGGAGTTGCAAACTGCGGGGGCTGGTGGTGTAGCGGCCAAAGTGGTCGGAAAGCGAGACGGTCTCCCCAAACGTTTACGGGCGACGTATCGGGTTAGGGTAAAAACGACAGATGTTTGCACAGAGGTGATAGGTCATTCTAAGGTCAGAAACACGATGACGTCAAGGTACCACGTGTTATGACGCGTTTTATTTGTAAACACCAGGCAGTCTCGCGTTTTCAAATGCACTTTTCGGTAGAGGGATGATTTCACGAGTCTGTATTTTTTTTCTTCTCCAGGATACAATCGTGGGAGGATTCGAACCTCTCACCGCGCCCTCGCTTCAGTTGAAAGCATTGGCGCAACTTTTGTTCCCACGACCTAATGCATTTTAATTTCAGATCAATAACGAAATCGAAGACTTTTAAGCTTACGATATTCATCATCATCACCAAGTCCCTTAGTCCTTGGACCGTTGGGGCGCCACAGATGACATGAAAACTATCCTTCTCCATTCCTCTCTGTCTTCTGCACTACGCATAGCATCGCCTAGTTTTAGTCCCGTCCACTCTTTGATGTTATCTTCCCATCTTTTTCTCTGTCTTCCTCTTCTTCTCCCTCCTCTAGTTGTGCCCTGCTTGATATTGCGCATATCAAAGATTTCCAGGAAAAAGGTTTTAAGAACACTCTTCTACTTTAGACCTGTTGAAAAGCCGGTTTTTGCACAGTGAATTAGTAATTAAACCTTAGAGTTTGTCAGAATTCGTAGGTACGGGAGCTCTTTCGAATGGTAACCTGGACTCGTTAACGTTTAGAATATTGCCAAGATCCTTACAATAGGTTTCAATAAAGTTTGAAATTATTCAATCATGTCCACACGTTCCATGATTTTTTTTTTTTTTTAAACAAACTTATTTTGCAACAAATAAACAAACAACTTGAGGAACTCCACCGCTCCAACATACTGTAAATATTAAATGAATTTAATGCTCTCAACCGCTCCGACACACTGTAAATATTAAATGAATTTAATGCTCTCAACCGCTCCGACATACTGTAAATATTAAATGAATTTAATGCTCTCAACCGCTCCGACATACTGTAAATATTAAATGAATTAAATGCTCTCACCAGCTCCGACATACTGTAAATATTAGAAATAAAGTAAATATTTAAATCAGTTTACTGCTATTTACCAGAAGTTGTTTTTTTTGTTTTTCGGGTTCCCCAAAAATTCGCTCTCGTGATAGCGTAAGTGTGCTGATAAAGATGACATGGGATCTCTGATTGAATTATCACTAACCCAAGCGTATGGTTTGTGTTTTTTAAGATGGATGGTGCACTTGGATATGTTCATTTACTGCTCTTAGCGTAAACCTTTAAAGTGGGACTGAAAGGAGGTAATTCCATTGTTTCATTAGGACTGAAGGGCGGTCATTTCACTGTTTCAGTGGGACTGAAGGGAGGTAATTTCACTGTTTTAGTGGGACTGAAGGGAGGTAATTTCACTGTTTCAGTGGGGACTGAAGGGAGGTAATTTCACTGTTTCAGTGGGACTGATGGGAGGTAATTTCACTGTTTCAGTAGGACTGAAGGGAGGTAATTTCACTGTTTCAATAGGACTGAAGGGAGGTAATTTCACTGTTTCAGTAGGACTGAAGGGAGGTAATTTCACTGTTTCAGTGGGACTGATGGGAGGTAATTTCACTGTTTCAATAGGACTGAAGGGAGGTAATTTCACTGTTTCAGTAGGACTGAAGGGAGGTAATTTCACTGTTTCAGTAGGACTGAATGGAGGTAATTTCACTGTTTCAGTAGGACTGAAGGGACGTGATTTCACTGTTTCAGTAGGACTGAAGGGAGGTAATTTCACTGTTTTAGTGGGACTGAAGGGAGGTAATTTCACTGTTTCAGTGGGACCGATGGGAGGTAATTTCAATTTCAGTGGGACTGAGGGAGGTAATTTCACTGTTTCAGTGGGACTCGCACGGGAGGTAATTTCAGTTTCAGTGGGACTGAAGGGAGGTAATTTCAATGTTTCAGTAGGTCTAAAGGGAGGTAATTTCCCCGTTTCAGTGGAACTGAAGGGAGGTATTTCATGGTTTCGACTGAGTTACTAAAGGGGCCCAGCTTCATAATTGCTGATCCTCATGAGGTTGGCTGGCATTGGAAAAATAGCTTCCCAACTCTGACGACCAGAGGAAGCCTATGAATTTACATCGTTGCCTGCCCTGTTCAAGACACCACTTTATTTCCCTGATGTAGATAACCCTTCATTGTACTGTTTTAGACAACATTTCATTTCACTGCTGTAATCACCATTTCATTTTTACTGTAGACACCACCTTCGTTAACCTATAGTAGAACCACTTCATTGCTCTGTTCACAGAAATACAGACTCACAGCTCTATCTGTATTCTCCCAGTAATACGAAGATGACACATTTTCATGTCTCAAACCCGTAAAGTTTCATCACCTGCAAGGCAACCAACTTCCCAAGGGGAGCCGCAATGTTTGGCGCGAGCAGGGGGAAATAAGCTGGAATGGGAGAGAAATATCTGTACGAGTGGATGTCGGGTACAATATTGTGACATTAACCCGAGAAATGTGTGGCTATAATCATGCGCACTTGACTCGCTTTGAAATTCCCGAACGCACGTTTTTTTTTCTTCATCTTTTCCGTCCTCGACCGGTGCGGAAGTTTTGGGGGCGTGAGGTATGATAGAAGACGCTATCTTTGGCTACAAGTATACACCATCGACATCTTGGACCGGGCTCAGTCTAGCGCAGCGGTTCTCAATCTGTGGGTCGCGACCCCTTTGGGGGTCGCACGAGCGTTTTCCAGGGGTCGCCTAAGACCATCTGAAAAAACATAATATGCTCTACAGTTATGAAGTAGAACGGAAATAATTTTGTGGCTGGGGGTCGCCACAACATTATGAACTGTCGCGACTATAGGAAGGTTGAGAACCGCTGGTCTAGCGAGTAGCATACAAACGGATGTTACAGAGGGTTACGTGTGTGCTGCATGTGCAGAGCAATGATTGATTCAATACCCGTGGTATGGGTGTAGACAGGAGGTTCTCAACTTTTGTAAGTCTCAACGTTATTTATGCCAGCTTCGTGGGTACCAATCTACGGTTTTGTTACATATGTGCATGGAAAAAGTATATATGAGGTGTTTGTAGAGATTCTGTGCAGACCAATTCCATCACAACCCCCCACCCCCCTTTTTTTTTTATTTTCACCCCCCCCCCCTTTTTCTTCTCGGTTACGATTTTGGGCGATGTCATGGTTTGAAAACGGACAGGCTTGGAGTTATTCGAAGAGGGTCAGAACTCCAACTTCGGAAAAGCATGTGTCCGCCTTCAGACAAAGAACACGCCCAAAATCAGACGATGAACATGTCCGACTTTATGGAAAAGAACATGTCCGACTTCAAAGAACATGTCCGACTTCAAAGAACATGTCCGACTTCAAATAACATGTCCGACTTCAAAGAACATGTCCGACTTCAAAGAACATGTCCGAATTCCAATGTGAATTAACACACACACACAAACACACACAAAAACCAGTCAGATATTTGTTTAATTATCATTTTTTTTTATTAATTAAGGTGGAGATTTGGGATTTATTTCAGAATGGGGGTTTCAGTATAAATGATTGGGGTCAAGTCGTTATTTATTATATCTGCATTTTATATACATTTATAAATATTTTATATAAAGTGTATATATATTTTCGAACATTCATAAACAGAAATATACAAATAATCGAGCGCCATCCACCATGAAGACGAATTTCAAAGGTCACGCAAATAAAAATAAAATATTTTTTTTTTCTAAAAAAAAGTATGCCATTAAGACTAACACATAGTTTATAAGCAAGTCTCGCTTTTTTGGGGGGAGAGACTCGGCGACGAGCAGGGTGTACGCTGCTGGAAGGGTCATAGGTCACGCGGCAGATAGATCATCGGGTCTCCAACTCACCCTTAATTCGTTTCGGCCGATGATCACTCTCAAGAGTTCTTCTCTCCACCGTGTTCAACATCTGCACCAGGGCCGACAAAGAAGGGCAGCCCAGTGTTGCGCCCCCCCCCCCCCACCCCGTACGAAAAACCACGCCCTTCACAAACTGCAGATGCCGACTGTGGTTTTATGATATTATATAAGTAATATAACATATGGGATCATCTTTGACTATACTGGAGCAATGTTTTAAAAAAACATCTTTGACTATACTGCAGTAATGGTTAAAAACATCTTTGACTATACTACAGTAATGTTAAAAAAACATCTTTGACTCTACAGCTGTAATGGTTTAAAAAAAACATCTTTGACTACACCAAAGTAATGTTAAAACAAGCAACGAGTTTAATTTTTTAAAAGTTAATAACTGAATGGTACTACGCGAAATCTTGCAATGTGCATAACCACATTTATAGTGACATTTCTTATCTAGACAATTTTTTTTTAAACTTTTATTTTTGCTGCATGTTGATTTCCATGTACTTTTAAAGATTTTTAAAAAATTTATAAAATATTGACCCAAATAAAACGATACGTGTTTTGATTATACTATACCTACATATTCATTTTTAAGAACACGGATCAACGCTCTTATAAGGATTATACTATATAAATATATAAACTAGAGCAGTTTAGAAGTTTTTAAGATTTTAAATCCGCCAGACCACCCTGTGTGTCCTGTACAGTCACTTCCTTACTGACTGTGTGTCCTGTAACGTCACTTCCTTACTGACTGTGTCCCGTAGCGTCACTTCCTTACTGACTGTGTGTCCTGTAGCATCACTTCCTTACTGACTGTGTGTCCTGTAGCGTCACTTCCTTACTGACTGTGTGTCCTGTAGCATCACTTCCTTACTGACTGTGTGTCCTGTAGCATCACTTCCTTACTGACTGTGTGTCCTGTAGCGCCACTTCCTTACTGACTGTGTGTCCTGTAGCATCACTTCCTTACTGACTGTGTGTCCTGTAGCATCACTTCCTTACTGACGATATGCAAAACAAAATGCGGTAATTGAACGCTACTGGTACCGTGTTTTTTTTTAACATGGCCGCCATCTTGGTTGACACGACCCGTAAAATTAAGAATAAAACGTTTAAAAATAATGAAAAAACTTCCTAAATGTATCCCTCACCCTAGCCTGAACCCTAAATCTATCCCTCACCCTAACCTGAACCCTAAATCTATCCCTCACCCTAACCTGAACCCTAAATCTATCCTACCTAACCTAATGAAATGAGGTACCACAGATGAGCATTAGCCCAAAATGCAAATTGTAAACATCGAAGTGCCGGTTGAAAAACAAAAATACAAAACAACAGAAATTGCACACTGCGAGTTCAACCAAGTGTAGTCAACGGATACACTGCAACTGTAGAAGTCATGCTGTGAGCTTCTCTGTCAGTCTCCTAGTTATAGCTTTTATAGAATAGGGGGGGGGGGGAAGCGCCCATTATAAGAAATGTGACCAGCGTGCTAGTAAACGAAGAAATTTGTTGAGGGGAGAAAAAAAGTCCTGGATGTTTAGTATTTAAGGGGGGTATTTAAGTCCCAATATTGGAAAATAATGCAGTACCCATGGTTCTCACATTTTTTTCAAAACTAAATTCCTTACTTTTTCCCAACTTTTTCCCAACTGAAAAATGAAAATTCCTGACTATATAAATTGCGGCTTTTTCGACATTATTGCGACCGATTTTCAAGCTTTTTCATTAAAAATTTACATTCATAATCCTAGTACATGTTTTAAAATATAATTATATTAATAATAATATAAATAAACTTCACAAAACACTATAATATAATAATATCTTTACTAACCATTAACTTTCCAATGCCTGGAATCAATATTACAGTAGTAATACATCCATAATATCATAAAAATATAAAGTCATTTTACATAATTCAATGCATGTATACTGATATCAATGTCAAGTTTCAAGTTAATGACTCATCAAACAGGAGGACATATGGACAATCCTTTGTGACTCATCAAACAGGAGGACATATGGACAATCCTTTGTGACTCATCAAACAGGAGGACATATGGACAATCCTTCGTAATTCTTTCCAGCAAGGAATAAGGAAGTAAAAGAAGGGCAATACCAAAACATGACATGTACATCATTTTGATTGCCCCTAAGCTCATTGATTTTGCAATTGCCCAATTCGGAAACATTCTTTCAAATAGTGGCACAATGTCCTCTTGCGAAGAAAATGAATAGTTTGAACTGACACATTTTAACACCCATAAAATATCTGCATTTAGCGTTTCATTTTTGGAAACAAAATTGGTCAGCGTTGACTGTGACTTTGAAGTACAAACTGCATCAAAGTGTGTAGATGAATTTAATGGAATCTCAACAGCAGGTTTATTTTTAGTGAACACTGTTATTGGAGACGATTGGCTAACTTTAAGCTTATCTGCATGTTTTTTCCCTGTCATGTGGGAGATGAGTGCTGTCCTCCCCATTGATTCATGTGGGAGATGAGTGCTGTCCTGCCCATTGATCGGATATCAATAGATTTAGAACAAATCCTACAATATGCATTGTGCACAAACTTGTCCCTGGAAAGCCATAGTTTGAATTCAAGTTGTTCCATCCAGATATCTTGGAAAGTACAGTTAGGCATAATTATCTGAAAAAATAAAATTGATAAGTTATTTTAACATTTTAAAAAATTATTAACTAATATTACCATAGCCATAGTCACAGTCTTGAACAATTCAATAAGTACCAATACTAGTATTAACGATATTATTCACTAATACTAATTGATTTACTTTACTTCTGAAAAAATGTATAACTATTTAATTGAAAACCTGATCTGCCGATAAAATTTACAGTTTGCTTAATAATAGTATTACCTAGTCCAATTCAATGTTAAGCCCCATGACTAATACTAATAATGTAACTATGACTATAGTACGGTACTTCTGAATTACTGTAGTAATAATATACTATTTAATTAAAAATAAACCAGATCTGCCGATAAAAACTACATAAGTAATTGAAATAAATGAACACTCACCACAAATCTGTTAGAATGTTTCCCAAAATTCAAAGTTTGAAAATTGATAGTAAAAGCCGAGCACCGAGCGACAGAGTGCTCAAATTATTGAGAATCAAGTGGCGAAAGCAAAGTCGTTTTCTCACACACTTTAAATGAGATCGGCATCGGAAGAACGATTACAACGCATGCGCAGATAAGTCGAAACTAATACTACAGTAAAATGCAGTTGATAAATGACCATGGAGGCATAACTGAAGCGATTCACATTTTTTTTTTTTTTTTAAATTGAAAATTAAAAAATTCCCGACTATCCTGAAAATTTCCTCACTAGAATTAGAATGCTCAATTTCCCGGTTTTCACGACCGGGAAAAAAAATGGAGGAAATCCCGACTATTTCCCGTTTTCCCGACTGTGTGAGGACCCTGAGTACCGTAAGCTAGACGGAGAGACCACGCCCACTTCCCCCCAACACCCAGGCACTCAAACAAAGAGAAACATTGACATGTAACCTTTTTCTTTCTTCTTTTTATTTTTTTTATTTTATCGACCACATTACCGATTGTAAGAAATAATCAGATCGGTGAGTACAGAAACGGAATGCCAACCTTTAACGCACCACACCCCCCCCCCCCAAACCCCTAACCCTTATTTAAGACTGGTGTTGGTCAAAGTGTTATGTTCGCGCCGTTTCTTTTATGATCACAGCAAAGCCTGGCACGATGATGTCCCGACACGACATTGATGGGTACAGGAAGAGCGTATTGAAGTGGGTATTTAAGTGGGTATTTAGGAGGTATTTAGGGGTTATTTAGGGGTATTTAAGGGGTATTTAAAGGAGTATTTAAGGGATATTTAGGGGTTACTTAGGGGTTGTTTAGGGGGTATTTAAGGGGGTATTTAGGGGGGTATTTAAGGGTGTATTTAAAGGGGTATTTAAAGACGAGAGGGTATTTATGGAGAAGAGGGTATTTAAGGAGAGAAGTGCATTTAAAGAAGAGGGTATTTAAGCTAGATGGTATTTAAGGAGAAAGGGTATTTAAAGAAGGAGGTGAATTTAGAGAAGATGGTATTTACAAAAGAGGGTATTTAAAGGAAGAGGTTATTTAAAGGACGGGGGTATTTAAAGGAAGAGGATATTTAAAGGAAGAGGGTATTTAAAGGAAGCGGGTATTTCATTGTAAAAGGAGGCGTAACTCTGTATAACCGATATGGGGGTTTGGGAACTATATCTGTGAGTAAAACTAGTAAAAGGTTAAAACAACAACCACAGAGAGTGCTTTAAAAACATGTATCTCATTATGGTATTTCTGTCTCGACGCCACTCCATTAATAACAGGACTTGAGCTCCTCCCCCCCCCCCCCCCCCAAATGAAACGTTACAAGGGTGAGCGACACGCGAGGGCCAGACCGGCTCAAGTGGCAGACGTCCTCATCCGGCCGAAGGATCACTTGTGCGACGATACGTTCAAGCGAGTCTACACAATCGAAAAGCTAGCGCATCACCGAGGATCTACAGCGATAATTAAGAAGGCGATGGCACGGCTGATATCGCGCCAAAGCAAAAGATAATGATTCAGAGCCGGAGAGCACAGTAAATGCCAACGGGGGAGACTAGCGCATAAGATCATTTTAGGCTCTTTTTTTTGTTGTTTGTTTTTTTTAAAAGGGGGGGGGGAATTGTGTTGATCCAGGCAACCCGAGAAAAACCAGGAGAATCCGAGGGGGGAGGGGGGGAGTTAAGTTATATAAGTTATAAGGTGTAAGATGAATATGGCTAACTTCATTTACAACCAGCTCAGGGATTCTCAGCCGGTGTCCCACCGAGGCTGTTTAAATATTTGGACATGAAACATACATTTAAAAAAGACTCATAAATTCTCAATTGACTCGTGCTGTGTATTTGTACGCAAGCTGGCACATCTAGGACTAAACAACTAGGACTAAACATCTAGGACTAAACATCTAAGACTAAACATCTAGGACTAAACATCTAGGACCAAGCATCTAGGACTAAACATCTAGGACTAAACATCTAGGACTAAACATCTAGGACTAAACATCTAGGACCAAGCATCTAGGACTAAACATCTAGGACTAAACGTCTAGGACTAAACATCTATGACTCAACGTCTAGGACTAAACATCTAAGACTAAACATCTAGGACCAAGCATCTAGGACTAAACATCTAAGACTAAACATCTAGGACCAAACATCTAGGACTAAACATCTAAGACTAAACATCTAGGACTAAACATCTAGGACCAAGCATCTAGGACTAAACATCTAGGACTAAACATCTAGGACTAAACATCTAGGACTAAACATCTAGGACCAAGCATCTAGGACTAAACATCTAGGACTAAACGTCTAGGACTAAACATCTATGACTCAACGTCTAGGACTAAACATCTAGGACTAAACATCTAGGACCCAACATCTAAGACTAAACATCTAGGACCAAACATCTAAGACTAAACATCTAGGACTAAACATCTAGGACTAAAAATCTAGGACTAACCATCTAGGACCAAACATCTAAGACTAAACATCTAGGACTAAACATCTAGGACCAAACATCTAGGACCAAACATCTAGGACCAAACAACTAGGACTAAACATCTAGGACTAAACATCTAGGACTAAACATCTAGGACCAAACATCTAGGACCAAACATCTAGGACCAAACATCTAGGACTAAACATCTAGGACCAAACAACTAGGACTAAACATCTAGGACCAAACATCTAGGACTAAACATCTAGGACTAAACATCTAGGACTAAACATCTAAGACTAAACATCTAGGACCAAACATCTAGGACCAAACATCTAGGACTAAACATCTAGGACCAAACAACTAGGACTAAACATCTATGACTCAACGTCTAGGACCAAACATCTAAGACTAAACATCTAGGACCAAACATCTAGGACCAAACATCTAGGACTAAACATCTAGGACCAAACAACTAGGACTAAACATCTAGGACCAAACATCTAGGACTAAACATCTAGGACTAAACATCTAGGACTAAACATCTAGGACTAAACATCTAGGACCAAACATCTAGGACTAAACATCTAGGACCAAACAACTAGGACTAAACATCTAGGACCAAACATCTAGGACCAAACATCTAGGACCAAACATCTAGGACCAAACATCTAGGACCAAACATCTAGGACGAAAAAATCTAGGACCAAGCATTGCCATTGTTGAATGGGATCAATGAATACATTTAATTGGGACTTTTTTTTGTTTGTTTTGTTTCGCTAAACCATTCTATTTTATATCAGGGTGAGGTAATGGCAGTCAGTTCGGTCAACATTACTGGCTAAAATAACCAGGGAATAAAGAGATCAAGGTACTACAACATTACTGGCTAAACTATAACCGGGGAATGAAGATACATAGTAATTACAACATTACTGGCTAAATTAACCAGGGAATAAAAATATATCAAGGTAGAACAAGGTTGATTGCTAAACTAACCAGGGAATGGAGAAGACAGATTTTTTTTTGGGGGGGGGGGGACTTCTTCATTTAAAAAACAAAGCAGATCAACAACAAACGCTGACCAACAACAAACGCCGACCAACAACAAACGCCGACCAACAACAAACGCCGACCAACAACAAACGCAGATCAACAACAAACGCAGATCAACAACAAACGTGGACTAACAACAAACGCCGACCAACAACAAACGCAGATCAACAACAAACGTGGACCAACAACAAACGCCGACCAACAACAAACGCAGATCAACAACAGACGCCGACCAACAACAAACGCAGACCAACAACAAACGCCGACCAACAACAAACGTGGACCAACAACAAACGCCGACCAACAACAGACGCCGACCAACAACAAAGCAGATCAACAACAAACGTCGACCAACAACAAACGCCGACCAACAACAAACGCCGACCAACAACAAACGCCGACCAACAACAAACGCCGACCAACAACAAACGCCGACCAACAACAAACGCCGACCAACAACAAACGCCGACCAACAACAAACGCCGACCAACAACAAACGCCGACCAACAACAAACGCCGACCAACAACAAACGCCGACCAACAACAAACGCCGACCAACAACAAACGCCGACCAACAACAAACGCAGATCAACAACAAACGTGGACCAACAACAAACGTCGACCAACAACAAACGCCGACCAACAACAAACGCAGATCAACAACAAACGTGGACCAACAACAAACGCCGACCAACAACAAACGCAGATCAACAACAAACGCAGACCAACAACAAACGCCGACCAACAACAAACGCAGATCAACAAAAAACGCCGATCAACAACAAACGCAGACCAACAACAAACTCTAGACCAACTATGCACCTCGAACGAGTGAGGTCAAGTTGTAGGTAATCATACGGTGGCTAAATGACTTGTTTTAAGCGAGTCCTTTTCGCATGAGCTGCGACGCGTAGCGTCACGTAACAGTGATCAGCTTACGGAGAGGTGCGGTGCCTGTGCTTAAATAACGTTTGTGGAAGTTGCAAAAAATAAAACAAGCCGGTTGGGCGCGGGAAGGTAGGGGGAGGAGAAGGTGCGGGGAGGGGAAGGTAGGGGGAGGGGAAGGTAGGGGGGAGGGAAAAAAGGGGGGGGGGCGAATAAGTGTTTCGCTGCACAAAACTGGGTGCGTTTTGTGGCCAGTCGGTACACGGACTGAGCGATCTGATTACTGTTTTAGAGTTTAATAGTCTTTGTTGGAGTTGCTTAATCAATTTCACCAATAGTAAACCGTGGTTAACAAAAACGACATTAGTTGCTTGTCTCTGTTGAATACAACTGTAATGTAAAAAAAAAAAAAAAAAAATATGCCTGTTAAAAAATAATTTGGTTACAGTTATGGTTCACTTTCAGATTTTTGGTTCACATCTAAAAATGCTGAAAATTATTCTTAATGTAAGATATTTTTTTTTTTTTTTTTTACAATTGTTTAAAAATAGATTTTATTTTATTTATTTACTTTTGCGTATTTTTTTGTTTATATTATATTTTACTTATTTATATATTTTGGCGTAATGATAATCTCTTGCACTTGCTTGCACGGCAATATTTATGATATTTTTTAACTCAACGTAGGGTTATTGATTTTTTGTTTCTTCTTCTTCTTTGTTTTCTTAAATATTTTTTTTCCTTAAAAGCTGATTGATACTTGAAACCCACACAGGTCCCACTCTGAACATGGCATTCACAAACCCACATAGGTCCCACTCTGAACATGGCATTCACAAACCCACACAGGTCCCACTCTGAACATGGCATTCACAAACCCACACAGGCCCCACTCTGAACATGGCATTCACAAACCCACACAGGTCCCACTCTGAACCTGGCATTCACAAACCCACACAGGTCCCACTCTGAACATGGCATTCACAAACCCACACAGGTCCCACTCTGAACATGGCATTCACAAACCCACACAGGTCCCACTCTGAACATGGCATTCACAAACCCACACAGGTCCCACTCTGAACATGGCATTCACAAACCCACACAGGTCCCACTCTGAACATGGCATTCACAAACCCACACAGGTCCCACTCTGAACCTGGCATTCACAAACCCACATAGGTCCCACTCTGAACCTGGCATTCACAAACCCACACAGGTCCCACTCTGAACCTGGCATTCACAAACCCACACAGGTCCCACTCTGAACATGGCATTCACAAACCCACACAGGTCCCACTCTGAACCTGGCATTCACAAACCCACACAGGTCCCACTCTGAACATGACATTCACAAACCCACACAGGTCCCACTCTGAACATGGCATTCACAAACCCACACAGGTCCCACTCTGAACATGGCATTCACAAACCCACACAGGTCCCACTCTAAACATGGCATTCACAAACCCACACAGGTCCCACTCTGAACCTGGCATTCACAAACCCACATAGGTCCCACTCTGAACCTGGCATTCACAAACCCACACAGGTCCCACTCTGAACCTGGCATTCACAAACCCACACAGGTCCCACTCTGAACATGGCATTCACAAACCCACACAGGTCCCACTCTGAACCTGGCATTCACAAACCCACACAGGTCCCACACTGAACATGGCATTCACAAACCCACACAGGTCCCACTCTGAACATGGCATTAACAAACCAACACAGGTCCCACTCTGAACATGGCATTCACAAACCCACACAGGTCCCACTCTGAACATGGCATTCACAAACCCACACAGGTCCCACTCTAAACATGGCATTCACAAACCCACACAGGTCCCACTCTGAACCTGGCATTCACAAACCCACATAGGTCCCACTCTGAACCTGGCATTCACAAACCCACACAGGTCCCACTCTGAACCTGGCATTCACAAACCCACACAGGTCCCACTCTGAACCTGGCATTCACAAACCCACACAGGTCCCACTCTGAACATGGCATTCACAAACCCACACAGGTCCCACTCTGAACCTGGCATTCACAAACCCACACAGGTCCCACTCTGAACATGACATTCACAAACCCACACAGGTCCCACTCTGAACATGGCATTCACAAACCCACACAGGTCCCACTCTGAACATGGCATTCACAAACCCACACAGGTCCCACTCTGAACATGGCATTCACAAACCCACACAGGTCCCACTCTGAACATGGCATTCACAAACCCACACAGGTCCCACTCTGAACCTGGCATTCACAAACCCACATAGGTCCCACTCTGAACCTGGCATTCACAAACCCACACAGGTCCCACTCTGAACCTGGCATTCACAAACCCACACAGGTCCCACTCTGAACATGGCATTCACAAACCCACACAGGTCCCACTCTGAACCTGGCATTCACAAACCCACACAGGTCCCACTCTGAACATGACATTCACAAACCCACACAGGTCCCACTCTGAACATGGCATTCACAAACCCACACAGGTCCCACTCTGAACATGGCATTCACAAACCCACACAGGTCCCACTCTAAACATGGCATTCACAAACCCACACAGGTCCCACTCTGAACCTGGCATTCACAAACCCACATAGGTCCCACTCTGAACCTGGCATTCACAAACCCACACAGGTCCCACTCTGAACCTGGCATTCACAAACCCACACAGGTCCCACTCTGAACATGGCATTCACAAACCCACACAGGTCCCACTCTGAACCTGGCATTCACAAACCCACACAGGTCCCACACTGAACATGGCATTCACAAACCCACACAGGTCCCACTCTGAACATGGCATTAACAAACCAACACAGGTCCCACTCTGAACATGGCATTCACAAACCCACACAGGTCCCACTCTGAACATGGCATTCACAAACCCACACAGGTCCCACTCTGAACATGGCATTCACAAACCCACACAGGTCCCACTCTGAACATGGCATTCACAAACCCACACAGGTCCCACTCTGAACATGGCATTCACAAACCCACACAGGTCCCACTCTGAACATGGCATTTACAAACCCACACAGGTCCCACTCTGAACATGGCATTCACAAACCCACACAGGCCCCACTCTGAACATGGCATTCACAAACCCACACAGGTCCCACTCTGAACATGGCATTCACAAACCCACACAGGTCCCACTCTGAACATGGCATTCACAAACCCACACAGGTCCCACTCTGAACATGGCATTCACAAACCCACACAGGTCCCACTCTGAACATGGCATTCACAAACCCACACAGGTCCCACTCTGAACCTGGCATTCACAAACCCACACAGGTCCCACTCTGAACCTGGCATTCACAAACCCACACAGGTCCCACTCTGAACCTGGCATTCACAAACACACTCTCTCATACATACATACATACATACTCATTCACCCCCTCGGCCCCCAACCACACACACAAACGTACCGCGCTACAGTCGCCCGGAGCTCCGTGACTGCAATCTGTTTCATACAGAATATTATCTCTTTAACAGAGGCGCTGGATGCAACGGGCACCATGTTTTCGACATGGACCTATGGATTTGCACCGGCCCTGCCCCCTCCCCTCCCCCGACGACCCCCCCCCCCTAAAATGTCTTTCTTCGCCGAGAAGCCGCCTGGAAGGTGGGTGAGGTCAGGACAAGGTGCCTTTAAAAACTCATCAACATAAAAAAATTATTTTTTTAAAAAATGGCCGCGTCACGTGGTCAGATTGGAACTCAAACTTTTCGAACTGATTTACAGTCCCAAGGGTTTTGCCTGACTTGGACGGCTGAGAAGATTGGATTATTATTATTATTTTTCTTGAGGAGTGAAAGTTTTCAATTTGATGACGACATTCATCATTCAATGGCATATTCAAGGGAAACTGCACCGATGTGACGTCACATTCTGCAGTGGCACTGTAACAAAAGACTGCGGATCAGAACGAACAAAGTAGGAGTAGCTGGTTCTTGAAAGAAAATGACAACTTTGGGAAGCTCAAGAAAAGTCAAAAGTTAACAAAACTATAACATGGCGTGTTAACCGTTGACGACCGATCGGCTGTGATAGTGGGACCAATGGATGTGATAGTGGGACCAATGGATGTGATAGGGGACCAATGGATGTGATAGTGGGACCAATGGATGTGATAGGGGGACCAATCGGATGTGATAGTGGGACCAATGGATGTGATAGTGGGATCAATGGATGTGATAGTGGGACCAATGGATGTGATAGTGGGGCCAATGGATGTGATAGTGGGACCAATGGATGTGATAGTGGGACCAATCGGATGTGATAGTGTGACCAATCGGATGTGATAGTGGGGCCAATGAATATGTTAGTGGGACCAATGGATGTGATAGTGGGACCAATCGGATGTGATAGTGAGACCAATGGATGTGATAGTGGGACCAATGGATGTGATAGTGGGACCAATGGATGTGATAGGGGACCAATGGATGTGATAGTGGGACCAAAGGATAGTGGGACCAATGGATGTGATAGTGGGACCAATCGGATGTGATAGTGGGACCAATCGGATGTGATAGTGGGGCCAATGAATATGTTAGTGGGACCAATGGATGTGATAGTGGGACCAATCGGATGTGATAGGGGGATAAATGGATGTGATAGGGGGATAAATGGATGTGATAGTGGGACCAATGGATGTGTTAGTGGGACCAATGGATGTGTTAGTGGGACCAATCGGATGTGTACATGGGACCTAAGCATATTGTTGTGGAAGAAAAAGGATTTTGCAGTGGAGCAAAAAAGTTGTGGATGTGTGTGTTATAAAGGCCAAATGGTGTGTAGTGAGACCAAGGTTTGTGGTAGGGGAACCAATGGATGTGATAGTGGGACCAATGGATGTGATAGTGGGACCAATGGATGTGATAGTGGGACCAATGGATGTTATAGGGGGACCAATCGGATGTGATAGTGGGACCAATGGATGTGATAGTGGGATCAATGGATGTGATAGTGGGACCAATCGGATGTGATAGTGGGACCAATCGGATGTGATAGTGGGACCAATCGGATGTGATAGTGGGGCCAATGAATATGTTAGTGGGACCAATGGATGTGATAGTGGGACCAATCGGATGTGATAGGGGGATAAATGGATGTGATAGTGGGACCAATGGATGTGTTAGTGGGACCAATGGATGTGTTAGTGGGACCAATCGGATGTGTACGTGGGACCTAAGCATATTGTTGTGGAAGAAAAAGGATTTTGCAGTGGGCAAAAAAGTTGTGGATGTGTGTGGTATAAAGGCCAAATGGTGTGTCGTGAGACCAAGGGTTGTGGTAGTGGGAAAAAATGGTGTACTATTGGGTCGAAAGGTTGGGGTAGAGGGACCAAGAGTGTGACAGTGAGGCCACATAATATGGTAGTGGTAGTGTGACAGAAGAAAATGTTGGTGTGACAAAAGGAAATGGTGGTGTGACAAAAGGAAATGGTGGTGTGGCAAAGGGAAATGGTGGTGTGATAAAAGGAAATGGTGGTGTGACAAAGGGAAATGGTGATGTGACAAAAGGAAATGGTGGTGGGACAAATGAAATTGTGGTGTGACAAAAAGAAATTGTAGTGTGACAAAAAGAAATTGTAGTGTGACAAAAGGTTGTACGCCGTTCACTATTGGCACTGACGGTTTAATTTTGTTGCCCATACACGAAAGCAAACTCAGGACTCACAACTTGTTTACAAGACTTCATGCCCTTAATGCATTAATCCTGACAATACAACAACTCATCTCTTGTCCATAAAAAAAGAAATGGACCAGGCCTGTGGCTAAGCTTCTTAAAAACACAAGCGAGTCCAGTTTATTGCATTCACTCTAATAGGGACGTGATCGTGATACACTTAAATAATATTACCAATTGACTAAAAACTAACGCTTTCGACTTCACTGCAAAGGGGCATAAGAAGAAAAATAGAATCCCCTCGAACGGTTACTTCCCTTTAAAAATACAATAATGTTTTTAAAAAAAATATTAATAATTGAGGGGGAGGGAGGGGCCTTCCCGCCCGATATTCTCCTCTATTTTCTCATCTCCCCTGTCACGAATTATCATATTCATTGCTTTTACAAGATGCACGTCAATAAATTGTTCACATAAAAACATTAACGCATCATTCCTCGCTGATTTATTTATTTACTTTCATACTCAACCCTCCACCTTTTTTTTCTCCCCCCCCCCCCACCCAAACACACTTCAAATATCCCGGCAACATTAAGAAACCGAGACCCCTTTGAGTGACAGCGCCAGCCATTGAGCCGAGGGATTGCGCGAGATGTTTAAATAACAACATAAAAAATATGTAATCCACATTTCGCCAGGACTATGCGGCGACTCCACATCCGGAAAAGGGCGCCGCAGATCGGGTTGTTCGCGCTAAGGCCGGGGGTTGGGGGTGTGGGGAGCATCACAGACCCGGTCTAAGAGATTTGCAATCAACGGCCAGCTGACTCTTTTTATTATTTTAATCTTTAAATGGAATGCACAGAGGGGATGAGAGAGGACATAGCAAGGTTCTCAAAATGTGCACGGTCCGAGAATCCCTGATGCCAACGTGTCTTCTTTTTTTTTTTTTTTTTTTTTTTGAAATGCCTTTAATTATAATTTTTATGTCATCGGTGAATTGTAAAGTAAACAGAATGTGGAACATCATAACGATATGAACATCATAACGATATGAACATCATAACGATATGAACATCATAACGATATGAACATCATAACGATATGAACATCATAACGATATGAACATCATAACGATATGAACATCATAACGATATGAACATCATAACGATATGAACATCATAACGATATGAACATCATAACGATATGAACATCATAACGATATGAACATCATAACGATATGAACATCATAACGATATGAACATCATAACGATATGAACATCATAACGATATGCCCAGCAGAAACTGAGGGGCTTGGTCGGGGTCAGGGAGGGGGGTTCTTCGGACAATTTTAACGTAAGAACAATCAACAAGATGGAGTGTCGGTCATCTTTTAGAACCTTAGCCCCCCCCCCCCCCCGGGGGCCAATGTGTCTTGGTAATGTTCCAGCAATAATAAGACTACCAGTAATAACCCGCGAGGACACAGTCTCGGCTGCAGTGCGTGAACTTCCCATCTGCTAAAGTTACTGGACAAACTATGCATCTAAGTAACGTACTCTATAAGAACCCCAATCAGGGCTGACTTGTGGTCATATTGTTTTGCTCGCCCATTGAACACGGTGTAACAGCCATACATGTAGACGCACGACTTTTATTTCATGGGAACATCCCATCTCGCTAAACCAAAAAACGCCATTCCGGCATCAGCGGGCGTGGGTGAGGAATCGGTCGCCCGAGGTCAGGGCGACCCACGTGACGCCATGTTATTGCACATGTATGGGCACTGTGGTGTTGAGGTTGGCGATGTCGAAGGAAGAGATCACGCCTTCCACGCGGAAATTCCCCCGACTGGATTCAGTTTGAAGAGTCGAGACTTGCTGGAATATGCTTCCAAATAACCTTTAGCTTAAACACATGATGGCTACATCCTTCTAGAGCAGTGGTTCTCAACCTCCCTGGTGCCGCGACCCTTTAATACAGTTCCCCCGTCTTGTGGTGACCCCCAACCGTAAAAAAATGTTCGCTGCTACTTCATAAATATGTGTCTTCCGATGGTCTTTTCCTGTGTAAAGGCCGTTCGACCTAGAGAAAATGGTCGCGACCTACAGCCTGAGAACCGCTGTTCTAGAGGCAGGAATCTTTAATACGATACACTTTAAGGAAAACCACACCAGATATCGCCCGGTGAACTAAGAAAGACGATTCCGGTGCCCCCCCCCCCCCTCAAAACACGCACCATTATTTTCACACAATATTTGAATGTAAATTTAGTTATGTATAAAATTGTTGATGAGTAAACATATAACAATTTTTTTTATATATCTTTATAGCAAAAGCAAAGAGAGGGGGGGGGGGGGTGCAGCGCAAACCACGTTGCCTGGATAATACACGACAAGAGGAGCAATAATCTTTAATAATTCCAGGTGCACGGACTTTGATGGTTCTTTTTGCCCACGAAGACCATGTACCACATGTTACATTTGACAATGTTACAAATATGCCTTGGATCCTGTATTCGTATCTGGTATTTCAGCACAAAGTATTTTATCAATCAATTATATCCACAGCTGTGGGTGTGTCATCATTGCCAAGTATTAAGAGGAGGGGACAATGGGGTAGAACACGTTGTTGTTTTTTTAAGCTCAACGACGTACACATGTGTTCTTTTGAGTGCACTGGGAGCGCAGGACGGGGGGAAGCAAGGAGAGCGGGGCGGATAAGATCAACTCGGGAATTTTTTTTACAGCATTGATTAATATCTGACTCTGTTTAGATGGGAGGAAACAGGGCCCTACCCAGGAAACAGGGCCCAACACAATAAACAGGACTACAGGAACAAACACTGACTTGAACAGTGGGGGACTTAGACTGTTTGTGGATACTTTTGTTCTAGAAATCATGAGTGATCCTGTTTACTAGCATATGCTCTCATTTTATGCATTCACAACTATATAGTATATGGGCACAAAACTATATAGTATATGGGCACAAAACTATATAGTATATGAACACAAAACTATAAAGTCTATGGGCAAAAAACTATATAGTCTATGTGCAAAAAACTATATAGTCTATGAGCACAAAACTATATAGTCTATGGGCACAAAACTATATAGTCTATGGGCACAAAACTATATAGTCTATGGGCACAAAACTATATATTATATATGGGCACAAAACTATATAGTCTATGGGCACAAAACTATATAGTCTATGAGCATAAAACTATATAGTCTATAAGCACAAAACTATATAGTATATGGACACAAAACTATATAGTATATGGGCACAAAAATGTATGTAGAAAATTTTAAAATTCTCCAAAAGATGCAAACGCTTGTAAAATAACGCTTGTAATATGAGGCTTGTAACACAAGTCTTGAAATATAACGGTCGTAAAATAAGGCTTTTTAATATAGGGAGTGTTATATGACGCTGATAAAAGACGCGTGTAACATGACGCTCGTAATATAACGCTCCTAATAGTACGCTTGTAATATGGCGCTTGTAATATAAGGCTTGTAATATCAGACTTGTAATATAAGGCATGTAATATGACGCTGGTAATATGACGCTCACAATATAAAGTTTGTC
Source organism: Omphiscola glabra (assembly GCA_964017045.1). Classification (NCBI taxonomy): domain Eukaryota; kingdom Metazoa; phylum Mollusca; class Gastropoda; family Lymnaeidae; genus Omphiscola; species Omphiscola glabra. Next base: position 6,285,639 of record OZ024807.1, on the reverse strand, counting down.
ATGTGACGCTTGTAATACGACGCTTGTAATACGACGCTTGTAATATGACACTTGTAATATGACGCTTGTAATACGACGCTCGTAATATGACGCTCGTAATACGACGCTTGTAATATGACGCTTGTAATATGACGCTTATAATATGACGCTTGTAATATGACGCTTGAAGTGTTAAAACCCCCAATAATTTGCCTCACCTCCCCCCCTCCTTTATGTCCACATTAATTGTTCACATTTTAAATAGTTCTGAAATAAAAAAAATCAATAACATGTTTGTACTTTCTCTCCGAAACAGGAAAGCCATAACAAACATTTGACCGGGGGGAGTAGGGGGGGAGACAAACACACACCTTGCATGCGAGCTCCCTTACTTTCCCATGCTCCTCTCTCCACCACCCCCTCCACCACACGTACACGCCCGGTACACCAATGCCATCTTTCGTCGCTATCTTAAACACCGCACTTAATGGAATTACACGACGTCGATATAAACGATTTATTTAGACGGCCTTCCCAGCGCGCCTTGCGGTTCCCGGCTCTTGACTGCGCGTGCGTGATCACCTGTAAAAAAAAATAGCCCGACAAAATCCCCCCCCCCCCATTTGCCCTAGAGCTTGTAATTCAACATACACACACGAACTCACCAGCGGGTCAACAATAGGGGGCAAAAGGTTGGGGGGGGGGGCAATGGTGAGCTCATTAAACAACAGCGACCACATTCCCGGTAAGAAAGGCAAAGTACGGCCGTGCGCTAGGTGCCTTTTGATTGGATGATTGCAATGATGATGAAGATGATGATTCGTTTCGGGTTTCTGGCAGTCAACTGTTGTTTTTTTTTCAATCGTTCAGACTTTTTAGCCATACAAAATTCAAACAGTTCTAAGATCATTGAGACCGGCTTACGATGAAAATAACTGCAGAACATTTTTAACTGGTCGCCTTGTGGAGACACGAACATCTGTACACACAATAGTGTTCAGAGTCGGAACAATTTTAAATATTCAAAAAGAGAGAGAGAAAGAGAGACAAAATATGCATTCACGTATCGTACTTTTTAAAGAACACATAAAGTGCGAACTTTGGGGAATTTCATTTCGCGCACCTATTGAACACATAATGAATAGAACGTAATTTTTTTTTTTTTTATAATCCGAGCTTTTATATTATATTATGTATATTTATTTATCCGGTACAGACAGCTCAGCCTTTACGGTCGGTTCACACAATCAAATTTTCCTTCAAGCATTTGACGCAATTCGTGTATGAAGCCTAGTCACAACTTTCAAATTACTATTTGATCGAAATCCCCCAAAAAGAAACCACGCACAAAATAGTGCGTTCAACAATTTGTCGCGAAATTTGATCGTGTGAACCGACGTTTAGTCTCATGCTAAGTTTGTTGTGTTTGTTGTTATTCGTATTCTGACCTGCGTTTGTACCGTGCTGCAAACAATCTTGAGATCAGTACCAGAAACTCAAACAGAACGCCGAACCGCCTGGAGTGAACACCAGAACTTGAACACGAAGGAATTCTTTCCCCGTGGAGATAAGTTTCAACTTGTAACGTAGATACACGAGGCTGGTCTAAACGGAACGGATGGTTTGTAGAAGGGAAGGGGTAAAGGGTAAAAAGAGGGGGGGGGGGCATTTGAGGGTAGCTTTCTTTTGAAGAGGATCTAATGAAAAAGGGGGGGGGGACAGCAGCATCCTTTCAAAAAGCCATGTTATTAGAGCCAGTGAGAGCTCAAGATTTTTCGGGGGGAAAAAATAGATTTACTAATGGCCGGGGCGATTAGGTTAAATACGTTTGCACAAAAAGATAATTCAAGATATACGCCGTAGGGGAACCAGATACTCGACAGTTTTGAGGGGGTTAGAAGATGAGGCGGGGGGGTTGGGGGGGGGGGAGTTGAAGCGGGATGAGATAGCAGCACAGATTGAAAGGAGAGATGGAGATGAGAAGAAGGAGAGAGTTAGAGTGAGGTGGGGTGGGGGTGGAATGGACGCAGACGAAGAATAGAAGTTTAACAGATGATGTTTTTGAAAAGTCTTTTTGGGATGGGAGTACATTTTTTAAAAAATATTGAATAGATTTTTAAGACTTAATATATATATATCGAGGATCGGTCTCACTAGCCACACAAAGAGCTGCAACCAGAGAAGATAAATCTATCGTCTCTTGTAGACGGAAAGATGCCATACAATATATATATATATATATATATATATATATATATATATATATATATATATTACTACCAAAGACGAGTTCAAATGAAGCAAAAAGTAGAAAATAATTCAATATTCTTAAAATGCAAGAAATAATGCATAAATATTTTTTTTTATTTAATTTTTTTTTTTGACAGCATGTTTAAGTTTTGTCTACATTCAATTCTATTTCTTTGGCTCAATAGTTTTATGCCTAAGTGAAGAATTAAGTCACTCTAAAGGAGATTCTGCAAGCATTCGATGTTTTAAAAAGGTAAATAATGTTACTTTTATCGATAATGGAAAGATTATAAATTTAAGAATAAAAAGTTGAAAAAAAAAATATTTTTAAAAACTTTAAAAAAGACATTCTTTCAAAGACGAGTTGTCTTAAAATGTTTTACGCAAAGAGTCACAGCGAGAAAATATTTTCAAAAATTATCAAGAATATACCAGTTTCATCTGTAAGACATGGAACTGGTGGAATAGTATGAGGGGGGCGTTTCTAAACTGACAGAGAAGGCGTCGGAGAAACTAAGAACGTGCTGCAAAGTGTTACACCATACAGCAGGGTTAGCCGGCCCACAAGGCTTGGGCGGGCCACTAGGAGGACAGCGAGTAAACCGTTTGCGGGCCGCATGTCATTCAACCTAATATTACGACATGTCAATTTTTTAAACCCCTCCCCACCCCCCCCCAACCCAAAATGAATGCTGTGTAGAAAAAGTTCTTTATTCTAGATTCACATAATGAATGCTAAATTACAACAACAACAACAACAACGAAACACAATACAACAAAACTAATGTGATTTCATTATCTTTTTCTCTCACTTCTTTTTTTTTTTTTTTTTTAATTAATCAATGTCTTTGAATGAAGAACGAATAAGATCATTTTACATTAATAAGGCATCAGGCCCCCCTCCCCCCCGGGGGCCCCCTTTTGCTTTTAATACTATAAACGTGATGACGATAAACCTATTCTTCAAACCTCGTTCTTCTCTGCGATTGTACCGCACACCGGAAGTGGAGATCCCAGTTTTACAGATCTCTGGGAGAGATGGTGGTGTAGACCCGCAGATCCGTGCAGTATTATTCTTCTTATCACCTTTAATTGAGCGGCTGGTGTGGGGGGTAAAGAGTCAAACCGCTTACGGTCTTGGTTAAGATTACCCTGTGTTAGCGTCAGCGCAATTATGGGATTTCGACCCCCAGCCATGGGTTAGTACAGGGAATATTAAGAGTTATTAATCTAACCCCCCCCCTACCCCCCCACCAAAACCGGAAGGCTAAATTTGTTTCATCCTGACCATTTTCTCAATTGTCACGCAAGACAGCTGAGTCCGGAAGTGTAAAAATTAAAAATACAATATTTAAAAAAATAATTAAATTTAAAGCCTTTATTATTTATCGCACAATGTTACAAGTCATTTTTTTTTTTTTTTAAATACAAGAAACCAAACCAACCTTGTGTTACGGCCCTTGCTCGAGTCGGAGCATTCAATCCTAAATCATGGCCAGTGGCGTAGTGAGGGGGGCAAGGGGGGCATCATGCCCCGGGCGCTACTCCCAAAGGGGCGCCAAAATGGCATATTTTACAATAATATTGTATGGTTTTCGAATAGGGGGGCGCTAAAAAGGTATTGGGGGGGGCGCTAAAAAGGTATTGTGCCCCGGGCGCGAGTTAAGCTCGCTACGCCACTGATCACGGCCATGAAGTAGCTGAGTAGTTTGGCTTTATTTGTTTGTTGTTTTGTAGGCACATAGAAAGAACTCTGACACCGGAGCCAGGTATATAATGAATGCATTCATCACGCCGGGACGATCACGGCCACTAATGATACGTTTCTTTGAGCTCAAGAAAAACAAAAGAATTGAAACATTGGTAAAGAACGGTAGCGTGCTATTCAGTATAATTTAAAAAAAACAACAAACAAACAATCTGGCAATTGTTTGATTTTCGTTTCCTTTTTTTTTATCCCCCCCCCCACCCCCACCCATAAAAAACCCACCTTTTTTTTTTTTTGATACGCCTTCGTTATTTCATGAACTTTTCGTATCCTGTGTGTTAAGTTAAAAAAAAAAAAAACCACCATTAAAAAATGTTGTCTCTTTTTTATATGGAAGAGATCAAGACGTTAATTTGAGACGTTTATTTGTGACCAATCGCCCTTGCTTTCGTGATAGACATTCCGCAAAGACGGTTGGAGGTGTCTGTACAGACCAGCAGGGTGGTCAATTGGGAGATCCACCATTCTCCATCAAAGTGCCCCGCGAATGTATTATTTTTTACTCACGGCACACCTATGCCCTTCCCAGATCTCCGCGGCACACCTATGCCCTTCCCAGATCTCCGCGGCAATCCAATGCCCTCCCCAGATCTCGGCGGCACACATATGCCCTTCCCAGATCTCCGCGGCACACCTATGCCCTTCCCAGAGCTCCGCGGCACACCTATGCCATTCCCAGATCTCCGCGGCACACCTATGCCCTTCCCAGATCTCCACGGACATCCCATACTCTGTGATGGTATGAGTGACGATTGTCATTGTGAGTAGTGAGTGAACTTTGCGACCTCATTGGCCAGTGTGTCGTTGTTATTTAGTGTGACTGGACGTGGTGAGCAGTGAGTGAACTTTGCGACCTCATTGGCCAGTGTGTGATTGTTATGTGGTGTGACTGGACGTGGTGAGCAGTGAGTGAACTTTGCGACCTCATTGGCCAGTGTGTCGTTGTTATGTAGTGTGACGACGTGGTGAGCATTGAGTGAACTTTGCGACAATGGACGTGGTGAGCAGTGAGTGAACTTTGCGACCTCATTGGCCAGTGTGTCGTTGTTATGTGGTGTGACTGCACGTGGTGAGCAGTGAGTGAACTTTGCGACAATGGACGTGGTGAGCAGTGAGTGAACTTTGCGACACTGGACGTGGTGAGCAGTGAGTGAACTTTGCGACACTGGACGTGGTGAGCAGTGAGTGAACTTTGCGACCTCATTGGCCAGTGTGTCGTTGTTATGTGGTGTGACTGGACGTGGTGAGCAGTGAGTGAACTTTGCGACACTGGACGTGGTGAGCAGTGAGTGAACTTTGCGACACTGGACGTGGTGAGCAGTGAGTGAACTTTGCGACACTGCACGTGGTGAGCAGTGAGTGAACTTTGCGACCTCATTGGCCAGTGTGTCGTTGTTATTTAGTGTGACTGGACGTGGTGAGCAGTGAGTATCTATTTTTTTCAGAATCTGGTGTTACTAAGCCTGTTTTTTTTTTTTTTTTGGTTAAAAAATTAGAAGTACACACAAGTTCGGAGGTTCTCAAATGATTTCTTTGAGACGCGTCAGAGACTTTCGTATTGCGTCCCTTTTCTTATTTCTTAGGGTTGGTAAAACAAGGGCAGAACGTTTTCGTTAAGGTGTATATACTGTATGGGCGTTGATATACTATATGGGCGTTGATATACTATATGGGCGTTGATATACTATATGGGCTTTGATATAATATATGGGCGTTGATATACTATATGGGCGTTTTATCTGAAAATTTGCCGATGAGGCATTGCCAAAGTTCTCAAGACTGGTTATGCTATTAAACACCAAATGTCAAAATCTTGCCCCACACTTACACTGTATCAGTGACAATGTTAAATCTAGCCCCACACTTACACTGTATCAGTGACATTGTCAAAATCTAGCCCCACACTTACACTGTATCAGTGACAATGTCAAAATCTAGCCCCACACTTACACTGTATCAGTGACATTGTCAAAATCTAGCCCCACACTTACACTGTATCAGTGACAATGTCAAAATCTAGCCCCACACTTACACTGTATCAGTGACTTTGTCAAAATCTAGTCCCACACTTACACTGTATCAGTGACATTGTCAAAATCTAGCCCCACACTTACACTGTATCAGTGACATTGTCAAAATCTTGCCCCACACTTACACTGTATCAGTGACAATGTTAAAATTTTGCCCCACACTTACACTGCATTAGTGACAGTATTAAAATCTTGCCCCACACTTACACTGTTTCAGTGACAATGTTAAAATTTTGCCCTACACTTACACTGCATCAGTGACAGTATTAAAATCTTGCCCCACACTTACCCTGTATCAGTGACGAGGCTGTATTAGGTACCGTTGTCGTTTTTCATTCACAACGGAGTAATTTACCCTTTAAGTTTTCATTCTTGGTGTGACATTTTTAGGATCTGACGCTGTACTCAGACATAATTAATATTAAATTTATCATCAGTAATTCACCCTCCACACACACACCCACCCACCACTTCCAGACTCCGAGAAACACACACGCATACTGACTCCCACTACAATGATGTCTAATTACAGCAGGATTTTTGACGGTTAGAAACTGCTCCCCAGCCGCCCGCGCGAGCCCCCCTCTGTAATTACCCGTACTCGCCATACGAACCATCCGACCGGAAAGCGATGTTAATGACTGAAATTATATGTTTATAACCAGCATTTCTGCCACCGGCACAATGCTCGTAGTTAAGACTGACATTCGCGCCACCATAAAAGAAGGTCTCTCTCTCTCGTCCTATTCACAATGGGGTCCCCGATATTCAGACCTTGGCCGCCTGAGCAGGTCCCCACCGGCACGCCCCAACATTCATACCGTGGCCGTCTTGTGGAGGTGGGACGCTTTTTTTTTAAACGTATAAAAACTAGTAATTTTTATTTTGAAATGTCTCTTCATCGTAAAGGAAACAATGCTGTCGGCGAGACACCCTCACTGTGATTTATTCCCTCAATACTAGGGCACCTATGGAAACATACGCCTTTGTAATTATAGAGTATTTTTTTTTAATTTAAAAAAAAAAAAAACATGTTAGGGTGGTTGATTCTTTTTTCTCCATCAGTCACGCGGGTGGACGTCAATCATACGAGATAAAGCCTGTAGGGTGAATGACGTCACAAAGTCTATGTTGACTGGACGTTCCTGCTTTGTTTCGTGGGACGTCAAATGGATACCGACCAGTCTGATTTCGACCCACGGTCCCTCCACTATAATATTATTATCATCATTATTATTATTGGTAGTTTTCTATAGCGTGGTACCACAGGCCTCACCACGCTGTACATACAATTTAACAAACATAATTATGAACTTAAAAATTAAACATTAATATACCGACCAAAGATCCACAAACGAAGACTACGCATTCTCCACACCGCTCGCCCGCGTCCTCTTTCAAATAATAATCCATTAATACCGTTGACAACAGCCCATTTGTATACCCCGTGTAACACCCAACTCTGCACCTTAAGCTTAATATTATATGTTAGGAGTTATTCACTGCAGTCCTAATTATATAAATTTTAATCGATTTTGATCAAAGCCGTTTTAAACACACACACACCCTCCCCCCCCCCCCTTTTCCCAAGTTTGGCAATTTGGGTAAATCTGTTATTCGAAATGCTGTTTACAAGAAGGTATTTACAACGGATGTCATTCGTGGCGAGGGCTACGCTTGGCGTACATCTAATTGATCGGCACCCAGACGGCTACAGCAACCCGTCCTACTGAAAATTTGTGACGTGGGAGAAGACACTTGTTGCCTATCAAGTGGTCTCCATTGAGACGTTAAGAAGATCTGCAGCTTCACAACGTCACATCCCGCAATTATGTGCGTGACATACTATGTGACGTGACACACACACACACACACTCCAAATCACACACTCTCACACACACACTTACTTTCCTTTGTAGAGGAGATACAGAGCGCATACACAAATTACTATTTAAAGTTAAAGACTAATCTATGAGACCGAAGGACTACAAACTATTATAGATGTTCGGCGACCCTGCTGAATACGGCGACCCTGCTGAATACGGCGACCCTGCTGAATACGGCGACCTTGCTGAATACGGCGACCCTGCTGAATACGGCGACCCTGCTGAATACGGCGACCCTGCTGAATTCGGCGACCCTGCTGAATACGGCGACCCTGCTAAATACGGCGACCCTGCTGAATACAGGTTCTTCTCAAGGCGCATCTTTTCAAAGTCTTACGTGCGTACTTACGAAATAGCAAAACGGATTTTTTTAAAAATAATTGAGATCCCCCACAAAATGTAATTGGACATAATCAATTACTACTGATTGTCGTAATATTAAAAATAGGGTTTTGTCATTTCTAAGACCGGAAAGCGTCGCATCGCATTACGCAATAACCTATTACTAAATCTGGCAATGTGGAATACCTGGATCCGGAGATCCACGTCTGTGGTTTTCCTTATACTTATATGAGCTATATCAATTTTTACAAATAATAATTGTGCCCTGCGGCTATGTCCGTCATGTACGTATCTCAAATAGGTGCACAAACATGAAAGTCTTTCTTGTGTGCGGTGCGTGAAATAGATTTCCTCATTACATGGGGATATTGTGTTGAGTCTTATGCTCAGTTTACAAGATCAAATTTTCGTCAAATTTCTTTTTGAACGCACCATGTTGTGTAGCACAAAATAGTGCATTCAAAAAGAAATTTGACACAATGTCCCGTGTCATCCCACGCCCTGATGTCATCACACATCACCCACACCCTCTTCTGTCGTCCCACGCCTGGTTTCACCCACACAGCCTGCTTTGCCATCCCGCGCCTGGTGTACACACACACACCATCTCGTGTCATCCCACGCACTGATGTCATCACACATCGCCCCACCCTCTTGTGTGTCACACAGCACCTGGTGTCACCACACACCTTCCCGTGTCATCCCATGCCCTGATGTCATCACACATCGTCCCCTACCCTCTTGTATCACACTGCGCCTGGTGTCCCTACACACCCATCCGTGTCGTCTCACGCCTGGTGTCACGGACACATCCTCTCTGTGTCCCATACAAATCCTCCCAATTCGTGCATTTCCCCCCCCCCTCACTCCCCTGTAATCCCTCAGAGTGTTTGATAACAATGACGAAACGTGATAACCTTGCCCCCCGATCGTGGCACGGCCTGCCTGGTTGCTCTCAGATCACATCCAGGGATTACAGTGGCTCTCAGATCACATCCATGGATTACAGTGGCTCGTCTGGAGATCCACAAATCTCAGCATTTCCAGGAGGATATGACTCAGACGTAACACGACAAGGGTTCTAAATCTGTGGGGGGTTTTCGCGGATGCGAATGTAAAAAAAAATCGTGGGGTATTGTGGTCGAACCCGGCCATGGGCGTAACTTAGAGGGCAACAATGGATGAAATATACGTCAATTATGTTTGTTTGTTTTTTGGTTTTTTTTTATTCCGTTAACTTACTATTTCCACTGAGTATTTGTTTAATTAAGGGTATGTTCAACCAAGGAGAAACCATTGCAATGCAATTATTTCTTTATGACGGTGCCCTCAAACATTGTGTAATCCTTGTGAGACTTCTCGGATCGATTTGAAGATGGAATGCACTAGAATAAATAACATGGGCTCCTGTTAGCGTAGCATTTGTCATGGCGCCTGTTAAGATAGCATTTGTCATGGGCGCCTGTTAAGGTAGCATTTGTCATGGGCGCCTGTTAAGGTAGCATTTGTCATGAGCGCCTGTTAAGGTAGCATTTGTCATGGGCGCCTGTTAATGTAGCATGTGTCATGGGCGCCTGTTAAGGTAGCACGTGTCAACGTTCGTTTTCAGTTTTTTTGCGAGACACTAAAAACAAGTAATCACGAAACACCATAAAGGTAATACGACACAAAATACAGGTAATACGATACAAAACATAGGTAATACGATACAAAATATAGGTAATACGACACAAAACATAGGTAATACGACACAAAATATAGGTAATACGATACAAAATATAGGTAATACGACACAAAATATAGGTAATACGACACAAAACATAGGTAATACGACACAAAATATAGGTAATACGATACAAAATATTGGTAATACGACACAAAATATTGGTAATACGACACAAAATGTAGGTAATACGACACAAAATATAGGTAATACGACACATAATAAGGCACTATACGGCATATTAATAATTATTAAAGGTATCTCGACACTACAGAAGGGTATTATAGCCGGCGGTTAAGTCTAAGGCGAATGGCAATGTACACACATGTCATTGTTTCTTGCATGTTTGCGTAAAGCAATTATATTGTTGATCTTTAATTAAGTTGCGAGTAAAACCCTGAATTGCTTGTTAGTTTGTTTTGTTGGTGTTATTTTTCATGTTGCTTTTTGATACACTTCAAATTAAGAGGCTACAAAGCCAGGAAAGTCACATAACGTCTAACCCTTGGTTTAACGAAAGCTCCAAGGCTGCCCTGGCATCTGCTAGGAGCCGTTAGGATGGCAGCATCGCTTCACCAACCGTCGCACATATGCCAGTATATGGATGCAGCAACGCACCCCACCTGGTACCGGAACCAGAACGCCGAGATCGGGACTTCCACATAATGTTTAATATCAAGCTAAAGGAGACATTTTGTGTAGGCCGATACTCTGCTATCGAGTGTGGACGTTTTCAGGGCACACTGCACGTGTGCAAAAGAGCGGGGAGAATTGGGGGAAATGGGGGGGGGGGGGGAACATTCTTTATAGCATTGTCATTCGCTGGCTGTGGCCGTCCAAACAATGGCGGCCCCAATGCGAGAACTTTCCATTAAAACTAAATTTGCCTGGTGGCGGCCCCAATGCGAGAACTTTCCATTAAAACTAAATTTGCCTGGTGGCGGCCCCAATGCGAGAACTTTCCATTAAAACTAAATTTGCCTGGTGGCGGCCCCAATGCGAGAACTTTCCATTAAAACTAAATTTGCCTGGCAAAAACTACATTCAAGTACCGCACTTTGTAAGTTCCCAATTAGTGCTAACCACCAACCACCGGCCCGGTATGCCACAGCTCTTGAACTATACCGGTATCGGTAGTACTAACATTCTAATCTCCCACTCCCTTTTATACCTCAGATTTATCACACCATTTCCGAAAAACAAAAATAAAATATTACGCACCAAACGCGCTTGTGGTATTTTTTTAAGAATCCCATTCAGTGCAGTTATCGGAAATTTCATTTCATCACTTTAAGCGTTGGTGACATATTTTGCTTAGACTTAGAGGCTTTGACTACTTTGAGGATTGTGTATTTTGATTAGTTATCCAAAACTGTATGTGATTCTGTATTCATAAATGTGTGTGATTATTTATCCACAACTAGAGGAAACAGTTGCATGCGTTTAGTCAAGAAAGCATCGATATCTTTGGCAAGATTGTTATGATTGATTCTTTTAAAAGGTTTTCATTAATTTTTTAACTTCCCACAGTGAGATAAGCGTTTGTTTACAAAAATTAAAAACCACTTGCATGCCACCCACTCCAACCATCGCAAACACCACCACCACTGTAAAACCCGGGGGTTATAGGTTCACTGTCATTAAGACTTGTGTTTTATTTGCGGTAATTTCGCTGGTATTCGTTCCGCGCGCCTCGGGCCCAGACACCATAAACACGGGGGGCGCGCGTATCTGACAGCATCTCCTTTGGCAGTGATCAGGCAGAGAGCATTGTTGAAGGTATCTGTCGAACTCTCAAACACCGGCGGGTAGGGAACAGGAGCGACGAAAGCAGACGCCCAGGTGTACACAAATACCCGCATCCATTACCCCAAATCCACCCCCAATACTTTTTCAAAGTAAAAACCTAACCGATATTTTGGAAGGTGAATAACATCCCCCCTTCCCTAAAACACACCCGCACATCTATAAAAATCGAGGATAGTTCGTTTGTATTTATACTGGATGGTTTCATATTGGCCTGGGGGTGAGTTGTTTTGTTTGTTCAAATAGAACTCGAATCATAGAATGTAAAAGAGGGTGACCAATTATAAATAGACTTACTGTATCTTCCAGCTGATGAACTTGATGCCCCCCCCCCCCCCCACACACCATTTTTAATCGAAACAAAAAAAGGCATTTCAGTTTCAGTACAGTAAATGAAAACAATGAAAGTATATTTGTATTTTTTTTTTAAATTACAAACATACTTCAATTAAGTTTTGTATCATATTTTAGTCACGAGGAATGTGCTTGCATTGACAAGGAGGGGGGTTTCTATGGGAACCCAATGAACTCTTAAATGTCAGAGTTCATGGGTCGTGAACCTTTTCATCATGGCAATGAGCCGAGTTTTAAATTTTTGATCTAGAAGTATCCAAGAGCTACAATGAGGAAGATGATATAGCCCCATGCGGAAGATGATATAGCCACACGCGGAAGATGATATAGCCACATGCGGAAGATGATATAGCCCCATGCGGAAGATGATATAGCCACACGCGGAAGATGATATAGCCACATGCGGAAGATGATATAGCCACACGCGGAAGATGATATAGCCACATGCGGAAGATGATATAGCCACAGGCGGAAGATGATATAGCCACAAGCGGAAGATGATATAGCCACACGCGGAAGATGATATAGCCACATGCGGAAGATGATATAGCTATATGCGGAAGATGATATAGCCACATGCGGAAGATGATATAGCCCCACGCGGATGATGTTATAGCCCCACGAGGAAGATGATATGGCCACACGAGGAAGATGATATGGCCACACGCGGAAGATGATTTAGCCACACGCGGAAGATGATATAACCACACGCGGAAGATGATAAAGCCACATGCGGAAGATGATATAGTCACATGCGGAAGATGATATAGCCACATACGGAAGATGATATAGCCACATACGGAAGATGATATAGCCACATGCGGAAGATGATATAGTCACATGCGGAAGATGATATAGCCACATACGGAAGATGATATAGCCACATACGGAAGATGATATAGCCACATGCGGTTCCCGAGCTGCAGGTTCACAGCCCTTGTGTCAGATGAAAAGTCAAATTTTTTTTTTTTTTTTTTTTTGCAAGACTTCATTTGTCATGCCGTGACCTCCCTTATTTGCGCATATTTTAAAGGCCAATAAATAGAGCAATAGATAAAGGAATTTTCTGGGGCATGCCACGGAGAACATTTTTTGAAAACATCTGAAAGGTCTGTAACAGAACACATGTGAGTTAAGTAATGGGGGAGTCACTGTCGAGTTGAGTGATGGGGAAGTCACTGTCGAGTTGAGTAATTGGTGGGGGGTCACTGTCGAGTTGAGTAGTAGGAAGGGGATCACTGTAGAGTTGAGTAATGGTAGGGGGGTCACTGTCGAGTTGAGTAATGGAGGGGGGGTCACTGTCGAGTTGAGTAGTAGGGGGGGGGTCACTGTCGAGTTGAATAGTAGGGCGAGACACCGTCCAAAAACAACATCAATGTTGAACTACAAGCGAGTCTACCAAACAGACACGTGATCTAATCTGTCAATTAAACATTAACACTAAGGTAACTCGGGTATCGAATCTACACGACAATGCCATTAAAACACTTACCTGAGACGGGAACCAGACGGTCAGGTGCAGAGACGGATGCGGGCTGAGAAGGAAACACTTTTCAAAGGAGCGCTGAGGGAGACGACGGCAACCGCACAACAACAACAACAAATCCACACACAGCAGCAACAATGGTGGATGATGAAAATGAAGAGAAGAGCACCCGCGGACACTCTTGGGCGGTCTACATGATGGCTACGCCTAAGATCAATTCCATGAGTATCTTAAATCTGAGGATAGCAAAGAGAATATGTTTTTTTTTAAAGGCAAATGCATCGCTAAACAAAACATATCAGGGGCGGATTTCTAAACGGGTCGGGGGGGGGGGGAGCTGAGGGTGTGACACCAATGTTGAAAGTTGACTTAGCATCGGGGGGGGGGGGGAGCTGAGGGTGTGACACCAATGTTGAAATGTTGACTTATGTCCTTATTTTGTTACATAACACTGATAAAAAGATATCGAAAGGAATGGAAACGTTAATATTTAGGTAATTATCAAACGAAAGGATTCTTAAATTGTGTTATGAAGGATGACGTGTTTTGATACACGCTTAGCCCGCATTCCACGTGCATGACCTCTTTCAGTCGAGGCCGTTTTGGGGGTGGCTGGAAAAATATCACTTTGTTTACATTTTAGCTTACTATCGTCCGTTTCAGTCGAACGTTCTAGAATGATCTCGAGAATGCGGGAAGCAGTGAAACTGCGTATTATTTTCTAGAATGATCATTTGAAGTAGACTATAAAAGGTTGAACGACTGAACGTGTAGGGAGAGATTTTCCTTTCCTTGATCACAAGACGTGCAGTGTGTCATTATTTAATACTAGACAGTGCTTTGTTATGTCTAGTTTTTCATTGTACCACTTGAACTCATTGTATTTTTGCATACAGTACCGGTACCAGTCATAATGTAAGGTAATAATTTTATTCATTTTTTTTTTTTACTTTTGTCATTCATAGAAATTCATAAATTAAAAATGTATTAATTGTAATTAGCCCTGACTTTGTGTATCGTTCTATTTGTATTGTTTTTTTAAAACTTTGGTATCGTCCTTTATTATGGACTGTTTTGAAACGAGCCAATAGACAAAACTAAGAGATAAAATTCTCGATTAATAGCAGTCCGTAATACGTTGTTTTAAAGCTGCCAACCCACAAAGACGAACGCTTAAGAAAAGCTCAAAACGCTTATATTAAAAAAAACAATATCAAATAATAATAATGATAAATACTATTGCTTACAAACAAGTCCCTACAGGTGCCGTTAAGGGTGTGCTCCCTGGACGCAATGGAAAAAACACTGGCATTTAGCAGACAGCCCCAAGTCATTAGCTTTCCACATTTACTTGTTTCAATACAGTGTATATATTATTACAGTCGTTCTCAACCCATTCCAGCATCTTACTCAAATCACGGTAAATCACATTTCCATTAGTGTCTTTCAATAACGGGGCTGTACATAAACGTTTGCAGATGTCCTTATAAAACCAGGCCATTAATTGTTTACCTACACCATCATTAGCATTATCAACGAATATATCAATTCATATACCTACATCATCATTATCAACCTAGATAACAATTCATAGTGCCATAAAATCCTTATCACTACCAACCAAGATATCAATTAAACGTCCAACGGTGATTCTTAATTTTTTTTGGTTTATACCCTAGACATCATCGAGAATTTTGGTGACGCAACAAATTTTGCATTGTGATTGTGATAAATTTAGTGCCCTCCATATCCGCAGACATGTAAGCCATGAAGTCAGTACCTTGAAGCCAGGTCAATTAAAATTGACCAACGTCGTCACTCCCACCGATCCATAGTCCAATCCATCCCCACTCGCTTAAATCACACTTTCATATCCCCCATCTAAACCGGGTTTACGCCACCCCCACCCCAAAAAAATACGGGTTTCGCCCCCCCCCCCCAACTCAGACTTTTTCCACACACGATGCGCCCAATGACAGACAAGCCTTTGTCAAGTGAGTTCCACCAGATACGCCCTTTAACGAACGCCATGATTTTTGTACCTACCACAGGCGCCCCCCTTTCATCTTCAGAACCCGGCCAATTTCTCGCTTTACAACAACCGCCGTGTTCTGCTACGACGTCGAATCACCCAGGGGGTCGGGGGTAAATTTTTGGCAAAATATTTTTATTATTATTTTAATTTTTGCATCCTATTTAAATTGGATCTTGTGTCTTGAGAGGGGGGCTTTGGGTTTTGTCATGAGATAGTGGGGTTCGGGGCTTGTCATGACGACAGCGCGGTTCGGGGCTAGTCATGAGATAGTGGGATTCGGGGCTTGTCATGACTACAGTGCGATTCGGGGCTTGTCATGACGACAGTGCGATTCGGGGCTTGTCATGAGATAGTGGGGTTCGGGGCTTGTCATGACGACAGTGCTGTTCGGGGGCTGGTCATGAGATAGTGGGGTTCGGGGCTTGTCATAACGACAGTGCGGTTCGGGGCTTGTCATAGATAGTGGGGTTCGGGGCTTGTCATGACGACAGTGCGGTTCGGGGCTTGTCATGAGATAGTGGGGTTTGTGATGACGGCAGTGGGGTACGATCCATGGACGACTATATGCTTGGGTATGGAAATGCTGGTAACTTAATTTTTGTTAAATACACATTTACGAAAACAAACATCTTCCATTGTTAAGCGCGTCCTCAAGTGTCTCAATATAATTTTAATATGGGCAGACACATGCAGGTGAGTATGGCATGTCAAAAGCGCGCACACATCACATGCGCACAACTTGCAGGTCATGTGGTATCAGGATGCAAGGTTGCGACCGGAAACGGAAGCGGTCAAATATGTCGACCGCGACCTCCGGCCGAGGCAGGAGAAGCGAGACAAATTTTTCCAAAGGGAAATTATTCATTGTTAGTTGATGTGGCAGCAACGGCGTTTGAGGACAGCATGGTTCACCGGTGTTCAATATTTGAGTTGGATGTCATTCTGCCTCGGGTGAGTGTGACAGGTGTTTCAGTTGGATGTCATTCTGCCTCAGGTGAGTATGACAGGTGTTTCAGTTGGATGTCATTCTGCCTCAGGTGAGTATGACAGGTTTTTCGCTTATATCCCATGAGTTGTAGAAGTTCAACTGTATCCGGAGTAATACTTATTAGACTTTCCTTTCTATTCGTAACTTTACATCTTCACACTGATGTACAAACCTAAAGACTACAAAACTTCGCGGGGGTGTGGAAAGCGGAGGGGTGGAGGGGGCGCTTAGTGGGGGGGAGTGTTAAGTGTAGACAATGTTTTAATATCTTCATACATTTACGAATTAACTAGCTACCCCCAGCCCCACGCAGAAGGTCGTTTGCCAATGAATAAATAGAAATAATAGTCAGTGTTAAGGAAATTATATTTAATATCTGTTTGGATGTGATGTGGCCAAGAAACCTTATCGACTTATTGTAATACTAAATCATTAGTTCTCCTCCGTGCGATAGAAAATTCGTCATGTCATAATGACTATAATATGTCCCTTGTTATGTCCTCGAGAGGTAGACGGGAAAAACTAAAGAATCCGTGTAACGAGATGTAACGGAAAGTTTCACGAACCCTCGGTTGATGTTCAGCCTCCCCCCCCCCCCGTCCCCCTTTTCGCCTAACAGAAGCCAGAAGCGATTATGCAAGTGAGTACACGAATACGACATCAAAGGTAAAAATTTTCTTTAAACTGTCTGTTGGGCTTAATGGGCGCTGATATGCTGAGACATTGTCGTAGCTTGAACGGTAAAGTATGGGAAGCAGAGACGTAGCTGAGGGGGGGAGGAGGGGACAGACGTCCCCTGGGAGTCAAACTAGTTAGGGGCGCCAATGTGGTCTGTGGTGGTGTTTATTTGTATGGAAATAACTGGTTTCAGGGTTGAAGAGGGCGTAAAAATGAATTTGTCCCAGGGCGCGAAACTGTATCACCAACCTGAGGGCGTCCCACGTAGGCGCCGGAAGGGGTGAAGAGGGGGGATACTTTCAAACGGGAGGTTTTTGTGTTTTTACACAAATGACTACACTAGATAGTGGGAGGGGGGTGTTCAGCCACTGTAAACTTGATCTTTATTTTCGTTCGCCAGGATGTCGCAAAGTAGATATCCTCCCTCACCTACAACACCCCCCTCCCCGCGGCTAGCCCGTGTCTAACTAGTCCAAATGATAGGAACCACAGGATCCGACCAATTTACAAAAAGAAACCATCTATCACCCGACTTTATCAGTCGGAGACCTGAGACCTAATAATAAACCTAATGATCCAGGTCTGAAGCCACCCCACCCCCCTACCAACCACCACCCTTTCCAACCAGCCTCCAACTCTCTTTTACGTCTCCACCGGGCCCCCCTCCATTAGCAGCAGGGAGGGGGTGGGGAGGGGGGGCTGCTCGGTTGGGGTCCCGAAAACACGACTATCAAAAACTCATCATCATCGCCGGCATTAGCATAACGGCAACAGCTCAAATAGACCCGGGCACTGGAGTCGGTCACGATACACCTCTGAAGGTAATGGGACGACGAGCCAGTGACGCAGGAGAGCGTCCGTCTCAAACGCGATGCGCTCTGTTGTAAATGGGTTTCTTGAAATTGCATTAACGACATCTTACGGCGTTTCGGGGGAAAACGAGAAGGGGGCGAGGGCAGGCGAGGGCAGACGGAGGCCAGGAGACGCGAGAAGAGCATGTTGTGAGAGGCCTAATGCTATTAGAGGTCTCGGCCTCTGAACACGAGCTGGGAATCTCGGCGTTTTAACAAAGTTAAAACAATTTTAAATTATCTCAAGAGTTTTTTTCCTCTCTTGAAGTTTGAAGATTTATCTTAATAATCCAAAGAATTTAAAAAGATTTCTTTTTTTTTTGTTGCTATTCTAAAAAGTTTTAAGCTTTCTCAAATTTCTTTGGGTGAAATATATCTATATTGCGAATTTAAATGTATAAATGAAGCAATGTGTAGGCGCCAAAGATAAGGAGCCAGGAGCTAAAGATAAGGGCGAAGAGTCAAGAGAGGGAGATAACAGTTTGATAAAGTTTGAGTTTGGTTGGCGAGGTTGACAGTTACAACAACTGGTCGAAAAGTTTTTACTGACGGCAAGAACACAAAGTTAGTGACGGCAAAAACACAAAGTTAGTGACGGAAAAAACACAAAGTTAGTGACGGCAAAAACACAAAGTTAGTGACGACAAAAACACAAAGTTAGTGATGACAAAAACACAAAGTTAGTGATGACAAAAACACAAAGTTAGTGATGACAAAAACACAAAGTTAGTGATGACAAAAACACAAAGTTAGTGATGGCAAAAACACAAAGTTAGTGACGGCAAAAACCCAAAGTTAGTGATGGCAAAAACAAAGTCTCTGAAACTTAAATAAAGTTACTGTAGGTATAACCAAAGTTACCGTAAGTTACAATAAAGTTACTGTATGTTACAATAAGGTAACCCAAAGTTACTGTATGTTACAACAAAGCTACTCTATATTAAACCAAAGTTAATGTATATTTAACGAGAGTTACTGTAAGTTAAACCAGTTAATTTCTTGTGAATCCGAGGAAGACCAACATATACAGCTGGCATGTTTAACAGTGTGGGTAAACAAATGTAACAATGAATGTTTCAAAACTGCCGAGAGCATAATAATAAATAATATATAAATGTGTGTGCACGCAGGGTTTCAGGTGCTGGGAATAGATTTCACCTAAGATATTTTATCGCCAACAGGTGCTCCGCAGTGTTGCGTATTTATTGTTTCGGTAAAAAAAAAAAAAAAACAACTCAGGATACAAACTAATGGTATACATTTGGAAAGAAACAAACTCAAGGTACAGGCGTCGGATCCAAACTAAGAAACAAACTCAAGGTACAGGCGTCGGATCCAAACTAAGAAACAAACTCAAGGTACAGGCGTCGGATCCAAACTAAGAAACAAACTCAAGGTACAGGCGTCGGATCCAAACTAAGAAACAAACTCAAGGTACAGGCGTCGGATCCAAACTAAGAAACAAACACAAGGAACAAACACTGGATGCAAATACGAACAAGGAAGATACATTCTTATCACAGTGGCGTACCTGGGGGTGTAAAGTGGACGACCGTCCGGATTTAATTGATAGTTGTGTGTTAGGGGCGCACTCTTCGGAATTCACCCCGGACCGCCAAAGTACGTATAACAAAAATATAGGAATAAACTCAGAACATAAATGACATGTCCGAATGTACCATGCATGAGTCTGGTACTTTTAGGAGTGGTCGGCCAAGAGCTTCGTGCTCAGTGCCGCCTCTGCCGATTGTTTGTAAAGTACTTTTAGGCCAATGTAGGCCTATAGGGCACTTTTTAAAACGAAACCTCGAAACATTCAGAACCCCTGATGTAATCCGAGCAAAGGATAGAAACGCAAAAAAAGTCACCAGACTTGTAAGGAAACCCAGTGTCTCGAAACACTGAGTCCTCCCATAACCAAGCCGGTGGGGGGGGGGGGGGAGGGGGTGCAGTGAGGGATGAGACTCGCACAAAGCTAAGTTCGTGAATTCTTTTTTTTTCAAATAGTGAATTACATTAACGACACGCAGGCCCCCATTTTTTTTTTCCTTTTAAGGGGCTGAGAGATTAAACACAGAGATGGGCAGGGGTGACTGAATTCAAAACTAACACCTCCAGAAGGGAAGCGTGTCAAAGGGGGGATTACGTCCTCACTATTGTAGAGGTCCGGGGGGCTGGAAGAGATGAGTGACTAAAGAGAAGAAACAAAACCAGAAAACAAAACAACAGGTGCGAATGCCAAAAATAACACCGGAGCCGCGACTCTGTGTCATAAAACAGAGTTAAATGATTAGTGGTGTTTCGAGGGTATAGATAGGCATACACACACATACACACACAAAAGGTGGGGGGGGGGGTTGTGGTGGATTACTGTCTCGATTCTTGCTCCCCCCCCCCCCCCGACGGCAATGATTGTGAACGAGACGTTCAACAATGCGCGCAGGTGCTTTTAGGTATAAGAGGCGACTGGAAGGGTTCGAGAGTTTGGTGAGTCTTGTTCATTATGTAAATGTATAAAGACTTCTTGAGGGTTTACTGTGGGGCGTAACTTCAAGCAGTAAAAAAGTTTAGAATAAAAAATTTGTCACTCTGAAAATACGCCCCAGGGCGTGGTATATAGGGCGTGGTAAGTAAAAACAAAAATGTGTTTGTCGCAAACAATAAAAGCATAATTGATATGCGTGAACGCATTGTGATGCCAGTACACAGACCATCAAAGTCTGGTGATGCTAGTACACAGACCATCAAAGTATGGTGATGCCAGTACACAGACCATCAAAGTCTGGTGATGTTAGTACACATAATGTCAAAGTCTGGTGATGCTAGTACACAGGCCATCAAAGTCTGGCGATGCTAGTACACAAACCATCAAAGTCTGGTGATGCCAGTACACAGACCATCAAAGTCTGGCGATGCCAGTACACAGACCATCAAAGTCTGGTGATGCCAGTACACAGACCATCAAAGTCTGGTGATGCTAGTACACAGACCATCAAAGTCTGGTGATGCTAGTACACAGACCATCAAAGTCTGGTGATGCTAGTACACAGACCATCAAAGTCTGGTGATGCCAGTACACAGACCATCAAAGTCTGGTGATGCTAGTACACAGTCGTCAAAGTCTGGTGATGCTAGTACACAGACCATCAAAGTCTGGTGATGCTAGTACACAGAACATCAAAGTCTGGTGATGCCAGTACACAGACCATCAAAGTCTGGTGATGCCAGTACACAGACCATCAAAGTCTGGTGATGCCAGTACACAGACCATCAAAGTCTGGTGATGCCAGTACACAGACCATCAAATGCTGGTGATGCCAGTACACAGACCGTCAAAGTTTGGTGATGCTAGTACACAGACCATCAAATTCGGTGATGCCAGTACAGACCATCAATTCTGGTGATGACAGTACACAGACCGTCAAAGTCTGGTGATGCTAGTACACAGGCCATCAAAGTCTGGCGATGCTAGTACACAAACCATCAAAGTCTGGTGATGACAGTACACAGACCATCGAAGTCTGGCGATGCTAGTACACAGACCATCAAAGTCTGGCGATGCCAGTACACAGACCATCAAAGTCTGGTGATGCCAGTACACAGACCATCAAAGTCTGGTGATGCTAGTACACAGACCATCAAAGTCTGGTGATGCTAGTACACAGACCATCAAAGTCTGGTGATGCTAGTACACAGACCATCAAAGTCTGGTGATGCTAGTACACAGTCGTCAAAGTCTGGTGATGCTAGTACACAGACCATCAAAGCCTGGTGATGCTAGTACACAGACCATCAAAGTCTGGTGATGCTAGTACACAGACCATCAAAGTCTGGTGATGCCAGTAAACAGACCATCAAAGTCTGGTGATGCTAGTACACAGACCATCAAAGTATGGTGATGCCAGTACACAGACCATCAAAGTCTGGTGATGTTAGTACACATAATGTCAAAGTCTGGTGATGCTAGTACACAGGCCATCAAAGTCTGGCGATGCTAGTACACAAACCATCAAAGTCTGGCGATGCTAGTACACAGACCATCAAAGTCTGTTGATGCCAGTACACAGACCATCAAAGTCTGGTGATGCCAGTACACAGACCATCAAAGTCTGGTGATGCTAGTACACAGACCATCAAAGTCTGGTGATGCTAGTACACAGACCATCAAAGTCTGGTGATGCCAGTACACAGACCATCAAAGTCTGGTGATGCTAGTACACAGTCGTCAAAGTCTGGTGATGCTAGTACACAGACCATCAAAGCCTGGTGATGCTAGTACACAGACCATCAAAGTCTGGTGATGCCAGTACACAGACCATCAAAGTCTGGTGATGCCAGTACACAGACCATCAAAGTCTGGTGATGCCAGTACACAGACCATCAAAGTCTGGTGATGCCAGTACACAGACCATCAAATGCTGGTGATGCCAGTACACAGACCGTCAAAGTTTGGTGATGCTAGTACACAGACCATCAAATTCTGGTGATGTTAGTACACAGACCGTCAAAGTCTGGTGATGCTAGTACACAGGCCATCAAAGTCTGGCGATGCTAGTACACAAACCATCAAAGTCTGGTGATGACAGTACACAGACCATCGAAGTATGGCGATGCTAGTACACAGACCATCAAAGTCTGGCGATGCCAGTACACAGACCATCAAAGTCTGGTGATGCCAGTACACAGACCATCAAAGTCTGGTGATGCTAGTACACAGACCATCAAAGTCTGGTGATGCTAGTACACAGACCATCAAAGTCTGGTGATGCCAGTACACAGACCATCAAAGTCTGGTGATGCTAGTACACAGTCGTCAAAGTCTGGTGATGCTAGTACACAGACCATCAAAGCCTGGTGATGCTAGTACACAGACCATCAAAGTCTGGTGATGCTAGTACACAGACCATCAAAGTCTGGTGATGCCAGTACACAGACCATCAAAGTCTGGTGATGCTAGTACACAGACCATCAAAGTCTGGTGATGCTAGTACACAGACCATCAAAGCCTGGTGATGCTAGTACACAGACCATCAAAGTCTGGTGATGCTAGTACACAGACTATCAAAGTCTGGTGATGCCAGTACACAGACCATCAAAGTCTGGTGATGCCAGTACACAGACTGTCAAAGTCTGGTGATGCCAGTACACAGACCATCAAAGTCTGGTGATGCCAGTACACAGACCATCAAAGTCTGGTGATGCCAGTACACAGACCATCAAAGTCTGGTGATGCTAGTACACAGACCATCAAAGTCTGGTGATGCCAGTACACAGACCATCAAAGTCTGGTGATGCTAGTACACAGACCATCAAAGCCTGGTGATGCCAGTACCCAGACCATCAAAGTCTGGTGATGCCAGTACACAGACCATCAAAGTCTGGTGATGCCAGTACCCAGACCATCAAAGTCTGGTGATGCCAGTACAAACCCTGACACACAATAACATCTCTGACCTCTATTAACCAACGCGTCTAATAAAAAATGTACACAATGATCATTTCAAGAGTAGCTTCCATTTGCAAACTTGTTCATGGGCTGGGTGGCCGAGTGGTTTGAAATGAGGCAATACCAAGCTCCTGGACTGGAGTTTAATATCCAGCAAAGCCTGGCACTTGCAAGCAAAGAAGAACACGAGCACACCGGGTGGATGGGACTCGTTAACCCTTCCTCGAAGAGATGGCAAGCTCCGACACTAAACTCCGGAGTTGGAGTCCTGTGGGCGGTATGACGTTGACACGATGAAAATCCCGACAAGTCCTGAGGTGTGGAACACATAAGTGCGCAGTCAGACACAAGAAACACTGCTGGTCATCCATGGCATCCTGATCTATTTCCGGTCGTTCTGACCAAGTCTCGATCCATTGGATCAAAAAGGCAAGGACGGGAGAGTGAGGCTGACGAACTGAGCCCCTATCCCTTACTTTCAAATAAATACAGCTCAAGTCAAGGCTTTTTTCATAAGTCGGTACAGATGGATTGGATGGTTGGATTGAGTGAATGATTCAATGAATGAATCAATGAATGATTCAATGAATGAATGAATGATTCAATGAATGAATGAATGGATGATTCAATGAATGAATGAATGATTCAATGAATGAATGAATGGATGATTCAATGAATGAATGATTCAATGAATGAATAAATGAATGATTCAATGAATGAATGAATGATTCAATGAATGAATGAATGATTCAATGAATGAATGAATGATTCAATGAATGAATGAATGATTCAATGAATGAATGAATGGATGATTCAATGAATGAATGATTCAATGAATGAATGGATGATTCAATGAATGAATGAATGATTCAATGAATGAATGAATGGATGATTCAATGAATGAATGATTCAATGAATGAATAATTCAATGAATGAATGGATGATTCAATGAATGAATGATTCAATGAATGAATGATTCAATGAATGAATAATTCAATGAATGAATGAATGAATGAGTAATTCAATGAATGAATGATTCAATGAATGAATGAATGATTCAATGAATGAATGAATGGATGATTCAATGAATGAATGATTCAATGAACGAATGATTCAATGAATGAATGATTGATTCAATGAATGAATGAATGATTCAATGAATGAATGAATGATTCAATGAATGAATGAATCAATTAATGAATGATTCAATTAATGAATAATTCAATGAATGGATGATTCAATGAATGAATGATTCAATGAATGAATGAATGAATGAATGATTCAATTAATGAATGATTAAATTAATGAATAATTCAATGAATTAATGATTCAATGAATGAATGTTTCAATGAAT
Organism: Omphiscola glabra; assembly: GCA_964017045.1. Taxonomy (NCBI): domain Eukaryota; kingdom Metazoa; phylum Mollusca; class Gastropoda; family Lymnaeidae; genus Omphiscola; species Omphiscola glabra. The sequence goes on along the minus strand of OZ024807.1, from coordinate 6,260,663 downwards.
GAATGAACGATTCAATGAATGAATGAGTCAATGAATGAATGATTCAATGAATGAATGAATCAATGAATGAATGAATGAATGAATGATTTAATGAATGCGGCTCGTGCGTTGTTTTATTTGACTGTTTTATGCCAATGTTGTTAACTGTAAGTTACTTTAAAATGTGTGGATTGAGATCACCAGTTATTCCTGGCCCTCCACCTCCCCCAAACTCTTCACCCTATAACTCACTGTAATTATACATTTGTGTTTAGTTTTAACTTGAGATCGCTGTACATTTTTGAGAAAAAAAACGATCAATTTGAACGGATACAAACTTGTTAATATGAACATAAAAAAAACACTCGACAAAAGATATTTGTAAAAACATTATGCCAAAGAATTGCCCACATTGTTACGGTTGCAACTCAACCTGATTCGAATTTTATTTTTAAAAACGTCCGACTTAAAGTGCAGTGTCAAATTTCTCAGCCATCTCAGAATCTTTACGCTAATTTTTTTTTTTTTTTTTTTTTTTTTTTTTTTTTTTTTTTTGTTAAAGACAAGACAAGACCTTGGTATAAACAGACCTCACACTCTAGGTGTGAGGATCCACAAAACAAGGGCGCCGAAACATGTAAAACGATTCATAAACAAGGGCGCCGAAACATGTAAACCGATTCATGAAAAAGGGGACCGAAACTTTTTAACCGATTCATAAACAAGGGCGCCGAAACGTTTAAACCAATTCCTTAACAAGGGCGCCGAAACGTTTAAACCAATTCTTAAACAAGGGCGCCGAAACGTTTAAACCAATTCTTAAACAAGGGCGCCGAAACGTTTAAACCAATTCCTAAACAAGGGCGCCGAAACGTTTAAACCAATTCCTAAACAAGAGCGCCGAAACGTTTAAACCTATTCCCAAACAAGGGCGCCGAAACGTGTAAACCGAGTCATGGCTCCCACACCATGTCGTTTGTTGAACGCTAACACGAAGTTGTGCGGTGGGCGGAGTCAAAACAGAGGTTCTCGTCTTTCATGTTATCTTTACAGGATGAACACTTTTCTCTCAACAGAAAGACAACCTACAAGTGGACACGACCCTTCTTTGTTTCACATTACCACTTTAATGCTACAGACAGATTTCGTAGGCCATACAGGTAGCTGCAGTAGCACTACTCCAACCGCGCGCAAAGCCAGCTACATAAGAAGTAGCTAAATTCCTAGCAGCGTCACTACTCCAAAAGCGCACAAAGCCAGCTACTTAAGAAGTAGCTAAGTCACTAGCAGTGTCACTACTCCAAAAGCGCGCAAAGCCAGCTACATAAGAAGTAGCTAAATTCCTAGAAGTGTCACTACTCCAAAAGCGCACAAAGCCAGCTACTTAAGAAGTAGCTAAGTCCCTAGCAGTGTCACTACTCCAACCGCGCACAAAGCCAGTTACATAAGAAGTAGCTAAGTCCCTAGCAGTGTCACTACTCCAATATGTATAAGCATATAAATTATTTCTTGATCAGCATAGAGCAAATATTGTTCCGGAAAGTACTAGGAAACATTCACTGTAACATACTTCCGTACATCAGTTACACAGATTTCATTGCTGTTCGCCGATAATAATAGGATGTTGCTTTTTTTTTTCTTTCTTTTGTTGTTGTTTTTTGTTGTTTTTTTTTGTTTTAGGTAAAAATAAAAATAATGAAAAACAAATATAATCTGAATTTTTTAAATTTTTTTTTAAACGAACAATATATGTATATTGTTTTTTTTTTAAAATTAATTTTTAAAACATCTGCAACATCCATGAACACGTATCCACAGCCGTATCCGGAAATTTGATCGAAAGAAATTTGGTCGATGGAAAATTGATCGACGGAAATTTGATCGAACGGAAATTTGGTCGAATCGTTTTTTAAATTTATACGTTAAAATATTGCGTCAAATTTCTTTTTGAACGCAATATTATGTTTTACGATATAGTATGGTGCGTTCAAAATGAAATTTGACGAAAATTTTAACGTCTGGACTGAAAAAAAAGATTCGACCAAATTTCCGTTCGATCAAATTTCCGTCGATCAATTTTCCGTCGACGAAATTTCTTTCGATCAAATTTCCGGTAACCATCTACAGCTAACACTTTTTTAAATATTTTTTTTTTTTTTTAATGGCACGGAAAGCAACTTCTGAGCGAATATTGCATTTCTCCATTACGTCCCTCTAAAGTGTATGCATAATTTTCAATATTTTGAAAGACCATGTGTTTTACTAATTTCCTCTTGATTCAGCCCATTCCCTATTTCTACCAAACCACTCCTCCCCCTCTCTCGTCTTTTTTCTATCCACCAAATAGGTATATGCTTATAATTGAAAAAACCAAATCCACAGCTCCGACGACCCGGTCTTGGAATACTTGTTTTCAACGAAACTACACGCCTGGAACAATCCCACACTCCTTAAATCTCCGGGCGCATCGCCCGGTGACCATTTGGGGACCGCTGATAAATTTCCACCCGCGAGGCGACAGTCGCGGCTGCGATCGTTTGCGTAGATATAGACACAGCCCTGCGATCTTGATGGATGGTGTTGTCAAGCAGTACATTCAGAAGCTTCATTTCCGCCAAATAACATTCAACACATGCAGACAAGGGGAGAAAAACACCGAGTTTCTTTTATTAAACAGAAGCCAATGTGCAGACGACGGATGTGAAAAGAACTGCCGACATTTGTATTTTGAATTAAATTTTTTGCCCGGGCGGTTTGGGGGGGGGAGGGGGAGAATAATTTTTAAACAAGCAACCTAATCTTATTTGTATTCAAAACGCAGGGTACGCCTTAACATTTGGGTTTCAGGTGACAGCCTGAAGTTGTCACGGCATTGACAGTTTGATGTCGTCACAGTGTTAATCGTTTGATGCAGTCACCCATGTGTTTGTTGTTTGATGTCGTCACCCGTGTGTTTGTTGTTTGATGCCGTCACCCGTGTGTTTGTTGTTTGATGCCGTCACCCGTGTGTTTGTTGTTTGAAGTTGTCACCCGTGTGTTTGTTGTTTGATGCCGTCACCCGTGTGTTTGTTGTTTGATGTCGTCACCCGTGTTTTTGTTGTTTGATGTCGTCACCCGTGTGTTTGTTGTTTGATGTTGTCACCCGTGTGTTTGTTGTTTGATGTTGTCCCCCGTGTGTTTATTGTTTGATGTTGTCACTGTGTTTATAAGTTTGATTGGAAATGAGATTTTCAAAGTTGTTGCTGTTGTCAGTGTATCAACAGTTTGATGTTGTCAGTGCAGTGGTTCTCAACTTTCCTAATACCGCGACCCTTTAATACAGTTCCTCGTGTTGTGGCGACCCCCAAACACAAAATTATTCCATGATACTTCATAACTTTAGAATATATATGTTTTACGGTGGACCCACAGTTTGAGAACAGCTGACTTAGTGTGTCATTGATGTTAAGCGAGTTACAGTGTCTTGCATGGTCAATAATGGACCATGACCTGAGATAATATGATAAGTGTAGACAAGCTGTATAAGTGCATCATTGCTGTGGGAAAGATTCCCACGGTGCTAAAATGGCCCAGCTTGTTATAGTGGAAACCGATGCCAGCATCCAGACAAGACGCCAACAAACTGGACAAGACGCCAACAAACTGGACAAGACGCCAACAAACTGGACGAGACGCCAACAAACTGGACGAGACGCTAAAAAACTGATCACGATGCCAACAAACTGGACATGATGCTAACAAATTGGACACGATGCTAACAAACTTGACAGAAGCCTAACAAACTGGACACGATGCTAACAAACTTGACCTTATATAATATAATCAAAAAGCATTCTTCCCCCCCCCCCGCAAAAGTGTATGATAGCAATGTCATGATGCCGAAACTTGGATTCTTGTTCTGAAGATTAGCAAATAAAATACATTTCCATTAAGCGAAACCTTCCCTAAACAACAACAAAAACAACAAGATCAAAAAATGAGCATTAAATGATCCACCATGATCAGATAAGAGCAACCATACCTGTCACGGACGCCGTCAACATGAAAGCGTCGCTCTTCTGTGGCGGAGGCAAAGTTGAAGTGGGGGGGCGGGGGGGGGGGGGGGGCGCGCTACTTCTCTATACTTGAGATGAAAAATGACAAGAAGTCTTGACCCAAATTAAAAGACATTGATCTGATGCGCCTGACAGATAGCGCGGAAAAGCGCGCGTTAAAAAGAATTGCTTGTGTATCACAGAGACCCAACCAATAGACCAATAGCGTCCCGTAACTCTGTTAAGAAAAAGCATGACCCCCCCCCCCCCAACCCCAACCCCAATTCCCGTGTTCCCTATTGTTTTTTCGTCTAATAAATTGTATTCGATTAAATAATTCATTTTAAATAAAACATTTCCTATGTATGAAGTCGTGTTCTAATGAAGTCGTGTTCTAACGAAGTCGCCTTCTAATGAAGTCGCGTTCTAATGAAGTCGCCTTCTAATGAAGTCGCCTTCTAATGAAGTTGTGTTCTAATGAAGTCGCGTTCTAATGAAGACGCCTTCTAATGAAGTCGTGTTCTAATGAAGTCGCGTTCTAATGAAGACGCCTTCTAATGAAGTCGTGTTCTAATGAAGTCGCGTTCTAATGAAGTCGTGTTCTAATGAAGTCGCGTTCTAATGAAGTCGCGTTCTAATGAAGACGCCTTCTAATGAAGTCGTGTTCTAATGAAGTCGCGTTCTAATGAAGTCGTGTTCTAATGAAGTCGCGTTCTAATGAAGTCGCGTTCTAATGAAGTCGTGTTCTAATGAAGTCGCGTTCTAATGAAGAGGCCTTCTAATGAAGTCGTGTTCTAATGAAGTCGCGTTCTAATGAAGTCGTGTTCTAATGAAGTCGCGTTCTAATGAAGTCGCGTTCTAATGAAGTCGTGTTCTAATGAAGTCGCGTTCTAATGAAGTCGTGTTCTAATGAAGACGCCTTCTAATGAAGTCGCCTTCTAATGAAGTCGCCTTCTAATGAAGTCGTGTTCTAATGAAGTCGCGTTCTAATGAAGACGCCTTCTAATGAAGTCGTGTTCTAATGAAGTCGCGTTCTAATGAAGACGCCTTCTAATGAAGTCGTGTTCTAATGAAGTCGCGTTCTAATGAAGTCGTGTTCTAATGAAGTCGCGTTCTAATGAAGTCGCGTTCTAATGAAGTCGTGTTCTAATGAAGTCGCGTTCTAATGAAGAGGCGTTCTAATGAAGTCGCGTTCTAATGAAGTCGTGTTCTAATGAAGACGCGTTCTAATGAAGTCGTGTTCTAATGAATTGGTGTTCAAATGAAGTCGTGATCTAATAAAATCGTGTTCTAATGAAGTCGTGTTCTAATAAAGTCGTGTTCTAATAAAGTCGTGTTCTAATGAGGACGCCGTTGTAAAATCCCAGTCTTAAGGCTCTTTATAATGGCCGCACGGGGAAAAAATAAAGACACGCCCATGACACGTTATCTGTAATGTAACGAACCCATCCATTTGATGCCAAACAGGAGCGATGTCATTAGCACAGAGAGGTACGGCATCGGTGTTTAGCCTGTCACTAGCGCAAAGAGTGATAGACCAGTGTTTAGCCTGTCCCTGACACAGAGAGTGTAGCTTCAGTGTTTATCCCGTCAGTATCATGCAGCAATCGGAGAGTAATACATCAGTGTTTAGCCTGTCAATAGAGAAGTGTGGGGGGGGTAGGGTGGACAAAAGCAAAAACCAGAAGTAGAAAAATAGCTTAAAGTAAATACAAATGATGCGACGGGTGATAGCATATCAGCAATTCATAGTAGCTATCGTGTTCCCCATATGTGACCACAAAGCACCATACCACCATCGGTCGACTTTCCACCATCGGTCGACTTTCCACCAACGGACGACTTTCCGCCATCGGTCGCCTTTCCACCATCGGAGTCCACTACGACTGTCAACAAGGGTGACAGAACAGACTGGGGCGCTACCATATCCCAAGCCAAAGTCAGGAGACCTCAAGTGTGGCGTAGGACCAACTAAGACACATAGCCTTTACAAAAATGTTAGTGCCACCCAACTATTTTGCCAAAAGTCAGGAGACCTCCATGGGTGACACGCAATCAGACTGGGGTATGAACTCACAGCTCTCACGGAGTTCCCCGGTACGTCCACCCGACAGACAACCGGGGGTCTCCTCGGCTCAACGCCGTGGGTGCCGCGCACAGCACAAGTCACCGTCGCTGAAAGGGCGCTTTTGTTGGCATGGAAAATATGATTAAGCTCACTGGTCCTTTACGCCGACACCGGTGCCCCTTTTTCTGGCGGTGCAGGAGATATTGCGCTGGTGTCATTGTCTCGACCGATCAGAGTTTACACTCGCCTGAGCAATAACACTCGCCGGCCCCTTTAAGATCATTTTTTAAACACTTCTTCGCGAAATAAATGTCACCATTACATCTACACTACAAAGAACTAGCGATGTGATTTTCTTTAGAGAGGTTGGTTGTGAGGAGTTGGGGGCGGTAGTGGAGAGGGGGGGGGGGTCTTTTGACTTTGACTTTATTTAAAAAGATTAAGGAGACGTGTGTACAAAAGTCATCACACCTTCCCTAAACCCATTTAAGACTATCATATTTTTTTTGTTAAAAAGGTACATTTATGAAAAATGAATTATTCTTATGAGGCTGGGGGTTGGGGGCGCACAAAGTGAAAGGAAGGTTGGGCATTGACATTAGCACGCTAAATAATCATTGGGTGGGTGGGGGTGGGACGACTTATTATTGAATGGGCAGCCCAGATGCAGGAGCAACAGCCGAACAAGAGGTAAGGACGGGCAGGTTACAAAGACCGGGCGAGACCCGGCTCCCGATCTCTATTGCAAGGGAGGGTAATGAAGCAGAATTCCTCGGTTTCTGAAGGTGCCACGCTTGGCTTCCCTTAGCGGTGTCTTTCAAGCATATTTTTTTTTTTTTGGACTTAAAGCGGGGGCCATTGCAAATGATTGGAAAGATTTAGCACAGTCTGTCTAGCACTAGGCACCGCCAAAAAAAAAAACCACAGTTGTTACGGTGAATTAGACGGGACAAACACTGGCTCATGTTACCCGGCTGCCTTTTAGGTGTCTTCTGGTTTGGAGTTGACTTTCAAAGTTTATTTTAAGATTAAGACATCAAAAAAAAACAACAATGACTTCTTGACTTGAAAGTCTTGACATTTATTTCAACGCCAAAATGTGGGTTTGTGGGGGGGGAGGGGGGTTGGAGACGGTGAGGACAGTAAGTAAGTGATAACTATGACTGGTAACATCTTCGTTCAATTAACACGTAGTTCATCCGCAAACAGTCACGGCCCTGTGTTTATACAAACACAATGTTATCGGGGGCCGTTGCACCGTGAGCACCCGCGAAGACAGGGTTTTTAATACTGTTAGAGACCAAAGGGCTTGACACATTGCACTGCAAGTTTATGTAGAGGATAATCAACTTTTTTTTTTTTTTAAATGTCCACAGATTGGACATTTCAGATGTATGTCAAAGAATTCATTTGATTGCAAAGTAGTCATTTGATTTCAAAGTAGTCATTTGATTTTAAAGTAGTCATTTGATTGTAAAGTAGTCATTTGATTGCAAAGTAGTCATTTGATTTCAAAGTAGTCATTTGATTTTAAAGTAGTCATTTGATTCCAAAGTAGTCATTTCATTTCAAAGTAGTAATTTCATTTCAAAGTAGTCATTTGATGATTTTTACCAACATCTGACATATATTGTTAGATTGGCCGATTGAAAGACCGAAATCTGACGTATATTTTTAGCTTGACAATTGACAATCAACTTGTCTGTGTTTTTCATACCGTTTGATCCCCTGTATGTTCCCGGAAAATAACTAACCATAAATGTCACACATATTTGAAGTAATCGACTTCGACAGGAAAAAATATGTGCTCTGACAAATATTCGATGGATTTAAGATTACGATATCCGGACATAACTTTGAGATTACGATACCCGGTAATAAACTTGAGATTACGAAATTCGGACATATCTTTGAGATTACGACACCGGACATATCTTTGAGATTACGATATCTGGACATATCTTTGAGATTACGATACCCGGGAATAAACTGGAGTTTACGAGACCCTGACATACGTTGACATTACGATACCCGGACATAACTTGAGATAACGATACCCGGACATAACTTGAGATAACGATACCCGGACATAACTTGACATTACGATACCAGGACATCACTTGAGATTACGATACCCAGGCACTCCCATCGGGTTAGAAACTAGAAATGAAGAGAAATGTGCAATCGGGGTTTGTGTTATGGTAACACATCATATGCTTTGGACGCTAAATCGCACGATCGGGGTCTTAAAAATGGGGCAATATTTATATCTGCCATTGGTCATTGCAGTTCAGCCAAAAAACAAGTTGGCAATGAGCGAGTCGTTACTGTAAGATGTATTAATGCTTATCTAAATAGATTTTTGCCAGGATCCTGTATAGAACAGACGGTACTACAGGCGCCATCTGACTCTACAAGACAAGATCCTGTAACAATACTTTATGAGACATGTTTATTGTGACTATACCAGACGGTACTTTACGAGACATGTGACTCTACCAGCCAAGGTCCTGTATTAAAAAAAAGATACTTTACGAGACATGTGACTTTACCAGACGGTACTTTACGAGACATGTGACTTTAAAGACTTGGACTTTCCAGCTCAATCCACCCAACTCCAGCTCAATCCACCCAACTCCAGCTCAATCCACCCAACTCCAGCTCAATCCACCCAACTCCAGCTCAATCCACCCAACTCCAGCTCAATCCACCCAACTCCAGCTCAATCCACCCAACTCCAGCTCAATCCACCCAACTCCAGCTCAATCCACCCAACTCCAGCTCAATCCACCCAACTCCAGCTCAATCCACCCAACTCCAGCTCAATCCACCCAACTCCAGCTAACTGCGCATCAATCATCACCCTCCATAACAGGCCGCGCATCATTGCACACGGACGCCAGTGGCTTTAAACTGGAATGCGCATCCGTCAAGACTGGTTTGCACCGGTCGAACTTGGAAGGTGTACGTGCCAAAATACGCCTAACCGTGAGACCGCTGTGGACTTGTACACGGAAGATGGCAACATATTTTGAGTTGTTGTTTTTTTTAAGGGGGGTGGAAGGGCCCGGGGGGGGTAGTACGCCACCAAGGATCAGACACTTCTAGGGATAGGACAACATTACCAGAAGGAACTTCGAGCTCTGGCTGCCATCACAAGACAACTGAATCATTCGCAGGCAAAGACATTCTTAATAAATGTGGGTTTACTCATCTCTAGTCGGTTTCATTCGTCAGACATGACGGAAAGAATGACTTGGAGGCATACGTTAAATGCCCACCGGTCAGAGATGACGGAGAGAATGACTTGAAGGCATATACCCCACCCGTCCAAGATGGCGGAAAGAATGACTTGGAGGCATAAGTTAAAGGCCCACCGGTCAGAGATGACTGAGAGAATGACTTGAAGGCATAAGTTAAAGGCCCACCGGTCAGAGATGACGGAAAGAATGACTTGGAGGCATACGTTAAAGGCCCACCGGTCAGAGATGACGGAGAGAATGACTTGAAGGCATAGACCCCACCCGTCCAAGATGGCGGAAATAATAACTTGGAGGCATAAGTTAAAGGCCCACCGTTCAGAGATAACGGAGAGAATGACTTGAAGGCATAGACCCCACCCGTCCAAGATGGCGGAAAGAATGACTTGAAGGCATAAGTTAAAGGCCCACCGGTCAGAGATGACGGAGAGAATGACTTGAAGGCATAGACCCCACCCGTCCAAGATGGCGAAAAGAATGACTTGGAGGCATAAGTCCCACCCGTCGAAGATGGTGGAAAGAGAAAGAGAGAGAGAAAGAAACAAAGAGACAGAGAGAGAAATAGAAAGACAGAGAGAAAGTGAGAGCGAGAGAGCGAGAGAGAGGGTGAAAAAGAAAGAGAGAGACTTGGAGATAATGTTCATTAGCTTTAAGGGTTCTATTAACCGTAAAAATGTTGGAAACTGATATTAGCTGTAAACTTATTACAATCTTTGCTGATAGAAATGTTAGCATGGCCTGTGATAAAGAAGTATAGCTTAACAACAAAATTTTGTGTTCATAGGCGTAGCTAGAGTTAGTGCAGTCGGGGGGCTAGCCACGCTTTTTGCACGAAAATAAACTCTGCGGTTGTAAAAAAAAATGCCACCCTTCCATACAAGGAAAACATAGTACCGCCCGGGGTAGGAACGCCCCCCCCCCCTCAACACCAACCTTCCCACGACAGTGGTTGTGTTGTTCTGCCAGTTTTAGGATACATCGCGATGTGTTCATCTCACCAAAACATACAAGAAGAGATGCACTTGTCTACAATGGCGGCCCTGCATTTTATATTAAACAACTAATTTTCTTTGACATATGGCCGCGGGCGCCCAGTCATTTGTTTACGCGCCAACATCCTCCGGGGGGGCCCATTATTATTTCGCCCTCTTCAGTTTTCCATAAACATTAATTTTATGTTTTGTGTGCACCCCTTCTCGTGACCGCCGAGTGTCAGACGAATAACGAGAGCCCCGCTGAGGGCCGGACAAAAGCAAAACTCGGATAGACAAACTTGAAATATTTGCCCCCCCCCCCCCCATGTAACCACCATCGCAATTCAATCGTGAAAAGGAATTAGCGATAGCTGAGATTGTGGATAATTTAAACGTAGTTGAGATAGAATGTAACCGAAGGTATGCGACCTGAGTCTTTAAAAAAAAAGAAAGTAATTAAAAGAGAGGAAACTTTGAAAAAATATTGAAGGAAAAAAAAAAAAGAAAGGGAAAAGAGAATTTAATTTAAGATTTAGATAAAAAGATGTTTAAGCCCATATACATTTAATGACGCCTTTCATTTCTTTTCTTTTTGTTTTTTTTTTAATGTATTTAATTATTTTTTGCATATGGCAGCAATTACAATTTTTGAGTCGCTTTTATGTTTTAAAATGAATCAGTTTAAATCCAAATTTTATGTTTTAAAATGAATCAGTTTAAATCCAAATTTTATGTTTTAAAATGAATCAGTTTAAATCCAAATTTTATGTTTTAAAATGAATCAGTTTAAATCCAAATTTTATGTTTTAAAATGAATCAGTTTAAATAAAAATTTTATGTTTTAAAATGAATCAGTTTAAATCAAAATTTTATGTTTTAAAATGAATCAGTTTAAATCCAAATTTTATGTTTTAAAATGAATCAGTTTAAATCCAAATTTTATGTTTTAAAATGAATCAGTTTAAATCCAAATTTTATGTTTTAAAATGAATCAGTTTAAATCCAAATTTTATGTTTTAAAATGAATCAGTTTAAATCAAAATTTTATGTTTTAAAATGAATCAGTTTAAATCAAAATTTTATGTTTTAAAATGAATCAGTTTAAATAAAAATTTTATGTTTTAAAATGAATCAGTTTAAATCAAAATTTTATGTTTTAAAATGAATCAGTTTAAATCCAAATTTTATGTTTTAAAATGAATCAGTTTAAATCCAAATTTTATGTTTTAAAATGAATCAGTTTAAATCCAAATTTTATGTTTTAAAATGAATCAGTTTAAATCCAAATTTTATGTTTTAAAATGAATCAGTTTAAATCAAAATTTTATGTTTTAAAATGAATCAGTTTAAATCCAAATTTTATGTTTTAAAATGAATCAGTTTAAATCAAAATTTTATGTTTTAAAATGAATCAGTTTAAATCCAAATTTTATGTTTTAAAATGAATCAGTTTAAATCCAAATTTTATGTTTTAAAATGAATCAGTTTAAATAAAAATTTTATGTTTTAAAATGAATCAGTTTAAATCCAAATTTTATGTTTTAAAATGAATCAGTTTAAATCCAAATTTTATGTTTTAAAATGAATCAGTTTAAATCCAAATTTTATGTTTTAAAATGAATCAGTTTAAATCCAAATTTTATGTTTTAAAATGAATCAGTTTAAATCCAAATTTTATGTTTTAAAATGAATCAGTTTAAATCCAAATTTTATGTTTTAAAATGAATCAGTTTAAATCCAAATTTTATGTTTTAAATCGAATCAGTTTAAATCCAAATTTTATGTTTTAAAATGAATCAGTTTAAATCCAAATGTGTTATGTTTTAAATCCTTGACACTAACTTCGCTTTTGTTCTTGTCTGGCTGCAAAAATTTTCTGTTGTTTTTGTTTCTGAATGACTTGGTGAAACAAATCTGCGGCGCTTTAATTAAATCGGGTGGGTGGGGTCATTAGAAGATTAATATAGTTCAGGGGCTGCGTAAAAAATGTGCGGTTGTGAGCCATGGGGAAGGGGGGAAGCACTAGTTATGATTCTGATAAAGTGCGTTACTTGTATGCAAGCTTTGTTACATTTTAGCCGCCCCCCCCCCCCAAAAATAAAAAAAACAAACCAAATTTTTTTTTAATCGAACATTACATTATATAAAAAAATTTATGAAAAAAATATTTTTTTATGGGTTGATTAAATATATAATAATAATAATAATAATAATAATGAAGTTTATTTGAGAAATCACGCTTCATCCCCAAAGGCTCGAAGCGCGTTACAAGGTTCGATGTTCGAGAGGCATCACTGCTGCCAGTTAGGCGCATGTGAACTCCATCTCCCCATCTCCTGGGTTTGAATTCAGAGTTGCCTTCTCTTAGATGAGTTGCCGTCCAAAGTTAACGAGTCCCATCCACCCGGGAGTTGCCGGAATGTTTCATTGTTATGATTTCTTTTTTTTTTAAATTTTACTTTAAAAAGCGTTAATGTTTAACACCCCCCCCCCTTTTTTTACCCCCACCCCACATTTCTATGACGTCATATGTATGATTTTATTTATATCATTTGTTCGCATTATGGAATGTCCGCAAGAGAAGAGAGCCAATGTCTGATGTATCGGGCGAAGCGTTAGACAGCCGGGTACGGGTAGGTGAAAGATCTGACGACTGCGATCACCCCCCCCCCCTTTACACACACACACACCACCGAACACCACCCAGATAACATCAATAATAATCAAAAAAACAAATTTAAAATTATCCAAGCAGCATTTCTTCCTCCAATGTGCACACGGTAATAGGGACGCCATCCAGCTACGATAGTTGGAAAGCTATCGATGACTGTCCTTATCTAAGAGAATTATTCATTTGGTTGGGAAGCTCAATAGCGTCATCCGGGCACTCTTTGCTAAATTCGTTAATTTTTTAATTTTTTTTTTAAAATCTTGATCTAATGAGATCTTACATTAACTAAACGTACCTACAACAATACGATTTGGCACAGACACAACAGTCTCCGCCAATATCGGGTGTTTAATGAAGCACGCACACACAAATGAAGTCTTTCCCATGCAAAAATCATCACACAATTGAAATTATCTACGCAAAGCCGGCAGCAACAACTGTGTAGGGACACAAGCTCTGAAATGGGTTTCTTTGGAGTATGAGCGAATGAATGTTCAAGGGGAAGTAATAGAGAAAAAATTACTTCTGTACCCAAATAATACAGAGTTATTTCTCTTAGCATAGATATGATTCAACGTTCAGCTCAAAGACAGAAAAAAATATATTTAAATTAATTTGTACTGCAATCTATCAAAAGATTTGACCCCCCCCCCCCTTTTTTTATGTTCCAAAATCTAAATAATAAACCCTAAAGACAATATTGTCACTAACTGAGTGAAGTTCCATCACAATGATTTTTGCGCTTGAGAAATACTTTAGAAGAAATATTGTTTTTTTTTAATTGTTCTAGTTAAACATCGTTTGTGTGTGTAGGTAAGGAATATGCAAAATGCAGTTTTAAAATGTACCTAGATTTGGATGCTCCAAAGAACGTATCTAGTCTTATAGAAAGATAAATGCTTTTTTTTTGGGGGGGGGGGGGGAAATTTGATTATTGATGTCTTTGTCTTAACGCTTTGATTAGTTGTAGGAAAATAAAATGATCAATTTTACTTGGACAAAACATAAAAATACGTAGGTCAACGTTTCTCAACATGTGGGTCGTGACCCCTTTGGGGTGTCGAACGACCCCTTTCCAGGGGTCGCCTAAGACCATCGAAAAACACATATACTCTACAGTTATGAAGTAGGAACGAAAATAATTTTGTTGTTAGGGGTCGCCACAACACAACATGAGGAACCGTATTAAAGGGTCGCGGCATAAGGACGGTTGAGAACCACTGCTGTAGGCCTATTGTATAGTATACAATTCTTTTATTTATAATATCCGAAATCATACGGTTATTTTCATGTACAATTATATATTTTTTAAATATATTCGTTACAGGGGAAAAAATACACTTTAAATTTAAATTGAAAAGAAAGAAACCATTGCCTTGAAAACTCACGACGTGAGACAATAGAAACTACATTACTATTATTAAACTGTGGTTTGATAGATATCTGCTGTTAATTCACTTTTTTTTTATAGATTAATTAGACACCAACAATATGGGTCAATATAACAATATATGTTACGCTATAATAATAATTTTACATTATATATATACATAAGTAAACGTTTCGGCACGTGCCTTCATCGGTACAACAACAAGACATGTAAATAAGTGTACATTAAATATGCATAATATATATATATACTAGTGATGGGACGATTAATCGGAATCGTATCGGAATAATCGGAATATCGGGATTTTTCCAAAGCATCGGGAATCGGTATCGGAGCTGAATAATTCAGACCCGATTCCGATACCAAAACGATTCTTAACTGAATGAAGGTTTTTCTCATTAAAATGGAATTATTTATATTATTTTGAACTCAATACTACATCTTTGTATTATTAAAATGGAATTATTGATAGATGTGTTTATATAAAACCTTTCCAATACATTGTTATCTAGCATATTGTAAAGCTTCAATAGCAAGTTTATAAACTTTTCTAATCAATTCTCAACTTTTATATCAATTAAATATGTTAATATCTGGGCACAGTAATACATATATGTAATAATGGCCAGGAATCAGAATCGGAATCGTATCGGGAATCGTATCGGGAATCGGGATAATTGGGTAGAATCGGAATCGTATCGGAATCGTTAAAAATTTTGGTATCGTCCCATCACTAGTATATACATATATCATACCTAAACAAAAATAGAGAAAAAATAAGAGTGGGCGAAAAACCAGACAGAAACAAAGCATAGAAGTAGAAGAATGGAAATGCGACTCGAAGTAAAATGTAAAAGCACAATCAGGAAAAAGACACGACAGTTACATAAAATTTGTGGATTTGGTTTATCCCGTACGGAGTCAACGTACCAAATCTTGTTATTAATTTATTCTACAGATCCTAGACCGTCAGCAAATAAAAAGGTATAGACACAGATCGCCCAGGACTACTACTATTTTTAACCCAAAAACTGTTCTAGCATCGACTAATGATCCTCACTTCATACGGGTGTTGCTAAATTTTATCTCCGAGGAAATACATTTTAAAAAAATATGAAATCGAGAATGGTTAGGCTAATGAGAATTATTATTTTCTCCTACTATGAGAATGAACGGCCCCTTTTGCAATGGTACCTCATATTTAACAAAAAGTTGATACTGTTAAGAATAAATTATCATCCTCAAAACAGAAATGTTGATGTAGTAGCAATGTCACTAACGCTACCAGATGGCGGAGATTTCACGAAATAAAATTCCCGATAACTGCGCAAAATTAGATTCATAAAAATACAGCAGGTGCGTTTGGTGCGTACAATTTCCTTTTGTTTTACGGAAACAGTTCGTGTAATGAATCTCCTGTACATATGGAGGGGAAGGGGTGTGTACGCCACATTAGAATATTAATATATTTTAAGGCAGTGGTTCTCAGCCTTTCTAATGCCGCGACCGATACATTTCCTCTTGTTGTGTCGACCCCCAACCACACAATTATTTTCGTTGCTACCTCATAACTGTAGAGTATATGTGTTTTCAGATGGTCTTAGGCGACCCCTGGGAAAGGGTCGTTCGACCCCCAAAGGGATCGCGACCCACGGGTTGAGAACCGCTGGCTTAAGGGGTGGTGGCGTACCCTGGGGGTGGTTTAACACGAATTGGGAATCTTATAAAGTGCATTACTTGAAAGCATATTTTTTTCAAGTAACTTTAATAGATGAAAAGTTCACGTATTGCGACCGCCATTGTTTTGCGGGCTATAGCTTAGTAATGCATAACACACTGGTCGACATTGGCGCTTACAAGAAGACGATTCGTTGACAGTGATGACTTGTCACCTGTTGTTGACTATTGATGTGATGACTGACACATTCAAGTGCCAAAAAACTCTCTTGTCCTATTAGAATTTCGGCAAGGAGGTAAGCGGCATTTCTTTAAAATCGAGAATGTAATTGTTCAAGTAATCAGACTTATAGGTCAAGGTCTCTATAATGCCCTGGTCCCCCAACCAATGGATCTGGACACCAAATAGAGTGGCCGAGGGTTCTCTGTGGATTTCTGAATGAACCTGTTCACTAAAAAGAAAATCATTTCAATTAAAATTTCCTTTGAATCATTTCACAATAAAGTACCTATTTTCGATATGATTTGTCTTATATTCATTATATTAAATGTATAGGGTTCTACAGGTCAAA
Organism: Omphiscola glabra; assembly: GCA_964017045.1. Taxonomy (NCBI): domain Eukaryota; kingdom Metazoa; phylum Mollusca; class Gastropoda; family Lymnaeidae; genus Omphiscola; species Omphiscola glabra. Next base: position 6,244,038 of record OZ024807.1, on the reverse strand, counting down.
TGTTTGAGGATCACTTATATCAATTTGACCGCATAAAACCGACCGTTCCTCTGATTACCTTTGTTATTTTATTTGTACTCCACTCACCACACCTTCCCCCCACCCCAACTCGATCGCTCATAATAAAGTAAGGGTTCTAAACTTCGAACGCACAAATGCACACACACAAAAAAAAAACGTTATGGTGGGTATATTATGGGGGGGGGGAACCCTATTATACTGATACAACTTACCACGTACGCATTTTATAGCATCAGATGTAAATTTATTGACATTTTAGTGCATATGGAGCCGTAAACGTTTTAAATGATATATATATATATATAGGTTCATATATATAAAGCGGCGTGGAGAGAGGCGATTCGCTGTTGGGAACCAGCTAATAATCCTATAAGAGTAATCCCAGGCTTTGTGGATTCGTCCTGCGAATTCCATACCATCGTCACCTTGTGACGGACGGATGCCAGCAAAAAAAAATAATAATAAAAAAAAATATATATATAAAGTCATTCATCATACAACATAATATTTGCGCTCGGCCATATTTCAAAAACTTTTGGGCCATTTCTTTCATTACTTAAGCGGTTCAGTTGAATAGAGAGAGCAAAAAAAAGTAAGCATGCTGGTCACGTGATTGGCAACCCTTCACTCACTAAAGATTTCCGCAGATTTCTTTTTAAATATGAAAAAAAAAAATTCGCTAGATGGTGTTGACAATTTTTTAAAAAATTTCAGATTTAACTCTTAGATTAAAGTACTTTGAAACGGTGTGCGCAAAAAAAATTAAAAACAAACACACACACATACCAAAATAGTAAAAATTATTACGCTGCAAATGCTTTCTTGAGCAATTGCGTTTATTTTATTTTTTTTGTTTTGAACGTGGAAGCATTTCAAACAAGTATAAAATGGGGTCGGTGATCACTGAACTGAGGGCCCTCCTTCAAATTTATCACATGACATAAACACGCACCTCTCATTACCTTCGTTATTTTACCACACCCCCCGCCCGCCCTCTCTCCCACCACCTGACCCCTATACCGTTTATCTCTTGCTATTTACAGCCCACACCCCAGTAGGTACAACCTTCCTACAGCCCCCCCCCCCTTATACGCCAACCCACGACTGCCTCCAAGCACCCATGTACCCCCTTCTAATAGTCAATGACTAGTACAGCAGATTTTTGACTTAAGACTTCAGTCAGATACACACGCGCATGAAACCTGAAACCGTTGGGCCTGCCTTAATCATCCGGCGCTCACCTTCTCACCCCATCCCCTATCTCCACCCCCCCCCCCCCCGGCGTCGCTCACGGCAGCTGTTTTCCTGATATTTCGTGTTTCAACTTCGGCCAAAAAGTCGCTGCTGTACTCACGAGAATTGGAAAGGGGGGGGGGGTTGAGGTGGAAGAGAGGTGGGGCGCCTAAGGCACAGGCAGGAACAGGGGCGGGGGCCGGCAGATGGGGGTAAAATAACAAGGGGCTTATGTGTAATGTTTTCGCCGAGATGTAGGCTAAGAGCAAACTAAAATAATCCACGGTACAGCTACTGACGGACGTGATGAAAGATGGCCGCGAGTTGGGGTGTATGGCAGCAGGTCTTATTCAGTCTGGCTTTTTGGTTCTTTTTAAGCAATGGTATATTATCCATATTATTAACATGGTTTTTCAAGATTCATCAGTGCCTTGCAGACGACTGTGGTTTATCAATCTAAACATGTATGTTTACTTTTACTTGTGGCAACGGCCTAATATGTCAACATGGATTACGGGAAATTTATGCATGGCTTTTTTATTGTTGTGTTTTTGTATTGATCTGCAGTTTGATCAATTCATAAGAGAGAGAGACATTATAATTATTTGTATTTTGTTCTGTACAGCAAATCGGTGATATAACCGGAGCTTTAAACTCGATTTCTTGCTAGCACTGATAGCGATTTTGATTGTGTATTTGGATGCCAAATATCGTCTCTAGAAAATACGTTGGGACTGAACGATATCTGAACGACATCTGAACGACACATGAAGGACACCTGAACGACACCTGAACGACACCTGAACGACATCTGTACGACACCTGAACGACAACATCTGAACGACGCCTCAACGACGCCTGAACGATATCTGAACGACGCCTGAACGACAACTGAAAACGGCCGTCAAAACACGTCACAAGTAGGTGGACATTGTGAGATTCAAATCACCTAGCCCCCCCCCCCCTTTCCACCCCGTATATGGATAGCCACAGCAAATATAACATTCTGAGATCGGATGCAGTGGATAACACTTACACAAACACGATACACACAAACAAACAGAACAAATTCGTTATAACGGGGAAAGGTGAGGGGGGAGACTATGACTATAAATAGCAAAAATAACTAAAATTTCTTTAAAAAATACTTCGTTAATAGAACGGTTGATATTTAAAATAGTATAAGCACCAGCTTGGGGAGAAAAGTGAGGGCGGAGGGGCGGACATGCCCCGGGCGGCAATTTTTCTCCCCATATAAAGGGGATGGGGCATTTTTGACCAACAGCAGAGTATTTTCATGGTCTTGGCACAAATCTCGGCCAGCCCAGGCGGAACTAACCCATAGCTGTCCACTGTATATAAGGAATCATTAACTACGATGTTTCCCGATGTTTGGCTCAAAAATTGGGTGTACACTTAAGTCCGCCAGACATTCAAATATGGGGACAACACTATAATAGTCTTTTTAGTGGTGTGCTCTGTGGTCTCACACCACGGTGAATCATATAGATATCTTATGTGACGTTACATTGCAATCAACAATGCCCACCAAGGTCCGTGCAGTAGACTTACTACTATCCCTACATCTCGCACAAGCATGGTGAAAGCTTGTTTTTGGTAGAACTGCTGGTCATGAAGTATTATTAAAATGCCCACCAAGGTCCGTGCAGTAGACTTACTACTATCCCTACATCTTGCACAAGCATGGTGAAAGCTTGTTTTTGGTAGAACTGCTGGTCATGAAGTGTTATTAAAATGCCCACCAAGGTCCGTGCAGTAGACTTACTACTATCCCTACATCTTGCACAAGCATGGTGAAAGCTTGTTTTTGGTAGAACTGCTGGTCATGAAGTGTTAGTATTTAATTTTATTCATTTAATTTTAAACAGGTAAGACAGTCTGGGTAGATGATGATAAATACGACGAAACGAAATGATCTAGTCAACGATACCCAGGTGTGTGTCTCCTTTATATTATATAACGCCAGTTGTCAGTGGCGTAGCGGGCTTAACTCGCGCCCGGGGCACAATACCTTTTTAGCGCCCCCCCCAATACCTTTTTAGCGCCATACCCTATTCGAAAACCATACAATATTATAGTAAAATATACCATTTGGCGCCCCTTTGTGAGTAGCGCCCAGGGCATGATGCCCCCCTTGCCCCCCCTCTCACTACGCCACTGCCAGTTGTGTCCGTGTGCTCAGGGTAAAATCTTCGAAACGGTTTGCCGTCTTCCTATCGAACTGAAACTTGGCACATGGACTCGTGGCTGATGGCAACACATTCTTTCAAATTTTCAGCGGCCCCGACCCAATTTTTCTTTTAAAAATCAGCTCTCACCTGGTTTTTTTTTGTGGTTTTTTTAAAGGGAGATGAATGAAAAATGATTAATTCCACGGGTCTCCGTGTTTTGATGTGGAGATTAATGGTGTAACTGTTGCTATGTGGTTTCGTATTTGTGACGTATTTGGGTAGGCAGTAAAAATAAAAAATGTGTTTTTGAAGGGAAACGTGCCTTCACCAGAAGTTTACCCATTTACACAACCGCTTCTTAGTGAATGATACATCACGTCCAGTTACATAAAGGAAAACAAAAAATGCATTTAAAGCAGTGCTTCTCAATCTTTCTAATGCCGCGACCCTTTTATACATTTCCTCCAAAAAAATTATTTTCGTTGATACGTTATAAATGTGGAGTATTTGTGTTTTCAGATGGTCTTAGGCGACCCCTGTGAAAGGGTCATGCGACCCCCAAAGGGGTCACGAACCATAGGTTGGGAACCGCTGATTTAAAGGATTTATACAAAAATTTACAAACAAACAAAAAAATTTTTTTTTTTTTTGAGGTCGTTTCAATTAACTTTTAAAAAAAAATTGAGGTTACGGGGCAAAAAGATAAAACACTATTTAAGATGAGCCGGATGATCGAGTGATAAAATGTCTGTGCTGCGTAAGCGGCAGCGTCCCCGAGGAGACTTGGGGGCGTCCACATGGGGTTTTGCCTCTTCGTGGCGTGGCAGACTAGTAGGGGGACTTGTCCACCCGAAGCTAAAAAACCCCGGCCAAACGCATGACTCCCAACGCAACGGGAGCTGCCACTAACATGATTACTAGTTGCTGTTAATGGATATGAGGCTTGGGTGGCCATCAAAACCCATGCCGATGATTTTAGCTACGCGGCCGTGAGAAAGCCGCTCCTAGGCAACCGTTTCGTCCCGCCACTACAAACGTCCCGACCGAAAGACTCCCTGGGCGGTGGGGAATGGCAACGCAACACCAACCCCCCGGAGTGGAAGTAAAGCCGTCCTGACCCACAGAGAGTGGACTGCGGACGCTTTAAACGCAGCGTCCTCGGTCGACCGGGCCTCCCCTAGGTCAAGGGGGAAGTTCCCGGCGCCCTTCCGCACGGTCTGGCGTCGGGTTAAGTCCTTCAGTGCGCTGGATTGTGTGGGAGGGCGCCGGGGGGGCATTAAGAGCTCACGCTCGACGGCCCACCGACTCCATCTCTTATGCGACATTTTCAGTGATAAAATTTAGACTTTCTTAAATGTCAATGCTGCTTTCGTTTCAACTATATCTAATGACATGGGGCGTTTTCAAAGTGATCAGCTACTTGATTGACTTTCGTCCTGAGGACGCCTGGTCTCATTGAACTATTAATGAACGCTTCTAGCGTGCGCGGTATTATGACACTATACATCCCATAATACATTCGGCTAGGTTCCCAAACGTGTCTGATGAGAAAGCCATCGACTGCTGGCAGGTAGACTGTGGTTGTTTACGATCAGTGATTACGGTTCATGTCCCTAATAACAGAAGCCAAACGAATTAAGGATCACAGACGGGTATTTTAGCTTTGGAATCTCACTAGATTGTTAGAGAAGGTTTGTTCTTATTGTTTAACAAAACACTTCATTTATTCAACATCGAAAATCGAAGAACTGCTGTAGTTCAAGGCGACTTCAACAATATTATTTTTTTTAAAACGCGACTGTGGCAGTAAAGTAGGGAAGCATGATTCCCAAAGCGGTCAATGTTTCATACTTAGGTCAATGTTTCAAACTTAGTCAATGTTTCATACTTAGGTCAATGTTTCAAACTTCAGTCAATGTTTCATGCTTAGGTCAATGTTTCAAACTTCAGTCAATGTTTCATACTTAGGTCAATGTTTCAAACTTCAGTCAATGTTTCATACTTAGGTCAATGTTTCAAACTTCAGTCAACGTTTCATACTTAGGTCAATGTTTCATACTTCAATCAATGTTTCATACTTAGGTCAATGTTTCAAACTTCAGTCAATGTTTCATACTTCGGACAATGTTTCATACTTCAGTCAATGTGGACATACTTCGGCCAAAGTTTCATACTTCAGTAAATGTTTCATACTTCGGTCAATGTTTCATACTTCAGTCAATGTGGGCATACTTCGGTCAATGTTTCATACTTCGGTCAATGTTTCATACGTCGGTCAATGTTTCATACTTCGGTCAATGTTTCATACTTCGGTCAATGTTTCATACCTCAGTCAATGTTTCATACCTTGGTCAATGTTTCATACTTCGGTCAATGTTTCATTCTTCGGTCAATGTTTCATATGTCGGTCAGAGAGTTTAATATCAACAATAAAGGCATAAAGGTTTGTTTCTTGTTGTAAAACTTCTATGACATTTCATAGTCTATATACTGTTCTTGTTTCCACCCCAGTGGTCCGTAGGGACACGCGATGATATGTTGTAAGCTTATTGCGGTTACTGCGATCTTTTGAAATAAAATGAATCCCCTCTGACCACGCGTTTATGGTCTATTTCCTTTTGAATGAAGAAACGGGGGGGGGGGGGGCGCCGAATGACGGGAGGGGCGCCAAATGACCCACATCCCCCTTTTACAATTATCCGACATAATTGTATAGAGCAGTTGTTCTCAACCTTCCTAATGCCGCGACCCTATAATACAGTTCCTCATGTTGTGGCGAGCCCTAAGCAAACAAATATTTTCGTTGATACTTCATAACTGTAAAGTTTATGTTATTTCCTATGGTCTTAGGTGACCCCTGTTAAAGGGTAGTTGGACCCCTAAAGGTGGTCGCGACCCACGGGTTGAGAAACGCTGGTATAGAGTATCAAATAAAAGGGTAGTGATAGATCCATTGGGTTTATCTTTTTTTTTTTTTTTCATTTTTCACTGCATGCATCGGTGTCTCTGAAAACGCAGTCTCACTGGACAGCGCGTGTGCCAACACGCAATGTACGCTGTACTTGTAAGTACAATAAATAATGTAGACCTACTTTAGTCTACAACAGGGGTCGCCAAACTTATTTTTTTTCACAGCGGGCCGTAGTTTGGTGACCCCTGGTCTACAACTTTCCTTCGAAGTGCTTTGCGCCCTTTCGTGGTAACTTTAACGGCCACATCAAATGGCCTGATGGATTAAGGGAATAGGTGGTCAGCTGAAGGTGAAAGAGAGGTGGATACACACAATACTACAATACAACAATGCAGGTGAGCCGATGAATAGCGATGCTTCATTATTTCATACCACCGATCATCTCAAAATCCCTGTTTCAAAATCCCATATTTATCTAGAATTAATCTCTAATTAAAACCCATCTGCTTAATAAATATTTACACACACACACAAACTGTTTGATTTTTGTTTTGTTGTTGACTTGGTCTGATACTTTGAAATGTATACCAAGTCTGTACATTTGATCGATGTGCATATTATGGTATTTTTTAAAATTGTTATTACAGAGAGAGGGGATCGGTATACACTAGCCATAGCCAGCCCCTAACAATGGCTGCCCCAATAAACGTGAACTTTCCATCCACTGAAGTTACTTGAACACAAAAAGTTCATCCAAAGTAACTCACAGTATAAGAAATCCAAAACATCTTCTTAAACACGAGAAATTTAAAAAAAATAGATTTCTTGAATACTTGAGATCAGTTAGTACACATATGTTTCCCATGGCATCGTGACAACTATATACTTGAGACCATTATTATTCTAATAGTACACATATGTTTCCCATGGCATCGTGACAATTAAATACTTGAGACCAAACACATATGTTTCCAATGGCATTGTGACAACTATATACTTGAGACCATTATTATTCTAATAGTACACATATGTTTCCCATGGCATTGTGACAACTACATTCTTGAGACCATTAGTATTCTAATAGTACACATATGTTTCCCATGGCATTGTGACAACTAAGTACTTGAGACAATCAGTATGCAGATATTTCCCATGGCACTGTGACTAATTACTTGAGACCATTAAAAAAAGAAATGTTTCCCATGGCACTGTGACTAATTACTTGAGACAATCAGTATACAGATATTTCCCATGGCACTGAGACTACTAAATACTTTGGAATGCAGCCTGTTTAAAGATAGGGACAATAAGGACCAAAGTATAGCAACAGACATTTTTGAAACAGGTAGGTAGTGAACGTTTTTGTGATGTTGTAGGGTTCAAATTTGTAGACTCAAGTTTGTAAACATGCATCCCCCCACCCCTAAAAAAAACAAAAAAAAACATTGACATATTCCATAATGCCACTAACATGTATTATTATGTATCTATCATAATCTATGCCACAATGAATAAATTATCACAGATTCCAACCCCCAGCCCCCACTTCCCCACCAACCCTTTAAAATTACAACAAAAAAAATTGAATCTCTTTTTTTTTGTTGTAAATAATAAATTAATCATTATATAAGATTACAATGAAAGGCATCATTATAAAAACACTTTTTTTTATCCACTGTGTGCATGTGTAATGCTCATCTGTTCATGGTATCTTACATACCCCCCTCACCCAGGGCCGGCCTCAGGCCACTGCAACCTATGCGGCCCAGTGGGCCCCGCACTTTCATAGGCCCAGCCCCGAATTTATTTTCTAATACAAAATCTTAATTTTCCCTTATTATCCTTAATCCTCTACCCAGACTGGGCCCAGCGCAATCCGCTTCGCATAGGGCCCCGCAATTGTTAGGGTCGGCCCTGCCCCCACCCCACACCCCTAAAAATGCCAGCAAATACAAAAACTGTTTCAAATTGACATTTTAACACAAGCCTACTTTTGTGGATGCATTTTTTTTTGCAAAATCTTTTTCTTTTTTTTTTGTCCACACTATTATATTGTTCATTTACACTTCAAGGAAACCTTTTAATTTTATCTGGTCCTTTATCTTCCACTGAAATGAGATTACTTTACCTTTTTTGATTTAATCTTTTACATCAGTTTAAATACATAGTGTAGGCCACTTTTTTTATTTAATCTTTTACATCAGTTTAAATACATAGTGTAGGCCACTTTTTTGATTTAATCTTTTACATCAGTTTAAATACATAGAGGCCACTTTAAAGTAGTTTGACTCAAAACTGAGGATTTTTTTTTGTTTCTTTTTAAATTCTCTTATTTTTCAGTATTTACAGTTTTAAAATAAAACTATAATTTAGTGCTAAAAGTACTTCAGTCACAAAATGCACATTTTGAGATAATCAAGTTCAAATATACTTTTCGTCTATAAAATGTGACTATTATCATTTTTTGTCTTGTTTAATTAAGGGCCTAATGCACATTTTAATATCTTCAAATTTCTGCAGTACACTTGGCTAAACTGGATAAGAAAAGATCACAGTTTAGATTGATTTTGACAAAAATGTGACTTAAGTACTTTTAGCACTAGGGTCTTCAATTTCTTCATTAAGAATGAGACTTTTGGCCACATTAATTAATAGTAAAATAAAAAGGATGAATTGCTTCATGATTTACATCTTACTAGTTTCTAAAAGTTACAATGTATAAATCAAGTTAACTATTAAGAAGTTACAGTGTAACCGTAGTTTTTTTATATTTTTTTATTGCTAAAACCCAAAATCAGGTCAATACGCAATTACACATAAAGGTGAGACCATTTATGCAACAAGTTAAAACTGTGTAAGTTTTCTTTTGCCGCAAACCAAATTAGGCCAATAAGTGATATATGAAAGTGAGACCCGGGGGGGGCGGGGGGGTGACAGCAAGTTAATGCAGTAGTTTGTGGCTACAAACCAACTGGTTTGCTCAAGGCTCAGGCCATTCAAGAGTCTTCTCACTTTATCTCAACAATGTTGACACAGAGATTTATGGTTATCTCGCACTGGGGCCCAGGGACCTGAGATAATTTCATTCACCCAGCTATTAAGATGTGAAGTGGCCTCATTATTATTAAATATTGCTGTCTGTTTCTCAAGCATGCTTTTAAAATGATAAACTATCTTAAAGTTTTGGGGGTTTTTTTTTGCTTCTTCTTTTTTTTACAATTGCAGATTGTTTTATGGCAAAAAAAATTTTGATACAATTAAACTTGGTGAGAAACAGAAAATTGAATTATTCTCACTCCACTTTTAAACTTTCAAATATGATATCACTTTTGGGTCTGGAGACAGAGAGAACATAGCACGAAAAAGACTTCAAAAAAAACCTTAATCAAGCTCTATATTACACTGATGTTTTCAAATATAACAAATTTCTTTTTAGATTTAGATCTGATGACAATGTCCCAAGCTTGCAAGGTTATTAGGTTGAAAATTATACAACACAAAAGTGCAGCCATGCCACTTAGAAATGAAGGCTGAGTTCATTCACCCAGAAAAAAACATGAATAAATGAGTAACAGTCCTTGATGTATTAGTATTTTTTGTTTACAAATAGCATGCATTTAGTTTACTGAAACTGTTGTGAGCAAGAAACATATTGTAAATGTGGGAGTTTTTTTCCAAACCCCTTGTAAATATTGTTACGCTAAACAGGGCCCCGGCCAAAGTTTAAGAACCACCGATTAAGGTAAGGAAAGATGGATAGCAATGGATTGTGTGAATCTATATTCATCGTTATTGTTGGAGAGGAATCAAATCTCACAGGACACCACAACACATGAGGAGTAGCACACAACATGTTAAATTAGGCAACATTCCAATTTTCAGCCACCCACCCCTCCTTCCCCCAATCATGAGCCCCACCCCATCCCCAATCATGAACCCCACATTTTAGAGGCCTGTTTCATGTACTTCAGCGTCAAGCAATGAATTTGATTGTGTGCGACTAGCAAAATGAACATGAACAAATTGTGTACTTAAACTATCAACTAGTTTCTTTTTTTTTAAGGGGGGGGGGGGGGGGGGGGGTCCTTACAATTTTTATTCTTGTGCTACTAAGTTTACAAATCTATAATTTTAAAGAGTATTAAAGTATCTAGGGTTAACAGGACTGTGATAAGGATTTAGTGGATTTAGATAAAACGCTATAACTGTGTGTGTTATCTGAGTGGATTTTTGTTTAATGCAGAATATCATCCAAAAAAAACCAAAACAACAAAGTAGAGAATGGTTTAGTTTAAACTTTAGTTTCATCTGACATAATGTAATTATGAATAATTATCATAATTTCTAAGTTAATACTTAAAAATTGAACTGGATTATATGGTGATATGATTTAAAGCATCAAATATCTAGTATGTTTAGCGTTATGATAAACTGAAACCCCCCCCCCCCCCCACTTTTTATAAACTAAAGGGAAATAATGTGAGTCACTTGCACACATAGAAGAAAGATTAAGTACACTGAAATAAGGTAAATTAGGAGCTACTAATGTTTACTAACTTACTTCCCTTTATTCTGTTGTTATTGAGTGCCTAGACACAAGCAAGTGACTTAAAACAAACATATTTTGGCTATATTTATAATTAATATACATATGATAAATAAGCCAATGGTCCAGACTTCAAATTTTGTATGAATAAAGAAACAAAAGTTACATTTACTCATTTTTATTATCTATCTTCAGTCTCCAATCATATAATACATTAAAATAGATTTAGTTAGTTAAAGTAAAGTTTAATTCAGATTTATTTAATTTCTCTACTGCCACTATCATAAGAAGTGAGGATCAAGGTTTAGACTAGAGTTACACATTTACAGTTATAGATTTTATAGACGTACATGTTTCATTTTACCCTCTACGCTGGCACAAGGCCTTCAGGTTAGCTGTCAATTAGGCCTTCTTCTAGTTTACAGTCACTGCTTAGGCTGAGGCAGGGTATCATAAAATGCCACCATGAATTTTAATGAATGAATGAAACACAGATTCTGAAGACTCTGTCTAAGTCTAAGTGGATAGTTAGTACTATAAAGTTTTAGAAAGTTCTAAGAATAATAAGAAAGGCCAGTGCCCTTTAAACTTTCAAACGTTACCGTCTTTTAAAAAAATCGTACTCTTAATTATTGACTATTTCAGAATTACAATAGTTTTCCTTTATATAAAGTATATAATTATATAAGGCTATGGCATGGTCCTATGGACTATGGATTTATAATTACAATTTAATTATTTATTTATTTTAAATTAATTTAACCTACTGACTGTATGAATTGTAACCTCCACAAAACTACTTGACTTATCTAAATCTTTAATTTAAGCTTAAGTATTGGCAACTATTGGTACAAAGTATTGAGTGAGAGTGTAATATTGTCATCGTAGTGTGTAGTGAGTAGTTTCAGTATGGCAATGATGGGCATTTAAAAATAAAACAGATTTATTCATGTAAAATCTTAAAAAGTAAAAAAAAAAGTCAATATTTATAATTACAATATTTCAAAATAAAGCAAAAGTGATAGATAAAAGGATTGGGTCAGTGACAGACCTTCATTACTGGGTGCACTACTAAACGAAGGAGGGGAGGCCAAACATCATAATGAAACTAATAGAAAGGGAACTAAGTTAAAAGTTAAAGCATAACACGGTAGCCATGTTGTTTCTATTTACAGCGCAGGGATGCTGTACTGCGGTGTACTGTGTAAACCTAGCATCAGTTGACCCCAATGAGGCCAAGCAAAGAAAAGTTTTTTAAGCAAGCTTCAAAGACACAGCATACCTGATGACTAAAGTGAAAAGTTTGTTAAGTTAAATGAACTTCTGACCTGCTTTTTGCTTGAAATAATCCGTGGTGTGTAACAAAATTCCTGCATTTTCAAAACGCACACTTATCGGCATAGTAACACGTTAGTGTCTATTCAATTTTTTTTTTCTTCTTCTTCTCCTTGCTTGAATGGTGCTCCACTTTAGCGGTATTGCCGCGCGCATGCGCCATTTTTTAAAGGTAGCATAAAGGGGATTCCCTCGTCCAATGGCTCTCAATATTGTTGTTGTTGTTATTTTAACATAGGTCATAGAGCACCAAAATTAACACAATGACTTAAATTAATAAACAGTCATCGGGCGCGTTGTTAACCGCTAAAACAAACAGTTTGTTTTTATTCAAACAGACCCAGAAGTATTAGCGCCTTTTATTTTGATGTAATGGACATGGACGCCTCACGCGGCGGCCCGTTCACCAGCGACCTAGTTTTTTTAAAATAGAATTATTAGCAAAGTTAAATATTAATAAAGTATTTTTTTAAAAAAAGTCTAAGTGCACAAAAAGTGGTAGCAGTGCATCAAATGAAGCATACCCCCATGCCACCCACATTCGCAAATGATGTTAGTTCTGATCCAAAATTAATATTCTCCAATTGTTGTTATTCACGCCATATGCTCATAAAGTCATTTTTAATAAAAAAAATATAATAAGATAATTCATGTGTTTTATTTTGTTAAACATTGTATTGTTAATGTCTCTTGCAAATTTGATAGATCTAATTTTAACAGCCAAAAAGATACAAGCAAAATAGTACCAAAGAGTAATAATGTGATCACAGTTTTAATAATTAAATACAAAGCCAAATAGTGGGGAAAAATAAATAACTAAAAAATTCATAGCTTCTCTCCTATACATGATAGAAAGATTATCTTGGTGTCATTGGAAAGCTTAGAGCCAGTCCTTTCCAATGACTTGCTATTTGTGTATGTCAGATGTATTTGCAAATTTGAGTTGGAGTACCTAATCTAGGCCCTTTTTCATGGGACGTCATTTGGGTATGGCCAAAGTGAAAAAAAAGAGGGGGTGGGGGGGGTTGTTTAAAAAAAATAAAAAAGCATTATTAACTTCAGGCCTTAATTGCATTCATTCTTAACATGGCCGACTAACGCAAGCTCCTCCAAGATTTTTTTCGCACCCCCTCCTACAAATATGTATGCTGTTGGACGAAAATGCTGCCCCTCGATATATCAACAACAAAATGCCACCAGGGTCCCCTTCCTATGCCAATGGTTCTACACAGGGCCGGATTTACAATTTTAGGGGCCCTAGGCCAACAAAAATTTGAGGCCCCATTTTTCATTGCAATTCGATTGATATTCAAAATTTTTTTATATAATACTCCCAATATTGGGGCCCCTTATTTCGCGGGGCTCTAGGCCACGGCCTAGTCGGCCTGCCTGTAAATCCGGCCCTGGCTCTACATGAGGACTTTTCATCTCAATTGAGATAATTGTGCATCGAAATAAGCATAGAGTAACACTATCAGTAGGACGCCCATTTTTTTTTTGTTGGTCTGTAAATAAACATTCACCTCATCTAAACAATTTATGTATTTTTAGTGACCAGAGAGCCAGTCACGTGATTTAAATATGAAGTTTTGGTGATAATAATTAAAAGAAGGTGAAAGAAAGAAAACAAACCTGTGTTTCACAACGATGAACTATACTGAGCAGCTGACGTACTCACTAACAGTGTTTGTGCCATGGCGTATGCAAAGCTCCCCTGTGCCAGTGGCGTAGCTGGGGGGTGTAGGGGGTGAGGACCGCACCGGGTGAGACCATCCCAGGGGGTGACACCCACTTGAAAAAAAATGCATATTTGCAGAGCGCATACTGCTCGGTCTGACGGAATTTCATAAAAGGATAAACGAGTACTCGTAATATATTTCACACGTGTGACCAACCCAAATGCGTGATTTATTAAAAGTTCAAGAGTGATGCGTCGGAAATGAGGTGACCCCATAATTAGTTAAGAAAAACACAGTTTTTACTATTATTCAACGCCGATTGCAGTGTACGGTAACCTTCGTAAGTGACAGGAAGCTATATCTACATATCTAAAATTATGAGAAATAAAGCTTTCCATTGATACCAAATACGATATGGTCGGATGATTCTAAGTAAATGAACCGAATTCGTAAAAATTAAAAACATTTTAAAAAAGAATTTGTATCCATTTATTTTAACAAGAAGAAATTCATCGTAGAAGTCGGGGGGGGGGGGGTGGGGGCGGTTGTAGGGATGCGTGTGACACCATGAGTTTACCATACCGGGTGACACCAACCCTAGCTACGCCACTGCCCTGTACCATTTATTTTACTTAACTATCCAATTAATTTAATTATTTTATGTAATAGTAAAAAAAAAAGATTTCCTTTAAAATTAACCTTTTTTGTTTTGTGTATTGATGATTTTGACGCCTCTGGTGTTAGGCGCATAGGGTGGGGGCTCCCCTTTGGCTACGCAAAAAGCTTTCGGGATTGCGCTATGGAAACTTTAAAAAAAAAACATGTATTTGCCTGCCTATGGTATTTTAACATTGAAATACAGTAGAGTGTCGATTATCCCAACTCAATGTCACCTCGATATCTTCGGATAACTATTTTTCGAGATAAAAAAAATAAAAAACACGCATACTGAGAGAATGCGTGAAAAAAGTTAATGCTTAGAATTCAATACATACTTACCATATACAAGTATGTGCTTTTTTTTTTTTTTTTTAAAAGTGTATTATATAAACTTATCATCAAAGGTCAGCTGAAACCAATAAGAACGGAGATTATTTTTTTTTTCCTGCGAAATGGGGTTTCGAAAATAGACGACTGGTGCTAAGAATAAAATACGCGGCCACGTTGTCTTTTTGTCTGAGCTTTGTATAGGTTACAGAGGCGTAACTGGGTTTTTTGGCGCCCTTGGCTAATTTATTTTTTAAATAATAAAAATTTAAAAGTTAGAGATTTAGCGGCGCCCTTTTGAACTGGCGCAGGCCGGCGCCCTAGACAACTGCCCCCAATGCCAAGCCGTTGTTACGCCACTGATAGGTTAGCAAGCTTTCAGATAGCATTATCAGTCTGGTCACCGGGTGTTGTACGTCGCAACTAGAGTATAGATTTTACCTTAATTGTTCTTCATGGGTTTGTATTATTATTATTATTTGCTGTCTTATAAAGCGCGGTACCCCAGCCTAGGGCTAGGCTCACCGCGCTGTACATAAAAATATTTTAAAAAGAGACATAATCGTGACAATAACATAAAATACATATATGTAATAAAGAACAGATTTATGGAGACAAAACAAAATCTAATGCATATTCACCTCATCCACACCAGAACTTTTACATGACAAGCCATGGACGACGGCTTTTATTATTACGACGTTTGAAGAGTTCTTCTTGTAGTTTCGCTTGTGACGAAGAAGTTCGGATAATCGACATTCCGGATATCAGCGTAAGGAAAATGTAAAATCTCATGTGATGCAATAGGTTCTTTATTATACATATCACATTTATTTCTATGAAAAGTATATAAACGGACTAGACTAAACTTCTCGTTGGAAGAGCTTTCCTAGAAAGTGCATCTATATACATATACTTGATTATCAATATATTTGCTGTAGTCTGCTTTAGGATATCCGTAGTTCAATCGCCATGCAGACACGTTGGAAATGACGTCTATGCCATGCAGAGGCGTAACTGGGTTTTTGGCGCCCTTGGCTAATTTATTTTTTAAATAATAAAAATTTAAAAATTAGAGATTTAGCGGCGCCCTTTTGAACTGGCACAGGCCGGCGCCCTTGGCAACTGCCCCAATGCCAAGCCGTTGTTACGCCTCTGATGCCATGAACAATGATGTCACTCTGGTGAAGATAACACAACTTGCAATAAGCACCTGCGACCTCTGGCGTACAGCTTAACAATGTTCATGCCGACAGGGGGCTGGAAGTCAAATGTTTTGTATAGAATCAGTCTTCGCCTCGTTTGACGCCATCGGGTTCTGGCCCACACACGTTGATGGGAAAACGATAGACTGAGAAGGAAATCTATCATACACACATTGGCGGCGGAAGCAAATCTATGATGCTCCCATTGAAGGTAGAAGAAAGCCTATATTATCTTAAATATGTTAAAGGTAGAAGAAAATCTGCCATCTTAAAAATATTGAATATAGAAGAAAATCTATCATTTAGACGTCAAAGGTGGACGCTAATCTGTCATTGGGTACATTACATATGACATTGAAGTTGGAGGACAATATATCATCATGCACATATTGCAGATAGACGCAAATGTATCATCATACAAATAATGTAGATAGAAGCAAAGCTATCATCATACATTATAATGTAGATAAGAGCAAATCTACAAGAGTTCAAAGCTAAAATCAGTATAAATGGAGGAGTTGCAATTCGGTTTTTTCCCGGGACGATAAATGATTTTTTCCCGACCCAGTCCATGAAAAAACTATGCAAAATGCAAAGCTACACAATATATATATTTATATATCTTTAAAAGTGCTTCCCAGTGAGGACAACGCCCTCCGCCCCCCCCCCTTCCTACGCCACCGGTTGAAATTAAACTTTATTCCCAGAGGTTGGGTCGATCAAGATAATTGTGTATGAAATTAAACTCCAACCCTAATCACTAACGGTGACGTCATTCTTCAGTTTACAATACGTATGACCAATAGATAACCCCATGGGAGACAGCAGAATCGCTCTAAGCGTTTCGAACGCCCTAGGCGTAGATCCCTCAGTGCCTAATTGTTATTGGCGTAGATCCTAAAGTGCCTAATTGTTATTGACGTAGATCCTAAAGTGCCTAATTGTTATCGGCGTAGATCCTAAAGTGCCTAATTGTTATTGACTTAGATCCTAAAGTGCCTAATTGTTATCAGCATAGATCCTAACGTGCCTAACTGTTATCGGCGTAGATCCTAAAGTGCCTGATTGTTGTGACAGCACTGAAACCGTTTTTTAGGATTTAGTGGAATGCCACGCAAGTTAACGTGACATCACGGGCTCTCGTTATCCTGCATGAACCCTCCGTGGCTTGACACGCTTCATTATTCCTAGGGAAATAACCCGGAAATCCAAGGTGAGTTAAATGGAAGAAGTCATTCAGAGAATGAAACGTTTTCATGAATACATCTAGTAGCGCTACGAAGTAAACAGTCCTCAAAGATAATATGTATTTTTCAGAGATTCACAAAGCTTCAAATGGCTACCATTTGGATTTGGGTTGTATGTCATTACCTGTCACAGATACAATTATATGGGAGTTAAGCAATATGGGAATTATTACTTATGTAATATATGGAGTATTGGGACTTAGAGAAAACTGGCCAGTGAGAGGCGAGCAAGAAGAGAATAATGGAGTCTAAATAAATTGACATTTGAACTCACGAAGTTTGTGTAGGAAGATAGATTGAACAGAAACATTTGTGTAGGAAGATAGATTGAACAGAAACATTTGTGTAGGAAGATAGATTGAACATAAACGTTTGTGTAGGAAGATAGATTGAACAGAAACATTTGTGTAGGAAGATAGATTGAACAGAAACGTTTATGTAGGATGATAGATTGAACAGAAACGTTTGTGTAGGAAGATAGATTGAACAGAAACGTTTGGGTAGGAAGATAGATTGAACAGAAATGTTTGTGTAGGATGATAGATTGAACAGAAAAATTTGTGTAGGAAGATAGATTGAACAGAAACATTTGTGTAGGAAGATAGATTGAACAGAAACGTTGGTGTAGGAAGATAGATTGAACAGAAACATTTGTGTAGGAAGATAGATTGAACGGAAACGTTTATGAAGGATGATAGATTGAACAGAAACGTTTGTGTAGGAAGATAGATTGAACAGAAACATTTGTGTAGGAAGATAGATTGAACAGAAACGTTTGTGTAGGAAGATAGATTGAACAGAAATGTTTGTGTAGGAAGATAGATTGAACAGAAATGTTTGTGTAGGAAGATAGATTGAGCAGAAATGTGTGTGTAGGAAGATAGATTGAACAGAAATGTTTGTGTAGGAAGATAGATTGAACAGAAACGTTTGTGTAGGAAGATAGATTGAACAGAAATGTTTGTGTAGGAAGATAGATTGAACAGAAATGTTTGTGTAGGAAGATAGATTGAACAGAAATGTTTGTGTAGGAAGATAGATTGAACAGAAACGTTTGTGTAGGAAGATAGATAACAGAAACGTTTGTGTTTAAATGAAGATTTATAGTGTATTGAAATACTTATGATACATTACAAGAGTTTTTGGATTTAGTATGTTTGGAAAATGAGATGTTGACCTATTTCAAGTATTAACTATTATTATTGTGATCGTCACCGTGTGTAATTAATAAAGTACAGTCACTATTATTAATCATTTGAACCACTACGCCTCTGTTATCATTCATAAGACATTGTGATTGTGACATCACCGAGCTAGTGATCCGGAGTTCAATCCACAAAAAACGCCCAGGCAAGTAAAAAATACCCCCCCAGCACCCCGGGTGGGGGGGGGGGGGGTGGGGGTGGAGCCTCATTTAAGAGAGGGCAAATTCTGAGATCAAACCCTGGAGATGGAGTCCCGTGGGCGGTGTGACAATGACGCAATGAAAATTCCGTCAACTCCTGAGAAGTAGAACGCATAAAGAGAACAATCAAACACACACAAACACACACACTGCTGGCGATCTATTGCATTGTGATATATTTCCAGTCGTACTGACTAAGTCTTGCTATTGGATCAAATAGGCAAGGACGAGATAGTGAGGCTGGCGAATTGTGAAAAAATCTCTTTCACTTTAAACAAATTACAGCTCAAGTCAATGCTACTATTTAAGTCGAGTATTGCCTTGGTCATCTTCGTGTCAGTAGGACGAACAACATGACATTACCAGGTTACCAACGTGGTTGAATTACCTTATTATACTACCATCGGGATAGTATTGCGACCTCACCAGGCCACCATCAGTGAAGCACCATGACCTAACCAAAACTGACTACCATCGGGGTTTGATGACATTATCAGGCTACCATCGGTGTCGTATTATGACCGTACCAGGCTACTTTCAGTGTTGTATCATCGCCTTACCAGACTGGGTACCATCTAGGGTTGTATGACTTACCTGGCTATACAACCAGTATAGTATCATGACCTTTCCAGCCTGGCTACCATCTTGGTTGTATGCCTTAGAAGGCTACCAACTGTATAGGCTTATAACCTTTGCGTTGACAACTCATACAATATATAACAAACTATTATATCAAACATATGAGTTTAAAAGTGTGTGTTTGTGAAGTGATGGCTGAAAGTCTTTTAGGAAATTATCAAATAAATTAATTATAATTTTGTTCAAAATGCACGCCCTCTAAATTAAACCCCACGCCACGCCACACAAAGAGGAGAGAGGGGTTCGCAGCTCCCCCTCGTTTAATCACTCTCCCTGCTTGTGACGTGTCCATTCTCGAGAATGTGCTCACTCAAAAGGAGCGCTATTCCACCCACACCCCAACCCCATTTTTTTTCTTATTCTTTTTTTTTTTGTCACCTTCCCAATTTACATAAGATGCAGTTGAGTTGATTAGCTTGCAATCGATTGGTTACTTCATCAAAGCAAGGGGGGGGGGGGGGATTAAATCGGTTTCTGACACGCGCTGCTGCACTCTGGGAAAACATCCTGGAACTGTCCCAAAAAAAAAAAAAAAGAATACAAAATAAAAAGAAGCTAATTCCAATCATCTGTGTCCTTGATGAACTCTACCTGCAAGGTAGGCTACTGCACTGGATGCCCGTGGAAGCCTGGCATACCAGGGAGACTTACCCTTCGCGTACTTCAGTGGGCCGCGTTCATTATTGCGCAAATGTATGGCACAAGATCCAAGTCTGTCATTTGACATGGCACAAGATCCAAGTCTGTCCTTTGACATGGCACAAGATCCAAGTCTGTCCTTTGACATGGCACAAGATCCAAGTCTGTCCTTTGACATGGCACAAGATCCAAGTCTGTCCTTTGACATGGCACAAGATCCAAGTCTGTCCTTTGACATGGCACAAGATCCAAGTCTGTCCTTTGACATGGCACAAGATCCAAGTCTGTCCTTTGACATGGCACAAGATCCACGTCTGTCATTTGACATGGCACAAGATCCAAGTCTGTCCTTTGACATGGCACAAGATCCAAGTCTGTCATTTGACATGGCACAAGATCCACGTCTGTCCTTTGACATGGCACAAGATCCAAGTCTGTCCTTTGACATGGCACAAGATCCAAGTCTGTCCTTTGACATGGCACAAGATCCAAGTCTGTCCTTTGACATGGCACAAGATCCAAGTCTGTCCTTTGACATGGCACAAGATCCAAGTCTGTCCTTTGACATGGCACAAGATCCAAGTCTGTCCTTTGACATGGCACAAGATCCAAGTCTGTCCTTTGACATGGCACAAGATCCAAGTCTGTCATTTGACATGGCACAAGATCCAAGTCTGTTATTTGACACGCGGGCACAGTGGAAACACCCTACTGTATTTTGATATGATCGAAAAAATTGCAACAATGAACCAGATGAGAGCCAATGCCTGCACGACTAATCTGGATTAGCAAGACATCCAGTGTTGGATTAGCAAGACCTCCAGTGTTGGATTAGCAAGACCTCCAGTGTTGGATTAGCAAGACCTCCAGGGTTGGATTAGCAAGACATCCAATGTTGGACTATGCCTTTCTGTGGCCCTAAGCAGTCGATATTTTGGGACCCCTCTCGCAAATATCTCTTTTTCTTAATGACATTTCAACTTGCGTCACTAGGGGATGAGGTGGTGTGGACCGCACTGGGCGACACTCTCAAAAGGGTTTGGGGTGACACTCTTACAGGAGGATGACACCCTCACATGAGGTGATATCAAGTTTAAAAAAATCAAATTTGACAGATTTCGTTCGAGTCGGTCTCATACTAGAACTCATTTAAATACAATAACATAGTCCCACTAGAACAGCGTGACACCAGAGCAGAGTACCACTAGAACAGAGTGCCACCAGAACAGGTCGTCACTAGAACAGTGTGCCACCAGAGCAGGGTGCCACCAGAACAGAGTGCCACCAGAACAGAGTGCCACCAGAACAGGGTGCCACCAGAACAGGGTGCCACCAGACTAGGGTACCACCAGACTAGGGTGCCACCAGACTAGGGTGCCACCAGAACAGTGTGTCACCAGAACAGGTCATCAGACAGAGTATGGTGCCATTAGACAGAGCAGGGTGCTTGATGAGCACGAATCCACCAGAGCAGTGTCCAACCAGATCATGGTGCTATCAGAACAGTTTTACAAAACGAAAGCAGCTGAACAGACATCACATTTAAAGGTTCTCTCTCCAGTATGTCTCCGTTTGTGCACAGTTACATAAGATCTATTAACACATGCCCCAAAGCAAATGTCACTTTTGCAGGGTTTGGCCCCAGAATGGTGTCTCTTGTGTACAGCCCCTCTTGTCCCAGGATCCAGGCTTTCATATCCAGCTACACCTGAGTGTCTTGGTTCCAGATGTGATGATGAGATCATATTTTCAAAATATTTGTTGATTTTGTTCTTTCGCGTGTTCCTCACCAGAAATTAAGCGCCACTTTTCTTGGACAACAGGTCATCTGTTGAGATAGGATTGAAATCACTTTCAGTTTAGAGTAATGTTGAATTGGAACTCGATTTAAACGATTTGTTTTTAGAATTAGGCTGTCACCATCATCATCACCATCACCATCATCATCACCATCATCATCAGCATTATCACCATCATCAGCATCATCATGTCCCTTAGTCCTTGGACCGTTGGGGCGCCACAGATGACATAAAAAACTATCCTTCCCCACGGTATTCTGCACTACGCATATCATCGCCTAGTTTTAATCCCGTCCACTCTTTGATGTTATCTTCCCATCCTTTTCTCTGTCTTCTTCTTCCTCCTCTAATTGTGCCTTGCATGATTTCTTTGGCGAGCTCTTGGTTTCTGGTGACGTTGCCATACCACTCAAGTTTTCGCTTTTTACAGACACCAGGAGGTCATCGTACTGCCCAATTGCTTGACGAATCCTTTCTTTCACTTGTTCATTGGTGATATGGTCACTATAGCAGATGCCAAGAATGCCTCTGAAACATCTCATCTCCATCGCTTTTTTTTTTTCATTTTTAGAATTAGGCTGTCATCATCATCATCATCATATCCCTTAGTCCTTGGACCGTTGGGGTGCCACAGATGACATGAAAACTATCCTTCTCCATTCCTCTCTGTCTTCTGTACCTTACTATAAATATAAAGCAAGTATAATTTACCATTTAAAATAAAGCAACACACTAACTATGCCTTGTCAAATACTCAGCAAGAATTAAATCAAAATATTATGATAAAGGTCTTTATAGCCATGGAAAAGTAGTTGAATTACGTGCCGTTCTGAGTAAAGGCAGGTAAAGGCGGCACTTTTTTGTATAATGTAAGTTTAAACTGGGCGTTAAAAACCAATGACCATATCGATAATAGCGCAAATAATTCTTTTTCTTTCTTTTTTTTTTTTTTTTAAAAGGAAAATCGAATTATCACTTCCAATTTATCATTTTATTTTTAAATTTTCCCCACATTAATTTTGTTACCTGGTGGAATTGTAAGCCCGGCAAGGAATTAAGCCCCCCCCCCCCCACACTCCCCAAATCAGATTGGAAGTGGTTGCTTCCTCTCCCCTTGTGTAGACGCCTCTGCTGTGTAATATCTTTTGCGTATTATAATGGCAATGAAATGAGCCATGTTTTATTATCACTTTAGAGAATGAAATAGGAATCATTGAAATATCAAGTCATTTAATTCGGGTTTCCCGCCAAGTCTAAAGTTGTATGTTAGAGTCAATATCACATTAGGAAATGGCATCGGCGGGCCGTCGAGCTTTGCTATTTATGCCCTCCCGAAAGCACCCCCCCCCCAAGACCGAGTATGGGGCCGCGAAGTATGGGACAGCCCCCCACCCGAGTCCGCTCGATCGGGTTCCACTGGAGGCCGCCCCATCCCAAGGACACCCGATCGGTCCGACACTGGGAATACACACAGTGCACACGATCGACTTTCTAGGAGTTGGGATGGTAAATTTACGTCCTAATATCTTCCCCCACCCATCCCGGGGAAGCGTCGGACGCCCTATAAGAGGGGTTCTACAGTCAGTTTCCACTCCGCAATTAGTTTGCGAAGTAGCTGGAACGAAACGGTTGCCTAGGAGCAGCTATCTCAGGGCTGCATATCTGTATGTTTTTTCTGCCCAGCAGCTGAGCGTTACACCCAGAAGAGCTCAAGACACATTAGTTGTTTAGGAAGTCTGCTGTCTGACATTCTCACAACATGCCCTGACCATATGGTTTGTCCTTTTTGTAGGAGCGTGTGGATGCTGATAAATTCAGCCTGTTTCAAGACCTCTGTATCAGGGACTTTGTCCTGCCCCCTTATGCCAAGATTTTTATGCAGACAGCGTATAGGTGGAGATGGTTTAGTTATCTAGCATGTCTGTTGTAAAATGTCCCCGTCTCACTAGCATATAGGAGAGATGTTTACGTCACAGTCACCAGCAAAAAAGAGGTCTTGAATAACCATTTCTTTAACTTTAGTAATGGCGTGAGGTCTCCTAAGATTAAATAGCCATTTAGGGTGCGTGCTGTAAATATCTTGTCAACTGTTCCCAGTTCTTAATGAAATCAACAATGGCTTTCAGTAGGGCATTGGGCCAGAATCTTCCCAGCCATTGAAAGGAGAGAAAGGCCTCGATATATAGTCGTCACAGGTTTGGCGACTGCCTTTTACTTTGCATATGAATATTATATTTGCATCATTGTATTGTTGGTGGACAGTACCATCTTTCCATATCGCATCAAATAACTCTGACAGTTATAGACAAAACATACACTGTAGATTTTTTACCAGGAATAGCATCTTGTCCGAGGGCTTTATTTGAGGAGAGTTGCTGGCAGAGGCGTAGCGTAGGGGGGCAGGGGGTACAGATGTACCCGGGCGCCAGCTAGTTAGGGGCGCCAAAATGTGCTTTGGTATTATTTTATTGATGAAAATAATGGGTTTGAGAGTTGAAAAAAGGAAAAGAGGGCGCTTTAAAATGAATCTTGTCCCCAGGCGCCAAACACTCTAGCTACGCCTCTGGTTGCTGGATTATTCAATGATTGAAAATTGAATTTCAGTCTAATTAAACAACCCATAAAAACTATGTTTTTTCCGTATAAATCCTTTATATGCTTTATAATTATGTTAGTTTTACATAAATATTCTAATGACACACCCGCTTTTACACCGCAGATTTATTACACAAGCTATTTAAAACAACAACAACAACAAAAGACTCTCATTTAGCGCAGTTATCTAGAATTTTATTTCGTGAATTCACTGGCATAATATTTCCTTTAATGTACCCGTTGAAAAAAAAACAGGAAAAACTTACTTGGGGTTGGGTTAGAGGGTGGGGCTGAAAATTTGATAGGATGTGTTGTCATGGGCTAGTGCTTTTGTTACGTAATATTTTCTTGCCTTTTTATTTACGTTCAAAGGGATGATATCGTGTATTTATTTTGTAAATCTTAACAGTAATTTCCCATTTAAATTTGTGTCATATTTTTTTAGAGTCAAATTTTTCTGTGCCAGTCTATTTCCCTTTCACCGTAAAAAGATGATTGTTTTCATTATTGATCAGATCTGAGATTGTCCCGAGGGACCATGAGATTGTCCCGAGGGACCATGAGATTGTCTCGAGGGACCATGAGATTGTCTTGAGGGACCTTCATGACATGAGCTTCCGAACTGTTTTTATTTAGTTAAAATAAGTTGGAAAAAAACACAGGAAAAAAAACCCACTTAGATAGATCACAAAATCAGCAACTAAGTAAGCATTTTAGATATTAATCAAGTGACATAAGGTTAACGGTAGTAAATAAGTAACTTTCCCTTCGTGAAATTGAAATATAATAACTTCGCATTTTTAATTAACATGTTGCTAATACTAATTGAATACACAAATATTGTTAAACTAAATTCACTAAAGAGAGTGGAATCAATGCATGGTGAGCTGAGCGGGAAAAAAAAGTTACAGAGAAAAATCACTTTAAAAAAAAAAAATTGTAATTTTTTTACAATTCATTATAAATAGACGCTTCTTATAGACTAAATAACAGTATGGAAGTAATAGACGGCTCATTTTGAACGTGGTTTGATTCTCACTTGAGATTAAATATGTGTGCTTTTTTGTGTTAAGTCATGTGTACTTATTTTGATCACTCATTCTATTTATTAATCAATAATTAGTTACATTGCTACGCATGAAGCCAATAAAAATTAATATTACAGATTGAATAACAATAAATGGTAGTAAGAAAATGTGCAGAGAGCTCTCGCACATCATTACGGTGTTAGAGTTGGTGTCACCCGGTGCGGTAAACTCATGGTGTCAGCCCCCCCCCCCCCCCCTCTCCCGAATGACTTTCACGATGGATTTCTTCTTGTTAAAATAAGAAGACAGTAAAACAAGTTACAAGAACAAAAAAACTAATTAATTGAAGGTCAGGGGCTAAACGCATTTAAGAACTGTAACAACGTTAATCTATAGTTACTGTAACAACGTTAATCTATAGTTACTGTAACAACGTTAATCTATAGTTACTGTAACAACGTTAATCTATAGTTATTTTTACATTACATTTATTTATTTCATATTGTCCTTTCCTGATCTGGAACGTTGCAACACTGTCATTGACTTCATCAAAATCAATATCCTTCACCGTATCACTTTCAGTTGATAGTAGAGCCAGATCAGAGCGCCTTGACTGTCCCATCCTTCACCGTATCACTTTCAGTTGATAGTCTGTTCCATCCTTCACCGTATCACTTTCAGTTGATAGTCTGTTCCATCCTTCACCGTATCACTTTCAGTTGATAGAAGAGCCAGATCAGAGCGCCTTGACTGTCCCATCCTTCACCGTATCACTTTCAGTTGATAGTCTGTTCCATCCTTCACCGTATCACTTTCAGTTGATAGTAGAGCCAGATCAGAGCTCCTTGACTGTTCCATCCTTCACCGTATCACTTTCAGTTGATAGTCTGTTCCATCCTTCACCGTATCACTTTCAGTTGATAGTAGAGCCAGATCAGAGCTCCTTGACTGTTCCATCCTTCACCGTATCAATTTCAGTTGATAGTCTGTTCCATCCTTCACCGTATCACTTTCAGTTGATAGTAGAGCCAGATCAGAGCTCCTTGACTGTTCCATCCTTCACCGTATCAATTTCAGTTGATAGTCTGTTCCATCCTTCACCGTATCACTTTCAGTTGATAGTAGAGCCAGATCAGAGCTCCTTGACTGTTCCATCCTTCACCGTATCAATTTCAATTGATAGTAGAGCCAGATCAGAGCTCCTTGACTGTTCCATCCTTCACCGTATCAATTTCAATTGATAGTAGAGCCAGATCAGAGCTCCTTGACTGTTCCATCCTTCACCGTATCAATTTCAGTTGATAGTCTGTTCCATCATTCACCGTATCACTTTCAGTTGATAGTCTGTTCCATCCTTAACCGTATCAATTTCAGTTGATAGTAGAGCCAGATCAGAGCGCCTTGACTGTCCCATCCTTCACCGTATCACTTTCAGTTGATAGTCTGTTCCATCCTTCACCGTATCAATTTCAGTTGATAGTAGAGCCAGATCAGAGCGCCTTGACTGTCCCATCCTTCACCGTATCACTTTCAGTTGATAGTCTGTTCCATCCTTCACCGTATCAATTTCAGTTGATAGTCTGTTCCATCCTTCACCGTATCAATTTCAGTTGATAGTCTGTTCCATCCTTCACCGTATCACTTTCAGTTGATAGTCTGTTCCATCCTTCACCGTATCAATTTCAATTGATAGTAGAGCCAGATCAGAGCGCCTTGACTGTTCCATCCTTCACCGTATCACTTTCAGTTGATAGTCTGTTCCATCCTTCACCGTATCACTTTCAGTTGATAGTCTGTTCCATCCTTCACCGTATCACTTTCAGTTGATAGTAGAGCCAGATCAGAGCTCCTTGACTGTTCCATCCTTCACCGTATCACTTTCAGTTGATAGTCTGTTCCATCCTTCACCGTATCAATTTCAGTTGATAGTAGAGCCAGATCAGAGCGCCTTGACTGTCCCATCCTTCACCGTATCAATTTCAATTGATAGTAGAGCCAGATCAGGAAGCCTTGGCTGTTCCATCCTTCACCGTATCAATTTCAATTGATAGTAGAGCCAGATCAGGAAGCCTTGGCTGTTCCATGGTGGATCGTTAATAGTTCTTGATAAGTCTTAGTTTTGAAAAGCTCCGCTCACATGAAGCCACAGACACATACTTCGTAAGAAACAATTAAAAGCTTAGCGAGAGTATTGGAAGAGATCCTGGGAAGTCCCATTCAGCCATGAATTTCAGAACATCAAATATGGTACTGACCAGTCCAAAACTTTGTAAAATTCAATATCAGCTGCCTTTAGATGTCTTCTAAGCCTTGGTATTTATTTTAAAAGTTAATATTTTCTAAAATTAAACACGCAAAGGGTGTTAATTTGGGACGGACACCAATAACTCTTCTGCGCTTGGATTGAACACCCCCAAACATATATGCTACTTCCTTGATCGCTGATGATCTAATCTGGGGTTCAGAATGAAATCGACCAATACACTCAAGCATCTCCTTATTGTTTTCTTCTCACGGAGAGAGTCCAGCATCTATTAATTGTTCTACCACCGTTCCGTTCTTAAACTTTAAGCTTCTCGCTACCGTATCGTATTTGGTATCAATGGAAAGCTTTCTTTCATATAATTAAGATAAATATAACTTCCTGTTACTTAACGACACTGATTCATGGTCATTAAGGGTGTTTTTCTGACCTGATTCAAGGATCACCTCATTTCTAACGCATAAACCTTGAACTTTCAATAAAGCACGCATTTGGATTGGTTACATGTGTGGGAAATTAAAGTGTGATCGGTTTTCCTTTCATGACCTTCGGTTAAACCGAGCAGTGTGTGCTAGTTAAATATGCAATTTTACAATTTGGTGTCACCCCTATGATGGTGTCACCCGGTGCGGTCCGCACCTCCTAGCTAAGATTTTATTCTGGCTTGGGGTGATAGATGTTTTGTCTATGTGTGTGTGGTTGTGATCTGATGTAATTATTATTACTAAAGTTGTTTTATACAGCGCAATACCCCAGCCTAGAGCTAGGGCTAGGCTCACTGCGCCATGGCGGTCACGCGTTTCACATAAAAAGGAGCAATTACAGAAAATTATACATTTAAAAACAATTGGTAAAAATCTTGACCTCACCCACCAAAGTACTATCTTCACGGTTTAACAAAAAGTATTTTAAATTACATAAAGTGCTTCATTCATTGATTACGCCCAATAATTTGTGTCAAAAAATTATACATTCCAACACGTCCTTGAGGCAGATTGAGCTCTCGGTAAATAGAGTTACCTTAAAAATCACCTTAGTTAACAACAACAACAGGGAAGTAGGAAGTTGTCCACCTTTTAAAATAAACAATATGGCTGAGGCCCAAGGCATTTCTCGTATTCAGCTTTGTTTCAAAATGGATATGAAGCACATTCTCTTTGGAAAATACTTCCTATTCTCTTTGGTTTTGTTCACATTCATGAAAATAGCCGAAGCTGACAGACTGCGCACTCTCCATTTTCCACCTAATAGAGCAGAGGAAGGTCTTAGTCACGGGTTTAAAATAATTGATGCATCACAAATTCAAATACAGTATCATGAAGCTTCATTGTTGTTATCTAAATTTGAACCAGGATATGAGAATAATGAGTTAAACTCTAGAAGAAAACGAGAAGCTGATGGTCCAGATCGAAAAAGCCCCACTGTCACCACGGTATCAAGATCAATTTATAAAATTTTATTGATATATTTTTACTAAATTTGAGTAATTACTATTAATAATTAGCTTTTAAAATTGGAAAAATAAATGAAATTAGGGCTAATGTGCTTCTGTGGTCCCCTTATTGGGAGTCACTTCCCTTTGTTTATGATAGATTTAGGGTTCGGGTTAGGGTGAGCGATAGAGGGACCAGTAGCGTGCAATTACCGAAATTAGTCTATTACTATATTAATATTACTAGCCTATCAACTCAAAACTGACAAATGACAAGAAAGCCTTGAAATTTATTGCAAAGGCTAATAGTTAATAGCTTATAGTTAGGCCAAGGCTTTGGTTAAGTTACATTTATTAAATCATAAATGAATAAAAATAAATGATTTAAAATTTACAATTCAAAAAACATTAATTTGTAGGCCAAGACTAGACTCTAGACGTCCTAAATATTTATTAGGCGTAGTTTAGGTACTTTGATACTCGTTCGAAGGTAAAAAAAATGATGAACAAATGATGTTAGTGGGAAGTTCAAGCATTGCAGCTGCCATTGTTTGAAAGGCTATGCCTATAGTTAGTGTTTTTATAAAGAAACAACAGTGTAACAACAGCTAGCCCTTTAAAATGATGTATCTTTTATGGCAATCAGACAATATTTAAAGTTTATTTTATTGCAAAGTACCTACTATTTTTCTTTTTCTTTTATTACTAGGTAACAAGGTATGAAAAAAATATCTAAATAGGCCTAATGCCTTACTTCATGATTGATGCATTATTTTAATCACAATCACATGATATGACTTTTACTTTTACTTAAAATATTTAACTTTAAACCTTTCAAATCCTATTAGTATTTCTAATATTAAATGTTATTATTTTAGGGTTAGTTTAAAATTATCAGAATAAAAATGCCATGCGCAAACACCTTTAAAATAATTTTCTGTAATCTCACCGCAATTTGCATTGCTTATTTTACTCTCAGTACCAGCATATTTCCGCAACAGCTAAATAAGACTGAGAACTAATATATTTAAAGCTCAATATATATATAAATGTGCTCGTTTATCATTCCAGAACTGATACATTTTTTTAAAATGCATTTATGTTTAATTATAGTTTTGGTAAGATAGACAAGCTTTATTATTTATAAACATGACATAGTTGAATCTGAATATTTATTTTCTGTTATTTCTATATAAATTAATTGCTTGGAACACTTAAATGTATAATTTACTATTTAATTGATCATAGTCTCCTGTTTATTTTATTTAATGAAATGAAATAAAAGTTTCACAAAAAAATAGTCCTGCCTTAATTTGCATACGCAGGCGTTGCTGAATGATTCTCACACAACACTCGTGGTCCACTGGGGAGGAGCCGGAAGTGATGTCATCATCGCCCTTGCAAAGAATGCAGAGGAGACTGACAGTTCCCTTTATATATCAAGAGTAAGGCATACTACAACATGACATAATTAAACATGTTACCATTTTATAAATCTTAAGCAATTTTCTTCATTGTGTGTGTAGGCGGTTTTTCTTTAAACCTTATAAATAAATATCATTCAAATCTTCCCATCTATTAAAGAGCTATTTATCTTAAGGTTTATTTTAAATTTTTTTATTTCACAAATTTTTGACAGACCTACCTTTTTCCTAGATGGGTATTAATTTCAGAAGTTCAAAGGGATTTAACAGTAAACTTATTGTCTATTATTTTCCAATATGATATTAAATTGCACTATTTAAATAAGTTGAAAATTTTAATGTAACATGCATCTGTCCCTGTCAATTCAATAAACTATCCATGGTATATAACAGGGGTGGATGCATGTTAAATGAAAATTTTGAACTGTTTTTTTAAATGTGCCAAAGAAACTAGTTAGGAACAGATTATTCTAGTGCATGTCAATAAAGCTATCCATTAACATTCAACACAATAAACTGTTTTTGTAATTAATTTCTTTGACAAGATTTAAAAACATTGTTTGTTCACATTTAATACGATTTTTTTTTTTCATCTTATGTATATATTTATTTAACTATTTTTGTTTGGTTTTTTTGACTATCAGGATTATGGCCAAACATTCACCGATGTTAGTGCTAATCTGAACTACAATGGACAGAAAGCAATCATCCACAAATACTACAATGTTAAAGGGTACAATAATCATGTAAGCTGTAAAAAAAATATTTTTTGGGGGCATATTTTGTTATTTCAATCAACGCAGTGTTGATTTAATCCACTGATTCCTACTGACCATTTGTATTTTTGTGAAACCAGATATGATTCCTTGTTTATTCAGCTATAATATATTACAAACCAAATATAATGTAAAACAAATCTCATGTGCACGATTAAAATATTTCTGAGGACATCAAAGCATTAAAAATTTGTCTTTTTTTTTTTTTCCAGCTACGTTAAAGTTGTAATTCATATGTGGTTGTCATTTATATTTTCAAAAATTTGTATGGTTACATAAGTAATACTTTAAAAACTCAAATTAACAACAAGAAGATTTGATTTGGGTTTTCTTTTGGCTGAAGGGGATTATGCGCAAATGGCTATTGGATCTGAATGATAATGACGATGATGATGTTTTATTTTCTCCCTCCTCCAGTATATCTTCACTGATTTGAAGAACAAGTGTATCTTCAGCACTGACAATTCA
The DNA here is from genome assembly GCA_964017045.1 of Omphiscola glabra. Lineage (NCBI taxonomy): Eukaryota > Metazoa > Mollusca > Gastropoda > Lymnaeidae > Omphiscola > Omphiscola glabra. The sequence goes on along the minus strand of OZ024807.1, from coordinate 6,212,214 downwards.
GGTGAGAACTTCATCCCTCACTGCAACTTGGACTTTAGACCCACCAGTGTGCTTCTGAACAGTCAGCATCCTCGCCACATTCTGGCCATGGATGAAGAAAGTCCATTCAAACAGGTGAGAGAGTTCCCAATGAGGAGAGGCCCCCCCCCCCCTTTAGATGCAATCATACTCTTACTAGCTATTCTTGTCACTGGACACAAGTGAGAGTTTCTTCAGTGTTTGTGAATTTAGAATAATTTACATACACTGTCTAGCAGACTTGAAATTCAAACACAAGTGAATAAGATTAGCAGAACTTGGTTCAAATTGCTGGGGGGGGGGGGGGGGAATTTTTTATTTTTATTACTGTTTTTGTTAACTTTGCTTTTTATAGCTAGGGTTGGATCCTAATAAAACTGGACTTGTATGAAACAATATAATATGCCAGTAGCTTACTGGACTTGTATGAAACAATATAATATGCCAGTAGCTTTAGGTGATGATTGGTTGTTAAATTCGGTTTAATACATTTGGTACCACTAATCATGAGTAGCTTTTGCAGCTTTAGCCATGCCTATTTATAAAGCATACTTCAGTGCCTTTTCATAAGGCATTCCATGGTGCCTATTCATAAGGCATACTACAACATGACATAATTAAACATGTTACCATTTTATAAATCTTAAGCAATTTTCTTCATTGTGTGTGTAGGCGGCACTTTATTTACAGTCAACACTTTATTTACAGTCAACATTTTATTTACAGTCAACATTTTATTTACAGTCAACATTTTATTTACAGTCAACAGTTTATTTACAGTCAACATTTTATTTACAGTCAACATTTTATTTACAGTCAACATTTTATTTACAGTCAACAGTTTATTTACAGTCAACATTTTATTTACAGTCAACATCAGTTACAATTGTATGCGGTATTCTTTTTTAAATTTTTTTTTATTTGACTCCAGCTGCAAATTTCCAGTTAAGTGGATGAACCTATGAAAGAAAGTCGTCAGCACGAATAATTTGTGTACTCTAAACGAGGTGCTGACCGAATGCCCTCAAATTGTCTGTGTTTCATTAATCAGGTCATTGCTTGCGTTTTACACCCCAAAAAAGAAAAGACATTTAAGGGCTTGCTTCATTGAAGCACATTTTTAAACATAGTAAATTTGTATCTTTTTCGCTGTTTTTTTTCTCCCCCCAGCTCTATCTTTCAGATGACTTTGGTGAGACTTGGAGACCAATTTTTAACAACGTCAAGTCGTTCTTCTGGTGAGTAATTATGGGCCGATGAAACCAGGCTGATCAACAGCTGTGGTGAGATTTTCTGCCCCTCGACCGGCTGGTTTTTGCGTAGTTGATTTTTGTCATTATCATCATCTATGTGTAAATGGCCCAGTGAAATGGTCTCCTTAGCTGGACAAGCCAGCGAATCGTGGGGAGGGGTCAAACACTCAGTTAAAAGGCAGCAGCCATCTTTTTGGAATGGGATTAAAAACTTGTTTTCTTCTAAACTGACACCAGCTGTAGACTGACCAGATGTGACCAGTTGTACATTAAATCCAAATATGCAATATCTTCTAGAAATGCTATAAATTTAATATGTGTGAATATAGCAAGCTTAATATGTGTACATTTAACCAGTTTAATGTGTAAATGTGACCAAGCTAAAAAAGGAAGAAGCTGAAAGAATGTGTTCTTCCAATTTCCATTTGGGAAAGAATGCCAAGCAAGCAAGGATTTCACAGCTGGAAACAAAAAACACTTATAAAACACTTGGATCCTTTAAATTAATTTTTAAGTTTTAAAAATATTTTTTTTCTGGGAAGTGAAGTACTTTACACCTTTAAAGAAGAAACTAGTTTAAAAACAAAAGTCTGGCATAGATGAAGATTTTTATTTGTCTGTCCAAAAAAAAAATAAATTATCGGCATTATATAATTTTAAATTTAATTAAAATAGAATTGTCCATTCTTTTTAATTGATAAATTAAATGGAATGTAAATGAATGTAAAATGGAATTTAAATAAATGTAAATGAATGTTAATAGAATGTTTATGGAATGAAAATAAATGTAAATGAATGTAAATTAAATTTACATGGATGTAAAGGAATGCAGATGGATGTAAAGGAATGTAGATGAATGTAAATGAAATTTAAATGAATGTACATGAATGTAAATGTAATGTAAATGAATGTAGATGAATGTAAATGAATGTAGTTGGATGTAAATCACACATGTATTCAAATAATCTCTTCAGGGGTGTGCAGCCTTATGACCATCCTCTCACTGTTTACATCGAAGAAGAGCGGGGCAACGGCAAGTCGCAAATAGTCCGCTCTGAGAACTTGTTCAACACGTCCCAGACGTCTGAAGTTTTGCTCACAGATGTCGTCAACTTTGAAATCAAGGGAGAGTACATGTTTGCCACCAAATCTGTGGTGGGTTGCACATCGAATTATTTATTTCTTTGTTTTACAGATTTGTATTTTAATCTGCCAGTTTGGTTAATAACTTTATATTTTTTAAGCTGAAAATAATTTTTAAAAAAGTTCTCCAATCTCCCATGGTGCAATGAGGAATGAATATCCAAAGTGTGACTTAAAAAAAAAAGTAAAGAGATATTATCTACATGAATCATTTGTTCATCTCAGAGGCTGTTCGGAGCATCCTTCAACCCTCAGTTGCAGCTCTGGGTGTCGTACAGGAGAGAGAAGCTTGTCAAGGCGGAGTTTCCTGTCAGCGGAAATGTAACGGTGAGTGCTTTGGGATCTTCACATGCTGCATGCATACTTTTCCCACATTGCGGATGCCCTACCTGGCCATTCAACACAAGTAAATATCAAAACTCCGTGCATGGGAGTTCTAACAGTCTGTGTTCCACAAGGATACAAAAATTTAGCTAGTAATTTTAATAAAAACAGATGTCATTTCCAAAATGAAACAATATAAATTACAATTGTTAAACAGATGGTTATTCCATTGATGAGATTATATAAATTAATTTTATAAAACTGATGTTAATTCCATTGATGAAATAATATAAATTACTGTTATAAAACATGTTCATTCCGAACATTTTCATTTTGGAACTAAACCTTACAGCTGACCTGCTCAATACCCCTGGGTCAGTGTCAGCATAGTTTTCAGCTCTCAAAAATGTAGTTTCAAGCTCCAAAGACTAGTTTGGTCAGATAGGGCCGAGGGCGGGGGTGGTGTTGGTTTGCAATCAAAATACAAGTTGTGTAAGAAAATCTACTCAACTGATTATGTAATTTAAAACAAATAAATATAAAGGGTATAGTCCTGTGATTTGTATCTTAAGGATGAGAAAAGGTCTTAGGCAAGCACACTGGCAGTTAACTATTAACAACGCAATTCTCTAAAAGATAATATTGTGGTTGGTATATTGAGATCAAGACCGCGAAGGCCAATCACAGTTAATCTTATTCAATGGCTTACAGTGTTAACGCAAGAAATGCGGCTAACGTTTTCCTGAAAACACCCCAATTATTAATGTTTTACATTAAAATTAAACCAAACAAACGAGAAAAAAAACCCCCAGAAACCTTAGTTTTTTTAAGCTCATCATAGTGCCACAGTCTTAGGCTTAAAAACGTAGTGACTACGGCGAAAGCATAGGGGGTAATCAGATCTGTTACATTGAGCCATTGTTGTGTCGTTGAGCCCGCCCTTAAGCCTTGATGTAAGGAAAATCCCTTTAAAGAGAACCCACTGTGTTAGAACTTCATTATGATTATGAGTCAGCAGATATTCTGTGGTAGACACAATTTCACCATGGCGGATACTTCACTTTATCAAGAACACGCACACTTAATTTTCTTTGACTTGCATCGGGCAATGTCTTTGTTGTTTACGAATCTTGTGCGGCCCGGTCACTTTTTAATCTTTTTGTGTGAATGACTTTTTAGCTTTAACATCAGTATCATCCCTTGTTTTTGTGTAGATGACTTTTTAGCTTTAACATCAGTATCGGCCCAGTTAAAGTCTTTTTTTGTTTTTGTATAGATGACTTTTTAGCTTTAACATCAGTATCGGCCCAGTTAAAGTCTTTTTTTGTTTTTGTATAGATGACATTTTAGCTTTAACATCAGTATCAGCCCAGTTTAAGTTTTTTTTTATTTTTGTATAGATGACTTTTTAGCTTTAACATCAGTATCGGCCCAGTTTAAGTTTTTTTTTGTTTTTGTGTAGATGACTTTTTAGCTTTAACATCAGTATCGGCCCAGTTTAAGTTTTTTTGTTGTTTTTGTGGCGACTATGGAACCATGAGGTTTACGATTTTTCTCCCCTAGGATTTTTACGTCGCCGACGCCTCAGAAGGACAGCTGATGGTCTGCGTGGTGCTCAACGGCACGGCCAACCTCTACATATCTGACGCACGGGGATACCGGTTCTCCCTCTCGTTACAGAACATTGTTTACTTCAACCCAAAGACCATGACTAGCATGTACTGGATGAGGTATTCATTCATTATTCTATGTACAGCCTTTAATGACTTGGGCTGACAGTGGGTGCCCGGGCTATTCTCAGGTACCCAATTTGAAAAAAGATTTTATTAAAAAATCATTATAAAAAACAAAATTTCCACAAAAAATTTGGTTAAATAAAAAAAAAGGGGGATTTACTCCTTCCATTGGGGGCTGTGACTACCTGTGTTATGTTAGGGGTTACGACGGATACGTCCAAATGCTTCCCGGGGTGTCATGACACCCCTTGCTCGTTGTTATTTTAAAAAAAAAATTGAAATCATGCATCCCCAGAGTTTTCCGGCAGTGGCAGGATTTCAATAAAGCAAACAGGAAATTGTATATATTTTTTCACTTGACAGGTACCATGTTTTGGTACCATCAGGCTGTTTGGTACACCTGGGTACTGGTGTTATAATGCTGGCTGACCACAGAGTACTGGTGCCATCAGGCTGGCTGACCACCAGGTACTGGTGCCATCAGGCTGGCTCACCATAGGGTACTGGTGCCATCAGGCTGACTGACCACAGGGTACTGGTGCCATTAGGCTGGCTGACCACTAGGTACTGGTGCTGTGAGGCTGGCTGACCACCGGGTACTGGTGCCATCAGGCTGGTTGACCACTAGGTACTGGTGTAATCAGGCTGGCTGACCATTGGTACTGGTGCTATCAGGCTGATTGACCACTGAGTACTGGTGCCATCAGGCTCACTGACCACTAGGTACTGGTGCTGTGAGGCTGGCTGACCTTCGGGTACTGGTGTTGTCAGGCTGGTTGACCACTAGGTACTGATGCTGTAAGGTGGCTGACCACCGGGTAAGGTGCCATCTGGCTGGTTAACCACTAGGTACTGGTGCAAAAAAGGCTGGCTGACCACCGGGTACTGGTGCCATCAGGCTGGTTGACCACAAGGTACTGATGCTGTAAGGTGGCTGACCACCGGGTACTGGTGCCATCAGGCTGGCTGACCACTAGGTACTGGTGCCTTCACGCTGGCTGACCATTAGGTACTAGTGCCATCAGGCTAGTTGACCACCTGGTACTGGTGCCATCAGGCTGGCTGACTACTGGGTACTGGTGCCATCAGGCTGGTTGGGACACCTGGCTACTGGTGTCATCAGGCTGGTTGACCACCGGGTACTGAGGCCGTCAGGCTGGCTGACCATTAGGTACTGGTGCCATCAGGCTATCATGCTCTGGTCTTCAGTACTTGTTACTTAAAAATATAAGAAATAGTCGGTTAAAAGACCCCCCATTGCCAATCATAACTATAAAACTATTTATTGAAGATTTGAAAGCATTTTTTTTTGGGTAAGCATACCATGAAATTTTGAATCCATCAGGCTGTACTCCAATGAAACATTTGCTGACATAACCATATCATGAAATTCTGAATCCATCAGGCTGTACTCCAATGAAACATTTGCTGACATAACCATATCATGAAATTCTGAATCCATCAGGCTGTACTCCAATGAAACATTTGCTGACATCACCAAGGTGAGTGGAGTTCAGGGTATCTACATCGCCTCTCAGCACTCCGGCAACTCTCTGGATCTCGAGAGCCAGATCACTCTGATCTCATATGACAAGGGAGGTCAGTGGGAGAGGATCCAAGCCCCGGCTTACACACTGGCTGGCCGGCTTTCTGATTGTCAGATGGTAAATACTGAAGATTTCTTTTCTTTTTTTTTTTTTTACTGTGCTGATTGATGTTGTCTTGTCTTCTGTTCCAAGATTGTCTGATCTCTTTGGGCATGTGGTTACTCAACATTGAAGACCAGGTTATTTCAATGTATTTCCACCTGTATGACGGAGAGTTAACATGTGATCATATGAAATTGACTGTGTAGCAGGGTGTGAAGACACTCGTTTGGTTAATTTGAATTCTAAAATAAAATGATATCTGCTTGTACCTTGTATCAGTTTTTAATCTAATGGTCCTGAAAGGTGAAGAAATATTTTTTGGAAATGACATAACCTTTAATGAGGGTTGAAAAAAATAATCTTAGGGGACAAATGTAAGTGACTGTGATATACGAATTTGAAAGAAAATTCATTACATTTTTTTTTTGTTTTTTAAAATCTGTTATTTCAGATCAGTAGGTAACAAAAAATATGTTTTTTTTTGTTTTTTAAAATCTGTTATTTCAGATCAGTAGGTAACAAAAAATATTTTTGTTTTTTGTTTTTTAAAATCTGTTATTTCAGATCAGAAGGTAACAAAAAATATTTTTGTTTTTTGTTTTTTAAAATCTGTTATTTCAGATCAGTAGGTAACAAAAAATATTTGTTTTTTTTTGTGCGCCCACCAGGAAAGAAACTGCTCTCTACATTTGACCCAAGAGTTCAACAGATTGATTCCAGGGAACCTGGCACCACCTGTTCTAACACAAGATACAGCCCCTGGTATGTGTTGGATTCCACTCTATGCGGATTCTCCACAGTATCGTAATATCTACACTATCCAGCCTTAAATTTCTATAAAGCTAATCATTTTGTAAAGGGGATTTAAAGAAATTAAAAAAAAATTTGATGGTTAAAATTTGAAAATTGGCACGCAATCGCAATTTTGAAGAAAAAATGGACACACACAAAAAAAATCTAAAAAGTTAAATATTTGAGTTTATTCCAGTATACAAAGAAAAATTGATATCAGAGCTAATGATAAATGATATCAGAGCTAATGATAAATGATATCAGAGCTAATGATAAATGATCTCAAGGCTAGCGATAAATGATATCAGAGCTAATGATAAATGATATCAGAGCTAATGATAAATGATATCAGAGCTAATGATAAATGATATCAAAGCTAGCGATAAATGATATCAAAGCTAGCGATAAATGATATCAAAGCTAGCGATAAATGATATCAGAGCTAATGATAAATGATATCAAAACTAGTGATAAATGATATCAAAGCTAATGATAAATGATATCAAAGCTAATGATAAATGATATGTCACCAAGTTAATTGTTGACGTCAGTAACTCAAACAAAGGGGGTGGGGGTTAAGGTATGCATGCAGCGTGAACAAAAACTAGATCGACACACAGGCTATAAACAGCTGTTTTACCATGTCTTGAAATTCTAAAAAAAAAAATAATTGTTTCACATACAGGAATCGTCATTGCTTCTGGAACTCTGGGAAAATCATTGAAGGGTGACCCTGATGTCTTTTTGTCCACCAACGCTGGGATCAGCTGGCGGCAGGTTCTGTCGGGCAATTACCTGTACTCAACTGCTGACCACGGGGGAATCATTGTTGCCGTCCGCCAGTTCCTTCCCACTGATGAACTTGTGTAAGTCTTAAGCCGTGTCAAATGTCACTACCTGTAAAAAAACATTTTATTTTAAAGGTTATTCGTTTCCACAGCCTTTCAATAAATGTTATCTTCCGCCTCCCACTGCCGACAGGTACTCCCTGGACGAAGGGCAGACGTTTTGGAGTTTCAAGTTTGTCAATGACAAGATCAGAGTCTACGGCCTGCTGACAGAGCCAGGGGAGAACACCACAATATTCTCAGTGTTTGGCTCACAGTTGTCTAGCCACAGCTGGCGTATTCTGCAAATCAACTTCACTGATACATTCGGTAATGTCTTCTGTTCTCTACTATAATGATGAATAGATTTGGTAATGTCTTCTGTTCTACTGTAATGATGAATAGATTTGGTAATGTCTTCTGTTCTACTGTAATGATGAATAGATTTGATAATGTCTTCTGTTCTACTGTAATGATGAATAGATTTGGTAATTTCTTCTGTTCTACTGTAATGATGAATATATTCAGTAATGTCTTCTGTTCTACTGTAATGATGAATAGATTTGGTGATGTCTTCTGTTCTACTGTAATGATGAATATATTTGGTAATGTCTTCTGTTCTACTGTAATGATGAATAGATTTGGTAATGTCTTCTGTTCTACTGTAATGATGAATAGGTTTGATAATGTCTTCTGTTCTACTGTAATGATGAATAGATTTGATAATGTCTTCTGTTCTACTGTAATGATGAATAGATTTGATAATGTCTTCTGTTCTACTGTAATGATGAATAGATTTGGTAATGTCTTCTGTTCTACTGTAATGATGAATAGATTTGGTAATGTCTTCTGTTCTACTGTAATGATGAATATATTCAGTAATGTCTTCTGTTCTACTGTAATGATTAATAGATTTGGTGATGTCTTCTGTTCTACTGTAATGATGAATAGGTTTGATAATGTCTTCTGTTCTACTGTAATGATGAATAGATTTGGTAATGTCTTCTGTTCTACTGTAATGATGAATAGATTTGGTAATGTCTTCTGTTCTACTGTAATGATGAATAGATTTGGTGATGTCTTCTGTTCTACTGTAATGATGAATAGGTTTGATAATGTCTTCTGTTCTAATGTAATGATGAATAGATTTGATAATGTCTTCTGTTCTACTGTAATGATGAATAGATTTGGTAATGTCTTCTGTTCTACTGTAATGATGAATAGATTTGGTAATGTCTTCTGTTCTACTGTAATGATGAATATATTCAGTAATGTCTTCTGTTCTACTGTAATGATGAATATATTCAGTAATGTCTTCTGTTCTATTGTAATGATGAATAGATTTGGTGATGTCTTCTGTTCTACTGTAATGATGAATAGGTTTGGTAATGTCTTCTGTTCTACTGTAATGATGAATATATTCAGTAATGTCTTCTGTTCTACTGTAATGATGAATAGATTTGGTGATGTCTTCTGTTCTACTGTAATGATGAATAGGTTTGATAATGTCTTCTGTTCTACTGTAATGATGAATATATTCAGTAATGTCTTCTGTTCTACTGTAATGATGAATAGATTTGGTGATGTCTTCTGTTCTACTGTAATGATGAATAGGTTTGATCATGTCTTCTGTTCTACTGTAATGATGAATAGATTTGATAATGTCTTCTGTTCTACTGTAATGATGAATAGATTTGATGATGTCTTCTGTACTTTTATAAAGGATAAAAATTAGGACAGCTTTCAAGCTGTGTGAAGGAAATAGTAGAACAAGGTAATGTGGAAGCTTGAAATAGAAAGGTGCCAATACTGTTATATGGGTGAAACTGGGAGGAGATTATCAGATAGGTTCACTGAACATCTTTGTGATAGCGAACAGGGTAAACTTTCCCCGAGTCTCATCCAAATTTCAATAGAGATAAACTCAAAGGGAGGTAAGATGTTTCCGTCATGGCACTGATTTCCTGCACCAACACACCAGCGAGAGTTGAAGGAAAACAAAATACTCTCCTCCTAGTGATCCTCAATTTCCCTGTATTTCTTTTCTTATATTTTACACATATCCAAAATATTTTTGCCCTTTAAAATATTATTTTCACAGAAAGGATACATAAATTCTTTTACTTACTGTAATCTTGATTTTGGAAAACCCAACTTCCGGGCAATAACATTTTAGTTTTTGGAACCACTTTTTATTTCTTGTCGTTTCTTCATTTGTCCAGTCTGCTTAGGAAAGGCTCTTAGCCGAAGAGTTATTCTTTCATTGTCCTGTCTTTGTATTTCAAGCTTCCACATACCTTGTTCTAGTATTTTCCATTTGGTAATGTCTTCTTTGTGTTTTTTATCAGAGAAAACACATGTTGTTTTCTACTCCAAAAGTACTTGTTTAAAATTGGTAATATTTTCTGCTCGCATCACAGTTTTTTTAAAGTTATGTTTTGTAACACTCAACCAGTGTCTGCGTTACTTTTCACAGTTGCAGCACACTTTTTTTTAAATGTGTAAAATTTTGTGCCCCACTTATCTGTCCAAGCGACTGCTGAATCATTTTTTAGTTAATTGGTAAAATTAGTAAAATAGTTTCTGTGGCTATACCCCGTTGTCATTCTTCTTTTCTTTTTTTAAAAAAACAACAATTTTCTTTAAACAATTTTTTTTGGGGTGCATTGTAGATAAAAAATGTGAAAAATCTGACTACAAGATGTGGTCGGCCAACGATGACCTCCCAGGGGAGGACGGATGCCTCATGGGGCGCATCACTCAGTACCAACGACGTTTGGCGCATGTCAAGTGCTACAATGGGGAGGACTATGTCCCGAAAATCGAGTTGAGAAACTGCTCGTGTACAAGGGAAGACTTTGAATGGTGAGTCAATATTGTCAGTGTGATGAATGATTCTCATTCCTCTGCTGGCATGCTTTTATAGTTCTTGTCATTGAGACAGTGGACATGCAGGTTCATACTGTATTGAGACAGTGGACATGTAGGTCCATGCCGTATTGAGACAGTGGACTTGTAGGTCCATGCCGTATTGAGACAGTGGACTTGTAGGTCCATACTGCATTGAGACAATGGACATGCAGGTTCATACTGTATTGAGACAGTGGACATGTAGGTCCATGCCGTATTGAGACAGTGGACTTGTAGGTCCATACTGTATTGAGACATTGGACATGTAAGTCCATACTGTGGTGACATTCAGTAAAAGTTCGGAGCTTTTTCCATGTACAACTGATAATTTCTAGCTTCCCCAGATAACGCATGGGTAAACCCGATCGGCATTGGTTTATCTTAAAGACTGACATATTGTGTTTTTTTTTACAGATTTTTTCAAAAAAATTAAATGCACATTTCTATTTGTCTTGAGAATCTTATCGGGCCATTTGGAAAGCTGCACATTAACAAAATAATAAAAGCATTTAAACTGTATGTGCACCAGGAAGGAGCAGTTGAGATTAAGGGGAGGAGAGCGTAATAAATAGCAATGGCAGTAAAGCTTTGACAGAATGTTTAATAATATATTATAATTAAAGGGTCATAAGCACTGAAAGGTATTCAGATTCAGTTTATTAAAGGAAATCATGTTTGACAAAATATTATTACACTTTAAAATCCAGTTGGCACATGTTTACCAATTACAACAGTTATGATAGCTTCTGACTGTGATAAGGCTAAAGCAGATATTCCTCGCATCCCATATGGTTAATTAAGTGATTTTTTTTTCTTGATCTGCAGTGACTTCGGCTACGAGGAGGACACCCTTGTGCTCAACCATCAAAATCAAACTGAGAACATTTGCCGCAGGGACAAGTCCGTGTCCCCTGGGGACATAAACCCCATCCCCAGCCCTTGTCCCCCTGGGACGTTTTACTCATTCTCCAGAGGGTGAGTCCACAATGTGATGCGTTAGATGGGTGGTCCAGAGGGTGAGTCCACAATGTGATGTGTTAGATAAGTGGTCCAGAGGGTGAGTCCACCATGTGATGTGTTAGATGGGTGGTCCAGAGTGTGAGTCTACCATGTGATGTGTTAGATGGGTGATTAGTGGGCAAAATCTTCAGAATGCTTATCGACACACTTCCCATCAACCTATAGAGCAGAAACTTGGCATATAAACTCTTTGCAGATGACAACACATTCTGCTTATGACAACACATTCTGCAGATGACAACACATTCTGCAGATGACAACACATTCTGCAGATGACAACACATTCTGCAGATGACAACACATTCTGCAGATGACAACACATTCTGCAGATGACAACACATTCTGCAGATGACAACACATTCTATCAAATTTTTTGCCAAAAATCAGTTTTCCCTGTTTTTCAATGGGAAAATTAAGGAAATATGACGACACAGATTTCAAGAAATAAAATTGCTGATAACTGCGCTAAATGAGAATCTTAAACAAATAAATTGCAAGTGCGTTTGGTGCATAATATTCTCTTTTGTTTTTCTGAAATGGTCCGTAAATCAATCTGCCCGTGTAAATAGTGGGTGGGTCATTAGAATATTAATTTAGTTCAAGGTTGTGAACAAAATATGCAGTTGCGAGCCTGGCGGGGGACCACTAATTGTGATTCTTATAAAGTGCATTACTTGTATGCGTGCCTTGTCAAACTTTTAGGTCCCATTCCCTTTTTTTTAAAAAACATTTTATAAAGGATTTATACTTTGTTCTTTAAGGGGTCGCTTAGTTTTTCATCCATCTTTAAAAAGTGCTAACACCTAAAGGATTTATACTTTGTTCTTTAAGGGGTCGCTTAGTTTTTCATCCATCTTTAAAAAGTGCTAACACCTAAAGGATTTATACTTTGTTCTTTAAGGGGTCGCTTAGTTTTTCATCCATCTTTAAAAAGTGCTAACACCTAAAGGATTTATACTTTGTTCTTTAAGGGGTCGCTTAGTTTTTCATCCATCTTTAAAAAGTGCTAACACCTAAAGGATGTATACTTTGTTCTTTAAGGGGTCGCTACGTTTTTCATCCATCTTTAAAAAGTTTTAACGTCTATTTCATTAAACCTCAGCTATCGCAAAGTTGCCGGCAACACCTGTGAAGGGGGTCAAGGCCACCGCTATGCTCCACTTATGTACTCCTGTCCCATCAAAGGTGAGTCAGTTACAAAGGAGTTAGAGTTAAGATGAGCTCAGAATCTTCTATAATTTTGCTCATTTAGGGAGATCCAACAGAGTTATAATGGCAGGGCCTCTTGGATTAGCTTAATTTAGTTCTACAGACCTGTTTACACTCTAATGATTTTGGCGTACAGTGTACGATTTTGAGGTGCATACATTATACACACTGTATGCTTATTTTTTTTACTATTAAGATAATGTATTGAATGATTTTGTGATGATATTGTACGATTTTAAAAGTTTGAGGGTGTAAACAGGTCTGTTTCTATAAATTTGATACTAAACAATAAAAAGATAAATAAAACAGCTTGGGTGATACATTGTTTGATAACAGAGATACTGATATTCAATGCCAGCGTGGACAATGCATTATTCGATGTAAGATGTACATTGTAATTAATGAGACCTCGGACAATGGATTATTGGATTGTTGCCCAAATCTTTTTTTAATGTCCATTGCCCATCCACTTTTAATTGACTTCACTGCGATCTTATCTTTAAGACTGACATTTGGCTCTGTTTTTTTTCTTTATTGACCCCTGTCCGCTTGACTCCTTCCAGAACGCAGTGAGTTCCTCTTGCTGACACTCAGCAACGGTGTCCAGATGGTGGACCTGGCGTCTGGTGAGAGAACGGAACTCTTCCACGACTCGATAGCCGCTAACGTGCCCGCTGTATTTGACTATGAGAGGAACTGTGTCATATTTGCCGATCATTCTTACAACATCAAGGTTTGGCTTATTTAAAATTATTAGGTGGCATAACCCTGGGAGAAACTTCTCACTATATTTAAGAAACGCCAGTGTTTGTAATTGTTTAAACAGTCTACTCTGAGACAGTCAGTTTGACACAGTCAGTTTGACACAGTCAGAGCCAAAGCTGCCATCTTAACGCTCACTCTGAAGGAAAACCTTGGACTCTTTCACAGCTGTTATTTCTGGGTTGTGGGACAGACACACTGTAAAATATTGCATAAACCTGAGTTGATTTTTCTTTACAGACAGGGGCCAGCACCCATGTCTTCTACTTTCATTTTCCAGCTTGTGCAGCCTTGACCTCTGGGTGAACTTTTCTAGAAATATCTGCTTTTAATTAATTATTATATCATGCTCTTCATGGTTTTGCTGATGTTATAATCTTCCCTTCTTATTCCCACCTTCCCATTCTCACCTTCCTATTCCCACCTTCCTATTCCCACCTTCCTATTCCCACCTTCCTATTCCTATCTTCTCAGTCCTACCTTTCCGATCCGTCCTTCCCAATCCGTCCTTCCCAATCCCACCTTCCTATTCCTACCTTCCCAATCCTAGCGTCTCAATCCCACCTTCCTATTCCTACCTTCCCATTACCACCTTCCCATTCCCACCTTCCTATTCCTACCTTCTCAGTCCTACTTTTCCAATCCATCCTTCCCAATCCGTCCTTCCCAATCGTCCTTCCCAATCCCACCTTCCTATTCCTACCTTCCCAATCCTAGCATCCCAATCCTACCTTCCTATTCCTACCTTCCCAATCCTAGCGTCCCAATCCCACCTTCCTATTCCTACCTTCCCAATCCTAGCGTCCCAATCCTACCTTCATATTCCTACCTTCCCAATCCTAGCGTCCCAATCCTACCTTCCTATTCCTACCTTCCCAATCCTAGCGATCCAATCCTACCTTCCCAATCCTAGCGTCCCAATCCTACCTTCCTATTCCTACCTTCCTATAAAATATTTTATAATGAGTAAGAAATGTTTGCCTTATTGTCTTGTGATTTTGTTCAGAATTTGAGAACTTTAAACAAATGTATTTTCCTCAATTAAAAACCAAAGACATCTGAACCAGGCGCCCAATATACTCTCAACCCAACTTTAATTTTTGTATCTTTGTGTCCCCCCCCCCCTTTTTAAAACATTGAAGTTTGTAGGGTATTTCTCAATTGCAAATCCACGCTTCCCCCGAGGGAGGTAATTCATGAAGATCAAATCTGTTTTCAGAGAAACTGCTTGGGCTGGAACAGGACCCTGGAAGACTCTGAAATCCTCAGAGGTGCCCTCAACGGCACCTCCATCTCCAGCGTGGCATTCGATTGGACGGGGAGAAACGTGTACCTGGCGGACCCCACCATTAATGAGATCCGTGTGGTGAATGTGGACGGACGGTTCGAACAGTCCATCTACAATTCCGCAGAGGGTGTTTACAAGCCAAAGCAGTTAGTTGTTGACCCCCATCATGGGTGAGTTTTGTTAATGATTGTGGGGGGGGGGGGGGGGTGTGACTAGTGCAATAGAGCCCCCTGGAACCATAAGGATTTGATTCCATGGCGAGAATTAGTTAAGATGACTGGAAATAGACCATGATGCTGTAGATGACTAGCAGTGTGTCTTGAGTGTTTCATTGCACTCTTTATGTGTTCCACGTTGCAGGAGTTGTCAGAATTTTCATTGCGTCAATGTCATACTGCCTACGGGACTCCTTGTCCGGGTTTGATTTCAGAGTTTGCCATCCAAAAGTTAACGAGTCCCATCCTCCTGCCGTGGTGTTGATGTTTAAGCATTTTTTGGAGATTGAACTCCAGTCCACTAGCTTGGGATTTACTTAGTTTAGACCGATCGGCCACCCAGCACCTTGATATTGGCATCATAAATATGAAAATTGCCAATAAACTGTTGCCTCAAAGCTAGTTTGCAGAAAATTTTTTAAGACAGAATTTATATTTCCAAATCAGATTTGTTAAAAGCTGTTTACATTTTTCAACAGCTATCTTTTCTTTGTGGGTGCCAACAATTCCGATGGGAGCAAGTACTCAATCTACCGGGCCGTGATGGACGGCTCCGACAGGCAGGTCAGCCTCGTGGCCAACAGTTCCTACGTCTATGCCTCCACAATCCTGACCATTGACCTGGAAACAGAGCGCCTCTACTGGATCAGCTCTGAGGACTACCGGCTGTACACGTCCAACATCTTCGGGGAGGACATGAGCTCCTCCACCAGCTACAGGCTGTCATTGGGCGTGTCAGGCATAGGAATATACAGGGTACGTGACATCAACGCTTCGTCTTTTTAAATCCTTTATATTAACTTTGCTTTTTTTTTTTTTTTTCCTGGCCGGCAAAATCTTCGGTTGGCTAACTGACCCACTTCTCGTCAACCTATCGAGCTGAAACTTGGCACATAAAAAAAAAACTCATTGCCGATGACAACCCATTCTATCAAGTTTTGAGCTGCACAACCCCAACCCCCCTAAAAAAAGCAGTTTTTCAAGGGGAAGATGGAGGAAATATGATGACGCTGATTTCACGAAATAAATTTACAGATAACTGTTTCTTAAAGAAAAAATATCGCGAGCCCGTTTGGTGCGTAAAATTGTCTTTTGTTTTTCTGAGATAGTTGGTGAAATAAATCTGCGGTGTAAAAGCGGGTGGGACATTAGAATATTAATAACAAAATAAAATCATAAAGAATGCATATAAATAAATGATTTATAAGAAAAACTTTGTTTTTAGGGGGGTTGTATAATTTATAACTTTAAACTTTATAAAAATAAATCTATGTAACTTCTTATATCAAGACAAGTTTTTAGAGAGTAACTCTTTGAGGCTTTTCACTATGTTCATACTTCTTAACGTGGTTAAGGATAGAATGTCGGTGCTTTAACCAGACGTAATCATTGGCAGGTGAAAATGTGGAGTTCACAAGACAGCAAGAACTGAAGAATCACCGTAATTTAACGTTAAATATAAACAGACACATTCAAATGTGGCAATCATTTATTTAAACTCTGATTAAATCAAGCCAACCATTACCTTCCGCACGTGAACCCGTGTGTTGATCATGTGACCTCATTTATGAGTTACTCGCTTTGGCTGTTTGACCTGGAGCTAAGATTTAACTGAGTGCTCTAGCTTGTGTTCCCCTTGGACAGGATGTGGTCTACACCAGCAGTCGTTACAGCCCGTTCATCTACATGCGAGACAAGCACAGGCAGGATGAAGAGTTCAGCATCTATCAGATCGTTGGGAACACGCCGTACGGCATGACTGTTGTGTCCAACACATCACAACATGGTAAGTTGGCCCTCTTCAGGGGGCCACCACTTTCTACCTTGTAACTTTTTAGTAACATTAACCTTGTTGATAATCTTGTTAAGTTCTGAACTCTTGGTGATAATCTTGTTAAGTTCTGAACTCTTGTTGATAATCTTGTTAAGTTCTGAACTCTTGGTGATATTCTTTTTAAAAAAAACATTTCATGGCTTATACCTGAAGCCCATTCTTGGATTCCCATTGGGTTGGTAGAAGACATGCAACCAACAACCCATGTTCTCCATTTACCACCCCCAAGTTAAACTGTCTTTGCATGAGCGGTTCTCAACCTTCCTAATGCCGCGACCCCTTAACACAGTTCCTCATGCTGTGAGGACCCCCAACCACAAAATAATATTCATTGCTACTTCATAACTGTAGAGTACATGTGTTTTCCGATGGTCTCAGACGAGCCCTGGGAAAGGGCGTTTGACCCCCTAAGGGGTTACGACCCACAGGTTGAGAACCGCTGAGCTATATGACGTTTGCCGCCAGGATCTAACAAGGTGTGTGCATTCACACGGCTTGAACTAATATACATATTGCTCTTCAAGGCTGTGGCTCCTCAAGGCTCTAGCTCTTCAAGGCTCTGCCTAATACATTGGCTCGCCTGCCACCCTGACCTTCCCATTTCAAGTTTGGGGCAGTCTCTACTTTATAATTATATTCTCCTTTTTTTCGATCATGTTGTGTTGGAGATGTTTTTACATATACCACATAGTTTGTTAAATATCCTTATGAATCATGAATCCATAAATGGAAGTGTGTCTGCTGGGCCTACCATACACAATTTTGTTACTCCTCCTTTGCAGCCATGAGCGCCTGCAGTGCCTACCACAGGCCGTGCACACAGCTGTGCCTACCCAGGCCGACACCAGACTCCAACCAAATGAACCGCACCTGCCTCTGTGGCCTGGGCTACCTGAAAAACGCCCAGATCTCGACCGGCGACGAGATGTGCACCTGTGAGAGAGGGGAGGTCATGCTGGCCAATGGCACCTGCAATAAAGCAGCGGGGGGTCAGTTGACTGTTTTAAGTTGAATTTAAGTGTTCTCAGTTTTAAGTTGTATGTTTCTGCCTCTGTCATCTGGCAGTGACAGGTTTAGAATGACATTGAATTTTTTGGTGCATTTGGTAAAGCAACATCAAAATGCATTAAGAAAAATGAATTGAAATCTCTCAGACATGAATTATACAGAAAAAAAAAGGTGTATTTAAGTCTTTCAGCCATGAGATTTACACGAACAAAATGTGTTGTAGTCTTTCAGACATGATTTTTACAGGGTAATAAGGGGAGAGACGGCAATCAGGCTAGCACAATAGGAAATTGGTAAATCAAAGTAAGGTTAAACCTGAAAAAAGGAACGCAACAAAACAACGAACGTGTCCCAAGGACCCTTTGTCAGCGAACAAACAGAAAAAAACAAATAAAATTAAAAAATATTAGAAAATAGCTCTTAGCTGAGAAGTAGTATCCAAGAGGGCAGCAAATGACTTGTGCTAATGAGTTTTACAGGAACGACAATGTGTTGAAATCTTGCAGACCTGAGTTTTACATGAACGACAATGTGTTGAAGTCTTGCAGACATGAGTTTTACATGAACGACAATGTGTTGAAGTCTTGCAGACATGAGTTTTACAGAAACGACAATGTATTGAAGTCTTGCAGACATGAGTTTTACAGAAACGACAATGTGTTGAAGTCTTGCAGACATGAGTTTTACATGAACGACAATGTGTTGAAGTCTTGCAGACATGAGTTTTACATGAACGACAATGTGTTGAAGTCTTGCAGACATGAGTTTTACATGAACGACAATGTGTTGAAGTCTTGCAGACATGAGTTTTACAGAAACGACAATGTATTGAAGTCTTGCAGACATGAGTTTTACAGGAACAAGAAATAGAAAACTATTAACAAATGAAAAATGAAATTTTAATCTTTTAATGCGTATGTTAGCAAAAAAATTCCTGTCATTTTAACACCTGACTTTGCCATGATCACTTTCACATTTTCAGACAGCACATGTGCAGCTGACAAGCTGACTTGCCGAAATGGACACTGCATCGTGAAGACCTGGAAGTGTGATGGTGATGACGACTGTGGCGATGGTACGGATGAAAGTGATTGCCGTAAGTTAATAAATTCTGAAACTCAGCTGACACTGCCCACAATTTAGAGCACATTTTTTGTTTGTTAAAGTACATTATAATCTCAGTAAATATGACATTATAATCTCAGTAGCTCAGTAGATATGACATTATAATCTCAGTAGCTCAGTAGATATGACATTATAATCTTAGTAGCTCAATAGATATGACATTATAATCTCAGTAGCTCAGTAGATATGACATTATAATCTCAGAAGCTCAGTAGATATGACATTATAATCTTAGTAGCTCAGTAGATATGACATTATAATCTCAGTAGCTCAGTAGATATGACATTATAATCTCAGTAGCTCAGTAGATATGACATTATAATCTCAGAAGCTCAGTAGATATGACATTATAATCTTAGTAGCTCAGTAAATATGACATTATAATCTCAGTAGTGCAGTAAATATGACATTATAATCTTAGTAGCTCAGTAAATATGACATTATAATTTCAGTAGCTCAGTAAATATGACATTATAATCTTAGTAGCTCAGTAAATATGACATTATAATCTCTATCATCCACAGCCTACACCACTTGCGGCCAAGGGACGTTCACCTGTCACAGCGGCAAGTGCATCCCAGAGCACTGGCGATGTGATCGAGAGGACGACTGCAGGGATGGGTTCGCTTCCGACGAGATGCATTGCAGTGAGTGGTCTCATCCCTTTAGGCATTCCGTTAGGCCTGTATCGTTGGGTGATGTCATTTGAGGTCACATGCCAACTATAGGTTTGTCATTAGTCAACACATGTCAACACTGACATACCCAATAAGGGTGCTAATCAGATGGGACCTCTCACATACACAATGAGGGTTCTAATCAGATGGGACTTCTCACATACACAATGAGGGTGCTAATCAGATAGGACTTCTCACATACACAATGAGGGTTCTAATCAGATGGGACCTCTCACTTACCCAATGAGGGTGCTAATCAGATGGAACTTCTCACATACCCAATGAGGGTGCTAATCAGATGGGACCTCTCACATACCCAATGAGGGTGCTAATCAGATGGGACTTCTCATATATACACAATGAGGGTGCTAATCAGATGGGACCTCTCACATACCCAATGAGGGTGCTAATCAGATGGGACCTCTCACATACCCAATGAGGGTGCTAATCAGATGGGACTTCTCACATACCCAATGAGGGTGCTAATCAGATGGGACCTCTCACATACCCAATGAGGGTGCTAATCAGATGGGACCTCTCACATACCCAATGAGGGTGCTAATCAGATGGGACGTCTCACATACACAATGAGGGTGTTAATCAGATAGGACCTCTCACATACACTATAAGGGTGCTAATCAGATGGGACCTCTCACATACACAATGAGGGTGCTAATCAGATGGGACCTTGCACATACACAATGAGGGTACTTATCAGATGGGACCTCTCACATACACATTCCCCCCTCCCCCTTTATTTTACAGGCAACAGCAGCTGCACAAGCAGCCAGTTCAAGTGTAACAACGGCTACTGTATTGAAAAGACCTGGCGCTGTGACGCGGATGATGACTGCCATGATGGATCTGATGAGATCAACTGTGTCAGCCCCACTGCTGGTGGCAGTGAGTACTATGATCCATGTGTCTGCTAGTGTGCACTGTGCCAAGCATTGTTCTGACCGGATATGATCCATGTGTCTTCTAGTGTGCACTGTGCCAAGCATTGTTCTGACCTGAGCTTTTAGTTATTCACAACCTAGCCATAAGAACGGATTGCATCCATACTCTAGCTCAACCTCTGCACTTTTAATTAACTGTAGTTAAAGGTTTGAAATGAGGAGTGACTAAATTAGACTCAAGGTAACGCAGAGTCTGACTGACTCCTCAACTCAGGTCTCTGCCATAGAGGGCTGTGTCTGCAGCAGGGCCATGCGAGAAGTAGCGGGGCACAAAGGGGGCACTCAGCCTGGTGGGCAACATCAGGGGGGGGGGATGCCAAATCATCTTTAGATATGACCTTGATGGTGAATTAAATCATTAAATGGCACTCGCAAAGGCTCCAAAATCATCTTTTTTTTTCTAACTGGTCCGTCCTGGTCTGCTGTTTTCTTCTTTACATTGAGGGGTAGCATTTTCAGGCTTCACCCTGTTCCTCCCTTTCCCTAGGCACGACCCTGGTCTGCTGCAGACATTTTTAGAGTGCAGTGTCTCCTGCCTTGGTTCGATTGTTTGTCAGCTGCCATGGTTGGAGCGCTGACATGTTTTTATTTTTATTTTCAATGTTTTGATCCAAAACTGTTTTTTTTTATTCCTAATGTTTTGATCCAAAACTGTTTTTTTTATTATTCCCAATGTTTTTTTATTTCAGCCTGCAACCCCTGGTCATTCACCTGTAAGAGTGGCGCCTGCGTGGATATTGCTTTCAAGTGCAATGGTGAAGCCGACTGCGATGACGGCAGTGACGAGCTCAGCTGCAACGGCACTCTGAAGAACTGCTCCACTTGTAAGTCATGACTGACAAGTTCTACAAAATGTCCTTTTATGTACTTTGTGAATTTATCTCCATATCAATGAAGTAGGCCCTAATATGCTTGATTTGTTTGAGTCCCCTATCAGCTTAAACAGTTGGCCAAGAACTTCTTCCACTACTGAAGTTTACAAATGATCCATTAATAGAAATGAGGTCAATAGACATGTGGTCATTAATAGAAGTGTGGTCATTACTAGAAGTTTGGTCTTTAATAGAAATATATAGTCATTACTAGAAGTGTGGTCATTGATAGAAATGACAGCTGTTGAACAATGTCCCTGACCTTACTGGCCCAATGGCCCACAAATCAGTCATTTACAGAAGTGACCGCAACTGACCGGTGCCCCCCCCCCCCCCGCCCCGATCTTACATCCCCAGCCTACCAGTTTGATTGTGGAGATGGACAGTGCATATTCAAAGCCTGGCGATGTGATGGTGATGCTGACTGTAAAAACGGAGCTGACGAGAAGGACTGCCGTGAGTAGCCCTGTCAATGGAGCTATTCTTTTATCTGCATATTCTTTTTCTGTATGTCTGAATCTGTCACAGACTCCCCCACATCTGTTTCTGACTGTCAATCTGTCACAGACACCCCCACATCTGTTTCTGACTGTCAATCTGTCATGGACCCCCCGACATCTGTTTCTGACTCAATCTGTCACGGACTCCCCTCACATCTTTTTCTGACTGTCAATCTGTCATGGACTCCCCCACATCTGTTTCTGACTGTCAATCTGTCATGGATCCCCCACATCTGTTTCTGACTGTCAATCTGTCATGGATCCACACATCTGTATCTTATGCTAATAACCACTCTAATCACCTATCACCCAAAACATACCCTTAGCTTCTTCACAGACCTGCTGACTACCTAACAACCTTCTCCCCTCCCGCTTGACCGATCTCAACCTTATTACTTTAGCACTTCCCTAACAATCGTGGTCCATATCCACTACTTCACCAAAAACTGTGGGCCACATTCACTACTTCACCAGCAACCATGTCCCACATCCACTACTTCACTTACAACCATGATCCTCATCCACTACTTCACCAACAACTGTGGGCCACATTCACTACTTCACCAGCAACCATGTCCCACATCCACTACTTCACTTACAACCATGGTCCACATTTACTAGCTCTACCCTTTCAGTGGCTACCTTTATTTCCCCCCACCACCCCCACAACAGGCCTGACAACACAGCATCCTAGGACAACCTCAGCAACTACAATTGAGTGTGGCTTCCTAAATACCCGATGTCGCAACAACAGGTGTATCAGTTGGTTCGACAAATGCAATGGTGTTGATGATTGCGGCGATGGCTCTGATGAGGAAGGGTGTAAGTACCATGAAGGATTGTAATTACCATGAGGGATGTAAGTACCATGAAGGGTTGTAATTACCATGAGGGATGTAAGTACCGTGAAGGGTTGTAATTACCATGAGGGATATAAGTACCATGAGGGCAGTTTTGAGCATCCGCACAGCAAATTTTTATAAAAATACATTCGAACAGGTAGGCTGCACTCTGCAAAGTAAAACTTTGCACACAACTTTATTATTTTGCACACGAACCAGCAAGCCTTAGAGGAAACATTGCATGAAGGGTGTAAGTACCATGAGGGATGTAAGTACCATGAAAGGTGTAGGTACCAGGATGGGTGTAATTACCATGAAGGATGCAGTTGGATCTGCCCCTGGGTCTGCAGCTGGATCTGCCCCCGGATCCGACTCTTTTTTCTTTCGCTGGTGAAATACCCACCCCTGTCATCGTCATAATAATATCAGATTTTAAAATATTAAATCTAAGCCTTGCCCTTCATATTGCCCTTTATTTCTTCATAATGCCCTTTATTTCTTCATAATGCCCTTTATTTCTTCATAATGCCCTTCATTTCTTCATAATGCCCTTTATTTCTTCATAATGCCCTTTATTTCTTCATAATGCTAGGCATTGCCATTACCATAAATATACACTCTCACCTTTCCGGTGTCTAAACACTTACCTTACAGGTAAAAATCTCATTTCCCCATCGCCAGGTTTACATTACAGCTTCTTTTACCCCAAGGGTTCAAGTAACCCCTTTACCGACCTTTATTACTTCAAGTAACCCCCTTGTCCATGTGCAGGTGAAATCGACCCCATGCCAACAACAACGTTCACACCACAGACCTTTGAGCCATCCACCTGTGAATCAGACCTGTTCCAGTGCAAGACTTCGGAGCTCTACTGGCCCCCCAGATGTATCAGGAAGACGTGGGTCTGCGACGGCACCAAGGACTGCCCCCTTGGGGATGATGAGGAAAGCTGCAACGGTCAGTGTTAAGAAAACTTACGGCAGGGTGTTGGGGTATTTTGAAATCTGCCGGGGTGTGACGGCTAGTGCCGTGTCGTCACCTGTTCAACGCCAGAGTCCTGATGTGCTGTCTTTCCAAGAAACACAACTTAAGCTCTGTTGGACTTGTTGTCTTCTGGAAATCGTCAGTGGTTGTCTTCTCTTAACTGTTCTCTTTTCGTATGACTCTTCAGTGGTTGTCCTCTTGGTCTGAAAAGTCAGTGGTTGTCTGGACTGGTCAATAGTTGTCTGACTGGTCGGTGGTCGTCTTCTGCCTCTGACTGGTCAGTGGTTGTCTACTGTCTCGGACAGGTCACGGGTTGTCTTCTGCCTCGGACTAGTCAGTGGTTGTTTTCTGTCTCGGACTGGTCAGTGGTTTTCTTCTGCCTCTGACTGGTCAGTGGTTGTCTTCTGTCTCTGACAGGTCAGTGGTTGTCTTCTGTCTCTGACAGGTCAGTGGTTTTCTTCTGTCTCTGACTAGTCAGTGGTTGTCTTCTGTCTCTGAATGGTCAGTGGTTGTCTTCTGTCTCTGACAGGTCAGTGGTTGTCTTCTGCCTCTGACTGGTCAGTGGGTGTCTTCTGCCTCTGACTGGTCAGTGGTTGTCTTCTGCCTCTGACAGGTCAGTGGTTGTCTTCTATCTCTGACAGGTCAGTGGTTGTCTTCTATCTCTGACAGGTCAGTGGTTGTCTTCTGCATCTGACAGGTCAGTGGTTGTCTTCTTTCTCGGACAGGTCAGTGGTTGTCTTCTGTCTCTGACAGGTCAGTGATTGTCCTCTATCTCGGAAAGGTCAGTAGTTGTCTTGTGCCTCTGACTGGTCAGTGTGTAATCCCTTCCCCTGTATTTCCTGTTTCTTACTAACAAGGTGAAAAGTTAAAACTAAACTTTTTTTTTATAGTAACGGTGACATGCAGGACGTCAGATTTCAAATGTC
The DNA here is from genome assembly GCA_964017045.1 of Omphiscola glabra. Classification (NCBI taxonomy): domain Eukaryota; kingdom Metazoa; phylum Mollusca; class Gastropoda; family Lymnaeidae; genus Omphiscola; species Omphiscola glabra. The sequence goes on along the minus strand of OZ024807.1, from coordinate 6,187,341 downwards.
TTAATGATGGAGGCTGCATCCCGAGGAACAAACGATGCGACCAACAAATTGACTGCATGGACGGGTCTGACGAGACCGGTTGTAACTATACAACACGTAAGTTGTATGACCTGTGTATGAGATTGGTTGTAACTATACAACACATAAGTTGTATGACCTGTGTATGAGACCGGTTGTAACTATACAACACGTAAGTTGTATGACCTGTGTATGAGACCGGTTGTAACTATACAACACATAAGTTGTATGACCTGTGTATGAGACCGGTTGTAACTATACAACACGTAAGTTGTATGACCTGTGTATGAGACCGGTTGTAACTATACAACACGTAAGTTGTATGACCTGTGTATGAGACCGGTTGTAACTATACAACACGTAAGTTGTATGACCTGTGTATGAGACCGGTTGTAACTATACAACACGTAAGTTGTATGACCTGTGTATGAGACCGGTTGTAACTATACAACACATAAGTTGTATGACCTGTGTATGAGACCGGTTGTAACTATACAACACGTAAGTTGTATGACCTGTGTATGAGACCGGTTGTAACTATACAACACATAAGTTGTATGACCTGTGTATGAGACCGGTTGTAACTATACAACACATAAGTTGTATGACCTGTGTATGAGACCGGTTGTAACTATACAACACATAAGTTGTATGACCTGTGTATGAGACCGGTTGTAACTATACAACATGTAAAATGTTGTGACCAGAAAACAAGGGCTCGCCAAAGAGATCTTGCAGGGCACTACTAGAGGAGGGAGAAGAAGAGAAAGACAGAGAAAAAGATGGGAAGATAATATCAAAGAATGGACGGGATTAAAACTAGGTGATGCTATGCGTAGGGCAGAAGACCGAGAGGAATGGAGAAGAATAGTGTACATGTCATCTGTGGCGCCCCAACGGTCGAAGGACTACGGGACCTGATGATGATGATGATGATGAAGTTGTTTGACCTGTGTATGAGACAGGTTGTAACTATACAACACGTAAGTTGTATGACCTGTGTATGAGAATGGTTGTAACTATACAACAGGTAAGTTGTATGACCTTTGTATGAGAATGGTTGTAACTATACAACACGTAAGTTTTATGACCTGTGTATGAGACCGGTTGTAACTATACAACATGTAAGTTGTTTGACCTGTGTATGAGACTGGTTGTAACTATACAACATGTAAGTTGTATGACTTGTGTATGAGTATGGTTGTAACTATACAACACGTAAGTTGTATGACCTGTGTATGAGACTGGTTGTAACTATACAACATGTAAGTTGTATGACCTGTGTATGAGACCGGTTGTAACTATACAACACGTAAGTTGTTTGACCTGTGTATGAGTATGGTTGTAACTATATAACACGTAAGTTGTATGACCTGTGTATGAGACTGGTTGTAACTATACAACACGTAAGTTGTTTGACCTGTGTATGAGACTGGTTGTAACTATACAACACGTAAGTTGTTTAACCTGTGTATGAGACTGGTTGTAACTATACAACACGTAAGTTGTATGACCTGTGTATGAGACTGGTTGTAACTATACAACACATAAGTTGTTTGACCTGTGTATGAGTATGGTTGTAACTATACAACACGTAAGTTGTATGACCTGTGTATGAGACTGGTTGTAACTATACAACATGTAAGTTGTATGACCTGTGTATGAGACCGGTTGTAACTATACAACACGTAAGTTGTTTGACCTGTGTATGAGTATGGTTGTAACTATATAACACGTAAGTTGTATGACCTGTGTATGAGACTGGTTGTAACTATACAACACGTAAGTTGTTTGACCTGTGTATGAGACTGGTTGTAACTATACAACACGTAAGTTGTTTAACCTGTGTATGAGACTGGTTGTAACTATACAACACGTAAGTTGTATGACCTGTGTATGAGACTGGTTGTAACTATACAACACATAAGTTGTTTGACCTGTGTATTAGTATGGTTGTAACTATACAACATGTAAGTTGTATGACCCGTGTATGAGACCGGTTGTAACTATACAACACGTAAGTTGTATGACCTGTGTATGAGACCGGTTGTAACTATACAACATGTAAGTTGTATGACCTGTGTATGAGACTGGTTGTAAAGGTAATGCCAAGTTTACACTAGCAATTTTTTTTTAATTTTCGTCATATTTCTTTTTAAAGGCACTGTTTTGTGTTAGGACATATTGGTTCAATACAAAAAATTGACAAAAATATGATAGTTTGAACTGAGCATAAGTCATTTGACTTTAATAGAATATTGGTTATAACAATAGTATATTGGTTATGACCTATGTAGGAGACTGGTTGGTATGTTAGGTTTCATGATATAACTATAAAAGGTGCTAGTTGTATGTCAGTTGGTATCCTAGTTTTCATGATATAACTATAAGAGATGCTGGTTGTATGGGAGATGGAGACTGTCACATATGGTTGTTGGGATGCTAGGTTTCATGATATAACTAAAAAAGGTGATAGTTGTATGTCAGTTGGTATCCTAGTTTTCATGATATAACTATAAAAGGTGCTAGTTGTACGTCATTTGGTATGCTAGGTTTCATCAAATAACTATAAGAGATGTTGGTTGTATGTCAATTGGTATCCTAGTGTTCATGATATAACTATAAAAGGTGCTAGTTGTACGTCATTTGGTATGCTAGGTTTCATCATATAACTATAAGATATGTTGGTTGTATGGGAGATGGACACTGTCACATATGGTTTTGGGATGCTGAATCATCTACAGAGCTGTCTTGCACTCAGCCTGTGGCCACTCTATCCACACTCGATGACATGAATCATCTATAGAGCTGTCTTGCACTCAGCCTGTGGCTGCTCTATCCACACTCGATGACATGAATCATCTACAGAGCTGTCTTACACTCAGCCTGTGGCCGTTCTATCCACACTCGATGACATGAATCATCTACAGAGCTGTCTTACACTCAGCCTGTGGCCGTTCTATCCACACTTGATGACATGAATGGTCGCAATGAAATCATTAAGTGATACATCATATTTATCTACTTATGACTTAATCTGCGTGAAATGCAGACGAGATTGTCATTCCAGGATTGGCCCAGTGAGCCACTCTTCGAAGTGTAGGACTACAATATAGCTACTCCATCGTCTCGTGAAAACGGAAGGATGCCATATTATTATTATGACTTAATCATAAGGGGTGGGGGGTTGTACAACAAAGGATTTATATGTGATGCTACAATGTGAATCTTTAAAATGTTTATCAGAATTGACTCGAGTCATGTGTACTTGCCAGATTGTCATCTAAAAAAGGAAATGTGTACTGGTGGAGGATAATTTTATATAATTTTACTGAATTTCTTTTTTTGATTGTTTCCCTTTTTTTATAAACTATAAGATAAAAAAGACTGGAAAAAAATTTAGGAAAGAAAAAAAGATGTGTCTGTCTGACCTTGTCTGTGCCCGTCTGACCTTGTCTGTGTCCGTCTGACCTTGTTTGTGCCCGTCTGACCTTGTCTGTGCCCGTCTGACCTTGTTTGTGCCCGTCTGACCTTGTCTGTGCCCGTCTGACCTTGTTTGTGCAGCAAATGAAAAATGCTGATGATTTCTAGAACAACATCGTTGTCACAGTCAAAATTTGAAGACGGCTTAAGAGGACATGGTTGATGGGATTGTAACATCTTGTTTTTCATGTTGCCCACAGCCGTGGACTGCTCACGTTTCAGTGGTCAAAAGTTGGCCTGCTGCAGCATACCTGAGTGTGGAGTCTACCTGCCTGTGTCATGTGAGTACAAGAACAGTGTGTGACCACTCGCCACAGTAATGCACTTAAAGACCTTTTCTTGACCTCTTGCTATTAATTTGTTTGTTGTTTTTAGATTAAATTAATTTTTTTCCCCCCTGAATTATGTGGCAAAGCGATGCAGCTGTCTCAGTAAAACCACGTCATTCCTCTCTGAATATTGGTCACACAACATCAGCTTCACCTGGTCATAACGGCACACCTGGGGGGGGGGGGGGGCTACCATTAACATTCTCCTTACATTCTATATTGAAGCAGGGACTCATTTCATTTTTTGTCAGGGGAGGCGGGGGCAACAGTAAAACATGGCCGGCTTGTAGAGTTGTTTATTTCCCGAGGCATTAAGTGCACGGCAGTTTAAATAAGAATCGCCTGTTTGTGATTTTTTTTTTTTTCCAATGTTAATTTTAAAGTGACTGAAGAGTTTTTCATATATTTTTTGTAATTATTATTTTTTTGTAAGTTTGATTTTCTGCCGTCCTAGTTACTGATGCCTGGTCAAATAATTCCTGCAAATTCAGAAAAGTTGGTTGGTGGTGGGGGGGGGGGGGGAGGTAGGGGGGGAGGTTGTTGCAAAAACCATCCCTGCATTTAAGTTTCAACAAAAAATAAAGTGCTGAAGGGTTTTAATATTTGTATTTTCTATTAATAATAATAATATTAAATAATATTAGCTTAACAGAAAGGACCGAAAATTTCAAATATTTTTTGAAGATTTAATTTTTATTTGTGTGTTTATTTATTTTCTTTTGTTTAATGTTCTTGTGGCAAGCTCACCACAACCAACAACCGTTGTAAATTTATTGTTCTCTCTATTCAGCTGTGTGTAAAGATGCCAAGCAGGCGAGCAATTACACAGACACCAATAAATGTAAGTAATTACATATTTGGATGTGTGTCGGCGTCAGTTGTGAGTGTGTGGGTGTCAGTTGTGAGTGTGTCGGCGTCAGTTGTGAGTGTGTCGGCATCAGTTGTGAGTGTGTCGGCGTCAGTTGTGAGTGTGTCGGCGTCAGTTGTGAGTGTGTCGGCGTCAGTTGTGAGTGTGTCGGCGTCAGTTGTGAGTGTGTCGGCGTCAGTTGTGAGTGTGTCGGCGTCAGTTGTGAGTGTGTCGGTGTCAGTTGTGAGTGTGTCGGCGTCAGTTGTGAGTGTGTCAGCGTCAGTTGTGAGACTATGTTTCCCAAAATATCTTGACCTGGGTGACAAATTTAACGTAACTTTCAATCATTCTGTCATGTCCACAATCTCTAGTTTCAATCATGTTGGCGTCAGTTGTGAGTGAGTCGGCGTCAGTTGTGAGTGTGTCGGCGTCAGTTGTGAGTGTGTCGGCGTCAGTTGTGAGTGTGTTGGCGTCAGTTGTGAGTGTGTCGGCGTCAGTTGTGAGTGTGTCGGCTTCAGTTGTGAGTGTGTCAGCGTCAGTTTTGAGTGTGTCGGCGTCAGTTGTGAGTGTGTCGGCGTCATTTGTGAGTGTGTCGGCATCAGTTGTGAGTGTGTCGGCATCAGTTGTGAGTGTGTCGGCGTCAGTTGTGAGTGTGTTGGCGTCAGTTGTGAGTGTGTCGGCGTCAGTTGTGAGTGTGTCGGTGTCAGTTGTGAGTGTGTCAGCATCAGTTGTGAGTGTGTCGGCGTCAGTTGTGAGTGTGTCGGAGTCAGTTGTGAGTGTGTCGGCGTCAGTTGTGAGTGTGTCAGCGTCAGTTGTGAGACTATGTTTCCCAAAATATCTTGACCTGGGTGACAAATTTAACGTAATTTTCAATCATTCTGTCATGTCCACAATCTCTAGTTTCAATCATGTCGGCGTCAGTTGTGAGTGTGTCGGCGTCAGTTGTGAGTGTGTCGGCGTCAGTTGTGAGTGTGTCGGTGTCAGTTGTGAGTTTGTCGGCGTCAGTTGTGAGTGTGTCAGCGTCAGTTTTGAGACTATGTTTCCCAAAATATCTTGACCTGGGTGACAAATTTAACGTAATTTTCAATCATTCTGTCATGTCCACAATCTCTAGTTTCAATCATGTCGGCGTCAGTTGTGAGTGTGTCGGCGTCAGTTGTGAGTGTGTCGGCGTCAGTTGTGAGTGTGTCGGCGTCAGTTGTGAGTTTGTCGGCGTCAGTTGTGAGTGTGTCAGCGTCAGTTGTGAGACTATGTTTCCCAAAATTTCTTGACCTGGGTGACAAATTTAACGTAACTTTCAATCATTCTGTCATGTCCACAATCTCTAGTTTCAATCATTCTGTCATGTCCACAATCTCTAGTTTCAATCATTCTGTCATGTCCACAATCTCTAGTTTCAATCATTCTGTTATGTCCATAATCTCTAGTTTCAATCATTCTGTCATGTCCACAATCTCTAGTTTCAACATCTCTGGATCCACAATCTCTAGTTTCATTATCTCTGGATCCACAATCTCTAGTTTCAACATCTCTGGATCCACAATCTCTAGTTTCAACACCTCTGGATCCACAATCTCTAGTTTCAACATCTCTGGATCCACAATCTCTAGTTTCAACATCTCTGGATCCACAATCTCTAGTTTCAACATCTCTGGATCCACAATCTCTAGTTTCAACACCTCTGGATCCACAATCTCTAGTTTCAACACCTCTGGATCCACAATCTCGAGTTTCAACACCTCTGGATCCACAATCTCTAGTTTCAACATCTCTGGATCCACAATCCCTCGTTTCAATGTCTCTGGATCCACAATCTCTAGTTTCAACATCTCTGGATCCACAACCTCTAGTTTCAACATCTCTGGATCCACAATCTCTAGCTTCATCATCTCTGGATTCACAATCTCCAGTTTCATCACCTCTGGATCCACAATCTCGAGTTTCATCACCTCTGGATCCACAATCTCTACTTTCAACATCTGTGGATCCACAATCTCTAGCTTCATCATCTCTGGATTCACAATCTCTATCTTCATCATCTCTGGATCCACAATCTCTAGTTTCATCATCTCTGGATCCACAATCTCTAGCTTCGTCATCTCTGGATCCACAATCTCTAGCTTCGTCATCTCTGGATTCACAATTTCTAGTTTCATCATCTCTGGATCCACAATCTCTAGCTTCATCACCTCTGGATCCACAATCTCTAGCTTCATCATCTCTGGATTCACAATCTCTTGTTTCAACTTCTCTGGATTCACAATCTCTAGTTTCAACTTTTCTGGATCCACAATCTCTAGTTTCAACTTCTTTGGGTCCACAATCTCTAGTTTCAACTTCTCTGGATCCACAATCTCTAGTTTCAACTTCTCTGGGTCCACAATCTCTAGTTTCAACTTCTCTGGGTCCACAATGCCTAGGGTGCATCTTCAAAGAGGTCTCAATTTTACATCTGGACTTATTCATAAATTTAGGCATGTTGCATAACAAAAGCTTAGCGCTCGACAGTCTTAGAGCCTGACAGTCTTAGAACCTGACCGTCTCAGAACCTGACAGTCTCAGAACCTGACAGTCTCAGAACCTGACAGTCTCAGAACCTGACAGTCTCAGAACCTGACAGTCTCAGAACCTGACAGTCTCAGAACCTGACAGTCTCAGAACCTGACAGTCTCAGAACCTGACAGTCTCAGAACCTGACAGTCTCAGAACCTGACAGTCTCAGAACCTGACAGTCTCAGAACCTGACAGTCTCAGAACCTGACAGTCTCAGAACCTGACAGTCTCAGAACCTGACAGTCTCAGAACCTGACAGTCTCAGCACATTTTACACATCGCTTAGTTATGTTAAAAAGGGAGCTTTGTAGCAACTTAGTTCTGACGTAAGCGATGGGTTGCGGGGCAACCTGACACAGGCGGGATGGACTAATTTTTATTTTTTAAAGTTGTGACTGAAGCCGTAAGAGAATATCGAACCCGGGCCGCCAGGATGCCCAGATAGTGTTGCTGAACCGTGACAACACCCATCCAAATGCTGTGCATGGTAACCCTAATTATACAAAAATCTTTGTTTTTTACATTTCAGGTGAAGGTGTCATCTCAGGTAGGCTAACTCAACAATTCTGTTTTTTTCTTTTTTTTTTTAAATTTTGTTTGTTTTGTTGTTGTTGTTCGTCTTTGGTCTATTGATTGATTAAATTTGTTTGGAATGGAGGAAGAGGTGACAGGATATTTTACCAGAGTTCGAAGAGGCAAGGATACTTTTTAAAAAAATTTACATTTATCACGTTGTCTGAATTAATTAGATTAAATTAGATTATATTTTTCTCTGCGTGCACATGTTGACAAAATATTGATGCTTAAAAAAAATAAATTTTTTAAAATTATATATGAAAATGTTTCATGACTGGCATTTAAAGCAGTGGTTCTCAACCTTTCTAATGCCGCGACCCTGTAACACAGTTCCCCATGTTGTGGCGACCCCCAACCCCAAAATTTATTTACGTTGATACTTTAAAACTGCGGAGTATATGTGTTTTCCTATCGTTTTGGGCGACCCCTGTGAAAGGGTCCTTCGACCCCCAATGGGGTCACGCCCCCCACAGGTTGAAAACCGCTGATTTAAAGGATATTCAAATGATGTATATATTTTTAATGCTCACTCTGGTAAATGTGACTTATGACCTGTGACCTATAATAAACAAATTTCTTTCTTTTCCTAGAGATTATTTATTCCAGAATGTTCCGATATTCATGTTTGTTTCATAAAACCTTTCAAACCGCCCCCCCCCCCATTTATGTTTTCTTCTTCATCAAAACAGCCACATATGAATGTAAGGCAGGTCAGTTCAAGTGTCAGAACGCCAAGCTCATGTGTGTCTCCTGGGTCCAGGTCTGCGACGGGGTCAAGGACTGTTCTGGAAACAACATGGACGAGCTCGACTGTGATGGTAGTTTGAAAGATAGTCATTAAATTTTATTACATTTACATCTGCATTGATATGTGAGCCTTGTCTTCTCTGTGTCTGACTCTACCCATTAGCATTGATGTGTGAGCCTTGTCTTCTCTGTGTCTGACTCTACCCATTAGCATTGATGTGTGAGCCTTGTCTTCTCTGTGTCTGACTCTACCCATTAGCATTGATGTGTGAGCCTTGTCTTCTCTGTGTCTGACTCTACCCATTAGCATTGATGTGTGAGCCTTGTCTTCTCTGTGTCTGACTCTACCCATTAGCATTGATGTGTGAGCCTTGTCTTCTCTGTGTCTGACTCTACCCATTAGCATTGATGTGTGAGCCTTGTCTTCTCTGTGTCTGACTCTACCCATTAGCATTGATGTGTGAGCCTTGTCTTCTCTGTGTCTGACTCTACCCATTAGCATTGATATGTGAGCCTTGTCTTCTCTGTGTCTGACTCTACCCATTAGCATTGATGTGTGAGCCTTGTCTTCTCTGTGTCTGACTCTACCCATTAGCATTGATGTGTGAGCCTTGTCTTCTCTGTGTCTGACTCTACCCATTAGCATTGATATGTGAGCCTTGTCTTCTCTGTGTCTGACTCTACCCATTAGCATTGATGTGTGAGCCTTGTCTTCTCTGTGTCTGACTCTACCCATTAGCATTGATATGTGAGCCTTGTCTTCTCTGTGTCTGACTCTACCCATTAGCATTGATGTGTGAGCCTTGTCTTCTCTGTGTCTGACTCTACCCATTAGCATTGATATGTGAGCCTTGTCTTCTCTGTGTCTGACTCTACCCATTAGCATTGATATGTGAGCCTTGTCTTCTCTGTGTCTGACTCTACCCATTAGCATTGATGTGTGAGCCTTGTCTTCTCTGTGTCTGACTCTACCCATTAGCATTGATATGTGAGCCTTGTCTTCTCTGTGTCTGACTCTACCCATTAGCATTGATATGTGAGCCTTGTCTTCTCTGTGTCTGACTCTACCCATTAGCATTGATATGTGAGCCTTGTCTTCTCTGTGTCTGACTCTACCCATTAGCATTGATATGTGAGCCTTGTCTTCTCTGTGTCTGACTCTACCCATTAGCATTGATATGTGAGCCTTGTCTTCTCTGTGTCTGACTCTACCCATTAGCATTGATATGTGAGCCTTGTCTTCTCTGTGTCTGACTCTACCCATTAGCATTGATATGTGAGCCTTGTCTTCTCTGTGTCTGACTCTACCCATTAGCATTGATATGTGAGCCTTGTCTTCTCTGTGTCTGACTCTACCCATTAGCATTGATATGTGAGCCTTGTCTTCTCTGTGTCTGACTCTACCCATTAGCATTGATATGTGAGCCTTGTCTTCTCTGTGTCTGACTCTACCCATTAGCATTGATATGTGAGCCTTGTCTTCTCTGTGTCTGACTCTACCCATTAGCATTGATATGTGAGCCTTGTCTTCTCTGTGTCTGACTCTACCCATTAGCATTGATATGTGAGCCTTGTCTTCTCTGTGTCTGACTCTACCCATTAGCATTGATATGTGAGCCTTGTCTTCTCTGTGTCTGACTCTACCCATTAGCATTGATATGTGAGCCTTGTCTTCTCTGTGTCTGACTCTACCCATTAGCATTGATATGTGAGCCTTGTCTTCTCTGTGTCTGACTCTACCCATTAGCATTGATATGTGAGCCTTGTCTTCTCTGTGTCTGACTCTACCCATTAGCATTGATATGTGAGCCTTGTCTTCTCTGTGTCTGACTCTACCCATTAGCATTGATATGTGAGCCTTGTCTTCTCTGTGTCTGACTCTACCCATTAGCATTGATATGTGAGCCTTGTCTTCTCTGTGTCTGACTCTACCCATTAGCATTGATATGTGAGCCTTGTCTTCTCTGTGTCTGACTCTACCCATTAGCATTGATATGTGAGCCTTGTCTTCTCTGTGTCTGACTCTACCCATTAGCATTGATGTGTGAGCCTTGTCTTCTCTGTGTCTGACTCTACCCATTAGCATTGATGTGTGAGCCTTGTCTTCTCTGTGTCTGACTCTACCCATTAGCATTGATATGTGAGCCTTGTCTTCTCTGTGTCTGACTCTACCCATTAGCATTGATATGCTAGATTTGTCTTCTCTGTGTCTGACTCTACCCATTAGCATTGATGTGTGAGCCTTGTCTTCTCTGTGTCTGACTCTACCCATTAGCATTGATGTGTGAGCCTTGTCTTCTCTGTGTCTGACTCTACCCATTAGCATTGATATGTGAGCCTTGTCTTCTCTGTGTCTGACTCTACCCATTAGCATTGATGTGTGAGCCTTGTCTTCTCTGTGTCTGACTCTACCCATTAGCATTGATATGTGAGCCTTGTCTTCTCTGTGTCTGACTCTACCCATTAGCATTGATATGTGAGCCTTGTCTTCTCTGTGTCTGACTCTACCCATTAGCATTGATGTGTGAGCCTTGTCTTCTCTGTGTCTGACTCTACCCATTAGCATTGATATGTGAGCCTTGTCTTCTCTGTGTCTGACTCTACCCATTAGCATTGATATGTGAGCCTTGTCTTCTCTGTGTCTGACTCTACCCATTAGCATTGATATGTGAGCCTTGTCTTCTCTGTGTCTGACTCTACCCATTAGCATTGATATGTGAGCCTTGTCTTCTCTGTGTCTGACTCTACCCATTAGCATTGATATGTGAGCCTTGTCTTCTCTGTGTCTGACTCTACCCATTAGCATTGATATGTGAGCCTTGTCTTCTCTGTGTCTGACTCTACCCATTAGCATTGATATGTGAGCCTTGTCTTCTCTGTGTCTGACTCTACCCATTAGCATTGATATGTGAGCCTTGTCTTCTCTGTGTCTGACTCTACCCATTAGCATTGATATGTGAGCCTTGTCTTCTCTGTGTCTGACTCTACCCATTAGCATTGATATGTGAGCCTTGTCTTCTCTGTGTCTGACTCTACCCATTAGCATTGATATGTGAGCCTTGTCTTCTCTGTGTCTGACTCTACCCATTAGCATTGATATGTGAGCCTTGTCTTCTCTGTGTCTGACTCTACCCATTAGCATTGATATGTGAGCCTTGTCTTCTCTGTGTCTGACTCTACCCATTAGCATTGATATGTGAGCCTTGTCTTCTCTGTGTCTGACTCTACCCATTAGCATTGATATGTGAGCCTTGTCTTCTCTGTGTCTGACTCTACCCATTAGCATTGATATGTGAGCCTTGTCTTCTCTGTGTCTGACTCTACCCATTAGCATTGATATGTGAGCCTTGTCTTCTCTGTGTCTGACTCTACCCATTAGCATTGATATGTGAGCCTTGTCTTCTCTGTGTCTGACTCTACCCATTAGCATTGATATGTGAGCCTTGTCTTCTCTGTGTCTGACTCTACCCATTAGCATTGATATGTGAGCCTTGTCTTCTCTGTGTCTGACTCTACCCATTAGCATTGATATGTGAGCCTTGTCTTCTCTGTGTCTGACTCTACCCATTAGCATTGATATGTGAGCCTTGTCTTCTCTGTGTCTGACTCTACCCATTAGCATTGATGTGTGAGCCTTGTCTTCTCTGTGTCTGACTCTACCCATTAGCATTGATGTGTGAGCCTTGTCTTCTCTGTGTCTGACTCTACCCATTAGCATTGATATGTGAGCCTTGTCTTCTCTGTGTCTGACTCTACCCATTAGCATTGATATGCTAGATTTGTCTTCTCTGTGTCTGACTCTACCCATTAGCATTGATGTGTGAGCCTTGTCTTCTCTGTGTCTGACTCTACCCATTAGCATTGATGTGTGAGCCTTGTCTTCTCTGTGTCTGACTCTACCCATTAGCATTGATGTGTGAGCCTTGTCTTCTCTGTGTCTGACTCTACCCATTAGCATTGATGTGTGAGCCTTGTCTTCTCTGTGTCTGACTCTACCCATTAGCATTGATGTGTGAGCCTTGTCTTCTCTGTGTCTGACTCTACCCATTAGCATTGATGTGTGAGCCTTGTCTTCTCTGTGTCTGACTCTACCCATTAGCATTGATGTGTGAGCCTTGTCTTCTCTGTGTCTGACTCTACCCATTAGCATTGATGTGTGAGCCTTGTCTTCTCTGTGTCTGACTCTACCCATTAGCATTGATGTGTGAGCCTTGTCTTCTCTGTGTCTGACTCTACCCATTAGCATTGATGTGTGAGCCTTGTCTTCTCTGTGTCTGACTCTACCCATTAGCATTGATGTGTGAGCCTTGTCTTCTCTGTGTCTGACTCTACCCATTAGCATTGATGTGTGAGCCTTGTCTTCTCTGTGTCTGACTCTACCCATTAGCATTGATGTGTGAGCCTTGTCTTCTCTGTGTCTGACTCTACCCATTAGCATTGATGTGTGAGCCTTGTCTTCTCTGTGTCTGACTCTACCCATTAGCATTGATGTGTGAGCCTTGTCTTCTCTGTGTCTGACTCTACCCATTAGCATTGATGTGTGAGCCTTGTCTTCTCTGTGTCTGACTCTACCCATTAGCATTGATGTGTGAGCCTTGTCTTCTCTGTGTCTGACTCTACCCATTAGCATTGATGTGTGAGCCTTGTCTTCTCTGTGTCTGACTCTACCCATTAGCATTGATGTGTGAGCCTTGTCTTCTCTGTGTCTGACTCTACCCATTAGCATTGATGTGTGAGCCTTGTCTTCTCTGTGTCTGACTCTACCCATTAGCATTGATGTGTGAGCCTTGTCTTCTCTGTGTCTGACTCTACCCATTAGCATTGATGTGTGAGCCTTGTCTTCTCTGTGTCTGACTCTACCCATTAGCATTGATATGTGAGCCTTGTCTTCTCTGTGTCTGACTCTACCCATTAGCATTGATATGTGAGCCTTGTCTTCTCTGTGTCTGACTCTACCCATTAGCATTGATGTGCTAGATTTGTCTTCTCTGTGTCTGACTCTACCCATTAGCATTGATGTGCTAGATTTGTCTTCTCTGTGTCTGACTCTACCCATTAGCATTGATGTGCTAGATTTGTCTTCTCTGTGTCTGACTCTACCCATTAGCATTGATGTGCTAGATTTGTCTTCTCTGTGTCTGACTCTACCCATTAGCATTGATATGCTAGATTTGTATTCTCTGTGTCTGACTCTACCCATTAGCATTGATATGTTAGCTTTATATTCTCTGTGACTGCCTCTACCCATTAGCATTGATACGTTAGCTTTGTATTCTCTGTGACTGCCTCTATTCATGTCTGTCATCAGAGTATAGCTCAAATCTTAGTGTAGGCCTAAGTCTTTAAAAAAAAAATAAGAAGAAAATTAAAATCACTGCTGTAAAAAATGGTTAACATTTGTTATGTTTTTCCTTTAAGTCTTTGATTTCTTGTGTTATAGAGATTAATTGTTTGTTTGATTGATAAATATTTATAACCACGTGTATTTATATTTGTAGTGGCAATTTTACCTTTTTTTTTTTTTTTTTTTTTAAAATCCTTGTCTTAAAAAAAATTGGTGGAAAATTCCTGAAAGATTTATCTTGGTCTCCTCAGAATGTGTCAGGGAAATAGACAGACACACAGACTCTGTCATTCATGAAGTGACAAACACAAGCATATACTTTGTGTCTCTGAGGCTGGATCTGGTGTCATATGCGTAAGTCACAGTGCCATATTTGATGTAACACCCCCCCCACCAACCGTAGCACTCTACAGTGACATTCCTTAAATTAAAGTTGGTGGTGGTGGGGGTGCGGTTGGGTTTGGGGGGGGGGGGGTTTGGCTAAGGCATGTACCATTAGTAGAGTTGTCTGTTCCTTGTAATCCGTTTTACTCTAGTTCGTTTTCCCTTTTCTCTGTCAAACAGGGAAAAAGTAACAGAACTTCCTTTGGCCAGCTACACCTGGAAAAACTTCTCAAGAGGTTCATCTAGGGATGACACCATCACTGGACTCACACCTGCCACGGACTACATACTGGTCCTGTTTCAGAAAACCCCCAACAAATTGTGTCCTTATGACAAGCTCTACTTGAGAACCCTTGATGGATGTAAGTGGAAAAAGTTTCCCCCCAAAAATGTTGGCTACTTTGTGTGAGTGTGTAGAAAATGTTGGCTACTTTGTGTGTGTGTGTAGAAAATGTTGGCTACTTTGTGTGCTTGTGTAGAAAATGTTGGCTACTTTGTGTGCTTGTGTAGAAAATGTTGGCTACTTTGTGTGCTTGTGTAGAAAATGTTGGCTACTTTGTGTGCTTGTGTAGAAAATGTTGGCTACTTTGTGTGCTTGTGTAGAAAATGTTGGCTACTTTGTGTGCATGTGTAGAAAATGTTGCAAAATTTAAAAAAAAAATTTTTTGAGGACTTGTAGAGGGAAAAAAAAATTGGATTATTTTTTTAAAGTCACTGTTTGGAACCATAGTGTTTTCCTCCTCTCATATCATCGCCATATGAAGACCTTAGTGCTAAAAGTACTTAAGACAAAATGCACATTTTGAGATAATCAAGTTCAAATATACTTTTCGTCTATAAAATATGACTATTTTCATTTTTTGTCTTGTTTAATTAAGGGCCTAATGCACATTTTAATGTGTTCAAATTTCTGCAGTACACTTGGCTAAACTGGGTAAGAAAAGATCACAGTTTAGATTGATTTTGACAAAAATGTGACTTAAGTACTTTTAGCACTAAGGTCTTCATATTCTATTGGCCTAAAGAGTTTGGCCCAGCTACTAAACCCATTGGTCAGTTTGAATGGCCTTAATCTCCAGCTTCCATACACTTTTTGTCCAACCAGACCAACATCCTGGGGTTTTCTTCTGTTTTGTTGCACATCACAGTTGTAAGTGAAGTAGTGGATATGGATCACATCCGCCTAACAAGTGTGATTAGATGCGTTTTGAAGACCTTCAAATTTGAAATAGAGACATTTTACACTGCAATTCTTCCTTATGCATTATAACTTACAGATGGGTGGACTATGCTATGAAGACTTCACCCACTGATCCCATTGTGGGTCACTGGCTTGCAGTGGTGGGGTAACTCTAAATACCTTTCAATTTTCACTTCCTTACGTCAGTGCCCTCGGAACCTGTGCAAGTCAGTGCTACAGTCAGGATTGAGAACTTTGTGACTGTGACGTACGCTGTTGACGTCAGGTGGCAGAAACCTTTGTTCCCTAATGGATACATTACAAGCTATATTGTAAGTATGGTTAAGCTAAAAGATACATGAAAAGCTATGTTGTAAGTACGTTTAAGCCCCATCAAAAGACTAGACAAGCTATAACAACACCAGCACCCTGGGTGGATGGGACAGCAGCCCCGTTGGATGGGACAGCACCCCGGGTGGATGGGACATCACCCCAGGTGGATGGGACAGAACCCCGGTTGAATGGGACAGCACCCCGGGTTGTCTATCTCCAGTTGTCTTGACTAAGTCCTGCAATTGGATCAAATAGCCTAGGATGAGAGGGTGAGCCTGACAAATCGAGTATCTCTCCCTCACTTTAAACAAAATACATGGCAAGTCAAGGCTTCTTCAAGTCGAACCCTTGGTCATCTTCGCATGCGAAGGACAAACAATTGTAATAATGGTTAGGCTAACGGATACATTACGAGCATTGTCACTTTCTCGTACAGATTTTCTAAAACAAGATCAACATATCTCATTATGGGTGGACATGAAGTTAAGTTTTAAGGTAGTTATCATACAAAAATTGATACCTGGATCGTATTACATGCCATAATATATGTTATGCTGGAGGAAGTTGCGTCTCAGTTTAATGTTAAGCTGGATCGAGGTATTTCTTATTTTGTAGTTCATTGTTTGACCTTTGTGATGTTAGATTTACTACCAAGAGGTGACAGAGAAAGGTCAGACATCGTCAGGAGTCATGTCCCTGGAAAAGCTGGTGGACGACCCGAGGGACTACTACCACGAGGTTGTGGCTGACTACATAGCTAAGGACAAGCGTTACAGCTTCTGGGTAATTATTTCATGCACATACTAAACGAAAATGTCATATGCTGCATATTTCATCTATAAGCATCAACAATGCATTACACAATTTGTGTAAATACTGCTGAGAGAAGGAGTTATTCCAAGGAATTTGATTTTATTGTTAAAGGCATTATAAGTTCTCACATGTGGTTAGCTAAATCTGGACATGGGGTGGACTAGGTCAGACATGGGGTGGACTTGGTCAGACATGGGGTGGGCTTGGTTAGACATCGGGTCGGCTTGGTCATGGGGTGTGCTTGGTGAGACAAGGGGTGGACTTTGACAGACATGGGGTGGGCTTGGTGGCATATCATTAGTTGCAAAGCATAACCTGATTCCACCATCACTGATTGGTCTCTGTGTAAACAGAATTAACTGCTACGAAGTCAGTCCAGATTTTAGTTGTTTATCGGCCCGGACATGTAGTCAGACAGTAAGACAGTAGGTTGAGTTGTTGCTGTTGTGTTTTACAACATGTACGCAATTGCCGCATTTATATCCCGACATTCAGGTAACCGCCAAAACAGCCGCAGGGGAGGGAAAGCATAGCATGCTCACGACTCTGCTGATCGATTCCGCACCCGCCACAAACCTTGCCGTCCTCGCAAAGGCTGTCACCAACACGAGCATCACCTTGGCCTGGACACAGGACCCAGAGGCCAGCGGCTACAGAATCACTCTTGTTCATTCACTTGCAGATATCTCCCGTGAGCTCCCTGCAGCAAAAATTGAGGACATCATCATTGACCTGGACAAAAACAACAACAGTCACACAAGTAAGTGCAACCATTGTACAAGTTATTACAATAGATAATACGCAGCCATGAGAAAGCTGCTTCTAGGCAACCATTTCTTCCCAGCTTCTTTGCCAACTAGTTGCGGGGTAGAAACCGACTGTGGAACCCCTCTTAAAGGGTGTCCGATGCTTCTTAGAGGGGGTGCTTTGGGGTGGGCATAAGGAGCAATAGCTCGACGGCCCGTTGACGCCATTTCCCTTTGTGACATTACAATAGATAAAAAATTATTAAAATTTTTATACAAATTTGTTTAAATTTATAAAAGATATTACTGTAGATGCAACATTAAGTACAATTCTTAAACAATTTTATATCATAATTTTAACAGTTATTACATTAGATCCCTAATTTATTACAATTGCTATACAAGTTTGTACAATATCTATAGCATTTATTACATTAGATGCACAATCTAGTACCCTTGTTATACGAGTAAACGCAACAGTTATACTAGATAATAAGATGGATATGACATTTAAATTAATTGGTACATAAGTTGGTAAAAATTGGTATATATGTTGTCAAGGTACATCCAAGTTAGTACAACTGGTACACAAATGAGTACATCAAAAATAATTTTGCGACCTTATAAGAAAATATTTTTGTTAGCCGCCTTCTGTAAAACCCTTAGTAGCACACCCATTAATCTTCATGTTGCAGTTGAAGGTCTGTGCCCTCTGAGTAGGGTGAAAGTCTCTGTTCAAGCGAAGTACAAGGACCTAATTGTGGGACCTCGCTGGTACCCCAACGGTACTGACAGTTTAACATTAAAAGGTAAGTCAAAATCATAAAAGCTCTTTCATCTCTAAGTTCATCATAGGGTATATTCATTTCTTAGGTCATCATAGGTTATATTCATCTCCTAGGTCATTATAGGGTATATTCATGTCTTAGGTCATCATAGGGTATATTCATCTCCTAGGTCATTATAGGGTATATTCATGTCTTAGGTCATCATAGGGTATATTCATCTCTTAGGTCATTATATGGTATATTCATGTCTTAGAACACCATGAGGTACATTCATCTCTTAACTCATCATAGGGTATATCATCTCTTAGGTCATCTTGGGGTATATTCATTTCTTGGGTCATCATAGGGTATATTCATTCCTTGGGTCATTATAGGGTATATTCATTCCTTGGGTCATTATAGGGTATATTCATTCCTTGGGTCATTATAGGGTATATTCATTCCTTGGGTCATTATAGGGTATATTCATTCCTTGGGTCATTATAGGGTATATTCATTCCTTGGGTCATTATAGGGTATATTCATTCCTTGGGTCATCATAGGGTATATTCATTTCTTAGGTCATTATAGGGTATATTCATTCCTTGGGTCATTATAGGGTATATTCATTCCTTGGGTCATTATAGGGTATATTCATTCCTTGGGTCATTATAGGGTATATTCATTCCTTGGGTCATTATAGGGTATATTCATTCCTTGGGTCATCATAGGGTATATTCATTTCTTAGGTCATTATAGGGTATATTCATTTTTTAGGTCATTATAGGGTATATTCATCTCTTAGGTCATTATAGGGTATATTCATCTCTTAGGTCATCATAGGGTATATTCATTTCTTGGGTCATCATAGGGTATATTCATTTCTTAGGTCATTATAGGGTATATTCATTCCTTGGGTCATTATAGGGTATATTCATTCCTTGGGTCATTATAGGGTATATTCATTCCTTGGGTCATTATAGGGTATATTCATTCCTTGGGTCATTATAGGGTATATTCATTCCTTGGGTCATTATAGCGTATATTCATTTTTTAGGTCATTATAGGGTATATTCATCTCTTAGGTCATTATAGGGTATATTCATCTCTTAGGTCATCATAGGGTATATTCATTTCTTAGGTCATTATAGGGTATATTCATTCCTTGGGTCATTATAGGGTATATTCATTCCTTGGGTCATTATAGGGTATATTCATTCCTTGGGTCATTATAGGGTATATTCATTCCTTGGGTCATTATAGGGTATATTCATTCCTTGGGTCATTATAGCGTATATTCATTTTTTAGGTCATTATAGGGTATATTCATCTCTTAGGTCATTATAGGGTATATTCATCTCTTAGGTCATCATAGGGTATATTCATTTCTTAGGTCATTATAGGGTATATTCATTCCTTGGGTCATTATAGGGTATATTCATTCCTTGGGTCATTATAGGGTATATTCATTCCTTGGGTCATTATAGGGTATATTCATTCCTTGGGTCATTATAGGGTATATTCATTCCTTGGGTCATCATAGGGTATATTCATTTCTTAGGTCATTATAGGGTATATTCATTTTTTAGGTCATTATAGGGTATATTCATCTCTTAGGTCATTATAGGGTATATTCATCTCTTAGGTCATCATAGGGTATATTCATTTCTTGGGTCATCATAGGGTATATTCATTTCTTAAAACATCATAGAGTATGTTCATCTCTTAAATAATAATGGGGTAAAAAATCTCTACAACAACACCTTTTTAAAAACCTGTACAAACGCCACCAAACTTTGATTTGACAGAACCAACGACACGTGATAGATGTCAGAACAATTAATTTTCACATATTAAATCTATAACTGCCTATTAAAACATGCAACAATTACACAGGTCATGTTGTTGAATGGCTTGTTTGGCTAACATGACCTCAAGAAACTTTCATTATTTTAAGCTAATTTTGCAATTATCCAGTGGTACCCATTTTTTACAATTTTCTTTCAGTTTTCAGTTTTTCAAATTTTTTATAGTTTCGTATATCTGATCTATTTTTAAATAGTTTAAGTGGCTGGCTAAACATAAATAAAATGTTTATGGAAATTAACAACAAAAAGACTTAATTTTGTACAAATTTTAACAAGTTTTCTCTTGAGTCACCAAGTTTTACTTGTCATCTTCAAAGGTTCTCAGCTTGTCATAAGCCTTTTCAACATTGATAAAACTGGACCCACAAGTGTGTTTCTCAAATTCAGCTTGACTTCTGGGAATGCAGAGGTAAGTGGATTACTGTTGGATGATTGGAAACTTTGTTACAAACAAAATAGCTCTCTATTAGTGAAAACGAAATTGAGTAGGATGTCAGAGAAGTCTTTTAGTTAAAACAAAATTTTAGGATGTCAGACTTCTCCTTTTTTGTGTAAACCCATGTTGGTTACTACATGATATTTCTCATTCCTGGCCCCCCGAAATCCTTCACCCCCCCCCCACACCTAAAGCTCTGATATCATCCCATGTGTTTATTCATCCCATGTGTTTGTTCATCCAATGTGTTTATTCATCCCATATGTTTATTCATCCCATGTGTTTATTTCTCCCATGTGTTTATTTCTCCAATGTGTTTATTTCTCCCATGTGTTCATTCATCCCATGTGTTTGTTCATCCCATGTGTTTATTCATCCAATGTGTTTATTCATCAAATGTTTTTATTCATCCCATATTTTATTCATCCACGTGTTTATTCATCCCATGTGTTTATTCATCCCATGTTTTTATTCATCCCACATGTCTATTCATCCCATGTGTTCATTCATCCCATGTGTTTATTCATCCCATGTGTTTATTCATCCAATGTGTTTATTCATCCCATGTGTACATTCATCCCACATTTTTATTCATCCACATGTTTATTCATCCACATGTTTATTCATCCCATGTGTTTATTCATCCCATGCGTTCATTCATCCCATATGTCTATTCATCCCATGTGTTTATTCATCCCATGTGTTTACTCATCCCATGTGTTTATTCATCCCATGTGTTTATTCATCCCACATGTTTGTTCATCCCATGTGTTTATTCATCCAACATGTTTATTCAGCCCACGTGTTTATTCATCCAACATGTTATTTCAGCCCACGTGTTTATTCATCCCATGTATTTATTCCTTTGTGGTGTCCAGAACTACTACATCTATTACACACACAACAAGCAGCAGGCCCCCGTGAGCGTCCAGGTCTTGCAGTCCAGCTACGAGATCCAAGGACTTCTGGCGTGTGAGAACTACTTTGTGTGGGTCAGGCCCACCTCGCCGTCCTGCCCCACTTATCAACTGAAGACTTTTGTCACAGAGGAGGGTACGACCACCTTGGCGTTCTTGTGTTTGTTTGCCAGTTATAAGTTACATTCTGTTCATCAAGGAAGTCAAAAAGTTAAAGTGTTTGCAACATAAATTTTATACCTAAGTTGTAGCATGAATTCCAGCCCCCCACCTCCTTTGTAGTAATTGCAGCTTCAATTCTGAGACAGTTGACAAAACTTTTTCTCATCCATCTATGACATCCAGATGATTTGGCCCCACCTAAAGACCTGACCCCGTTTGTCATCAGAAACTTTGGCAGTTACAGTCTGACTCTCACCTGGAAAGCTACCTGCTATAAGCTCAATCAACCCATGGTAGGTTTCTGTTAGAAGGACATGTTATAAGCTCATTCAACTCATTGACCCTAGAAACCCCCCAATTGACCCTAGAAACCCTTCCATTGACCCTAAAAACCCTTCCATTGACCCTAGAAACCCTTCCATTGACCCTAGAAACCCTTCCATTGACCCTAAAAACCCTTCCATTGACCCTAAAAACCCTCCCATTGACTCTAGTTACCTTCCTCTTGACCCTAGTTACCCCCTTTGACACTACTTACCTGATTTGACCCTAGTTACCATCTATTTGACCCTAGTTACCAACCCTTTCACCCTAGTTACTCTCTCATTGACCCTAGTTACCCTCTCATTGACCCTAGTTACCATCCCTTTGAGCCTTGTTACATACCTTTGAGCCTTGTTACTGTCCCATAGACCATAGTCACTCTCTTTTCGACTCTAGTTACCATTTCTTTGACCCTAGTTACCATCCCTTAACCAGAGTTACCATTCCTTTGAGCCTCGTTACCATTTTATGTTTTTATTCGGTCTTAGTTTCAGTGTGTGCTCTAAACTTGGGCTTGCCATGAACTCTCCTGCAAACTTACAAGCAACAGGTGTACACTTGGGATCATGTTGGTTTTTTTCGTACTCTCCAGGCCTACGTTATCCACATGGAGCAGTCGAATGGGCGAGCGCAGGATGTCGGGACGGAGGCTAGCTTGAATACTGCATTCAACTACACTTTCAAAGAAATACCGGCGGGACGCAACTACACGTTCACGGTCAGGACAAGTTTGACGGGGTCTCATGAGAGTACGCCGTTGAAAGTAGTCATACGTAAGTACCACGCTGAAAGTAGTCAAACATGAGTATGCCACTGAAAGTAGTCAAACATGAGTATGCCACTGAAAGTAGTCAAACATGAGTATGCCACTGAAAGTAGTCATACGTAAGTACGCCGCTGAAAGTAGTCATACGTAAGTACGCCGCTGAAAGTAGTCAAACATGAGTATGCCACTGAAAGTAGTCAAACATGAGTATGCCACTGAAAGTAGTCATATGTGAGTGTGCCATTGCTAGTACATGAGAGTTTGCAACTGAATATGTGAATATGTGAATACAATTTAAATGAGGTAGCTGAAGAAATGCATTTGGCTGTCACCAAATATTCAATAGCCCCATATATATCCAGTTAGTATCCTTAAAACTCTAATAACCCCATATAATCAGATGGTATCCCTAAATCTCTAATAACCCCATATAATCAGATGGTATCCCTAAATCTCTAATAACCACACGTATATCCAGTTAGTTTTCCTGTCTTCAAATTATTTTTTTAAAACATTGATTTTGGTTTAACAGCACAAAATGTAAATGATCATTTCCAAATTTAAATTTGTTTTCTTTCAAACTTTATGAGTCTATCCTTACATATTAATGTGTGCATCCTTATTAATTTGAGCATCTTTACATATTAATGAGTTTATCCTAACATATTAATGTGTACATCCTTGCATATTAATTTGAGAATCCTTGCATATTAATTTGAGAATCCTTGCATATTAATTTGAGAATCCTTACATATTAATTTTAGCATTCTTACATATTAATTTTAGCATTCTTACATATTAATTTTAGCATTCTTACATATTAATGTTTGCATCCTTGCATGTAATGTGTGCATCCTTACTTCCAAAAATGTGATCACATCACTCCACTACTCCACTCACTTTATTGGCTCCCTATATAGGCACGTATTGATTACAAGCTGTCTGTTCTCTGTCACAACTTTTTCTCGGATTCCTGCCTTTCCTGTCTAACCGAACTTCTTTCTGTCTCTTCACCCCTTGGAAAGCTTCGCTCCTCCGCAGACACGCGTATTCTGTCCGTTCTCAAGACATGCACTAAAACATATGGTAAACGTCCTTTCTGCGCCACCAAACAATGGAATTCTCTGCCACTATACATCCGCAATATACCAACCACCCAGGCCTTCAAAACTGCATTCAAAACACATCTCTTTAACTTCTAATACCTCGACTGATTCTCCCCTCTGACTGATAAACGATGCTGCTGGCCGCCGTCCATGGCTTGACGCATAAAAGTTCTGGGGTAGGTGGGGTGAATATGCATTAGTTTTTGTTTTGTCGTTATACAGCTGTTCTTTATTGCATAAATGTATTTTATTTTAATGTCACGATGCTGTCTCTTTCGCTAATATATTTGTATACAGTTCGGTGAGCCCAGCCCTAGGCTGGGGTACCGCGCTATATAAGGCATCTAATAAAAATAATAATAAATACATGTTGAGTTTATCCTTACATATTAATGAGTTAATCCTTACATATTAATGTGTACATCATTACATATTAATGTGTACATCATTACATATTAATGTGTACATCCGTACATAGTAATGTGTGTATCCTTACATATTGTGTGTATCCTTACATATTAATGTGTGTATCCTTACATATTAATGAGTTTATCCTTAGATATTAGTGTGTACATCCTTACAAATTAATAAGTGCATCCTTACATATTAATGTGTGCATCCTTACTTATTAATGCTTAATGTATCTGTAAAAATGCACTACTAATTTATGTCAATTTGTTCCTACAACATTGCAGCATCTTTGGAAGGCCCATACAATATCATTGTCAAGCTCAGGGGAGACGGTAATGTCCATGTAACATGGGAGTGGCCACAAGCAGACACTGACAAGGAGTTCAAGGTACGTCCTATCCTGCCTGGTGATTGGTTCAAATGGTTGGATCAAATGTGTCCTGGCTGGTGATTGGTGCAAATGGTTGGATCAAATGTGTCCTGGCTGGTGATTGGTGTAAATGGTTGGATCAAATGTGTCCTGGCTGGTGATTGGTGCAAATGGTTGGATCAAATGTGTCCTGACTGGTGATTGGTGCAAATGGTTGGATCAAATGTGTCCTGGCTGGTGATTGGTGCAAATGGTTGTATCAAATGTGTGCTGGCTGGTGATTGGTGCAAATGGTTGTATCAAATGTGTGCTGGCTGGTGATTGGTGCAAATGGCTTTATCAAATGTGTGCTGGCTGGTGATTGGTGCAAATGGTTGTATCAAATGTGTGCTGGCTGGTGATTGGTGCAAATGGTTGTATCAAATCTGTGATGGCTGGTGATTAGTGAAAATGGTTGGATCAAATGTGTGCTGGCTGGTGATTGGTGCAAATGGTTGGATCAAATGTGTCCTCGCTGATGATTGGTGTAAATGGTTGGATCAAATGTGTGCTGGTTGGTGATTGGTGCAAATGGTTGTATCAAATGTGTGCTGGCATCTACACATAATAAGGTTTAGTAACAATATGAGACATCTGCACACCTTGCAATGAATTTATCTACACACAATATGGGACATCTGCACACCTTGCAATGAATTTATCTACACACAATATGGGACTTCTGCACACAGTGCAATGAATTTATCTACACACAATATGGGGCATCTGCACACCATACAATGAGTTTATCTACACACAATATGGGACAGCTGCACAACATACAATGAATTTATCTACACACAATATGGGACAACTGCACACTGTGCAATGAATTTATCTACACACAATATGGGACATCTGCACACTGTGCAATGAATTTATCTTCACACACTATGTGACAAATGCACACTGTGCAATGAATTTATCTACACATAATATGGGACAACTGCACACTGCGCAATGAATTTATCTACACACAGTATGGGACAACTGCACACTGTGCAATGAATTTATCTCCTTATTTGTATGTAACTAAACAGTCTGTGTCTCCCCAGGAGTTTGTTGTCCGGACAAAAGGTGATAATGTTAACCTCAAAAACCACACATCACAGCAAACGCTTGACCTGAAGCTGACCCATCCAGGGGATTATTACTTCATCATCCAGGCCATGGACAAGTCCAACAACATCATGGCAGAGTCTGAGGCCGAGCTGTTTGCTTGTAAGTAGGCATGAACCCTTTCAGTGGTTCTCAATCTTTGCTTGTAAGTGGACAAGGAACCCTTACAGTGCTTCTCAATCTTTTTTTTATTTTGTGTACCACCGACACCTGTCTTTGCTTGCTAGAAGACAAGGAACCCAAGGAACAAGGTAGTTCTCAATCTTTGCTTTTAAGTAGACCATGAACCCTTTGAACTAGTTCTCAACCTATTTAAATTTTTTTGTCACCACCGACTCCCATGTTAACTTGTAAGTTGACAAGGAACCCTTTCCTGTGGTTCTCAATCTTTTTTTCGTGTCACTTGTAAGGAGACAAAGCACCCTTCAAGGTGGTTCTCAAATGTTTTTTTTTGCACCATAAACTCCTGTAGACATTTTGTTAAAGGCCATAGACCTGCTTTAATTTTAGACTATGTTGAGGGCCGGATTATAAAATTCTTGTTGAGAATTATAACAGCTGTCGTTCTTTCACATAAGCACTTGCCTGAAGACTAAATAAAATATAAGGACAAGGTATGCCAAACTTGAATTCATAGACAGGACAAAAGATTTTGACGTTTCGGCTTAGAGCCTTCATCAGAAAACAAGACAAAAAGAAGTATACCAAGTATTAGATGACAGTAAAAAAAAAAACTTTAGAGATTTCCTTTTTGTTGCTTGACGTAGGATTGCAGGAAGTGAAAGAAAATAAATATTTGTACTTTCACTATTATATTATATCCTTTCACTTCCTGCAATCCTACTTCAGGCAACAAAAAGGAAATCTCTAAAAAAAATTTTTTTTTACTGTCATCTAATACTTGTTGTACTTCTTTTTGTCTTGTTTTCTGATGAAGGTTCTAAGCCGAAATGTCAAAATCTTTTGTCCTGTCTATGAATTCAAGTTTAGCATAACCTGTTCTTACATTTCATTTACACAACTTGAATGCAGTCCATCAATTATTCCCTGAAGACTGACCATGGACTCCAAAACTGTTGTCAAACCCTGGTTAGCACTTTCTGTTTCAAATGCATAGTTGTTTTGCGTTTAGTAAAATGATAACGCTGCCCGTTAGTTGTTGGCGTGCTTTAAGTAACTTATGAAAACATGTTGAGTAATTTTCAGTATCCTTTTGTCCCTTTCTGCTGGCTAGTTGATGATGATGTCAGCCACAGTGACGAGATCTCCATCAGCAAAACCAACCTGGTTGCCATCCTGGTCCCCACAATTGTGGTGGTCGTGGGCCTCAGCGCCGGGCTGGTGGTGTTCATCGTCCGCCACAAGAGGCTGCAGCGCAGTTTCCTGGCCTTCGCCAACAGCCACTACAACATCCAGTCGGGCACAACAACATTTTCTGATGAACTAGGTAAGAGAATAGAATTAAGAGCCGGGGGGTTTTTGTGTGTGTATGTGTGTGTGTGTGTGGGGGGGGGGGGGCTTAGTTGGGACTTAGTATCCCACCTTGTACGAAAAGTCTATACATCTTTTTTGTTGTAAGTAAGTGGTCACTGAGAAGAGATGAGGCTTTTAAAATGATGTTATGAACTCAACTAGCAATGTCATGCAAAAAAAAAAAAAAAAAAGGGTCAGTCATTGTGTTTACAAAACATCAAGTTGAAGTGTTTGATTTACAAAACATCAAGTTGTTTGAGACTTGATATTATGATAACCACCAATACTCAAACTGGGTATGCTAAACAGTCTAAAAAAATATTGTACTTGTGCATCTATTTGTCCTGTGTACCCCACCTCCGCCCAACACCCCCCCCCCCCCCATCTCTGGACACAAGTATTCCACATTTCTATCTTTACCAGCTGGGGCTGATGTAGCCAGATTACATGAGTAAAATACAGGAAGGTGTGCAAAAACATGTCAAATATAACTCCAGACGGTGCTCCATATATCCACCAATGCTTTGTTGCATTGACATTATATGTGTTCTTTTGTGTGGGTAAGTGGGGGAAGGGAGTGAATTAGGACGCATCTCTGTGCGCAGTTAGGGAGGATAAGATCCACTCGTGGATTGTATTATAGGATAAGTTTGAAAAATGTGTGAAAATCTCCATTTCATCTCCATTTAATCTCCATTTCTTCTCCATTTCAGATGGTGATGAACCACTCATTCAGGGGTTCTCTGACGATGAACCCCTTGTCATAGCATAAACACAACAGCATGACGACAGAGGAGAAGAATACGCCATCATTTTCATCATCTATCTACAACTAATTTGCTCTGCTGTCAATTTGTGCCTGTATGATTTATATTTCATAAGGCCAAACCAAAGCAAAATTGAATACAGGATTATTAGTTATTTAAACACAATTTTCCCCAATCTAAAATATTTTCCTTAACCTGAAAAAAAAAAAAAACAAGAACAAAAAAAAAAAAAAAAAAGAAAAAATGAACTCTGAAGTATGGTTTACATTTTTCATTGTGTAATTCTATATCTGCCCAAGATCTGCTGTTTCTTTACATTTGCTATAAATAGAAATAAATCTGAGGTGAATCTGTTATCAGGCACGTAAGGAAACCCTCATAACATATTGATTGGCCAAGTGAGCAAACAAAATTTCTTTTTTTTTTTAGATCTGAGATTATTTGTCAACCCTAAACAAAAAATGTGATGCAATGCTTACTTCCCTTTTTTGCTGTTTAATGTGGTTATTTGATTTTAAAGACAGCTGTCAAAACTTTCATAAAGCTTCACATTAAAAAAAAAAAAAATGACCCTACTTGGTCAATGCACGTCTCTCTTAAAATAATGTCAATAATTCATTGAGTTTTTTTTTATAAATTTTTTTGAAAATGTAGTGATATTTTTTTAACTTACAGAATAATTCTTGTTATGCTTGTTTGAGAATCTCAACATTTCTCATCATTATTCATCTCGCCACTCTATTAATAGCTTTTCTGTTATCAGATCTGGTTTTGGGGGGATTTGTGTTGTTTTTTTTTTACTTTTCTTGATCATCGCCAAATTCTATATTTTTCCCTTCATCGCTCTATACATATAATATGCTCATCTGTATAAAAAACCAATAATATAGTATATCTTCTTCCAAGCTGTATAAATTATTTTCACAGAGAAGTTCATTTTATCCAAACACGATGTTGGATGATAATTTGTTAATACATGTTGGTCATTCTATGATAATTATTGATACATTGATATCATTGTTATCATGACTTATTATTATTATTATTGCTAGTGATATCTAAACACACGGATCTTTCAATGATTATCTTCTGAGTTAGGAGATTAACTCACCTGTAACTTAGCCCCCTTAGCCAGTGGATGAGCATGGCCATAACAAAAGCAACCAAAAAAAAAGAGGTTAAATACCCCCCCCCCCCCTTTTTCCCTCCGAATTTCTGTGCAAAAAGAAAGTCATCAATTGTAAGAAAAATAATTAATTCTGCGACGAATGAGATTTCTTGGAGGCCTAATCAGGTATGTCATTATGTAACCGTTATATTCTGTTTGGGGTGGGGGTGGACGGTGGGGGGTGTTAAGAGTACCTCCCTCATTGTGAACTTGTTAGGTCCTAAAAGTCTGCCAGGCTGAATATTGACCTATTTTTCAAAAAAGTTTTCTTCTCTGAATTTCATAAAATACGTCAGCCTTCCATTCCACAGATTTAATGTGATGCCTTTAAAGGAAAGACCAAACTAATAATATCTGGTGATGGAACAGTGGAAGCCATTCCATTGGGTATAACCCCCCTCAGCCATGTAAGAGGCAATGCATTACCTCAACATTGACTTGGCTTACAGATCTCCTTACACTTACATGGCTGATTCATAAAGTAAATAATCTCCTCCAGTTTAGCATGCTTGTGAATGATGGCAACATCAGCTGATTAACTATTGGAAAAACCCACATCTATTTATAGTGTTATAGAAAAGTTTGCAATCAAAATAGCTGATGAAATGGTTTCAACTGATGAACGGGTTTTCCCATTGATGAAGGGGTTTTCACATTGAAAAATTGATGTCTCTCCCTTTCAACATGACTCTAGGAACAATAACCATCAAAGATGTTACAAACATTTTTTTTTTAAATCAAAGATTGATGACAGCAATTGTATGCTGGTACTTTTAAATGTTGGCAACAGTTCACCCATCTTCAAGCAGATTCACTTAACCCAAACCCAAAATTTTCATAAGAAAAGGGAAAGGGGGTTGGGGAGGTCATAGTCTCCACCGGGCTGCCAAAGGGGGTCCAAGGCACAGTTAAGTTAAAGAGCTCCTGTACATGTCTCATGGAGAGAAGAAATCAGCTCAAATTTAACCATGGAACTGCATGTCGATGGTTTCTCCTAGCAAGGGAGCAGATATATTTTTGGTATCTTCAAGTTTTGTTGTTGTATGTGCTGTACATTTTGCTCTTAATTGTCATCCTCTTTTGTTTCCTTATAATATATACCTACGTACTTTGTATAGCTTGAATTTTTGCTTTTCTAAAAATTTTTGCATAAGTATTTGTGGCGGGAAAAAAAATATCATTGAAGTTTTTTTATTTATAGCCCTTGAATGCAGCCAACCTTATAATCTGAACATATGATATGAACAGTTGATCTGAACAAATAATATTAACATATGATCTGAAAATATAATCTGAACATATGATCGGAACATATGATATGAACATATGATCTGAACAAATAATATGAACTTATGATCTGAACATATGATCGGTGCATATGATCTGAACATATGATCTGAACATATGATCAGTACATATGATATGAACATATGATCTGAACATATAATCGGAACGTATAATCGGAACATATAATATGAACATATGATCTGAACATATGACTTTTTATTTTTTAGGCTAAATTTTACAATGTTTCATGCTAGCCTCAGGACAACAGTTGAACTATTGCTTTTTTTATAAAATTTGCATGACACAGAACCTGTGGTTAAGATGCCACTCACTGTGTAAAAAAACACTGTGTAAAAAAACACTGTGCTATTGGGTAATTGACGCGCTCATCTGCAAATCTAAAATTTTTGAGGCTCAAATCCAATGAGCACTTTTTAAAAAAATATTAAAAAAGTCATTACGCTGTTGTTAATTATGATTTTAAAAATATATTTTGTTATACTGACTTATTGCTTTTCATGATTGAAATTGAGGCCCAATCAAATACCGTGATTGCCATTTTTAATTATTCACATCCCAAACATAGATTTAAAAAAAAAAAAAAAAATCCTCAGATTGGTTTATCTTAACAACATGCTGAATGTGATTTCAATGTAAAATTTCTGTCATACTTTATTGAGCCTCACAACCAGCAAGTAATGGTAGCGCCGAGAATGGCCAATCAGTCTGAACGTAATCATATACCGGGTGTTCAACATCATTAGGTATGCCATCCAATGTATGCCATCCAATGTGTTCCATTGTATGTGAGCAATCTAAGGTGTGGTAACCCAGGTGTGCCAACCAAGGTGTGCCATATTGAGGTGTGCCATCAGAGGTGTACCATTAGAGGTGTGGCCTCCGAGGTGTACCAATGGCACCCGTTTCATCTGAGATGTGCCAACCAAGGCGTGCCATCTGAGGTGTGCCATCCAAGGTGTACCAAAGGGCGCCCGTTTCATCTGAGGTGCCCCCGCCTATGATCTAATTTAGATATCAGGGCTCCCCTACACTGTATAATTAATTTGCATTGAAGTTTGCCCTCGCATGCCCACAGTGTTGTGTGTTCACGTTTCCCCAAAAAGATTCTTTCATTTTGTTGTGACATTCCATTGTTATGTAGCACAGATAATTTACTGGCATCAAGTGCTGTAACCATGTCATCATTTAATTAATTCACCCATCACATTACCCTTAAAAACTTAATCCATTCCTTGCCTGACACATATCCAGGCACATGCTACTTAGCTGATAATCTAAAAAATGTATCCGTTCTGCTGAATAAATACAGTTGTATTCAGTTTTATCCGTTGCGCAGAAACTTTTGGAAATGTCAATGGCAGTGGTTCGTTCAAAATATCAAAATCATAAAATTTATATAAAATTACTCGAAACGACATTAATGTTATAGATGTCTAGTATTTGAATCCATTTATTGCTTAATTGGCATGTCATGCTGAATAAAAACTTTTAACCTCTGCACAGTTGTTGATCCAGGAACAATATTTGGAACAAAGTAAAAGTTGGGCTTACAATAAGTTACAAAGTCACCTATCAATTATTTGTCTTGTTGAAAAACTTTTGAGTCCATCAATTGGACTGAAATAAATTGGTATAAATTCATGGGGGGGAGCAGGCATCTCTTATCAAAGGATTATGTATTTCACTTTATTTTAATTTTTGTATCTGACTTACAGAAATTTTCATACAAATTATTTTATTTTATTTGTTAAAACAATTGTTGTGTGTTTTGCTTTTCAAATTTCATGTTTTGATGTTGCCGCTTCTATAATAACTCATGCTTACCTTGTCGGTGAAATTTGTCATGATGAAAATTTTAGGCTTCAGGATTTAAACATTTTTTATATTTTGTCTTCTTTGATTTTTGAATTTCAGTTTTCAATCTCTATTCCATTACAAAAGAAATGATTATAATCTTGAAATAATAGAGAATGAGTCTATTGAACCCAGGGCTGGTCATGATAGAAAGTACACACAGGTCAAGGTCATTGCCGTTTACTATGGAATTATTTTTTTGTGTATACTTTGTTGTCTTCTATTCAGAATCGATGCAGCTCATTTTTCTTCTGGTCTGCCATGGCCTTTAAATAACCCTGCACTGCCTGTGGCTACCAAATATTTCCTTACTTGGTATCATGTGTAATAATTTTTTTTTTTTTTAAAAAGGGGGTCCTCTATCAAAAAATTAAGCGGACCCCTCCTTTCCTCCTTTTAGGGTTAAATCAGGAATTGGCTAAGACAGATTAGCTTTACAGCCACAGCAAGTCAATTATAATTTTTTTTTTTTTTTTACAAATTAAGCAAAGCCAATATATTCTTTTTTTTTTTTTTTTTTTTTTTTAAATTCGGATTTAAAAAAAAAACAAACTTGCTTCAGTCTGCAATTTTTTTTAAAAGCATAGTGACTTTTTTGTGTGTGTGTTGTTGTTGTTGAATTTAACACTATTTATCCCAGTTTCATTATTTATATATATTTTAAAAAAACACTTGCAGCTCTGTGAATTATAAGAATATAGAATAATTGAAGAATTTAAAAGAAAAATAACTTACAATAAAAATAATGTTTTAAGTATGGCAATGGGTCAGAAATAATTTTGAATTTTCTGGACATCAAACTTTTGATGAAAAACTGTATCCCACATGAATAAGGAATAGATGTCTTACAGTAAAGAGTTTCAGTGTTGTTTGTATTCCCTCTCTTTTTTTCCCCTTCTAAAAATGAACACATTTAAAAGTATATAAAACATATCGTCAAATTGTTTAAATATAATTTATCATTAAAATGTGCTGAGTCTGATACACCGTTAAGTAAAGTTTGGGCAAAAAGTGCAACTATGTTTTGTGTGATGACACCCACCCACCCCCACCCCCTTGTTCCTTTTTTTTTCGTTCTTTCTATTCTATCAAAAGTCTTTCCCAGATATACTATTTGGTGACTGGTTTAAAAAAAAAAAAGGATTTGGTTTCCATTATATAAGGGTTTTAACAGAACTGTTTTTTGATTAATCCCTCTATCAGGCGCCAAATTAAACAAAATTTTCAGGCAATTCAGACCGGAGTGGGGGGGTTGGTTGGGGGGGGGGGTGGGGTAGTGAGGAAATTTTAGAATTAAAGCCATTAAAAAAAATTTAACAGATTTTATGGACCCACAATCTATGAACATAAGAACTTCTAAAATTCTAACAAATATTCCCCTCCTGTTTAACTACAGCAGTAACATTTGGCAAAGATGGAAGTGAGTTCAGGGGGCAAAGTCCACGTAATTTTTGCACCAAAGTGCGCCTCCTCTCCCCCCCCCCACTTTTTTTTTCCAAAAATATTTAAAAATAAAAAATTAAAAATAATAAGAAATAACACAAATCATGTGCACAGATTCATTGTTTGTTTCCTATGGGGGCCGAACATTGAGGTATGTAACAGGCTCAACATGTTATTGTGACCTTGTTCCCGTGTTTCTCAGTTGTGATGTTAACGACAGTGAATCTCATTTCTCCTGTTCAAAGCTGGTTCATTGTAATGACTCCACTACGTGTGCGTCCGGAAATATACGATTAAAAACGTTCATTTGAACATTGCATGAACTTGTGTTTTGTTTGTTGTGTCAGACGTGGGGCAATAACTATTATTTATAATAATTAATAGATATATTATATTAAAGGAAAGTTAAAGTTATTTTTACATTAAATTTATTTTATTTCAAAATCTTCATTTCGTGGTCTTCAAAGCTGCAGATATGTCAATCACTTGATCAAAATCAATATCTTTCACCGTATCACTTTCAGTTGATAGTAGAGCCAGATCAGAGCGCCTTGACTGTCCCATCTTTCACCGTATCACTTTCAGTTGATAGTAGAGCCAGATCAGGAAGCCTTGACTGTCCCATCTTTCACCGTATCACTTTCAGTTGATAGTAGAGCCAGATCAGAGCGCCTGGACTGTCCCATCTTTCACCGTATCACTTTCAGTTGATAGTAGAGCCAGATCAGGAAGCCTTGACTGTCCCATCTTTCACCGTATCACTTTCAGTTGATAGTAGAGCCAGATCAGAGCGCCTGGACTGTCCCGTGGTGGATCGTAAATAGTTCTTGATAAGTCTTAGTTTTGAAAAGCTCCGCTCACACGAAGCCACAGACACGTAGATCGTAAGAAACATCTGAAGGCTCTGCGAGAGTATTGGAAGAGATTATAGGAAGTCCCATTCAGCTATGAGTTTCTTAACATCAAATTCTGATCAGTCCATGACTTTGTGAAATCCAATATCAGCTGCCTTTAGTGTCTTCATATTAAAGTCTTAGTATTTCTTTTAAAAGTTCACCTTCTGATAACTCATTATAGAAAGAGTTTAATTTTGGAACGGACACCAATAACTCTTCTTTACTTGCTGATAATAGCCTCTTTGGTTGAACAGCCCCAAACATATCTGCTACTTCCTTGATCACTGATGATTTGATCTTCAGCTCAGAATGAAAGCGAGCAATGTACACCACGTGTCTTCTCACAGAGAGAGAGAGAGTCCAGCATCTTTTTATTTTTCTCCTGCCATTATCTTCTTAAAAGTTAATCGTCTTTCTACCGAAATTCCACATTCGTCTGATTTTAAAAGTGCCTTTTCAATAGCATGCTTCCACAAAGTGACAGCGCTTCGTGTGCAGAAACATTTTTAAGGCCCTTTAGGTTGGTCACCACTTTGTCAAGAGTAAAGCCTTTAGATACTGCTGTGTAAGAGTAACTTCCTCAAGTAGATCAGCCCGAAGGTAAAGGTAGCAGATACACTTGAAATCACAGACAGCATCTAAAAGACCTTGTGCTGTATGACAATGGTGCTCTAATGTTAAGGGCCAGTGCTAGTGACGAGTCGGCAAAAATATCAAATTTTCGGTATTGTTTGGTTTTGATATATTTGGTTTCAAAAACTTTTTTTTTTAAATTTAATTTAATTATTAGTAGAAAATTTATAAGAAATATTATGTTAACCCTATACATGGGTAAAAATTCATTTTTTAAAATGTTTTTAGTTTTTACCGATACGTTTCATATACTTAGAATCGTCCGAAAATGTCTCATTTGTTATCAATGGAGAGCTTTATTTCACAGAATTTAGATATGTCTAGCTTCCTATCCCTTACGAAAGTTACCGAACACTCCAATCGGTTTTGAATCAACCTTGAACTTTGAATAAAGAATGCACTTGGATTGGTTGGTTACATGTGTGGAAAATTTACGTGTGATCTGTTATCCTTTTTATGAAATTCGGTTAGACCGATCAGTGTGTGCTGTGTTTGACCGAGCAGTGTGTGCTGTGTTAGACCGAGCAGTGCGTACTGTGTTAGACCGAGCAGTGCGTGCTTTGTTAGACAGAGCAGTGTGCGCTGTGATAGACCGAGCAGTGCGTGCTGTGTTAGACCGAGCAGTGTGTGCTCTGTTAGACCGAGCAGTGTGTGCTCTGTAAATATGCAATTTTTCAATTTGGTGTCACCCCCTGGGATGGTGTCCCCCAGTGCGGTCCGCAAACCCACGCACCCCACTAGCTACGCAGCCTCTCTGAAGGACTTCTGGTTTGGTCCATCCACTCTGGAAACTCTCAGTGCAGGGACTGTGAGTGTAAGCGCAGCTTCCTTAAGGATACAAGTTTGGAAACCATCTCTTTTATATAGATGCAGAGCCTTATATACAGCTGTACGCCAGGGACTGAACTTTGTGGTCAATGCGCTCACTCACATGAAGGCAGTGGAGATCTTTCAGAACGGAAGGGGTGTGTGGTCAGATTTCTTTAAGACACACCCACACAGCTAGCACATTGACACACCCACACACCTAGCACATTGACACAACCGCACAACTAGAACATTGACACACCCACACACCTAGCACATTGACACACCCACACACCTAGAACATTGACATACCCACACCCAGCCCATTGACACAATCACACACCTATATCACACTGACAAATTCCATCACCTATAGCACATTGACACATTCCCTCAGCTAGCACCTTTCACTTAACATTTGACATTAAATTTTGTTGTCACCCCCCCCCCCCCCACTCCCCAAAGCTTGGTAACTTATTGGGACTCCTGTTGAATTAGTTTTCTGTCTCTCACTACGCTACTGGCGTAAATTTGCCTTATCAATGTCTTTGTGTTATCAGATAAACGAATTAACCCCCCCACCCCCCCCCCCCCCCCAAGGGATGTTTAAACTAATAATTTACGGACTAGATTGAAATCTGGTTTGCATTTCCAAGAATGCCCAACATCTGGGTTTCCCCAGCCCTCAAAGGCGTGGCTAAGGGGGGCAGAGGGGGGGCAGATGTCCCTGGGCGCCAGACTATTAAAGGGCGCCAAAATGTGCTTTGATATTATTTTATTGATGAAAATAATGGGTCTCAGAGTTGGAAAAAAAAAGATGGGTGGCTCTTTAAAATGAAGCTTGTCCCAAAGTGCGCCAAACACTCTAGCTACGCCCCTGTTCCTCCACCCCTACCCCACACCCACGTGTATTCTTAAATTGTATTAAATGAAGCGCCTTACACATGTTATAAACAATAACATGCGTTTGTCAACGTTACTGCACATTAACTTACACATTACCTGCACAGTTCGTACACATCTGTTAGTCATATTTTAAGGCTTCCATAAAAATTGCCATTGATCGCGTTAAAACATTCTACAAACAATTGTCTTGACCCCCTACCCCCCCCTTATCCCCCCCGGGAACTGAGGACCGCAACCCGAGTGGCTGAGGGCCTCCGTGGCGCATGTCGAGGGCGTGGCCGTGTTTTTTGTACTGGTCGGGCCCCTGTGTATGCTGGACTTTAGAACAGCGAACCTTTCACACGAAAATTCACTAAATTTTCCATGGATTTATTGAAAGAATCACGATCATGTCTGGAGAGTTTTGGTGGCATTAATCGGTGATTCTTTCGATTGATTTCTCACCAGTTGCGTTTTGGCGCTGAATGTTCACCAATCTCGCGTGGCGCGAAATGTTCACCAATCTCAATGGCGCTGAATGTTCACACATCTCGCATGTCTTTAAATGTTCACCAATATCAGTGGCGCTAAATGTTCACCAATCTGGCTTGGCGCTAAATGCTCACCAATCTGGCTTGGCGTTAAATGCTCACCAATCTGGCTTGGCGCTAAATGTTCACCAATCTGGCTTGGCGCTAAATGTTCACCAATCTGGATGGCGCTAAATGTTCACCAATCTCAATGGCGCTAAATGTTCAAGATGCAATCGATTTAGTATTTCAAGGGTGAAATAACAACAGATTTGCTTTTTTTCCAAACGCCGTACGCTAATCCAGCAAGACGCCGTTGAATATCCTGATAGCGCGGAGGAATACGTGTTGGGACTTTTTTTAATGGCCTTTTTATGCTAGCAGCAGCCGACCACATCCCATGGTTGTAGAGCAAATCGGGTCATTGGATTTGCGCGGACAACAGCAGGCCTAAATGGTTGTGGGGCAGGCGGGGTCCACAGGATCCCTACCATGTAATTTATTTTTAATTAAAATAAAAAGATAAAAAAAATCTCTATTTCTTAAATTATATTTTTTTTTTTAAATGAGACGATTGGTATGAGGTGCGTGGCTGATTGAGCCGCCATCTTGGAACTCTCTGGCACAAATGCAGTTATATACGCCTCTGAAAACCAATTTTCAGCTGAGTTCTGTTTTCACTATATGTTACATATGTTGTGTTGTTGTTTTTTTTTCATATGGTGTGTCGCGACACATTCGTTTGTTTCTGGTATTCATGGAGTCTGAAGTTCTAACAAATAAAATGTGTACAGTAATTGATCAACGACAAAGATTGTGGGGGGGGGGGGGGGACCCAAACACACACACACACCCAACCCCCCAACTGCTTTGGGGGGGGGGACCCAAACACACACACACACACCCAACCCCCCAACTGCTTTGGGGGGGGGGACCCAAACACACACACACACCCAACCCCCCAACTGCTTTGGGGGGGGGGACCCAAACACACACACACACACCCAACCCCCCAACTGCTTTGGGGGGGGGACCCAAACACACACACACACACCCAACCCCCCAACTGCTTTGGGGGGGGGGACCCAAACACACACACACACACCCAACCCCCCAACTGCTTTGGGGGGGGGACCCAAACACACACACACACACCCAACCCCCCAACTGCTTTGGGGGGGGGGGACCCAAACACACACACACACCCAACCCCCCAACTGCTTTGGGGGGGGGGACCCAAACACACACACACACCCAACCCCCCAACTGCTTTGGGGGGGGGGACCCAAACACACACACACACCCAACCCCCCAACTGCTTTGGGGGGGGGACCCAAACACACACACACACCCAACCCCCCAACTGCTTTGGGGGGGGGGACCCAAACACACACACACACCCAACCCCCCAACTGCTTTGGGGGGGGGGACCCAAACACACACACACACCCAACCCCCCAACTGCTTTGGGGGGGGGGACCCAAACACACACACACACCCAACCCCCCAACTGCTTTGGGGGGGGGGACCCAAACACACACACACACCCAACCCCCCAACTGCTTTGGGGGGGGGGGACTCAAACACACACACACACCCAACCCCCCAACTGCTTTGGGGGGGGGGACCCAAACACACACACACACCCAACCCCCCAACTGCTTTGGGGGGGGGGACCCAAACACACACACACACACAACCCCCCAACTGCTTTGGGGGGGGGGACCCAAACACACACACACACCCAACCCCCCAACTGCTTTGGGGGGGGGGGACCCAAACACACACACACACCCAACCCCCCAACTGCTTTGGGGGGGGGGACCCAAACACACACACACCCCCAACCCCCCAACTGCTTTGGGGGGGGGACCCAAACACACACACACAATCCCCCAACTGCTTTGGGGGGGGGACCCAAACACACACACACACCCCCAACCCCCCAACTGCTTTGGGGGGGGGACCCAAACACACACACACAACCCCCCAACTGCTTTGGGGGGGGGGACCCAAACACACACACACAACCCCCCAACTGCTTTGGGGGGGGGACCCAAACACACACACACAACCCCCCAACTGCTTTGGGGGGGGGACCCAAACACACACACACAACCCCCCAACTGCTTTGGGGGGGGACCCAAACACACACACACAACCCCCCAACTGCTTTGGGGGGGGGACCCAAACACACACACACCCCCAACCCCCCAACTGCTTTGGGGGGGGGACCCAAACACACACACACACCCAACCCCCCAACTGCTTTGGGGGGGGGGACCCAAACACACAAACACACCCCCAACCCCCCAACTGCTTTGGGGGGGGGGACCCAAACACACACACACCCCCAACCCCCCAACTGCTTTGGGGGGGGGGGACCCAAACACACACACACACCCAACCCCCCAACTGCTTTGGGGGGGGGGACCCAAACACACAAACACACCCCCAACCCCCCAACTGCTTTGGGGGGGGGGACCCAAACACACACACACACCCAACCCCCCAACTGCTTTGGGGGGGGGGGGACCCAAACACACACACACACCCAACCCCCTAACTGCTTTGGGGGGGGGGACCCAAACACACAAACACACCCCCAACCCCCCAACTGCTTTGGGGGGGGGACCCAAACACACACACACACCCAACCCCCCAACTGCTTTGGGGGGGGGGACCCAAACACACACACACACCCAACCCCCCAACTGCTTTGGGGGGGGGGGACCCAAACACACAAACACACCCCCAACCCCCCAACTGCTTTGGGGGGGGGACCCAAACACACACACACACCCAACCCCCCAACTGCTTTGGGGGGGGGACCCAAACACACACACACACCCAACCCCCCAACTGCTTTGGGGGGGGGACCCAAACACACAAACACACCCCAACCCCCCAACTGCTTTGGGGGGGGGGACCCAAACACACACACACACCCAACCCCCCAACTGCTTTGGGGGGGGGGACCCAAACACACACACACACCCAACCCCCCAACTGCTTTGGGGGGGGGACCCAAACACACACACACACCCAACCCCCCAACTGCTTTGGGGGGGGGGACCCAAACACACACACACACCCAACCCCCCAACTGCTTTGGGGGGGGGGACCCAAACACACACACACACCCAACCCCCCAACTGCTTTGGGGGGGGGGGACCCAAACACACACACACACACCCCCCAACTGCTTTGGGGGGGGGACCCAAACACACACACACACCCAACCCCCCAACTGCTTTGGGGGGGGGGGACCCAAACACACACACACACCCAACCCCCCAACTGCTTTGGGGGGGGGACCCAAACACACACACACCCCCAACCCCCCAACTGCTTTGGGGGGGGGACCCAAACACACACACACAACCCCCCAACTGCTTTGGGGGGGGGACCCAAACACACACACACACCAACCCCCCAACTGCTTTGGGGGGGGACCCAAACACACACCACAACCCCCCAACTGCTTTGGGGGGGGGACCCAAACACACACACACCAACCCCCCCAACTGCTTTGGGGGGGGGACCCAAACACACACACACCAACCCCCCAACTGCTTTGGGGGGGGGGACCCAAACACACACACACACCCCCAACCCCCCAACTGCTTTGGGGGGGGGACCCAAACACACACACACACCCCCAACCCCCCAACTGCTTTGGGGGGGGGACCCAAACACACACACACACCCAACCCCCCAACTGCTTTGGGGGGGGGGACCCAAACACACACACACACCCAACCCCCCAACTGCTTTGGGGGGGGGGACCCAAACACACACACACCCCCAACCCCCCAACTGCTTTGGGGGGGGGGACCCAAACACACACACACACCCAACCCCCCAACTGCTTTGGGGGGGGGACCCAAACACACACACACACCCAACCCCCCAACTGCTTTGGGGGGGGGGACCCAAACACACACACACACCCAACCCCCCAACTGCTTTGGGGGGGGGGACCCAAACACACACACACACCCAACCCCCCAACTGCTTTGGGGGGGGGACCCAAACACACACACACACCCAACCCCCCAACTGCTTTGGGGGGGGGGACCCAAACACACACACACAACCCCCCAACTGCTTTGGGGGGGGGGACCCAAACACACACACACACCCAACCCCCCAACTGCTTTGGGGGGGGGGGACCCAAACACACACACACACCCAACCCCCCAACTGCTTTGGGGGGGGGGACCCAAACACACACACACCCCCAACCCCCCAACTGCTTTGGGGGGGGGACCCAAACACACACACACAACCCCCCAACTGCTTTGGGGGGGGGACCCAAACACACACACACAACCCCCCAACTGCTTTGGGGGGGGGACCCAAACACACACACACAACCCCCCAACTGCTTTGGGGGGGGGGACCCAAACACACACACACACCCCCAACCCCCCAACTGCTTTGGGGGGGGGACCCAAACACACACACACAACCCCCCAACTGCTTTGGGGGGGGGACCCAAACACACACACACACCCAACCCCCAACTGCTTTGGGGGGGGGGACCCAAACACACACACACCCAACCCCCCAACTGCTTTGGGGGGGGGGACCCAAACACACACACACAACCCCCCAACTGCTTTGGGGGGGGGGACCCAAACACACACACACACCCCAACCCCCCAACTGCCTTTGGGGGGGGGACCCAAACACACACACACAACCCCCCAACTGCTTTGGGGGGGGGACCCAAACACACACACACAACCCCCCAACTGCTTTGGGGGGGGGACCCAAACACACACACACAACCCCCCAACTGCTTTGGGGGGGGGACCCAAACACACACACACAACCCCCCAACTGCTTTGGGGGGGGACCCAAACACACACACACAACCCCCCAACTGCTTTGGGGGGGGGACCCAAACACACACACACAACCCCCCAACTGCTTTGGGGGGGGGACCCAAACACACACACACAACCCCCCAACTGCTTTGGGGGGGGACCCAAACACACACACACAACCCCCCAACTGCTTTGGGGGGGGGACCCAAACACACACACACAACCCCCCAACTGCTTTGGGGGGGGACCCAAACACACACACACAACCCCCCAACTGCTTTGGGGGGGGACCCAAACACACACACACAACCCCCCAACTGCTTTGGGGGGGGGACCCAAACACACACACACAACCCCCCAACTGCTTTGGGGGGGGGACCCAAACACACACACACAACCCCCCAACTGCTTTGGGGGGGGGACCCAAACACACACACACAACCCCCCAACTGCTTTGGGGGGGGGACCCAAACACACACACACAACCCCCCAACTGCTTTGGGGGGGGGACCCAAACACACACACACAACCCCCCAACTGCTTTGGGGGGGGGACCCAAACACACACACACAACCCCCCAACTGCTTTGGGGGGGGGACCCA
This sequence comes from Omphiscola glabra, assembly GCA_964017045.1. Classification (NCBI taxonomy): domain Eukaryota; kingdom Metazoa; phylum Mollusca; class Gastropoda; family Lymnaeidae; genus Omphiscola; species Omphiscola glabra. The sequence goes on along the minus strand of OZ024807.1, from coordinate 6,144,502 downwards.
AACACACACACACAACCCCCCAACTGCTTTGGGGGGGGGACCCAAACACACACACACAACCCCCCAACTGCTTTGGGGGGGGGACCCAAACACACACACACAACCCCCCAACTGCTTTGGGGGGGGGACCCAAACACACACACACAACCCCCCAACTGCTTTGGGGGGGGGACCCAAACACACACACACAACCCCCCAACTGCTTTGGGGGGGGGACCCAAACACACACACCCAACCCCCCAACTGCTTTGGGGGGGGGACCCAAACACACACACACAACCCCCCAACTGCTTTGGGGGGGGACCCAAACACACACACCCAACCCCCCAACTGCTTTGGGGGGGGACCCAAACACACACACCCAACCCCCCAACTGCTTTGGGGGGGGGACCCAAACACACACACACACACACCCAACCCCCCAACTGCTTTGGGGGGGGGACCCAAACACACACACACACACACCCAACCCCCCAACTGCTTTGGGGGGGGGACCCAAACACACACACACACACACCCAACCCCCCAACTGCTTTTTCGTAAATATAATTTCGGTTTTTTTAAATATTATTATTTTATTTTTTGGTTTGGTGTGCGGGTTTGTGTGCGGGTTGGTGTGCGGGTTTGTGTGCGGGTTTGTGTGCGGGTTTGTGTGCGGGTTGGTGTGCGGGTTTGTGTGCGGGTTTGTGTGCGGGTTGGTGTGCGGGTTTGTGTGCGGGTTGGTGTGCGGGTTTGTGTGCGGGTTTGTGTGCGGGTTGGTGTGCGGGTTTGTGTGCGGGTTTGTGTGCGGGTTTGTGTGCGGGTTGGTGTGCGGGTTTGTGTGCGGGTTTGTGTGCGGGTTGGTGTGCGGGTTTGTGTGCGGGTTGGTGTGCGGGTTTGTGTGCGGGTTTGTGTGCGGGTTTGTGTGCGGGTTTGTGTGCGGGTTTGTGTGCGGGTTTGTGTGCGGGTTTGTGTGCGGGTTTGTGTGCGGGTTTGTGTGCGGGTTTGTGTGCGGGTTGGTGTGCGGGTTTGTGTGCGGGTTTGTGTGCGGGTTTGTGTGCGGGTTTGTGTGCGGGTTTGTGTGCGGGTTGGTGTGCGGGTTTGGCTGGGGGGGATACATTGTTCCCCAAAATAAAACCTTTCACTGTCTCGGGCCATAGATAACAAACATTAAAGATATTTTTTTTGCATAATGAAAGCCGAACAGTCGAGTAAAGGAAGGTCAGATGTGTCAAGGTCGGGTGTGTAAGGTTAAGGCCGCAAGAGAGTAAAATAAAGGCCAGAAACGTAAAATAAAGGCCAGGAAAGTAAAATAAAGGGCAGGAGAGTAAAATAAGGGACGGGAGAGTAAAATAAAGGCCAGGAGAGTAAAATAAGGGGCAGGAGAGGAAAATAAAGGGCAGGAGAGTAAAATAAAGGGCAGGAGAGGAAAATAAAGGGCAGGAGAGTAAAATAAAGGGCAAAAGAGTAAAATAAAGGGCAGGAGAGTAAAATAAAGGGCAGATATGCAACGTTAACAGGTTGTCAATTGTTAACGACATCGAAATAGACAAGAAAGACGTATAGTTGTAATGACACACAATTATATTTTTATTTGACAAATTTAGCGACATTCAAATTGTGGACTGTTTCGAGGAAAGCCGTTTTGCGTCAAGATAACAAAGGGAATGTAATCGACAACCCAAGCCTTGGCACTTATGGGCCCAACTAAAATCCCAAATCGCAACTTAACCAACTCCCTTACCAAAAGGCCCTCCCCCAACCCCCGGTCCTGAGGCTAAGGGAGTGAGGACCAAAAAGTGCACAAGGCATGTCCCCTATGGCTGGTGGACACCCGACTCCCCCCCCCCCCCCCCCCCCCCCCGTAGCGCAGGAGGTAATATAAAGAGGTGGAGGCCACTATGAAATTATCTCTATTTCGGATTCCGTTCACCCAACTCTATTTGAGCACCCCTGTGTAGTGACTGTGGGGTAGTTGTAGGTGGGTCATGGGCCCCTTAAGTTAGCATGAGTCATGATACACACAAAAAATATCTCTCGCATTAACTAACTTAAAGAGTGCGAATAAAACTCTCGAGTATTATGTAACAAACTGATGGTTTCCATTTCAAGCTTCCACACATACCTTGTTCCACTACTTCCTTCACCCGGCTTAAACGCAGTCCTTCATTTATTATTGATTAGATCAGTGGTTCTCAGCCTTCCCAATGCCGCGACCCCTTAAGGCAGTTCCCCATGTTCTGGCGACCCCTAACCATAAAATTATTTTCGCTGCTACTTAACAACTGTAAAGTATATGTGCTTTCCAATGGTCTTAGGCGACACCTGGGAAAGGGTCGTTCGACCCCCAGGTTGAGAACCGCTGGTTTAGATAGTGCGTCAACTTAAGGCTGTTAATCTGGATTTGGGGTAAATATCGTGGCGTACGGCCAAATTTGTGTAAAACAGAGTAGCTTGCCCATGGTTGCCGCCTATTGTTACCAATTTGGGGTTTGTTCCCTTGTTTGTTTCTAAACTGGGTTCCAGTAAGTTGAGTAGGGTTATTAAAAACAGACCCAATATTATATTTCTTTAAAAAAAATAAGATTTCTATTTTTACACTGAATAATTTCTTTCCTCTCAATGCACGGTGACGTCGTCCAATCCATGTTTACTTTGTCAAATCTTGTGGAAAACCATAAATGATATGACAGCGGATATGATACGAAAAAATCCTGAGCTCTTATCTCTACGAAAATAAATTTATAAATTTTTTTTCTTCTTGTGGACGTACCCGTTGGAACCGAAATGTTGACCAAATGATTACTTTTCCGATTTCCGGTTTCTGCTATTAATAGTAAGAACGATGACTGGGCAGTATTCTCGTTTATTTTTAATTCTAGCCTTCGGTGATTTGATGTTCCATTTACCTCAAGAAAGTAACGATGCCGATTTCTAGGCACACTAAGTGCATAGGGATTTGTCATTCAATGGCAGAAATCTATATACAGAACACCCGGGCGTTCAGTCTGGACAATCTCATTAAGATAATAATAAAACATCTTGGTATTCCGTTTGGCCAATCTCTCAACAGCTGTTCGGTACTTCTACGTTGATGTGAGCCAGCATAATGGATATTAACCTAGAAGAAAACTTGTTTACAACTTTATTGTTACAAAAGATTATACAAATAAGTACAAATCGCCCATGAACACGTTAATCGTCGCATTTATACTAGTTCTGAGCTTTGCCTTGGGTGCGCAGGTGGCTCATGGGACCGCTTCCTGCACGTAATGTTCTTGTGCAGCGAGCGCAAGAAATGGATGGGACATCTCCAGGTGCAGTGTTGATCCGGGCTTTCTCTGGCATGTCTTTATGGCCCCGCAGCCGTTGCTCTGTTGGCTTTATGAGCCACATGTAGTGTGCGTTAACAGGGTAACAGATTATGCACCGTACATTACCCATTCTAGGGTGGGAACATTTAAAACAAGTATTATAATAAAATTTGAAGCGTGCCAAGAAGGCATTGTTGTTTGGTTGGACTGAAGTTGAAATTAAAAGTGAAGAAATGAGAGCAATGATACGATTATTACGGGTTAATAATCATGCAAGGTTATTTGATATTTCTGACAAGGCAAGGAAAGGATTAAGACGAGTTAAGGAAATGATTGTGATACGTTAATAATATGATTAAGACGAGTTAATGAAATGCTTATAAGAAGTTAATAACACGATTAAGACGAGTTAATCAAATGATTATGAGAAGTTAATAATATGATTAAGACGACTTAATCAAATGATTATGACACTTGTTTTGATAGGCTCACAAACATTCACATGGGAAATGCAAATATTCCCCCCCCCCCCCCCCCCACGGAAAAGAAACGCTGTAGTTGTTAAAAAATTTCACTCCTTAATATATAAGAAAAAAACGTAGACAGCCCGGGTGGACCCCCCCCCCCTCTCTTTGCTCCCCCTTCCTATGCCACTATAGGTAAAGCCATTTTAACATATCAATTATTTACTGTGTGGTTCTAACGGAATAACGGGGAGTCTAGACATGAGACATTACACCTGAGACACGGGACATAATACATCTTCTTTTCTTTCGCCTTTTCGTCCTCGAGGGACAGCAGCCGATCTTCATCGACGTCTGTGATTAGGACATAGGCCGCCTACAAGAGCCCTCCAGGCATCACGATCCTGAGCCAATCTCTCCAGCCTCCCCCAAGTGTGGCCAAGTTTCTTGGTATCCGCCTCCACTTCACGGCGCCAAGTGTTCCTAGGCCTGCCTAATACATGGGACATAGGAAATAGGACATGGGACATGGTACACAGGACTTGAGACAGTGGATCTAAGTCACGAAATATGGCAGGCGGGACACTTGTGTAAAATGTCGCAAGGTGTGCGGCGCAAGATTGTCTCCGGTGTCACACAAGATGTCCGGTTTCAGCTCGATAGCTTGACGGGAAGTGGATCAATTAGCCGTCCGAAAATTTTGCCTGCCAGCCAGCCACCCACCAACAAATACGAAGTTAACATAAAGGATTTTTTAAAAACCGCATAGGCTACCAGACGTTATTTGTAGGTTTCGTGTAAGTTCTCCTATAACCGTTTCTGCCCTCTGATCATTAGCTCCTTGCATCTGATAACTCTGTCAGAAATGTGGCGTAAACGACTCACAATTTTTTTAAAATTTTTTTTATAAAAAATCTGTAACATCTCATCCAATAACTTTTCATCAGTTGCCTTTCTGTCGTTGCTTTTTTCGCAGACCATGTTGATGTCTTTACTTGTTAAATTTTATAATGCTCGTCAGTCGACCATACACCACAATGAAAAGCTATAATGAATCCCGCTGTCCCACCCCACCAGCGACCCACCGCTGTCCCACCCCACCAGTGACCCACCGCTGTCCCACCCCACCAGTGACCCACCGCTGTCCCACACCACCAGCGACCCACCGCTGTCCCACCCCACCAGCGACCCACATCTCCATTAAAAATATCTGCCCTATCACGTAAAACTGAGTAGAAAAACCCCCCACCAAAAACAGCAACACATTTGGGGCCCTGAGTTAGGATTAAGAGCTTAGAGTTTTGCAATCCATCTAACCTCTTCAACAGTTTGGAAGATTTGGAGGGTAGTGTAAATATACCAAAGTACACAATTGTGACCTTAACCAGGACATCCGCTATAACAAAAAAAAAAAAAAAGGCACCGGTATAATATGACACGAACCCCCATCAGCGGGAGTGGTTCTCATTTCCTGACACGAAGACCCCCGCGCGATGGCAATATCTTAATGGATGTGTGACTATAGACCCAAATGTTACGCTGCAGCCAGTGCCTATGTATGTAACTGTAGACCCAAAATGTTACGCTGAACCCAGTGCCATGTATGTAACCGTAGACCCAAATGTTACGCTGAACCCAGTGCCATGTTTGTAACCGTAGACCCAAATGTTACGCTGAACCCAGTGCTATGTTTGTAACCGTAGACCCAAATGTTACGCTGAACCCAGTGCTATGTGTGTAACTGTAGACCCAAATGTTACGCTGAAGCCAGTGCTATGTGTTTAAACTATAGAGGTACCATGTTACGCAGAACCCAGTGCTATGTTTGTAACTGTAGACCCAAATGTTACGCTGAACCCATGAATATTTACATGGCCTATATATCATACCTAAGGCTTGACCGATCTTGTTTTTATTGACACAAATTGTGTGTGTCCCCCATTAATCAAATAAAAAGCTTGATCGCCGCCAGTGGCGTCATTTCAGGTTTTTTAAAAACAAAAATTAAGTGAGGGGTGATTGGGGGGGGGGGGGGGGATAAAACCAAATTTTGGTCGACTTGTTAAATTGTTTATAACTGGAATGCCCCAACCTGCCCTAACCAAATGACGATCCTGATCGCTGCCCAGTCCGTCCTCGTCCCCCAACCCCCCCCCCTTCCCCCCCAAATATAGGGAGTCAACCTGGAAAAGAAAAAGTGAGGTTGTGTTAAAGTTAAAATCCTGGAACAAGGATTGGAGCTGTGCATTGGTGCGACGATAGAAGGAAACATCCTAAACACGGCTGCTTTTTATAGAAGATAAAGGGAAACACCCTAAACATGGCTGCTTTGTATAGACAAGTAATCGGCAGAAGCGGCACTGAGCACGAAACTCTAGGCCGAAGAAAGAGGAAAACAAACTAAATAGTATTGCTTTTTATAAAAGAAAGTAAAAAAAGTATATTTTAAAAAAAAAATTATTCAACTTTATTTTACGCATTATTTCGATCACTTGTTTTTTACTATCATAAAAAATTAGAAATGATTATTATTATTATTATGGGTAGTTTTCTATAGCGTGGTACCCCAGCCTAGGGCTGGGCTCACCACGCTGTACATACAATTTAAAATGAACTTAAAAATTGAAAATGACCTGCCAAGTAATGCGCGAACATAGAACTAGCTGTCTGCTAATTTTACTCGACAAAACATGGATTCAAGTAACGCACTTTATAAGAATCCCCATTAGTGCTAACTTCTGGTAATTTTTTTTGCGCGTGTATTGAACACAGAGTTACATCCATTATTACCTGTCTTATAGAAGTGATTATTTTCTGATGTGAAATGCGAGAAAGAAGCGTGGTGTTCGGAGTTGTAATCAACCTCCACAACACTAGAACCATTGATTTTACTGCTGAAACTGAACAGTCGATGTCGAAATACACAAATGTCCAATCTCATCCCCTCATCCTTTTCAATGAGAGGTTTATCAAGGGAGGTTGGGGGGGGGGGGTGGTGGTTAAAACAAGATGAAAAGTAAAAAGAAGAAAAAAAACACACACACACACGTGTAACATTTACATCCGGGTGACCGATGGCGACTTTAGGCTGATCCAAAAACACAGGTGAAAAAAATGTCGTGTGTGTTTTTTTCCACGTCAAGGTAACGTTGAGTTTTAAAAATTAATTTATATCAGTTAATTAAAAAAAACGTGGGCTCGCGGATCACCCAGGGTGGAAAAAAGGAGGGGTGGGGGGCGAGGTGTTATTTTTCATTTAAAAGAACAACAATTTTAAGACGGATGAGAAGCGTTCTCTAGTGTATATTGTTGTCTAGTGTATATTGTTGTCTAGTGTATATTGTTGTCTAGTGTATATTGTTGTCTAGTGTATATTGTTGTCTAGTGTATATTGTTCTACAGTGTATATTGTTGTCTAGTGTATATTGTTGTCTAGTGTATATTGTTGTCTAGTGTATATTGTTGTCTAGTGTATATTGTTGTCTAGTGTATATTGTTGTCTAGTGTATATTATTCTATAATGTATATTGTTGTCTAGTGTATATTGTTGTCTAGTGTATATTGTTCTATAGTGTATATTGTTCTACAGTGTATATTGTTGTCTAGTGTATATTGTTGTCTAGTGTATATTGTTGTCTAGTGTATATTGTTGTCTAGTGTATATTGTTGTCTAGTGTATATTGTTCTATAGTGTATATTGTTGTCTAGTGTATATTGTTGTCTAGTGTATATTGTTGTCTAGTGTATATTGTTGTCTAGTGTATATTGTTGTCTAGTGTATATTGTTGTCTAGTGTATATTGTTCTACAGTGTATATTGTTGTCTAGTGTATATTGTTGTCTAGTGTATATTGTTGTCTAGTGTATATTGTTGTCTAGTGTATATTGTTGTCTAGTGTATATTGTTGTCTAGTGTATATTATTCTATAATGTATATTGTTGTCTAGTGTATATTGTTGTCTAGTGTATATTGTTCTATAGTGTATATTGTTCTACAGTGTATATTGTTGTCTAGTGTATATTGTTGTCTAGTGTATATTGTTGTCTAGTGTATATTGTTGTCTAGTGTATATTGTTGTCTAGTGTATATTGTTGTCTAGTGTATATTGTTGTCTAGTGTATATTGTTGTCTAGTGTATATTGTTGTCTAGTGTATATTGTTGTCTAGTGTATATTGTGTCTAGTGTATATTGTTGTCTAGTGTATATTGTTGTCTAGTGTATATTGTTGTCTAGTGTATATTGTTGTCTAGTGTATATTGTGTCTAGTGTATATTGTTCTATAGTGTATATTGCTCTGCAGTGTATATTGTTCTATAGTGTTTAGTTCTGTAGTGTATATTGTTGTTAGAACGTGGACTATATAGCGTCAACATTGATGATTGTGAAACTGTCTGACCGTGTGTACGTCACCGTACAAGGCCAGTCAGCTCACCTGGGGGGGGGGGAGAGCAGGGCGGCAGCCAGCAGCATCGTTCATCGGTCAGAGGCGGAAATCAGTCAGTGGCAGTAGACTAGCCATTCAATACGTCACATCTCGGAATCAGAGCTCCTCTATGCTCACAGCGGTAATCAGAATTGGCTTGGCATCGTGGGGTCCAGAGTTCCCTGTGGTAAAGGAAGTTGTGCAACAAAGTACTCGGGCCCTTATAGATAGGTCACTCAAATACTTCACGTCATCAAAGAACACGGTACTCCATTAATTCTGTGACCCTCAAACCAGCCTGCCCGGTTGTAATGACAGCTATCATATCAGTGGAGGGTTAATCTAAAATTCGAGTGGCGGCTCTCTGTTTAAAGGCGACATAGTCGGCTTCCTGGAGCCGACATTTTTTTTCCCAAAGGGGCTGCGAATTTAAAGTAAACAATGTATTATTATTATATTTTTTTTCAAAAATGATGAAAAATAAAATAAAATGTTTATACCAAGCAAAGGACCGAACACGAATCAACAGAGTACTGAATAAGATAAGATAAGATATTTTTTATTCATCCAAATAAATGGAAAGTTGTTTCTTTTTTTAAATTCATCGCACATATCTTTATCAGTCACGAAAATGCTTGTTGAAGTTTTTCGTTGGTGTTCCTTAAAATTGAGTCTGTAGCAAGACATTCGGCGTGTAACTGTGCGGTAATAATAACTGTTGAGTTCTTGGGTGACAACAGAGTCTAGGATTTTTGTTTGAACGGATCAGTTTGTTCGTTCCTTGGAATGCTTATTTCTTCCATTTGGTGGTTAAATGATGCTTGGAAACTGTAGCGGTTTTTGGGTGTATAAATTCGAAAGACATCTATGCGTGTGTCCGTCTTGTATGGCATTGTAGAAAGATTGAATGGGAGTCCAGTGACTGGATTAATCAGCAAGGCGAAATATCACTGGAATTTACTATTAAAATAGTTTAAGGAGGCTGCAGGTTTAACTGTAAAAAAAAAAGTTGGGGGCGGGGTGAGACGGTCATAGCTAGAGGCCTCCGAGGGTCTCAAACTGACACTGTATCTTCATGTTTTGTGTATAGAGTTGGCTAAGTACACCTATTTAGTGAGAGTACGCTACAAAGTAAGTATCTGTTTGAATTTTAAGATTTAAAAAGAAAGAGAAATGAATGACGTCACAGATTGAAATATAACTGGATGGAAAACTTCTTATATGACGTAATCAGTTTTTACTGATACATAACTCAATATATGAAGGTTTTTTTTGTATAAATCATTTATAAGCATTTTTGGTTTGCATTTATATAATTTTACGAGATTTTTCATTTATTAATAAGAGGTTGTGTAAATGGGTAAACTTCTGGCGAAAACACGTGTCATATCTCCTTCATTTCCCCCATGAAAACTACATTTTATTTTTACTTCATACCCAAAATACAATATACAAATACAAAGCACATAGCAAACAGTTACACAATTAATCTCAACACCAAAACACGGAACCATTGAAAAAAAACATTTAAATCCCCCTACCCCCCCCCCAACCAAACCACTACGTTGTTATCATCTGGCTACCTAAATGTTCTTATCTTCTTTTGTATCATTTGTCTCAACAGAAAATACGTATCATTTGTCTCAACAGAAAATACGTAACGTTTGTCTCAACAGAGAATACGTGTGGTTTGTATCAAGGGAATATACGTTTTATTTGTCTCGGGTTTCGAGTGAATGTTCTTGTGGGGACGTTTAAAATAAATGTACACAACACAAATAACTGTCGACGATCATTTGCTTGTTTGTGTGTTTGTTTGTTTGTTCGTTTATCTGAAGTCTGGTTGCACAACTGTTGAAGCACTAACTACGATTAAATATCAACATGGGTGTTACAAATGGCCACGGGTGTTGGGGGGAGGGTGGGGGAACCATTCTCGTGGGTACAGGACAAAAGTACGATTTTATTTCAATATGTTTGGTGTTCTGCTTTTGCATCAGAATTGTTAGTACAATTAAATTATTACTTATAATTAGTACTAATATTGGGGGAGGGGTATTGCTAAAGTAGCATGGATACAAGCGCTGTATAAATATTCAATCAATCAATCAATCAATCAATCTATCAATCAATCAATCTATATTTCAATAGGTCTAGATATCACACAACCCAACGCCACAGGACTGCTACACGGCCGACGTGCTGGTATTTGTTATTTGGCACATGTTTATTTTTTTCCTATTAAGATAACGTATTGTACGATTTTAAGAGTTTAAGGGTAAACAGGTCTGGTATATAGACCTGATGAATTATTTTGTTCACCGTGACCTGTACGGCTTAGGTCTCAACAGGACACACGGACTTCACTAAGGTAAGAACCTTTCATTATTTGGTTGTTATTATTATTTATTTCTTTGTACCCGCAAAATTATTGTTATTAACAGATTAAGGTCCCTAGAATGCTATATATATTTTCAATTGTGAGGACTTATACATGAATTAATCTAAAGTGGGTTTGGTCTACGCCAGCGTTTCTCTACCTGTGGGTCGCGACCCCTTAGGAGGTCACACGACCCCTTACCAGGGGGTCGCCTAAGACCATCTGAAAACACATATGCTCTACCGTTATGAAGTAGCCGCGAAAATAATTTTTGTGGCTGGGGGGGGGGGGGGTCGCCACAACACGTGGAACTGCATTCAAGTGTCGCGACATCAGGAAGGTTGAGAACCACTGGTCTACGCTAAAAGCTTAAGCACATAATTGGGACGCAAAGTTTGATCCATTCTTCGCCGTCCACTTGACGTCTACTCATATCTTAACCCACTTAACTTATTCAACATCCACCTCCTTCCCCCACCCCCTTATTACGACGGATCACTATGTCAATTACAAACGCTTTTACTTAAACTTCATTCCATTTGTTGACTCACCGCTTAGCATGTGAAAGGGAATTTAGCTCACCAGGAAAACAAAGTTTGTCGCAAAAATCCTCTATATGCATTTTAAAAAAATAATTTTTTTGGGGTCAATATTCTAATGTCCCACCCACTATTACACAGAAGATTTATTTCAATAACTACTGGGAAAAAAAATTTACACATCGAACGCACTTGCGATATACTTCTTTTAAGAATCTCATTTAGCGCCGTTATCAGGAATTTTCTTTCTTGAAATAATAGTGGCATCATATTTCGTTCACCTTCCTCTTAAAAAAAATAACAACATGAAAAACTGACTTTTGGGAGGTTGAGGGTGGTTAGGGCCCTAGGAGGGTGGGGAGGGGGGCTGAAAGTTTGATATTATGTGTTGTCGTCGGCAAAAAGGTCTATGTGGCAAGTTTCAGCTGGATTGGCTGATGGGAAGTGGGCCAGTTAGCCGTCCGAAGGTTTTGCCCTAAACGCACAAAAGCGATGTTAATATAAAGGAATTTTTTTTTTTTAAAAAAGGGGAAAAAAAAATTGAACCTTAATAAATACACGTAAAAATATTCAGCTACAAACACAATTTTACAAAAATAACCGTAGAAAGAAAAGGGGAGATCCTTTCCATTCACGGCTTTCGATAATTCAATACAACTCCATTATTCAAACCCCGACATTGATTCCATGTTTTTTGTTAAGAGTGATAATAAAAGTCCTTTTTCTTTTTTTTTTGGGGTGAATAAAAAATAAAATATATTAGCAGCTGTTACAAAGTTACCATACCTACCTTGACATGCGTTCAGGGGCGTCTACCAGCACCCCCTCTCCTAGCCACCCGAGTGGTTGGAAGCGAACTACCGCGCTATATAAGACCATAAATTATAATAATAAGTTATGGTCCAGATGAAAGAAGAATAAAATAAGTTTTTATTGTCCATACTTGGCAGCTTCGTCAAAACTGCTCATCTTGTTCTACAAATTTCGCGGAGGATTTTACATTTAATCTAGAATGTTCCAGAAAGTTCTATATGTCAATAGGCTTAATACTCCTACATGGATAGATGGATCGTGACCAAAATTAGTACACATACTCGTGATTATCCAAATACCGATGGGTACCGAACTCATAATATCCACCCCCCTGGGGCCCGGGGGGGGGGGCATTTCATTTTTCCTTATTTAAGCGATATAAATATCAATAGGCTTAGACAACACTAGAGGTTCTATGTGAATTGAGGGATATATGCCTAGGGTGGTAGGAATACACTGTATGAATACACTGTAGGAATACACTGTAGGAATACACTGTAGGAATACACTGTAGGAATACACTGTAGGAATACACTGTAGGAATACACTGTAGGAATACACTGTAGGAATACGTTGCATTGTCCTTATGGAAATATCGGGATCGGAATACCGACGGGATTGGGAATCATACCGGAATCGCGACCCAGAGGGATCAGAATCCCACCGGGAAACGGTACACTAACGGGAGCGGGATATCGATGAGATTGGGAGCCCACCGGGATCGGAATAATTATAAGGCTGTAGACTGTTGAAGTTCCTTCGTTCCGAATGCTATCCCGGCAAACTGCCGGGTATTGCCGCTAGTATGTGTGTATATATATATATATATATATATATATATATATATTATATATAAAGTTTTGGGGATACAAAATTGAAATTATATATGCGTGTTATTATGACATAGGTTATGTGTTATTTTATCTTAGTATTTTATGTGTGATAGTGTGTTACTGTATTTTGGTTATGTTAATGTAAAATGAAATATATAAAGCTTTCATTTCCTTAGCCACCCCGAATTTTGTCGAGAGAACTATAGAAGCCGAAACTCTAAAGAATACCACGAAGAAGAATTACAACGTTTCCAAGCGATTCACTAAGCATTTCAAGGCCGAACTTCCTTGGTAATTCCAGGGGGTAGGCGGACGCCATAAAGGGTAAAGTACTGTAATGACTGCACGACCGTGTTCACCGAACTAAGTTAGCACCCACCCCCCCCCCCAAATTGCTGTGGCGTTGTACACGTCCCTGAGGTGACCTTCAAGTGTAAAGCAGACGCAAACGTCAATGCCACATCACGCTGCAATACGCCTCGCTGAATTCTAAAGCCTGGTCTCTAGACGTTAATAACAGGGAGAGATCTTATTTATCGCAAAACTTGTACATAAAAGAAAAAATCTTCTCAAAGCAAGGTGCATTGCTGAGTGAGAAAATGAACTTGACATTATTAATAACCCCCAAGTCAGCTAGTACTTTAGTGTTACATTCAGCGACCTGAATGTAAAAATGTAGCTTCATATCTCTCCCCCCCCCCCCCACCAAACCCCATCCTGTGCACCGTAAAGCTGTAACTGAGCCTTAAAGCTTTTCATATCGCTGTACTTTTGTAAACACCGACAGCTTTAGGCGGACATTGAAGTACCTGGCAACAGATATGAGCAAGAGTAACAAATCATAGCTAGCAATGTGCTTTTTTTTGTTAAAATTCCTATTTGATGGAGACCACTTGCAAAAGCAGCTAAGTCAATTAAAAAAAAAAAATTAATAAATGACATGTTAAGCTTCAATCCACAGTATGTTCGGTTGTATTTATTCAGTCAATACCCCCATTTAAGTCTTATATGTCACCATGACATAAACAGTATGTTCGGTTGTATTTATTCAGTCAATACCCCCATTTAAGTCTTATATGTCACCATGACATAAACTGTATGTTCGGTTGTATTTATTCAGTCAGTACCCCCATTTAAGTCTTATATGTCACCATGACATAAACAGTATGTTCGGTTGTATTTATTCAGTCAATACCCCCGTTTAAGTCTTATATGTCACCATGACATAAACAGTATGTTCGGTTGTATTTATTCAGTCAATACCCCCGTTTAAGTCTTATATGTCACCATGACATAAACAGTATGTTCGGTTGTATTTATTCAGTCGATACCCCCGTTTAAGTCTTATATGTCACCATGACATAAACAGTATGTTCGGTTGTATTTATTCAGTCAATACCCCCGTTTAAGTCTTATATGTCACCATGACATAAACAGTATGTTCGGTTGTATTTATTCAGTCGATACCCCCATTTAAGTCTTAAATGTCACCATGACATAAATGGCAAACGCCAACATTCGATATATAGCGACAATACACCCCTCACCCCCTTCACCCCCTCCCCATCTGTTCTTTCTCAAAGTCAACCAGAAGTTACGTATCACGTTTTGAAAGAAGCCACCTCATTTTGAGATTCGCCCTCGTCTCTGACCTCATGAAAGGTCAAACGTAACTGCAAGCGGAACAATATCTGCACTACACCCCCTATGGATGTTTAATAAATATAACCTACAGGTGTCTGAATCTGACCCCCATCCCCTCCACACACACTTTTTTAACAACTATTTATAGATGAACTGATTTTTGGACCAAAAGGTTGGTGATATTAGGGCCTTCAGGACTAGTAATTTTAGGACCTCCATGACTGGTGATATTATGGCCTCCATGACTATTGATATTATGGCCTCCATGACTGTTGATATTATGGCCTCCATGACTGGTGATATTATGGCCTCCAGGACTGGTGATATTATGGCTTCCATGACTGTTAATATTATGGCCTCCAGGACTGTTGATATTATGGCCTCCATGACTGGTGATATTATGGCCTCCAGGATTGGTGATATTATGGCCTCCATGACTGTTGATATTATGGCCTCCATTACTGTTGATATTATGGCCTTTCATCAGTGTCACGGCCGTCTGCATTTAAGTCAGTGCTTTTCAAACTTTTTATCGGCCACCGCCATTTGGCACACTCCACTTGCTTTCCTCTCGGATAACACATTGCTGATAAATGTTGCTTTTTTTTTTTTTTTTTTTTACCGTTTGTTCGTCGAGAAGGCTTCTTGCCGATACCTCCATTGTTTGTTGCGTCCTTTTCCCTCAAGGTTTTCCCTTTTTTTTCCCGCTGATTAATAACCATATTATTTTAGTAAGAGCCTCTGTGTTACAACGTTATTTGTGACTTCCGTTTTAGTAAATCCAGACAATTCACCCACAATGCATGTTCTGCGGTGTGATAACCCCACTCGACAAGCAGACCACTGATTTGATCGATTTCAACCCCCCCCCACCCTTTTTTTTTAGATTTGGATTCTGTTCTCAAGTTTCGTCGTGGACGTGCTTCGGTTTCTGAGTTATATTTCAAATGTGCCTCCATCTTTTGTATTGATCTTTACTTGAACGCTGAATGCTTTTTGAACTGAAGGTCAGTCTTCTGAAGGTCAGTCTTCTGAAGGTCAGTCTCCTGAAGGTCAGTCTCCTGAAGGTCATGCTCCTGAACGCCAGTCTCCCGAAGGTCAGTCTTCTGAAGGTCAGTCTTCTGAAGGTCAGTCTTCCGAAGGTCAGTCTCCTGAAGGTCAGTCTTCTGAAGGTCAGTTTATAGTTCTTGTGGGGCTTCATTAGGGGTGTCACTTAGGGTGGTTCTCTACCCAGTAATTCTTAAACAAAACCGGATCATACAGAATCGCTTTTGGTATCGTTTGTAAACTAGCTGTCTAAACTCCGCCCAACAATGGCGGCCGCCGTGCGTGAATTTCATGTCTACCAGATTTACTTGACAACATATGCATTCACGTAACGCACTTTAAAAGGTTCCCCAATCAGTGTCCCACACCCCGGATGCCAACGCCCCTGAACTATATCAATATTATAATGTCACAACCCCTTTTACGACACAGATTGACTACATAACGGTTCTGTACCGAGTAATCCCCCCCCCCCCCACTTTCCAGGTTCGCAATCACACACTTTTTTCACGCCCCTGATTTATATATTTATATTTTAATGCCCCCACTCCCCCCCCCCTTTATACCGCAGATTTATAACGCCATATTTAAATTGATACCATTGCCGTAAAACAAAAGGATGTATTGCGCACCAAACGCACTCGCAGTATTCTAAAAGAATCACTTGGCGCAGTTATCGGGAATTTTATTCATTGAAATGCGCGCCTTAAATGGAATCATTCGTTACAATGTTACATAGAGGCTTATGCATTTTGTCTGAAACCTAAAGCAGCAAAAGACATACGAAGGAAACATATAGAACTTGAGGTAAATGGAATAGGAACTGCTTCGATAAGCTCAAGGATAGCCCACGTTAGTCCGCCGTCCCTTGATTGCTCGCCTGCCGTTTGCTTCACCCCGTCCAGACTTCCCCCGTGGACTTCTACAAAGTCAGCCTACTCTGGTGGCGCACTCCTCTGCTTTGATGACACCCTATTCTGGTGGCGCCATGCTCTGGTGCCCCCCCCCCCGATCTGGTAGCAACCCGTTATGGTGGCACCCTGTTCTGGTGGAATCCTGCCCTGATTGCACCCTGCTCTGATGGCGCCCTGCTATTGTATTGGCACCCTGTCCTGCATGGTGGATAAATGCTCTGGTGACACCACAGTTCTGATGGCACCGTACTCCGGGCACCCAGTTCTGATGGAAACCGTACTCCTGGAACCTAGTTCTTATGGCACCGTACTCCGTGCACCCATTTCTGATGGCACCGTACCCTGGGCACCATTTTTGATGGCACCGTACTCCAGGCACCCTATTCTATCATGAAACAGACTCAGGCGTTTCAATTGTGCATTTCCGATTGGGTGTCGACCCCTTGTTACGTTGTCACCCAGTGCGGAATGCACCCATGCACCCCCAGTGACGTCACTCGTTTATCACGCTGGGTTACAAAGTTTTGACATTTGTCTGTGTATTTTTTTTTTTGGACAAAAATGGGAATTTGTTCAAAACAGTAATTTGAAAGTTGTGACAAGGCTTCATACAAAAATCTGACGCCTAGCGTCAGTTCATACGATCAAATTTCGCGTAAAATTGTTATATGAACGCACTATTTTGTGCGTGGTTTCTTTTTTGGGGAATTTGATCAAATAGTAGTTCGAAGGCTGTGACAAGGCTTCATACACGAATTGCATCAAGTGCTTGAAGGAAAATTTGATAGTGTGAACCGATCCTTAGGGTTATATTCTGTCTAACAACATGTATCTCGATAATCATATCTCCCACATTTAATTTGTCGTTCTGCATACACCGCTATCCGTCAGATCAGTTCCATCCGCCACTACCTCACAGTTAGTGCAACAAAAACCCTAGTCTGTGCTCTTGTTCTCTCTCGTCTTGACTATTGCAACTCTCTTCTGTCAGGTTCACCAAAACACTTCTTAGAAAAATTACAAAAGGTTCAAAACTCAGCGGATCACGTCACACGACTACTTCATTCACTTCATTGGCTCCCTGTACAAGCGCGGATTGACTATAAACTCTCTGTTCTCTGTCAAAACTTTTTCTCTAATTCCTGCCTTCCTATCTAACCGAACTTCTCTCTGTCTATTCACCCCTACGACAGCTTCGCTCCTCCGCAGACGGGCGTATTCTTTCTGTCCCCAAGACTCGCACAAAAACATACGGTGAACGATCTTTCTCTTACTGTGCCCCCAAACAATGGAATTCTCTTCCACTGCACATCCGCAATTTAACAACCATCACAGCCTTCAAAACAGCACTCAAAACACATCTCTTTAAACTCTACTATCCTGACTGATTCCCTCCTCTGGCGGTTAAACGATAATGCTGGGTGCCGTCCATGGCTTCACATGTAAATTGTTATGGAATGGTTGGAGCGAATACACATTTCTTTTGTTTTATTTAAGTAATGTAAATTAATTTTCAAGTTCATGATTGTTTGTTAAGTTGTATGTACAGAGTGGTGAGCCCAGCCCTAGGCTGGGGTACCACGCTTTAGAAGACTACCAATAATAATAATAATAATATGTATGATATTCAAGCGAGTGCCGATGGTTATTCTTCTGTTTGTCCCAACGTTATCGCTTGAACAAATAAAGGTCATTGCAAGTAGGTTGAACCCCCCCCCCCCCAACTGTACAGACGATACAAAATCAGGACACGTTTCTCTCTCCCCCCCCCTCGCCCCCTTTTTGTTCCAACCAAGTCAACGCGTCACATTCAATATCATTGTAACAGTGACCAAGTAGCGCGTATGTTCTGTAGCCAATGTTTCTTTGTGACACTTCTTATGTATGTAGCCAATGTTTCTTTGTGACACTTCTTATGTATGTAGCCAATGTTTCTTTGTGACACTTCTTATGTATGTAGCCAATGTTTCTTTGTGGCACTTCTTATGTTCTGTGGCCAATGTTTCTTTGTGACACTTCTTATGTATGTAGCCAATGTTTCTTTGTGACACTTCTTATGTTCTGTGGCCAATGTTTCTTTGTGACACTTCTTATGTATGTAGCCAATGTTTCTTTGTGACACTTCTAATGTTCTGTGGCCAATGTTTCTTTGTGACACTTCTAATGTTCTGAGGCCAATGTTTCTTTGTGACACTTCTTATGTTCTGTAGCCAATGTTTCTTTGTGGCACTTCTTATGTATGTAGCCAATGTTTATTTGTGACACTTCTTATGTTCTGTGGCCAATGTGTCTTTGTGACACTTCTTATATTCTGTAGCCAATGTTTCTTTGTGACACTTCTTATGTATGTAGCCAATGTTTCTTTATGGCACTTCTTATGTATGTAGCCAATGTTTCTTTGTGACACTTCTTATGTATGTAGCCAATGTTTCTTTGTGACACTTCTTATGTATGTAGCCAATGTTTCTTTGTGACACTTCTAATGTTCTGAGGCCAATGTTTCTTTGTGACACTTCTTATGTTCTGTAGCCAATGTTTCTTTGTGGCACTTCTTATGTATGTAGCCAATGTTTATTTGTGACACTTCTTATGTTCTGTGGCCAATGTTTCTTTGTGACACTTCTTATGTATGTAGCCAATGTTTCTTTGTGACACTTCTTATGTATGTAGCCAATGTTTCTTTGTGACACTTCTAATGTCTGCAGCCAATGTTTCTTTGTGACACTTCTTCTTCTGTAGCCAATGTTTCTTTGTGGCACTTCTTATGTATGTAGCCAATGTTTCTTTGTGACACTTATGTATGTAGCCAATGTTTCTTTGTGACACTTCTTATGTATGTAGCCAATGTTTCTTTGTGACACTTCTTATGTATGTAGCCAATGTTTCTTTGTGACACTTCTTATGTATGTAGCCAATGTTTCTTTGTGACACTTCTAATTTTCTGTAGCCAATGTTTCTTTGTGACACTTCTTCTTCTGTAGCCTATGTTTCTTTGTGACACTTCTAATGTTCTGTAGCCAATGTTTCTTTGTGACACTTCTTCTTCTGTAGCCAATGTTTCTTTGTGACACTTCTTATGTTCTGTAGCCAATGTTTCTTTGTGGCACTTCTTATGTATGTAGCCAATGTTTCTTTGTGACACTTCTTATGTATGTAGCCAATGTTTCTTTGTGACACTTCTTATGTATGTAGCCAATGTTTCTTTGTGACACTTCTTATGTATGTAGCCAATGTTTCTTTGTGACACTTCTTATGTATGTAGCCAATGTTTCTTTGTGACACTTCTAATGTCTGCAGCCAATGTTTCTTTGTGACACTTCTTCTTCTGTAGCCAATGTTTCTTTGTGGCACTTCTTATGTATGTAGCCAATGTTTCTTTTTGACACTTCTTATGTATGTAGCCAATGTTTCTTTGTGACACTTCTTATGTATGTAGCCAATGTTTCTTTGTGACACTTCTTATGTATGTAGCCAATGTTTCTTTGTGACACTTCTAATGTCTGCAGCCAATGTTTCTTTGTGACACTTCTTCTTCTGTAGCCAATGTTTCTTTGTGGCACTTCTTATGTATGTAGCCAATGTTTCTTTGTGACACTTCTTATGTCTTTAGGCGATTTGTGTTTGGATGTTTTTCATATGCCAGAAAAGATCCTTTGGAATGAGAAAAAATGAATGGTTCCACGTAAAAAGATATCAGTTACGTGAATCAATATCAGTCCACCTGACAAGTCTCAAGACACGCCGAGGGCCAGGGCCACGGGAATGTGGGAGGACCAGGGCCATGGGAATGGGGGAGGACCAGGGCCACGGGAATAGGGGAGGACCAGGGCCACCGGAATGTGGGAAGACCAGGGCCACGGGAATAGGGGAGGACCAGGGCCACCGGAATGTGGGAGGACCAGGGCCACGGGAATGGGGGAGGACCAGGGCCACCGGAATGTGGGAGGACCAGGGCCACGGGAATAGGAGAGGACCAGGGCCACCGGAATGTGGGAGGACCAGGGCCACGGGAATGTGGGAGGACAGGGCCACGGGAATAGGGGAGGACCAGGGCCACCGGAATGTGGGAGGACCAGGGCCACGGGAATGTGTGAGGACAAGTGGCCACGGGAATAGGGGAGGACCAGGGCCACGGGATGGGGGAGGACCAGGGCCACGGGAATGGGGGGGGGGGTTTGATGTGGGCTTTTTCCCCTGCGCCATCTCGTTAGTTTTTTTACTTGTCCATTTTGTGGCGGTACGTTTTTCTATGCATGAGGGGCGGCATTTTCAGACATCACCCTAGGCGCCGCTTTTCTCCGGCACTTACCTCTGCGCAATTTTTTTTTTTTTTTTTTTGATCAGATTCATTGTTGTTTGATTAATATTACTTCTGAAAGACCGGCTCTTTCGACTGGACACAATATTACTTCTGAAAGACCGGCTCTTTCATCTGGACACAATATTACTTCTGAAAGACCGGCTCTTTCGACTGGACACAATATTACTTCTGAAAGACCGGCTCTTTCGACTGGACACAATATTACTTCTGAAAGACCGGCTCTTTCGACTGGACACAATATTACTTCTGAAAGACCGGCTCTTTCGACTGGACACAATATTACTTCTGAAAGACCGGCTCTTTCATCTGGACACAATATTACTTCTGAAAGACCGGCTCTTTCATCTGGACACAATATTACTTCTGAAAGACAGGCTCTTTCGACTGGACACAATATTACTTCTGAAAGACCGGCTCTTTCGACTGGACACAATGTGACTTCTGGAGGACCGGCCCTTTCGACTGGACACAATGTGACTTCTGGAGGACTTCCCTTTCGACTGGACACAATGTAACTTCTGGAGGACCGTTCCTTTCGACTGGACACAATGTGACTTCTGGAGGACCGGCCCTTTCGACTGGACATAATGTGACTTCTGAAGGACCGGCCCTTTCAACTGGACACAATTTGACTTCTGGAGTACCGGCCCTTTCGACCGGACACTTAACGACGTCAGTTCTGTCTGTTTGTAGTGAGTACGCTGATGCTGAATTGCTCTCAAATTGTGTCATATGAGGAATATATACTATATTAAAATTCATATATTTAAAACGTAACTTTTGAAAAAAAAAGACTTTAAGAAAAGACGAGCTTAAACGTACTAAATAGCGGAGAATAATTTAAAAATTGCATTACGAACAAGCGCAAAAAATCCGTGCAGAAGTGTGGAAAAGCTTTATGTGTAGCCAAAGGATTCGAATAATTGTTGACGAAACTTAAATATATTGTATCCTTTTTCGTTTTTACAATTGTTTTTTTATTATAAAATGTGATATTTTTTCTCATTTAATTTTCAATCAACCTTTGCCTCAGCTGTTGTGGACGCGACTCGTGTGTAGCATCTCCTAAATAAATATTGTACAACAAAAAGAAAATCAAGAATATATGCAGGAAAAAAATATATTATAATAATAAAGTTCATTTAAAAACACGCTTCATCTTTAATTGAGGCTCGAAGAGCTATATACAATACAAAGCGCAACAATACAAAATCGACATACAAGCCAATGGACAATACAAGCCAATGGGCAATACAAGCCAATGGACAATACAAGCCAATGGACAATACAAGCCAATGGACAATACAAGCCAATGGACAATACAAACCAATGGACAATACAAGCCAATGGACAATACAAGCCAATGGACAATACAAGCCAATGGACAATACAAGCCAATGGACAATACAAACCAATGGACAATACAAACCAATGGACAATACAAACCAATGGACAATACAAGCCAATGGACAATACAAACCAATGGACAATACAAGCCAATGGACAATACAAGCCAATGGACAATACAAGCCAATGGACAATACAAGCCAATGGACAATACAAGCCAATGGACAATACAAGCCAATGGACAATACAAGCCAATGGACAATACAAGCCAATGGACAATACAAGCCAATGGACAATACAAACTCGACATACAAACCAATGGACAATACAAGCCAATGGACAATGCACGCAATAGGCAATACAAGACAATGGACAATACACGCCAATGGACAATACAAGCCAATGGACAATACAAGCCAATGGACAATACAAGCAAATGGACAATACAAGCCAATAGACAATACAAACTCGTCATACAAGCCAATGGACAATACAAGCCAATGGACAATACAAGCCAATGGACAATACAAGCCAATAGAAAATACAAGCCAATGGACAATACAAGACAATAGACAATACAAACTCGACATTCAAGCCAATGGACAATACAAGCCAATGGACAATACAAGCCAATGGACAATACAAGCCAATGGACAATACAAACTCGACATACAAGCCAATGGACAATACAAGCCAATGGACAATACAAACTCGACATACAAGCCAATGGACAATACAAGCCAATGGACAATACAAACTCGACATACAAGCCAATGGACAATACAAGCCAATGGACAATACAAACTCGACATACAAGCCAATGGACAATACAAGCCAATGGACAATACAAGTCAATGGACAATACAAGCCAATGGACAATACAAGTCAATGGACAATACAAGCCAATGGACAATACAAGGCAATATTCATCAAGGAATATGAGCAAGCTCCTTGGAAACAAGGAGGTAGACTACATCACCCCAGCAGGTGAGTGCGCAAAAGATGCGTTTTCAACTCAGATTTGAAAGACTGCAGTGTCCGGCTGTTTCTGAGAGTGACAGGAAGGCCGTTCCGGATTCTTGGGCCAGCAAATGCGAAAGTGCGCCTTCCGTGTAGGTCTCAAGGCGGACTCACGGTATCCAGAGTTTGCCGCCACATTTCTATGATTCTAGTGTAATTCCCTAAGCTTTAGAAATAAAATTCGCAAAACAGTCAGAGGAAATGGATTTTTTGGTTTGTTGACAGATAATATACTAAGAAAAGTTTGCAAAAAGCAAAAAAAATTATATTATGTGACCTCTGGGAAAAACAAATTACCAACCAAAAATCCAAAAATAGTTTTAGAAAAGAATATTCATAATACAAAGGACTGCTTGCATACATTATATCTTCAAATCTTTGATATTATACCACAACGCAACACCCCCCCCCCCCACCAACCCTCAGCGCTCTCAACTGCTCAGTGGCGTAGGGGGGGGGCAGCATGCACCGGGCGCTACTCACACAGGGGCTTAAAATGGTATATTTTACATATTATATTGTATGGTTTTCGAATCGGGGGGGGGGGGGGGGTGAGCGCTAAAAAGTATTGTGCCCCGGGTGCGAGTTAAGCTCGCTACGCCACTTCAACTGCTAATACTTGGTGATCGATTGCGATTCAATCGATTTATTTTTTTGGTAATTCATACTGTTTTTCGGATAAAATCAAAGTGTTTGGTTGGAATGAATATTTACTCGCTTTTGCTATTCAGTGCAATAAACAAAAACAAACTGAAAAAAATATTAGTTTTTTCTTTTCGTTCTTCTTTTAATATTGTCTGCAGCAATTTTCCCTTGATATAAGTCACACGGTGTATCGGTCCAGTTGAAAAAAAAGAAAAGAAGACACATCAGCTCGTATTCAACAGACGAGAGCTGTAAGGGAAAAAAAACCCCAGTTTCTTGAATGAGGGTCTTCCAGACACCTACAGCGCTACGTCCCGTTCTCATTGTGGCACAATCATACAATCATCGTCATGCCAAAATATGAGAATGTTCATATTGCCGAGGTAATGAATGAGCTACTTGGGTAAAAAAAAAAACCACACACACACACACACACACACCCACACACACACACCCACAACAAGTGGAAAAGGTATTTTTTGTGAAAGGTTCAGCAGACAAGGTGGGCGTTACTTAAAACCTTCGCGCCTCCTATATTTGCGCACTCCCCGTGGTGCAGTCCCTGCGTGCATAGGCGTGTACCGAGGACCAGAAAAAAATTACGCGCTAAAGGGCTAACATTAAACTGCGCCTTATTAATAAAAGCTTGAAAATGCATAAAATGTCCGTGTATTTTTAGATGTACCACATAGCCCATATACAATCAGACATCAGACAATGCAGGTTAATGCGCAGAATTTTATCTTTTTCACTACAGGTCAACTAACACATAAGAAAACAAAATAACCCCCACCCTCCAAAATATTTTTTGGGGTTAAAAAGTCTAAAACAAATCTCTTTGCCCTGCTCGCAATTTTTGCGCACCCTCTTCCCCCCCTCCCCCCAACACACTTTTTGTGTCGATACTTGGAACACATTCGTTACGCCTCTGATATCCATGATCTTGTTGTTCAGCTTAATTTTTCTTTTATTCGGAAAAACATGTTGATCAGTTTACTGCCTACAGATGGGTTTACTGCCTACTGATAGGTTAACTGCCTACAGATAGGTTTACTGCCTACAGATAGGTTTACTGCCTACAGATAGGTTTACTGCCTGCTGATAGGTTTACTGCCTACTGATAGGTTTACTGCCTACTGATAGGGTTACTTCCTACTGATAGGTTTACTGCCTACTAATATGTTGAATGCCTACAGATAGGTTTACTTCCTACAGATAGTTTTACTGCCTACAGATAGGTTTACTGCTACCATTTTTACTCTGTTTGAAAAAGCCCTACCCACTTCGATTTGCCTGCACCTAACGGATTAAATTTCTAAACATATAGTTACCGGTAATTCATTCTGAACGACCAATTCATTGGTAATGATGTGTATAAATAGATTATACAGTTGAACCAAATGCATCACGAGTCTTAAATTTAAAATAATAAAATAAAATACATGCCACTGTTGTGTGCTACGCTCACATTTTTTTTTTTATAAAACAGAGTAGCTTGCCCGTGGTTGCCGCCTACCTTTACCAAGATGCGATGGTTCCAAAAAATCATGGCTGCCGTTTCTAAACTCCAATCCAGTAAGTTAAGCAGACTCGGTTGAAACAGAGCCAATAGTATAGTTTAAAAAAAAAATAAAAAAATGTATACTTTTTTTTACTCCGAATAATTTCTTTCCTTTCACTTCGCCGTGACGTCTTCCACTCCATGTTTACTTAGCCAAAACCATGACAACCACAAAGGATATGAAACCCAGTGTGCTCTTTTCTCTCGGAAAATACTTTTTTTTTTTTTTCCTTTGTGAACGTATCCCATGCTGCCCTAAAATTCGATAGCTCTCTCTCTCTCTTTCTTTTTCGGTGCAGGTTAAAATCTAAAACTACAGAGACGTAGTTAGGTTTAGTTTCGCTCGGGGCGGATAAAACATTTCAGGAAATAGCGCACCCCCCACCCTCCACAAATCATCTTACCACTTTTTATCCATCTCTCAACTGAAAGCGCTTGAATATTGATCGAAGTGCACAGAAGCAAAACCATGGCAAGTGCCGGGTATAACAAAAAAAAAATAAAAAAAAGGAAAAGAAAAATAGTAATAATAATTTTTTTTAATTAAAAAAAAAAAAGTTTAATTTAAAAAAAAATAAAAAGAAAACGTACTTTTCTGCCCCTCTAAGACATGGTAAAAATAGGAATCGGGTTTTTTTTTCATAGAAAATATCCTTGCCCCCGGGCCCATGATTTTTATTGACCAAACGGTTTAAGATATAAAAAAAAATCGGCCGGCCAAAATAAGCGATTTTTCTCCGGTCAGCAATGTATAGCGTTGTTTGTTTTCTGTGACGCGGGCAGTCTAACAACGAGATCTCATTCTGGAATGTGATAAGCCCCCCACCTCAACCCCCCCCCCCCTTTCCAAACCTGAATGTACACACACTTGAACATGTCACGTGTGCTGTTGACGTTGTCTCAGTCAACCCCCCCACCCCCACTATCAGTGTGTGGAATGGTACAGTCTGTTGAACGGTACAGTGTGTGGAACGGTGCAGTGTGTGGAACAGTACAGTGTGTGGAATGGTACAGTGTGTGGAACGGTGCAGTGTGTGGAACAGTACAGTGTGTGGAACGGTAAAATATGTCGAACGGTACAGTGTGTGATGATGAAGAACGATTATTGCGGTTTATATTCACGTGTTTCACGATTTCCATTCCTAGTTGTAAAAACACTTGGAGTCAGTGGCGTAGTGAGGGGGGCATCATGCCCCGGGCGCTACTCACAATGGGGCGCCAAATGGTATATTTTACTATAATAGTGTATAGTTTTCGAATAGGGGGGGGGCGCTAAAAAAGGTATTGGGGGGCGCTAAAAAGGTATTGTGCCCCTGGCGCGAGTTAAACTCGCTACGCCACTGCTTGGGGTAAGTGTTCAGTAATGACCAGGTGTGCCAATCCAATGCAGGCCACTTCGAATTTGAAATCCTTTCGTGCCAATGTTTTGTATACCGTAATTCTTGCCGATCTAAGTTTAGTCGGAGTAGGTGTTTTAGTAAATTGACGTAATATACTATGTTTACCTTAAATAGTTTTGCTTATTGTTATTATATTATAATTTTCCTGCCCCAGACAATACCTGGATCTGCCGGTAAACTAAAAAATGTCAACGAAGCCTTGTTTACATCCGACGGGTGATGAAACAAGGGACACATTGTCATTGACGATACTGGAAAGGAAACCACTGGAGAGAAATTGCTCAGTGTGGGGCAGATGGCTAAGCCGCGTGCGTCTTATGTAATTTTTATTTACACAAGTCGTCAAAACGTGCGTCTTATATACAGTTGTGTCTTATAATAAGGTTTCGTCCTAGCTTTTCGTCCCGACCGAAAGACTCCCTGGGCGGTGGGAGTGGAAGCAAACCCGCCGTGACCCCAGGGGGAGTTGGATTGCGAACGCTTTAAACGCAGCGTTCTCGGTCGACCGGACTTACCCCCCCCCCCAGGAGGCCCACCGTCGCCAACTCCTATGTGACATTTTCAATAAGGTGCGTTTTATATGCACGAAAGTACGGTAAATTATTTTTTTCTATTTCTTGTCCTATTTTCACATGTCCTGTTGCTTATTTCAAGTGTCCACATACCTTGTTAAACTATATAAATATCCTTAACACAGCTTGAATGCAGTCCTTCAATTATTAATAATTTAAAAGCATTAATGTAGTTAATTTTCAAACTGGGTTAGGGTTAGGGTGTTAGGTTTAGTTTTAGGGGTTAGGGTTTAGGGTTAGGGTTTAGTGTTAGCGTTAGGGTTTAAGGTTTCAAATTTGTAAACTAGTAATATTACCCGTCAAAAGGGAATAATTTTTTTTATGCATTGCATTTCACGGCTCTTCAGACGAATAAAACTAACATAAGGGCGTAAGATATTTTTCCTTAGCTAAAAGTTATCTAGAAGTATCACATTGTTTGTGGCAAGTTATCTAGAAGTATCACATTGTTTGTGGCAAGTTATCTAGAAGTATTACATTGTTTGTGGCAAGTTATCTAGAGGTATCACATTGTTTGTACCAAGTTATCTATAGGTTTTAAATTGTTTGTACCAAGTTATCTAGAGTTATCACATTGTTTGTACCAAGTTATCTATAGGTTTCAAAGTGTTTGTACCAAGGTATCTAGAGGTATCACATTGTTTGTACCAAGTTATCTATAGGTTTCAATTGTTTGTACCAAGGTATCTAGAGGTATCACATTGTTTGTGGCAAGTTATCTAGAAGTATCACATTCTTAATGGTACCCGGGAGCGAATGGCGGCGCTGCGTGTCCGGGTCCATTTTGACTAATGCTATCCGGATGTCATTTGTAGTAGTTTATTTTATTTAAAATGAAGCATTAAGTTTACAAACGTATAGTACATTCAATTATCTTTCATTTGATACCTCATTTGGTCTAACAAACCCAACAATAATATTTTAAATCGTTTTTTAATCCCAACCTCTCAAAATCTGGTACCCGTGTACCTATAGCCACTTCGTTCAGAGAAATGGTTCGATAGTGAAGGTGGGTGCGGAGCTGCAAAAATTTGAAAACCCCTGTCCTTAAACTCCATTTTTTTACTACTTTTTTTGGGGGTTGCACCTCTAGAAATAAGTTGACTTTCTGCGGGAATTCTATTTCCATAAGATCTTCAGATCAACTATGGCATGGAAATGTGGCACAAAGCCGTGGACGCAATCCAACGTGCTTTAAAGAGATCAGTCGGTGTTGAATGTTTCATCCCTGGGGGGCCTAATGGCGCGTAATGCCGTCGCATTAATTGAATAGCGGCACACCGGGTAATGTCCTGAATAGCGGCACACCGGTTAATGTCCTGAATAGCGGCGCACCGGGTAATGTCCTGAATAGCGGCGCACCGGGTAATGTCCTGAATAGCGGCACACCGGGTAATGTCCTGAATAGCGGCACACCGGGTAATGTCCTGAATAGCGGCACACCGGGTAATGTCCTGAATAGCGGCGCACCGGGTAATGTCCTGAATAGCGGCGCACCGGGTAATGTCCTGAATAGCGGCACACCGGGTAATGTCCTGAATAGCGGCACACCGGGTAATGTCCTGAATAGCGGCACACCGGGTAATGTCCTGAATAGCGGCACACCGGGTAATGTCCTGAATAGCGGCACACCGGGTAATGTCCTGAATAGCGGCACACCGAGTAATGTCCTGAATAGCGGCGCATTGTGCGAATTCATGCATTAGACCTTCGTCACTAACTGGTGCGTTTTGGCCGTTAAAAATCTTTAAAACAGCAACAACAACAAAAACAACAACAACAAAAAACACCATCATCTGGACTTGAATGCCTTCTGTCTACGTCAGTGGTTCTCAGACTGTCTAATGCCGCGACACTTTAATACAGTTCCTCATGTTGTGGTGTTCCCCCCCCCCCACAAACCCTAAAATTAATTTTGTTGCTACTTCATAATTATGTGCATTCCGTTGGTCTGAGGCGACTCGACCCTCACCCCCCCCCCTTTTTTCCTCCAAGGAATCGCGACCCACAGGTTGAGAACCGCTGGTCTTACGTCATAGCAGCAGCTTGTCGGGCTGAATATGCGTCTTAGGGCAGCGGTTCTCAACCTATGGGTCGTGACCCCTTTGGGGGTCGCACGACCCTTTCACAGGGGTCGCCTAAGACCTTCTGAAAATACATATAGTGCACATTTACAAAGTATCGTTGAACATAATTTTGTGGTTGGGGTTCGCCACAACATGAGGAACTGTACTTAAGGGTCGCGACAATAGAAAAGGTTGAGAACCACTGTCTTAGGGCAAATGCCATCATGTCAATGGGGCTTGAATACAGAACGCTATCGTCATGTCCCTACTACAGCGACTGCCGGTATACCCGACACACCCGCGCTGGAGCTGGCGTGAATGCCGAGGCCGACCTGGCGGCCTATTCTGTTAGGTACGACTGCGACCAAAGCAACGCCGGTAGCAGCCGCGGGGCGCTGTTCATCGATTCGCAAAAAAGAAGCACCCAGGGCTGACACGAGGAGTGGCCATGCTCGCCCCACGAGAAATAAATACAGAGAACATCTTTCCATGCTATTCGGTGGAGAACAATGGCACATAACTGCGTTCAAATTTAAACATTCACCCCCCCACACCCCACTTGCTTTGCAACAGTAGAGCTCTTAACACACCGGGGGGGGGGGGGGAGGAAAGGGGGGGCAAGCTTGAATTCACAAAAAACTGAAGCGGATAGAGAATATATATAAAAAACATATTTAGTAAATGGCGATAGGCTGTGGTGGAAGCCTATTGTCGATGATTCTAAATATGCAGCCCTGAGAAAGCTGCTCCTAGGCAACCGTTTCGTCCCAGCTACTTCGCGAATTAGTTGCGAGGTGGAAACCCACTGTAGAATCCCTCTTAGAGGGCGTCCGATGCTTCCCCGGGACGGGTGGGGGAGATATTAGGACGTTAATTTACCGTCCCGGCCCCTAGGAAAGTGGACTGCGGACGCTTGAAACACAGCGTCTTCGGTCGACCAGATGTCTCCGGGCGGGGAGGGTCTCCATCGGCAAACCCGATCGAGCGGTTGCTGGTGGGGACGCTTCACGCCCGGGGAGATCTCTGGCGTTCCTCCGCACGGCCTGACGTCGGGGAAACCCGGCGGCTGGCAGGTGTGGGTGGGCGCCATGGAGGGCATAAGGAGCGCGAGCTCGACGGCCCGCTGATGCCATTTCCTAATGAGATATTTCAGTAAATGGCGGTTTCGAAAAGGTTCTCATAATAAAGCTGGTTAATCAATAATCACTTCTTTAAAATGTGTTTTTATTAGCGGTCACTACAGTACGTTATGCTCTGGGTATGGGGAAAAAATGGGGGGGGGGGTGTCTAAGAAAGTGCGACAGTTTGTGATACGCCGGGAGGGTGGGTCTAACAAAAGTGGGACATACTTAAGAGATTGCGGGTTTGAGATTTTGTGAGATTTTGTGACTGTTTGGGGTGGGGCTTGGGGTGTGGGGGTGGGGGTAAAATAGACCTACTTATTAGACGACCCTTTACAAAAAGAAAAATCAAATGATACAACACGATACTTGAACTGTAGGTCAGGGGCGTAAGGAATCAAGTGCAGGGATTGCGGTCCGCCCTGGGAGGCAATCCCGTTATAAGTTTGCATTGACAGGTTGGTTGTTTACGGCCAACAGCAGAGTTTTTTTTTTCATTTTCGTGTAAGAATGGCCAGGAATAGTCTAGGCCAGTCTTGGGGGCAGTACGTAATTACCAAGAAAGTCCCCCCCTTCCCCCCCCCCTCTCCAACCACAAAAAAAATAAAATAAATAAACAACCAAACTGTATCTTACTTATTGCACATTTCCAGGGCTTAGCGATATGAAAGGAAAGTTCGGAGTGGAATGTGGTGACTCTAAAGTATCGAATTTCAAGCTTGCTGAATAGACAGCTAGGACTGCATGGCGGTCACATAATAAATAGCATTTAGTTTATTTTCAAAACATTAGCATTTTCTTAAAATTAATAAGCACATGCTTCCGAAAACAAAAACAAAAAATGGTTTGGGCCGTGGGGGAGGGGGGAAGGGATAGGGTAAGGTGCTCGATACAAGACACATTGTCTGAAAGGAAAGTTCGGAGTGGAATGTGGTGACTCTAAAGTATCGAATTTCAAGCTTGCTGAATAGACAGCTAGGACTGCATGGCGGTCACATAATAAATAGCATTTAGTTTATTTTCAAAACATTAGCATTTTCTTAAAATTAATAAGCACATGCTTCCGAAAACAAAAACAAAAAATGGTTTGGGCCGTGGGGGAGGGGGGAAGGGATAGGGTAAGGTGCTCGATACAAGACACATTGTCTGATAAGGGAACATTGATTAACAAAATATGTCACTGTTTCTAGAAGCTAAATATAAACATATACCTCAACATATGAATATTCATATATATATATATATACATATCTATATATATATAGAGAGAGAGAGAGTGAGAGAGAGACAGAGAGGGAGAGAGAGAAAGAGAGAGAGAGAAAGAGACATACCGGTATTTATTATTTAAAAAAAAATATTTTTGTAGAATTTGGAAATTATAGTTATTTGTTTGGTTAAAAGAAATATTTCCTTTGGAACTATAATAATTGTATAACTATTAAAAATTACCCGAAATCGACAAACCGTCTTGAAATACGACGTGACCGCCAGAAAGACACGCATGCGCAGAAGAAATGCACCGTGAGAGGTTGACGAGACTTTCAACTTGGATGAAATGGATCAAGTATCTGAGAAGGAACAAACGCCCCCCCCCCCAGCCCTCCCCCCCCCCCGCACCCCAGGACGGATTTAATATGAGATCGTTAAAAGAATATAATTGCAACCGACCTTAAAAGCCTACCACTCGTGAAGCTGCATGTAGCAGCCTCTTTTGTCCGCAATGTAGCAGCCTCATTTGTCCGCAATGCAGCAGGGATTTTAAAAAGAATAATTTGAGGTCATTTTGTATGTCGAAAAAAATGGGTTGGCCCCCGGGGGGGGGGGGGTGTCTGGGTTGAAAATTTATTTAACAGAATGTGTTGTGCAATCGGCAACGAGTCTATGTGCCAGGTTTCAGCCGAATAAGTTGACAAGTGGGCCCCCTTTTGCCGTCCGAAGATTTTTGCCAGTCCGCCATGAGCCGCCCGGCCAGCAACCCCCACGAACAAAGTCGAAGTTAACGTAAAGAATTTTAGAAAATATGTTTTTGGTTTTAAAACATTGACTTAAAAAAAATTAGATATATTCTTATAGTTAGAGTTTAAATATCAGAGACCGGCTTGTTTAAAGATTTAGATTATACTTTTTAGAAACTGATTTCTTTGTCAAAATACCCTTTGTATAGATGTTACAGATGGTAGTGTGCATATTAGTGTTAAGGAAGGGGGCATCTTAGCGCCACGGGGGCATCGTAGCGCCACGGGGGCATCGCAGGAGTTTCCGAAATATTCTTTAAGCACTGCCGAACACCTTTACTGCTGAATATCTTTACTGCTGAGTATCATTACTGCTGAAAATCATTACTGCCGAATATCATTGCCTCCGAATATCATTTTATTACTGCCGAATAGCATTACTGCCGATTGGATCCCATCTCCTGATATTTCTGTCGTGAATTACTCGTGGGTCTTGCAGAGCACTGGATTGACTTAGTGATGTATTAAAAATTCAAGCGTTTATGAGCCACCGTGGATATGTGCGTGACTGTGTTGTCAAGTGGGCAAGGAAGTTAGCAATAATTCGTATTCTTATAACTAGTTTGTACTAATCCAAACTTTCCAATTTTAAAAAAAAATCAATTTTGGCTGCAGGGGGGACGCAGGTGTCAGGGTGCTTGGTGCCCTTATGCCATAATTGATATTGTAACATAAAAAGGGAGTATTTTAAAATGTAGCATACAGTTTTTGCTTGACGTAGATAAATAGACAATTTATATAGAATATATATATATGAGCGTACTTATTATTATTATTATCATCACACATAATTATTCTCTAGGCGTGTATCTATGGCTGTAGCGATGTGTTCAATAGGCGCGCAAAATAAAAGTGCCCTTAAGTTAACACTAACTGCGTTTTAAAATAATTCCAAAAAAAAAATATCCTATACTTGAATGCGTTGTTTTGTCAAGTAACTATAGTAACCGAGAAGTTCACGCATGGCCGCCGCCATTGTTTTGTCAAGTAACTATAGTAACCGAGAAGCTCACGCATGGCCTCCGCCATTGTTTTGTCAAGTAACTATAGTAACCGAGAAGCTCACGCATGGCCGCCGCCATTGTTTTGTCAAGTAACTATAGTACCCGAGAAGATCACGCATGGCCGCCGCCATTGTTTTGTGAAGTAACTATAGTAACCGAGGAGCTCACGCATGGCCGCCGCCATTGTTTTGTCAAGTAACTATAGTAACCGAGAAGCTCACGCATGGCCGCCGCCATTGTTTTGTCAAGTAACTATAGTACCCGAGGAGCTCACGCATGGCCGCCGCCATTGTTTTGTGAAGTAACTATAGTAACCGAGAAGCTCACGCATGGCCGCCGCCATTGTTTTGTCAAGTAACTATAGTACCCGAGAAGCTCACGCATTGCCGCCGCCATTGTTTTGTCAAGTAACTATAGTACCCGAGGAAGCTCACGCATGGCCGCCGCCATTGTTTTGTGAAGTAACTATAGTAACCGAGAAGCTCACGCATTGCCGCCGCCATTGTTTTGTCAAGTAACTATAGTACCCGAGAAGCTCACGCATGGCCGCCGCCATTGTTTTGTCAAGTAACTATAGTACCCGAGGAAGCTCACGCATGGCCGCCGCCATTGTTTTGTCAAGTAACTATAGTAACCGAGAAGCTCACGCATGGCCGCCGCCATTGTTTTGTCAAGTAACTATAGTACCCGAGAAGCTCACGCATTGCCGCCGCCATTGTTTTGTCAAGTAACTATAGTACCCGAGAAGCTCACGCATGGCCGCCGCCATTGTTTTGTCAAGTAACTATAGTACCCGAGAAGCTCACGCATGGCCGCCGCCATTGTTTTGTCAAGTAACTATAGTACCCGAGAAGCTCACGCATGGCCGCCGCCATTGTTTTGTCAAGTAACTATAGTACCCGAGGAGCTCGCGCATGGCCGCCGCCATTGTTTTGTCAAGTAACTATAGTACCCGAGAAGCTCACGCATGGCCGCCGCCATTGTTTTGTCAAGTAACTATAGTACCCGAGAAGCTCACGCATGGCCGCCGCCATTGTTTTGTCAAGTAACTATAGTACCCGAGGAGCTCGCGCATGGCCGCCGCCATTGTTTTGTCAAGTAACTATAGTACCCGAGAAGCTCACGCATGGCCGCCGCCATTGTTTTGTCAAGTAACTATAGTACCCGAGGAGCTCACGCATGGCCGCCGCCGTTGTTTTTCATGCTATACCGAGATTATGTCATCCTGACAAAGATGGGTTTTAGATATATATATATATATATAATATTTTTTTAATCTTAAAAACGAACAGTGATGATACGGTCAGGATATTATCGCCATCACCTTTGATGCCGAACCTTTGAGTACCTTTGTCTCATTGTTTTTCCCCGTGACGTCGACACAACAGCCTGAGTGTTTACGACGTCCACGTCGTCTGCCACACACCATTAAATATTTATTGGTTAGCGAACGCAGCATGATCAGAAAATCAATTCGAATTCTAATAATAAAAAAAATTGGATTTATGTGTAATGATTTTTTAAAAAATGGGGGGGGGGAGGGATTGGGGGGGCAGGATGTCCAATGTGGGAACGGGGGGGGGGGGTGTGTTTGACTGTACAAAAACAATAAATACACGCCGTAACACGCTCAAACGATGGATCGAAATGAGCGTGAGTACGGTCCGTGTAGCATACGATAGCATTAGTCACTCACATGACTTCCATTCGCAGAGCAGGGAATAAAAGACTATGCCGGGGGAAAAAAGTAATGATAAAAAAAAAAAACTTACTTTTTAAAGGTGCGTGGAATTTTTTTGCAAGTACAAAAAAAAGGTCATACAAAGTCTGCCGAGCATTGATTTTTTCAAATTTAGATTTTTTAAAAATTTTTTTAAAAATATTTTTTTTAAACAATAGGTCGCTCGCACACCGTTGAGTTTCTCAGCATGAGTTTCTGCTCTCTCTTGGCGACGGTCGACTACACACGGTCGGTGCTGCCATTCATTGGCTGGTTCTTAGCGCTGGAACGGGAAGGGAGTGAGGGGGGAGGAGGTCCACGCCCTCTCGGAAACGTTCTGAAAGGGGTTGAAAGTGACTCTGAACAACCCGATTGGTTGATCGATCGGGACGAGGGTTGAACACAAAACACCTTAGCGATGCAATCAACGAGATATCGAATCGTGTTTTTGGGGGGGGGGGGGCGGGGGATTTTAGGCTTTGGATAAACCAGGGGTGGGGATGGGGGTTGAACGCGGGGGGCCGAACTAAACATATTATGGTGGCAGTCGTGACTTTTGGGGGAACTTAACGATACAAGAAATACACGTAAAGACGCCATTTGGGGTAAGTTGATAGTGCGCCTTAAAATTAATATTTGAATCTTTTAATTTTAATTTCCCCCCCCCCAACTGTCTCGAAGACCGATTAGATCAAGTCCACCATTATGCATAATGTGTATATCTGTGTGTTTTGTGGATTTTTGTTTACCTGTGCGTATTATATCGATGCTTATATTGTGATGAATACGTTTATAGACACAGAACGGTAAAGCTTTGTTGATGACGTAAGTCTAAACAACGGAAGTCAAAACAAAGGAAGTGACGTTTAGACCGAACGCCATCTTCCCTTGGATACACTGTATACAGGAACACTTTTGGAGGGCATGTGCCATAAATGAACTTATCATAGAATAATACTAATATGGTGGTGGGGGGGGAGGGGGGATAGGACATCAAGAATGCCTGGTGCTAAGTGCCAAACACCCAGCCAGATAGAGACACACGAGAAAAAGCCAAGTTAATAAAAAACAAGGATTTTTTTTTTTTAAAAGGAAAACATCGACGATGTTGTTATCATTTTTATTTGCACAGCCCTGCTAATCAAGATGTTTATCCACCATAAAGCTGTATTGTTGGCACGATCACACCCGGCCAAGCTCATATGTCATTTTTTTTTTTTACATCACTTTGTTTTAGTCACCTCCAAGAAACAAGGGAGAAAAGATACATTCTTAAAATTTAATGGCCTCAGGCAGTTTCTTAAATTATTCTATAATAACGTACTAAATAAAAACAATGTAATATAAGGGTACTAAATATGGCGTATATATGGGGCCACACTGAAGTATATACTGGGCCCCATTCAGGTATATACGGGGGCAACGCTCGGTTATATATGGGGCAACACATATAAAATACTGGGCCAGTCTCTGTACTGTTATATACGGGGCCACACTCATGTACACACGGGACCACACTGAGGTACATACGGGGGCCACACTCAACTTTATACTGGGCCACACACTAGTATATAAGGGGGCCGCATTGTAGTTAGAAATCCAATTTAGATGTTTGCAATTTATTTGGTTCGAACTCGTATTAATTGTGATCGAATGTGTCCTGCTCATGGGCTAACATGCTGCCACACTGGCCACACCATGTTAAGCCTGACAAGGATGTGGAGCCATACACTTGTTGACTTTATGCATAAGTCATGTCTGTTTTATGTGGTGTTGTCCACTAGGTTGGGGTAATACGCTATAAAAACTTCTTATAATAATAATAATATACCGTAGAAGGGGGGTGTCTTGAAGGAGATAGACGCCCCTTGGGGGGGAAATTGAATATGATAAAGAGTCCTTTAAAAAACATTTAAAGACTTTTTTTTTTTACTTGAAATAGAGTTTAGGACATCAGAGCGCCGTGGGCATGCTAAAATTTCATGGGCATAAGCGCTATAAAAGTACTCAATCATCATCATCATGACATAGGTGTTGCGTCATTCACGAAGCTGTGTTCATTTTTGTGTGTGCTTCAACACACAATTATAGACTTTCTTATCCTCATTTCGAAACGACTCATCTTCGTTGTTGTTGTTGTAAGTTGATGTCCAAGATTAGACATGACGGTAGAAGTAACATGAAGAAATGCTTCTCAATAAATTACTAAATTTTTAAGGTGGCAAGATTTCTTATCGAAGATTAAAAGTTAACATATTCAAATACGCCGTTAAAAATAAGTAAATCTATTCACAGAGAGTTATGCAATGTAAATGTGACGAATGTGAAACTTGATATCTCCCCACAGGTCAACAAAGAGATTTTTGAGTGACATCCCATTTTTTTTTTGGTAGTATCTGACAAACCTGTCACGCATTTTCTGTGACATTTGACGATGAAGACGCCCGTAGAGAAGATGACGTTTGCCCTACGCCAACACAAGGAGAAAACCGTCATCGTTTTCTGCTGCGTCTGGGGGTCCATCCTGATACTTCTGCTCCTCTCCATCACGGACGTGCCGAAGGCGGTACCTAATTTCTTCTACGCCGCCCAAGAAGACAACTTGATCCTCTTCAAGGATCTCTACACACAGGATTCGTGGGCCGGTGTTGAGGCTAACGGCACCGCTCCGGGGGAATTCCCGTACCTTGTGCACTATTTCTGGTGCGGTGAGAAGATTTTCCGATTCGAGGATTACTTGGGGCTGCTCAGCGCTGTTCGGGTGCTGCGCCCGCAGAAGCTAGTGTTTCATTACAACGCCCTGCCTTATGTCGACGAGGATTGGTACCACACGTGGTTTCAAGAGCTCAAACAGTCCGTGCCCAATCTGGTGCTCCGGCACACGAACCTCACCCCGAGATGTGGCTCCCGTGAGGTCCTCGCGTTCGGCCAGAGACAGCTGGCCGAAGAAGGCGGGATCTATGTCGGGGAACGCACTGTCCTGACCCACTTTCCCAGCGACGCATTCTCGCGAGAATTTTCCTATTTCAACTTCCGGCGCATTGATCTATCTCATGACGTATCGCAGGGCGTGGTCTTCAGCAGACTCGGATTTTCAGAGGCGTCGCTAGAAAAGAAAGTCAACGAAATCGTTACGTCCACAAATAACTGCTACACCGTTGAAGAATACAACGAAGCATCCCGACTCTCTCTCGGACCCGCATTGAAACCGTGTCTCGTCTTAGCCGAATCTATGTATCCAAGAGACATATGGAACGGCACATCTCAGTTTGCAGAGTTGGCGCGCTGGCTTTTCTACGGGAAAAGATCCCGCCTGGAAGTGCAGCCCGGCCCCCAGAGTGAGGATCTGATTCCACTGATATCCCACATGGTGTGGATCGGATCTGA
Source organism: Omphiscola glabra (assembly GCA_964017045.1). NCBI lineage: Eukaryota > Metazoa > Mollusca > Gastropoda > Lymnaeidae > Omphiscola > Omphiscola glabra. Next base: position 6,105,972 of record OZ024807.1, on the reverse strand, counting down.
TGACGTGGTGAATCCGTCAGAGTTTCAGTTCCTCCATTATCTCAGCGTCGTCTCGGCTCTGCACGTCGCCGGCTTCAGACGAGTGTTCGTGCACGGAGAGACGGAGCCGTCGGGTCGCTGGTGGGACAGGCTGCAACAGGAGAACGTGACCTTTGTCAAGGTAAGTGTTGGATCTTTAGTTGATAATATCGCCTCATTCTAAAGGCATCTGTGCATTAAACAGTGTGTACACTTTCAGGTCATACATTTTTAGTAGCGTTTTTTTTAAACGAAAAGATATAAAAAGGAACACATGATTCATGCAGCTCTGTGGCAGGGTAACACGGAAACAATTTAATGTCGACCATCTAGAGCCGTCCCCAATAGATATGACCGAAGACACATTAGGAAAGTAATTTCTCTTTTGGCTTGAGGGTATGCTCACTCTATGAGGGGTGATCTCCAACAGTGGGTCTGTCACGCCAGTTTGCGCGATCCAAAGCAATAAGTGTTTCCCTTGTGTTAAGGTCGATGACCCGTGGATGTAAGGGACATTTCTTTTAGGAAATCATTTAAACTTTTATTTTTGCTTCTGCCCACCAGCTGAAGGGCTCCCCATAGTATAGTTCGTGGCCTGGGGTAGAGGTTAACGGCACCGCTCCTGGGGGAATTCCAAAGCAATAAGTGCTTCCCTTGAGTTCAGATCGATGACCCATGGACGTAAGGGACTTCGTTTAGGAAATCATTGTAAAAAAAAATATTTCTGCTGCCCGAAACAAATAAAGGGTAAAATATCTAGTTAGGTTGGATCGTATCCACGCTTTCACAGATCCAAAAGATAACAACTAAGGCTCTTTCACTTGTCCTGCTTCTATTTATTTTGCATGCTGATGAAGGATCTTGGCCGAAATGCCCAAATCTTACTGTCCTGTCTATTAATTCAAGCTTAACATATACACCTTGTTCTGCCATTTCATTTTCACAGGTCCAGAGACCAGAAAGCGTGTTTCAACAAGAGGTATCAGGCCCGTCCCAAGGGTCCGGGGTCCTTCGCCTGCACACGCTCCTGAAACATGGTGGTGCTTATCAGGTACGTTTCGCCAAATGTCGTATAATCTTATGCTCGACTCAAATGTCGTATAATCTTATACTCGACTCAAATGTCGTATAATCTTATACTCGACTCAAATGTCGTATAAACTTATGCTCGACTTAAATGTCGTATAATCTTGAGCTCGACTGAAATGTCGTATAACCTTATGCTTGACTTAAATGTCGTATAACCTTGAGCTCGACTCAAATGTCGTATAATCTTGAACTCGACTCAAATGTCGTATAATCTTGAGCTTGATTCAAATGTGTAATCTTGAGCTCGACTCAAATGTCTTATAATTTTTATCTCAACTCCATGATATTTTATCATTAAAATTCTGGGCGGTTATAACAATTTAATTGAACATTATAAATTAAATGTCTTGTTTTTTTTGTGTTAACCCTTTGCTGATCGTAAGTTTGAAAGTGTCATGTATATGGACGCGTGTCACTTTGTGTGTGTTCATATCCCAGTTATTGGATACATGTCAATATTTTATTGTGCCATTTAAAAAAAAATTAGTTTCTAAAAATCTCTCTGATTCCCAATGATTTTTTTATTTCTATGTGTAACAGTCGTATGTGTTATATCCGAGAGTGGATAACATGCAATAGAATAATAGAGAATGTGCTTATGAACCGAATGTAACGATAAACGAACTTTTGAAGCAGAAGAAAATAAATTCGTGTTTGGTGTCAATTTAAAATAGAATGTAATAGACTATTATATATCATTAAGAAATGGCGTCAGCGGGCCGTCGAGCTTGCGCTCCTTATGCCCTCCCTGGCGCCCACCCACACATGCCAGTCGCCGGGTTTCCCCGACGCCAGGCCTTGCGGAGGAACGTCAGAGATCTCCCCGGGCGTGGAGCGTCGCCACCAGCAACCGCTCGATCGGGTTTGCCGATGGAGACCCTCCCCGCCCGGAGACGTCTGGTCGACCGAAGACGCTGTGTTTCAAGCGTCCGCAGTCCACTTTCTTAGGAGTCGGGACGGTAAATTAACGTCCTAATATCTCCCCCCACCCGTCCCGGGGAAGCATCGGACGCCCTCTAAGAGGGATTCTACAGTGGGTTTCCACCCCGCAACTAATTCGCGAAGTAGCTGGGACGAAACGGTTGCCTAGGAGCAGCTTTCTCAGGGCTGCATATTTAGAATCACCGGCCATAGGCTTCCACCACAGCCCATCGCCTCATATCCCTTAACTTGTAATCATGATCCCTACCCTGTGTTTGCCTTTTCTTCCCCCTGTGAAGCATCACAGGTGGCAGCCCTGTAGGAGCTGTTTATTCCAGCAACTACCATGCATGGCCGTGTCTGCCACGCGGGACACGCAATGGTGGTAATGTGCCCCGGGTTAACGCCGAGGGGGTCGGTGGCCACCGCTTCCAAATCGGCAAGCCACTACAGACTTGTCAACCGGAATCCAGGGCGGATGTGCTTATTTACCGAATAGGCTAATGCGAAGAGATAGCACGGTGACTTCGTTTGCATACATTTAGGGTTCAGGTTAGGTTTAGGGATAGATTTAGGGTTCAGGTTAGGTTTAGGGATACATTTAGGAAAATTTTTTCATTATTTTTAAACGTTTTATTCGTAATTTTACGGGTCACGGCAATCAAGTTGGCGGCCATGGTAAAACAAAAAGCGGTGCTATCGCTTCGCAATTACCACCGAATAAAACGATAAACGAGATTTAAAAAAAAATAAATTGTGTGTATGTACGCAATAGATGGACGTTTAGAATTAGCTTGTAATCTGAAACTGGCAGAAGTGTGTCCGCTCTGGTTAAACGCCCTCAAATGAATGTAACCCGGAGCCTCTGTTCCGTGGCGACACGCCTCGTCTCGTTAAAATAACCGTATTGTTTGCCATAGGAGGACTTTAATGGTGGCCTTGTTGCAACGCTTGATTGCAGTGTTCGGTCTCTCGGAACCTGTTCTTTATCCGCTAAAGTCTTTAGGAGTTGATCCGGGTCACTTATCCGCAACCGTTGGTGGGTGGGGGGGGGGGCTACTTAGCACAAGGCGTACACTTTAAACTGTAAACACAGAACCAAAAAAAAAAGGAAAGAAGATTTTTCTTTTATTTGACAATTATTGATTTTGTCCAAGTAAGTGACTCTTCAAAGGTCATGGACATAATGATGGACCACGTATAATGAGGGACACGCGTGTTCTAACATGACAGTGCGCGTGTATGGAGGGAGTGTGTGTGTGTATGTGGGGGAAAAAAGGAAAAAAGGGGGGGGGGTGTCTGTGCAGCAAGAGTGATTTTTGCGTACCTGAGTGTCGCTCCGTATGTACCTGAGGGTGGCCCGTATGTACCTAAATGTGGTCCCATATGTATCTTGACATTTAAAAAGTTATGGAATGGTTGGGCGAATACACATTTGTTTTGCTTTATTTAATTAATGTATGTAAATTTTAAAGTTCATTATTATGTTTGTTAAATTGTATGTACAGGGTAGTGAGCCCAGCCCTAGGTTGGGGTACTATAATACGCTATAAAAAAAAAAATCTTATAATAATAATAATATAATAATGCTTCAAGTAATTTTGCGTTTCAAAAAGGTGAAAAACAAATTGAAGAAAATAATTATAATTATGGGGTAAAAAAAAACAAGCCTAGACTATATAATATTATGCTCTACCCATACGGAAAATCTCAAAATGATCTCCTAATGATAATCCAGCCATTGTTCAATATGCACAAAACATCTTGTCAGCACGATGACATTGTTGTCTGCTACAGATGTAGCACTGCTGGAGTTAGGATTTTCCCGAAACCATCGACGTCGCTGGCCCTTTCTTCACTTGCGGTATCATGGCAAACAGAGAGACCTATGGTTAACTTGACAGACTGAAGACTGACTTATCATAGGTGGGGGTCTTCAATAGGATGTATCCACACACACACACACAAAGTGCGTGACTCGCTACTTTGTGTGCCACCTAATAGAAAGCAACTGTCACTGACAGATGGGCAATACGCTTTACGAAATGAGAATTAATAACTAGGCATCATTTACCTGCAGGGAATTTCAAATAAATAGTCAACATATCAAACACTGTCAATTTGGAGAGAATGTTGATTTTAAAAAGAAATATATGTGTTTAAGAATGTGCGCAAAATGCAAACGGAGATAAAAAAAAATAATAATAATGTCATGATCCTTTGAGAACCCCTGACCAGCTAACAAAGCAACTAGCTCTTAAGACGTAGGGAGACATGGGGGGGGGGGTAAAATAGAGGCATCGATTAACAGAGGATACGCTAACTACCCAAGGGCAGGCGAGATGACTGACTGCTTGATGGATGACTGACTGCTTGATGGATGACTGACTGATTGATGGATGACTGACTGATTGGTTAATGGACGACTCACTGATTGGTTGATGGATGACTGACAGTTGATGGATTGCTGGATGACTGGCTAATTGGTTGAGGGTGACTGACTGCTCGGTTAATAGATGACTGACTGATCGGTTAATAGATGACTGACTGCTCGGTTAATAGATGACTGACTGCTCGGTTGATGCAAGTCGCCCCTTGATTTTATATAGCCGAAAGAAATAAAGTAGATTCGCTATTTTTTCACCTTCCAAATTTGTTCTATTTTTTTAATGAATTATTATTAACATGAATGTAAGGAAGGGGGAAAAAACGCAGATTTCAATACGAAATTATTTTTGGAAACACATATCGGGACTCTTGTCGGGTTGTGAGGTTGGGGTGGGTCAATACTGGATTTGTTATAAGAGATACCCCAATGACTATGAAGGGGCGTCAGATTTGCGATTGGGGGGCGGCGCCACACTTGCCCTCGCACCCGGGCATTGGCAAATTCCGACCATGCCACAGCCGCACTTTATTTTCCTGTCGTGTGTCCTTGATATCCCCCCCAACCCCTCCTCCCCTCTCCACCACCCGGTCACTTTTTGTGCGGACGTGGACCAACCCCCCCCCCCCCCTTTTTTTTTTCCAAATTTTTAGGCACACTCGCCCCGACCTCGATGTTAAGTACTTCTGTCATAAAAATTATTGGCACTTTTATAGCAAAAGGGAAGGTAACGAAATGATACAATATTATGGATGGATTCAACATCAACACAACCCCCACCCCCTTTTTTTCCACCACAAACAGTAAACTGGTCATAAACTATCTACTTGAACAGACACGTAGTTCGTCCCAGACTTAAAAAGATTAAACTAACAGGATTACTGGAAAAAAAAGGGGGGGGGGGGTTGCAGTGTTATTTTAGGATTACTTTGTTTGCAAGATTGCCAGAGACATAACACGTGTCCTCAAAAGTTATAGCACAGCCTTAGCGTTTGAGTCGATCTTAATAAAGTTATAGCAGAGCATCAGCATTTGAGGATATGTAAATAAAGTTATAGCATAGACTTAGTGTTTGAGTCGCTCTAAATAAACTTATATTAGAACATAAGTGTTTGAGTCGCTCTAAATAAAGTTATATTAGAACATAAGTGTTTGAGTCGCTCTAAATAAAGTTATATTAGAACATAAGTGTTTGAGTCGCTCTAAATAAAGTTATATTATAACATAAGTGTTTGAGTCGCTCTAAATAAAGTTATATTAGAACATAAGTGTTTGAGTCGCTCTAAATAAAGTTATAGCATAGACTAAGCATTTGAGTCGATCTAAATAAAGTTATATTAGAACATAAGTGTTTGAGTCGATCTAAATAAAGTTATATTAGAACATAAGTGTTTGAGTCGCTCTAAATAAAGTTACACTGTTAATAATTCAATGTTATTTTACAGGTTTTGAATGTAATAAAACTCTATATTGCTGTAAATGATAATTTCTTACTGTTATTTTTAAAAAAACAGTAAGTTAAAGTATTAAATTGTTTTTTACAATAAAAATATGTAAGAAGCCAAGCGTTTAAAAAGTTGAACAACATCACAATTACTTGCATCAATAAGTTTGTCGTAGTTAAGCACACTATTTTTACTTATTTGTTTTAATTAATTTTAAAATCGATAAAATATTTACTAGAAAATAAATAACGTTTGCAGAGCTATGCAATTAATAATTAGAAAAAACTTTATTTCGCCCCTTTCAAAATTCGAATTTTTACATTAAACCGGGGATTCTTCTCGATGGAGGTTGGCGTTACTTTTACTGATTTGAAATTGAAATTTTCGGCTAACGTTTCGCTTCCAGTAGAAGATTGAAACAGGTAATAGTATCATTGCTTGAAACATGTAATAGTATCATTGCATTAATAGTAATTTATTTTTAACTAAGTATTATTTCAATTAATTTAAATTTGAAATCGAGTTTATCGGTAATAGTTCTATCGAGATTATGTTTTGAATATGAAGAAATGATGGCAATGATGGACTATACTATGGCGACTATGGCCATGAGTAGTAAGAGTATGGGTGGCTGGTGGATGAATATCGGTAATTTAATAACATATTACTAATCTAACAAGATTAGACCAAACTATAGTCTAATCTGGTTAGTTGGTTAGGCTTATAGTTTTAAATGGATTAGACTTAGACAGAATGCCACATGGCGAAACATTTAATTTGTAAATATAATAATAAAAATTGTTATAAAAGTAAAGGAGGCCTAAGCCAATTATTATATTATTATAAAAATAGGTAGACCTATGCCAAATCATTCACAGGCTTTAAGATTGAATATGTTAAAGTTAGGACATAAAATATTTAACAACTCTTTTTTAAACTTTAAAAATATTGTCAGACTTAGAGCCTGTTTTAAAAAACTAGTTTACTTTATACAATAGTAATTTAAAAGTAGAAATGCCCTAGTTTTGTTAGGTCTATGCCTAGCCCATATGACATGTTTTAAAACAATTTTCATTTATTTTAAAACTTAGGTAAAGAGGAGAGACACTGACCGGGCCGGAGACAAAAACGTTAACCCTTCCAGCAAAAATACAAGTCTCAACAAAGTGTTTTCTGTATTACATCACACAGTGGGAATCTTTTAGGTCTTATTGAGCTTCTAATCTTGGAAAATTCAATTCAACAATGAATGAACATCTACGTGTAAGCATTAGAATATTTTAAATAAAACACTAACACTAGACACTAGTTAACAATATTTTTTTGTCGCAATAATGAAAGAGGCATTTACAATGTTAGTTAGGCTTAACACAGACTTTACAACTAAAACTGATATTGACTGTGCAAGTTTATATGTTCTTTATAAAAATTAAACTGTACTAAGTTTTTATTTTGGTTAGAGTTAAAGAGTTAAGTTGACTGTTAGTATAGTGGGTCTAATGTTTATATCTACAAAAAATTTGGCCAGTATTAATTCATGTAGGAGAATAATACAAGCCTATTAGTAATTGGGCATTGGATTTTCTAAACCTATTTTTCTTTTAAAAATCTAAACTCATTCAGGACTCATCTAACATTCATATTGAAAAAAATACTAATTATTTAGGCTTGTTTTTACCATTTATGAAATGATTCACTATTCAAATTTCAGTTTCTGTTAGTTCTGTTGACTAATCCATAATATATGGAGATTTTTGATGGCACATAGGATATTATGATGAGATTTAAACTTGCTTCAAGACCTATGAAGGTAAAACTTTTAATTTGAGTTTGTTTTATTTAAATGGTAAGGTTATTTGATTTGATAAATAAAAATATAATAAATTTAAAAAAAAATATTTTTGTGTTTAGTCTGGTTGAAGTAGTCTTTACATTTAAATTCCACAATTGAGGATTTTTTTGTATTACATATCAAGAAAATACTGTTTTAGCTCCGCTTGGAATTATTGAAGTGTGTGTGTATACATATATATTGTTTTGTATCGCATATACCGGTACACTGTACTTAAGCAATGGAGAAATACTGGTTATTCTGGTAACTCTTGTTGTTAGGGTGATACAGTAAATATGTTACTTTCATGCAAATGACTAATGTTTGTGACGTACATATCATATATTAGATATAAAAGTGAGCAAATTAAATTTTTAAGTACGGTATAGTCAAAGCATCCCATCTTATAGCATTGTGAATGCATCTGCATGCTTTTAATTTATACCTTCAGTTTGTATTATTTGTATAGAATCATTTGTCCGATATATTTACAAGATTTGAATCTTTTCTATCACTAAAAATCTAAAAACATTGTTATTTTCATCCTGATTTCATCTGTACAATTCAACAGCAGTCCAGTTTAATAGACAGTTTGTTGAATACCCTTGAGTCTCATGAGACACCCTACCACCTAGTATCAAGAAATGAAGAGATATCTCCATCTTTTCAAGAATTTCTCAAGATTCTTTATAATGCAACAGTGGACTTTTTAATGGGGTAAGTCCCAGTATATAGTACAAAATGGAAATAACAGACTTTAAATAGCACTGATGCTAACATTTGCAACACTTCACGCAAATGCAACCACATTCTGATCTACCCACATTCCCACATCAAATGCAACCACATCCCCACGTCAAATGCAACCACATCCTGATCTTCCCACATCCCCACGTCAAATATATATATATATATATTGTTTTGTATCACATATACCGGTACACTGTACTTAAGCAATGGAGAATTACTGGTTATTCCAGTAACTCATGTTGTCAGGGGCGGTGCAATAATTATGTTACTTTCATGCAGATGACAGTAATGTTTATAATGTACATATTATACATTAGATATAAAAGCGAGCAAATTAAAGTTTTAAGTATAGTCAAAGCATCCCATCTTATAGGATTGTTAATGCATCTGCATGCTTTTAAATTTAATTTATACTTTCATTTTGTATTATTTTTATAGACTCATTTGTCCTTTATAATTACAAGATTTGAATTTTGAATCAAAAATATCACTAAAAATCTAAATACATTGTTATTTTCATCATGATTTCATCTGTACAATTCAACAGCAGTCCAGTTTAATAGACAGCATGGTGAATGCCCTTGAGTCTCATGGGACACTCTACCACCTGGTATCAAGAAATGAAGAGATATCTCCACCTTGTAGACAAGAATTTATCAAGATTGTTTATTATGCAACGGTGGTTTTTTAATGGGGTAAGTCCCAGTATACATTACAGCATGGAAATAACAGACTTTAAATAGCACTGATCCTAACATTTGCAACAATTAACGCAATATTTTTAAACCTGCAATAGAAACAAATTTTACTCTAGTTTCAACAGCATGTGTTTTAAATATGTTAAATTTCGATTTTAGATGTAGATATCATTCTTATTTGTAAATTTAACTTTGGAAAAGATTGTGTCCATTCTTAGGGCCACTGATCTATATGTCAATAAAATTGACATCATTTAGCCTCTGATTGTTTCATAGCCTTTTAATATGTCATATTTTATGAACTGGTACCTGATATTGACAAATTTTAGGGTTGCTTTACTTAGGTTATTTTACATGTCATTTTTTTTTAAATTTTCAGTTTCTATTCTGATGACAAAGTGAAATGGATTATATATCAAGATTGTTGATAATGCTTTAGTGGAGTCTTATTCTAAACACTTATTCTAAACGGTAAGTCCCATGGATTTTTTTTTGAAAATAACTTATCTTGGGCATATTACAGACTCATTATTTATTCTAACTCTAATATAGGGGAATTTCTTTAACTGTCAGGTCACCTTTTATTTTAACTTCAGTATTTCTCTATAGCATTTTGCCTAGTTCCCCTACCCCCTCTCTCAAAACCAACCTTTTTCAAACTAAGAATAAAAAAACTCCTTTTTAGAACAAAAATCAAATGCTTTCTTATATAAAATGATTGCGGCTAGTGGAAGAAAGTTTAGACATCTTTTATGGTGATAAGGCTGGGCATGGACCAAAGAATTTAGGTAAAAGTACATAGTCTTACATGGACCTTTTAAATAGCACTGATCCTGGGGGCATATGCAATAACTCACAAATGTAATTATAGTTTCACCTACAAAAAGCACAATTTTTACATGAGTTTTAACAGTATGCGTCATTAATTGGTTTTAATAAGTTTTATTGTAATTTGTGTAGATGTAGATATCATTCTATTTTGTAATTTTTTAGCTCTTGGAAAGATTTTGTCAATGCTTAGGGCCACTGATCTACCGGGTATATATGTTGTTAAAATTGATGATTTAGGCTTCTGATTGTTTTATGTCTTATTATATGCCATATTTATGAACTGGTACCTGATAATGATGTATAGTATTCTAGAGTTGCTTTACTTAGATTGTTTCAATGTCAACTTTTTTAAAAAAAAATTCAGTTCCTGTTCTGATGACAAAGTGAAATGGATTATTCAACAAGATTGTTTATAATGCAATGGTGGAATATTATTCTAAAGGGTAAGTCCCATGGATTATTTTTTAAAGATGGCTTATCTTGAGGCTATTACCTATGTGCTTCCCTACATGTGATGGCAATTAGAATATTTGAGAGGGGGGTTGTGATATTCCTGCTGTAATGGAGAGGAATGTATTAAAAACTTTTGGATCACCTTCTAACTATGGTATTTCTCTATTGTGATTTTTCCTGTACCCTATGCTACAAACTACAGTATTTGTTTTCTAAGGATGTTTTTAACCCTTTTTGGTTCATTGATTTTTTAAATTCAATATTTCCTTGTATAATATGGGTATTGCTAGCAAGATAATTCACCTTTCAAGTGACATAGACTTTGAACGTTACCAGGTGGGGCTTCGACCACAAGTTTGGGAAACACTGCAGTATACATTATGTATACAGTCCAACCTGGATATGACAAACCTTGAACAGCACTGCCCATGGCTTATGCACTAACTGGCCGAGACATGGAAATATTTTTTCTATGCTTAACCTATGAATAACACCTACTCTGCTGTGTTCCCTGTGTATTGTTATATTTACAGGTTCATTGGTATAATTTTGTAGAGGTCGATACCATAACTCTTTGCAAAACTTTAGTTAGCTGGTATTGATCAGATTTTAAGCTTAGAAGAGCTGCTATACTTATGTTTTAGAAATTGATTCATACTCTATTTTTGTGAATTGATACTATTATCGTATATAGCCTATATTAAGTTTGTCTTTACTTATTTAGTTTTAATTTTCAACTTTAATATATATAATGATTTTTTAATTTTCAGTTCCTCTTGTGATGACAAGGTCTAATCAACTGATATGGATCTTCCAAAGTAGTGCTGGAATGTTTTGTCGTTTAAACAAAGGTTAGTCCAAGAACTTTTTTACTTTTGCTGTTGAAAAACTGGTTAACCCATTCATCAATCCCGTAGCGGTCAAATCCGGCCAGTACTGATTCAATCCCACTGCAACCAAATCCAGCCACTTAACCTTTTGTTTACACGTTTCTAAATAGAAGGGAAAAGTCTCGCTATTTAACCGGAAACCTCGCTAGAAATGAGACCAAAGGAGATAACTCTTTTTTAAATATTTTTATTTATTGGCCGAGGAGTATTCATTATTTTAAAAGCAGATTTTTTATTTTAGTGTTTTGATCATTTGTATTCAAATACATCGTTGAAAGTTGACTTTTATATGAACTTACACAAGAGAAGCACTAGGAAATAATGTTACACAACACATATAGCAACAATTTTTGAATGTAAATCAATTCATATACCGGGTAATTATGCTGTTAAATAGATTTGTTTTAAAAAAATGTTCAACACCTTTCTACGGTAAGGGTGGAGTTGCTCCCCTTTGGTTGGGGGATAGTGATAACATTTCTGATCACCATGGATTAAAGGTCACCTTGTAACTCCCATTTATCATGTTAGCTCGAGTTTGTAAAATACGTTTTTTTTTACTTTAGAAAAAATTAGAGTTATAAAATGTTTAATTGTGGGATATTCTCTTGGCTAATTCTGTAGTGCAGTGGTTCCCAAACATTTTGTCTCCCAGGGTCCTTTCTATTATCACTTTCTAAGGGGTACCGTACTCAATGTTTTATGAGTTATTGATGTTTAGTAGTGTTATGGGGAAGGGATTGACAGCAACCCCTGCGAAATGCATGCAGAGCCTGCAAGCCTTAGGAGGTTACTACTCTACTGCAGTTTTAATGTATAGCTTATTTATTTAAACGCAAATGAAAGTAAATGTTTTAGTTGAGCAGCATTGTTGTCTATTAAATTGTGTTAACCCATTCAATCCAGTAGCGACCAAATCCGGCCAGTACCGATTTAATCCCATTCAATCCTTTGTTTACATGTTGCTAAAAAGGAAGTGGAAATCTCACTATTTAAATGTAAATCTCGCTAGAAACGAGACCAAGGGAGATTACTCTCTTTTTAAAAATATTTTTATTTAATGGGTGAGGAGTATTCATTATTTTAAAAGCATATATTTTATTTTTATAATCGTTTGTATTCAAATACTTCGTTGAAAATTGACTTTTAGGAATTTACACAAGAAAAGCATTATGAAATAATGTTACACAACACATATAGCAACCATTTATGGATGCAAATCAATTTATTTCATATGATTATACTGTTAAATAGATTTGTTTTGAATTTATTTCAAAACCTACCCACGTTAAGGGTGGAGTTGCTCCCCTTTGGTTGGGGTCTCCAATTAAAAATTTCTGAGCGCCCTGGATTGAATGGGTTAAATATAAACAAAAGTAAATGTGTTAGTTGAGCAGCATTGTTGTCTATTAAATTGTGTTAAAATCTGTTTTTGTTTCATTCTCTCTTTAGTGACCGGTACATTTTCTAAGCATGGTGATGCCACTTTTTGAAAGACCAGTTAAGATGGCAGTATTGTACAGAAACTTTGAGATTGCGGTGGCCTTTATTGGAAGTTGAGAAAGCAGTATTGGAGAGACTAATTCCCCAGACAAGCTGCAAGTCGGGGAGTCATATCACTGACGAAGACTTAGGCTGAATTTAATTTTTCAATCCGAAAATGGGAATAAATTTTGTAACTTGCTTGAGAACATTTCTTATTTTATTGTATACTTCTTATTTTATTTGTTGTTTAATTAAAATCAACTAATATAAATGGATGGGGGTCGGCACTATATAAAGAATATACCTGGGGATTTTTGGGGTTTTTAAAAAAAAACGGTAACTTATTGTAGGTTACCGTAAACGGTAAACTGAAAAGTAACAGCATATTATCGCTAAATTACTGTAGGCTGATAACATTATGTTATCGCTTTCTCAAAGTAAAAACAGTAAGTTACTGGCAGCTTGTACACAGTAAGTTACTGTTTTTGAGGGGTACTTTTACGATAGATTATTAAGAGTGTATAGCATAGACTAAGCATTTGAGTCGCTCTAAATAAAGTTATAGCATAGACTAAGCATTTGAGTCGCTCTAAATAAAGTTATATTAGAACATAAGTGTTTGAGTCGCTCTAAATAAAGTTATAGCATAGACTAAGCATTTGAGTCGATCTAAATAAAGTTATATTAGAACATAAGTGTTTGAGTCGATCTAAATAAAGCTATATTAGAACATAAGTGTTTGAGTCGATCTAAATAAAGTTATAGCATAGACTAAGCATTTGAGTCGATCTAAATAAAGTTATAGCATAGACTAAGCATTTGAGTCGATCTAAATAAAGTTATAGCGCTATAGCAGAGCCTAACTGTTGAGTCAATCTAAATTCAGCATCTTTCAAATGATATAAATCTCTTCAATTTAAAATATTTTTGCATCCAAACTTATACACTATTAATGTCAGAGCCAGACTTGTATTCGAGCCTACACATATAGTATACATTCCCCAATCCACGCATGTAATTATAATGATATATAATGGAACCCTGGTACCTGGTGGTGCCTTCATAGTCCCACTTTAATTATTCTTTTATCATACATAAACATGAAATTGACAGAGTTTTTAAAATTTTATATTGTGATATGTGTGTTCTGTCAGAAGATGTCACTTTTATACATTTAATTGTTTGATAGAGACGTGCGTTTTAGATATAAATTTTAATGAATTATAGTTGTTAATTTGTTAAACATTTTTTTTAGTTCGAAAGTGTGACCTACTTGAGGGGTGAGCGGGATGGGGGGGGGGGGGGTTTGCAGTGTCTGAGATTTTTGACACAATACATTTTGACCGGGGTGAGGGGGAGGGATGGAGGGAGGGGGGGTCAATAGTGCCCCCTCCCCCCCCCCCCCAAAAAAAAAAAGCGTGACTAGCTTTATGGACGGGGCCCTCATGATTTTTAAAGCTTTGGGCCATAGAATTAAAATGTATGGTAATTTTTGTACTCGCATAGTTTTTCAGGGATTAGTATGTCAGGGATTAGTATGTTAGGGATAGTACGGCAGGGATAGTATTTCAGGGAAGGTATGATAGTAATAGTATGTCAGGGACAGTATGTTAGGGATAGTATGTCAGGGACAGTATGTCAGGGATAATATGTCAGGGACAGTATGTCAGGGACAGTATGTCAGGGACAGTATGTCAGGAACAGTATGTCAGGGGTAGTATGACAAGGACAGTATGTCAGGAAAAGTATGTCAGGGAAGTATGTCAGGGACAGTATGTCAGGGACAGTATTCAGGGATATTATGTCAGGGATTAGTATTTCAGGGATAACATGTCAGGGACAGTAAGTCAAGGATAGTATGTCAATGTTAGTAGGTCAAGGATGGTGTCAACGAGTGCCTTAAACTTAATGTGTCCGCACTAAACACTCTGCCCCCCAGGAACGTGACGTGATTTGGGTCAGCCAACTTCCAGATTCCATCAGACGCTACCCGGCCGTGGCCTGCGTGGATTGGGCCCGGCGAGGGGAGTGGCCAGAGGTCATCAACATGGGCGTGGTGCTGGCTAAACCGAACGCCGACTGGCTGAAGAGCTTCATGAAAACATTCAGGTAATTTTTGCGTTATACAGGTATAGATTTAATCTTTAGCTAGCTAGGAGATTATATATAATAGATACGATTATACTGAGACATGTAACATCCGGGAAGACATATTGGCGGTCTCATAAATCAAAGGAATTTTTTTTTTTTTAAATCCAAAAAAAAAAATAAAAAAATTTAAAAAAATCTATAGTAAGAAAATGTCTGACTGTTGTAGAGCTTCACGAACATAAATTCTGCAGTGCTTTATGTTAGGTCACATCTCGAATGATAAGATTTTAATGTCAATACAAAATTAATGAAATGGTAGTAGAGGTGACCAGCAGAATGAAACTGGTTTGTGATGTACGTTGAATGAATGAACAGCGCCGATTGTGTTATGCACCAAACACAAACCCCCCCACACCCCCCCCCACACACACACACCGTTGCTGCGCCACGTTTTGAAATAGTCGGCGATTACTTCCCCTAGTTACTCTATTGTTGGCACGACATCCTGAAGGCAGTGAAGGAGATGGCGGTCTGTATCAAAAAGGTTTTGTCACTTCTCAGACCGGAAAACGTCATAGCGTGACTATTTTTAGAAAGTCGGACAAAAATTCTTAATACATGGCAGCTAACAGTGCGTGTTGCGGCATATCGTTCGGGCGATCCTTGTATCTAGAGTCACTGTTACATGTGCGGTACGCGCAATGAAGTACCATTTCACAAAATAGCAATAATTAAAAACAATTGCGGAAACTATTTCGTGAAATATAGTTGTCAACAAGTTTTGATTTAGGCGAAGGCTCTCTTGGCTAACACAGTACTACTGAACAGTGTTGACATTTTGTCCGACCCTAGTACCCGGATGATTGCAGCAGTTCTATTAATAGATTTCCGCCACCAAATGACAAGCCCCATATATAAATGATTTATGCATTATAGATTGACCCACACCTTTCTTTTTTTTAAATATGGTTTGATCTTTTTTTTTTTTTTTTTTTAAATCTTATTGGTGAAGCACAAAAGTTAAAATGACCTTTATCCATCTCAGTTTCTACAGGGAGGACAAGTGGGCGTTCAACGCCCTCATGATGCCCTACAAGGCATACGAGCAGCACCCCGACCAGCTTTATGTAGACACGCGGTTGCAGGCATGTTGTTGAGTATTTAATAGCGTACTAGCCCCCGTACTAGCCCCCGTACTAGCCCCCGTACTAGCCCCCGTGAACCTGGGTGTTGTAGAATAGTGTCAAAACCTGGTTTGTTCGCTTGTTTGCTTTTTGTGGAGAGGGGGTGGGGGGAAATTTACATTTTATTCAAAGGATAAAAAAAAATTTATATAAAAAAAAAAGACTTGTTTGACTTAACATTGTAACACCATTCCCATCCTTAGATCGTTATAGGGATACATTTTTGAATTGATTGTAACAACATTCCCATCCTTAGATCATTATAGGGATACATTTTTGACTTGATTGTAACACCATTCCCATCCTTAGATCGTTATAGGGATACATTTTTGACTTGATTGTAACAACATTCCCATCCTTAGATCGTTATAGGGATACATTTTTGACTTGATTGTAACACCATTCCCATCCTTAGATCGTTATAGGGATACATTTTTGACTTGATTGTAACAACATTCCCATCCTTAGATCGTTATAGGGATACATTTTTTACTTTTTATAACCAAACTTCTGTAGCCCTTAACTTGCTCAGATTTATAACCAAACTTCTGTAGCCCTTAACTTGCTCAGATTTATAACCAAACTTCTGTAGCCCTTAACTTGCTCAGATTTATAACCAAACTTCTGTAGCCCTTAACTTGCTCAGATTTATAACCAAACTTCTGTAGCCCTTAACTTGTTCAGATTTATAACCAAACTTCTGTAGCCCTTAACTTGTTCAGATTTATAACCAAACTTCTACAGCCCTTTTTAACCCGAATTTCCATTTTGAAGGTCATCTGCTTTAAAGGCGTGTGTCACCCGGCCTGGCGCACAGACTACATCCGGGAGTTGGACGACCTGCAGCCGATAATCAACTACGACTGGCGACAGGCCCGCGCCTTCCACTTCATCGTTCCCAAACCCCCGAAGAGCCTGGCCTCGCCGGAGGGCATCAAGAACGGGATCGGCATGTTCTCGGAGATTGGCAGGATGGTCCTGGAGAAGAGCGGGCAGTTGGATTTGCTGAAATGACGCATCGATACTCTTTAGAGTATAGCGTTACTGGACAATGCAGTGGCGTAGCTATAAGGGCTACTGACAACTGGGGGGTGGGGGTGAAATGCAAGTTTTTTTTTTGCCACCCCCACTACAACGAAGAAAAACATTTTGCGGTAGATTGAAAATGCCGCCATTCCATAAAAAGAAATAATTTCTGCCCGACCGAACGGATGACCCCCCCCCCCCTTTTCTCCTACGCCACTGAGACAATGATTAATCAAGGCGCTGGCGTTACGTATAATGTCTGCCCGAACAGTCGTGGAACTAGTAGTGGGTGGAGCGCTAATTTAAATGAAAAATACAGAAGAAGAGATATTGTTTGGAGCAGCCCAAGAAATAAAAATAGTTAATTTCCGATACTCTCCATGAGGTGATGGTCATCAGAATGTTTTGTTGGGCTAATTCCACACACTGACACGAGCAGTATTCCCGTTGCTTTTGCCCCCTTTTTTCCCCTTTGCCCTGCTTGGATGGCGTTATAGGCTAAACCACCTGGGATGGCATTATTGAGTTAGGCTAAACCACCTGGGATGGCGTTATTGAGCTAGGCTAAACCACATAGGATGGCATTATTGAGATAGGCTAAACCACCTAGGATGGCGTTATTGAGATAGGCTAAACCACCTAGGATGGCGTTATTGAGATAGGCTAAACCACCTAGGATGGCGTTATTGATATAGGCTAAACCACCTAGGATGGCATTATTGAGCTAGGCTAAACCACATAGGATGGCATTATTGAGATAGGCTAAACCACCTAGGATGGCGTTATTGAGATAGGCTAAACCACATAGGATGGCGTTATTGAGATAGGCTAAACCACATGGGATGGCATTATTGAGCTAGGCTAAACCACCTTGGATGGCGTTATTGAGCTAGGCTAAACCACATGGGATGGCGTTATTGAGCTAGGCTAAACCACATGGGATGGCGTTATTGAGCTAGGCTAAACCACATGGGATGGCGTTATTGAGCTAGGCTAAACCACCTGGGATGGCGTTATTGAGCTAGGCTAAACCACATGGGATGGCGTTATTGAGATAGGCTAAACCACATAGGATGGCGTTATTGAGCTAGGCTAAACCACATAGGATGGCGTTATTGAGATAGGCTAAACCACATGGGATGGCATTATTGAGCTAGGCTAAACCACCTGGGATGGCGTTATTGAGCTAGGCTAAACCACATAGGATGGCGTTATTGAGATAGGCTAAACCACATGGGATGGCGTTATTGAGATAGGCTAAACCACATAGGATGGCGTTATTGAGCTAGGCTAAACCACCTGGGATGGCGTTATTGAACTAGGCTAAACCACCTTGGATGACGCTATTGGGTTAGGCTAAACCACCTGGGATGGCGCTATTGATCTCGGCTAAACCACGGGGCATCTGGACCAAACAAATAGAATTACCATGACAACGTGTGCACTGAGCAAGCATTGTCAAAAACATTCCAAATGTTCACACACAAACAATATATATGCATGTTCAATTTATGAACAATCTGACAACGGTATTATTGGCTTCTTACACCTGCTGATTTATGAACTTATTTATTTTAATTGACCCCAGAGTTATATATTTTAAATTAAAAATATGCAATTGTTTACGATTTGTACATAAAAAAAAACTATTATATTTTAAAGATATATTATCATTGCAAAGTTCTTCATGCAAGCACTTCTTCGTCTCAAACACTTGCCGACACTAAGCATTATGATATTAACAGACGGCTCGTCGCATCATTTTTAAACATTGGTCTCGGTTTTGCTGGCATGGAGTCTTTTTGTGAGGCCATTGGAATGGACTCGATGACATACAAAACATACAATTCTCACCTGACAGTGATCCACAGGAGAACTAAAGTATTTAGCGATCAGGTGAAAGCAGAAGCAGTGGATAAAGTTAGACAAGTTTACGGTGCTAAAAACAAAAATGAAGTTGTTGATATAACTGTCAGCTTTGACGGCTCATGGCACAAAAGAGGACATACATCCAAACATGGGCTTGGCGTGTTAATTGAGGCTACCACTCAGTGTTTCTTTCAGGCATACCTCCGGGGGGCACTGCCCCCCCCGGAGCAAGTCAAGTGCCCCCCCGGGGGAAAATGTGTAAGAAAAAATAATTTAAAAAAAAATATTCTAAATTTAATTTTTATAAAATTTTTAAAAGTTATTGAAGTGTGTGCCTTTAATCGATTACAATTATTGGAACAAATAAAATATCGCTTTGTTCGATATATATTGATGATCCATAGCGTTCAGGTTTAACTTGTTACAGGCTCGCAGAAATCGATTATAAATATCGTATTGTTTTGAAAAAACATAAGCTAAAATCTTACTTTTCTGATTCGCAGATATCGGTATCTTTTATTTAATTACACTTTGCATCTGCAAAAGTTGAAAGACTTTTTAATAACCCTGTATTAAACTACCTTTTCATCGATATATATGTCTGTAAATTAAATATAGCTCTTGCTAAGAAATAAACATGTGCAATCTGTTTTCAAATTATATTGTATAATAGCATCATGCTTTAAAAAATCATTTTTAGCAAACATTTTAATGTAGTAGATTCCATAGATGTATGCTGACATAGATAAAAGGAAAATTTAAATTATTAAATCGAGTGTTTCTAATTTTTTAACACATTTTCGGGAACAGAGTAAAATGATTTTGAAAAAAAAATAGTCTTTATTTATTAAATCCCAAATGACTTTTCTCTGTTAATATAATAATAATAAACAATCTTCCCCAGCTGTTTGAACTGTTTAAAAAAAATATTTTAAGATGATAATCCAGTAGAAAGAATAAAATATATATTTAAACAACAAATAAAAAAATCGAGTATTTCGATTTTCTTGTAAATGCCATTTTTGGTAGTAGTTAAAAAAGAAAGTATATGGAATTGGTAAGAAAATTGTTTTCAAGTATAATGTCGAAGAGGCAAGTTGTAATGCGCTGAAGCAAATTATAGTAGTCTAAATTTCTTAATTAACATTTCAATCAACTGAATATTGAGAACTGAAACTTTAATAATTTATACGAAAAAAAATCACACATTAATAATAAATACCGTATATGAGTCTTTTGTAAACAGTTCTTGACTTCTGAACAATTATGTCGGTTACATATGATTTATAAATAAATACCAATTTTGAAAACCAATAAAGATATAGTCTTTAGCCTTTTGTACAGAAAAGCTTTTTTTTACTTTTTGACTTCGTGAAACTTGGAGGAAATATTTTGAAATAAACGTATATTTTTGGTTTTCCTTTTTCGTTCAAAATGTAAAACTATTTTAGAATTTCTTTTTTGGGATGGATACCGTTTTTGGACGGAATTCTTTTTTCTTAATTTTAAAAATATTTTGTAGTAAATTCATTATTTTTATGTAGTTGATCCCAAAAATATTTAAAAATAATAACTTAAAAATACATTACTTTTCAATTTAAAAAAAATGTTTGCATACCACACTTAGTCAAGCAGAGACGTCGCTTGACTTTTTATGGTACCCGTGCTACTTTTCGGTTTTTTCCTTCCCTACCTAGCAGTAAAAGTTTATAATTTAATGTAATTACAGCCCAACTTTAAGCCCCTAAAATATACAGCTATATGGGTTGCAGACCTCACACGATGGCTCTTAGGTCAAATGACACATACAATCTTAACTAGCATCTCTCCCGTTGCTCTACAGTTAAGTGTATAATGATGCGAGACTAAATTTAACTACGGTATGTAAAAAAAAAATGCATTCTTGCATTTTGAATTTATAAAAAAAAATTCCGGGGCCTATAAAGTTTTAAGGGGCGAGTCTAAGCTAAGGAGTATCTTGTCAGGTTCACCAAAACACTTCTTAGAAAAACTACAAAAGGTTCAAAACTCAGCTGCTAGGCTAGTTTTAAAGGCAAAAAAAAACGTGATCACGTCACACCACTACTTCATTCACTTCATTGGCTACCTGTACAAGCACGGATTGACTATAAACTCTCTGTTCATTGCCACAACATTTTCTCGAATTCCTGCTTTTCCTATCTAACCGAACTTCTCTCTGTCTATTCACCACTTCGACAGCTTCGCTCATACGCAGACGGGCGTATTCTTTCTGTCCCCAAGACTCGCACAAAAACATACCGTGAAAGATCTTTCTCTTACTGTGCCCCCTAAACAATGGAATTCTCTTCCACTACACATCCGCTATATATCAACTATCACAGCCTTCAAAACTGCACTCAAAACACATCTCTTTAAACTCTACTACCCCGACTGATTCCTCACATCTGACCGATAAACGCTGCTGCTGGTCGTCATGGTTGTCATGTAAAAGTTCTGGTGTGGATGAGGTGAATATGCATTAGATTTTGTTTTGTCTCTATACATCTGTTCTTTATTACATATATGTATTTTATGTTATTGTCACGATTATGTCTCTTTTAAAATATTTTTATGTACAGTGCGGTGAGCCTAGCCCTAGGCTGGGGTACCGCGCAATATAAGACAGCAAATAATAATAATAATAATAATAATAAACATACCCTAAGGGCTCCCGAATGGACTGAATTTATTTAATATTGTGCTGGTGGAAGAGTTAGTGATGTCCTGTTATTATCGTTATTTCTAGCGCTTACCGTCCCAAATGTCTGAAATGTTTACATCAGTGGTGCTTCATCCCATTTAGGGCCCTGGTCTGCTCCACCACATTCTTCCATTGGGATCGATCCATCGCTTTACACCTCCATGTGCGAACCCCAACCTTTGTAAGCCCTTCTCTACATCGTCAATCCATCTCAGTCTTGGTCGACCGGTGAGCCGTCTGCCCCTCGGTTTCTGCCTGTAGATCGTTTTTGTTGCTCCAGAATCCGGCATCCTTTCAATGTGTCCTGCCTAGGGCAGTCTGCCTTTTTTTTATATTGTTGTGACTATGGATAGGTATTTGTACAATTGATATACCTCTTGGTTTGCACGGATCCCAAAACAAAATTGTCTATCATCGGGTCATATATTTAGCAGGTTCTCTGCTTTTCTGGTAGGAACCAAGTCTCACTTACGTAAGTTACTACTGGTCTTGTGATAGTGGTGTATACTGCCTTCTTTGTTCCCTTAGCGAGGTTTTTGCTTTGAAGTAGCTTTTGTAAATTGAAATAAGAACGGTTGCATGCTGTTATTCTTTCTTGCACCTCCGATTGTATTTCCTCTTGCTTATTTATAGTCACCCCAAGATATTTGAAAGTAGCTTCCCTCTCAAGGCGTAGATGTTCATATTGATGAAGTCATCAGTGCGTATTTCCTGACATTATCATAAATATTGCCTTCGCTTTATTTACATCAAAACCAGCTTTGACCGTCACATCTTCAAGTTCCCTGAAAGTTTTAATTATATCATCAATGCTGTTTCTACCAAGTAGCGCTATATCGTCTGTGTAGGCCAGGTATTGCAGTGGCTGGCTTTATAAAGTTCCTTATGGTTGTTCTGTACCACCTCTCAGGTGCTCACACGTATGTTATTAATGCTTTTTTCTAAAGTGATGTTGACAAGGATACACGGATTTCCTTGTCTGAGGCTCAGATGGATTGAGAACTCCCTCAAGTACTCCCTTTGTACTTTGATTCTACTTTTGTAGTTATCCATCGTTATATGTATGAGTCGGGTACGTTTGTTAAGGACTCCAAGTTCCAGCACAGCATCGTTCATGTATTTCCTGTCTATGCTATCATAAGCTGATTTGTAGTCCACATATAGTTGGTGTATGTTGATGTATTCTTAGCATTTTTCTACGAGACATCTAACAGTAAATATATGAACGTTTGAAATGCCCCTTCACACATTGTCTTAAAGATACATTGAATACAGTGCATGATACCCTCACTAGGTAACTCTTGTTACCAGTGAAATATCCGCATCAACACCAGGCACAGAAACATTGCAAATCCCATCTACATTCATAGGAGCCATAATGATCAATAAATTGACCGTGGGGGCTTAATATACAGAAAAAGAAGAAAAGAAATTTGCACCACAATGCATCACTGCATTTTGAATTTATTATTTTTAAATTAAGGTGACCCCTGCCCTCACTTTTGCTAAAACTCTTCGGATTCCTCAATTTCTGCTACCCCCCCCCCCCTTTTCCTTGATGCCGATCAATGTGTCTAACGGGTGGAATCTAATCTTGTGTCAAATGATTTTCTTCGGCACACCACAACCAGAATGAATTTAGTTTGTGTCTGGCACTGGTCGACATAATGCCTCCCCCGACGCTTGAAAACTTATTTCCCCCGATCAAATGAAAGTCTTATAAAAACATTAGAATCCGGTATACTCCAAAATGCACCTCTTGATTGTTAAACAATCACACATTTTCTGCTGCCCTACTTCCCGATAAAAATTACTTGCCATGACAGCCAAATTTGGTGCTGATATATACACTGCCCAGCGGCGTGCCTAGTGTTAGCGCCACCCTAGGTGGGTTAACTTTTTTGCCACGCTACCTTTCTCGATAGAAACTCTGCAGATGTCCGAAAATCCCGCCGCTCTATCTAAAGAAAAAATGACACCTGGGAAGACCAAATGTTCGCCCCCCCCCCACTTCTACGTCACTGACGTGAGTCTTTGATGACAGGGGACAAGATTCATTTTTACTCCCCCCCCCCCCCCGCTAAACTCTGAAACCTATTATTTTCATCCACTAACACTATTGCCCATTAGATGCCCCCGCTAGTCTGGCGCCCGGGGACATATGTCCCATCTGCCACCTCTTAGCTACGCCTCTGGCCACTGAAAAACTGGCACTGCCCCCCCGAATGTCAAAAGTGCCCCTTCGGGGGAAAATTTCTGAAAGAAACACTGCTACTACTGGATTAGCTGTAGATTTCCATGTTATGTCTACATACTGTCAGGTAAGAATAATTATTATTTAAAAACTAACATATTTTTTTAATCATAGCAATTGTATTATTTTGCACAACATATAGTTTTAGTAAACCAGCTTTTTCAAAATCTATTTTTCAGCAATGTTCAACAACTGGCAAGGCTAAGCTGCAGCTGAGTGAGACGGCATATCAGGAGTGGTACGACACTCACAAAGATGACTGCTCAGTTAACCACTCTGGCTCTGCAGGTCTCATGGAGGTTGAAGCTGCAAAAGTTATGTGGCTTCGTTCACTGAAGCAGGGTTTGAGGTACACAACATTTGTATCAGATGGGGACTGTAAGACCTATAATGAATTGCAGGCCTTGGCACCTTACAGTACCCCTATCCAGAAGGAGGAGTGCACAAACCATGTGTCAAAGAGGCTTGGTACCGCTCTTCGAAACTTGGTGGCAACGGAGTCGAAGAGCGGCGTAACACTGGGCGGGCGTAAGACTGGTAAGGTGATTTTCTAAATATTTTTATGTTCATATTGCTAATCATTACTATAAATTGCTACAGATATTGTAGTCACTACAGTATCATAATATTTTTTTTATCTGTGTTTATTTTTAAAACCATGTTCTTTTTTCTCATATGTTTTTGATGATCCACTGGTACCGTTATGTATTTATATTATGATGATATATATACATTATTTTTTTTGCACAGGTTAAAATTAACCTTCTACAGCGGCATTACAAGAAGGCTGTGGCCAGTAAGAGCTCCAGCACTGAAGAGCTTCGAAAGAAGATTTTAATGACATTTCAGCATGCCTCATCATCTGATGAGAACCCGAAGCATCATGACTGCCCCAATGGACAGACATCATGGTGCTTTTGGCAGAGAGCTATTGCCCACAAACAGTCTCCACCAACACATAGAGGAAAAAGCAGCAGTTTCATATCAGAAGCTGTTGCAAAGAAAGTGAGGCCCATATATGACAGACTCACTTTGGATGTGCTTCTGGCAAGATGCTTGTCTGGAATGACACAAAATGCGAATGAAAGCATTCATTCAAAAATATGGTCAAGGTGCCCTAAGCACATTTTTGTAGGGAGAAGGCGGGTGGAAGTGGGGACAGCTTTGGGTGTGTCAGAGTTTAATTCTGGAAGTGTTGGGCTTAGGGGCTTTTAAAAAAAATATTGGCTGCTCTGTAAGTAGCTTCGCCTTACAGAAAGGTAAAAAGAGAGACGCTCGACGCATTTCAAAAGCAGAGAAAAAAGAATGCTTAGAAGCAAAAAGGAGAAGAAAAGAGATAACAGCAGCCAGCATTATTGCTCAGCAAGAATATTTTAGATTAGAGGGGGGTAAGAGTTATGATGCTGGGAATTTTTAGCTTTTTTTTTTTTTTTTTTTTTTTTTTTTCTAATTTTTTTTCCATTTGGGGTGGGGGTAGATAAAAATTAATAATTTTTACATATATTGACTTTTAAAAATTATTTTGATTGATTTCCATAAGCAAGAGGCACAGGTATCTATTTAATACACCTGTATGCAAGCTTTGAAGTTGAAAAAATAAAATAATTTGATATACAATTTTCATTTTGCATTATCTCAGTTGTGTTATTTTTACGAGTGTGGGGTTATTGGAAGCAGTGAGTATCAGAAACCGCCTATCAAATTAGAACAGAATTTGCACCATGTGTTTGCAACATGTTTATCTACAATGTCACAGAGGGTTTTTATTCTATTTTAAGAGACAAAAAAAATATTCTGATTTTGGATAAAACAATTTACATAAACGACTGATTATTTTTCGACATGGTTTTTAAAAATTCACAAAATATTTATTTTTAAATTTATGCTAATTTCCTTCTGCGACATTGTGCAATGGCCTATTTAGAATAATTATACCAAGTGTCATTGAATTCATATTGGTGGTTATTGAGATACGTTGTTTCCTATAAGTATATAAAATGTCCAAATTTTACCCCTATTTTCTCATCAAAAGCATAAAAAAAATTAATAAATTTGTCCCATTTATTTTTTTAAAGCGTTTTTATTGCTTTTCCAATGTGATTAGCAAAAAATATTCTGACTTAGTCATGTATTTTAGATTTTAGCATTTTGACTACCTGTCCCCCCTTAAGTCAACCTGTGACGTCACTTAGGTCTGTTTTAGTGTTTAAT
The DNA here is from genome assembly GCA_964017045.1 of Omphiscola glabra. Lineage (NCBI taxonomy): Eukaryota > Metazoa > Mollusca > Gastropoda > Lymnaeidae > Omphiscola > Omphiscola glabra. Next base: position 6,079,818 of record OZ024807.1, on the reverse strand, counting down.
ATATTTGATGTAGAGAGCGAGATGATTGGACTTTCCCCTTATAGCGGGATTTCTCAGGGGGAGGGGGGTACGAAAAGGCAGTAAAAGGGATGCGAGACGGCTGTCTCGGAGTGGGTGAATGCAAATTCAAAGGGTGCGAGGCAAGGATATTTAAGAAAAGAGGAGACATTTCTTTTAAAATAATTATGATATCTATGTTTAGACATTTTGTGTTAACATATCTTCATGAACATTTAATTTTTATGTAATAGGTAGCACGTTTTTTTTCTCTTCTTCAACGTTCTTCAGTTTGCTTTCATCATCATCATCATCAGTGGCACTACAGCCCATGTAAGGCCCCGGCCTGCTCCACCATATCCTTCCATTCGGATCGATCAGTGGCGTTCCGCCTCCATGTGCGAACCCCCAACTGGTGCAAGTCTTTCTCTACATCGTCGATCCATCTTAGTCTTGGTCGACCGGTGAGCTGTCTACCCATCATAGCCTTCTGCCTGTATATCGCTTTTTGCTGCTCTACAATCCTGCATCCTTCAGCCTGCTTTGCAATTCAATAAATAAATTAAAAGTACAATATTTTCACATAGTAAAATGCAGTTACATTTGTAGTGGGTGCCAAAATTAATTTAAAAAAAAAAAAAGGTTTTTAAGGGGGTGAGAGGCTGGATAAATATTTCGTAAGGGTTCCTGGGTGGAGAAAAAGTTTGGGAGACGCTACACCTTTAGATTATGAGTGGGAGATGCTGCAAAACCTTTTAGTACAGGTTTTTGTTGTAATTAATTATAGAAGACTGGGGCTACGCGCGCGAAGGATGTGGTGAGTCAGGACATAGTCCTAGCATGGATTGGTTGATAGATGGATTGGTTTATAGATGGATGGATGGATGGTAGGAAGGAGTTAAGGGTGGAGAGATGGAAGGAAAGAAGAAAGGATGGATAAATGGAATGATGGATGGATGGAAGGAAGTATGGATTGATGAATGGAAGGAAAGAATGATGGATGGATGGATGGAAGAAAAGGATGGATTGAAGGATGGATGGATGGAAGAAAAGGATAGATTGAAGGATGGATGGATGGATTAAAGAAGGATGGAAGGTCAGGAGGAAGGGATAGAGTATTGATGGATGGATTGATGGCTAAGCATATCCATGGTAAGACGTCCAGTTCAACTCATCCGTATACATGTGACCTATATTGTAGTTAAAAAGAACCTATGTATATAAAAAAATAAAATAAAAAAAAGACATCTTTAGAGTCAAATTGAAGTGATTTATTTTAGTTGAATATGTTTCTGAACATTGAACCAAATGTTACACTAGGTGGAAGTTGTATTTATTCCTTGTTTCCACTTTCATTCTGCTGTCATTTTTTTATTTAAAAAAACGCCATGAAACTAATTGTGACTGCCGGTTGCCTTCCTTTAGCGTAAAAAAAACAAACTATATATGTCAATTTAATTTTCTTCAATACAAGTGGTCAAAAAATGCTTTATATAGTTAGTTTTTTTAAAAATATATTTTTCAATATCGGTTTTTGATGTTGATTTATTGGATTAAAAATATTTTTTAAGTATTAGGAACATGTTTGTAAGCTATATAAGGATGGCGCAAATAAAAGTTCGCTTTATTTTATTTTAGTTTTTTTGTTTTGTCAATTTACTAATGCACGTGTTTAAAGAGGAAAACAAAGCCTTTTTACATCTTTAAACACATATAAAAAAATGTTATCTTGATTTCCCCTCACTTACAACCTCAGTCTCAAATCGTAGTACATCTGTCCTTTTCTCCAATTCTATGTAAAAAGTTTTTTTGTAAAGCAGAGAGTGGCCGGGGGCAAAAAGAAAAGTGTGTCGGGGCAGTGGGGGGGGGGGGGTTGTAATTTTATCGATTGATCTCATCACGACTCATGCTAACGTGTAGGCAATGGAAACGATGTTGAGCTAGCCCTAAGCCCAAAAGTTAATCTAAGGATATCTTCAATCACGGATCTTTAAGGAATTGTGTCGGATGCTACTAACGCCCTTCCTGTTGTTATCTGAGATTGAACACCCCATCGACACCACCAACCCGCAAAGGAAAAATATAAAAGTAAATATAAAGACGGCCTCGTCTCAGATACTCAGACATATGCAAAAGAGATATGAAGGCAGCCAACATCAACATCTCACATTGGGAGGACCTGGCGGAGGATCGATCCACATGGCGGGGTATCGTGAAGGCAGGATCATTACGTTCCGAGGAGCTCTACAGGGCGGAAGCAGCTGCAAAGAGAGCGCAGAGAAAGGCCAGAAAACACTGCTCCACCGCATTCGTGTGTGGGACATGCAAAAGAGACTGCCACTTGAGGATCGGTCTCACTAGGCACACCAAGAGCTGCAATCAGAAAAGATACATCTATCGAATCTCGTAGACGGAAAGATGCCATACATACTTACATATATATATATATATTGTTTTAAACAAAATAAAATTAAAAATATGGTAGCAATCGCTTTGTAGAACAAAACGTTCAGAGCTTCAAAGGCACACAGCAAATGTTCTCATCACGTTACAAATATGTGGTATTAGTTTTGACGGCCATGGAAAAAAAAAATATTTAAACAAATAAAGTCGGTATCTTGGTGAATGCAAATGTTGTTTTATTGTTGCGTGTCTGGCCTGTGTATTTGGTTGTACTGTATAATATTGATCATTGTACGGGAACCTTTTTTGTTTATGATATAAACTAATGGTATATAATTTTATTATTATTAGTATTATTATTATTGGTAGTTTTCTATAGCGTGGTACCCCAGCCTAGGGCTGGGCTCACCACGCTGTGCATACAGTTTAAGAAACATAATCATGAACTTAAAAATTAATTAATTAACTTACATTAATTTAAAAAAAACAAAAGAAAACAAAGGTGTATTCGCCCAACAATTCCATAACAATTGACATGTGAAGCCATGAACGGCACTCGGCAGCATCGTTTATATATATATATACATATATACATTTTTTTGTTTCATTCCGAAGCTCATTTTTAATTAAAAGTTACAATTTTCGATAAATTTGTACCTTGATCGTTTAAAGATACAATTTTTTAAAATTTTAATCCAACAGTTTTTATGTTTGCATCGCTGTATCGGGCGGGGAAGTGTACTTTCTTCTCTCTCTATTAAATCTTTCTGAAAGGCTTATACATGTGCACCGAACTGTCACCTGTCTGTTATTGAAAAAAAAACTTTACAAATTTTATTCACTTTTTTTTATGAAAATAAAAGTTCAAAATAACAAGAAAGGCAAGAACAACTACCCTCAAGCGGCCTTGAACGTTATATTTTCATACAACGGATCATTTTTTTGGTGACATTCTACCACCTCTTAAGGGAAGTAATCGTTGGACCTGACGGCACGCCCTGTCATAATTTTTTTTTCCTCCAATTAATGAGTCTCTGAATTCAGGAGCGCGGACTCTGCAGCGACTGGAGTCGCGGTCTATTTCAAAACCCCATTTATGACACCTTGACTGGCATGACATTTAGGTTGTCAAATGTCGCTTACGTTTTTGAAATTAAGTACCAACACTATCCTTAATCACAAATTACTTTGTCTTCTTTCTGCACCATACATTCTGCGGTATCGCTTACTTTTCACGATACCGAATAAGGGTTCAAAAAAATATCGATTCCGATTGCCCTAATATGGAGACTGCGTCAGTGACCGCTTAAGCTTTGACTAACATCCATTTTTTTTGAAAAGGGAGAGCTTGGAAATATTCAATGGACGCTTTCTCAGCGCTTCATGCCTCATCTCACTTCTTGAACCGTTCCATTGCAGGCCATTTTTTCCACGAGCTGGTCTTGCAAGTTCGAGAGAAAAAAAGGAACATGATTTTGTGGGGGCCTTTCATTTATTTCGCGAGACTCGCCCAGGCCTATAGTGTAACGTACAAAATCGCATTCACGCCACGCTGTTACAGTAACAAAGCCGAGAAGCGTAACAAATATTTCTATTTTCTTTTCGGGGGGGGGGGGGTGTCTGTTATAGGCTTTTAATATCGCCCCCGGGGGTGGGGGGGACGTAGCATAAGGTATGTCTGAATGAGGTCTCGTCAACACTTGTCCTTGGTGGGGGGGACGTAGCAGTACTGTATGTCTGAATGAGGTCTCGTCAACACTTGTCCTTGGTGGGGGGGGGACGTAGCAGTACTGTATGTCTGAATGAGGTCTCGTCAACACTTGTCCTTGGTGGGGGGGGGACGTAGCAGTACTGTATGTCTGAATGAGGTCTTGTTAACACTTGTCCTTTGTGGGGGGTGACGTAGCAGTGCTGTATGTCTGAATGAGGTCTCGTCAACACTTGTCCTTGGTGGGGGGGGGGACGTAGCAGTGCGGTATGTCTGATTGAGGTCTCGTCAACACTTGTCCTTGGTGGGGGGGGGGGACGTAGCAGTGCGGTATGTCTGAATGAGGTCTCGTCAACACTTGTCCTTGGTGGGGGGGGGGCGTAGCAGTGCGGTATGTCTGAAAGAGGTCTCGTCAACACTTGTCCTTGTTGGGGGGGGGGACGTAGCAGTGCGGTATGTTTGAATGAGGTCTTGTCAACACTTGTCCTTGGTGGGGGGGGGGGGGACGTAGCAGTGCGGTATGTCTGAATGAGGTCTTGTCAACACTTGTCCTTGTTAAGAATTACCACTTTGGGTGGGGTGGTGTTGGGGAATTGGGGGTTTTTTTTTGGGGGGGGAAGGGTGGGTGAGGGGGTTGGGGGAATTTTACCGATTAAGTTTTCGTTACATTTATATGTCACAATTGTGAATGTTTTAGAGATTTTATAGTTATTTATGATTAAAAAATAATAATAGTAATTTCATCGAAAGTAGTACATGGAATTTTAAACCAAATTTCATGCCAAGCAAATAAATAAATAAAATATTTTTAAAAATACATTAAAAATCTTCCCAAATGTACATCTAAATTTTTTTTATATTTTTTTTAAATATTTTTTTTACATATTTTAGTTTCATAAATTAAACCAAGCAAGCATAACATAATTACTTTCCGCACAAACAATAAAACTATTTCGTAAACTGCTCATAACAAGAGTTGAGAAGTATTAGCGTCAGTTCACACGGTCAATTTTTCCTTCAAGCATTTGATTCAATTGGTGTATGAAGGCATTATTTTTGTTTGCGGATTTATGGACACAACAGAGAATTTGCTTTTCGCGTTCAAGCATGTGTATGATGCGATAACCAATCGAAGACTATTTTTTTTCGTTCACGTGACATTACAGCTGATTGATCAAAATAGCAGCGATTCCAGTAGGCTATTGCTTCAGTTACAGTGACTAGGCTAGTGCTGCAGTTATAGTGACTAGGCTAGTGCTACAGTTACAGTGACTAGGCTAGTGCTACAGTTACAGTGACTAGGCTAGTGCTACATTTACAGAGACTAGGCTAGTGCTACAGTTACAGTGACTAGGCTAGTGCTACAGTTACAGTGACTAGGCTAGTGCTACAGTTACAGTGACTAGGCTAGTGATGCAGTTACAGTGACTAGGCTAGTGCTTCAGTTACAGGGACTAGGCTAGTGCTACAGTTACTGTGGCTATGCTAGTGCTACAGTTACAGTGACTAGGCTAGTGCTGCAGTTACAGTGACTAGGCTAGTGCTGCAGTTACAGTGACTAGGCTAGTGCTACAGTTGCAGTGACTATCTAGTGCTGCAGTTACAGTGACTAGGCTAGTGCTGCAGTTACAGTGACTATGCTATAGTGCTGCAGTTACAATGACTAGGCTAGTGCTACAGTTACAGTGATTAGGCTAGTGCTACAGTTACAGTGACTAGGCTAGTGCTACAGTTACAGTGACTAGGCTAGTGCTACAGTTACAGTGACTAGGCTAGTGCTGCAGTTACAGTGACTAGGCTAGTGCTTCAGTTACAGTGACTAGGCGATTGTAAGAGGTTAAGACAGTGTTTAGTGAGGTAGTTTTCTATAGCGTGGTACCCCAGCCTAGGGCTGGGCTCACCACGCTGTGCATACAGTTTAAGAAACATAATCATGAACTTAAAAATTAATTAATTAACTTACATTAATTTAAAAAAAACAAAAGAAAACAAAGGTGTATTCGCCCAACAATTCCATAACAATTGACATGTGAAGCCATGGACGGCACTCGGCAGCATCGTTTATATATATATATACATATATACATTTTTTTGTTTCATTCCGAAGCTCATTTTTAATTAAAAATTTTTAAATTTATTAATTCAGGAACCGTTCATTATTGTGGGTAAAACTCAGATATATTTTTTTCTTCAAATTGATGAATATTCAATCGTTGTTATTTTTTTCTTTCTCCATTATCAGAAGGTTAAACATTCCCCCCCCCCCCCCCCCCCACAGTGCAGCAATAAAGTTACAATTTTCGATAATATTGTACCTTGATCGTTTAAAGATACAATTTTTTAAAAATTTAATCCAACAGTTTTCAAGTCTGCATCGCTGTATCGGGCGGGGAAGTGTACTTTCTTCTCTCTCTATTAAATCTTTCTGAAAGGCTTATACATGTGCACCGAACTGTCACCTGTCTGTTATTGACAAAAAAACTTTACAAATTTTATTCACCTTTTTTATGAAAATAAAAGTTCAAAATAACAAGAAAGGCAAAAACAACTACCCTCAAGCGGCCTTGAACGTTATATTTTCATACAACGGATCATTTTTTTGGTGACATTCTACCACCTCTTAAGGGAAGTAATCGTTGGACCTGACGGCACACCCTGTCATAATTTTTTTTTCCTCCAATTAATGAGTCTCTGAATTCAGGAGCGCGGACTCTGCAGCGACTGGAGTCGCGGGTCTATTTCAAAACCCCATTTATGACACCTTGACTGGCATGACATTTAGGTTGTCAAATGTCGCTTACGTTTTTGAAATTAAGTACCAACACTATCCTTAATCACAAATTACTTTGTCTTCTTTCTGCACCATACATTCTGCGGTATCGCTTACTTTTCACGATACCGAATAAGGGTTCAAAAAAATATCGATTCCGATTGCCCTAATATGGAGACTGCGTCAGTGACCGCTTAAGCTTTGACTAACATCCATTTTTTTTGAAAAGGGAGAGCTTGGAAATATTCAATGGACGCTTTCTCAGCGCTTCATGCCTCATCTCACTTCTTGAACCGTTCCACTGCAGGCCATTTTTTCCACGAGCTGGTCTTGCAAGTTCGAGAGAAAAAAAGGAACATGATTTTGTGGGGGCCTTTCATTTATTTCGCGAGACTCGCCCAGGCCTATAGTGTAACGTACAAAATCGCATTCACGCCACGCTGTTACAGTAACAAGGCCGAGAAGCGTAACAAATATTTCTATTTTCTTTTCGGGGGGGGGGGGGGGGTGTCTGTTATAGGCTTTTAATATCGCCCCCCGGGGTAGGGGGGACGTAGCAGTGCGGTATGTCTGAATGAGGTCTCGTCAACACTTGTCCTTGGTGGGGGGGACGTAGCAGTGCGGTATGTCTGAATGAGGTCTCGTCAACACTTGTCCTTGGTGGGGGGGACGTAGCAGTACTGTATGTCTGAATGAGGTCTCGTCAACACTTGTCCTTGGTGGGGGGGGGACGTAGCAGTACTGTATGTCTGAATGAGGTCTCGTCAACACTTGTCCTTGGTGCGGGGGGGGGGACGTAGCAGTACTGTATGTCTGAATGAGGTCTCGTCAACACTTGTCCTTGGTGGGGGGTGACGTAGCAGTGCTGTATGTCTGAATGAGGTCTCGTCAACACTTGTCCTTGGTGGGGAGACGTAGCAGTGCGGTATGTCTGATTGAGGTCTCGTCAACACTTGTCCTTGGTGGGGGGGGGGAGACGTAGCAGTGCGGTATGTCTGAATGAGGTCTCGTCAACACTTGTCCTTGGTGGGGGGGACGTAGCAGTGCGGTATGTCTGAATGAGGTCTTGTCAACACTTGTCCTTGGTGGGGGGGGGACGTAGCAGTGCGGTATGTCTGAATGAGGTCTTGTCAACACTTGTCCTTGTTAAGAATTACCACTTTGGGTGGGGTGGTGTTGGGGAATTGGGTTTTTTTTTTTGGGGGGGGGAAGGGTGGGTGAGGGGGTTGGGGGAATTTTACCGATTAAGTTTTCGTTACATTTATATGTCACAATTGTGAATGTTTTAGAGATTTTATAGTTATTTATGATTAAAAAATAATAATAGTAATTTCATCGAAAGTAGTACATGGAATTTTAAACCAAATTTCATGCCCAGCAAATAAATAAATAAAATATTTTTAAAAATACATTAAAAATCATCCCAAATGTACATCTAATTTTTTTAAATATTTTTTTAAATATTTTTTTTTTACATATTTTAGTTTCATAAATTAAACCAAGCAAGCATAACATAATTCCTTTCCGCACAAACAATAAAACTACTTCGTAAACTGCTCATAACAAGAGTTGAGAAGTATTAGCGTCAGTTCACACGGTCAATTTTTCCTTCAAGCATTTGATTCAATTGGTGTATGAAGGCATTATTTTGGTTTGCGGATTTATGGACACAACAGAGAATTTGCTTTTTGCATTCAAGCATGTGTATGATGCGATAACCAATCGAAGACTATTTTTTTTCGTTCACGTGACATTACAGCTGATTGATCAAAATAGCAGCGATTCCAGTAGGCTAGTGCTTCAGTTACAGTGACTAGGCTAGTGCTGCAGTTACAGTGACTAGGCTAGTGCTACAGTTACAGTGACTAGGCTAGTGCTACAGTTACAGTGACTAGGCTAGTGCTACATTTACAGTGACTAGGCTAGTGCTACAGTTACAGTGACTAGGCTAGTGCTACAGTTACAGTGACTAGGCTAGTGCTACATTTACAGTGACTAGGCTAGTGCTACAGTTACAGTGACTAGGCTAGTGCTACAGTTACAGTGACTAGGCTAGTGCTACAGTTACAGTGACTAGGCTAGTGATGCAGTTACAGTGACTAGGCTAGTGCTTCAGTTACAGTGACTAGGCTAGTGCTACAGTTACTGTGACTATGCTAGTGCTACAGTTACAGTGACTAGGCTAGTGCTGCAGTTACAGTGACTAGGCTAGTGCTGCAGTTACAGTGACTAGGCTAGTGCTACAGTTGCAGTGACTATCTAGTGCTGCAGTTACAGTGACTAGGCTAGTGCTGCAGTTACAGTGACTATGCTATAGTGCTGCAGTTACAATGACTAGGCTAGTGCTACAGTTACAGTGATTAGGCTAGTGCTACAGTTACAGTGACTAGGCTAGTGCTACAGTTACAGTGACTAGTCTAGTGCTGCAGTTACAGTGACTATGCTATAGTGCTGTAGTTACAGTGACTAGGCTAGTGCTGCAGTTACAGTGACTAGGCTAGTGCTGCAGTTACAGTGACTAAGCTAGGGAATATGCTTTATAAGTAAAAAGCCTATTTAAAAAATAAATTTAAATTATATCAAGCCCTACGCCCATTTATTGTCCAATGTTTCTATTATATTTTTTTATAAATTAAGTAAACAATTCTTATTTGGGGGGCGGGGGGGGCTGTTGTTTCGATAACTTAGCGTAGTCAATGTAAACACGACATAGATTGACGAACCTTTTTCTTAGTGTTTTTTCACATGATATGGAGGTTGTGCAATAAAACTAAACAAAAATGCATGCCTTCGAAATTTGATAAAACCATGATTTGTAAGTTGTGACAAGGCTTCGTACACGAATCGCATCAAACGCTTGAAGGAAAATTTGATCGTGTGAACCGACCCTTAGTGATTAAATTTAATGAGTGCTATAGAAACCCACTGGCAACCACGCCTCGAGGCCAAGAATCTCACAGCACCAGGATGGAAGAGGAATGCCATCGAGCTAAGATCACCGCGGGATGCCATTTTGTAATAATTATTAGTAGTATTCTGCTCTCTGACCTAGACCGTTTGGGACGAAGAGCTTGTTAGGATGAAACAAACTTATTCCCCAAGCATAAATGACGTCATCACCCACGCCCGACTTAAACAAAATTATAGTAAAATAAAATTGTAAAATTCAAATAATAGTAATAACAATAATAATAATAGTTCAAATAAAGATATATTTTTTAAGATGAACATCTAAAATTAAAAAAAAATATATATTATTAAAAAAAAATGAATAATAAATATACAAGAATAGAGAAGGTTTCGCAGTTTTAAACCTATGGCCTGATATTGTTTTAACCAGGCGCGGACCTGTAAAAAAAAATTCTTAAAAATTTACTTTGTAATGAACCCGCAGCCATCTTTTATTGGAACACTTCCGCTCCCATGGACGGATGTCGCGTGTTCGGTCTCTTCCTTTAGATTGATCTCAACGCTCGTCTGCCTTTGTTGTACCAGTCCAAGCCTAAATAAAGGTGGGCGATTTGGTTTCACAAGCGTAACAGTCATCATGTGACTCCAACCATCCGCAGACAGATTAATTAGTGCCAAACACTCACTAAACACTGACTTAACCTCTGACAACCCCATGAGAAATTACACCCGGAACAGTAGGAAATGCTTCACTGTGCTTATGAGTAACACGGTGCAACATAAACAATCCTTCTTTCCACGCACAATAATCGCTTGGAACCAACTGCACAATACCGCCGTGAACTCGACATCTATCGAAAGCTTCAAGGCTGCCCTGGCATCTGCTAGGAGCCGTTAGGATGGCAGCATCGCCTCCCAAACAGTTGCATATATTCCAGTATATGGATGCAGCAACGTACCCTACCAGAACCGCAGAATCAGAAAAAGGAATTAATATTTGTAGCGTGAGGATTAATTTTATTTTTTAAATAAAAAATAATTCATTCATTTCCATTTTAAAAAAAATAATTAAAAAATTAAGTTTTTATAAAACTATTGAGTAACGAAACAATGAGGTCACGGGCTTCGCCATCCGTAACATTCTGCCAGCCCTGGATTATCAAAACATCGGTCCTTTTTTTTTTCCCTGTCTTCTCTCTGTTGGATCACATTTTAGTTGACATGACCTGACAAAAATTGTGTAGATCCACTGCATGCACCCACCCTTCCCCCCCACCCAAAAAAAAAACCCAATTCTCCAACACCACCCCACCCAAAGTGGTAATTCTTAACAAGGACAAGTGTTGACAAGACCTCATTCAGACATACCGTACTGCTACGTCCCCCCCCCCCACCAAGGACAAGTGTAGACGAGACCTCATTCAGACATACCGCACTGCTACGTCCCCCCCCCACCAAGGACAAGTGTTGACGAGACCTCATTCAGACATACAGTACTGCTACGTCCCCCCCACCAAGGACAAGTGTTGACGAGACCTCATTCAGACATACCGCACTGCTACGTCCCCCCACCCCCGGGGGCGATATTAAAAGCCTATAACAGACACCCCCCCCCCCCCCCCCCGAAAAGAAAATAGAAATATTTGTTACGCTTCTCGGCCTTGTTACTGTAACAGCGTGGCGTGAATGCGATTTTGTACGTTACACTATAGGCCTGGGCGAGTCTCGCGAAATAAATGAAAGGCCCCCACAAAATCATGTTCCTTTTTTTCTCTCGAACTTGCAAGACCAGCTCGTGGAAAAAATGGCCTGCAATGGAACGGTTCAAGCTGAGAAAGCGTCCATTGAATATTTCCAAGCTCTCCCTTTTCAAAAAAAATGGATGTTAGTCAAAGCTTAAGCGGTCACTGACGCAGTCTCCATATTAGGGCAATCGGAATCGAAATTTTTTTGAACCCTTATTCGGTATCGTGAAAAGTAAGCGATACTGCAGAATGTATGGTGCAGAAAGAAGACAAAGTAATTTGTGATTAAGGATAGTGTTGGTACTTAATTTCAAAAACGTAAGCGACATTTGACAACCTAAATGTCATGCCAGTCAAGGTGTCATAAATGGGGTTTTGAAATAGACCCGCGACTCCAGTCGCTGCAGAGTCCGCGCTCCTGAATTCAGAGACTCATTAATTGGAGGAAAAAAAAATTATGACAGGGCGTGCCGTCAGGTCCAACGATTACTTCCCTTAAGAGGTGGTAGAATGTCACCAAAAAAATGATCCGTTGTATGAAAATATAACGTTCAAGGCCGCTTGAGGGTAGTTGTTTTTGCCTTTCTTGTTATTTTGAACTTTTATTTTCATAAAAAAGGTGAATAAAATTTGTAAAGTTTTTTTGTCAATAACAGACAGGTGACAGTTCGGTGCACATGTATAAGCCTTTCAGAAAGATTTAATAGAGAGAGAAGAAAGTACACTTCCCCGCCCGATACAGCGATGCAGACTTGAAAACTGTTGGATTAAATTTTTAAAAAATTGTATCTTTAAACGATCAAGGTACAAAATTATCGAAAATTGTAACTTTATTGCTGCACTGTTGGGGGGGGGGGGGGGGGGGAATGTTTAACCTTCTGATAATGGAGAAAGAAAAAAAATAACAACGATTGAATATTCATCAATTTGAAGAAAAAAATATATCTGAGTTTTACCCACAATAATGAACGGTTCCTGAATTAATAAATTTAAAAATTTTTAATTAAAAATGAGCTTCGGAATGAAACAAAAAAATGTATATATGTATATATATATATAAACGATGCTGCCGAGTGCCGTCCATGGCTTCACATGTCAATTGTTATGGAATTGTTGGGCGAATACACCTTTGTTTTCTTTTGTTGTTTTTTAAATTAATGTAAGTTAATTAATTAATTTTTAAGTTCATGATTATGTTTCTTAAACTGTATGCAAAGCGTGGTGAGCCCAGCCCTAGGCTGGGGTACCACGCTATAGAAAACTACCAATAATATTAATACTAATAATAATAAAATTATATACCATTAGTTTATATCATTATCAAAAAAGGTTCCCGTACAATGATCAATATTATACAGTACAACCAAATACACAGGCCAGACACGCAACAATAAAACAACATTTGCATTCACCAAGATACCGACTTTATTTGTTTAAATATTTTTTTTTCCATGGCCGTCAAAACTAATACCACATATTTGTAACGTGATGAGAACATTTGCTGTGTGCCTTTGAAGCTCTGAACGTTTTGTTCTACAAAGCGATTGCTACCATATTTTTAATTTTATTTTGTTTAAAACAATATATATATATATATGTAAGTATGTATGGCATCTTTCCGTCTACGAGATTCGATAGATGTATCTTTTCTGATTGCAGCTCTTGGAGTGGCTAGTAAGACCGATCCTCGAGTGGCAGTCTCTTTTGCATGTCCCACACACGAATGCGGTGGAGCAGTGTTTTCTGGCCTTTCTCTGCGCTCTCTTTGCAGCTGCTTCCGCTCTGTAGAGCTCCTCGGCACGTAATGATCCTGCCTTCACGATACCCCGCCATGTGGATCGATCCTCCGCCAGGTCCTCCCAATGTGAGATGTTGATGTTGGCTGCCTTCATATCTCTTTTGCATATGTCTGAGTATCTGAGACGAGGCCGTCTTTATATTTACTTTTATATTTTTCCTTTGCGGGTTGGTGGTGTCGATGGGGTGTTCAATCTCAGATAACAACATGAAGGGCGTTAGTAGCATCCGACACAATTCCTTAAAGATCCGTGATTGAAGATATCCTTAGATTAACTTTTGGGCTTAGGGCTAGCTCAACATCGTTTCCCTTGCCTACACGTTAGCATGAGTCGTGATGAGATCAATCGATAAAATTACACCCCCCCCCCACTACCCCGACACACTTTTCTTTTTGCCCCCGGCCACTCTCTGCTTTACAAAAAAACTTTTTACATAGAATTGGAGAAAAGGACAGATGTACTACGATTTGAGACTGAGGTTGTAAGTGAGGGGAAATCAAGATAAATTTTTTTTATATGTGTTTAAAGATGTAAAAAGGCTTTGTTTTCCTCTTTAAACACGTGCATTAGTAAATTGACAAAACAAAAAAACTAAAAAAAAATAAAGCGAACTTTTATTTGCGCCATCCTTATATAGCTTACAAACATGTTCCTAATACTTAAAAAATATTTTTAATCCAATAAATCAACATCAAAAACCGATATTGAAAAATATATTTTTAAAAAAACTAACTATATAAAGCATTTTTTGACCACTTGTATTGAAGAAAATTAAATTGACATATATAGTTTGTTTTTTTACGCTAAAGGAAGGCAACCGGCAGTCACAATTAGTTTCATGGCGTTTTTTAAAATAAAAAAATGACAGCAGAATGAAAGTGGAAACAACGAATAAATACAACTTCCACCTAGTGTAACATTTGGTTCAATGTTCAGAAACATATTCAACTAAAATAAATCACTTCAATTTGACTCTAAAGATGTCTTTTTTTTATTTTATTTTTTTATATACATAGGTTCTTTTTAAATACAATATAGGTCACATGTATACGGATGAGTTGAACTGGACGTCTTACCATGGATATGCTTAGCCATCAATCCATCCATCAATACTCTATCCCTTCCTCCTGACCTTCCATCCTTCTTTAATCCATCCATCCATCCTTCAATCCATCCTTTTCTTCCATCCATCCATCCTTCAATCCATCCTTTTCTTCCATCCATACATCCATCATTCTTTCCTTCCATTCATCAATCCATACTTCCTTCCATCCATCCATCATTCCATTTATCCATCCTTTCTTCTTTCCTTCCATCTATCCACCCCTAACTCCTTCCTACCATCCATCCATCCATCTATAAACCAATCCATCTATCAACCAATCCATCCCTATGGCGCTACAGTCCATGCTAGGGCTATGTCCTGACTCACCACATCCTTCGCGCGCGTAGCCCCAGTCTTCTATAATTAATTACAACAAAAACCTGTACTAAAAGGTTTTGCCGAATCTCCCACTCATAATACACCCAGGAACCCTTACGAAATATTTAACCAGCCTCTCACCCCCTTAAAACCCTTTTTTTTTTTAAATATTAATTTTGGCACCCACTACAAATGTAACTGCATTTTACTATGTGAAAATATTGTACTTTTAATTTATTTATTGAATTGCAAAGCAGGCTGAAGGATGCAGGATTGTAGAGCAGCAAAAAGCGTTATACAGGCATAAGGCTATGATGGGTAGACAGCTCACCGGTCGACCAAGACTAAGATGGATCGACGATGTAGAGAAGGACTTGCACCAGTTGGGGGTTCGCACATGGAGGCGGAACGCCACTGATCGATCCGAATGGAAGGATATGGTGGAGCAGGCCGGGGCCTTACATGGGCTGTAGTGCCACTCATGAGGATGGTGCTGATGAAAGCAAACTGAAGAACGTTGAAGAAGAGAAAAAAAACGTGCTACCTATTACATAAAAATTAAATGTTCATGAAGATATGTTAACACAAAATGTCTAAACATAGATATCATAATTATTTTAAAAGAAATGTCTCCTCTTTTCTTAAATATCCTTGCCTCGCACCCTTTGAATTTGCATTCACCCACTCCGAGACAGCCGTCTCGCATCCCTTTTACTGCCTTTTCGTACCCCCTCCCCCTGAGAAATCCCGCTATAAGGGGAAAGTCCAATCATCTCGCTCTCTACATCAAATATATTAAACACTAAAACAGACCTAAGTGACGTCACAGGTTGCCTTAACATTTCAGTCAACAAATGTTACTTAGTCTCATGCACCCTACGCTAACAAACAGTTAAACCGGCATTCTTTCTTTTTTTATTTTTAAACAAAATTAAAAACCGCAATTGAGCAAATATTATGATACTATTCTCACATACAAGGATGCCCCTTTGAATTATAGACAAAGGCCAAAGGGCGATATGGTTATGATATCGCCATGAATAACATGAGGCAGGGATGAGAAGGACACAATGGCAAGTTCAGTGTCCGTCTGTACTATATATAGGGACACGATGTCAGCTCTTAAACTGAATTAAGATTTTGTCCAATCGCTGCTTAACATGTTGGAGCTGTCATGTCTTGTGTGTGTGTGGGGGGGGGGGGGTATAATCAGGGGCGATGGGAGCCTGCCCCCAACCCTCTCTTCGCCATTGGCTCCCTCTCTTAGATCATAGAGAATAATATATCTTTAAAATATAATAGTTTTTTTTTTATGTACAAATCGTAAACAATTGCATATTTTTAATTTAAAATATATAACTCTGGGGTCAATTAAAATAAATAAGTTCATAAATCAGCAGGTGTAAGAAGCCAATAATACCGTTGTCAGATTGTTCATAAATTGAACATGCATATATATTGTTTGTGTGTGAAAGTTTGGAATGTTTTTGACAATTCTTGCTCAGTGCACACGTTGTCATGGTAACTCTATTTGTTTGGTCCAGATGCCCCGTGGTTTAGCCTAGCTCAATAATGCCATCCTAGGTGGTTTAGCCTATCTCAATAACGCCATCCTAGGTGGTTTAGCCTATCTCAATAACGCCATCCTAGGTGGTTTAGCCTATCTCAATAACGCCATCCTAGGTGGTTTAGCCTATCTCAATAATGCCATCCTATGTGGTTTAGCCTAGCTCAATAATGCCATCCCAGGTGGTTTAGCCTATCTCAATAACGCCATACTAGGTGGTTTAGCCTATCTCAATAATGCCATCCTATGTGGTTTAGCCTATCTCAATAACGCCATCCTAGGTGGTTTAGCCTATCTCAATAACGCCATCCTAGGTGGTTTAGCCTATCTCAATAATGCCATCCCAGGTGGTTTAACCTAGCTCAATAACGCCATCCTAGGTGGTTTAGCCTATCTCAATAACGCCATCCTATGTGGTTTAGCCTATCTCAATAACGCCATCCTATGTGGTTTAGCCTAGCTCAATAACGCCATCCCATGTGGTTTAGCCTATCTCAATAACGCCATCCCATGTGGTTTAGCCTATCTCAATAACGCCATCCCATGTGGTTTAGCCTATCTCAATAATGCCATCCCAGGTGGTTTAGCCTAGCTCAATAACGCCATCCCATGTGGTTTAGCCTATCTCAATAATGCCATCCCATGTGGTTTAGCCTATCTCAATAATGCCATCCCATGTGGTTTAGCCTAGCTCAATAATGCCATCCCAGTTGGTTTAGCCTAGCTCAATAATGCCATCCCATGTGGTTTAGCCTAGCTCAATAATGCCATCCCATGTGGTTTAGCCTATCTCAATAACGCCATCCCATGTGGTTTAGCCTATCTCAATAACGCCATCCCATGTGGTTTAGCCTAGCTCAATAATGCAATCCCATGTGGTTTAGCCTATCTCAATAACGCCATCCTATGTGGTTTAGCCTAGCTCAATAATGCAATCCCATGTGGTTTAGCCTAGCTCAATAACGCCATCCCATGTGGTTTAGCCTATCTCAATAATGCAATCCTATGTGGTTTAGCCTAGCTCAATAACGCCATCCCATGTGGTTTAGCCTATCTCAATAACGCCATCCCATGTGGTTTAGCCTAGCTCAATAATGCAATCCCATGTGTTTTAGCCTAGCTCAATAACGCCATCCCATGTGGTTTAGCCTAGCTCAATAACGCCATCCCATGTGGTTTAGCCTATCTCAATAACGCCATCCCATGTGGTTTAGCCTATCTCAATAACGCCATCCCATGTGGTTTAGCCTAGCTCAATAACGCCATCCCATGTGGTTTAGCCTATCTCAATAACGCCATCCCATGTGGTTTAGCCTAGCTCAATAATGCCATCCCAGGTGGTTTAGCCTAGCTCAATAACGCCATCCCAGGTGGTTTAGCCTAGCTCAAAGCTACGCCACTGGGTTCATCCGATCTAAGTGACTTCTTCATTAACTGCATGGCCACCGGATTCACCCGATCTAAGTGACTTCATTGGCTGCATGACAGGACGCGTCCAACTATCAAAAAATAGAACGAAACACCAAAAAAACAAAAAAACAAAAAAAACAAATAAAAAAAAAAAAAAAAGTAATAATGGAAGCTGATTTTCTATTGACTGATACCAAGATGGCGGCGCCCACATTATGTCTAGACCTGGTCGAAGGAAACTGGCAACTCTGCTGATTGCAGCCTCTAAGTTACTCTGACGCGACCTGTGGGGCGTGGCTAGTGTAAGTGCCACAGAGTGAAGGCCAGGGGTTTTCTACACTTTCAACTTTCGATTTCAACCCCCTTCCCCCACCCCCCCCCCCAAATAGTCCATAAAAAGTATTTTGTAAAAAAAAAAAAAACACACAGAGACAAACGACCCCCCCCCCCCTTTCCAGGCTTCCCCTTTCTACGCTACTTGAAAAAAAGGAAGTAAGTCGTCCACGGTATTACTCTTTGTAAAAGGAGAACCTGCTCTGACTTACCACTGTTCCCACCGCATTAAAAATGTCATCTCGTTCCCCCAATTTTTTGTTGTTGTTTTGTTTTTAATTGTTGACAAAACTCTAAAAGTAGGTTGAATTACTTTAACTCTACCACTGACAAGACTCTGAATTACTTCAACTCTACCACTGACAATACTCTGAATTACTTCAACTCTACCACTGAGAAGACTCTGAATTACTTTAACTCTACCACTGACAAGACTCTGAATTACTTTAACTCTACCACTGACAAGAGTCTGAATTACTTCAAGTCTACCACTGACAAGACTCTGAATTACTTTAACTCTACCACTGTGTTATGAAGGAGTACGTGTTTTAAGACACGTCTATCTCACTTCCCGCGTGCAAGAACTCTTGTGAACTCTCGTGACCGCCTTTGAAGTGTGGCTAACAAAAACTTTCCCTTGTTTACAAAAAGCTTAGTTATTCATAACCTTATAGAAGGATCTGGATAAAACGGGAAAGCAAAACAATGCATTAGACGGTTCTAGACATTAGTAGGAAATGCCTATATAAAAGGGCTGACCGATAGAGAGCGGCAGAGATTTTCCTTTCCTTGATTACGAGGCATGCTGTGTGTCATTATACTTTGTTGTGGGTAGAGATTTTTATTTCCTCGTACAATTTTGTGCTCATTGTATTTTTATATACATTACCGGTACCAGCAAATCTGTAAGTTTATAATTTTAATCATATTTCTCTTGCTGTTATTATTTATTTGAAGTTCACAAATTAAAAAGTTATTAATTGTAATTAGCTCTGGCTTTGCTTGTCGTTTTATTTGTAATTATTTTTTTAAACTTTGGTATCGTTCTTTATTATGGACTGTTTTTAGAACGAGCCATAGGCTAAAATTAAGAGATTAAATTCTCCATTTATAACGGTCCGTAATACACTGACAAGACTCTGAATTACTTTAACTCTACCACTGACAAGACTCTGAATTACTTTAACTCTACTAAAACTCTACTAAAACCGCAAACCCTACCACTGACAAGACCCTAAAACCACAAACCTTACCACTGACAAGACCCTAAAACCACAAACCTTACCACTGACAAGACCCTAAAACCCGCCAATCCTAACACTGACAAGACCCTAAAACCCGCCAATCCTAACACTGACAAGACCCTAAAACTGCCAACCTCACCACTTACAAGACCCTAAAACTGCCAACCCTACCACTGACAAGACCCTAAAACTGCCAACCCTACCACTGACTAGACCCTAAAACTGCCAACCTCACCACTGACAAGACCCTAAAACCTCCAACCATACCACGCCACATCCAACGACTACTTTTATTACGGTCCAGTGAACGTCATTTCCTTCCAAGTCGTGTTTGAATATTGAATGAAGTCGACCCCGACCTAATCAATATAACGCGGTGGTTCTCAATCTGAGGGTCATGACCCACTCCTGGGTCGTCTGACTAACTGAAAGAGTTGATCATGTTAGATTCTTACTATCCTAAAACGCTATAGATTTACATTGATCATGTTAGATTCTTACTTTCCTTAAACGCTAGATTTACATTGATCATGTTAGATTCTTACTATCCTTAAACGCTAGATTTACATTTATCGCGTTAGATTCTTACTATCCTAACGCTAGATTTATATTGATCGTGTTCGATTCTTACTATCCTAAAACTCTAGATATACATTGATCGTGTTAGATCCTTACTATCCCTAAACGCTAGATTTACATTGATCGCGTTAGATTCTTACTATCCCTAAACGCTAGATTTACATTGATCATGCTCGATTCATCATATCCTTAAACGCTAGATTTACATTGATCGCGTTAGTTCCTTACTATCCTTAAACGCTAGATTTACATTGATCGTGTTAGATTTTTACTATCCTTAAACGCTAGATTTACATTGATCGCGTTAGATTCTTACTATCCCTAAACGCTAGATTTACATTGATCACGTTAGATTCTTACTATCCTTAAACGCTAGATTTACATTGATCACGTTAGATTCTTACTATCCCTAAACGCTAGATTTACATTGATCGTGTTCGATTCATACTATCCTTAAACGCTAGATGTACATTGATCGTGTTAGATTCTTACAATCCTCTGGATTTTTTTGCAGACAGACTCTGAATCCTTCGGGAGACGTTAGCAGTTAAATTAATTTAAGTGGTTGACCATCTCTGTGTATTAGTTTCATGATATACTACTTTGACTTTTATTTAAATTTTATATTTTTATCTTCCTTTGTATTGTTTTTTTCCGCCTAAACTTTATAGTTCATAGCTTTTGACATTGTTCAGCCTTTATGGCAGCTTTCGTTCACACTGCGTAGCCTTTATGGTAGCTTTCGTTCACATTGCGTAGCCTTTATGGTAGCTCCCGTTCATATTGCGTGGCCTTGATGGTAGCTCCCGTTCACATTGCGTGGCCTTGATGGTAGCTCCCGTTCACATTGCGTGGCCTTGATGGTAGCTCCCGTTCACATCGCGTGGCCTTAATAGTAGCTCCCGTTCACATTGCGTGGCCTTGATGGTAGCTCCCGTTCACATTGCGTGGCCTTGATGGTAGCTCCCGTTCACATTGCGTAGCCTTGATGGTAGCTCCCGTTCACATTTCGTGGCCTTTATGGTAGCTTCAGTTCACATTGCGTGGCCTTGATGGTAGCTTCCGTTCACATTGCGTGGCCTTTATGGTAGCTCCCGTTCACATTGCGTGGCCTTGATGGTAGCTTCAGTTCACATTGCGTGGCCTTTATGGTAGCTTCAGGTCACATTGCGTGGCCTTGATGGTAGCTTTCTTTCACATTTCGTGGCCTTTATGGTAGCTTCAGTTCACATTGCGTGGCCTTGATGGTAGCTTCAGTTCACATTGCGTGGCCTTTATGGTAGCTTCAGTTCACATTGCGTGGCCTTGATGGTAGCTTTCGTTCACATTTCGTGGCCTTTATGGTAGCTTCAGTTCACATTTCGTGGCCTTTATGGTAGCTTCAGTTCACATTGCGTGGTCTTGATTGTAGCTTTCGTTCACATTTCGTGGCCTTTATGGTAGCTTCAGTTCACATTGCGTGGCCTTGATGGTAGCTTCAGTTCACATTGCGTGGCCTTTACGGTAGCTTCAGTTCACATTGCGTGGCCTTGATGGTGGCTTTCATGGACATTGTGAAGCTTAGATCCTATCTTTCATTGATATTGTGGTGCCTTTGACCGCCCATTCTATGCTGCACATTTAATTGTTACGTCATCATTTTTAAAAAAAAACTATTACCCCCCCCCCAAAAAAAAAAAAAAATAAGCCACACTTAACTTATTATGAAATGATTATGTTTTAACTATTAAAAAACTAAGAATGCAAGATTAAGTATAAAAAAACTATACATTATAGAAAATAAAATATCGGATATTACCACGAGTTGTTGGGTAATAAATTTGAATTAGTTTTTTTTTCAATTCGTTAAATTTTTTTTTTTGTGGCAAATTCTAGTTTCCTAAATTTTGTTTATTTTAAAAAAAATTACAAATTTGATTGTTAATAGGTTTTGTCGAGAACTTTCCAGGAACCAATCTCCAAGTCACTAGGTCATTACGTATGACCATGTCGAATTTGGTTGCGATTTAAATATATTTTTTTCGAGAGATTGAATGATTTAAATTTATATATGTAACTACATACATACATACATACATACATACATACATACATACATACATACATACATACATACATACATACATACATACATACATACATACATACATACATACATACATACATACATACATACATACATACATACATACATACATACATATATACATACATACATACATACATACATAGTCACACTGAATTTTATGTAGTAGATTGATGCATCAATAAAAGTCAGTATGTCACTGCTCTTAACTTCTCAACACAAATTTCTAATTTTTTAAAATTTTGGTTGAGAACCGCTGATCTAAGGTGATGAACTGTAGAGCGGTACGGATGTCCAACCCCTCCCCGCGGCACCACCCGTATGTTGATTACTTGTCCAAGTGGGGCCCCCTACCCAACGCTGGGGGGAAACAGACTGAACCATAGAAGAAGAAAAAAATCTATACACCTGAAACTTGAGCAGTGGACCATGGATTGATAGGCTGGCGTCGCAAGGCCGTGTCTAAGAAATATTTCATGATTGGATATGTCAACGCACTGAAGCCCATTGGTGTGATTATAAATAACAATAATAATAATAATAATATTTCAAAGGTATGAACAACAGATATGAAATAAGTTTGCGTCAAGAGCAGGATGAAGTGTAGTCGACATTGTTTGGTAAGTGAAGGGATTTTGATTTAATTTCTCAGACGAAAGTTTTGTTTTTTAAAAAAATGTTAAGTATTATAAAAAAAGACGTTTGTTTTAATCCAACGACATTCTAGATTTATCCAAACATGCGCATGACAGAATTACAGAATCACATATATTCTATACATATAAACTATAATAATTGCTGAACTATAATTATTGTGTAAATTCACATTTACACCACGATAACCATTTTTTTTTCAAAAGTACACATTTAAAGGTGACTTTCTTCTTCTTATTATTATTATTATTATCATTACCATTACCGTTATTATTATTATTATTATCATTATCATCATTACTATTATTATAATTGCCATTGTTATTATTAGTAGTAGTAGTACTACTACTAGTATTTTTATTAAAAACACTCATTAAATCACTATGGTTATCTAAACATACATTCCTGTTTGAAGGAACGCGTTGGAGCAGTGAACGGTAGCACAACACAGTACCACCAAATACGCTACGTCTTTCTGTTTGATTTTTTCTTTTAAATTGTTACTTTGGAATGGACTGGCTTGTCGTGAGCAATGGGACGCAGCCCTTTCTGGAGCACAGCACCATACTCCTTTTTAAGTCTTAAAAAGATCCGCTGTTTATCGACATTACGAATATCCCGGCATCGCGGCGCGTAAACCATCCTGTCGTCTGCGAGGTTGAGGCATCCGAAACTGACCTAGGAGGGAGAGGGGGGAGGGGGGGTCTTTCGATTATGACGTCACTCATCTAAAGGTTTTTTTTTAAAAAAAAGAGTAGGGAGGGGTGGTTTGGGGTGAGGGGGGGATGACATATTCGTGACATGTGACGACCATGAAGGTGGGCGTGGAGGGGGGCGGGCGGGGCTGGGTCGTGCGTGGTTAAGCTACACGGGAAGTCAAGTCGAAAGGCAATGATTAATTAAAACTAATTCCTCTTTAATTACAGCAATATTTAATTAGCATAGTTTATTAAAAACACAGATTTTGAATGAATTAAGTCACACTTGACGTGTGGAACACGTTCGATAATTAAGAGATTTTTAATTTATTTGTTTACGATTGTATTTGTGTGTTGTTGTTTTTTTTTTTTTTAATACTTTTTATGTATACGAAGAGTCGAGAAGCCTTTACATTAAATTTTATGAACTATTTTTTATGAACTTATTCAAAAACTTCAACGAATTATATCACAATTTTTTGATTTTGCTGAATGCATTTATGAAAAATTAAATGAGCGAAACAAAGTATGGGGGAAAACACAGGGGGGGGGGGAGTGGGGATGTCAGAAGGACGTAATAAATAACGTATCGATAAGAAGCCTTCTTCAGCGGGGCAAACAAAAGTAAAAACGTCTATAAACTAAAAAACCCCACTTGCAATGTAGTATCCGAAACCCGGGTGACACTTTTATGGCACTTCTGCACTCTCTACCATTGTGTCTCTACTACAAAGTTTCAAATATTTGATATTTGTAATAACTGTTTCTGATAATGAGATACTGTGAATATAAAAATGGGAGGAAGAAAAAAAATAATTTGTATCTTATTATTATTATTATTATTATTATTATCATTATTTGTTGTCTTATATAGCGCGGTACCCCAGCCTAGGGCTAGGCTCACCGCGCTGTACATAAAAATATTAGCAAAAGAGACGTAATCGTGACAATAAAATAAAATACATTTATGTAATAAAGAACAGCTGTATAGAGACAAAACAAAAACTAATGTATATTCCCCCCATCCACCCCAGAACTTGTACATGTCAAGCTATGGACGGCGGCCAGCAGCATCGTTTTTCGGTCAGATTTATTTCTGGGACAATAAAAAAAAAAAACTTTTTCAGAAAGGTTTGCCTAAAGAATATTTTATTCGTTGTAGTATAAGGGGCGAAATCTTGAGCTGCGAGTATAGTTATACCACGTGCTGAAATGTTGAAAGGACTAGATCTTCATGGTGTGTTCATCGGATTTGTGGGAAAAAACTTGGGTCGGATGTTATCCAGCTTGTGTGCTGATTTTGCGCATGCGCGAACGCTCTCTTAGCTTTCGCAACATGCGTTCGAACATAGAATAATCTCAGACCCAAATAATCATGCCAACATTGTGATTATAATGCTTGCTTCAAACCGTACAATTGTGAGAGGCGGTGTAATATCTCAAACTGACTAGTTTTCATAAACTTTAGAAAAAAAAAATATATATAACAAAAAAGGAAATATATTATATAATATGCTGAATAATATTTTCTAGAATTTGAAGTTAACACATACACACACACACACAAAAAACTATATAAAAAGGTTTGCCTGGCCGTTAAGCTTGATCTGTAAAACCTAGGAATGACTCCGATTTGGATATACTGAAGCCATCGAGAAATGCATTGGAAGAAAAATTGATACGAAAATGATTGCTAAGAACAGGATAATAATTGGGACTGCTTGAATACCGCAGCGAGTTTCAGTTCAGTCAAACTGTTGAATGACCTCACTATGATTTACAATATTTTTATTTTTTTATATATTTTTTTTTTATTAACTAAACATGAATCATGAAGCAACTTTATCGTAGAATAAAAAGTTTGATTGATCGTTTCTCTTTGTATTGTCTTGCTGAGCATGTGGACAAAAAAAACAACAAACAAGAAAGCATTTTAGCAAGGCTTGTCACAGTCTATTTAGTAATGCGACGTTCTCTGGGTTTTTTTCCATTGCGTGATCGAGCGCCCCCCCCCCCCCCCCCACTATCAGTGAGATCAATACAATTACAAGCTTCTCTATTGGTTACAGGCTGCTGTGCTCTGGAACCCTCGTCGTGTAGGCAGGCTAGACAGGCCAGCCAATCACGATGCGAGGAGGTTTAGCCGTAGCTTAGCGCTGCGTCCTTAACAACCACAGTCTGTTGATACACGTTAAATGAGGCACAGATGTGTCCTTAACAACCACAGTCTGTCGCTACATGTTAAATGAGGCACAGACACACAAAAAAAGTTAAAAAAATAAATAAACATTTTTTTTAGGGGGCTGGTCTGGGGCCGTGCGTGTGTGGTCGGGGGGAGGGGGGGTGGAGCTGAGAGTACTTAAGGAAATTTTACTTTTTAAATATTTATTTTCATGAAAGGGGGGGGGGGAAATGTAAATAGAATGTGGAGTATGTTTTAAGTTTAAAAAAGTTACAGCCGATTCACGTGATTTTATTTCATCTCAATGATGCAAGAGAAGGGTTCAAACCTCTTCTATTACTTATGTATTTTTTTGAAATGGCATTGCATGGTTACGACATAGTCACTTTGTTTTGAATATAGATGGTTTTCGGCCTCCTTCAGCCACATACATTTATGCAGCGTAGTCAGTGTCTTGGTGTTCGTACCTTAACAAAGACGTTACCAAGGGAGGGATGTCGGAGACACGTTGTGGCGAAGTGCACGGCGTGTGGGCTGGGCCGTGCCGAAGAAAAACTGCTCACGGGGAGAAAAGCTGAAAATGGCAGCCCCTAAACATTTATGGGGGGGGGGGAATTGTCTTGAGGAAGTACGGCGATGTTATCGTTTGAACACACTATTAAGGTCCCATCTAAAGATTTAGTGTGACACTCCCCTGATGATGGTGCTGGGACCGAGTGCCATCTTCGTGCGCCGCCCTCCCCCAACTGTGCACTGCTCTGCTGCTTGGCAACACAGCCAAATTCTTTCCTTATATACACCTCTCTCTCTCTCTCCCTCTCTCCCTCTCTTTCATCATCTATACTTCTAATACATCATTCCCTCTCCAATTTCCTACTCTCGTGTTTTTACTGCCACGCGCTAAATTACGACTTAATTTTTTTAAATAATAAAATGTACAAACAAATGAAACGATTATACAGTGCAGTACTCTGCTACATACACATAGATGATACAGTGCAGTACTCTGCTACATACACATAGATAAAGGTTTCAATCTACAAAAAAAAAAAATCAAAAGCGCAAACAATGGGTTAAATGTCTCTTTTTACTCAACCTGTATTGAATTAGTTCAGCGGTAAGATTAGAAAAAGACCTTCGGCGCTCTATGAATTAAAAGCAATTATTTGATGTATTTTATTTTTTAAATCATTGGTACATTAATATTAAATGCACCCCTCCACCCTCCTACCCCCCCCCCCCCCCTTTTCCAAGTTGTGAAACCTGTAATATTAGAAGAAAAAGAATCTCTCACTACATGAAGGAAATATAATGATGATGAAATGTTTTAAAATACATAAAAATAAATGTCCTACATTTAACAAGCTTAAGTCTTCCCTGTTCTTGTGGTCCCATTCCTAGCCCACCCCACCAATTTTTGCCCCAGAAATGTCACATGGCGACTCCCTTGGAGTCAGATTGATCACCCATGTTTCAGAACCACTGATCTTGAGGGTTCATCTATCGTCTTGGATATCCCCTCTTTTGAAGACACTAATTCTCCTTTTTTTCCTTTTTTTTAAAAAAAACAAACTTTCTGATAAAGCTCCGTGGCGTAATTTGTGGTGGGAGGGGTGTTGCGGTCCGCACCGAGTGACACCACCTCAGGGGGAGACACCAAATTTTAAAAAACTGCCTATTTACTGAGCACGCACTGCTCGGTCTAAGCCTAGACGAAAACCATTTGACAACTTTTACTTTACGAGCGATTTTTACAAACAAATTGTTAGTGCCTAAATGCATCGTTAGAGGCTATGTTTTACAAAACTACTGTCTAAAAATAATAACATTACGTAATGCGATGTGAAATTTTCCGTTGTTAGCAATGACAAACACTTTTATATTAAACCAGCGTCGACAGAGAGAGTGTATCAATTAATGTTACTGCTGTATTTCGTTGAACAACTGCAGCCTGCTATTCGACGTGTTTTTTTTATAAACTGCTGATTAACTATTCGTCGAGGTCCAAAGTGCTAAAAAAAAACAAAAAACAAAAAAGAAAACCGTTTTTAATTCCAAACTAATTTTTTAAAACTCCAAGTCGATGGAACGTCGGCCGCCATGGTATCAGTCAAAAACGCCGTGTTAAATTCGTATTGTTAACGATTCGATTGAACCAGTAAATTGTCAAATCTTTTCCTTTATATTCGATTTTTTTATCTTCTGGTTTTTGTTTCTTCCATAAATAGCATTGTTATGTCCTTTGTTTGAGACGACTATTTTTTTTTTTTATATTTCAGGCAGCTGAGAATTGGAAGCTTTACAGGAAAAGAATTTAATGTAACCAAACAGTTACGCTTCAAATAAGATTATTGAATTATTGGTTGTAACTATAGAAACGTTTCGAGAGTATACACAAAAAATAAAAAAATTAAGTTTGGTTAAAGTGAATTAAAAAAAAAAAAACAACGTTTAACAAATTATTTATAAGAATGATTTTACATTTTATTTCACACGCCTTACAGCGTATAAAGTGGAGAAAGATATTATTTTGTATCCTGCTTACCCTGACGGTATCACTTTCACTTATCTTCTGGCTCGGTGGCTTTAACTCATATGGTCAACGTCTCCACGCTAGCGACGAGGATAACATCCTCCTGTTTAAGGATCTCTATTCCCAGGAGCCATGGGCGGAGGTGGAGTCGAATGTTTCGGAGCCCGGTCAGGTACCACACAACGTCCACTACTTCTGGTGCGGCCAGAAGCTGTTTCGCTTCGAGGACTACGTCGGCCTGCTGAGCGTCGTCCGGATCCTGAGGCCGCAGAAGGTCGTATTCCACTATCACCACCTGCCGCAGGTGGACGAGGATTGGTACCACACGTGGTTTCAGGAGCTGAAGCAATCCACGCCGAACCTCGTGCTGCGCTACACGCGCTTTACGCCGGAATGTGGGTCACCGGATGTTCTGGAATTCGTACTGACGCAATTGGCGGAAGAAGGCGGCGTTTACTTTGGGGAGAGAACGGTCCTGACGCACGTGCCGAGAGAGGCGTGGTCCGGAGATTTCTATTACAGCTTCCGGTTGAACGACGTTTCACATGACGTCACCAAAGGCATTATTTTCAGTAAGTCTGGTTTCCCCAAAGATACCATTGAACAAAAACTTGGGGATATTCTTAAATCACCAAGAAAGTGTTACCTCGTTGAAGAATTCAACAGCAAAGCCGCAGATCAAGGAATATCAGCTCTGGGGCCTTGCATCACGCTGTGGGAATCACTGTTTCCAAAAGACATCTGGGACGCACCATCGCGTTTCTCGGAGCTGGCCCGCTGGTTGTATTATGGATCCAGGGCGAGGCTTGAGGTGAAGGCCGACGACCGTGACCTCATTCCCATGAACTCTCACATGGTTTGGCTTAAGACCCTACAATTTCAGTTTCTGCACTTTCTCAGTGTGATGTCGGCTCTGCACGTTGCTGGCTTCCAGAGGGTCTACATCCACGGGTCGGTTCATCCCGTCGGTGAGTGGTGGGACAGGCTTAAAGAAGAGAATGTTACTTTTATCAAAGTAAGCAGATTCATTTTTTGAAATAATTTTTTTTTGAATTATTAAAAGGGTTGTTTGGTATCTTAACTTCTATTTTAAATGTTTAAAATTTAGTTTAAAAAATATTTAAAATAGCTAACTACTATTGATATTTTCAAAAAAAAAAGCAGACATTTAAGCAAGAATGTTAAGATGAGCTCATTATTTTAAAATGGTCTTGTTTTTTATTTTTTTTTGTTAACGCTATTATGTTAATTCCATACACCACGAGATGGAAGCCAGCCAGGGTCATGCACTTACAAATGTTCTTACTCATGACACGGCGAAAACCCTTAAGTGAAAGATCCGTGATCCCCCATTTGCTCCACGCACCTGAAACATGTGGTTGCCGAAGAAACACCGCTGGCTTCGAATCGGGCTAAGGCTGCATATACCCTTGTTCCTCATTTCACTGACATCCAAGAGTGGCATACACGACCGAATTAGAAAGAAAAAAAATTGCTTCACGGTTATGTACCAACGACTATCAGGGCAAAGGAGAAGATGTTGCTTTTTCGTCAGAATTGTTCGATTGGAAGCTTCAAAGAAAGACTTCATTCCCTAATTTCATCATATAAATTTTCTATATTGTATTCATTGCTACAATTTATAATTAGAATTGGTAGCAATGACATTGTTTATTTGTTTAGTTTGCAACCATAAATAATTTTGACTATGACTAGCACCAGTCTTAAAAATTCAAAGCCGGTGCGATCGGGTTGTAGAGTGAGCCCAATATTAGACGAAAGTTCGGGCTTGTATGTCAGTCTTAGATGTCCGAAGAATTACGGAGCCAGTGTAAACGCAGCCTATGGTCTAGACGTTCTATAGTCTTTGTGAGCTGGTTAAAAGTAATGTGGCATTAGACATTTAACGGCTCAAATCCGCCAATCAATGTTTCTCATATTCTCAGATCGAAGAACCGGAAAATGTGTTCCAACAGAGCGTGGATAACCATGCCCACCAATCTGACTACCTTCGTGTCGCGACGATACTGAAATACGGCGGAGCGTACCAGGTAACTCTGCAAATGCAATGACCTAAATACAAATATAGCACTCCCAGATTGAGAGATGATAACATTCTTAAGTGTTGAACCATGACACGGATGAATGCTTATTTGAATCAATAATTGTACATTTACGTCGTTTACGGGTCCAAACAGGTACCAAAACAACAAACAAACGAACAAACAAGTAATGGGAAATACAGTTTTTGATTCAAAATCTCACAATGCCGCCAACATATCTTATTGCTTTAAGGGCATTTTTGAGCTCATTCATAAATCTGAAACGACAGGCGCAGAACTCAAGTGTATGTGGTTAATCTGACCCCTTAGTCCTCTGTAAGGTGCATAGTGAGTGTGTGGCAAGACAGGACATGTGCCATGGGGGACCTTTTGAATGAAATGACCCGGGGGGGGGGGCGAGCTGTTGGGGGGTGGGTTCAAAATTTAGTGATTATCCTACAGCTGTTTTTAAAATGTTTAATATAAAAATGTTCATGATGATTCAATTTTTTTTTATTATTTTTTTTTTAATTTTTAAACAAATTTTTGTAATTGAAAATATTGCCCTAGTTTTATACTAATTTTTTTACTTTTACATTATAAGTTAGTTGATATGGAATAAGATTAATATACTAAGCAAACATCGTTGTCGCCGTTGGTCTGTGTTAACAAAATTAACTTTTTTCGTCTAAAGAGATGTTCAGCATATTAAATGCATTCGGCTTAGGAACATACATCAAATTAAAAACAGTTGTATATACAAATTATGCGCCAAGTTAACAGCATTCGTCTTAAGCATGTGGACAACATTTTCAGCATTCTGTTCAGAACTGTGCACCACATTAACTTCGTCCACCGTACAGGCTCCTAGCATGTTGCCAATCTCCCACTCCACCACTCTTCTAGCGGCTAAAAATAATGAACCATTCCCCCCCTCTCTCTCTCCCTCACTCTCTCCCTTTCTCTCATTCCCTCCTTTCTCTCTTTACTCTCTCTCTTTCTTTTTTTCTCTCTCTCTTTCCCTCTCTCTCCCTCTCTCTCTCTATCTCTCTCTATCCCTTTCTCTCTTTTTCCTTTTCCCTCTCTCATTCCCTCTCTCTCTTTCTTTTTTTTCTCTCCCTCTTTCTTTCTCCCTCTTTCTCTTCCTTTCTCTCTTTCTATCTCTCCTTTTCTCTCTCTCTCTATTCTCTCTACTCTCTCTTTCTCTCTCTCTCTTAATCTCTCTCTATCTGCCTCATTTTCTCTCTCTCTCTCTCTTTCGCTCTTTGTCTTCTCTCTTTTTCTCTTTTTCTCTCTCTCTCTCTTCATCTTTCTTTCTCTCTCTCGCGTGTTACCAAATGCGCTCCTCCGGACGCACCACGAATGAACTACTTTCTTCATTTAAGTCCTTTTATTTTTCATTTTGGTAAAAAAACACACATTGAAAATGAATTAATTATATGCATAATTAGAGATGTATTATCAGCGCAGAAATAGTGTCTCCACAGCGTGCGATGTGAGCTTAGGTTCTTTGATTAGAATGATAACATGCGGACCGATAAGAGTTAATACGACAAAATAAATGGCCAGTGACGTCATTTTGGGTTGTCCACTAAAGCTACCAGAAGCCCCTGCGTATGGTCTACTCTAATTAACCTTTCACCTTCCATGCCATTTTTTGCCGCACCACGAAAATCGGTGCACCGACGGCTATGTTTAATTTAACATTGATTTTCTTTGAAAATATTTGACATGTTATGTCTCTACTTTTCATAACTTTCTTTTTTTTTTTAAATCTTGCACAACAGGATCGTGACGTCATTTGGGTGAATAGGATCCCAGAGAGCCTAAGGCGATACCCTGCAGTGGCTTGCCCTGATTGGCCCAAAAATGGGGAGTGGCCAGAAGTTTTTAACATGGGCGTGATGATGGCCAAAAAGAATTCCGAATTTTTGAAACATTTCTTGAAAACATTCACGTAAATCATTTACTAAGCATTAATAATTATTAGATAGATAGATTTCAAATTAAAAGGTAATATCATTTACAATGACTTGAATAAGTCTTAACCACGATATACTATCTCCTATTATTACTAGAAGTTATACGTGGGGAAAAACTCGGCAGCAAAGATACACATGCCCCCCCCCCCCCAACCATACCCGCTCAAACCAATCGTGGGCCTATGGCGCCCTCACATTATGAACCCCGTTCCCTCTCCAATCCTACAAATATGGCTGCCGATCACAATTACTTTCCAAATGATTTCAACGCTTATAAGTTGTTCTTTTCTCACTCTACAAAATGAAATAAAAAGTTTTCATTTATTAAGAAAAATATATGAGCCAGATGTTACAAAGAGGCTAAAACTAGAAAAATCCTGAATAAGAAATAGTTTGGGTTTTTTGTTCAATATTTTCTGGAAATAAGTATATAGATCATTTAAAATTAATGTGACAATTGTTTCATTTACATTGTATTTTTTTTTTTTTACAATTCAGGGGCAATAGAAATTTGACTTTAAAAAGAGTGTGTTTGTGTGTGTGGGGAGGGGAGGGGTGTGAATTAAATTTTAATATCAATATACCCACAACCTGATTATGTTACAGATTGAGCTCTGGTTATGGATTTTAATTTAAACATAGATAACCATGTTCTTTAAACACAAAAGAAAAATAAATAATAATAATAATACTAATATGACATTACCAATTTTTGTTTAATTGAAAAGAGGTACATTGCTTGGTATAAGATTGTTGAAGGTTCTTTAGAATATTAATATAGGTCAGGGTTGGGCAAAATTACGTGAAGGGATTATTATTATTATTAGTATTTACAAAAGTGGTCTTGCGTAGCCCTGGGCTCACTTGTATAGCGCGGTATCGAAGCCTAGGGCTAGTCTCACTTACATAGCGCGGTACCCCAACCTAGGGCTGGGCTTACTTAAATAGCACGGTACCCCAGCCTAGGGCTAGGCTCATTTAAATAGCACGGTACCCCAGCTTAGGGCTAGGCTCATTTAAATAGCATGGTACCCCAGCCTAGGCCTGAACTCACCAGGCTTCACATAAAGTAGCAAAAAGAATGGGGGGGGGGGGGGGGAGAAGAAACATGATATTAAAAAACGGTTACGTAAAATAATTCATTAAAAAACAGCCTTGTAAACACCTAATAGGGCAGACAGAGTAGGTGGGACCAGCAACGGATTTACCTATAAGCTAAATAAGCTACAGCTTAGGGCCTCACAATCTGCCAGCTATATAGATCTAGTTTTAATTTTTCTTTGAACACCTCATATAATTTCAAACAGTTAGGGACATCTGGACTTTGAATAGCTTAGGGCCTCAGCAAGTCTAAATTGGGCCCTTGGTGGGGCATTTGATGGTTGTAGAATTATATCAAAGGTCAATTAAGTTATACACCGGAAATTGGTATCAAGAGAGTTTTAATACCGATGAAATAATGCATTTAATATTTAATGTTCTACTGCTAACACGATTATGTCTGGGGAGGAAAGAGGACGTGTTCCTTTTTACGCGAATAACTATAATATATTAAAATCCGAAGATATTACCGTCGTTACAAAAAGGGTTTTAGATTTTCGTTCAATATAAATAAATACGTATTACAATAATATCGGCAAATGCAGTTCATGGGCGTTGACACATTTTGCACACATTTACATAAGCTTGCTCGTATCGACAAGCAGTGAAGTTGGAAAAAAAAGGGGGGAGGGGGCGGGGGACAGTGGAAAAGGTTTTCGTTTACACAAAGGACATGGTAATCCATTTTTCAAATATACAGAGCAGGTGCGAATATAATTGTAGTCACGTACTTATTGGTATAAAAATATTTGTGTATAATAAAAATGCATTGTAAATATTTCCTGAACAAAATTTAAAATGTGAAAGAATAAGAATGGGGACATTTTTTTATTTGTATAACGATATCTAAAAATCCAATCATTTAGGTAACAATATATTAAAAAAAAAAAAAATAATAATTGTACAGCCGTTAAAATTGTAATCTCTTAAAAAGACACTCTTTTGTTTATTTCCAAAAACTACAATTATCATTTAGAAACATTAACAAATGTGGGTTACGATTGTCTTTACATAAAAGGAATTTTTTTTTTTCATTTTACGCACAAATAAAACGGTATGGGACATTTTTAGCAGATTTGGTTATAGATGTTAAAAACACAAGTCTTTTAGACATGAAAATTGGATAGTAGATTTGTCTTAAAATGAAAAGATACCTTGTTGGATTATTTACCGTTAACATCGTTGAGGAGTGAGGCGGGTGTTGGGTAAATTTTTTTAAAATTTTGAAACAAATTATGAAAATCCGTAAATGCTACACGTATTTAAAATGCAATGGAACCTCTCATAACGAGCATAATTCGTTCCGGAATCGTACTCGTTAAGCGAAACACTCGTTAAACGAAACAAATTTTCTTATACAAATCAATGTGAAATACGATAATGCGTTCCATGCTGAAAAAAATACTAATTAAAAAAAAATTATTAACGTTTATTATCTGATTTACGTATCCTCCAACTCCCAGGTACTATAGAGATGAAAAGTGGCTCTTCAATGCGGTCTTTATGCCCTATAAAGCGTACGAGTTTCACCCGGACCAGCTGTTTGTTGATAGACATTTGCAGGTAGGTGGAGATTTGGCAACTGTGTTCCTCATATGACTTGAAATAAAAAAAAAGATTTGCAAAATATCGAAATACACAACTCCCTATGTAACAATGTCACTAACGCTACCAGATGACGCTGATTTGACAAAATAAAACCACGATAACTGCGCTAAATGAGATTCTGAAAAAAGCAATACCTCTAATGCGTTTGGTAAGTAATATTTTCAATTATTTTTACGGAAATATTTGGTGTAAAAAAAATAAGCGGTGTAAAAAAATAAGCGGTGTAAAAAAATAAGCGGTGTAAAAAAATAAGCGGTGTAAAAAGAATGGGACATTAAAATAGTAATTAAGTTCAGGGGCGTGGGAAAAAAATGTGAATTTGCGGAAATGGGGGGAGGGCCAATTAAGATTCTTATAAGTGAGTTACTTGAATGAATCTTAAAGCTCATTGGTTGGAGCCTGTATGGTTGGAGTCGGTATAGCTGGGGTCTGTATAGCTGGAGTCTGTAGAGCTGGAGTTTGTATAGTTGGAGTCTAAATAGTTGGATTCTGTATATCTGGAGTGTGTTGAGGTGGAGTATGTCTAGTTGGAATCTTTAAATAGCTGGAAACTATATAGCTGGAGTCTGTCAATAGCTAAAATCTTTAATATGCTGGTGTCAGTTTAGCTGGAGTCTGTCTAGAGCTGGAATCTGTAAATAGCTGGAGTCTGTATAGTTAGACTGGAATTATTATCGGAGTCCATAAATTTGTGCGGGAGATTTTTTGATCACCTTTCATATGTGAGAAGAGATGGCAACGAATTATGTTGTATGCCAGCTAGAAATAGGTTTGTATTTGCCAATAAAACACTGTTCTTTCTAAGGTCCAATAAAATGTCCCAAACATAATTATATCGTTATATCCACACACACAAAATATATCCACACACACAAATCTTCCCAAAATAATTAATTCAAGGGTAAATTTCGTGAATTTTTATACCGAATTGCCTTTTACAATTAATACATAGAACTCACTGATCAAATTAAAATATTTGTTTTTGTTTTTCGCAGGTCATCTGTTTCCGAGGTATCTGCCATCCAGCCTGGCACAAAGACTACCAAAGAGATATCGATGATAAGCAGCCAGTCGAACCATACGACTGGCGAGACGCCCGCGCATTCCACTTCACCTTCCCCAAGCCGCCGCAAAGTCTCTCATCACCCAAGGACATAAGAGATGGCACTGACATGTTATCAGAGATTGGTAGAATGGTCTTGCAAAAAAGTGGCCAGGCGGGATTGTTGAGCTGAAAATGTAGAGACCAAGAGATTTAAAAAAAATTAGATTATTGGGAACATTGCATGGTTACATCATTTTATTTACAGTACATACAGACTTCGTCTTAAAATAACTAATGTTTTAAACTTTAAAAAAAAAATCCACTTTTTTGTATGGTCTACCATGTGTATGTATTATTTTTATTTCATATACCTGTCTACATTCTTTTCGTCTGCTAAAGAATTTTCTTTGTGAGCCATTGCGAAAAATTCATTTGTATTTAAAAGATGCAAGCTGTTGTAATTTCCAGTCGATGCCAACTAAATCTTGTTGCTTCACAAACGTTACAACTCAATCTAGATCCATTCGTTCAGCTCGTGGACTCAGTCTGTCACTTTATGACTTCGGGCTCCTTTATTTCGGATGATGTCAGTTCTGTTCTATCCTGAGGCTTTTCTATTGTTCTGCGCCAAGTCTTTTCGGCTCTTCCGCTTTTATTTTCCAAGCGGTTGTCTTTTCCGTCGACGTGCATGCACAGTTCCTGCAGTATTTGACACTCTTGATCTTCGTCTAATTTATTCATCGCAGTTTGTATCATCTGCCATAATATGTTCTTGTGTATCATTAAATGGCATTTCGTCTAAATATATTCCAGCTTCCGATGTTATTAATACTTTAATAAATATTGGTACTTTCACTATTATATTCTTTCACTTTCTACAATCCTACTTCCGGAACAAAAAGGAAATCTCTAAAAAAAAAAATTACTTTGATCTGATACTTGTTATACTTCGTTTTGTTTTGTTTTCTGATGGAGGTTATAACCCGAAACGTCAACATCTTTTGTCCTGTCTATGAAATCAAGTTTAGCATAACTTTTCTTATATTTTATTTACACAACTTGAATGCAGTGCATCAATTATTAACAAATTACACATTTGAACTATTTTCGAAAAAAACAATTGAAAATATTGCGCATCAAAGGCTTTTGAGCTTTTTTTTTAAAGAACGGCATTTATGGCAGTTATCGGGAGTTTTATTTTGTTCGCAATAAATCGTAGCGTTTTTGAGGGATATTGTTGCATTGATAATTAAATTTTCTGTAAATATATTATAGTGTAGTATATTATTCCTTTTGTTGTTGTTGGTTTTTTTTTAAAATAAGATTTATATTTTCAGGTTGGGCAGGCTGGGTTCGGCGATCATATCATTTAAATAAAAGGCAGAGCTTTATTTCATCCTAACAAGTGCTTCGTTATATTGTCTAGGGTCAGGTGGCAAAGTAATGCATCAAGCGATGAGCTTTGTGGAAATTAGTAAAACAAAGTAAGGCTTAACCTGAAAAAGAGAAACGCAACAAAACAACGAACGTTTTGGCAGGAAGCCTTCATCAGCGAACAAACAGAAAAAACTAACAAAATTAAAAACAAATTTTTTTTAAAAATAGCTCTTTGCTGAGAAGTAGTATCCAAGAGGGCAGCACATAACTTACCACAGAGAGTAAGTGGGAGAGAGGTCAAATAGGGAAGAGTGAAAGAAAAGGGAGAAGTAAGTCTACTGCGATATGTCGTGACGTGGAGGGGTGAAGCTAAGTTCAAACAGTGAATAGAGACATGACGTTAGTACCATGTGGGGACAATGTGCCATAGGTCAAGATAAGATTGCTCTCCAAATTCACCCGGTTGTGTGTGTTTGTGCTAGCCACAAAGCTGGGCGAGCTTTGTGCTAGTGCATTCATCGTGGTGCTATGTTTGATATATATATATATATTAGGAGTAGTGTTAAAATTAGAATCTGGGTCAAGGGAAGCAATATCTCAAGGTCCATATCTATTACACACCGAACATTGGAATATAGATGGGTTTTAAACTAATGAAGTAATCTCTTTAATCTGATTCCGAAAACACATTTGAAGGGGAGGAAATTGGGTTTAGATATTTTTATAAGCAGGAGAAATTAAAAAGTGAATTAAATGCAACCTAATGAATAAATCCGAATAGGTCTACATATTATATATTGATTTTGATTCCTTTTACTGTTGTATTATAATATAGATTATTTTTTTTTATAGATTACTAGAAAATTACACCCGTTGTGTTTGTTACTTAATGTTAACAAATAATGCGAGCATGCATCTTATCTAAAATTGCAATTGACGAAGTGTCTCTATGTGTTTGCGTGATATCTAAATAAAGTTTAATCAGTTATCTGAAATAAAAAAATAATGATTTTTTAATGGAAAATCAAAGGGTACATGAATTTTTGTTGTTGTAACGTAGCAGATGAAGAGAAAGAAATGAACAAGTGAGCATCCAGCATATCTGGCTGTCGCAAAAGACAAGCGATGCATAATCACTCCCTGTGGTTTGATGATGGTTATCTGTTATAGCCTGTGTGATGACCTATTTGGTTGTCCACTACTTGTCTCCTCATTTGCTTCTTTTTCTTTTCTTTTTTTTTTTTAAAAACTGACTTGTAAAACTTTATTTGGTGACACTGTGCTGTGATTACTTTTCCACCCTTTCCCTTGACTTGTAAAGATTTGACTTTGTACCGCGCTTCGAGCCTTTGGGGATGAAGCCTGATTTTTCAATGGACTTCATCATTATTATTATTATTATTTCTGAATAATGCTATCGTGTGAGGCACATTCTAAAATTGCAAGACGTATTATACTTATTGAGGCTCTACAAAAATTTGATTTTTTTTATGTTTGTGTTTGCATGTTATTACTTTAATTCTTCACTGATTATTTATATTGATTTACTGTGCTTTAATTATTCTATTTTAAATTTTTGACTATTTAATTTTTAAAAAAAAATAAATTTAATAGTAGGCTTATAATTCAGTTGATTATTGTTAACTTTCACCACTGTTGGTATCTTTTTAAAATATGTGTACCCCGTTTTTCAGTCTTTGCTACGCATTGCACAACAAACTAGCAAAACATTAATACAGATTAAAATAGCATAAACCATATAATAGTAAGTCGCACTTGCCATAGCACAGTTTCACGATTAAAACTTGTTTCTATAATAATTGGCTACATCCGAGGCTATGTCAATCGCTATGGCTACTAGATTTGGTAAACTTTAAAGTATACAAACCCCCAACTCCCTGGTACGCGTCGCATTGACCACCGAATGAGTTTCCAGAGAACCCGACATGTTTTGTTTACATGTCCATCGCAAAAAAAAAACAACAAAAAAAACAAATAATAAAAAAAAACCCACGACCAATGGACGTTTACAGTAAATCTCCAACTTGTATCGCGTCCACGCACCTGGAGTTTTCTGCACGTCTCAGTACCTCTTTGTAACTTCATCATTGGAATCTTGCTATTTATCAACGACTTGACGCACAACCCCTCTCCTAACATCAATAATCTGCACGGCGTACCAACAGACGCAGACTTGTAGTGCCCTGAAATAAGCAATACCTCATCAACTCCCGTATTGGCATCGTGGAGATGGGGAAAAACAACAGACTCGCTCCTTTGAATTGATCCCTATTCTGAAATGAAGTTCGGTGCTTTAACAAATGAAATTATATCTAAGATCATAAATTATAAAAAAAAAACAACAATAGTCATGTGTTTTAAGATTATGATTAGCACTGAAACATCATCTGGTCGTTCCTTTTTTTCAGGAAATAAATATAACGAAAACTGTGTTCCAGTCAGTGGCGTTGCTAGGGTTAATGCCATTTAGGACGGGAAAGGATTTTTCAACATAAGAAATTCTGTAGCTGGCCTAAAATGTAAACAACCCCCCCCCCCCCCAAGCACCAAACTCCATCAAAAGGAAAAAATGTCTTCAATGACAGATCTCCACTTTAGCCCCCTCCATTGTTCCGACACTGTTTCAGTTGCTCCTAGTTGTTTTAAATTTATTTTACGATACACACACACGAAAAGCATATAGATAATACGTCATCAATCCTAATAGGTCATCAAAATTACTCAACAATAAAGAAGTTAATTATGAAGTTATCGTCTTATTTTAATTTCTTCTGTTTTAAAAAATAATGTTGTCTACTTCAACACAATAATCAAAAATCATTGGAAGACAGAGGCGTCTACACCCGTTGGTGATATTTCACCTTTGATCCACGTTTCAAGAACTGTTATATAAATGACCTGTTTGGATGCGCACGATTAGCACACACAAAAACAGTGCTTGTTTTAATGCAGAAAATAACACACAAAAGTAACACCAAAAACTCAACCCCCCTCCCCCCCAAAAAAAAAAAACATAGACAAAAAAAAAACACTGACAACAAAAAATAATGGACTTTTATATAGTTCGGACTTAAGTCACTTTAGGCCCCGTTGGAATATTCGAATTTTAAGAAAACTACTTATCAATGTACACCCATAGTAGAAGGGGAATATCCATGGAATAAATCAATTTCATAAAGGGTTGTTGCCCTTAATATCTAGTGATTAGTGAGTGAGTGGGTTAACGTTACTTAGATAGATAGATAGATAGATAGATAGATAGATAGATAGATAGATAGATAGATAGATAGATAGATAGATAGATAGATAGATAGATAGATAGATAGATAGATAGATAGATAGATAGATAGATAGATAGATAGATAGATAGATAGATAGATGGATGAATGGACGGACGAACGGATGGACGGATAGATGGATGGATGGTTGGACGGACGGATGGATGGATGGATGAACCGAAGGACGGATGATCGGACCTAACTTCTCCTGTGTCCTAACTTCCCCTGGGTCCTAACTTCTCCTGGGTCCCAACTTCACCTGGGTCATAACTTCTCCTAGGTCCCAACTTCTCCTGGGTCCTAACTTCTCCTGGGTCCTAACTTCTCTTGTGTCCTAACTTCTTCTGGGTCCTAACTACTTCTGTGTCCTAGCTTCTCCTGGGTCCTAACTTCTACTGGGCCCTAGCTTTTCCTAGGTCCTAACTTCTCCTGGGTCCTAACTTCTCCTTGGGTCCTAACTTCTCCTGGGTCCTAGCTTCTCCTGGGTCCTAAAGAAAATACGTCATCAATCCTAAAACTCCATCAAACTTACTCAACAAAAAAGAAGATAGATAGATAGATAGATAGATAGATAGATAGATAGATAGATAGATAGATAGATAGATAGATAGATAGATAGATAGATTGATAAATAGATAGATAGATAGATAGATAGATGGATGAATGGACGGACGAACGGATGGACGGATAGATGGATGGATGGTTGGACGGACGGATGGATGGATGGATGGACCGAAGGACGGATGATCGGACCGATGGATGGATGGATGGACGGACGGATGGACGGACGGACAGAAAGACAGACCGACACCATAGTTTTAACACATTTCTATTATCCTTGTCCTATAAGTGAAGTGGAAAATTTCCTCTTAGCATATTAACTTAAATTAACCTTGTGCTCGTCGCTGGCTGGCTGTCAGTCAAAAAAACTGAGGACGGCCAACTGACCCCCTTCCCGTCAACCTATCGATGTGAAACTTTGCAAATTGACTCGTTTCTGATGACAGCGCATTCCATCAACTTTTCTGAATTGGGATTCTTATTGAATGCGTTACTTGAAAGCGTGTTTAGTCAAAGTTTGAGTCCCACCACCACCCTCCCCCACACCCAACTTGCTCTATTTCAAATTTTATAAAAGATTTGTACGAAAAACTCTGCTTTTAGAAGCTATTTACTTACATTTAATAATACTACAAATAGCTGATGAAATATTGTATATTGCACAGACTTTTTAGACAAACTGATATTCTAAGATTGCATTGACGTATAGTAGCGACCATGGAAAATTAAAGAGGAAGGGCGGGGTAATTTTGTATGCATTTGAACAAGAGGTTGCAATTTATACTCTGACATTTAATTTACCTTACCTGCGTGATATTATAGACGCTGATATGAAATCAAAGTATTCAAATTAAATATATAATAATTAAGTAATATTGAGATTGACCATAGGCTAGTAATATACCCTGCTTAATTAAATAGTCTTCGAATCACAGTGGCTGCACTTAAAAGTTAGTTTTATCAAATCTAAGCTTCTCCTGGTTCCTAACTTCTCCTGGGTCCTAACTTCTCCTGGGTCCCAGCTTCTCCTGGGTCCCAACTTCTCCTGTGTCCCAACTTCTACTGGGTACCAATTTCTCCTGGGTCCTAACTTCTCCTGGGTCCCAATTTTTCCTGGGTCCCAACTTCTCCTGGGTTAAAACTTCTCCTGTGTCCTAACTTCCCCTGGGTCCTAACTTTTCCTGGGTCCCAATTACTCCTGGGTCCTAACTTCTTCTGGGCCCAGGAGAAGTTAGGACCCAGGGGAAGTTAGGACCGAGGAGAAGTTAGAACCAAGGAGATGTTGGGACTGAGGAGAAGTTGGGACCCACGGGAAGTTAGGACACAAGAGAAGTTAGGACACAGGAGAAGTTAGGACCCAGGAGAAGTTAGGACCCAGGAGAAGTTAGGACCCAGGGGAAGTTAAGACACAGGAGAAGTTAGGACACAGGAGAAGTTAGGACACCGGAGAAGTTAGGACCCAGGAGATGTTGGGACCCAGGATAAGTTAGGACCCAGGAGAAGTTAGGACCCAGGGGAAGTTAGGACCCATGGGAAGTTAGGACCCCGGAAAAATTAGGACCCAGGAGAAGTTAGGATCCATGAGAAGTTGGGACCCAGGAAAAGTTAGGTCCCAGGGGAAGTTAGGACCCAGGAGAAGTTAGGACCCAGGAGAAGTTGGGACCCAGGAGAAGTTAGGACCCAGGAGAAGTTAGGACCCAGGGGAAGTTGGGACCCAGGAGAATTTAGGATCCAGGAGAAGTTGGGACCAATGAAAATTTAGGACCCAGGCGAATTTAGGATAAAGGATAAGTTAGGACCCAGGAGATGTTGGGACCCAGGAGAAGTTAGGACCCAGGGGAAGTTAGGACCCAGGGGAAGTTAGAACCCGGAGAAGTTAAGACCAAGGAGAAGTTATGACCCAGGAGAAGTTGGGACCCAGGAGAAGTTAGGAACCTGGAGACGTTTGAACCCATAAGAAGTTAGGACCCAGGGGAAGTTAGGACCCAGGGGAAGTTAGGACACAGGAGAAGTTAGGACACAGGGGAAGTTAGGACACAGGAGAAGTTATGACACAGGAGAAGTTAGGACCCAGGAGATGTTGTGACCCAGGAGAAGTTAGGACCCAGGAGAAGTTAGGACCCAGGGTAAGTTAGGACCCATGGGAAGTTAATACCCAGGAGAAGTTAGGACCCAGGAGAAGTTGGGATTTAGGTGAAGTTGGGACCCAGGAGACTTTAGGACCCAGGAGAAGTTAGGACACAGGAGAAGTTAGGACCCAGGACAAGTTGGGACCCAGGAGAAGTTAGGACCCAGGAGAAGTTAGGACCCAGGGGAAGTTAGGACCCAGGGGAAGTTAGGACCCAGGGAAAGTTAGGACCCAGGAGAAGTTAGAACCCAGGAGAAGTTGGGACCCAGAAGAAGTTAGGACCCAGGGGAAGTTAGGACACTGGAGAAGTTAGGACCTATGAGAAGTTAGGACCTAGGAGAAGCTAGGGCCCAGGAGAAGTTAGGACCCAGGAGAAGCTAGGACATAGAAGTAGTTAGGACCCAGGAGAAGTTAGGACCCAAGAGAAGTTAGGACCCAGGAGAAGTTAGGACCCAGGAGAAGTTAGGACCCAGGAGAAGTTAGGACCCACGAGATGTTAGGACACAGGAGAAGTTAGGACCCAGGAGAAGTTGGGACCCAGAAGAAGTTAGAAGCCAGGAGAAATTGGGACCCAGGAGAAGTTAGGACCCAGGGGAAGTTAGGACACAAGAGAAGTTATAACCCAGGAGAAATTGGGACCCAGGAAAAATTGGGACCCAGGAGAAGTTAGGACCCAGGAGAAATTGGGACCCAGTAGAAGTTGGGACCCTGGAGAATTTGGGACCCAGGAGAAGTTGGGACACAGGAGAAGTTGGGACCCAGGAGAAGCTGGGACCCAGGAGAAGTTAGGACCCAGGAGAAGTTAGGAACCAGGAGAAGCTTAGATTTGATAAAACTAACTTTAAGTGCAGCCACTGTGATTCGAAGACTATAGTAGTAAGCAGGGTATATTACTAGCCTATGGTCAATCTCGATATTACTTTATTATTATATATATAATTTGAATACTTTGATTTCGTATCGGCGTCTATAATATCACGCAGGTAAGGTAAATCAAATGTCAGAGTATAAATTGCAACCTCTTGTTCAAATGCATACAAATTACCCCGCCCTTCCTCTTTAATTTTCCATGGTCGCTACTATACGTCAATGCGATCTTAGAATATCAGTTTGTCTAAAAAGTCTGTGCAATATACAATATTTCATCAGCCATTTGTAGTATTATTAAATGTAAGTAAATAGCTTCTAAAAGCAGAGTTTTTCGTACAAATCTTTTATAAAATTTGAAATAGAGCAAGTTGGGTGTCGGGGAGGGTGGTGGTGGGACTCAAACTTTGACTAAACACGCTTTCAAGTAACGCATTCAATAAGAATCCCAATTCAGAAAAGTTGATGGAATGCGCTGTCATCGGAAACGAGTCAATTTGCAAAGTTTCACCTCGATAGGTTGACGGGAAGGGGGTCAGTTGGCCGTCCTCAGTTTTTTTGACTGACAGCCAGCCAGCGACGAGCACAAGGTTAATTTAAATTAATATGCTAAGAGGAAATTTTCCACTTCACTTATAGGACAAGGATAATAGAAATTTGTTAAAACTATGGTGTCGGTCTGTCTTTCTGTCCGTCCGTCCATCCG
Source organism: Omphiscola glabra (assembly GCA_964017045.1). Lineage (NCBI taxonomy): Eukaryota > Metazoa > Mollusca > Gastropoda > Lymnaeidae > Omphiscola > Omphiscola glabra. The sequence continues at coordinate 6,035,061 of OZ024807.1, read as the reverse complement.
TCCGTCCATCCATCCATCCATCGGTCCGATCATCCGTCCTTCGGTCCATCCATCCATCCATCCGTCCGTCCAACCATCCATCCATCTATCCGTCCATCCGTTCGTCCGTCCATTCATCCATCTATCTATCTATCTATCTATCTATCTATCTATCTATTTATCAATCTATCTATCTATCTATCTATCTATCTATCTATCTATCTATCTATCTATCTATCTATCTATCTATCTATCTATCTATCTATCTATCTATCTATCTATCTATCTATCTATCTATCTATCTATCTATCTATCTATCTATCTGTCTGTCTATCTATCTATGTATCTGTTTGTCTGTCTATCTAAATTTAAGTAACGTTAACCCACTCACTCACTAATCACTAGATATTAAGGGCAACAACCCTTTATGAAATTGATTTATTCCATGGTTATTCCCCTTCTACTATGGGTGTGCATTGATAAGTAGTTTTCTTAAAATTAGAATATTCCAATGGGGCCTAAAGTGACTTAAGTCCGAACTACATAAAAGTCCATTATTTTTTTCGTCAGTGTTTTTTTTTGTCTATGTTTTTTTTTTTGGGGGGGGGGGAGGGGGGTTGAGTTTTTGGTGTTACTTTTGTGTGTTATTTTCTGCATTAAAACAAGCACTGTTTTTGTGTGTGCTAATCGTGCGCATCCAACCAGGTCATTTATATAACAGTTCTTGAAACGTGGATCAAAGGTGAAATATCACCAACGGGTGTAGACGCCTCTGTCTTCCAATGATTTTTGATTATTGTGTTGAAGTAGACAACATTATTTTTTAAAACAGAAGAAATTAAAATAAGACGATAACTTCATAATTAACTTCTTTATTGTTGAGTAATTTTGATGACCTATTAGGATTGATGACGTATTATCTATATGCTTTTCGTGTGTGTGTATCGTAAAATAAATTTAAAACAAATAGGAGCAACTGAAACAGTGTCGGAACAATGGAGGGGGCTAAAGTGGAGATCTGTCATTAAAGACATTTTTTTTCTTTTGATGGAGTTTGGGGCTGGGGGGGGGGGGGTTGTTTACATTTTAGGCCAGCTACAGAATTTCTTATGTTGAAAAATCCTTTCCCGTCCTAAATGGCATTAACCCTAGCAACGCCACTGACTGGAACACAGTTTTCGTTATATTTATTTCCTGAAAAAAAGGAACGACCAGATGATGTTTCAGTGCTAATCATAATCTTAAAACACATGACTATTGTTGTTTTTTTTTTATAATTTATGATCTTAGATATAATTTCATTTGTTAAAGCACCGAACTTCATTTCAGAATAGGGATCAATTCAAAGGAGCGAGTCTGTTGTTTTTCCCCATCTCCACGATGCCAATACGGGAGTTGATGAGGTATTGCTTATTTCAGGGCACTACAAGTCTGCGTCTGTTGGTACGCCGTGCAGATTATTGATGTTAGGAGAGGGGTTGTGCGTCAAGTCGTTGATAAATAGCAAGATTCCAATGATGAAGTTACAAAGAGGTACTGAGACGTGCAGAAAACTCCAGGTGCGTGGACGCGATACAAGTTGGAGATTTACTGTAAACGTCCATTGGTCGTGGGTTTTTTTTTATTATTTGTTTTTTTTGTTGTTTTTTTTTTGCGATGGACATGTAAACAAAACATGTCGGGTTCTCTGGAAACTCATTCGGTGGTCAATGCGACGCGTACCAGGGAGTTGGGGGTTTGTATACTTTAAAGTTTACCAAATCTAATAGCCATAGCGATTGACATAGCCTCGGATGTAGCCAATTATTATAGAAACAAGTTTTAATCGTGAAACTGTGCTATGGCATGTGCGACTTACTATTATATGGTTTATGCTATTTTAATCTGTATTAATGTTTTGCTAGTTTGTTGTGCAATGCGTAGCAAAGACTGAAAAACGGGGTACACATATTTTAAAAAGATACCAACAGTGGTGAAAGTTAACAATAATCAACTGAATTATAAGCCTACTATTAAATTTATTATTTTTAAAAAATTAAATAGTCAAAAATTTAAAATAGAATAATTAAAGCACAGTAAATCAATATAAATAATCAGTGAAGAATTAAAGTAATAACATGCAAACACAAACATAAAAAAAATCAAATTTTTCTAGAGCCTCAATAAGTATAATACGTCTTGCAATTTTAGAATGTGCCTCACACGATAGCATTATTCAGAAATAATAATAATAATAATGATGAAGTCCATTGAAAAATCAGGCTTCATCCCCAAAGGCTCGAAGCGCGGTACAAAGTCAAATCTTTAAAAGTCAAGGGAAAGGGGGGGAAAGTAATCACAGCACAGTGTCACCAAATAAAGTTTTACAAGTCAGTTTTTTTTAAAAAAAAAGAAAAGAAAAACAAGCAAATGAGGAGACAAGTAGTGGACAACCAAATAGGTCATCACACAGGCTATAACAGATAACCATCATCAACCCACAGGGAGTGATTATGCATCGCTTGTCTTTTGCGACAGCCAGATATGCTGGATGCTCACTTGTTCATTTCTTTCTCTTCATCTGCTACGTTACAACAACAAAAATTCATGTACCCTTTGATTTTCCATTAAAAAATCATTATTTTTTTATTTCAGATAACTGATTAAACTTTATTTAGATATCACGCAAACACATAGAGACACTTCGTCAATTGCAATTTTAGATAAGACGCATGCTCGCATTATTTGTTAACATTAAGTAACAAACACAACGGGTGTAATTTTCTAGTAATCTATTAAAAAAAATAATCTATATTATAATACAACAGGAATCAAAATCAATATATAATATGGAGACCTATTCGGATTTATTCATTAGGTTGCATTTAATTCACTTTTTAATTTCTCCTGCTTATAAAAATATCTAAACCCAATTTCCTCCCCTTCAAATGTGTTTTCGGAATCAGATTAAAGAGATTACTTCATTAGTTTAAAACCCATCTATATTCCAATGTTCGGTGTGTAATAGATATGGACCTTGAGATATTGCTTCCCTTGACCCAGATTCTAATTTTAACACTACTCCTAATATATATATATATCAAACATAGCACCACGATGAATGCACTAGCACAAAGCTCGCCCAGCTTTGTGGCTAGCACAAACACACACAGCCGGGTGAATTTGGAGAACAATCTTATCTTGACCTATGGCACATTGTCCCCACATGGTACTAACGTCATGTCTCTATTCACTGTTTGAACTTAGCTTCACCCCTCCACGTCACGACATATCGCAGTAGACTTACTTCTCCCTTTTCTTTCACTCTTCCCTATTTGACCTCTCTCCCACTTACTCTCTGTGGCAAGTTATGTGCTGCCCTCTTGGATACTACTTCTCAGCAAAGAGCTATTTTTAAAAAAAAAATTGTTTTTAATTTTGTTAGTTTTTTCTGTTTGTTCGCTGATGAAGGCTTCCTGCCGAAACGTTCGTTGTTTTGTTGCGTTTCTCTTTTTCAGGTTAAGCCTTACTTTGTTTTACTAATTTCCACAAAGCTCATCGCTTGATGCATTACTTTGCCACCTGACCCTAGACAATATAACGAAGCACTTGTTAGGATGAAATAAAGCACTGCCTTTTACTTAAATGATATGGTCGCCGAACCCATCCTGCCCAACCTGAAAATATAAATCTTATTTTTAAAAAAAAAACCAACAACAACAAAAGGAATAATATACTACACTATAATATATTTACAGAAAATGTAATTATCAATGCAACAATATCCCTCAAAAACGCTACGGTTTAATTGCGAACAAAATAAAACTCCCGATAACTGCCATAAATGCCGTTCTTTAAAAAAAAAAAGCTCAAAAGCCTTTGATGCGCAATATTTTCAATTGTTTTTTTCGAAAATAGGTCAAATGTGTAATTTGTTAATAATTGATGCACTGCATTCAAGTTGTGTAAATAAAATATAAGAAAAGTTATGCTAAACTTGATTTCATAGACAGGACAAAAGATGTTGACGTTTCGGGTTATAACCTCCATCAGAAAACAAAACAAAACGAAGTATAACAAGTATCAGATCCAAGTAATTTTTTTTTTTTAGAGATTTCCTTTTTGTTCCGGAAGTAGGATTGTAGAAAGTGAAAGAATATAATAGTGAAGTACCAATATTTATTAAAGTATTTATAACATCGGAAGCTGGAATATATTTAGACGAAATGCCATTTAATGATACACAAAAACATATTATGGCAGATGATACAAACTGCGATGAATAAATTAGACGAAGATCAAGAGTGTCAAATACTGCAGGAACTGTGCACGCACGTCGACGGAAAAGACAACCGCTTGGAAAATAAAAGCGGAAGAGCCGAAAAGACTTGGCGCAGAACAATAGAAAAACCTCAGGATAGAACAGAACTGACATCATCCGAAATAAAGGAGCCCGAAGTCATAAAGTGACAGACTGAGTCCACGAGCTGAACGAATGGATCTAGATTGAGTTGTAACGTTTGTGAAGCAACAAGATTTAGTTGGCATCGACTGGAAATTACAACAGCTTGCATCTTTTAAATACAAATGAATTTTTCGCAATGGCTCACAAAGAAAATTCTTTAGCAGACGAAAAGAATGTAGACAGGTATATGAAATAAAAATAATACATACACATGGTAGACCATACAAAAAAGTGGATTTTTTTTTTAAAGTTTAAAACATTAGTTATTTTAAGACGAAGTCTGTATGTACTGTAAATAAAATGATGTAACCATGCAATGTTCCCAATAATCTATTTTTTTTTAAATCTCTTGGTTTCTACATTTTCAGCTCAACAATCCCGCCTGGCCACTTTTTTGCAAGACCATTCTACCAATCTCTGATAACATGTCAGTGCCATCTCTTATGTCCTTGGGTGATGAGAGACTTTGCGGCGGCTTGGGGAGGGTGAAGTGGAATGCGCGGGCGTCTCGCCAGTCGTATGGTTCGACTGGCTGCTTATCATCGATATCTCTTTGGTAGTCTTTGTGCCAGGCTGGATGGCAGATACCTCGGAAACAGATGACCTGCGAAAAACAAAAACAAATATTTTAATTTTATCAGTGAGTTCTATGTATTAATTGTATAAGGCAATTCGGTATAAAAATTCACGAAATTTCCCCTTGAATTAATTATTTTGGGAAGATTTGTGTGTGTGGATATATTTTGTGTGTGTGGATATAACGATATAATTATGTTTGGGACATTTTATTGGACCTTAGAAAGAACAGTGTTTTATTGGCAAATACAAACCTATTTCTAGCTGGCATACAACATAATTCGTTGCCATCTCTTCTCACATATGAAAGGTGATCAAAAAATCTCCCGCACAAATTTATGGACTCCGATAATAATTCCAGTCTAACTATACAGACTCCAGCTATTTACAGATTCCAGCTCTAGATAGACTCCAGCTAAACTGACACCAGCATATTAAAGATTTTAGCTATTGAAAGACTCCAGCTATATAGTTTCCAGCTATTTAAAGATTCCAACTAGACATACTCCACCTCAACACACTCCAAGTATACAGTCTCCAATTATACCGACTACAGCTAAACAGACACCAGCTATAACCAACTACAGCTATACAGACTCCAGCTATACCGACTCCAACCATACAGGCTCCAACCAATGAGCTTTAAGATTCATTCAAGTAACTCACTTATAAGAATCTTAATTGGCCCTCCCCCCATTTCCGCAAATTCACATTTTTTTCCCACGCCCCTGAACTTAATTACTATTTTAATGTCCCATTCTTTTTACACCGCTTATTTTTTTACACCGCTTATTTTTTTACACCGCTTATTTTTTTTACACCAAATATTTCCGTAAAAATAATTGAAAATATTACTTACCAAACGCATTAGAGGTATTGCTTTTTTCAGAATCTCATTTAGCGCAGTTATCGTGGTTTTATTTTGTCAAATAAGCGTCATCTGGTAGCGTTAGTGACATTGTTACATAGGGAGTTGTGTATTTCGATATTTTGCAAATCTTTTTTTTTATTTCAAGTCATATGAGGAACACAGTTGCCAAATCTCCACCTACCTGCAAATGTCTATCAACAAACAGCTGGTCCGGGTGAAACTCGTACGCTTTATAGGGCATAAAGACCGCATTGAAGAGCCACTTGTCATCTCTATAATACCTGGGAGTTGGAGGATACGTAAATCAGATAATAAACGTTAATAATTTTTTTTTAATTAGTATTTTTTTCAGCATGGAACGCATTATCGTATTTCACATTGATTTGTATAAGAAAATTTGTTTCGTTTAACGAGTGTTTCGCTTAACGAGTAAGACTCCGGAACGAATTATGCTCGTTATGAGAGGTTCCATTGCATTTTAAATACGTGTAGCATTTACGGATTTTCATAATTTGTTTCAAAATTTTACAAAAATTTACCCAACACCCGCCTCACTCCTCAACGATGTTAACGGTAAATAATCCAACAGGGTATCTTTTCATTTTAAGACAAATCTACTATCCAATTTTCATGTCTAAAAGACTTGTGTTTTTAACATCTAAAACCAAATCTGCTAAAAATGTCCCATACCGTTTTATTTGTGCTTAAAATGAAAAAAAAAAATTCCTTTTATGTAAAGACAATCGTAACCCACATTTGTTAATGTTTCTAAATGATAATTGTAGTTTTTGGAAATAAACAAAAGAGTGTCTTTTTAAGAGATTACAATTTTAACGGCTGTACAATTATTATTATTTTTTTTTTTTAATATATTGTTACCTAAATGATTGGATTTTTAGATATCGTTATACAAATAAAAAAATGTCCCCATTCTTATTCTTTCACATTTTAAATTTTGTTCAGGAAATATTTACAATGCATTTTTATTATACACAAATATTTTTATACCAATAAGTACGTGACTACAATTATATTCGCACCTGCTCTGTATATTTGAAAAATGGATTACCATGTCCTTTGTGTAAACGAAAACCTTTTCCACTGTCCCCCGCCCCCTCCCCCCTTTTTTTTCCAACTTCACTGCTTGTCGATACGAGCAAGCTTATGTAAATGTGTGCAAAATGTGTCAACGCCCATGAACTGCATTTGCCGATATTATTGTAATACGTATTTATTTATATTGAACGAAAATCTAAAACCCTTTTTGTAACGACGGTAATATCTTCGGATTTTAATATATTATAGTTATTCACGTAAAAAGGAACACGCCCTCTTTCCTCCCCAGACATAATCGTGTTAGCAGTAGAACATTAAATATTAAATGCATTATTTCATCGGTATTAAAACTCTCTTGATACCAATTTCCGGTGTATAACGTAATTGACCTTTGATATAATTCTACAACCATCAAATGCCCCACCAAGGGCCCAATTTAGACTTGCTGAGGCCCTAAGCTATTCAAAGTCCAGATGTCCCTAACTGTTTAAAATTATATGAGGTGTTCAAAGAAAAATTAAAACTAGATCTATATAGCTGGCAGATTGTGAGGCCCTAAGCTGTAGCTTATTTAGCTTATAGGTAAATCCGGTGCTGGTCCCACCTACTCTGTGTGCCCTATTAGGTGTTTACAAGGCTGTTTTTTAATGAATTATTTTACGTAACCGTTTTTTAATATCATGTTTCTTTCCCCCCCCCCCCCCCCCCCCATTCTTTTTGCTACTTTATGTGAAGCGTGGTGAGTTCAGGCCTAGGCTGGGGTACCATGCTATTTAAATGAGCCTAGCCCTAAGCTGGGGTACCGTGCTATTTAAATGAGCCTAGCCCTAGGCTGGGGTACCGTGCTATTTAAGTAAGCCCAGCCCTAGGTTGGGGTACCGCGCTATGTAAGTGAGCCTAGCCCTAGGCTTCGATACCGCGCTATACAAGTGAGCCCAGGGCTACGCAAGACCACTTTTGTAAATACTAATAATAATAATAATCCCTTCACGTAATTTTGCCCAACCCTGACCTATATTAATATTCTAAAGAACCTTCAACAATCTTATACCAAGCAATGTACCTCTTTTCAATTAAACAAAAATTGGTAATGTCATATTAGTATTATTATTATTTATTTTTCTTTTGTGTTTAAAGAACATGGTTATCTATGTTTAAATTAAAATCCATAACCAGAGCTCAATCTGTAACATAATCAGGTTGTGGGTATATTGATATTAAAATTTAATTCACACCCCTCCCCTCCCCACACACACAAACACACACTTTTTAAAGTAAAATTTCTATTGCCCCTGAATTGTAAAAAAAAAAATACAATGTAAATGAAACAATTGTCACATTAATTTTAAATGATCTATATACTTATTTCCAGAAAATATTGAACAAAAAACCCAAACTATTTCTTATTCAGGATTTTGCTAGTTTTAGCCTCTTTGTAACATCTGGCTCATATATTTTTCTTAATAAATGAAAACTTTTTATTTCATTTTGTAGAGTGAGAAAAGAACAACTTATAAGCGTTGAAATCATTTGGAAAGTAATTGTGATCGGCAGCCATATTTGTAGGATTGGAGAGGGAACGGGGTTCATAATGTGAGGGCGCCATAGGCCCACGATTGGTTTGTGCGGGTATGGTTGGGGGGGGGGGGGCATGTGTATCTTTGCTGCCGAGTTTTTCCCCACGTATAACTTCTAGTAATAATAGGAGATAGTATATCGTGGTTAAGACTTATTCAAGTCATTGTAAATGATATTAGCTTTTAATTTAAAAACTATCTATCGACTTTTTAATCGAATAACCCAAAATGAGACTCTATTTGACTGTACACAAAATATATATATAATTTTTTTAATATAATAAATAATTATTAATGCTTAGTAAATGATTTACGTGAATGTTTTCAAGAAATGTTTCAAAAATTCGGAATTCTTTTTGGCCATCATCACGCCCATGTTAAAAACTTCTGGCCACTCCCCATTTTTGGGCCAATCAGGGCAAGTCACTGCAGGGTATCGCCTTAGGCTCTCTGGGATCCTATTCACCCAAATGACGTCACGATCCTGTTGTGCAAGATTTAAAAAAAAAAGAAAGTTATGAAAAGTAGAGACATAACATGTCAAATATTTTTCAAAGAAAATCAATGTTAAATTAAACATAGCCGTCGGTGCACCGATTTTCGTGGTGCGGCAAAAAATGGCATGGAAGGTGCAAGGGTTAATTAGAGTAGACCATACGCAGGGGCTTCTGTTAGCTTTAGTGGACAACCCAAAATGACGTCACTGGCCATTTATTTGGTCGTATTAACTCTTATCGGTCCGCGTGTTATCATTCTAATCAAAGAACCTAAGCTCACATCGCACGCTGTGGAGACACTATTTCTGCGCTGATAATACATCTCTAATTATACATATAATTAATTCATTTTAAATGTGTGTTTTTTTACCAAAATGAAAAATAAAAGGACTTAAATGAAGAAAGTAGTTCATTCGTGGTGCGTCCGGAGGAGCGCATTTGGTAACACGCATCTTGGCCACGCCCGCAGAGTGCAAAAAAAAGATGTTTTCATATCCACAGAGTGTATAGAAATATCTTGCCGTACCCACAAAAGGTATAGAAATATGTCGGCCTTACCCACAAAAGGTATAGAAATATGTCGGCCATTCCAACAAAGGGCACACGGTATTCAAATGTGTCGGCCATTGTTGCAAACCTTGAGGCAGGCTTTGTTACAAAGAATGGTGCGAAAGACGCTAACAATTTCACGCTAAGGGTAAGTTGGGCTGTAGGTTAGATGAATGAAGAAAAATATGAAGGGGGTGGTTATGCACCATTGGACAGTTATATGGGACGAATATTGCCCGTAGTTTGGCTCAGGGGCCATTTTGGGCTTTTCATGACAACCAGGTCGGGACCTTAGCGATATAGTTAAAGTATAAAACATATCTATAAAGTAGATCAAATAATTGTTAAGAAAGTATATCCATAAGAGAGAGAGAGAGAGAGAGAGGGAGAGACAGAGAGAGAGAAAGAAAGATGAAGAGAGAGAGAGAGAAAGAGAGAAAGAGAGAGAAGAAGACAAAGAGCGAAAGAGAGAGAGAGAGAGAGAAAATGAGGCAGATAGAGAGAGAGACAAAGAAAGAAAGAGATAGAGAAAGAAAGAGAGAAAAATGAGAGATATATATAGAGAAAAAGATAAAATGAGAGAGATTAAGAGAGAGAGAGAAAGAGAGAGTAGAGAGAATAGAGAGAGAGAGAAAAGGAGAGATAGAAAAAGAGAAAGGAAGAGAAAGAGGGAGAAAGAAAGAGGGAGAGAAAAAAAAGAAAGATAGAGAGGGAATGAGAGAGGGAAAAGGAGAAAGAGAGAAAGGGATATAGAGAGATAGAGAGAGAGAGGGAGAGAGAGGGAAAGAGAGATAGAAAAAAAGAAAGAGAGAGAGTAAAGAGAGAAAGGAGGGAATGAGAGAAAGGGAGAGAGTGAGGGAGAGAGAGAGAGGGGGGAATGGTTCATTATTTTTAGCCGCTAGAAGAGTGGTGGAGTGGGAGATTGGCAATATGCTAGGAGCCTGTACGGTGGACGAAGTTAATGTGGTGCACAGTTCTGAACAGAATGCTGAAAATGTTGTCCACATGCTTAAGACGAATGCTGTTAACTTGGCGCATAATTTGTATATACAACTGTTTTTAATTTGATGTATGTTCCTAAGCCGAATGCATTTAATATGCTGAACATCTCTTTAGACGAAAAAAGTTAATTTTGTTCACACAGACCAACGGCGACAACGATGTTTGCTTAGTATATTAATCTTATTCCATATCAACTAACTTATGATGTAAAAGTAAAAAAATTAGTATAAAACTAAGGCAACATTTTCAATTACAAAAATTTGTTTAAAAATTTAAAAAAAAATAATAATAAAAAATTGAATCATCATGAACATTTTTATTTTAAACATTTTAAAAACAGCTGTAGGATAATCACTAAATTTTGAACCCACCCCCCAACAGCTCGCCCCCCCCCCCCCGGGTCATTTCACTCAAAAGGTCCCCCATGGCACATGTCCTGTCTTGCCACACACTCACTATGCACCTTACAGAGGACTAATGGGTCAGATTAACCACATACACTTGAGTTCTGCGCCTGTCGTTTCAGATTTATGAATGAGCTCAAAAATGCCCTTAAAGCAATAAGATATGTTGGCGGCATTGTGAGATTTTGAATCAAAAACTGTATTTCCCATTACTTGTTTGTTTGTTTGTTTGTTGTTTTGGTACCTGTTTGGACCCGTAAATGACGTAAATGTACAATTATTGATTCAAATAACCATTCATCCGTGTCATGGTTCAACACTTAAGAATGTTATCATCTCTCAATCTGGGAGTGCTATATTTGTATTTAGGTCATTGCATTTGCAGAGTTACCTGGTACGCTCCGCCGTATTTCAGTATCGTCGCGACACGAAGGACGTCAGATTGGTGGGCATGGTTACCCACGCTCTGTTGGAACACATTTTCCGGTTCTTCGATCTGAGAATATGAGAAACATTGATTGGCGGATTTGAGCCGTTAAATGTCTAATGCCACATTACTTTTAACTAGCTCACAAAGACTATAGAACGTCTAGACCATAGGCTGCGTTTACACTGGCTCCGTAATTCTTCGAACATCCAAGACTGACATACAAGACCGAACTTTCGTCTAATATTGGGCTCACTCTACAACCCGATCGCACAGGCTTTGAATTTTTAAGACTGGTGCTAGTCAGAGTCAAAATTATTTATGGTTGCAAACTAAAGAAATAAACAATGTCATTGCTACCAATTCTAATTACAATTATAAATTGTAGCAATGAATACAATATAGAAAATGTATATGATGAAATTAGGGAATGAAGTCTTTCTTTGAAGCTTCCAATCGAACAATTCTGACGAAAAAGCAACATCTTCTCCTTTGCCCTGATAGTCGTTGGTACATAACCGTGAAGCAATTTTTTTTTCTTTCTAATTCGGTCGTGTATGCCACTCTTGGATGTCAGTGAAATGAGGAACAAGGGTATATGCAGCCTTAGCCCGATTCGAAGCCAGCGGTGTTTCTTCGGCAACCACATGTTTCAGGTGCGTGGAGCAAATGGGGGATCACGGATCTTTCACTTAAGGGTTTTCGCCGTGTCATGAGTAAGAACATTTGTAACTGCATGACCCTGGCTGGCTTCCATCTCGTGGTGTATGGAATTAACATAATAGCGTTAACAAAAAAAAATAAAAACAAGACCATTTTAAAATAATGAGCTCATCTTAACATTCTTGCTTAAATGTCTGCTTTTTTTTTTTTTGAAAATATCAATAGTAGTTAGCTTTTTTAAATATTTTTTAAACTAAATTTTAAACATTTAAAATAGAAGTTAAGATACCAAACAACCCTTTTAATAATTCAAAAAAAATTATTTCAAAAAATGAATCTGCTTACTTTGATAAAAGTAACATTCTCTTCTTTAAGCCTGTCCCACCACTCACCGACGGGATGAACCGACCCGTGGATGTAGACCCTCTGGAAGCCAGCAACGTGCAGAGCCGACATCACACTGAGAAAGTGCAGAAACTGAAATTGTAGGGTCTTAAGCCAAACCATGTGAGAGTTCATGGGAATGAGGTCACGGTCGTCGGCCTTCACCTCAAGCCTCGCCCTGGATCCATAATACAACCAGCGGGCCAGCTCCGAGAAACGCGATGGTGCGTCCCAGATGTCTTTTGGAAACAGTGATTCCCACAGCGTGATGCAAGGCCCCAGAGCTGATATTCCTTGATCTGCGGCTTTGCTGTTGAATTCTTCAACGAGGTAACACTTTCTTGGTGATTTAAGAATATCCCCAAGTTTTTGTTCAATGGTATCTTTGGGGAAACCAGACTTACTGAAAATAATGCCTTTGGTGACGTCATGTGAAACGTCGTTCAACCGGAAGCTGTAATAGAAATCTCCGGACCACGCCTCTCTCGGCACGTGCGCCAGGACCGTTCTCTCCCCAAAGTAAACGCCGCCTTCTTCCGCCAATTGCGTCAGTACGAATTTCAGAACATCCGGTGACCCACATTCCGGCGTAAAGCGCGTGTAGCGCAGCACGAGGTTCGGCGTGGATTGCTTCAGCTCCTGAAACCACGTGTGGTACCAATCATTGTCCACCTGCGGCAGGTGGTGATAGTGGAATACGACCTTCTGCGGCCTCAGGATCCGGACGACGCTCAGCAGGCCGATGTAGTCCTCGAAGCGAAACAGCTTCTGGCCGCACCAGAAGTAGTGGACGTTGTGCGGTACCTGACCGGGCTCCGAAACATTCGACTCCACCTCCGCCCATGGCTCCTGGGAATAGAGATCCTTAAACAGGAGGATGTTATCCTCGTCGCTAGCGTGGAGACGTTGACCATATGTGTTAAAGCCACCGAGACAGAAGATAAGTGAAAGTAATACCGTCAGGGTAAGCAGGATACAAAATAATATCTTTCTCCTCTTTATACGCTGTAAGGCGTGTGAAATAAAATGTAAAATCATTCTTATAAATTATTTGTTAAATGTTTTTAAAAAAAAAAAAAAAAAATTCAGTTTAACCAAATTTAATTTTTTTATTTTTTTTGTATACTCTCGAAACGTTTCTATAGTTACAACCAATAATTCAATAATCTTATTTGAAGCGTAACTGTTTGGTTACATTATATTCTTTTCCTGTAAAGCTTCCAATTCTCAGCTGCCTGAAATATAAACAAAAAAAATAGTCGTCTCAAACAAAGAACATAATGCTATTTTTGGAAGAAACAAAAACAAAAAGATAAAAAAATCGAATATAAAGGAAAAGATTTGACAATTTACTGGTTCAATCGAATCGTTAACAATACGAATTTAACACGGCGTTTTTGACTGATACCATGGCGGCCGACGTTCCATCGACTTGGAGTTTAAAAAAATTAGTTTGGAATTAAAAACGGTTTTCTTTTTTGTTTTTTGTTTTTTTTTAGCGTTTTGGACCTCGACGAATAGTTAATCAGCAGTTTATAAAAAAAACACGTCGAATAGCAGGCTGCAGTTGTTAAACGAAATACAGCAGTAACATTAATTGATACATTCTCTCTGGCGACGCTGGTTTAATATAAAAGGGTTTGTCATTGCTAACAACGGAAAATTTCACATCGCATTACGTCATGTTATTATTTTTAGACAGTAGTTTTGTAAAACATAGCCTCTAACGATGCATTTCGGCACTAACAATTTGTTTGTAAAAATCGCTAGTAAAGTAAAAGTTGTCAAATGGTTTTCGTCTAGGCTTAGACCGAGCAGTGCGTGCTCAGTAAATAGGCAGTTTTTTTAAATTTGGTGTCTCCCCCTGAGGTGGTGTCACTCGGTGCGGACCGCAACACCCCTCCCCCCACAAATTACGCCACGGAGCTTTATCAGAAAGTTTTTTTTTTAAAAAAAAAAAAGGAAAAAAAGGAGAATCAGTGTCTTCAAAAGAAGGGATATCCAAGACGATAGATGAACCCTCAAGATCAGTGGTTCTGAAACATGGGTGATCAATCTGACTCCAAGGGAGTCGCCATGTGACATTTCAGGGGCAAAAATGGGTGGGGTGGGCTAGGAATGGGACCACAAGAACAGGGAAGACTTAAGCTTGTTAAATGTAGGACATTTATTTTTATGTATTTTAAAACATTTCATCATCATTATATTTCCTTCATGTAGTTAGAATTTCTTTTTCTTCTAATTTTACAGGTTTCACAACTTGGAAGGGGGGGGGGGGGGAGGAGGGTGGAGGGGTGCATTTAATATTAATGTACCAATTATTTAAAAAATAAAATACATCAAATAATGGCTTTTAATTCATAGAGCGCCGAAGGTCTTTTTCTAATCTTACCGCTGAACTAATTCAATACAGGTTGAGTAAAAAGAGACATTTAACCCATTGTTTGCGCTTTTGATTTTTTTTTTGTAGATTGAAACCTTCATCTATGTGTATGTAGCAGAGTACTGCACTGTATCTTCTATGTGTATGCAGCAGAGTACTGCACTGTATAATCGTTTCATGTGTTTGTACATTTTATTATTTAAAAAAATTAAGTCGTAATTTAGCGCGTGGCAGTAAAAACACGAGAGTAGGAAATTGGAGAGGGAATGATGTATTAGAAGTATAGATGATGAAAGAGAGGGAGAGAGGGAGAGAGAGAGAGAGAGGTGTATATAAGGAAAGAATTTGGCTGTGTTGCCAAGTTTCAGAGCAGTGCACAGTTGGGGGAGGGCGGCGCACGAAGATGGCACTCGGTCCCAGCACCATCATCAGGGGAGTGTCACACTAAATCTTTAGATGGGACCTTAATAGTGTGTTCAAACGATAACATCGCCGTACTTCCTCAAGACAATTCCCCCTCCCCCATAAATGTTTAAGGGCTGCCATTTTCAGCTTTTCTCCCCGGGAGCAGTTTTTCTTCGGCACGGCCCAGCCCACACGCCGTGCACTTCGCCACAACGTGTCTCCGACATCCGTCCCTTGGTAACGCCTTTGTTAAGGTACGAACACCAAGACACTGACTACGCTGCATAAATGTATGTGGCTGAAGGAGGCCGAAAACCATCTATATTCAAAACAAAGTGCCTATGTCGTAACCATGCAATGCCATTTCAAAAAAATACATAAGTAATAGAAGAGGTTTGAACCCTTCTCTTGCATCATTGAGATGAAATAAAATCACGTGAATCGGCTGTAACTTTTTTAAACTTAAAACATACTCCACATTCTATTTACATCCCCCCCCCCCTTTTATGAAAATAAATATTTAAAAAGTAAAATTTCCTTAAGTACTCTCAGCTCCGCCCCCCCTCCCCCGACCACACACGCACGGCCCCAGACCAGCCCCCTAAAAAAAATGTTTATTTATTTTTTTAACTTTTTTTTCGTGTCTGTGCCTCATTTAACATGTAGCGACAGACTGTGGTTGTTAAGGACACATCTGTGCCTCATTTAATGTGTATCAACAGACTGTGGTTGTTAAGGACGCAGCGCTAAGCTACGGCTAAACCTCCTCGCATCGTGATTGGCTGGCCTGTCTAGCCTGCCTACACGACGAGGGTTCCAGAGCACAGCAGCCTGTAACCAATATAGAAGCTTGTAATTGTATTGATCTCACTGATTGTGGGGGGGGGGGGTCGGGGGCGCTCGATCACGCAATGGAAAAAAACCCAGAGAACGTCGCATTACTAAACAGACTGTGACAAGCCTTGCTAAAATGCTTTCTTGTTTGTTGTTTTTTTGGTCCACATGCTCAGCAAGACAATACAAAGAGAAACGATCAATCAAACTTTTTATTCTACGATAAAGTTGCTTCATGATTCATGTTTAGTTAATAAAAAAAAAAATTAAAAAAAATCAAAATATTAAAAAAAATATTAAAAAAAAAAAAAAAAGAAGAAGAGAGGACATTTATTGGAAAAACAATTTGAGAATCCTGGGAACTTCTCCAAAAAAAAGATATAAATCAACTCCTAACCTACCCCCCTTCCACCCCTACCCCTAATTGCACCATAATTTTGTCTTTTACCATAACTCAATAGTGTATAATGATATTCAAAAATACAACCAAATACAGCACCATTAAGAAATTTAAAAAATAAATAATTTAGATTGAATCAGAAGACATCTGAAAAGACATCCGTCCGTCACAAGGTGACGATGGTGTGGACTTGCATGACGTCACAAGGTGACGATGGTGTGGACTTCACAGGACGAAAATCCACCATGCCTGGGATTTTTCTTCTGGGATTATGACGTTGGACCCCCAACAGCAAATCGCCTCTCTCCACGCCGCTGGATAACCCCAAAAGGGAACACCATCCGGATGATACAGCTTGGCACCAGTGGCGTCGCAGGAGTTGTCGGAATGTTTCATTGTACCAAGGTTATCCGCCTACGGGACTCCATCTCCGGGTCTGAATTCAGAGTTTCCCTCGCTTAGATGAGTTGCCACCCAAGGTTAACGAGTCCCATCCACCCGGGTGGTGCCCACCCAGCACCCATTAACATCAACAACTGTAAATCATAGTGAGGTCATTCAACAGTTTGACTGAACTGAAACTCGCTGCGGTATTCAAGCAGTCCCAATTATTATCCTGTTCTTAGCAATCATTTTCGTATCAATTTTTCTTCCAATGCATTTCTCGATGGCTTCAGCATATCCAAATCGGAGTCATTCCTAGGTTTTACAGATCAAGCTTAACGGCCAGGCAAACCTTTTTATATAGTGTTTTTTTTGTGTGTGTATGTGTTAACTTCAAATTCTAGAAAATATTATTCAGCATATGATATAATATATTTCCTTTTTTGTTATATATATATATTTTTTTCTAAAGTTTATGAAAACTAGTCAGTTTGAGATATTACACCGCCTCTCACAATTGTACGGTTTGAAGCAAGCATTATAATCACAATGTTGGCATGATTATTTGGGTCTGAGATTATTCTATGTTCGAACGCATGTTGCGAAAGCTAAGAGAGCGTTCGCGCATGCGCAAAATCAGCACACAAGCTGGATAACATCCGACCCAAGTTTTTTCCCACAAATCCGATGAACACACCATGAAGATCTAGTCCTTTCAACATTTCAGCACGTGGTATAACTATACTCGCAGCTCAAGATTTCGCCCCTTATACTGCAACGAATAAAATATTCTTTAGGCAAACCTTTCTGAAAAAGTTTTTTTTTTATTGTCCCAGAAATAAATCTGACCGAAAAACGATGCTGCTGGCCGCCGTCCATGGCTTGTCATGTACAAGTTCTGGGGTGGATGGGGGGAATATACATTAGTTTTTGTTTTGTCTCTATGCAGCTGTTCTTTATTGCATAAATGTATTTTATTTTATTGTCACGATTATGTCTCTTTTGCTAATATTTTTATGTACAGCGCGGTGAGCCTAGCCCTAGGCTGGGGTACCGCGCTATATAAGACAACTAATAATGATAATAATAATAATAAGATACAAATTATTTTTTTTTCTCCCTCCCATTTTTATATTCACAGTATCTCATTATCAGAAACAGTTATTACAAATATCAAATATTTGAAACTTTGTAGTAGACACACTGGTAGAGAGTGTAGAAGTGCCATAAAAGTGTCACCCGGGTCTCGGATACTACATTGCAAGTGTTTTTTTTAGTTTATAGACGTTTTTACTGTTCTTTGCCCCGCTGAAGAAGGCTTCTTATCGATACGTTATTTATTACGTCCTTCTGCCATCCCCACTCCCCCCCTGTGTTTTCCCCCATACTTTGTTTCGCTCATTTAATTTTTCATAAATGCATTCAGCAAAATCAAAAAATTGTGATATAATTCGTTGAAGTTTTTGAATAAGTTCATAAAAAATATTTCATAAAATTTAATGCAAAGGCTTCTCGACTCTTCGTATACATAAAAAGTATTAAAAAAAACAAAAAAAACAACAACACACAAATACAATCGTAAACAAATAAATTAAAAATCTCTTAATTATCGAACGTGTTCCACACGTCAAGTGTGACTTAATTCATTCAAAATCTGTGTTTTTAATAAACTATGCTAATTAAATATTGCTGTAATTAAAGAGGAATTAGTTTTAATTAATCATTGCCTTTCGACTTGACTTCCCGTGTAGCTTAACAACGCACGACCCAGCCCCGCCCGCCCCCCTCCACACCCACCTTCATGGTCGTCACATGTCACGAAATGTCATCCCCCCCCTCACCCCAAACCACCCCTCCCTACTCTTTTTTTTAAAAAAACCTTTAGATGAGTGACGTCATAATCGAAAGACCCCCCCTCCCCCCTCTCCCTCCTAGGTCAGTTTCGGATGCCTCAACCTCGCAGACGACAGGATGGTTTACGCGCGCGATGCCGGGATATTCGTAATGTCGATAAACAGCGGATCTTTTCAAGACTTAAAAAGGAGCATGGTACTGTGCTCCAGAAAGGGGTGCGTCCCATTGCTCACGACAAGCCAGTCCATTCCAAAGTAACAATTTAAAAGAAAAAAATCAAAGAGAAAGACGTAGCGTATTTGGTGGTACTGTGTTGTGCTACCGTTCACTGCTCCAACGCGTTCCTTCAAACAGGAATGTATGTTTAGATAACCATAGTGATTTAATGAGTGTTTTTAATAAAAATACTAGTAGTACTACTACTACTACTAATAATAACAATGGCAATTATAATAATAGTAATGATGATAAAGATAATAATAATAATAATAACGGTAATGGTAATGATAATAATAATAAGAAGAAGAAGAAGAAAGTCACCTTTAAATGTGTACTTTTGAAAAAAAAAAAGGGTTATTGTGGTGTAAATGTGAATTTACACAATAATTATATTTCAGCAATTATTATAGTTTATATGTATAGAATATATGTGATTCTGTAATTCTGTCATGCGCATGTTTGGATAAATCTAGAATGTTGTTGGATTAAAACAAACGTCTTTTTTATAAAACTTTACATTTTTTTTTAAAACAAAACTTTCGTCTGAGAAATTAAATCAAAATCCCTTCACTTACCAAACAATGTCGACTACATATCATCCTGCTCTTGACGCAAACTTATTTCATATCTGTTGTTCATACCTTTGAAATATTATTATTATTATTATTGTTATTTATAATCACACCAATGGGCTTCAGTGCGTTGACATATCCAATCATGAAATATTTCTTAGACACGGCCTTGCGACGCCAGCCTATCAATCCATGGTCCACTGCTCGAGTTTCAGGTGTATAGATTTTTTTCTTCTTCTATGGTTCAGTCTGTTTCCCCCCAGCGTTGGGTAGGGGGCCCCACTTGGACAAGTAATCAACATACGGGTGGTGCCGCGGGGAGGGGTTGGACATCCGTACCGCTCTACAGTTCATCACCTTAGATCAGCGGTTCTAAACCAAAATTTTAAAAAATTAGAAATTTGTGTTGAGAAGTTAAGAGCAGTGACATACTGACTTTTATTGATGCATCAATCTACTACATAAAATTCATTGTGACTATGTATGTATGTATGTATGTATGTATGTATGTATGTATGTATGTATGTATGTATGTATGTATGTATGTATGTATGTATGTATGTATGTATGTATGTATGTATGTATGTATGTATGTATGTATGTATGTATGTATGTATGTATGTATGTATGTATGTATGTATGTATGTATGTATGTATGTATGTATGTATGTATGTATGTATGTATGTATGTATGTATGTATGTATGTATGTATGTATGTATGTATGTATGTATGTATGTATGTATGTATGTATGTATGTATGTATGTATGTATGTATGTATGTATGTATGTATGTATGTATGTATGTATGTATGTATGTATGTATGTATGTATGTATGTATGTATGTATGTATGTATGTATGTATGTATGTATGTATGTATGTATGTATGTATGTATGTATGTATGTATGTATGTATGTATGTATGTATGTATGTATGTATGTATGTATGTATGTATGTATGTATGTATGTATGTATGTATGTATGTATGTATGTATGTATGTATGTATGTATGTATGTATGTATGTATGTATGTATGTATGTAGTTACATATATAAATTTAAATCATTCAATCTCTCGAAAAAAATATATTTAAATCGCAACCAAATTCGACATGGTCATACGTAATGACCTAGTGACTTGGAGATTGGTTCCTGGAAAGTTCTCGACAAAACCTATTAACATTTGTAATTTTTTTTAAATAAACAAATTTAGGAAACTAGAATTTGCAAAAAAAAAAAAAATTTAACGAATTGAAAAAAAAACTAATTCAAATTTATTACCCAACAACTCGTGGTAATATCCGATATTTTATTTTCTATAATGTATAGTTTTTTTATACTTAATCTTGCATTCTTAGTTTCATAGTTAAAACATAATCATTTCATAATAAGTTAAGTGTGGCTTATTATATTTGGGGGGGGGGGAATAGTTTTTTTTAAAAAATGATGACGTAACAATTAAATGTGCAGCATAGAATGGGCGGTCAAAGGCAACACAATATCAATGAAAGATAGGATCTAAGCTTCACAATGTCCATGAAAGCCACCATCAAGGCCACGCAATGTGAACTGAAGCTACCATCAAGGCCACGCAATGTGAACTGAAGCTACCGTAAAGGCCACGCAATGTGAACTGAAGCTACCATAAAGGCCACGCAATGTGAACTGAAGCTACCATAAAGGCCACGCAATGTGAACTGAAGCTACCATCAAGGCCACGCAATGTGAACTGAAGCTACCGTAAAGGCCACGCAATGTGAACTGAAGCTACCATAAAGGCTACGCAATGTGAACTGAAGCTACCATCAAGGCCACGCAATGTGAACTGAAGCTACCATAAAGGCTACGCAATGTGAACTGAAGCTACCATCAAGGCCACGCAATGTGAACTGAAGCTACCATCAAGGCCACGCAATGTGAACTGAAGCTACCATCAAGGCCACGCAATGTGAACTGAAGCTACCGTAAAGGCCACGCAATGTGAACTGAAGCTACCATAAAGGCTACGCAATGTGAACTGAAGCTACCATCAAGGCCACGCAATGTGAACTGAAGCTACCATCAAGGCCACGCAATGTGAACTGAAGCTACCATCAAGGCCACGCAATGTGAACTGAAGCTACCATCAAGGCCACGCAATGTGAACTGAAGCTACCATCAAGGCCACGCAATGTGAACTGAAGCTACCATAAAGGCTACGCAATGTGAACTGAAGCTACCATCAAGGCCACGCAATGTGAACTGAAGCTACCATCAAGGCCACGCAATGTGAACTGAAGCTACCATAAAGGCTACGCAATGTGAACTGAAGCTACCATCAAGGCCACGCAATGTGAACTGAAGCTACCATAAAGGCTACGCAATGTGAACTGAAGCTACCATCAAGGCCACGCAATGTGAACTGAAGCTACCATCAAGGCCACGCAATGTGAACTGAAGCTACCATAAAGGCTACGCAATGTGAACTGAAGCTACCATCAAGGCCACGCAATGTGAACTGAAGCTACCATCAAGGCCACGCAATGTGAACTGAAGCTACCATAAAGGCTACGCAATGTGAACTGAAGCTACCATCAAGGCCACGCAATGTGAACTGAAGCTACCATCAAGGCCACGCAATGTGAACTGAAGCTACCATAAAGGCTACGCAATGTGAACTGAAGCTACCATCAAGGCCACGCAATGTGAACTGAAGCTACCATCAAGGCCACGCAATGTGAACTGAAGCTACCATAAAGGCTACGCAATGTGAACTGAAGCTACCATCAAGGCCACGCAATGTGAACTGAAGCTACCATCAAGGCCACGCAATGTGAACTGAAGCTACCATCAAGGCTGAACAATGTCAAAAGCTATGAACTATAAAGTTTAGGCGGAAAAAAAAACAATGCAAAGGAAGATAAAAATATAAAATTTAAATAAAAGTCAAAGTAGTATATCATGAAACTAATACAGAGAGATGGTCAACCACTTAAATTAATTTAACTGCTAACGTCTCCCGAAGGATTCAGAGTCTGTCTGCAACAAAATCCAGAGGATTGTAAGAATCGAACACGATCAATGTACATATAGCGTTTAAGGATAGTATGAATCGAACACGATCAATGTAAATCTAGCGTTTAGGGATAGTAAGAATCTAACGTGATCAATGTAAATCTAGCGTTTAGGGATAGTAAGAATCTAACGTGATCAATGTAAATCTAGCGTTTAGGGATAGTAAGAATCTAACGTGATCAATGTAAATCTAGCGTTTAGGGATAGTAAGAATCTAACGTGATCAATGTAAATCTAGCGTTTAGGGATAGTAAGAATCTAACGTGATCAATGTAAATCTAGCGTTTAAGGATAGTAAGAATTGAACATGATCAATGTAAATCTAGCGTTTAGGGATAGTAAGAAACTAACGCGATCAATGTTAATCTAGCGTTTAGGGATAGTAAAAATCTAACACGATCAATGTAAATCTAGCGTTTAAGGATAGTAAGGAACTAACGCGATCAATGTAAATCTAGCGTTTAGGGATAGTAAGAATCTAACGCGATCAATGTAAATCTAGCGTTTAGGGATAGTAAGGATCTAACACGATC
Organism: Omphiscola glabra; assembly: GCA_964017045.1. Classification (NCBI taxonomy): domain Eukaryota; kingdom Metazoa; phylum Mollusca; class Gastropoda; family Lymnaeidae; genus Omphiscola; species Omphiscola glabra. Next base: position 6,011,993 of record OZ024807.1, on the reverse strand, counting down.
AATGTAAATCTAGCGTTTAAGGAAAGTAAGAATCTAACATGATCAATGTAAATCTATAGCGTTTTAGGATAGTAAGAATCTAACATGATCAACTCTTTCAGTTAGTCAGGCGACCCCGGAGTGGGTCATGACCCTCAGATTGAGAACCACCGCGTTAGATTGATTAAATCGGGGTCGACTTCTTTCAATATTCAATCACGACTTGGAAGGAAATGACGTTCACTGGACCGTAGTAAAAGTAGTCGTTGGATGTGGCGTGGTATGGTTGGAGGTTTTAGGGTCTTGTCAGTGGTGAGGTTGGCAGTTTTAGGGTCTTGTCATTGGTAGGGTTGGCAGTTTTAGGGTCTTGTCAGTGGTGAGGTTGGCAGTCTTAGGGTCTTGACAGTGGTGAGGTTGGCAGTTTTAGGGTCTTGTCAGTGGTGCGGTTGGCAGTTTTAGGGTCTTGTCAGTGGTAGGGTTGGCAGTTTTAGGGTCTTGTCAGTGGTAGGGTTGGCGGGTTTTAGGGTCTTGTCAGTGTTAGGATTGGCGGGTTTTAGGGTCTTGTCAGTGGTAAGGTTTGTGGTTTTAGGGTCTTGTCAGTGGTAAGGTTTGTGGTTTTAGGGTCTTGTCAGTGGTAGGGTTTGCGGTTTTAGTAGAGTTTTAGTAGAGTTAAAGTAATTCAGAGTCTTGTCAGTGGTAGAGTTAAAGTAATTCAGAGTCTTGTCAGTGTATTACGGACCGTTATAAATGGAGAATTTAATCTCTTAATTTTAGCCTATGGCTCGTTCTAAAAACAGTCCATAATAAAGAACGATACCAAAGTTTAACAAAATAATAACAAATAAAACGACAATCAAGGCCAGAGCTAATTACAAGTAGCAACTTTTTAATTTGTGAACTTCAAATAAATAATAACAGCAAGAGAAATATGATTAAAATTATAAACTTACAGATTTGCTGGTACCGGTAATGTATATAAAAATACAATGAGCACAAAATTGTACGAGGAAATAAAAATCTCTACCCACAACAAAGTATAATGACACACAGCATGCCTCGTAATCAAGGGAAGGAAAATCTCTGGCGAAGGGTAAGGTGAATAGCTTTGCGAAGAAAAAAAAAAACAACTAGGGGAATGGTAATTTATATTATTATTTTTGTTTTAAAATATTTTTTTTTTAAATTTGTCACAAATGATATTAATTGATGGACTGCATTCAAGTTTTGTAAATGAAATATAAGGACAAGGCAGGGCCAAATTTAGATTTGCTGAGGCCCTAAGCTACACAAAGTCCAGAGGCCCCGCCTACCGTTTTAAATTACATGAGGTGGTTAAAGAAAAATTTAAAAAATATATAGCTGGCAGATTGTGAGACCCGAAGCTGTATGCTAAATTTGAATTCATAGACAGGACAAAAGATTCTGCATAGAGCCTTCATCACAAAACAAGACAAAAAGAAGTATAGCAAGTATCAGATCACAGTATAAAAAAACTTTAGAGATTACCTTTTTGTTGCCGGAAGTAGGATTGACATTTTTGTGACCTACCTTTTTTATTTATCATTATCTTGTCATAGTCAAAAGTAATTAGTAGTGTGGAAAAAAATCTTAGACAATAATAACATAATTTATGTTCTTATTTTCTAAAGTATTCTGTTATTCTTTTTAATAATGTAAGAATAAAAATATAATTACTATGTTGTTGCTGATTCTTATTTACTGAATGTCTTATAACAAACATTTTATAACCAAATCTATATACTACCCAATTTTTAAAAAAAAGGTAATAATGTGGGAGACTGCAATCAGGTTAGCACAATAGGAAATTGGACACTACTTCTAAGCTAAGTGCTACATTATATTTTTTTATACATTTTTTAAATTTTATTCGTTTTTCTGTTTGTTCGCTGATGAAGGCTTCCTGCAGACACGTTCGTTGTTTTGCTGCGTTCCTTTTATCAGGTTTAACCTTACTGTGTTTTACTAATTACCTACCCAATTTTAAACAAGGCAAGTCATTGATTGTTATGTCCGTAATTTTACAATGCATATTATGATAATAATTATAGTACACGATGTAGAGAAGCATTTACACCAGTTTGGTGTTCGCTCACGGAGGCTCAAAGAATAAATCGTTCCGAACGGAACAATGTTGTGGAGCAGGCCAGGGCCATACATGGGCTGTAGTGCTACTGATGATGATTATTATATAACAAAGGATTATTGCCCAGGGCTGGTATAATACTATATAACACTAGTTTCTAAGACTTAAAGTAAAATCAAAGACCCACATTCATTAGGCTATGTATTAACCATTAAATTAACTTAGCAATTAATGAACATTTATTATTAAATAGATTAATGCAATACTAACTTAAATTAGATCTAGTCCTGTCAAAGAGTTGTAGTAAGACTAAAATAGTAGCATTAGTTTATTAAGGTATATACTATAAACCTACTGTTTTTAAATATTGTAGGCATAGCACTCGTTAGAGTAGGTGGAAGCAAGTTTAAATTAAATTTATGGTATAGTATTTCTTTTTTTGTATTCTAGCATTACATTACTGTGAAATACATAAGCCAAATACACTCTGGGTGAGGGGAGGTTGATGGAGGTGGCATGTTTTTCTTTATATAGGTGTGTAATCGGCATTTTTGGCGCAAAAGACGCAAGACATAACTTTATTGTACTACCAATTACTACGCATTATTCTGAGATACAAAAAATAATTAATTGGCTAAATTCTTAAAACGTATTTGGTTTTTTATTCTGACCCAGTGAAATTGAAACACAATGAAGAATTAAACAACCACTTTTAAAAAATGTTTTTCTTATAAATCCTTTATATTCCGTTTATACTTTAAAAAAAAAAAATAATATTAATATTCAAATGTCCCACACGTCAATGTTGGCCTTTTTGACGTCATTGCTGGCCTATGCGACATCATGGCTGGCCTATGGGACAGCTGGAATAATTTAGGGCTGCAACAAACCAACAAATAAGTATGCTTTTGAAAATATCGGCGCGTAAAAATTAGGACCCAGAAGAAGTTAGGACCCAAGAGAAGTTGGGACCCAAAAGAAGTTGGGACCCAGGAGAAGTTAGGACCCAGGAGAAGTTAGGACCCAGGAGAAGTTAGGACCCAGGAGAAGTTAGGACCCAGGAGAAGTTAGGACCCAGGAGAAGTTAGGACCCAGGAGAAGTTAGGACCCAGGAGAAGTTGGGACCCAGGAGAAGTTGGGACCCAGGAGAAGTTAGGACCCAGAAGAAGTTAGGACCCAGAAGAAGTTAGGACCCAGGAGAAGTTGGGACCCAGGAGAAGTTAGGACCCAGGAGAAGTTAGGACCCAGGAGAAGTTAGGACCCAGGAGAAGTTGGGACCCAGGAGAAGTTGGGACCCAGGAGAAGTTAGGACCCAGGAGAAGTTAGGACCCAGGAGAAGTTAGGACCCAGGAGAAGTTAGGACACAGGATAAGTTAGGACACAGGAGAAGTTAGGACCCAGGAGAAGCTAGGAACCACGAGATGTTGGGACCCAGGAGAAGTTAGGACCCAGGGGAAGTTAGGACCCATGGGAAGTTAGGACCCAGGAGAAGTTAGGACCCAGGAGAAGTTGGGACCCAGGAGAAGTTAGGACCCAGTGGAAGTTAGGACACAGGAGAAGTTAGGACACGGGAGAAGTTAGGACACAGGAGAAGTTAGGAACCACGAGATGTTGGGACCCAGGAGAAGTTAGGACCCAGGGGAAGTTAGGACCCATGGGAAGTTAGGACCCAGGAGAAGTTAGGACCCAGGAGAAGTTAGGACCCAGGAGAATTTGGGATCCAGGAGAGGTTGGGACCCAGGAAAAGTTAGGATCCAGGGGAAGTTAGGACCCAGGAGAAGTTGGGACCCAGGAGAAGTTAGGACCCAGGAGAAGTTTGAACCCAGGAGAAGTTAGGACCCAGGGGAAGTTAGGACACAGGATAAGTTAGGACACAGGAGAAGTTAGGACCCAGGAGAAGCTAGGACCCAAGAGAAGTTAGGACCCAGGAGAAGTTGGGACCCAGGAGAAGTTAGGACCCAGTGGAAGTTAGGACACAGGAGAAGTTAGGACACGGGAGAAGTTAGGACACAGGAGAAGTTAGGAACCACGAGATGTTGGGATCCAGGAGAAGTTAGGACCCAGGGGAAGTTAGGACCCATGGGAAGTTAGGACCCAGGAGAAGTTAGGACCCAGGAGAAGTTGGGACCCAGGAGAAGTTTGAACCCAGGAGAAGTTAGGACCCAGGGGAAGTTAGGACACAGGATAAGTTAGGACACAGGAGAAGTTAGGACCCAGGAGAAGCTAGGACCCAAGAGAAGTTAGGACCCAGGAGAAGTTGGGACCCAGGAGAAGTTAGGACCCAGTGGAAGTTAGGACACAGGAGAAGTTAGGACACGGGAGAAGTTAGGACACAGGAGAAGTTAGGAACCACGAGATGTTGGGACCCAGGAGAAGTTAGGACCCAGGGGAAGTTAGGACCCATGGGAAGTTAGGACCCAGGAGAAGTTAGGACCCAGGAGAAGTTGGGACCCAGGAGAAGTTAGGACCCAGGAGAAGTTGGGACCCAGTAGACGTTGGGACCCAGGAAAATTTGGGACCCAGGAGAAGTTGGGACCCAAGAGAAGTTGGGACCCAGGAGAAGCTGGGACCCAGGAGAAGTTAGGACCCAGGAGAAGTTAGGAACCAGGAGAAGCGTAGATTTGATAAAACTAACTTTAAATGCAGCCACTGTGATTCGAAGACCATAATTGTAAGCAGGGTATATTACTAGCCTATGGTCAATCTTGATATTACTTAATTATTATATATATAATTTGAATACTTTGATTTCATATCAGCGTCTATAATACCACGCAGGTAAGGTAAATTAAATTTCAGAGTATAAATTGCAACCTCTTTTTCAAATGCATACAAATTACCCCGCCCTTCCTCTATAATTTTCCATGGTCGCTACTATACGTCAATGCGATCTTAGAATATCAGTTTGTCTAAAATGTCTGTGCAATATACAATATTTCATCAGCTATTTGTAGTATAATTAAATGTAAGTAAATAGCCTCTAAAAGCAGAGTTTTTCGTACAAATCTTTTATAAAATTTAAAATTGAGCAAGTTGGGGGTGGGGGGAGGGTGGTGGTGGGACTCAAACTTTGACTAAACACGCATTCAAGTAACGCACTCAATAAGAATCCCAATTCTGAAAAGTTGATGGATTGCGCTGTCATCGGAAACGAGTCAATTTGCAAAGCTTCACCTCGATAGGTTGACGGGACGGGGGTCAGTTGGCCGTCCTCAGTTTTTTTGGACTGACAGCCAGCCACCCACGAGCACAAGGTTAACTTATTTTAAAATGCTAAGAGGAAATTTTCCACTTTACTTATAGGACAAGGATAATAGAAATTTGTTAAAACTATGGTGTCGGTCTGTCTTTCTGTCCATCCGTCCGTCCATCCATCCATGCATCTGATCGTCCGTCCTTCCGTCCATCCATCCGTCCGTCCGTCCGTCCATCCATCCATCCATCCATCCATCCATCCATCCATCCATCCATCCATCCATCCATCTATCTATCTATCTATCTATCTATCTATCTATCTATCATCTATCTGTCTATCTGTCTGTCTGTCTGTCTATATTATCTGTGTGTATGTCTGTCTGTCTGTCTATCTAAAGTTAAATACCGTTAACCCACTCACACGCTAATCACGAGATATCAAGGGCAACAACCCTTTATGAAATTGATTTTTTCCACGGTTGTTCCTCTTCTACTATAGGCGAGCATTGATAACATGGTTATTCTAGAATTACAAATACCCACTAACTGATTTGGTTGACCCCCTGATCAGGTGATCTCAAGAACAAGAAGCACTTTGAAGTTACAATTATTGTGCACGGTTATTCCCCTTACACTGCAAGGGGCGTAAAGTGACTTAAGTCCGAAACATATAAAAGGCAATGATTTGTTTCTTGAGTGTGTTTTTTTGTGTGTTTTTTTAGGTTTGAGTTTTTGTGTCTCTTTTTAGTGTTTGTTAGGCTGGAGTTTATGTGTGTCACTTTTTGGTGTTTTTTCCCTACATTTAAACAAGTAAAACAAGTTTTATTTGTGCTAATGATGCGCATCCAACCATGTCATTTATATAATAGTTCCTGAACAGGGTGTCTAACGTGGAATATCTCCAACGTGTGTAGACGCCCTTGTCTTTCAATAACGTTTGATTATTGTGTTGAAGCAGACAACATAATTTTTTTTTAAACAGAAGAAATAAAAAATTAGACGATAACTTCATAATGGACTTCTCTTTTTTTGAGTCAGTTTGATGACATTTTAGGATTGATGACGTATTTTCTTGTGTATGTGTCGTAAAATAAACTTAAAACAAGGAGCAGCTGAAACAGTGTCGGAACAATGGAGGTGCTAAAGGGGAGATCCGCCATTAAAGACATTTCTTTCTTTTCATGGAGCTAAAGGGGGGGGGGGGAGCGGCTGGTTGACATTTTTCGTCCTCGAGGAACAGCAGCTGATCTTCATCGACGTCTGTGGTTAGGACATAGGCCGCCTACAAGAGCCCTCCAGGCATCACGATCCTGAGCCAATCTCTCCAGCCTCCGCCCTAAATGGCATTAACCCTAGCAACGCCACTGACTGGAACACAATTTTGAACGGGATGAGATATATTTTAAAGAGATTTTTAAGATTCACCTTAAGGGAAACCATAAAGTGTGTCTTTTGTTATCTGGATAATGCACGTGAAACCTTTAACTTTGACTACCCCTGTGATCTGTATAGTTATTTCCTGAAAAAAAGAAAAAGAAAGACCAGATGATGTTTCAGTGCTAATCACAATCTTATAACACACGACTAATATTTTTTTTTTTTTTTTTTTTTTAAATTTCTGATAGTAGATATAATTTCAATTGTTCAAGCACCGAACTTCGTTTCAGAATAGGGCTGAATTCAAATGAGCGAACCTGTTGTATTTCCCCATCTCCACGATGTCAGTATGGGAGCTGATGGGGTATTCCTTGTTTCGGGCACCATAAGTCTGCGTCTGTTGGTTCGCCGTGTAGCTCATTGATGTTTGAAGAGAAGTTGTGCGCCCAGCCGTTGATAAATAGCAGGGAAATGGAATGCGTTCACTTGATTCAGATGATGAAATTACAGAGCTGTACGTAGACGTGCAGACGACTTCAGGGGCGTGGACGAGATACAAGTTGGAGATTTACTGTAAACGTCCATTGGTCGTGTCTTTTTTTGCGATGGACGTGTAACACAAAAAGTGTCGGGTTCTCTGGGAAACCCATTCGGTGGTCAATGCGACGCGTACCAGGGAGAGCAGTGTTTTTTTTTAGTTTTTTGAAGTTTACCAAATCTCATAGCCATAGCGATTGACATAGCCTCAGATGTAGCCAACCATTATAGAAACAAAGTTTTAATCGTGAAACTGTGCCCTGGCATGTGCGACGTACTGTTATGTTATATGGTTTCTGCTATTTAATCTGTATTAATGTTTGGCTAGTTTATTGAGCAATATGTCACAAAGACTGAAAAACAGGGGTACAAAAATAATTTTTTAAAAAGATACCAACGCTTGTGAAATTTAACAATAGATAACTGAATTATACTATTAAATTTATTATTTAAAAAATCAGTCAAAAATTAAACATATATTAAATAAAGCACAGTAAATACAAATAAATAATCCGTGAAGGATTCAAGTAATAACACGTACACAAAAACACAAAAAAAAGCAAACTTTTGTAGAGCCACAATAAGTATAATACGTATTACAATTTTAGAATGTGCATCACCCGATAGCATTATTCAGAAGTAATAATAATAGTAATAATAAAGTTCATTTGAAAAATCACGCTTCATCCCCAAAGGTTCGAAGCGCGGTACAAAGTCAAATCTTTACAAGTCAATTGAAAAAGGGGGGGGGGGGGGAAGTAATCACAGCACAGTGTCACCAAATAAATTTAAAAAACTCCGTTAAAAAAAAAACAGAAACGAAAAAGAAGCAAATGAGGAGACAATTGGTGGACAAACAACTAGGTCATCACACAGGCTATAACAGATAACAATCATCAAACCACAGGGAATGATCATGCATTGCTTGTCTTTTGCGACAGCCGGTTCTGTTGGGTGCTCACGTGTTCGTTTTTCTTCATCTGCTGCGTTAAAAAAAATCATAAAATCATGCCTCTTTGATTTTCACTTAAAAAAAAAATTATTTTTTTTATTGCATACAACTGATTAAACTTTATTTAGCTATCAAGAAACAAATAGAGACATTTCGTGAATTGCAATTTTAGATAAGAAGCATGCTCGCATTATTTGTTAACATTAAGTAACAAATACAACGGGTGTAATTTTCTAGTAATCTATAAAAAAAAATAATATTCTATATTATAATACAATAGTAATAGGAATCAAATTCAATATATAATATGTAGACTTATTAGGATTTGTTGATTATGTTGCATTCTAATCAATTTTTTATTTCTCCTGCTTATGATAATATCTACACCCAATTTCCTCCCCTTCAAAAGTGTTTTCGGAAGCAGTTTAAAGAGATTACTTCATCAGTTTAAAACCCGTCTATATACCAATTTTCGGTGTGTAATAGATATGGACTTTGAGATATTGCTTACCCTAACCCTGAATCTAATACTAACCCTAATCCTAATATATATATTTGAAAATAGTTCAAATGTGTAATTTGATAATAATTGACGGACTGCATTCAAGTTGTGTAAATAAAATATAAGAACAGGGTATGCTAAACTTGAATTGATAGACAGGACAAAAGATTTTGACGTTTCGGCTTAGAGCCTTCATCAGAAAACAAGACAAAAAGAAGTATACCAAGTATCAGATCACAGTAAAGAAAACAACTTTAGAGAATTCCTTTTTGTTCCGGAAGTAGGATTGCAGGGAGTGAAAGTTATATAATATAATAGTGAAAGTACAAATATTTATTTAAGCATTTATAATATCGGACGCTGGAAAATTACCGAGACGAAATGCCAGTCAATGATACACAAGAACAAATTAGGGCAAATCATAGGAACTTCGATGAAGAAATTAGACGCAGATCGAGAGTGTCAAATATTGCCGGAGCTGTGCAGGCACGTCGACGGAAAAGGCATGGTAAAAATGGTTATAAGATGCCAGGGAGATCACCTCAAAAGACAACCGCATGGAAAATAAAAGCGGAAAACCCAAAAAGACATGGCACAGAACAATTAAAAAAGCCACGGGATACAAAAGAACTGACATCATCCGAAATGAAGGGGTCAGAAGACATAAAGCAACAGACTGAGCCCACGAGCTGAATAAATGAATCTAGATTGAGAAGTAGAGTTTGTGAAGCAACAGACTGAGCCCACGAACTAAATAAATGGATCTAGATTGAGTAGTAGAGTTTGTGAAGCAACAGACTGAGCCCACGAACTAAATAAATGGATCTAGATTGAGTAGTAGAGTTTGTGAAGCAACAGACTGAGCCCACGAGCTGAACAAAGGATCTAGATTGAGTAGTTAAGTTTGTGAAGCAACAGACTGAGCCCACGAGCTGAACACATGATCTAGATTGAGTATTAAAGTTTGTGAAGCAACACGATTGAGTTGGCATCGACTGGAAATTACAATTTTTTTTCGCAATGGCTCACAAAGAAAAAAATTCTTAAGCAGGCGAAAAGAACATAGACAGGTATATGAAATAAAAATAATACATACACATGGGAGACCATACAAAAAGGTGGAACTTTTTGTAAAAGGTTTAAAAAATTAGTCATTTTAAGACGAAGTCTGTATGTACTGTAAATAAAATGATGTAACCAAGCAATGATCCCAATGGTCTATTTTTTTTAAAAATCTCTTGTTTTCTACATTTTCAGCTCAACGATCCCGCCTGGCCATTGCAGTTCAACGATCCCTCCTGGCCATTTCAGCTTAACAATCCCTCCTGGCCATTTCAGTTCAACAATCCCGCCTGGCCATTTCAGTTCAACAATCCCACCTGGCCATTTCAGCTCAACAATCCCTCCTGGCCATTTCAGTTCAACAATCCCTCCTGGCCATTTCAGTTCAACAATCCCGCCTGGCCATTTCAGTTCAACAATCCCGCCTGGCCATTTCAGTTCAACAATCCCGCCTGGCCATTTCAGTTCAACAATCCCTCCTGGCCATTTCAGTTCAATAATCCCGCCTGGCCATTTCAGTTCAACAATCCCGCCTGGCCATTTCAGCTCAACAATCCCGCCTGGCCATTTCAGCTCAACAATCCCTCCTGGCCATTTCAGTTCAACAATCCCTCCTGGCCACTCTTTTGCAAGACCATTCTACCAATCTCTGAAAACATATCAGTGCCATCTTTTATGTTCTTTGGTGATGAGAGACTTTTCGGCGGCTTGGGGACAGTGAAGTGGAATGCGCGGGCGTCTCGCCAGTCGTATGGTTCGACTGGCTGTGTATCATGGATCCCCCTTATGTAGTCTTTGTGCCAGGCTGGGTGGCAGATACCTTGGAAACAGATGACCTGCGAATCACACAAAAAATTATTATAATTGTATCAGTGAATTCTTTTTATTAATTGTATAGGGCAATTCGGTCTGGGAATTCACGAAATTTCCTATCCAATAGATTATTTTGGGAGGATTGTGTGTTTGGATATATTTTGGGTGTGTGGATATAACGATATAATTATGTTTGGAACATTTGATTGGAGCTCTAGAAAGAACAGTTTCTGATTAGCAAATACAAATCTATCTCTAGCTGGCATGCAACATAATTCGTTGCCATCTCTTCCCACCTATGAAAGCTGAACAAAAAATCTGCCACACACCTAAACGGACTCTGATAATGATTCTAATCCAGCTATAATACAAACTCTAAATATTTACAGATTCCAGCTCGGGACAGACAGGAGCTATACAGAATCCAGCTATTTAAAGATTTGAACTATAGACAGACTACAGCTATTGTTTTTCCAGCTATATAAAGATTCCAACTCGACAGACTCCACCTCAATAGGAGTCGGGAGTTCAATCCCCGCCAAAGCCCAGTCAAGCAAAAAAACATCACCAGCACCCCGGGTGGATAGGACTCGTTAACCTTGGACGGCAACCCATCTAAGAGAAGGAAATTCTGAATTCAAACCCGGAGATGGGGAGATGGGGAGATGGAGTTCTCGTGCGCCTAACAGGCAGCAGTGAGACCTCTCGAACATCGGAGTGTCGTGAGCATGCTATCATAGCATGGAATGAGCGCTATATAAGTACTCCAATCAATCAATCAATCAAACACACTCCAGCTATACAAACTCCAACTATTTATAGATTCCAACTATACAGATTCCAGCTATACAAACTCCAGCTATACAGACTCCACATATACAGACTCCAACTATACAGGCTCCAGATATACAGAGTCCAGCTATACAGACTCCAACTATACAGACTCCAACGATAAAGACTCCAACTATACAGACTCCAGCTATACAGACTCCAGCTATACAGACTCCACTATACAGACTCCAACTATACAGACTCCAACTATAGAGCCTTAAGATTCATTCAAGTAACTCACTTATATGAATCTTAATTGGTCAGCCCCCCCACCCCCATTTCCGTAACTGCACATTTTTTTTCCACGCCCCTGAACTTAATTACTATTTTAATGTCCCATCCTCTTTTTACACCACATATTTTTTACACCAAATATTTCCGGAAAAATAATTGAACATATTACGTACCAAACGCATTTGAGGTATCGTATTGTTAAGACTCTCATTTAGCGCAGTTATCGTGGTTTTGTTTTGTGCAATCAGCGCCACCTGGCGGCGTTAGTGACACTGTTACACAGAGAGTTGCGCGTTTCGATATTCTACAAATCATTTGTTTAAAAAGTCATATGGGAAACAGGGAGAGCAAAAGTTGCCGAATCGCCACCTACCTGCAAATGTCTGTCCACAAACAGCTGGTCCGGGTGAAACTCATACGCCTTGTAGGGCATAAAGACCGCATTGAAGGCCCACTTGTCATCTCTATAGTACCTGGGAGTTGGAGGATATACGTAAATTAGATTTATATAAGATGGAAGTAGATGGTGTTTGAGTTAGATCTACAGTAGCAACGAGGTAGAGGATATGTAAAATTAGATTTACATAAGATGGAAGTAGATGATGTGTGAGTTAATCAGGAGCAGCTGGGATTAGAGGATGCTTAAATTAGATTTGTTCAAGTTGGAAGAAGGGTAGTTTGAATTAGATCTGTAGTAGTTGAGGTAGAGATAATGCATTTTTGCATCAATATATATATAAATATATGAGACTATATCAAATCGGTGTTACGAAAATAATAATGGATGGTATTTTGCGCTATTTTCCACTTATCCTTATGCAGTATCCACATCAAAAATCCAATTTTTACGAATGTAATGGTAACACAGACGCGCTATGGTAAAGAATGGTTAAAGAATATATATAAAATGTACACCCTTGAAACGCATATTCAGGAAATAATACATTAAACATTCATTATTTACATTTTAAAAATCTATACATAGATATTTACTTTTATCACATCAATGTGTTGTGAGAATTTTGTTCGTCTATAGAGTAGGGGGCCAAACTAAGCCATTTTCCACGCTCATGAAAACAAAGAAAATATGTTTTCTAAAATTTAAAAAAAAAAAAGATATCTTTAACTTGAAAAAAATATATACATTATTTTAACTACGTGTAGCATTTACGGGTTTTCATAATTTGGTTCAAAAATTTTAAAAAATAAATTTACCCAACCTCCGCCTCGCCCCTTAACAATGTTATCGGAAAATAGTCAAACAAGGGATCTTTTTATTTTGAGGCAAATCTACTATCTAATTTTCATGTCTAGAAGACTTGTGTTTTTCACATCTATGCTCAATCTCCTAAAAAATGTCTCATAACGTGTTATTTGTGCTTAAAATGAAAACAAAAAATACAAATATATCCTTTTTTTTAAAAAGACAATCGTAACCGACATTTGTTATTGTTTCTAAATAATAATTGTAGTTTCTAAAAAAAAAAAAAAAAAAAAGAAGAAGAGAGAGAATGTTTTTTTAAAAGATAACAAAAGTTTGCCGCTGTACAATGATTTGGTTTTTTAAAAAAAAGGATATTGTCACCTAAATTATTAGGTTTTTAGAGATTGTCACCGAAATGATTGGGTTTTTAGAGATTGTCACCGAAATGATTGGGTTTTTAGAGATTGTCACCGAAATGATTGGGTTTTTAGAGATTGTCACCGAAATGATTGGGTTTTTAGAGATTGTCACCGAAATGATTGGGTTTTTCGAGATTGTCACCGAAATGATTGGGTTTTTAGATATTGTCACCTAAATGATTCGGTTTTTGATATTGTCACTTAAATTATTCGGTTTTTGATATTGTCACCTAAATTATTCGGTTTTTTATATTGTCACCTAAATGATTGGATTTTAAGAGATTGTCGCCTAAATGATTGGGTGTTTAGATATTGTCACCTTTATGATTGGGGTTTTAGATTTTTCACCTAAACGATTTGGTGTTTAGAAACTGTTTCCTAAATGATTGGATTTTTTAGATATTGTCATCTAAATGATTGGATGTTTAGATATTGTCAACTATATGATTGGGTGTATAGATATTGTCACCTAAGTGTTTGGTTTTTAGATATTGTCACCTAAATGTTTGGTTTTTAGATATTGTCACCTAAATGTTTGGTTTTTAGATATCGTTATACACATACAAAAATGCCCCCATTCACGTTCTTACACATTTTAAATTTTGTTCAGGAAATATTTACAATGCGTTTTCATTTCACAGAAATATGTTTATACCCATAATTACGTGACGACAATTATATTCGCACCTGCTCTGTATATTTGGAAAATGGATTACCTTGTCCGATGTTTGAACGAAAAACCTTTTCCACTGTTTCCCCCCTTTTCCAGCCTCACTGCTTGTCGAGATACGAGCACGCTTATGTAAATGTGTGCAAATTGTGTCAACACCTATAAACTGCATTTGCCTATATTTTTGCAATACATATGTATTTATTTTGAAAGAAAATCTAAAAACCCCCTTTTTTAACGACGGTAATATCTTCGGATTTTGATATATTATAGTTATTCACGTAAAAAGGAACACGTCCTCTTTCCTCCCAAACACAATCGTGTTAGCAGCAGAACGTTAAATGCATTATTTCATCGGACTTAAAACTCTCTTTAAACCAATTTCCCTTGCCTAACTTAAATGAGCTTTGATATACTTCTAAACCCATCAAATGCCCCACCAAGGGATGAATTTAGACTTGCTGAGGCCCCTAAGCTATACAAGGTCCAGAGGCCCCCCCCAACCGTTTGAAATGACATGAGGTGGTCAAAGAAAAAAATAAAATGATATAGCTGTCAGAATGTGGGGCCCTAAGCTGTAGCTTATTTAGCTTATAGGTAAATCCGGTGCTGGCCCCACCTACTCGGTGTGCCTTATTAGGTGTTTATAAGGCGGTTTTTAAATGAATTATTTTACGTAACCGTTTGTTGATGTCCTGTTTCTTCCCCCCCCCCCCCCCCCCCTTCTTTTTGCTACTTTATGTGAAGCGTGGTGAGCCTAGCCCTAGGATACCGCGCTATATAAGACCACTTTTATAATAATAATAATAATAATAATAATAAACCCTGCACGTAATTTTGCCAAACCCAGAACTATATTAATATTTTAATGCCTCAACATTCTTATACCAAGCAAGGTACCTCTTTTCAATTAAACACAAATTGTTAATGGCTTATTAGTATTATTATTATTTTTTTTTTCTATTTAAAGAACATGGTTATCTATGTTTAAATTAAAATCCATAACCAGAGCTCAATCTGTAACATAATCAGGTTGTGGGTATATTAATAATAAAATATAATTCACCCCCCTCCCCTCCCCACACGCACAAGCACACGCTTTTTAAAGTTAAATTTCTATTGCCCTTGAATTGTAAAAAAAAAAACATGAAATATAAATGAAACAATTGTCACATTTATTTTAAATTATCTATACACTTATTTCTAGAAAATATTGAACAAAAAAAAACCCCGACTATTTATCCTTATTCAGGATTTTGCTACTTTTAGCTTTTTTGTAACATTAGGCTCCAATATTTTTCTTAATAAATTGAAACGTTGTTTATTTTTTGGTAGAGTTAGAAAAGAACATCTTGTAAACGTTGAAAACATTTGGAAAGTATTTGGGATCGGCAGTCATATTCGGGGGATTGGAGAGGGGTCGGAGTTCATAAAGTGAGGGCGCCATAGGCCCAAGATTGGTTTGGGTGGGCATGGGGGGGGGGGGGGAGCCCTCTGTGTTTCTTTGCTGCCGAGTTTTTACACGCATAACTTCTAGTAATAATAGAAGATAGTACAGGGTGGGCCAATAAAAGTGAAAACATCTCGTAGCATATGAGTTATTTCAAAATATAATTTAATTAATTTATAATTCTTCATAGATTTTTTTTTTGGCGAAATATTTTGCTAATCAGAAATCATGTTCAATGTGTCCTCCTTGCTTCTCAGAAATCATGTTCAATGTGTCCTCCTTGCTTCTCAGAAATCATGTTCAATGTGTCCTCCTTGCTTCTCAACGACTTTTTCTAAGCGTCGACGCCACTCGTTTGTGCTTCTGTCAATGAAACGTTGTCTCAGATTTCGCCATTATTGCAAACTTGAGCTGCTCAACCGTGGTACATTTTCGCCGAAAGTAGACTTTTTCTTGTAGAGCACCCCATATCTATCAGTGGCGTAGCGAGATTAACTCGCGCCCGGGGCACAATACCTTTTTAGCGCCCCCCCAATAACTTTTTAGCGCCCCCTCCTATTCGAAAACCATACAATATTATAGTAAAATATACCATTTGGCGCCCCTTTGTGAGTAGCGTCCGGGGCATGATGCCCCCCCTTGCCCCCCCCTCACTACGCCACTGCCCCATATGGCATAATCTACTGGGTTTTTAATCTGGGCTGTTGCACTACTTTTGTGTGATTAAATCACATTTTACGAGATGTTCTCACTTTTATTGGCCCACCCTGTATATCGTGGTTAAGACTTATTCTAATTATCAAGTGATATTAGCTTTTTTATTTTAGATATATCGTGGTTTTTTTAATCGAATAACCCAGTTGAAACTCTTTTTGACTGTACACAAAAAATATATATATAATTTCTAAAAATATAATAAATAACTGTTAATACTGCGTAAGCGATTTACGTGAATGTTTTCAAGAAATGTTTCAAGAAATCGGAATTCTTTTTGGCCATCATCACGCCCATGTTAAAAACTTCTGGCCACTCCCCGTTTTTGGGCCAATCAGGGCAAGTCACTGCTGGGTACCGCCTCAGGCTCTCTGGGATCCTACTCACCCAAATGACGTCACGGTCCTGTTGTGCAAGATTTAAAAAAAAAAAAAAGAAAGTTATGAAAAGTAGAGACATAACATGTCAAATATTTTTTTAAAAAAAATCAATGTTAATTTAAACATAGCCGTCGGTGCACCGATTTTCGTGGTGCGGCGAAAATGGCATGGAAGGTGCAAGGGTTAAGTAGTGTAGACCAAACGCAGGGGCTTCTGGTAGCTTTACTGGACAACCCAAAATGACATCACTGGCCATTTATTTTGTCGTATTAACTCTTATCGGTCCGCGTGTTATCATTCTAATCAAATAAGTTAAGCACACATCGCACGCTGTGGAGACACTTGTATTCATTCTTTATGCACGTAATTCTACGGTGATAATACGTCTATATTTATATATATAAATAATTCATTTTTTTTTTTTTAAATTAAAAAATGAATTATTTATATATATAAATATAGACGTAGTATCACCGTAGAATTACGTGCATAAAGAATGAATACAATTGGAGACACTTGTATTCATTCTTTATGCACGTAATTCTACGGTGATACTACGTCTATATTTAGATATATAAATAATTCATTTTTAATAAGTGTTTTTGACCAAAATAAAAGGACTTAAATGCACAATGTAGTTCACTCGTGTTGCATACTAAGAACGCATTTGGTAACACGCTCGTTGGCAACCCCCGCAAAGGGCAAACAAAGGTGTTTTCATACCCGCACAGTGTGTAGAAATATCTTGCCATAACCACAAAGGGCATAGAAATGTGTCGGCCATGTCCACAAAGGATACACAGCATTTAAATGTGTTGCCCTTTGTTCAAAACGTTGAGGGAGGTTTTGTTGCATAGAATGGTGCGAAAGACGCTAACAATGAATGGGAAATAATACGTTATGTGTAAGTTTAGTTGTATGTTAGATGACTGAATAAAATGATGAAGCAAGTAGTATGCAGCATTGAGCAGTTATGAGACGAAATATTTCCTGTAGTTTGGCTCAGAGGCCATTTGGGCATTTCATGACAGCCAGGTTGAGACCTTAGCGATATAGTTAAAGTTTAAAACATCTATTATGTTCAGCAAATAATTGTTAAGAAAGTATAAATCATAAGAGAGAGAGGAAGAGAGAGGGAGAGAAAGAGAGAGGGAGAGAAAGAGAGAGTGAGAGAGATGAAGAGATAGAGAGCGTGATAGAGAGAGAGAAATGATGGCGAGAGAGAAAGAAAGAAAAAGAGAGAGAAAGAGAGAAAAATAGAGAGAGATAAATAGAGAGAGATATATAGAGAGAGGCAGAGATAGATAGAGAGAGATAAAGAGAGAGAGATAGAGATAAAGAGAGAGAGAGAAAGTAGAGAGAGGGGAGAGAGAGAAAAAGCGAGTGATAGAAAGAGAGAAAGAAAGAGAAAAAAAAAGAAAGAGAGAGAGGGATAGAGAGAAAGGGAAGGAATGAGAGAAAGGGAGAGAAAGGGAGAGATAGTGATATAGAGAGGTAGAGAGAGGGAGAGAGAGAGGGAAAGAGAGAGAGAAAAAAAAGAAAGAGAGAGAGAGGGAAAGAGAGAAAGGGATGGAATGAGAGAAAGGGAGAGAGGGGGAGAGAGAGAGAGGGGGGAATGGTTCATTATTTCTACGCCGCCAGAAGAGTGGTGGGGTGGGAGATTGACCCATTGTTAGGAGCATGTACGGCGGACGAGGTTAATGTGATGCACAGTTCTGAAAAGAATGCTGAACATGTTGTCCACATTCTTAAGAAGAATGCTGTTAACTTGGCGCATAATTTTTAGATACAGTTGTTTTTAATTTGATGCATGCTTCTAAGCAGAATGCATTTAATATGCTGTACATCTCTTTAGACGAAAGCAGTTAATTTTGTTCACGCAGACCAGCGGCGACAGCGATGTTTGTTCAGTATATCAACAAACTTATAATTTAAAAGTCAAAATTTGGTATAAAACTAGGGCAACATTTTCATTTACAAAATAAAAAAAATAAATTTTAATTTAAAAAAAAAAAAATTAAAAACTATTGAATAATCATGAAAAATTTAATTTAAACATTTTAAAAACAGCTGAATGATAATAACTAAATTTTGACACCCTCCCCCCCCCCCCCCAACAGCTCGCCCACCCCCCGGGTCATTTCGCTCAAAAGGTCCCCCAATGGCACATGTCGTGTCTTGCCACACAATGCACCTAACTGAGGACTGAGGGGTCAGATTAACCACATACACTTGAGCTCCGTGCCTGTCGTTTCAGATTCATGAATGAGCTCAAAAATGCCCTCAAGGGCAATAAGATATGTTGGCGGCATTGTGAGATTTTGAATCAAAAACGTTATTTCCCATTACGTGTTTGTTTGTTTGTTGTTTTGGTACCTGTTGACGAGCTGTAAGATCTTAACGTCCTTGTGTTCATCTAGCCATGACGATAGATGTATACTTTGATAGACTATGCCTCCTACTTCATCCCACGGGCCAGTGGTAAACAAGGGCAACTAATACTGATACGCCAACACCAACCGGTTTGTTGTACGATAATGTTTATTTACAACAATTACTTAAATATAGTTGATATATATAATAATGAAGTCCTTCCAGCAAAACACACTAAGCTACACACTAATGTATACAACGGCCATCTATGTACTCTCCTAACAACAATTAAACTAATGCGTCATTTCCCCTTACCCAAATACGTCACAACAATCACAATAGATACAGCTACACATATAATCTCCAACTAACATCTTTTACGTACCAAACATAACAACAGTGATCGACACATAACGAAAGTGATTCTCGTACCCTTGACACCTGTTTGGACCCGTAAACGAACAATTGATTCAAATAAGCATTCATCCGTGTCATGGTTCAACACTTAAGAATGTTATCATCTCTCAATCTGGGAGTGCTATATTTGTATTTAGGTCATTGCATTTGCAGAGTTACCTGGTACGCTCCGCCGTATTTCAGCAGCGTCACGAGGCGAAGGACGTCAGATTGGTGGGCGTGGTTGCCCACGCTCTGTTGGAACACCTTTTCCGGTTCTTCGATCTGAGAATATGAGAAACATTGATTGTTGGGGGGGGGGGGGGGGGGGGACGAGCCGTTGAATATATACTGCCACATTACGGTTGGCCGGTACACAAAGAATATAGAACGTATAGACCATAGGCTGCGTTTACACTGGCTCCGTAATTCTCCGGACATCCAAGACTGACGTGCAAGCCCGAACTTTCGTCTAATATTGGGCTCACTCTACAACCCGATCGCACCGGCCTTGAATTTTTAAGACTGGTGTTAAGTCATAGTCAAAATAATTTATGATTGCAAACTAAACAAATAAACAATGTCATTGCTACCAATTCTTTCTCCTATTATAAATTGTAGCATATAATACAATATATAAAATCAATATGATGAAATTTGGAAATGGAGCCGCCTCCTATTATTTCTTTCGCCTCTTATTCTTTCTTGGAAGCTTCAAATCGAACAATTCTGGCGAAAAAGCAACATCTTCTCCTTTCCCCTGATAGTCGTTGGTACATAACCGCGAAGCAATTTTTTTTCTTTCTTTCGAATTCGGTCGTATATGCCACTCTTGGATGTCGGTGACACGCGGAACAAGGGTATATGCAGCCTGTGCCCTATTCGAAGTCAGCGGTGTTTCTTCGGCAACCATATGATCATATGCGTAGATCAAATGGGGGATCAGGGATCTTTCCCTTAAGGGTATTCGCCGTGTCATGAGTAAGAACATTTGTAAGTGCATGACCCTGGCTGGTTTCCATCTCGTGGTGTATGGAATTAACATCATAGCAATTAATCTAGCGTTACCAAAAATAAACACCATAAAAAAAAACAAGAAAATTTTTAAATAATAAGCTCACCTTAACATTCTTGCTTAAATATCTGCATTTTTGAAAATGTCAATAGTAGTTAGCTATTTTAAATACTTTTTTAAAACTACAATTTAAACATTTAAAATAGACTATAAGATACCAAATAGCCCTATAACAAATTATGAATTCAAAAAAAAAAAATGATTTAAAAATGTATTTGCTTACTTTGATAAAAGTAACATTCTCTCCTTTCAGTCTGTCCCACCACTCACCGACGGGATGAACCGACCCGTGGATGTAGACCCTCTGGAAGCCAGCAACGTGCAGAGCCGACATCACACTAAGAAAGTGGAGAAACTGAAATTGTGGGGTCTTAAGCCAAACGATGTGAGAGTTCATGGGAATGAGGTCACGGTCGTCGGCCTTCACCTCCAGCCTCGCCCTGGATCCATAATACAACCAGCGGGCCAGCTCCGAGAAACGCGATGGTGCGTCCCAGATGTCTTTTGGAAACAGTGATTCCCACAGCATGATGCAAGGCTCCAGAGCTGATATTCCTTGATCTGCGGCTTTGCTGTTGAATTCTTCAACGAGGTAACACTTTCTTGGTGATTTAAGAATATCCCCAAGTTTTTGTTTAACGGTATCTTTGGGGAAACCAGACTTACTGAAAATAATGCCTTGGGTGACGTCACCGGATGCGTCATTCAACCGGAAGCTGTAATAGAAATTTTCAGACCACGCCTCTCTCGGCACGTGCGTCAGGACCGTTCTCTCCCCGACGTAGACGCCGCCTTCTTCCGCAAGTTTCGTCAGTGCGAATTCCAAAATATCCGGCGACCCACACTTCGTCGGGGATTTTGTGTTACGCAGCACGAGGTTCGGCGTGGATTGCTTCAGCTCCTGAAACCACGTGTGGTACCAAAACTCATCCACGTACGGCAGGTGGTTGTGGTGGAATATGACTTTCTGCGGCCTCAGGATCCGTATGACGCTCAGAAGGCCAACGTAGTCCTCGAAGCGAAACAGTTTCTGGCCACACCAGAAGTAGTGGACGTTGTACGGGACCTGACCGGGCTCCGAAACATTCGACTCCACCTCCGCCCATGGCTCCTGGGAATAGAGATCCTTAAACAGGAGGATGTTATCCTCGTCGCCCGTGCTGGGTCGGTGATTATTTGTGGTAGTGCCACGACTAGCACTTGTGGTAGTGCCACGGTCAGCAGTTGTGGTAGGGGCACGGTCAGCAGTTGTGGTAGTGCCACGGTAACCATCTGTGCTAGGGACGTTTAGCGTGGTCGAGACAAGCTTAGAAGTATTACACAGTATGCACTCATTAAGGTGGCCACGTTCGAATTCGACTGACGAACTGTATGTATAAGTGTGCAAATAAGTAAGTGTATAAGTAAAGGCGAGCAATCCTGCGAGGAGGAGCAAGACTAAACAGCAGGCCTTGCTGCCTTTTATGCGCATTGAAATCAAAGGTACAATCATTCTTTGAAACGACAAAAAGGTGCTGATATTTGTTTCTTTGTAGGAACGTTTCTTTCATTACATCAAGTACTTTGATTTGAAGCGCTGCTCTATCACCGAAGAGTAATATTCTGTACAGCTTTCAGAACTCCCCAGTCTGTAATATAACAAAGAAAATCGTATCAAACGATGGACTTTAAATTACACTTTTGATCAGTGTTTCTCAACCTTCCTATGGCCGCGACCCTTTAATACAATTTTTCGTGTTGTGGCTGTCACAGAATGAGATCTTCTAAGGTATGGCCCTTCGCGTACCAAGTAATATTGGTGTTGCTAATACGGGGCTGTTCCTCTCTGTGAAAGTTCAGTATCCAGACGTTGAGGATTTTAACGAAGACAACACAGACGTTAATGAATAACCAAGGAATTCCTCATTAACAATTGTAAACAAGAGAATGTATTAATAGATTAATATAATCTAGTAATGTTTCTTCAACTTTCAAACGCAACGTTAACCTCCATTTAATCTCAACCTCCATAAGCTCTCTCCAAAACATCCCTCACTTCCCCCGGAAATCGCACCCCAGCACGTTTTTTCATCAAATAAATGTGGTGCTACACATCGGAAAGTCCCGAACAAAACACATTATAAGTTACATGAGTAATTAATGGTGCGCCGTTGTTCAATCCCAACCCAGTCATTTGTGACAGTGGCCACCCCCCCCCCCCGCCACAAAATTATTTTCGGTTATACTTCATAACTATAGAGCATATGTGTTTTCACGTGGTCTTAGGCGACCACTGGGAAAGGGTCGTGCGACCCCGATAGGGGTCGCAACCCACAGGCTGAGAAACGCTGCTTTAGAACAAAAAACGCCAATCAAATATCAGTTGCGAGGGAAAAGAATTGACATATTTCCCTGAATGCAAAACAATATGATTTTCATCATAAATATAATTTACAACAGGGCCCCGGGGGGGGGGGGGGGAGGTTTAAGGAGAAAAAGGTTTTATAAGACCAGAAAAGGCTTAACCTTTTATGATATAAATTTAAATATATTTTAAGCATTTCTTCATTAACTTTTTTTTTCCTTCACTAGCTAGTTAAAAAAAATAACAATTCTAGCGTTGAAGGTTTCATAATTTTGGTCATTAAGTATTAGTTTACAACTCATTGAAAAAATGCAATAAAATACTTTTTTTAAAAATATTAATCTCTATCCTTATTGTTAAAAGGTTAGGATTTAGGGTTAGTGTTTAGGGGTTAGGGCTAGGGTTAGTGTTTAGGGTTAGAGTTTAGGGTTAGGGTTTAAGGTTAGGGTTAGAGTTTAGGGTTAGGGTTTAAGGTTAGGGTTAGAGTTTAGGGTTAGGGTTTAAGGTTAGGGTTAGAGTTTAGGGTTAGGGTTTAAGGTTAGAGTTTAGGGTTAGGGTTTAAGGTTAGGATTAGAGTTTAGGGTTAGGGTTTAAGGTTAGAGTTTAGGGTTAGGGTTTAAGGTTAGGGTTAGAGTTTAGGGTTAGGGTTTAAGGTTAGGGTTAGAGTTTAGGGTTAGGGGTTAAGGTTAGAGTTTAGGGTTAGGGTTTAAGGTTAGGATTAGAGTTTAGGGTTAGGGTTTAAGGTTAGAGTTTAGGGTTAGGGTTTAAGGTTAGGGTTAGAGTTTAGGGTTAGAGTTTAGGATTAGGGTTAGGGTTAAGTCATGGAAGGTGAAAGGCCTTTTCTAACATTATCGCTGATATAATTCAGTATAGTTCAATGACACCAGAAACCAAAAATAAAAATAATAATTCTTGCTTTATTCGCATTTTTAAATGTATGTAAACTTTGTTTATCTTCGTTACGTCAGCAGAGCCCTTTAGTACCGTATAAACGTTTCATTTATTTGTACATTTTATTTTGATTGAATCTTAATTTAGTGAGAGATATAGATAGCTAAGAACAAGAGAAGCGATTTGAAAGAATTTTAGAAAAGAGCCGGGGCTGTGTTGTCAATGAGAAGAGAAATGCAAAAAAAAGGGGAGGGGAGGGGGGGGGGGTTGCACGAAGATGTCACTCGGTCCCAGCACCAACATCAAAGGAGTGTCAAAATAATATTTAGCTAGGACCTTAATAGCGAGTTCAAACGGTAACATCGCTGTACGTCACAAAGTCTTGGCACACTCAACTCGTCTTTTTACTGGTCCGACCCGGTGGGCACTTTTTCCTATTTCTTTAGGGAGGGGTGCCATTTTCAATCCATGACCCCGGGGAGCAGCTTGTCTTCCGCACGGCCCTGCCCATTCGCCATGCAATTACCCACAAGGCGACTCTGACATCATTCACTTTTGGTAACGTCATTGATTCAATAAGTCTCTGACAGTGTTGCGTAAATGTATGCGACCGAAAGAGGCGGGCAAACGCTAATCAACGTTCATCTATTCCTATCAAAGATCCTATGTCTTAAACCTATTATCCTAATAGTTAACTGGAGATATTTGAATCCTTCTATGGTCCGATAGACATGAATCAAGAAAAGGTGAATGGGTTTGTTTAGTTCTTTAACCTTAAAAAACCCAAAACTTTATTTTACATCGTATTTCCAATTAAGATAAAAATTGTAAATGTCCCCAAATGCTCTACCCCCCACACACACCCACCCAGCCCCCCAACTCCCTTTTCCCCACACCCCGACACCACCACTTTATTTCGTTTTTTTAAAACTTGTGTGTGTGTTTGTTATTAGGGATGATGTGTTTTGTTAAACGCATAGCCCGCCTTCCACGTGCATGACCCCTTGTGAACTCTGGTGACCGCCTTTGAAGTGTGGCTAACAAAAACTTTCCCTTGTTTACAAAAAGCTTCGTTATTCAGAACCTTATAGAAGGATCTGGATAAAACGGGAAAGCAAATCAATGTATTAGACGGTTCTAGACATTAGTAGGAAATGCCTATAAAAAGGGCTGACTGATAGAGAGACGATTCCATTTTGTGCTCGTTGTATTTTTATATACAGTACCGGTACCAGCAAATCTGTAAGTTTATAATTTTAATCATATTTCTTTTGCTGTTATTATTTAATTGAAGGTCGCAAATTAAAAAAGTTATTAATTGTAACTAGCTCTGGCCTTGTTTGTCGTTATATTTGTCATTATTTTTAAACTTTGGTATCGTCCTTTATTATGGACTGTTTTTAGAACGAGCCATAGTCTAAAATTAAGAGATTAAATTCTCCATTTATAACGGTCCGTAATAGTGTTCCTCATTCAACTTGTATGAACAGCCTGTGTGGTTTTCAACTGACGCACCGTAATTCTACATCAGTACTCCATGACATATCGATTGGCTCGACTCTCCCGGCCTTACCTTGCCTACAATGGGTTCCAAGAGCGGAGCTTAAACAATACAGATTGACGTCACTTCGAGACGGGGTTCACGCAAAATAAAAAATAAGAAAACCCAGAGGAGTTTAGCGTTAGCTTGGAAAAGCCTTGCTAAAGGAGTTTTCTACATGCGCTGAGCCTCTCAGTAAAAGAAACGATCAATATTTTTAGTAGAGTGAAGTATTTGACGGAAGGGATCAATGTCTTTAGTATAATAATAATAATAATAATAATGAAGTTTATTTGAGAAATCACGCTTTATGCACAATTTATTGTACGAATTCTTTTTTTCCCTGAATATTATGAAAAGGGAGAAAAAAATGGAAATACATTGTAATATCACTTTGAGAATCCCGGAATAATCTTCAGTCCGAAATATATTTTATTTACACCCCCCCCCCCAAAAAAAAACCTCATTCTATTTATTAGTTGTTTTGTCTTCTACAATAATTAAAATGTATTTTAAAAAAACATAAAAAATAAAGCTATTCGGATTTTACTTTTTTTTTTGAGAACAACATTTTTCGTCAGTCCCAAAGAAGGCTCAAATAATCACAAGACACCAACTCATAGAAGGCTCAAATAATCACAAGACAGCAACTCATAGAAGGCTCAAATAATCACAAGACACCAACTCAAATAAGGCTCAAATAATCACAAGACACCAACTCAAAGAAGGCGCACATAATCACAAGACACCAACTCAAAGAAGACTCAAATAATCACAAGACACCAACTCAAAGAAGACTCAAATAATCACAAGACACCAACTCAAAGAGGCGTCATATAATCACGAGACACCAATTCAAAGAGGCGTCATATAATCACGAGGCGCCAACTCTAAGAGGTGTCATATAATCACGAGGCGCCAACTCAAAGAGTCGTCACATAATCACGAGACACCAACTCGGATGCAGCTCCTCGAAGAGCAGAATTATGATCCAGAAGTGGCTAAACTTCGAGACACAAATTTGACCCAAAAAAAGCTGACAGTGTATGCTATTACCTACAAGAGAACTCACTATGAGAAAATGGGGACCTCCAGACACAGCAGGTGACGACGAAAGGAGAGAGAGAGTGTGGGGTATAGTTCATCCAATACTAGATGCTAACACTTTCAGTTACGACGTCCTGAACCAAGTTCGTTACTCATCCCTACAGGCCTGTGGTAGTAAACAAGTCTTATCACAAAATAATGCCATACTTCATTTGGCCAAAAAAAGAAAAGAAATAAGTGGTTTATTAGTAAAAATCCTATCTTACTTGTCAAGTTAGCAAATCAAAATAAAAGCTACCAGCAGCTCCACTTCAACTCATTCCAACGTTTTTAGAACCTTTAAATCGTGTGATAATAGACTGCGATGGACTCAGGTCACACATATACTTGCTGACAATCATGTGTGCGTCATGATATATATATTCATCTACTATCCTGCGTCGTCTGTGTACCCCTGATGGCTATCTCCTTAGTGATGAAGTTCTTTCACGATGTCGATCATTATGTTTAATAAAAAAGAAAACTGCAAGAGGTTTTCGTGGGGGAAGAAGGAGGATGAGATCTCGACATTCAGCTCCCACGACAATAGAGCGTCAAAGAACTGGTGATGTTACGCTCATTAACGCGCAGTCATCTGTAAAGACATCATTGATCATCAATGACCTTTTCACTGAGATAAAAACAACAACAAAAACTCAAACTCATGATTTCACACCGCCTCGACGGGGCGTGAAGAGATCAAATCTAATTGATGTTGACTGCCAGCCTGTTGTGAAGCCACAATCACATAATTTCGGGGTACTGTATTTTAACTCCCAGTCATGCAGGAATAAGACATTTGAGGTGTGCGATCTTGTTTTAGAGAGCAAGGCTGACCTTGTATTCATTACCGAGACGTGGTTTAAACATGTTGGAGACGAGGTCAAGCAGCAAGAAATTACACCTCCGGACTACATTCCTTCACTCTTGCCCAAGGCTATCGCACAGTGGCGGTGGTATTGCTGTCCTTTATAGGAGCTCCTTAAAGAATGGTGTGGCGTTTTTAAAATCGGACGAGTTTGTTTCATTTGAGATGTGCAAGATGCAACTTAATTATGGTGAACAAGCGATAACGTTTCTATGCATATACAGGCCACCTCCTATACAGGCCACATCCTATACAGGCCACCTCCTATACAGGCCACCTCCTAATAAGCGAAATAAGTTGAAGATCTGTCAGTTTACTGCTGACTTTCTTCGGCTTCTCGAAACGTACGCCTCCACAAACAAAAACGTCGTCATAATCGGCGACACAAACTGTCATTTCGATTCCACCACCGACAGCTATGTCAAGACCTTAAAATCAGCTTTTGACACACACGGAATGACTCAGCTTGTCAGTGTCCCGACACAAAAGCGGGGTCACATCCTAGATTGGCTGGTTGTCAGAGAGGATCGTGCAGCTATGATCTGCAACCTCATAATTGAGGACAAACTGATCTCTGATCATTTCCCATTAACCTTTGACTTTGATTTAAGGAAGCCAGGGCGCCTTCTGCGCACAATCACATCCCGTTACCTCCGAAGGATAGATCGGGCGGCCTTTAGATGTGACGTCGCCGCCCTCAAGTATAGCGAAGATGATCCTGCAACCGACTACAACAGTGGCCTCAGAGTTATTTTAGACAAACATGCACCTCTGTCTACACGGCGCGTTACGGACCGCCCTTCTGCCCCATGGCTCACACCAGAAATAAAGGACGCGAAGCAGCAACAGCGACGTGCAGAACGCAAGTGGCGGAAGTCTGGCTTGACTGTGCACAGACAAATCTTTGTTGAAAACAAGGAGCGCACTAAGCAGATGGTCCTTTCAGCTAGGACTGAATATGTCAGTCACCGGATTGTAGATTGCAGTTCAAATAGGGACTTATTTTGCATTGTCGGTCAGCTGACCGATAAACAGAAGGACACATCTGTGCCAAACAATATTGCTTTGGCCGAGTTACCAGACGCTCTAAATGAGTTCTTTGTTACGAAAGTTAAGAAGATCAGGGTGAGACTTGACATTTGCACAGATGCTCTAAATGAGTTCTTTGTTACGAAAGTTAAGAAGATCAGGGTGAGACTTGACATTTGCACAGATGCTCTAAATGAGTTCTTTGTTACGAAAGTTAAGAAGATCAGGGTGAGACTTGACATTTGCACAGATGCTCTAAATGAGTTCTTTGTTACGAAAGTTAAGAAGATCAGGGCGAGACTTGACATTTGCACAGATGCTCTAAATGAGTTCTTTGTTACGAAAGTTAAGAAGATCAGGGTGAGACTTGACATTTGCACAGATGCTCCCGAATTCTTGCCGTTTAATGGCACTCCTATGAGCGAATTTTTGGAGGTCACTGAATCGCATGTGAAGAAAATCCTGGTTGACTCCCCAAGAAAGTCATGTTTGCTTGACCCTCTTCCGGCAGGTCTGTTGTATGAATGTTTAGACGAAATTGTCCCTATCATTACTAATATCGTAAATCAGTCTTTGAAAACTGGTTTTGTTCCATCCTCTTTTAAGGAGGCGGTTGTAACTCCACTGCTAAAGAAAGCAAATCTCGACCCTAATCTGTTGGAAAATTATCGCCCCGTCTCTAATCTACCATTTTTATCAAAGATTTTAGAGAGGGTCGTTCTTCGACAGCTCCTGGATCACCTCACTCGGTGTGACTTGTTTGAGCCTTTTCAGTCAGCATACAGAACGCATCACTCTTCTGAGACAGCCCTGTTGCGCGTCGTAAATGACCTTCTGTCGTCTTGTGGTGAGGGCCAGGTATCCCTTTTGTCGTTACTGGATCTATCGGCAGCGTTCGATACGCTTGACCACGGCATACTTCTCCAACGTCTGCAATATACGTTAGGTTTCACCGATACCGTCCTGAGATGGTTCCGCTCATATCTGACAAATCGGGTCCAATCAGTTATCACAAACGGCTTGACCTCCAAGAAATCCATTAATAAATTCGGAGTACCCCAAGGCTCGGTCTTAGGCCCGGTGCTTTTCACTATGTACGTTCAGCCCCTGGGTGCAGTGATCAAGCAGTTTGACATGGTATATCACATGTTCGCGGATGATACCCAACTTCAGAAATCCGTGATCCCCTCTCAGCTCCCTCAGCTTCTAAATATGACACAGAAGACAGTGGAGTCAGTTAAGCACTGGATGACAATAAACAAGCTCAAATTGAATGATGAAAAGACTGAGGTGATCCCCATTGCTACCGCTCAAAAATTAAAATCTTTAAAAGATACACCATCCTTTACTCTCTCAGGCGTGCAGATTGAGTTTGCTCAAACAGTGCGAAACCTGGGTGTCTAATTAGACAGAACACTAACTATGGAAAATCACATTAACATGATTTGCAGGGCGATTTTTCTAGAGCTGCGCAGAATTAGTCATATCAGACCCTTCTTAACGTTGGATGCATCAAAGAGGCTGATGTCTGCATTCGTGCTATCACGCATGGACTACAGCAATGCTCTCATGGTGGGTCTTCCAGCTACGCTCCTTGATAAAATTCAAAAAACACAGAATAATGCGGCTCGAATTGTTCTTCGTAAACGCAAATTCGACCATGCTAAAACTCTTCTGATAGAATTGCATTGGCTGCCGGTCCGCGCTCGTATAGAGTACAAAATCGCAACTCTGTGCTATCGCTGCTTGCATGACCTGGCGCCGTCCTATCTCCAAGCGCTCATGACGCCTTATGTACCCACTAGACAACTCCGCTCATCCGATAGTGGCAAACTCTCGATACCGCGTGTTCGCCTTGAAACTTACGGAAAGCGCACGTTCGCATTTGCTGGCCCAACCATTTGGAACACCCTTCCTGACGCTCTCAAAAACAGCCAGACGCTGGAGTCCTTCAAAACAAATTTAAAAACTCATCTATTTCGCAAACACCTGCTGGAATGATGATGTCTACAATCTTTTCCAGCTTGTTATTATCTCCCAGCTTAGTTTTTGTACCGCGCTTCGAGCCTTTGGGGATGAAGCGTGATTTTTCAAATTATGAACTTTATTATTATTATTATTATATATTTTTTTAAAACTACAATTTCAATTCGGACCCAGTTTCACCTTTTTATAACACAAATTATTACTACCTTTTATTTTTAGTGTTAATCTATTTAAAACATTTAGATTTATTTTTTTTTTTTAAAGTCACATACTAACAACAGGTATCGTTTACCTCGTTGCCATGTCCAACCGTGAAATAGTTCTTAGTTTGTAGCATCGCCTAACAATCCAGGGTGCGTTGCTCAAGATTCAGACATAGCGATCATTTAAAGGTCCAATGTGTGATTCCAGCGGTGTGGGGGCATTGGGACAGGTATCAACACACACCATGTCAACACTGGGAGGAGGAGGGGGGTTTGAGTAGACACGAGCACGGCCCAGAAATCGATGGCTGGGATCAGCGATTCTAAGCCTTTCACTCGCGAGACCCCCCTTGATAATATGTTGTGGCTGTTGCTACTGCCTTAGTAACGGCTCAAGGGCTTCGTTGTCGAGGGGTAGTTAATTAAACAGATCCATGAACAATATTTTATATGGCTCTTTACTGAAAATAGAGCGGGTCTTCGTTCATCCCGTTCTCATTTTGCATCTCCATTACTCACAGCTCCATTACTGCTGCTAAGCCATAAGAGTCAAGAACGTCATTTCCCATGGACAAAATACAAAGCACACAGCTGCACAGATACTCTCAGCACCAAACACGCACCCACAAAACACTGACAACTCCTTAACAGTGAACAGTGGCGACTCAGAAATAGGATTATGCCCTAAGAGCTAGAAACGGGTAGAGACCGACAGAAAATGATTTTCTGATTTCGGCCGAAACCGAAACCAAAATTACGGTCGGTCTGTAGAAACGGTGATGAAAAAATTAAGATGGGGATTCTTTAGCAAACGTCCAATTAAAAAAAAAAAAAAATGTAAATTTTAAAATAGACAAATTTAGGCGACTGGGACAAGTGGAGGAAAAAAATTGAGCGGGTTCCTGCTTATAATCTGTCCATTAACCGAAGGATATTCTACACGCTCTGCTATATCGTCGCGGTCTGATTACGTTAATGTAGATCTGCTGTATGAGGTGTGTGATAGTATGAAAGGAAATGGCAGCATTTTTCGCTTTGTTAGTTTCCTTTTCGTCAATCATTCGACTCAGCCACGCATGACCGCCGCATGACCGCGACTGAGTTTTACAAGAAGAAGAAAAACAGGTTGTTTAAAAGAGGTGTATGTATAAATTTGTTAGATTTTTTTTTTATAACTAATTATACAAGTGTTGGACTGCGATAAAGCTTTTGAATAGATGAATTCGACACGAACAGTCTGGGTCAATATAACAATATAGGTAAAGCTTTAATAATAATTTTACATTATACATAAGTAGACGTTTCGGCACAAACCTTTATCAGTACAACAACAAAACATTTAAATGAGTAAAACTATTAAATTTACACAATATATAATATATACATGGATCCTACCCAAATCGTCTACTTTTCATCAGCTGAATATTGGGAAATCTATACTTTATTTGCATACGATTTCCTTTAGATAAAACCACACAATAATAAATATATGCGTCTTTTGTGAACAACTCGTGCCCTCGGAAAATAGTAATGCAGTTTATATACGAGTTATAAAAATGACCAGTTTTCTAAGCCCATAAAAGTGTATAGACCTTTCCAATTAACATTTTTTTTTTCGTTTTGACCCTGGTAAAATTTGGAAATATTTAGAAAAGGTAGTCTAGTAAGTTTTTTTGTGTTTTTTTTTTTCAATTTGAGTTCAGCATATAAAATCATGTTTGTGGTACTTTGTAGTGATGGAACACTTTTAATATTTTTGTGTTGACAATTCATTTATTAATTAAGTAGTTAATAAAAATAAGTTTCAAATAAAATAAAAGCTATAGCCTATTACTAAATTTTAGTAATATACATTTTTTGTTTTGTATAACACAAGCAGGTCAAGAACTTGTCCGTCGTCCCCCCCCCCCCCACTCCTTTATTTTTTTGCACCCTGCATTGAAAGATGATAATAAAGAAAATATCCTCATCACATCTCTAAACCCATAAAATATCCGAGGCACCCAGCATCGTAATGGTTGCTGGGTGCACACGATGGTTCTAAGGTTAAGTGACACCTACATTTTTAAACTGGGATCTATTCCGGTGCTCTCCAATTAGGTGTAGAATGTTGCAAAACTCAATTCAGATATATTATAAAATGCATTCTTGCAGTATTTTTAAGTTATCAAAAATTTTCTATGGACTATAAAGATTTAATAGGACAGTGGTCGGCAAACCACGACTCGAAAGCTGCTCTTGAGCGACCTGAGTTCGAGTCGGCCACAAATGAGTTTTAACTCCGAAAAACATGGTTCTTGACAAGTTCTTGAAAAGAAATATGACTCTCAAAAAAATTTTTAATCGTCCTGCTACTGATTTTTGGATCGTTTGACTAATGAGTTTTCCGACCAATGTAATAGGCTATATTAAGCTAGGGCAAAAAGATTACCCTCAAAGATGACACAACTAGAATGAATATAGTTTACATCACACTGGTGTGGAATTTAAGATGTCTTTAATCATTAATATGGCTAATTTTGGCACTCCCCAACCGAAAGTTTGAAATGCAACCCCAAAATTGTCTGAAAGAAACAACAAATTAAAGTATGCGCCAAAATGCACCTTTGCATTTTAAATTTGCCCGACTGTCTTTAGCACCCTAAATTTCTGCACCCCTTCACTCAAGCTGATCAATGGTACAGTATGGGGGTTGATTATGATCGTCGATTTTGGTATCGATAGATACACTGCCAAGTGGCGCTGCTATTACTGCCGCCATGGGCGGGAAAATATTTTTGCCGCCCTACATTCCAAGATACAAACTCTGCAGTTGTCAGAAAATGCCACATCTGCATATAAAGATAAGTTAACACCTCGGTGGACCCGCCCTATTTCGACGCCATAAACAGGGGCGTATCTACAGTGTTTTATGTGAAGGGGCAAGATTCATTTTCACGCCCCCCTTTTCAACTCTGAAACTGATTATTTTCAACAATTAAATATCATTAAAGATCATACTCTTCCCTCCCCCCCCCCCCGCTTGTCTGGCGTCCGAGACAAATGCCCCCATCTGCCACCCCTTAGTTACGCCTCTGGCCATTGTCAAATGACACATCCCCTCCCCCCCCCCCCCCCGAAAATTTGAAGCGGCCCCCCCTTCGGGGAAAAGTGTCTGAAAGAAACACTGTTTGCTAGTGTCAATAATAATAACGTGTGACTACTCTTGAAATACATACGGAAATCATCTTCAATGTGTGATCTATACTAAGCCCTACCTAACTACTTGCCGTACTCTTCCAAAATACTAAACGTCTGCATAACGTATTTATCAACCACACGAACTACCCTAAAGCTCCTCCACTCAGACACCCTACACGCACTTACCTCCCTGCGTGGATGCTGCGACGAAACACTGGTACAAGGTGGGTCCAAGTCTAAACCTACACACACGAGAGAGGTATCATGCGCCGACTGAAGTGGTCAGTCAAGTTGTCAGATTCGGTGTCGCTATATGTATATATATAACCGCTCGCTGCTCACAAATTCTACCCACGCCGCCATCCGGTCTCAACGTCCACCCTGATAATAATTACATGCCGCCATGACACCACGACAAACTAGCGCTTCAAGGCATATGCCCTTTTTTATAGCGCCTGGAGACTTAATTACGGTCGCAGTGTGTTTTTAAATGAACTTTATTATTATTATAATTTTTTTTATATTATTTTTTATTATTTTCATTAAGCCACAGACAACTGTATACACACATTTGCGTTCATATATTTCCCCCCTCCCCCTTGTGATAACAGCCGCAGGGCCGCCACGCCTAGTCTCTCAACATTCCCACGATGATGTATACCTGTGGGGAGTACTTTGACCATGGCGTAACAGTCACCCTGTCACAACTATTTTGAAGACACCGCGAAACGTGATTATAAGCGGGATCATGTCAATACAGAACACAGCGAAACGTGATTATAAGCGGAATAATGTCGGGACGTGCATGTAAATGGGATAATGTCAATACAGAACATAGCGAAACGTGATTATAAGCGGGATAATGTCAATACAGAACACTGCAAAACGTGCATGTAAATGGGATAAGGTCAATACAGAACACTGCGAAACGTGCATGTAAATGGGATAAGGTCAATACAGAGCACTGCGAAACGTGCATGTAAATGGGATAAGGTCAATACAGAACACTGCGAAACGTGCATGTAAACGGGTGTCAAATACTTCATTGGGCTACTTGTCTTCTGATGCTGCCGACTCTATCGATGGCGTGTCTACCGATGCCACTGACTAGATCGAGTGAAACAACCCTACACGTTCATGGTACATAATGCGTTTTATTTGGACAGCACTAAAACATCAACTTAGTTCACATTGAAGTTGATGCACGAATCCACATGCAGAACAATATTCTCCTCAGGCCGAAATTCCCACAGTCCAGTGAATCTATCTCATAAAATACTATCCTCTCTGTCGCTCTATCTCACACACTTGACGCTCTAGATCCCTTGTTCACTCTGCCTCTCAAAATCGTTGTCCCCCACTCTTATCACCCAAAAGTGACGCACCCGCCCGTTGCTTAAAAACAGTTCACACTTGTCCACATAGTCTAACCCAATGGTCCCAACACACACACTACCTCCGATTTCATGACCGTGACAGCGGTGTAATGCTAATACAGAACACTGCGAATCGTGCATATAGGCGGGATAATGTCAATACAGAACACTGCGAATGCGAAATGTGCTTGTAAGCGGGATAATGTCAATACAGAACACTGCGAATCGTGCATATAGGCGGGATAATGTCAATACAGATGTCCTGTGTGTTAATATCCTAGATGACTGTAACACTCACATCAATAATGATGATGAGCCTGCAAAAATAATGACAGTAATATGTGTTTTACACCTACGGCTTTTGATTGTGAGAATATTTGTGCTTGGTGTTGAGCCTTGCATTCACCACGTTGAGATCGGCTCTACACCTGAAGGCTATTGGTTAAATTTGATTATGAAACCGTTTCTTTCCTGATTTTGAGCATTGGTTTAACGATGTGGCTATCGGATATAAACATGTTGATTATTAACCTGGTAGGATTGGTTATAAAAAGTGTATTATTGATTTTAGTAGTGCCAGGGGTTCTAAAATTGAGACGTCTTTTTTGTTTTTGTTTTGTTTAATGATCTTTGAATGGTTGATAATGTAACGTCTGCTTTTGTTAAAATGCCTTATGTTAACAATGTACCTGGGAGCTGGTGATATTACGCCCACGAGTACTGATTATGTCAATCACCATCCGCTTCAACTCAGCTTCTTGCTAGTCAATTTAGTTACAAAACAGAGACAGAAGCCATGGATATGGAGATAATTTTTATGCCTATTGTCTTTCGTCTGTTGCATTTCTGCAAATAGGAAGATTGCGATAATTAGAGTATTTTGATTTTGTTTTTTTTAAATTGAAAAAATATTAAATGAAGAGGGTCCTTCAAATCTGTAGTCTCAAATAATTGTAGCAAATGTAATTGTGTATATTCAAATGCAATATACTCCTGTTATTCCATTTTTTGTTAAATTAAAAAAAAAAAAAAAACAATTTCTATTCGACTCCAGTTTCTCATTTTCGTAACACAAATTAATACAATTATTTTTGTTTTGTTCTTGTTAATCTATTAAAGACATTCAAATATGTAAAAAAAAAAAAAAAGTCA
The DNA here is from genome assembly GCA_964017045.1 of Omphiscola glabra. NCBI lineage: Eukaryota > Metazoa > Mollusca > Gastropoda > Lymnaeidae > Omphiscola > Omphiscola glabra. The sequence goes on along the minus strand of OZ024807.1, from coordinate 5,976,071 downwards.
CAACATACTAAGAGGTATCGTTCACCTGGTTGCCATGTCCAAACGTGAAATAGTCCTTAGTTTGTAAGATCGCCTATCAATCCACGGTGCGGGGTTTCGAGTCCTAACTCGGCCTTACAGATATTTGTAATAAGATACTAGCGGTGCGTGGCGTTTGTACTGGTATCTAGACATGCATTGGGAGGAGTGGGGTGGGGGGGGGAGGAGCGGAGAAAAAAGTTTATGGCTTAGATCAGTGGTTCTAAGTCTTTTAAATGCGGGACCTGATGATTTCCGGTACATGTTTCCTGTAACCGCTTCTGTACCAGCTGTTCCTGTACCCGCTGTTCCTGTAACTGTGGTTTCCTTACTCGCTGTACCTGGACCCGCTGTTCCCTGTAATCGCTTGACGTCGCTGCCAAAAAAGTTTATGGTTAACCGTAACACCAAAGAACCGACAAGATTTAAATACGCTCGGATTCTTAAAAATCGATTATAGATATTTTCTATTATTTTACGTAAAGCGAATAAATTTAATTCAGCAAAAAATATTATATATCCGCTTTTATTTTAGTAAAAGTTTAAATATTATTATTATAAATCACAAATACATTTAAAGTATCTACTAAGGAACTATTTTACGCGTTGTGTATGTGTTTGAAAGTTAAAAAAAAAAATTATGATTAAAGAATTACACCGTAATCAGATTTATCGGGAAACCCAAACATCGGTTGTTTTAGTGCGTTGTTAATATTGCGAAAAAAAATTAAATAAATTTGTTTTAAAAAATCACGCAAATGACGTCATAGCGCGAATTGCCTATTTAGCCAAAGCTAACACTTCTCTAACAAAGCTAACACTTATGAAGAAATGACATGCAGGGTGGTCCACGAAGGTAGACTCACAGATGCCTTTACAGTCGAAACAGGAGTCAGACAAGGATGCCTCTTGTCCCCATTTCTATTCATCCTTGCCATTGACTGGATAATGAAAAAATCCACAGACAAAAAAAGGAATGGGATACAGTGGACACTCTGGGAACAACTGAATGACCTAGACTTTGCAGATGACATTGCACTTCTGTCCCACAACCAGCAACAAATGCAGGAAAAAACAAAAGATGTAGCCACCTTTTCATCACAGCTCGGACTTAATATAAATAAAAGCAAGACGAAAATCATGAAGGTGAACTCATCCAACCAAGAGCATATCTGTCTGGAAGGAAAGGCACTGGAAGAAGTGGAGTCCTTCAATTACTTAGGCAGCACCATAGACACAAACGGCGGATCCGACGCAGACGTGAGGTCTAGAATTGGAAAAGCTAGATCAGCATTTGTGTTATTAAAGAAAATATGGGAGTCGAAGCAGCTGAAACTTCAAACCAAAGTCAGAATCTTTAATACAAATGTCAAAACAGTCCTACTTTATGGAGCAGAAACGTGGAAAACATCAGCGAGCATTACACAGAAAGTGCAGACATTCACAAACACATGCCTTAGAAAGATCCTTAACATCAAATGGCCAAATACCATCACCAACAAAGATCTATTAGAAAGGACATACCAGGTGCCCGTTGATGAAGACATCATAAAGAAAAGATGGAGGTGGATTGGGCATACTCTGAGAAAACCCCCAGATAGCACCACCAGACAATGTCTAACATGGAATCCACAGGGAAAAAGAAAGAGAGGAAGACCTAAGAATACATGGAGACGTGAACTAGAGACAGACACGCAAAATATGGGATACAACTGGAAGCAATTGGAAAGGAAAGCACAGGACCGGGATGAGTGGAAAATTCTTGTGGACGGCCTATGCCCCAGACGGGGTAAAAAGGCATAAGAAGAAGAAGAACACTTCTCTGATTTAATAACCGCGCGTGAGAAACTTGATAATGTATTTTCCACTTCTTAATCGTAAAATTAATCAAAACAATTGATAGCTTTTTAAATTTCTAAAATTTGCTAAAAGTAAATACAAATTTATCTTTGTATTTTCTATATTTTTTACTTTTTATTCATGCCAAAAACATACTTTTATGAAATTTATAAAGTAGTAACAACTTAACCTTTAAATATATTTTTAATAAGAAAATGCCGTTTAACTTAATCTGTACAGCGAAACTACTTAGACAAAAAGCATTCACTAATGCACTTATCACTCATCCAAATAAGAACAAAGCATATGGAATGAAAAATAATAATTGTATTTGCGTAAGTAAAAGGGGCTACAATCCCGTGGCAGATTTTAAAATATTTTTTAAAAATTCTGTGTGGGTGTGGGAGGGGGGAGTAATACGATACTTTCATTTTGCAGAAGGCAGGACAAGATACGTCTCAGAATTAATTTGGGTAGATGGATGGATGGGATGGATGGATGGACAGATAGATAGATAAATAGATAGATATAACGTTTCCTTGAATATTTGCTCAAAGGTATCTTTAATTCGGTAAACTTTATCAATGCATATTTAAAAATTAATGTGTGTATGTATGCCCCGAATGCGTTCCTATATCATTTATCCGATTGCGATAAAACTTTTGTTAGTTGTTGTACACACGCCCGCACATGTTTCTGAATTATTGCACACATTTTACAATATCCCACTTTGGGCCCGGGACCCTAAATTCTTTTTTTCTTCCTTTTATGAGCTAATTATAATGTCCGTATGCGTTCCTATACCATTTATCCGATTACAATAAAACTTTGGTAAGCTGTTGTGCCCACGCCCACAAAGGTTCCCGAATTAGGTTATCCATTTTGAAATATTCTTTTTGGGGCCGGGGCCCTAAACTATTATATTCTTTTAATTCAAACAGAGCCATTGCATGGGTGTTGTCAACTCATATGTCTCCTGGATTGAATTATTCATCAAGCTCTCTTACTATTCCAATTATTAGTGAATAGCTCAAGTCTTTTTCTTACTAACTATAACTTTAATAATCAATGAGGAATACACACTGGAGCTACAAGAAGCACAGCTTTCTTCCACAACATTCTACACAATAACTAATGAACTCCCATACTTGTCAGGTGGATGGAATTTAATCTAATACAAATAGCGACATTCCAGTTCGTATGTGACATAAGTAGGTTTCTAAATTAGTATAACCATCTTACAATTTTCTTTTGGGGCCGGGGATCTTCATTTTTTAATAATTTTTTTGTTTATTATGTGAGCTATATAAATATCATTTCGAACAGAACTACTGCATGGGCGGATCAATCGCTACAAGTGTGTGAACTAAATTTTGAAAATCCATGCTTCTCACAGCTGTATGTTGCCTGCTCACATGTCGAAAACTCTAATTTATATGTATACGCACCAGACGGAAAAAAACAATAAAATATTTTCTTTTAAAATTAAAATACAAAAATTTTTTTTTCTTGGAGTGGCATTGCCCGGTTCTCGCTAGTGTTAAATATTTTGATGTCCCAACCACTTTTAAACCGAATATTTTTTTTTACACCATACTTCAATTGAGACGATTTCATTTTCCGAAAATAAAATATTACGCACCAAACGCAGTTGCGATATATATAAAAAAAATCATTTAGCCTAGTTATCGGGAAGTACATTTTGTGCGCCATTGAATTCATTATTGAACAATACTTTCTTTCAAACATTTGGAATTATTTGTAATGTACTCTCAAAACCGAATTCGCCGAATAGGAAGCAGCCACCTTGTTAGGAAGCAGTCTGAAATGGAAGCAGTCCACGTGTCACACCAGAAGCGTAATTATTATATAAGAGAAGAGATGGTTCCTTATTCTCAACCCACCAGTGAGCCTTCTTCAATTCTCCCTCTGCATGCTATTTTACCAAACCCTAACAACGTGAAACACCAATCTCTCATATCCCCGCCGCCCCACCCCCAAAACGTCACCACTCCAAACCATATTAGCAAACAGCTACACAGTGAATCCTTACGCCCCAAAAACGTTCATTAACAAATCAAGCATACCAAACACAATCCCAAAACACACACTTATGCTTAGTTCACGCGATCCAATTTTTCGTCAGATTTCTGTTTGAACGCACTATTTTGTGTTACAACATAGTGCGTTCATAATTTTTTTTTACTGAACTTTTCATCGCCTGAACTGAGAATTATTGAAGAAATCATTAATATTTCTCTCTTCCCACCCAACTCCTTATAAAAAAAAATTGCACATATCTGTAACAATTTGTTTGTAAAATCTTTTTAAAAATAAAATTGTAAACGCATTTTCGTCTGATAGGTTGAGACCCACTACGCTGACTCACATTAACATAAAAGCACCATATAGTTGATTAGGGGCACAAACAAGAGGTTAGCCTAGCGGAATACCAGGAACTCTTATCAATGTTTCAAATAACGTTTTTCAAACAGTAACCCGGATGTTCTATTAATAGATTTCCGCCATTGTGTGGCCGAAACCGTTGATATATCACATTAGCCACGCCCCGCTACTCGGGCAGTGCCCCAACACTACGGCCCCCAAACATTATTCCTACACGCCCAGGAGAATCGGCTTAGTTACTTTTTGTATCAGACTGCCGTGCACAAATCCACTCGGTGCCAAGTCCTGAGACTAACCAGCGTGTAGTGGCTGAACACCACTCTACTAGTGTCTGTACACAAGTCTACTAGTGTATGCAGACACGTCTTCTAGTGTATAGTATGTACACATCTTTACTCGGTGCCGAGTCCTGAGACAAACCAAAGTTTAATGCCTGTACACAATTCTACTAGTGTCTGTATACAACTAACCTAATGTCTGTACACAGCTCTACCAGTGTCTGTACACAGTTTTATAAGTGTATGTACACAAATCGAATAGTGTCTGTGCACAACTCTACTAGTGTCTGGACAAAACTTTACTCAGTGCCAAGTCCTGAAACAAACCTAAGAATTGTGTCTGTACACCGCTCTGCTAGTGTCTGTCCACAGCTCTACTGGTGTCTGTCCACAGCTCTGCTGGTGTCTGTCCACAGCTCTGCTGGCGTCTGTCCACAGCTCTGCTGGCGTCTGTGCACAGCTCTGCTGGCGTCTGTACACAGCTCTGCTGGCGTCTGTGCACAGCTCTGCTGGCGTCTGTCCACAGCTCTGCTGGCGTCTGTCCACAGCTCTGCTGGCATCTGTCCACAGCTCTGCTGGCGTCTGTGCACAGCTCTGCCAGTGTCTGTACACAGCTCTGCTAGTGTCTGTCCACAGCTCTGCTGGTGTCTGTCCACAGCTCTGCTAGTGTCTGTACACAGCTCTGCTAGTGTCTGTACACAGCTCTGCCAGTGCCTGCACACAACTCTACTCAGTACCACGTCCGGACACAAGCCAAATCATGAAAGACTGAGCGAAAGGGAATATAATTAAAACGGATTCTTCCCGAAAAAGAATACAGCATAACTTCATGCCAATGTTACCAAGCGAAAACACGTCAAACATACATGCCTGATAAATGAAATAAGTTATAAAAATTCACAATGAAATCCAAGCTTACGGTTCAAGTATCAATGTTATTAAATAACACAATATTAATATTTTAATTTAAAACACCAATATTTTTCCTCGAGCAAAAGAACGATAACCCACTCTCTGCCCTAAAACTATAACACAATCACTCAAATAGATGTACAGTTTATTTCCCCTTTGTCAACAGGCCTCACTGGGTCCCGGCCTTGTATGGGCTATGTACGGGGTTTCCTAAAACTAATCGAGACTGTATGTCTGCAGCAAACTTGTTAGACACCCTTGATATGCTGCACAGAGAAGCTATACTCTTGCAGCATGGGGGGGGGGGGGGGCATCTACCTATACGGGAGTTGCCAAAGTTAGCGCTTGGGGCGAATGAAAGCGTCTTGTGATCACAGAGAAGGTAGAAGTTAGAAGACCTGTCCCCATAAGAATGCAGAGAGTCGCTGTACAGACAACACAATAGCCAGACAATCCCTCTAAATAAAAAAAAAAAAAAAACAACAACAACCCGCTTCTATCTGGGTCAAAGTTTCCGTATCATAAATCTGACGGGATGGAGTATTTCCGTCAAACATCTGCATCAAACACCAAGAAATGCAAATACTGGAGGCATCAGATTAGAGTCAACGGTTTTAACACCAGCATCAAACATCAAGATATGTCAATATTGGAGACGTCCGTTTGGAGAGTAAATGGATCATCTCACACTCGGACACCAGATGGATCATCTCACACTCGGCCACCAGATGGATCGTCTCACATAGGGCCACCACATGTAGGTTAAAGTATTAGGTGAGCCGTTTAATCAACAATAGTGTCTTCACCAAGAGATTTTTTTTTATCCCGGACGAGCCTTCCAGATTTTACGAACTCCTGTTAGCACAAGCAGTTCGATGGCTCCCTTTGAGTCTCGTCACAAAATTAGCAACAACACCAAGACTGATGTGCAGTATATAATCGGCAATGGATGACTACGCTATGTCAGTGGAAGCTACAAACATTAAAGATAAGGTAGGAAAAAAAAAACATACAGCCCCTTCCCCCCCCCCCCCCCAAATAAATAATAATAATAATACTATTCAAAATTATGTGTGATGAGTCTACCGAAAATATATTTTAAAATAAAATATAAAAAAAATTCGTTTTCATTTTGTTGTTTTTGTTTAGAAGTCATAGAGGTGAGAGTTAGAATTCGGGAGATGTCAGAGAAGAGAAATTGTTCAGAGTAAAATTATACATGTTATGTTAAAAACGTTACTGTCGGGTCTTTGTTAATGAATCCCCACATAAGTTAATGGAATCGAGTTTATAAACAACAAACAGGATTTTCGGAATTGTTACAAGTAAACGGCAACCACGGGCAAGCTACTCTGTTTGAAAAAAAATGTAGGACGTGACCTATAGTTTTGAGTAATTTAACGAAACGTAATTTCAGAGAAGGCTTTGTACGAAAAACTTTGTTGTTAAGGGTTGTTTGCCTATACATTATACTTCAATATAGCGAGCTGCGTTATAACGGGGTTTCACCCTATTTCGCTTTATTATACCATATCCTCAGACAGTGTAAGGATAAGTTGGTCGTTGGTGATGCGCTATCAGATCGACTTTACCATCTTAAGAACAAGCCACAGGCAATAAAATATATATTTTTAAGAATAATAGTAGATCGTATTGAAATGGTATGGCATCTTCTTTCCGTCTACGAGAGACGATAGATTATCTTGTCTGGTTGCAGCTCTTCGTGTGGCTAATGAGACCGATCTTTGAATGGCAGTCTCTTGTGCATGTCCCGCACACGAATGCAGTGGAGTAGTGTTTTCTTGCCTTTCTCCGCGCTCTCTTCACAGCTGCTTCCGCCCTGTAGACCTCCTCGGCACGTAGTGATCCTTCCTTCACGATGCCCCGCCATGTGGATCGTATTGAAATATATAACAAACAATATAATAAAAATTGTGTGCACAAGTTCTAACAAGCGCTTAAAAAAAAAGTACGGGATAAAATTTCAAGGGGCGCAAACCACCAAGGATATCTTGACTTCCTGTATCCTTCTCTTTCTGTCTAAGGCATCGAATTAGGACACTAAAAATCTGATGATTGTTTTTTAATGAAGTCCTTTTTGTTTTACGAGCACATTAACAGTTCGCACTTTTAAATGATATATGTAATAAATGAATGTGTACACCAGAGTGATTTATCTTTATGGAAGCCGTCCGTAAAGTATGTCACGCTTTTTTTTTTTAGGGGGTAGGGTGAGACAGTTTTTACCCCCAACCCAACCTCTTTTTAAAAGTACGTCAGCTTTTGAACTATTTAAAAAAAAATTATTTAAATTTAATATAAAACACACACTGACTGTTAAATAACTTAAAAGTGACATCTGTCAAAGTACATCCACCGTGACAGAAAGTTTTACCCATATTTGACAATTTCAGGTTTTATAGGGTCGATTAAAAAATGATAAAATATGTGACGTCACACAAGATCTTTACTCACTCCGTATTACAAACTTTCTTAGACACCCCCACCCCCCTCTAGAGCAGCAGTTCTGAACCTTTCTATTTTCGTGGCCCTGAAATACAGTTCCTCGTGTCGTGGCGACCCCCAACCACAAAATTATTTTCGTTGATACTTTATAACTGTAGAGTATTCGTGTTTTTAGATGGTCTTAGGTGACCCCTGTGAAAGGGACTTTAACATTGGGTTGAGAACCGCTGCTCCAGAGCATGGCGTACTTTATGGCAGTCCCTATGTCGAGCAATCTGGAGTTAAATCAGAAAGATGTGTTGTACAAAGGGCATCAAACCCCCCCCCCCCCCCAAAAAAAAAAAAACAACAACTTAACATCCTGGGGGTGACCGCAACCTTAATGTCAAGTTATACAGTCATGTGATAAAATGTCACAATTTTGTAACTAGGTTAAATGTTATCTTGGTCTATTTGAAAAATAGGGGGTGGGGGAGAGTGGTGCTACTAGAAGGGATGAACTGAACTGAATGCAGGATTGGTATTTTTAAGCCTTCGAACTGTTCAGATGAATCAAACGTTTAAAACAAAGTCACAACCGAATTAACAAATAACGTTAAAAAATGAAAGCAAAATTTAATGTACTTTTTAAAAAAAAAAAAAATGAATATAAATAAATTTGTTTATTTATATGTCATACACATAAATCTGTAGTGTTGGCCCATAACATATAAATCTGTGGTGTTGGGCCATCCAACGGGCCATGATATGGACAACATGACGGTGTTCTTTTTATTTTTTTACAAATTAATGAACGAGTAAAGTTTTTTAATTTTTATTTGAAGACATTTTTTTATCATATCATTTACCTGTTTATTCATCAAAGATTTTCATGTGTAACATTAGACAAACTGGACATTTATAAAATTTTGTAAACACATATAAAACGATGGGTCCAGGCGTAGCCCAATCTGGCGCTGGCGCACACAGTCAAAACAATATACCGAAAAAAAAAAAAATGCACATTAGGTTACACAGAACACAATGTAACACACTACACATTCTGTTACCAGGTCAACATGTTACGCAGTTTTAGAAAAAATGCCCATTATGCTTCACTGTACACAATGCGACACTGTACGCAATGCGACACTACACAATGCAACACTGTTCACAATGCAACACTGTTCAGAATGTGACACTGTATAGAATGTGACACTGTATACAATGCGACACTGTACACACCAAGTTACAGAAAAATTATTTTAAAATAAGGCTTCCAAAAGCAAAAGATCTTTCAATGGTCATAGCAGCAACAACAACAAAATATAAAGTAAAGACAAAAACCTGTAACATCATTTTTCTCCACCCAGTTACTTCCAATATACACACAAACAACTGGATGGGATTTCCTATGAACAGGCTGTTTTGGGCTGCTGCGGTCCTATGTTGGCTGCTGTGGTCCTATGTGGGCTGCTGTGGTCCTATGTGGGCTGCTGTGGGCTTCGTGCTGTGCGATTCGGTCACAGGATGTCCTGCACTTTCAGTTCATCATTTCTAAAACGAGTTCGTTCAGCTGGATCGAGCCGTCGAATGTGAGGGACAGAAACCTTTCCGCGGCTTTGGCGCTAATGATCCTCAGCGCCGGGAGACGCAGCAGGATCTTGCCGAATCTTTTCATGTCGTGGGGGTACTGGCGGACAATGTGGCGTCTCAGGCAGTCCAGAATTTTGGACTGAAGCTCGGCTATTCGGATTTTGTCTTCGATCCCGTGGGCATCTATTGCATTGTAAGATAAACAGTAGTTGTAGACACTGCAATCAATGCTCAACAAAATTTTATAAGTGAATTAAAAGAACATGTTTCTTTGGAAAGATTAAAAAAAAACACATTTATACAATGACATGGCTTGCTTAATATTATTTTATGAAAACTAAGTTTTCATTGACATTGACAATGGATCTTTAGTCCAGGAAACAGATTCTGGCCCTATTTTGTTCTATGGATGAAGGCCATGGGAACCCTGCATAGAATAAAGTCTTTAAATGCATATGATAAAATAACGAATGTAAAGCAGGTCTAAAATGCCATTGAGTGAGCTAATGACCTTAGTACATTAAAATATGCCATTGAGTGACCCATTGACCTGGGCACATTAAAACATGCCATTAAGTGACCTATTGACCTGGGCACATTAAAACATGCCATTAAGTGACCTATTGACCTGGTTATATTTAAAACATGCCATTGATTGACCTATTGACCTGGTTATATTTAAAACATGCCATTGATTGACCTACTGACCTGGTTATATTTAAAACATGCCATTGAGTGACCCACTGAACTGAGTACATTAAAATATGCCATTACGTGACCTACTGACCTGGGTACATTTAAAACATCAGACCTGTTTACCCTCAAACTCTTAAATCGTACAACATCATCACAAAATCATTCAATACATTATCTTCATAGTACAAAAATAAACATACAGTATGTATAATGTATATACCTCAAAATCATATATTGTACGCCAAAATCGTAAGTGTCAACAGGTCTGAAACATGCCATTAAGTGACCTACTGACCTGGGTCATTTAAAACATGCAATCGAGTGACCTACTGAACTGGGTACATTAAAACATGCCATTAGGGACCCACTGACCTTGATACATTAAAACATGCCATTGATTGACCTACAGACCTGGTTACATTTAAAACATGCCATTGATTGACCTACTGACCTGGGTACATTAAAACGATGCCATTGAGGATGCAGAACTCTGTCAGGTCAAGGTTGATGTCCTTAAGGCGTTGAGCGAAGTCTATGGTGCCATCTACCAGCTCCCGGCCCCACCCCATCGTCTCACAGTGCTCCAAGGGCAGGACGATGTCTTCACAGAACTTGATCTTATTATCCAGATCCATGGATCTGTAGGGTGTGTAAGAATGGCAGATGAATCTCACATGGGACGTTGATTCAACATAATAAAATAAGTTTTCTTAAAAGTTATGTAATCCAAATATTTTTTAAAAAAGTTTTTAATAAGATACCACATTAGCTTTCTTGTTTATGTCAATATGAGATATTTCAAAAAAAATATTTCTTCCTCATTAAACTAAACTACCCCCAAGTGATTCACGTAATTTCCCAAGATAGTTTCTACAGGAAAAAAATGATAAACTTTGGTTAAAATTTTATGGCAGTGCTTTTCAAGTGTGGCGCAACAGCAATGAGCCGCCTATATGGTGTGGGTGTGGCAAACAAATATATATATGAAACACCAAACCCTCCTGCATCGGAAAATTACAGACGCATATCAAATGTGTGCTATAAGATTGGGAGACGGGATATTGATTTGGAAATGCAAAGTTAACCTGGTAAATTTGGAAAAGTATTCCATATACAGCTGTGGGTGGGGGGTGGGTGCTTGAATCTGATAAGAGTTGACTATTCTTATTGAAAATCTAAATGACCACTAATTAAGTTATTATTTTCAATAAAGGAGTTAATATATAGCTGATTTCAAAGCTAGAGAAATACTTTAGATGTTTAAATTGTTGTATTTGTAAAATGTTGTGCTGGTTAAAAATTTGTATTTATTTATGTGCTGAAAATAAATACGTGAAATGTAATAAAAAAATATTTCCATTTATTTGGATCAATAAAGGATCTTATCTTATTTGTGGACCATTTGAAAATGTTCCTCAAGACACCTCCAGATAACTTCCTAAATCCTAAAATCCAAGACTGAGGCTGGATGAGGAAGTAATTTTTAAACTGCGTGATGAACTTTGAACTCACTGGAGAAGAACACTAGGCTGACACTGCACGGACATGGTGATTCCGCTTGTGGATTTACGCCTCAACATGACATCCGAAACATAAATGAAAGCCTTTCACGAGGCATGTTGTGTCATCATACACTGCATTGTCGGACTTTATGCTTTAGCCCTTTATGTCTTAACCCATTCAATCCCATAGCGGCCAAATCTGGCCAGTACTGATTCAATCCCACTACGGCCAAATCCGGCCACTCAAATGTTTGTTTACATTTTGCTAAAAAGAAAGTGGAAATCTCGCTATTTAAACGTAAATCTCGCTAGAAACGAGACCAAGGGAGATCACTCTATTATTAAAGATATTTTTATTTATTGAGTGAGGAGCATTCATTATTTTAAAAGCAGATTTTTTATTTTAGTGTTATGATCCTTTGTATTCAAATACTTCGTCGAAAATTGACTTTTAGGAATTTACACAAGAAAAGCATTAGTAAATAATGTTACACAACACATATAGCAACCATTTATGGATGCAAATCAATTTATTTCATATTATTATACTGTTAAATAGATTTGTTTTTAATTTTTTTCAAAACTACCCGTGGTAAGGGTGGAGTTGCTCCCCTTTGGTTGGGGTTTCCAGTTACAAAATTTCTGAGCGCCTGGGATCGAATGGGTTAAAATGGGTTCTCTTAACTCCCGCTATGCTGGCGGAACCGACTTACTGCGTAGAGAAAGGATGGATGTCCTTAAAAAGAAAAAAGCGTCGCAAATATGAAAAGTTTGGTAAGCACCGATCGACGGTTTGCTGGACTGAAAACGGAACCCATCTCAAGTTTTGAAATTTAAAAAGTATTGCAAATGTTTGTTGATAAACGAACTTACCGGAATGACAGTCTCAAAACATTGAGCTCCATAAACGAAGATTTAAGTAAGGCCATTTGGTCAGGGAATTCAAGGTCAGCAAAGCCTGGACACGCGCGGCATGGAGAGGAAAAAATAGAAAACTTTTTAATTGCTCCATCCGTGCATCCAGTCAAATGAGCTGGTGCTCTCCTACTGTAACAGTATGACCTTCGTGCGTGCTAATTTGATGTCATGTAGAATCAAGGGAGGCAAGAAAGATATAGATATAACAAATGGTTCAGAAAGCCATGTTAGAAGAAGTGGTGTTATGAGTCTGTGTCTATAGTAAAGTGTGTGATAACTGTGAGGACGGTAGTAAAGACAATCAATAAACACAGAAGTGAACACAGATGTGAACACATATATATTTATGGATATCCTGTATCATAAGTGACGTTATATGTCAATTGTGTGAATTCAATCTTATTGTAATAAGGTGCCAAATTAATGATCAAGTGACTGGGTCATCTGTTTGACAGCATTGATGGTGTCATGATCTGGCAGAGACTGTTGTATTATGTGATTAGGTAAACACCACCCCTCCATTAAAAACAGCAGGGTGAAGGGTTACACCTGCAATCAATGAGTCATTCATTTCAGCTATTAACCACAGAAAAACCATGCATATGGTTTGCTATTGTAGCTGAGGGAGTCAACAGCTTTTTTTGTGCATTGCCCCCCTCATGGTGTGCATTGCCCCCCTCATGGTGTGCATTGCCTCCTCATGGTGTGCATTGTCCCCTCATGGTGTGCATTGCCTCCTCATGGTGTGCATTGCCTCCTCATGGTGTGCCTTGCCTCCTCATGGGTGTATTGCCCCCTTCATGGTGTGCATTGCCCCCTCAATGGTGTGCATTGCCCCCTCATGGTGTGCATTGCCCCCTTAATGGTGTGCATTGCCCCCCTCATGGTGTGCATTGCCCCCCTCATGGTGTGCATTGCCTCCTCATGGTGTGCATTGTCCCCTCATGGTGTGCATTGCCTCCTCATGGTGTGCATTGCCTCCTCATGGTGTGCCTTGCCTCCTCATGGGTGCATTGTCCCCTCATGGTGTGCATTGCCTCCTCATGGGTGCATTGCCTCCTCATGGTGTGCATTGCCTCCTCATGGTGTGCATTGCCTCCTTATGGGTGCATTGCCGCCTCATGGTGTGCATTGCCTCCTCATGGTGTGCATTGCCTCCTCATGGTGTGCACAGCCCCCTCATGGTGAAATCATTCCATCAGGACTCGTGAAAATCACACATGGTAATGTTAATCATCCCTGCAGTGATTGCATTTGCTGACCGCAAAGAATATATTTTCAAAAGTTCTGAACATAAAAAGCTAAAAATACATTTTTACTGTGTCAGCTTACCAGGAACTTTCTTTGCCCATTCAATGATATAGCGCAGTTCTAGATACCCGTAATGCATCAGCTCACTGACAGAGATGTTTTCAATCTTGTCTATGGAGTCTGAAAATATTTTTGTGTAAAGAAAGTCTTACAATACAAGGAAAGATTCAGTAAAGTTATTGAAACAAGTTTTTTTTTTTTTTTTACAAAATCCAGATTTAAAAAAAAAGTATTTCAATATGATTAGCAATGGATATAAAATAATGGATTTACACCAGTTGGGGGTTCACACTTGGGGGCGGAAGGCCATGGATCGAACCGTATGGAAGGATGTGGTGGAGCAGGCCAGGGACCTACATGTGCCGTACCGCCACTGATGATGTTGAATGGAAATAAAAGGCAAAGAAAACGAAAAAGGGATTCTCCCATGCAACACAGGCTATTACAATTTTTGTTTTTCAATCACAAACCAATAAATGAACCAGGGACAGATATTTTGTAGCCGACACGTCAAGATGTCAATGAGTGAATTGGAAATGTTGTTGGCTGAGCATGGCTGAACTTCAGGTGGATAGTTCCAGTGCAAAAATGTGACAGCGCCTTCTTAGTGAGCTGCTGGATAACGCATCAAATCGAATGTTCTACACTAATGCACTACCAGCATGAGACACTCAATGAGCAGCCATCGATGCTTCATCAAATTGGTTTTCAGCTTTTTTTGGGGGGAAGGGGGGGGGGGGGAGAGAGGTTGGGTTCAATCGCATTTACTTTTGGCTTTTGGGTTAACTTTACGCTGCTAAATGTTAATAAATGTTAATAAATGTTAATGAATGTTAATGAATGTTAATAAATGTTAATAAATGTTAATGAATGTTAATAAATGTTAATAAATGTTAATGAATGTTAATGAATGTTAATGAATGTTAATGAATGTTAATGAATGTTAATAAATGTTAATAAATGTTAATGAATGTTAATGAATGTTAATGAATGTTAATGAATGTTAATGAATGTTAATGAATGTTAATAAATGTTAATAAATGTTAATAAATGTTAATAAATGTTAATAAATGTTAATGAATGTTAATGAATGTTAATAAATGTTAATAATTGTTAATGAATGTTAATAAATGTTAATGAATTAAGGACGAATGCATCAAAAAATGAATAAGGTTTAATAAAAAAATAACATTAGCAGCGATAAATAATGGACAATGGCCAAAAAATTGATTTTTGGCACCTCGGACGAACATTTGCTAGATATAGACATGCCAAAATAAAGCACAATTAGTTTTAAAGTGAAACAAGATCAAAACTAACTTCAGGTTTTTAAATTAAAATCATGCAGAATCACACCAAAGCCAGAAGTCTCGAGGGATGCGGGATTTCATTGCTATTTTTAACTATAAATGAGAGAGGTGTGTTGCCATGCGCCGAGACACATTAGGACACATCCATCAAAACCTCTAAAGGGAGCATTTGGTCGCAACTGTCGGGAATGAGTTAATAGTTGGGTTTAATTGAATTTACTTTCTGCCTTTGGGTAAAGGTGGGGTTTTGCTGCCAGGAGGCTTTCGCGGAGAGGGTCGTCTATTACGGGGATGTCTGTCTTTATCGTCACCGTCTGCAAGACTTGTGCGCCCGGGCTGGACATTCCGCAGGAGGCCGGGTCATCAGTCCTGACCCGCTTGTGTCTGTGTTTACCACCCGGGGAACGGTCTTCTCGAACAGCTGTTGACAGCATAAAAACAATAGTAAAAAATATTAGTTTCGGAAATATAAGCAGTGCTGACAATACCTACTTCCACCTAGACCCAAACAAATAGTGCTGACGAGACCTACCTCCACCTACCCCCAAAACAAGTAGTGCTGACAATACCTACTTCCACCTAGACCCAAACAAGTAGTTCTGACAAGACCTACTTCCACCTAGACCCAAACAAGTAGCGCTGACAATACCTACTTCCACCTAGACCCAAACAAGTAGTTCTGACAAGACCTACTTCCACCTAGACCCAAACAAGTAGCACTGACAATACCTACTTCCACCTACCCACCAAAACAAGTAGTGCTGACAATACCTACTTCCACCTACCCCCAAAACAAGTAGTGCTGACAATACCTACTTCCACCTACCCCCCAAAACAAGTAGTGCTGACAAGACCTACTTCCACCTACCCACCAAAACAAGTAGTGCTGACAATACCTACTTCCACCTACCCCCCAAAACAAGTAGTGCTGACAATACCTACTTCCACCTACCCCCAAAACAAGTAGTGCTGACAATACCTACTTCCACCTACCCCCAAAACAAGTAGTGCTGACAAGACCTACTTCCACCTACCCACCAAAACAAGTAGTGCTGACAAGACCTACTTCCACCTACCCCCAAAACAAGTAGTGCTGACAAGACCTACTTCCACCTACCCCCAAAACAAGTAGTGCTGACAATACCTACTTCCACCTACCCACCAAAACAAGTAGTGCTGACAAGACCTACTTCCACCTACCCCCAAAACAAGTAGTGCTGACAATACCTACTTCCACCTACCCCCAAAACAAGTAGTGCTGACAATACCTACTTCCACCTACCCCCAAAACAAGTAGTGCTGACAATACCTACTTCCACCTACCCCCAAAACAAGTAGTGCTGACAATACCTACTTCCACCTACCCACCAAAACAAGTAGTGCTGACAATACCTACTTCCACCTACCCCCAAAACAAGTAGTGCTGACAAGACCTACTTCCACCTACCCCCAAAACAAGTAGTGCTGACAAGACCTACTTCCACCTACCCCCAAAACAAGTAGTGCTGACAATACCTACTTCCACCTACCCCCAAAACAAGTAGTGCTGACAAGACCTACTTCCACCTACCCACCAAAACAAGTAGTGCTGACAAGACCTACTTCCACCTACCCACCAAAACAAGTAGTGCTGACAAGACCTACTTCCACCTACCCCCAAAACAAGTAGTGCTGACAAGACCTACTTCCACCTACCCCCAAAACAAGTAGTGCTGACAATACCTACTTCCACCTACCCCCAAAACAAGTAGTGCTGACAATACCTACTTCCACCTACCCACCAAAACAAGTAGTGCTGACAAGACCTACTTCCACCTACCCCCAAAACAAGTAGTGCTGACAATACCTACTTCCACCTACCCACCAAAACAAGTAGTGCTGACAATACCTACTTCCACCTACCCCCAAAACAAGTAGTGCTGACAAGACCTACTTCCACCTACCCACCAAAACAAGTAGTGCTGACAAGACCTACTTCCACCTACCCACCAAAACAAGTAGTGCTGACAAGACCTACTTCCACCTACCCCCAAAACAAGTAGTGCTGACAAGACCTACTTCCACCTACCCCCAAAACAAGTAGTGCTGACAATACCTACTTCCACCTACCCCCAAAACAAGTAGTGCTGACAAGACCTACTTCCACCTACCCCCAAAACAAGTAGTGCTGACAAGACCTACTTCCACCTACCCCCAAAACAAGTAGTGCTGACAATACCTACTTCCACCTACCCCCAAAACAAGTAGTGCTGACAATACCTACTTCCACCTACCCACCAAAACAAGTAGTGCTGACAATACCTACTTCCACCTACCCCCAAAACAAGTAGTGCTGACAATACCTACTTCCACCTACCCACCAAAACAAGTAGTGCTGACAAGACCTACTTCCACCTAGTTTAAAGACATATCTTTTTGTTTTTAGTCTTAGCAAAACAAAACAATTATCTTGAATGCCTTTTGATGTAAATAAACAATCATTAATTAATCAAAAGAGATTATCTAAAGGTGAATATGTAAGTTAATGAAAGGCTACTGGTTGTAAGTATTCGTTGGGGCCACATAAATTTTAATGCAGTGACCTGGAACATTTGAGATGTATACATTAAGCCATTTTTTTAAAAATAAAGCCACACCACACTTTTTAGGGACACAAAATTTAAATATAATCAATTTTTATTTACCATTATGATTATGTGTATGTAGTAGAACGATGCCCCTCTTCTGCAGCACATAAAAGGATTTCTCTATTTACCTTTTTTTTTTACAAACAAAATTTGTTACGCAATCCAATTTCAGTGGCAACTTTAACCCAATAATTGGCCGTTAAACCCATTTCTGTTGTGTCATGGCCGATATAATCGGCAGATTGCAAAACTGTCCTTAAAAAATGTGAATGATTTAATGTACATTGGTTAAGAGGAAATCACTCTACATAAATGAGTTTGCTTCCTTTTTACGTTTCTGTCTGTGTGTTACTGTTGACGTGCCTTTTTGAAAGCTGTAAAATGAAAGCTATGATTTCAGAGATATTTCATGTGCTTTAATTGAAAGTGTAAGCTCTAGCAGTAAGGGTGACATACGAGTCAGATATTGACAATTTTAGCCCTAAGCTTAGTCGTACTGTTACAGACTAATGTTTGGGAAAGGGGTGGAAAATGAGCAGAAAAGACAAAGATTGTATCCCAAAGACCTGCCCTAAAGAGATTTAAAGACATTTATATTAGTGCATGTTCTGGGTTACCGGAAATTTGATTGAAAGAACTTTCGTCGACAGAAAATTGATCGAGGGAAATTTGGTCGAATCTTTTTTTAAGTTGACACGTTAAAATTTTCGTCAAATTACTTTTTGAACGCACTATACTATACAGTAAAACAAAATAATTAGTTATAAAAGAAATTAGACGCAAACTTTTAACGTGTAAATGAAAAAAATGATTCGACCAAATTTCCGTTCTATCAAATTTCCGTCGACGAAATTTCTTTCTATCAAATTTCCGATTACGATATTTGTGTATGTTCTGCAGCATCAATTAAGTAAAGAAATGGACTTCATACCTTCATTTGAAAAGGGAATTTTTGAACTCATTTTCTGCCTGGCGCCATGTATGACAGAAATTTGAAGGCAGTAGGGAATGAAAAAAAATTCACCAAAATACAATTTTCAATACAAGTACCTGTAACTTGATATTTCCTCAAAGAATATTGCTTCTAGTGTCTTAAAAACTTGATGGTAAAATAGTTTGAATATTTTACGGAGTATTATTTTGTGTTGAATTAAGAAGTTGAGTAGTAAAGTTTTACTCCGTAAAAAAAAATCAAGGTAAAAAAACATACAAAATATAAAATCGAATTATTTTCACACCATAAGATACCTTGTCCAATGTACTTACAGAGAAATGTATACTTGTAAGGCTCTCTGAATTCATTTAAAATGGGACTTTGTCATTTTCACAATTTGACAAAACATGCATACTAGCTAACGTACTTTATGAATATCCCAATTAGTCTGTCCGCCCCCGCCCCCACCCCCCCGGCACGCAACCACACAATATTTTCACGCCCCTGGACTATATTAATATTCTAATGACCCACCACACTTTTACACCACGGATTTATTTCACCATCTATTTAAATAAAAACAAAAGAAATTATAGCAGGAAAAATTGGCTTTTGGGGGTTGGGGCTGTTACTAGGAGTTAATAGCAGTGTAGAATGGCAGGCCTATCTAATCTTACTAAGATTATCTTACTTTAATGTCTTAATGTAATCTTAACCTTCTCAGTCTAGTCTTTGACTGAGAAATTATTAAGTGAAGAATATTTACTGGATTGTTGTGCTGGTATATTATGTAAAATACATAAAACATAGTGTAAGATCTTCAGTCGAAATTTGATAGAACGAATCTATGTGCCAAGTTTCAGCTCGATTAGGCTGTTGGGAAGCGGATCGATTGGCCGTCCGGAGATTTTGTCAGCCAAGTTAAAATAAAGGATTTAAGAATGGCTTGAGACTACAGGAAAATTCACTTGACAGTTATAAGGTTGATAACAAAATATTGCAGATATAATACAATTGAAAGATCCAACAGAAGACACAGTTAACAGGTCCATGAGCAGCGTTTCCTCAACCCCAGGTATATGGGTTTAAAGCATTCTTAATAATAGTCGTCTTAAAATGTAATCACTTCCATCGCGCAAGGCTATGAAGGTTTTAAATAAACTGCTACAGTTACCGTCTCTTCTCATGCCCATGTTGAGGCACTTCTGGAAACGGCAGTACTGACAGGAGTTCCTGGAGAACTTGTTGATGAAGCACATGCCCTGGTCCTTGCAGACGTACTGCAGGCTCTTCTGCACCGACCTCTTGAAGAAGCCCTTGCAGCCCTCACAAGAGTACACGGAATAGTGGAACCCGGAGGCTCTGTCGCCACAGATCAGGCAAGCACTTATGGTGTTTTCACTAGTGGGACAAAAAAGCGAGGCGTTTCAAAAAAAATAATAAAAAGATGGGTGATGAAAACTATTTAAAATAATCTTCAACTCGGTGATTGGATATTGATGCATTCACCCACTGAGAGCAGATTGATCACATTGTGACAGCCCAGTTATCTAGAGCAGCATTCCATGTCACCGGTCCGCAACTCTTACATGGCAGGTTTGTACAACATGAATATTTAAGGTGAAATAAAGAAAATATAATAAATAAATCCGATGCCGGTCTCTGGATCATTTTCCCAAGCTTGTCCGCTTAACTTACAATGTGGGAAATGACATCCCAATAGCATTTATTCAAAATGGACCCGGACACGCAGCGCCACCATTCACACCCGGGTCCCATTAGACTCAATGCTATTCAGATGTCATTTGTGGTAGTTTATTTTAGTTAAACTGAAGAAGTACGTTTACAAACGTATAGTCCATTCAATTATCTTTCATATGATACCTCATTTTGCCTTACCAACCCAACAATAATATTTTAAATAGTTTTTTAATCCCAACCTCTCGCTTCTTGTACAAAAAGTCGCAGCCTTAAGAATATCTTCAGATTTCTTTAATTCCTGCCTTCAAAGGTTTGACAGTCGCAGTTGTCTAAATGTACCAGAAAATCAGTTTCCAATCCTAACACACACACACAAAAAAAAAGTATTTTCCAACCTGGAGTGCACGAAACATCTCACTGCATTCCAAAATGACACACTACCCTACGTTTGTTCTACACCACCAAACACAAACAAGACCTGTCTGACTTAAATTTACAGTAACAAAACACAACAGATAAAGTGAAGTAACAAATGTATTTGACCATACATATTAAGTTCGTATTGAATTCTCATACCAGACCTGTTTACTCTTACGATTTTGGCGTACAATGTACGATTTTGAGGTGTGTACATTATATATACTGCATGTTTTTTTTTTTTTACTATTAAGATAATGTATTGAATGATTTTGGGATGTTTGTACGATTTTAAGAGTTTGAGGGTAAACAGGTCTGTCATACCTATCCGAATCATCCTTGGAATTCTCATACCTATCCCAATCATCCTGGGAATGCTCATAGCTATCCCAATCATCCTGGGAATTCTCATACCTATCCCAATCATCCTGGGAATGCTCATAGCTATCCCAATCATCCTGGGAATGCTCATAGCTATCCCAATCATCCTGGGAATTCTCATACCTATCCAAATCATCCTGGGAATTCTCATACCTATCCGAATCATCCTGGGAATTCTTTCTGTCTGGAGTTGCAGGGGGAGGCATTAAGGTGGTAGATTCTGTGAGGGAAACTGAATCTGACGATGTGAAGGTCATGACATGACTGGACACAGTGTTGGGGTTACTTGAGCTGAGTTGCTGAAAACCAGATTGGCATACGATTATTGGTTTATTCTCCAAATTGGTTTAACAAAAGATTATCTTGGTTATTCTTCCATCAAGATTAACATAAGATTATCTTGGTTTATGCATCAAACAAAATTATTATAAGATTATCTTAGTTTATTCTTATGACAAGATTTACATAAGATTTATCTTGGTTTATTCTTCATTTGCTGAAATTCAGATTGAAGTAATCAAACATTTGAACCAAATTAAGTCTCTCTTTTTGACTTAAGAACAATGGTATGAATGATTCACATGGGTGAACAAAGCACAAGGCCTCACACCTGTACCTGACAAAATTTTCATACCCCAAACATTGGGTTCCACAAAGTTAACATCTTAAAAGCATACACTTACACACTTAACAGTGGATCAACATAACTAAAGATTCAATGTCTTCAATGGCTACAATTAAGGAGGATTTTCAGAGATGGAACAATCTGTGAGGAAAGGACCAAACATATTTCTATGATTTTCATAATTGGTATCTAGCAAAGAAAAGATCTTCTGAAATTTTCATCTATATTTAGAAGCAACAAATTTCCCCTATAAAAACACCTAGGTAGTTATCAGCAGTTCGTTATGACAAGTCAACACTCATAGCATGCAGCTTTATACATCCTGCTAAGAAAGAATTCATGGAAATTTTGTCTAGACCAGTAAGTCACATTTCTAAATAATTGGTTGCCCCAATATTATTTTTATTTTTATGAAATTTCCCCCATATACTTGCATACACAATATAAATCTTTGGCTCTAGTATACACAATATAAACCTTTGGCCGACAGAATGTACAGGTGATGCTTCTTGATCACTGTGTATTACTTAATTCAATTATACTAAAAATAATTGAGTAAATACTGAACACTGCACAGACTTTCATTAGACAACATGATATTCTTAGATTGCAATGTCTAATAGCATCAACAGTGTGGGGTTGGGGGGAGGGGGGGGGATTGGAATGATTGTTTGGAATAAATATTTTTTAACAAGGGGTTGCAATTTATGCTCTCGTATTTTAAGTCTTTTACCTGCATGATGATATAGACATTTTTGTTATCGTCTGTGTCTTGTGTGTTATCTGAAAAGTATATAAAAAAATAAAAAAATCATGTTAATGTATTTTCAATTATTACTCAATGTATTTAAAATCAATGTGTAAGTTCTGCTATTAAACCTAAAGAACTCAGTTGTTAGGCATTTTAAAGAAAACCAAACAAGAATAAATGTGATTGTTGAAATGGAGCAGCAATATGTCTTTCTTAGACTTGATGACTGCTATATTTTCATTCTTAGTAGTACTTAAAGATACCACCCTCACACCCCCCGAAAATAAAAATCAGTGATCAATAATTCAATGTCCAAAAGAAAAAAAAAGTACCTGGTTGGAAATAGTCAGTGCAAATATAAGTATTAAACAGAGCTTGGATGTTGTTAAGAACATTAATAAGACATCCTAAGGGACCACAACTGATGCACACGTTCCTGGAAACCATTTGCACTTACTGTTCCTTCTGTTTTCGTTGTTTGTGTTGTTTGAATTTGTTGAAGTTCCTACCAGTCCCCCATCTGATATTATGTCATAGAATTCTGATGTGTTACTGTCAGCTGGACCATCATCTTCCATGCTGAGATATGTAAAAAAAATAAACAAGGTTAGGGTTAGTTTGGATTTCAGAATTGAATACTTTTACTAGATTCCAGGGCTGTTAAAAAATAAATAAAAAAAATTTTAAAATAAATTGTGTATCCAGTTTAAATTCAGCTTTTTTAAAGAGTTCAGCTTTTTTAAAGAGTTCAAGTGACCTTAAGATATAATAGAAGTTCTAAGGCTTTGCCTACCCAATAAAATATAATTCACTGACAAATATTTTCAAGCTCTTCATTATTTGTGGAAAAATAATTTTTAGATAAACATTTATTATATAAATATCTCTGCTGTCTACGGATATAAAAACATTTAAGATGTATCAAATGTATGTGGTGTATTGGTTTAATGTATCTATTTCCTCATTATCTGGTAGGCCTATAAAAGTAATAGCCTATATAAATCCATTTCACATAATAATAATATGATACGAAATCATATACAAACCATATGTAAGCCTAGCATTTGCACATGTCATTATATATTATATGGCATTCTATTCAGTGTTTAATTTCTCCTGCTTACCATCAAACAAATTTAAAGCTGGTAATAAAAATAAAATCACAATCCAATGAAACACTGAGCATTAAAGTTTGTTTCTCTTCAACGTCCTTAACTAAAGGAAATGTTCTAATTTTCTTTACACCAAGAATGGGTTTACCGAATTTCTTAAAAACAGATTTTGACAAGTCATTTTTATGGAATATATAGGCCTACATAAATTTACTTTTTAGCAAATACCTCCAAATTTGGTATCTAAGTCTTAATAATTACAGACTTTGCCTAATTTGGTCACTCATGAATTTTCAACCAAGACAATGACATATTATTATTATATTAAATCATAAATGGCCTATTTTAGGTTATAATAGGCCTAAATTAGGCCCCAATCAAAAATTATGATTCAGATCATTCAAGGCCTGTTATTAGTATACTTTTTTATATTTATTAGTGTTAAAGACAACCTAAAAGCCTTATTGAATGCATTTGATATAAATGCAGACACGTAGACGTAGTAGGAAGAATTGGCAAAAAGATCACATATCGTGGCATTCCTCTTTACACAAGGGCTCCATACAACACAGTGGCATTCCTCTTTACACAAGGGCTCCATACAACACAAAGCCAACAAAACAGCGGCTGCAGTGCACAAGAGACATCCGAGAAAAGTCAGTGTTATCTCTGAACCTGGTGATGTCCCACCAATCCACTGCATTTACTGCACAAGAGCATTTGATTCAGTGCCAGAATCGGTATCATCGGCCATTTGCGCACCCATAGTCCCATAGTCATGTTCAGAATTAGCACAAATTCAAATACAAATTGGTCATGGTCGATTTCAACTGACGTTCTTAAACTATATTTTATATATTTAACATAATATACCATCACAACAAACTAGTAAATATTCTTCACTAAATAATTTCTCATTCTCAGTCAAAAACTAGACAGATAAAGTTAAGATTACATATTAAAGTTAAAGTAAGATAATCTTAGTAAGATTAGATAGGCCTACTATTCTACACTACTATTAACTACTAATAACAGTAAATAAAGTCACTGCTGACTAGACAAATACTAAAGACTCTTAAACTTTAGTCAGTAATTTTTAACTCTTTACTTTTAAAAGTTTTAACTCAATAATCAGTCACTGGCGATTGTCATCATTTACTTGAGTCTTGAGTAGGTCTGTCACCAGCGTCACCGTCAGTCGATTTATTCAGTTAGTAATTCATAGTTATATATGATAGATAGTTCAAGTGATCAATTTTAAGTTACTGTGAATAGTGTGAACTCAGGTAGACACTGCTACTGTCTGTAGTAAAACTGTAGTTAAGTAAATGAATGTAAAGATTAAAGAAGTGTTATTCAGAGTTAGTGCCAAGATGCTTTTGAATTTTAAATTTGTTTCCAGCTTCATCACCTGATCCCTGATGAAATATTTTAATTGGCTTCTCGCTTTAAAGGGAGCTTCATGCACAACTTTCCAAAACGTCAAATATTGTGCATGGTTTGATCTGAAAGTGAAAACTAGATTTACTATTAGAATTAGATTTATTATTACAATGACGATGAACCGGAAGTACACAAATCATTAATCTGTGTAACATACTTTTACTGAGGTGACCGACTTTCTGTTGTAATGTATAAATAAAAATGCTTTAATTATTAGCAAATTAAATAATGATTGTATGATAAAGGCTGGAGGGAAAAATTGAAAAAAAGTATTGTTTTTTTTTTAATAAAACATTTTTTAACAAAAACCTAAAATGGAGAAAAAATATAAATCAGTAACTCTGTGTATAAGTAACAACAAGAAAGGGGAACAATTTAAAAAAAATAAATAATAATAATTTTAAATTTAAATTAAAAATGCTTATTGAAAATTTCAGACTCAAATAATTCAACTTTGTAACAAACTAATACTCCTACTGTCCAGGAAAAGAGGTTATTTAAAATAAGGATTGTTCAAGCATTTAAAATAAGGATTGTTCAAACATTTAAAATAAAGATTGTTCAAGCATTTAAAATAAATATTGTTCAAGCATTTAAAATAAGGATTCTTCAAGTACTTAAAAAAAGGATTGTTAAAGCATTTAAAATAAAGATTGTTCAAGCACTTAAAATAAGGATTCTTCAAGCATTTGCGTCTATTGCCTCAGGCTTTCCAAACCCTAGTTCATGAAACCCTCGGAGTGGCCATTGAAACCAGTGAAATATCCCCTTCAACACCAAGGACAGAAACATTGCAAATCCCTAATACATGCATAGGAGCTAGAACGATCGATAAATTGATCGTCGGCCCTTAATGTATAGAAGAAGAAGAATAAAAATTAAGAGAATATAAACATCCCTATTAATTTTACCGCATGTAATAGGCCATATATAAAAAAGGCTGCGACTATTCGTACCCGGGTACCATAAGTGAGAGGTTGGGATTAAAAAACTAATTAAAATATTATTGTTGGGTTTGTAAACGTACTTCTTCAGTTGAACTAAAATAAACTACCACAAATAACATCCGAATAGCATTGAGTCTAAGGGGACCCGGGAGCGAATGGCGGCGCTATGTGTCCGGGTCCATATATAATTTTTTTTAATCCCAACCTCTCACTTCTGGTACCCGGATACGAATTGCCACTTCATAAAAAAGAAAATATAATAAAATTGGGTACACTAACAATAAACTATATACAATGAATATCTTAATTATTAGTATGAATTCAACACTATGTTAACTCCGTCGCGGATGCTGAGAAGTTTGCTCTGAGCTGGTCAATGCAAAAAATATAAAGCGAAAGTTGAATTGACTTTATGAAAAAAATATCTTCTATGGCCAGAATTTTAAGGGACGTAAGGGTGTGACCCAAATAATTACAATATTTATTGCATTTGTTTCCCTTTATTACCAATTATTGTCATTTCTTTAAAAAAAAAAGTACCATATGAGTTTTTAGAGCCGTTGCTCCATAAGAATAAGACGCTACAAGTTAGAAATGGATGAGGTTTCAGAGGCGTAGCGAAAGGGGGGGTGACACATGTCCCCAGCTAGTTATGGGCGCCAAAATGAGCTCTGGTATTATTTTACTGATGAAAATATTGGGTTTGAGAGTTGTTAAAAAAGAAAAGGAGGCGCTTTAAAATAAACCCCGTCCCCGGGCGCCAAACAGTCTAGCTACGCCTTTGTGAGTGTTTGCAGTGACTCGGGCTGAGCCACATTACGGATCGTACGACAGCAGAGTAGTCGTTTTGGCAAAATAACTGTGTATAATAAAGTTTACGGTGCTGCCTACACGCAATGTGTTAGGCCTACTTATTCCTGTTTTAACTTTTATTATTTTTTTTTAAAAGAAAAAAGATTAAGCTAATTTGTTACATATTCTAAGGCAGCGGTTCTTAACCAATGGGTCGCGACCCCTTTGGGGGGGTCGAATGACCCTTTCCCCATGGGTCGCCTAAGACAATCGGGAAACACAGTCATATAAATACAGTTATGAAGAGCAACGAAAATAGTTTTGTGGTTGGGGGTCGGCACAACACGAGGAACAGTATTAAAGGGTCGCGGCATTAGGAAGGTTGAGAACCACGGCTATAGGGTGAGGGTGTTGCTCTATTTTAAAAAGAAACAACTTTTTTGTATTATTGTTCTCTGCTCGTATCTGTTTTCTTTTAGTAATATTGTCTTATAAGTCTCCTCTGTTGTGTCCCTGTTCCATTCTCTTGTCTCGCTGCTCCATTTTCATAGTCTCCATGTTCCCGACTTTTGCTTCCCTGTTCTCCTCTGCTGTCTCCCTGCCCCCTTCTCTTGTCTCACCGTTCACTTCTCTTGTCTCACTTTTCCCTTTACTCTCACTGTTCCATTCCCTTGTCTCCCTGTTTCCCTCTCTTGTCTTTCTGCTCCCTTCTCTGGTCTCATTGTTCCCGTCTATTGTTTCCCTGCTCTCATCTGTTTTCTCCCTGCTCCCTTCTCTTGTCTCACCGTTCAACTTCTCTTGTCTCACTTTTCCCTTTACTAGTCTCACTGTTCCATTCCTTTGTCGCCACGTCCCCATCTCTTGTCTCCCTTGCCTCAGTGTTCACATCTCTTCTCTGTCCAACTATTGTATTCATTATCCCGTCAACGTGTGCACATGCACCTAATAAATACTCCGCTTAAGGAAAGTCTACTTGACGAGATCTTTCCAACGATATATGACTCATAGGGGTTGAATATCTGCATAGCACCTTAATTGAGGCTCAAAGTAGGTAAAGACGAAGGCTTCAAACTAAATTTAAGCTAAAGTTATGATTTTAAAAACGTTTAATAACATATTTAGACATAATATTAACAATAATAAGTTTGCAAAACATGTTCATCAGATGTTCAAATATATTATTCAATCATTTGTTAAAAAGTGATTTTTTAAATAAAATTTCCAATTTTTCACATGAGTCTCCCCTTAACAACCAAAACAACTATGTCCAGCGTTTACCCATTTGTCTGAAGGATATAAAGCATCGTTTCTTCACACACAAACTCCCCCCTGCCTCTGTCTGCCTCGATGCTCAAGGATAATTTCAAAACGAACCCGTATTCCCTTCAGTCTTTCAGCTATCTCTCCTTTAGCGTCAACTGTTCACTCTAGCCTCTTGCTATGTCCTCCTGTCACATCTCTTGTTCATTCCGGCTTCTTGACTATTGTGCATATTCTCCTGTCATATCTCTTGTTCATTTCAGCCTCTTGCCTATTTCCCATATTCTCCTGTCATATCTCTTGTTCATTTCAGCCTCTTGCCTATTTCCCATATTCTCCTGTCATATCTCTTGTTCATTTCAGCCTCTTGCCTATTTCCCATATTCTCCTGTCATATCTCTTGTTCATTTCAGCCTCTTGCCTATTTCCCATATTCTCCTGTCATATCTCTTGTTCATTTCAGCCTCTTGCCTATTTCCCATATTCTCCTGTCATATCTCTTGTTCATTTCAGCCTCTTGCCTATTTCCCATATTCTCCTGTCATATCTCTTGTTCATTTCAGCCTCTTGCCTATTTCCCATATTCTCCTGTCATATCTCTTGTTCATTTCAGCCTCTTGCCTATTTCCCATATTCTCCTGTCATATCTCTTGTTCATTTCAGCCTCTTGCCTATTTCCCATATTCTCCTGTCATATCTCTTGTTCATTTCAGCCTCTTGCCTATTTCCCATATTCTCCTGTCATATCTCTTGTTCATTTCAGCCTCTTGATTATTTCCCATATTCCCCTGTCACAATTCTTGTTCATTCCAGCCTCTTTCCTATGGCATATATTATCCTCTCAAATCTCTTCTTCACTCTAGCATATTGCCTATCTTCTCTTCTAGCATCTCCTGTTCATTCACACCTCTTGCCCATTTGCCATCTTCGCCACGTCGCATCTCATGTTCAATCCTGTCTCCTGCCTATTGCCCATCGCCACCTGTGTTCAGAATGTCCTGGTCCACTTCCTTATAACAGCCCGACCAAAGCAATGTCCTGGTCCTCTTCCTTATAACAACCCGACCAAAGCAAAGTCCTGGTCCTCTTCCTTATAACAGTCCGACCAAAGCAAAGTCCTGGTCCTCTTCCTTAAAACAGCCCGATCAAAGCAAAGTCCTGGTCCTCTTCCTTATAACCGCCCGACCAAAGCAAAGTCCTGGTCCTGGTCCTCTTCCTTATAACATCCCGACCAAAGCAAAGTCCTGGTCCTCTTCATTATAACAGCCCGACCACAGCAAAGTCCTGGTCCTCTTCCTTATAACAGCCCGACCAAAGCAAAGTCCTGGTCCTCTTTCTTATAACAGCCCGACCAAAGCAAAGTCCTGGTCCTCTTCCTTATAACAGCGCGACCAAAGTCCTGGTCCTCTTCCTTATAACAGCCCGACCAAATCAAAGTCCTGGTCCTGGCCCTCTTCCTTATAACAGCCCGACCAAAGCAAAGTCCTGGTGCTCTTCCTTATAACAGCCCGACCAAAGCAAAGTCCTGGTCCTCTTCCTTATAACAGCGCGACCAAAGTCCTGGTCCTCTTCCTTATAACAGCCCGACCAAATCAAAGTCCTGGTCCTGGCCCTCTTCCTTATAACAGCCCGACCAAAGCAAAGTCCTGGTGCTCTTCCTTATAACAGCCCGACCAAAGCAAAGTCCTGGTCCTCTTCCTTATAACAGCCCGACCAAAGCAAAGTCCTGGTGCTCTTCCTTATAACAGCACGACCAAAGTCCTGGTCCTGGCCCTCTTCCTTATAGCAGCCCGACCAAAGCAAAGTTCTGGTCCTCTTCCTTATAACAGCCCGATCAAAGCAAAGTCCTGGTCCTGGTCCTCTTCCTTATAACAGCCCGACCAAAGCAAAGTCCTGGTGCTCTTCCTTATAACAGCCCGATCAAAGCAAAGTCCTGGTCCTCTTCCTTATAACAGCACGACCAAAGTCCTGGTCCTGGTCCTCTTCCTTATAACAGCCCGACCAAAGTCCTGGTCCTCTTCCTTATAACAGCCCGACCAAAGTCCTGGTCCTGGTCCTCTTCCTTATAACAGCCCGACCAAAGCAAAGTCCTGGTCCTCTTCCTTATAACAGCGCGACCAAAGTCCTGGTCCTCTTCCTTATAACAGCCCGACCAAAGCAAAGTCCTGGTCCTCTTCCTTATAACAGCCCGCCAAAGCAAACATCGCAAACGTCACGGCATTGATTGCCCCATCACTGAGTACTTCCACCAGCTCGCCCCCCCCCCCCCATTAGGATACCATGAGAGCTTAGCGCATGCTGCACTGCAGGGCCTTAACATCAATAAGCCTCCAAGTCCCCAGAGGCGGACCATATCCGGTGGCTTGATTGTGGAAAAGCAGTTGTAGATTTCCCCCTCCCCCCCCCCCAAAAAAAGCGGGGTGTGTGTAAGGGTTAAAATGAGTATGTAGATGTCCTTAAAGGAAAACTCTTCTTTATGTTTAAGTATAACAGGAGATAGATAATGGAGGATAAACACTAGCCGAGCCGTTCCCTATCAAATCACCACAGCCTTTTTTATTTTTTGAAGTTTAGATGAAGCTCTTTAAGATGTGAAGCTCATGAAGCTTATTCCATCCCCACCCCCCACCCCCGCACACACACGCTCTTTTTTACATGAATAATTATAACAATTTAAAGATGATTAATTATTTTTTTTTTCCTTCCAAAGGAAAACATTTAAATTAACTTGCATATAAATGAAACTAAACATGCACGCCCCAACCAAAGCGCCCTCAGCGCGTCCTCGTCACTGCAAACCGTCATTAATTAAAAAAGCGAGAGTCGTAACAAAAGTGCGATGCTCCGGAATAACGAGTATTGACAATCCCCCGCCAGATTTTTATCACGCGGCGTGTAAACATCCCTTTATCACCGAGCCAAACCTGGTTCAATGCGACTCGCTGCGTTAATTGGAGTAGTGACTTGAGTACGACGGTTCCGCGAGCGTGGATTGGAGAGTATCAGAATACACGAAGGAGGCACTTCAGTGTTTGTGTGTGTGTGTTTTTTATTTTTTTTTATTTATTATTTAAGCCCCCACTTTTTTTTTTTTTTCGAGGCAACTAACTGAGCCATATTTATTATGTAATACAACTTTCAAGTTGTCATTATTCATAAAAAAAATTAGGAGCATGTATTGATTTCTAGGGTGTAGAATTCATCGATTGTCATCAATGATGCTACAACTACAGTGTCAAAGCGGAGGGGGGGGGAGGGGGGCGTAATGCCCATTTACCTACTCGTTGAAGCTTCTCAAACTTTGAAGCACCCAAGTATTTCAACACTTGATGTGAAGCCCCCGACAAGAGCCGACAGCTGGCAATGGGTTCTTGTTTCCGCTGAGCACACGCTGGACAACTTTGTAATGGAACATTATTATTGAATACATTTTATGGCCATGATTTATTTTATACAATAATTTAGTTGAACCAAGACACCATTCAAAACAGGCAGAAAGAAGATCAGACCGAGGGAACGTGTCATTTTAGCATGTGTTACCCTGTGTTACCTTGTGTTACCCTGTGTTAACCTGTGTTGCACTGTGTTACCTTGTGTTACCCCGTGTTACCTTGTGTTGCCTTGTGTTACCCTGTGTTGCCCTGTGTTACCTTGTGTTACCCTGTGTTACCTTGTGTTGCCTTGTGTTACCCTGTGTTGCCCTGTGTTACCCTGTGTTACCTTGTGTTACCTTGTGTTACCTTTTGTTACCTTGTGTTACCCTGTGTTGCCCTGTGTTGCCTTGTGTTACCTTGTGTTACCTTGTGTTACCCTGTGTTACCTTGTGTTGCCTTGTGTTACCTTGTGTTACCCTGTGTTACCATGTGTCACCTTGTGTTACCATGTCTCCCGGCAGTCACGGGATCACTTCTCATCTACATTGCCTTTTTGCCCCGCCCCTTCCCCCCATTGATCTATCTGTCAATCTACCAATAAAGTCACAATACCTAGTAGCCGACAGTAGTTTGTGGAGCCACACCACCTTGTATCTCTGTAATTATGGAGCCAAATTGTATCTCTTACTCTTATTCTTCAGGTTAGGATGTGCGCTATTTTAACATTGCGCAGCTTTGATGGATACGCGTTACGTCCAGTCCTTGCCTGGTCAGTGAAAAAAGGGATGGGTTAAGACAGCGGTTCTCAACCTGTGGGTCGCGAACCCTTTGGGGGGGTCGAATGACCCTTTCCCCAGGGGGTCGCCTAAGATCACCGGATAACACGTATAAACTCTACAGTTATGAAGTAGCGACGAAAATAAATTTGTGGTTGGGGGGTCGCCACAACATGAGGAACTGTATTAAAGGGTCGCGGCATTAGGAAGGTTGAGAACCACTGGGTTAAGACATTAGCCAGATCTGACCACTGGTCAGTCAGTCGATTATTACCATTAAATGGAAAAGAAGTTAAAGGGGGGGGGGCAGACAACTTGCGATGCGCCACGGTGGAGATGAAAAGCTCTATTACTAGAATTACTCTTGAGTTCTGCCCCCTCCCCCCCCCACACACTTTTTTTCTTTCTTAGCCATGGGCGTCGGCAGCATTAGTCAAGGTGGGTCAAGTGACCGCACCCACACCACGAAAAAACTAAATGACTAAATGACTAAATACCAAATGACTAAATAACTAAATGACAAAATGACTACATGACTAAATGACTACATGACTAAATAGTATTGAGATTTAAAAAAAATTAAACCAGGGTAACTAAAAAGAAAAATAAAGAATTAATTAGTATTTAAGAGAGTGTAGAAAATAGTATGACTTTGTAATGATGTGAGTCCTCTAGTTCATAATGACATTACTTATAATACAACCAATGCCCCCCCCCCCCGACCCGTTTGAGAGACTCAGCTCTTCCGCCCCCCTCCTCCCACCCTAACACCCCCGCCCTGGGACTCAACACATATTTATTATTCAATACATTTTCGGTCCTTTAATTTTAAAAAAATAAAAAAATAATGATAAATAAATAAACTACTCCATGAACAAGCCAGGTACCCAGATCCCAGGCAGGCCACTCTGGATATGTAGGTCATTACCTCACCTGGCTAGTGTTTACGCTCGGCCGTGCTCTGCTTAGCATCTCGCTGTGATTGTTGAAACAATGTTAGACTGTCGTAAGCTCCTCCCCCCACCCCCAACTCATGTTCATTAATAAACACCCTCAGCTGTCACGCCATCTCTAATAAGGTCACGTTCAGTGCTTAGCATCTATCTAGACTACATAGGATATATCTAGACTACATAGAATCTAGACTACATAGAATATATCTAGACTACATAGAATATATTAACACTACGTAGAGTATATCTAGACTTCATAGAATATGTCTAGACTACACAGAATTCATCAAGAACACATAGAATATATCTGGACTACGTAGCATTTCGCTAGACTACATAGGATATATCTGGACTACGTATAATATATCTAGACTACATAGAATTTACCTAGACTACATAGAATATATCTAGACTACATAGAATTTATCTAGACTACATAGAATTTATCAGGACTACATAGAATTTATCTAGACTACATATAATTTATCTAGACTGCATAGAATATATCTAGACTACATATAATTTATCTAGGCTACATAGAAATTATCTAGACTACATAGAATTTATCTAGACTGCATAGAATTTATCTAGACTACATAGAATTTATCAGGACTACATAGAATTTATCTAGACTACATATAATGTATCTAGACTGCATAGAATATATCTAGACTGCATATACTTTATCTAGGCTACATAGAATTTATCTAGACTGCATAGAATATATCTAGACTACATATACTTTATCTAGGCTACATAGAATTTATCTAGACTACATAGAATTTATCTAGACTACATAGAATTTATCTAGACTACATAGAATTTATCTAGACTACATAGAATTTATCTAGACTGCATAGAATATATCTAGACTGCATAGAATATATCTAGACTACATATACTTTATCTAGGCTACATAGAATGTATCTAGACTACATAGAATTTATCTAGACTACATAGAATTTATCTAGACTACATAGAATTTATCTAGACTACATAGAATTTATCTAGGCTACATAGAATTTATCTAGACTACATAGAATTTATCTAGACTACATAGAATTTATCTAGGCTACATAGAATGTATCTAGACTACATAGAATTTATGTAGACTACATAGAATTTATCTAGACTACATAGAATTTATCTAGACGACATAGAATTTATCTAGACTACATAGAATTTATCTAGACTACATAGAATTTATCTAGACTACATAGAATTTATCTAGACTGCATAGAATTTATCTAGACTACATAGAATTTATCTAGGCTACATAGAATTTATCTAGACTGCATATAATTTATCTAGACTACATAGAATTTATCTAGGCTACATAGAATTTATCTAGACTGCATAGAATTTATCTAGCCTACATAGAATTTATCTATAACACTTTCTTCATTGACGTAACTTTTTTTTTTTTTTCACGCAAAAAATTTCAGCTTCAAACAGTTCAGGAACATACTTCGAAATCTTACAAAGTAAGGCAAGCTAAAAACAGGAAGATGGCAGTCACATCTTGTTTACTTACCCTAACATAAAGACGCATATGACTACATTCTCTGTTGCAAACTGGAACAAAATTGGGGGACAAAAAAGACAAAAACAAGAAACGAAACAAAACCACTTATACTTTAAGAATAAGTCTTCACAGTCGCTAAAATAAAATAAAATAACTACTTTCTGTTACCTGGGTATGCACCTTGAAAATCTTTTCTTCCCCATCCCCTCCCCCGACACACACAAACACACGCGCCCACAATTTTTTTATGCATGTACTCACTTGTTAACCTTTTCAACCCCTTACGTCACAAATATTTGTGTGTGTGCATGTGTGTGTGTGTGCGCGCGCGCGCGCGTGTGTGTGTGTGTGAGTGTGTGTAGAACATGCATGCAGCTGGTGCCAACGTGTCTTTGATCCATTAACGGAAGAAAAAGAGGGGGCCGATATCTCAGCGAATTTTCCCCTCAGTGTTGAGGTCAGAGGGTCCATGAAGGGTTAATGTGACACTGACCTAGTTGTATCTTTTTTGTTCCATGGTGGAAGACGTGCCGTGGTCAGTAGTGGAAGACGTGCCGTGGTCAGTAGTGGAAGACGTGCCGTGGTCAGTTTTGTACAAACCTTTTCAGTCTTTTTTGCGTTTCAGATGCGGCCCTAGTGATAGTTGACTTCGATTCACTATACCTTCGAGAGGGAAGTGGAAGGGGAGGCGGGCAGGTTCGTCCCCCCTGGGATGCACTATATATGTGTGGTTGTATGTTTGTATAACTTAATGAAGAGGCATTTCCGGCAAACTGAAAACCGTTCTTCTCACAAGGCTGGGGGTTTGCGTATCCGGAAATTTGATCGAAAGAAATTTGGTCGATGGAAAATTGATCGACGGAAATTTGATCGAACGGAAATTTTGTCGAATCGTTTTTTTAATTTTATACGTTAAAATATTGCGTCAAATTTCTTTTTGAACGCATTATTATGTTTTACAATATAGTATAGTGCGTTCAAAAAGAAATTTGACGAAAATTTTAACGTCTGGACTGAAAAAAAGATTCGACCAAATTTCCGTTCGATCAAATTACCGTCGATCAATTTTCCGTCGACGAAATTTCTTTCGATCAAATTTCCGGTAACCGGGGGTTTGTAGTGGGGGGCAAAAAATCGTGGTGCGCACTCGGTGGGATTAACCCCAGCCGCGCCGCAGTGCTACTTGGTGCCTTCTTATTAAATTTGCCTCGGGATTGCTCTGCCGCCTTACTACTCTCTACACCAGTGGTTCTCAACCTTTCTAATCCCGCGACCCTTTAATACAGTTCCTCGAGTTGTGGCGACCCCCCCCCCCCCCCGCCATAAAATTATTTTCGTTGTTGCTTCATAAATGTAGAGTATATGTGTTTTCCGATGGTCTTAGGCGACCCCCTGGGAAAGGGTCGTTCGACCCCCAAAGGGGTCGCGACCCACAGGTTGAGAACCGCTGCTCTACATGAACATTCATATAATTCAACAAGCTCAACAAAACAAACAATTTTCCATTTATTTGTTTCGATAAAAATATTTTATCTTCCTAAAACTATCTAAGCCTCCTAAAAATATCTTATCTTCATAAAAATATCTTATCTTCCTAAAAATATCTTATCTTCCTAAAAATATCTTATCTTCATAAAAATATCTTATCTTTCTAAAAATATCTTATCTTCCTAAAAATTTCTTATTTTCATAAAAATATCTTATCTTCATAAAAAATATCTTATCTTCATAAAAATATCTCATCCTCATAAAATATCTTATCTTCATAAAAAATATCTTATCTTCATAAAAATATCTTATCTTCATAAAAAATATCTTATCTTCATTAAAATATGTTATGTTATTCTATTATTATATATAAATCTTTTGTAAACTTAAACGGACGAATTTTAAAAAAATAAATAAAATAAAATTGCAATTACACTAGGTATCATTAATGTTCTAGCCCCTCCCCCCTCCCCCCTCTTATTTCATGTAGGTGAGTACATCAGCTCATGTGCATCTCCTCATTGTAATAACACCGTAGTAACATTTTTGAAGCCCTCGCGCTATCCCCCGCACCTGCGTCCACGAGCTCGTGATAACTGGCTCGTGCTGCCCCCATTGTTTACCTTGCGGGATCTGACCCTGTCATCTCGCGTGACCTCAGCCTCATCGTTGCTGCCTGTTTGGTTTATCAGGTCATCTCTGCTGTGGGGATGGCGTGTATGTATAAATATATATGTTTGTGTGTGTGTGTGTGCGCGCGCGCGTGTGTGTATGTGAGTGTGTGTGTGTGTGTGTACCCGCGTGTGTGTGAGTATGGTGGTAGTGTGGGACATTGTGTCGGTGTTGGAGTCTCTTCAAACCATATTGAATTATGCAAGATACAGAAGCTTTAACCATTCCTATGCAACGGAAATATGAACGGAAGGGGTTAAATATGTGTCCAAACGGTTATATTCAGACAACTTTGAAAGGATATCTACACCACCTACCCACCTCCTCCCCAATCCCTTTTTTCCGTGATAAGGTTGGCTCCTTTTGTACCGGGCCACTCAACCAGTTTTACAATAGTTAACACCAGGAGCCACTCAACCAGTTTTACAATAGTTAAAACCTGTGGGCCACTCAACCAGTTTTACAATAGTTAACACCAGTGGGGCACTCAACCAGTTTTACAATAGTTAACACCAGGAGCCACTCAACCAGTTTTACAATAGTTAAAACCAGTGGGCCACTCAACCAGTTTTATAATAGTTAACACCAGTGGGCCACTCAACCAGTTTTACAATAGTTAACACCAGGAGCCACTCAACCAGTTTTACAATAGTTAACACCATGAGCCACTCAACCAGTTTTACAATAGTTAACACCAGTGGGCCACTCAACCAGTTTTACAATTGTTAACACCAGGAGCCACTCAGCCAGTTTTACATAGTTAACACCAGTGGGCCACTCAACCAGTTTTACAATAGTTAACACCAGGAGCCACTCAACCAGTTTTACAATAGTTAACACCAGTGGGCCACTCAACCAGTTTTAAATAGTTAACACCAGGAGCCACTCAACCAGTTATCCAATAGTTAACAACAGGAGCCACTCAACCAGTTTTACAAAAGTTAACACCAGTGGGCCACTCAACCAGTTTTACAATAGTTGAAACCAGTGGGCCACTCAACCAGTTTTACAATAGTTAACACCAGTAGCCACTCAACCAGTTTTACAATAATTAACACCAGTGGGCCACTCAACCAGTTTTACAATAGTTAACAACAGAAGCCACTCAACCAGTTTTACAATAGTTAACAACAGGATCCACTCAACCAGTTTTACTATAGTCAACACCAGGAGCCAATCAACCAGTTTTACAATAGTTAACAACAGGAGCCACTCAACCTGTTTTACTATAGTCAACACCAGGAGCTTTCCATGGACTTACGACTTTAACAGCTTACCCTAACATGTTTTAAAATGGCTCTTCTTTCGGTGAACATTAGTGTACCTAATGGTTATGTCCCTACCGCTCCAATAAACCCACTAACCACTTTTAAACGTTAGGAATGACAATCTAAAGTAGTTTGATAGCCACCCTCACCTTTTTTTTTTGTTATACTTTGAATGGAATCTCATTGACCCACACATGGGGCCCTCGAACAAATGTATACCTTTTATTAGATATTTTGTACATTTTTTATTAGATATTTTTGTATACCTTTTATTAGATATTTTTGTATACCTTTTATTAGATATTTTTAATATTTACTTTGAATTTTATAAAGAAATTTCAATTTTTGATTGCTATTTTTTTTTTTAAATTTTATATTAAACTTAAAAACCAATGGACCTCCTCATCATCATGTCCCTTAGTCCTTGGACCGTTGGGGCACCACAGATGACATGAAAACTATTCTTCTCCATCCCTCTCTGTTTTCTGCACTACGCACAGCATCGCCTAGTTTTAATCCCGTCCACTCTTTGATGTTATCTTCCCATCTTTTTCTCTGTCTTCCTCTTCTTCTCCCTCCTCTCGTTGTGTCCTGAAACTTTCCACCACTGATCTATGTAATCCTAGAAAACTCTTAGGATGTCCAATTTATTATTATAATTTTAACACCAGGGCGCGCTAAACCGACTTACCACTTGAAATGAAAAGGATGATTACATCCCGCCCCCCTCCCCCCATTTCATCACAGACACTTAAAGATCAGCCCGTTTAGGGCCGCATTCTTTCTCTTAAGCCGAGGACTGAAAGATACAGAAATTATCTTATCTTATCTTTAAGCGAAAACTTTGACACCTCATTGACACGGCCTTTTTCGTGCCCTTTAACATATTTATATTACAATTTTTAACGTTACCTTGAAAATGTTTGTTTTCCTCATTGTCAGTTATATCAGAGCCGCTTTCTTTGTTTTTTTCATTTTGGAATTTAAAACTCTTTCACCTAATGGAACAATTTGAAAGCTTTTGGAGATTACCTTAAATATTAATAAGGGGAAACTGAAAATGGGCAAAAAAGAACCTAATAAATTAAATGGCATCTTTTTGGAGCTGGCCCAAACCGGGACAACCCAACCGATCTCCTTCTGACTCAACAGATTTACGTCTCATTCAACAGATTTACGTCTCATTCAACAGATTTACGTCCTATTCAACAGATTTACGTCTCATTCAACAGATTTACGTCTCACTCAACAGATTTACGTCTCATTCAACAGATTTACGTCTCACTCAACAGATTTACGTCTCGTTCAACAGATTTACGTCTCACTCAACAGATTTACGTCTCGTTCAACAGATTTACGTCTCATTCAACAGATGTACTTATCACTTAAGCGATTTACTTTTCATTCAACTTGGATAACGGCAAGGTCTGTGAATTTTGCGGTTTTTTTATTGTCCTTTACCGTGTCTCAACTTTCCGAAACAAAGTTTGGCAACGACTCCGACAGAGACTGTCTCAAATTTCGGCTCACTATTTGTATTTGTACGATGAGAGATTGGCTCATACAGTGGTCGGAAACTCTGCGTTTTCTTTTGGAGCCGCATGCGACTATTTAAAAAAAAAAAAAAAAAAACTTTTTCTGTTATGGCAATATACAATTGCCTGCGACTCATCACCAAAAAAAAAAAAAGTTTTATAAAAGGTAACAAAAGTTTTTTTAATAAAAGTTGGTTGTGATTTGAGTGTTTCCACCGGCCAGTCCCCCACGGATCACTAAACAAGTCGGTGTATGGAATATCGTATGTCACATGGACCACTCGGATGGAAGTAACCAATACCCGGTGTATTACACAAATTTTGACCTGAAGATTGCATCCGGTGCCATTAAAGGAGTTCTATCGCCGCCCGAGGGCTGAACCGGAATTTGTAGTTGGGCGGCAAAATTGTTGCCGTGTTTGCTCATGAAACTTCATTTTTTCGGTAACGCTCGGTAACTGGTTGGGTTGGGAGGGTGGGAGCTGTTGGGAGTGCTCTAACGTCGACCTAGGATATAGACCAGGGGTCCTCAAACCTTCTAACTGATGGGGCCGGTTCAGACATTTGAGGTTTGGGGGGGGGGGGGGGCGTTTCATTGTACCATAGACACGGTTGGTCGCTGGACTATAGTTTGAAATAAATATTATGAAATTCCTAAGCACACTCCAAATATCTTATTTGCAGTGGGGAGAAAAAAAATAAAAATGGAAAACTTAGCACAATATTTAAAATGAGGAACTGTTTTAATACACATCAAGTCATTGGTATTTCAATGAGAAAAGACGGGGCCTCCTTATTGCTGAAGAGATCTTCAATGTCTCGTTCAATATTTGTCACCGCTACCCGGGGAACCGAACAGCGGCCAGGCGGGCCGGGTTGAGGACCCCTTGCAATCCGGACATGGCCCGCGGGCCGTAGCTTAAGAACCCATGATATGGCCAGACAGCCACCACACGAGAGGCTGTCGAATAATGCTGCACAGGTTTTACAGTATGTGAACAGCGCAATATATTACACAATACAATAGTTAAGATATCTATAAATTTAGTAAAGAATTCTGATAACCTCTGTGCATTGTATTTTTAAAGCAGAACTTTTCATACTTTTGTTTATTTCCATGAAACCATTAAAACAACAGTTTTTCCTTTTAATATTTTTTTGTTTGGCTGTTGTTTGTGTTTGTAATTGTTTTATTTTTAAATTTACGGCGCAACACCAAATAGTTACCAAAAACTGCGAGGCTTAATCTCCAAATTTTACACTTCTCCGAGTTGGTTAGGACGTAAATTTTATACTAACTTATAAGATGAGATAAGTTAAGTTATTTTTTTATGAAAATAAATGGATTTTTGTTTCATTCATCGTACATACATATATATATATTTCAATCTTGAAAATTCTTATTGGAGTGTTTCGTTGTGCCTTAAAGTTAGTCTGTGTTGAGAGTTTCGTTCAATAACTGTGTCGTAAGAACAACTTTTGAGCTCCTGACTGTGACTTGTAATCATGAACAGAGTCTTGACTTTTGGTTTGAACGGAGTTTTCGATTTTGTCTTTGGGGGTGGATGTTTTGATCCTTGCCATTCATTGTTTACAAGACGGCAGAACTTTTATTTCCAATATGGCGGATATGAGTATGTATTGGCTTATGGCAACGGTGTCCAAAGAATCCAGATGACCATTGTTCCTCACGATCAAAAAACGCACGATCATCAGTCAAATCAGATTGAATACATTTAACACAAATTGATTCCTTAGAAAACGTTTTAAAAAGAACAATTGTACATTGGAGAAATATTAAAATTCAAACAATAAATTGAATTTTCTTGATTCTTAAGCTTCAGTTCACACGATAAAATTTCGCGTGAAATTTTTTTGTATGAACGCACAATTTTGTGCGTGCGTGGGGTTCCTTTTCGAGGAATTTGCTAAGATGGTAATTTGAAAGTTGTGGCAAGGCTTCATACACGAACTGCATCAAATGCTTGAAGGAAAATTTGATCGTGTGAACCGACCCTTAGAGAGGATAACGACATACTAATTGTCACAAAGATGTTTATATAGTTTGATTCCGAATTTGTAAGTTAAAAAAATAAATATACTTTTTTAAAATTAATTTAACTTTGTAAGGCACTGGCTGTCACCTATCCGTATTTGATTGGATTGTTTCATCTCATTCCTTTACACGTTTATGCGTCGCAATCACACCGAATCGAGCACAAATCATTTCCCGTTGGCTAATATAAAGTTTAATCCAGAAACCCATCTTTCAGGCTGTACAAGGAATCAATCAAATGTTATAACACAGTTGGAGAAATAAAACAGAACATTGTACAACAAAGTTCTCTCGTCGTCTGCTAAAGGAAAATGCAGACATGCCGAGGAAGTGCTGTAGCAACAGTGTCATGATTACCATAAGATACGCCGCCAACCCAATTATGGGAAAACAGAGTTCATCGTCTACACTAATTCTCAAAACACACCGCGCACAATAAAACACAATACTCGGTGCGCAACAGTTACTAGTGAAAGCCCACGCTCGACACTGGCGGGCCGGATAACCCCCAAGCCTCGGGCCGTAGTTTGACGACCCCCTCTTGCTTTAGTTCACTGCTCTAACCCAGTGGATGATTTCACGGGAAATGTATGGGTCGGTGGGGATGGGGTGGCTGTTTTCATGCGCCAGAATTAAATCTTCTCATTAAACTATAACAAGAAGCTTTAATAATATACTCTAACAATATACTACATTCTATTGTGAATGCTCAACACATTTTGATGGCATAAACATTCATGAGAATGATTAGAGCAAAACCAGACATAAAAGTATACATAATTTTTTTTTAAAAAAATATTTCATTAGTTACCTTTAATTTTCGATCCAAAATTCGAAGAATCTTCTTCATCATTTAGTCTTTAAAACCGGAGTCGTCGAAATGTTTAACTCTCCGACACCATAAAAAAAAAAACTTTTTACCCCAGCTCCATAACCAGGTCAAAATATTTTTTTTTTTAAAAAACAAACAAAACAAACCATACGTTTTATTTTTATCTGTCCGAGATATTTTCTTTGTTTTGTCTTTACGCTAGCAGTTAACAGCCTACGATTTCGGCAAATCTGTTGGCTCAGGAGGGGCGTTACCCCCCCCCACCCCGCCCCCATAATGCAGCAGGCGGGGGACACAATAGCGATTGGTTTAATGAAATATTAATGCCCTTTCGTTACCCGGATTCCGCCGAGAGCCATTGGAGCGGTTAGGAGCCGCTATTTTCATCAAATGTCAGTGGTAGTGTAGAATGGTATGGCGAAAACGAAAGGAAAAAACAAACACGGTGGATAAATAATAAAGAACTAACTTTGACAGAGGATAATGGCAGTATGAAGGGCAATGAAGCGCTACACCAATTGTCAAGGTCTTTACCGTTGTTGAGATTTACAACAGGGGCGGCATTGTGAGCTGGTGGTCTTTATTTTAGGGGGGGGGGCAATTTTCAGATGACCGATGGAGTTCGTACTGAGGGGCATGAGCATGGAAAGGGCGAAGGGTGGAGATTATGTGGCGTTTTTGATATGCCAGATGGACTTCGTACTTGGGCTATGAGTGGGGGGGCATGGAGTTGGGGCTGGAGTGGGGGATGGATTGGGGATGGAGTGGGGGATGGAGTGGGGGATGGAGTGGGGGATGGAGTGGGGGGTGGAGTGGGGGATGGAGTGGGGGATGGAGTGGGGGGTGGAGTGGGGGGATGGAGTGGGGGATGGAGAGGGGGGATGGAGTGGGGGATGGAGTGGGGGATGGAGTGGGGGTGGAGTGGGGGATGGAGTGGGGGTGGAGTGGGGGATGGAGTGGGGAGGCGTGAGTCGTTGAGTCACATTTTTATTATTTGGTGAGAGTCATAACAAGCGTCATCGCTGTCTGGAATGCTGTAACAGAGCAACGATTTCATGTTTGGATGAATCCAGTCATAGAAC
The DNA here is from genome assembly GCA_964017045.1 of Omphiscola glabra. Taxonomy (NCBI): domain Eukaryota; kingdom Metazoa; phylum Mollusca; class Gastropoda; family Lymnaeidae; genus Omphiscola; species Omphiscola glabra. The sequence goes on along the minus strand of OZ024807.1, from coordinate 5,932,289 downwards.
ACAAACTTCACCTTTGTTTAAAGCCTGTCATAGAATGCAAATGTAATGTTTGGCTGACTCCTGTCATAGGATACAAACTTTACATTTGTCTGAATCCTGTCATAGAACACACACTTCCGAAACGGCTGACTCCTATCTTAGAAAACGCACTTCACATTCGGCTGACTCCTGTCATACACCACACACTTCACATTCGGCTGACTCCTGCCATACACCAGACACTTCACATTCGGCTGACTCCTGTCATACACCACACACTTCACATTTTTCTGTGGGTCCTGTCATACACCACACACTTCACAGTTGGCTGACTCCTGTCATACAGCACACACTTCACATTCGGCTGACACCTGTCATAGAACACACACTTCATGTTTAACTGAATCATATCATTGAACAATGGCGCAGCTTACCCTTATGCTTGCTATGATTTCCAATGTAAAGATTCACACGCCAACTCCCCCCCCCCTCCCCGCACCTTTGTTTTTTACCTCTAGAAACTTGGTGTTCTGACACCCGTGGGAGTTCTAGACACCCAAAGGCCTGCAATTCCATTATTACTCATTCATTTATTTTGGTGACGTGGGGGACAGATGTTTTTGTCCCCCCAAACTGTGACGCCACAACGGAAAGTCATTATAAGACCACCATGTGTATCATATGACTTTGAGGTCATGAAGGATATAGTAATAAATGACTTCAATTTTTTTCATCAATATTTTTTTCCCTTTAGGTCATAAGTCACAAGTTTGTTTTTATACGTTTTCCAGTTCCTTTTTGTAATTCAATAATACAATGTTATAAATAGATTTAACCCAAATTAAAACGCACAATTCTGAAGCGGGAGGGAGGAAACGTTAGTAAAAGAGAATATATGAGGAGCGGTGTTGAAGCCATGGCCAGTAAATAAATAGTTGGTACAAGATAGGTTTAGGCTTGGGAAAAAAACCAACCACAAGACAATTAAGCTGACGTTTCGGCGTGACGCCTTCTTCAGCAGACAATACCATATAGCAACAAACAAATAAAAAAAAAAAAAAAAAAAAATTTAAATAAAAATAAACCTTGTGTTGTTTTCCTTTCTTCTTATTTTTTTTTAAAATTGAAAATCTCAATAAAGTCAATGTATCTCAAAGCGCTCTATCTAAAAGAATGCCCATGGGCCACGGGGATGTATAATAATGGAATAGCTCAGGAATCCCGGGGCTGTACCGACTAGAACTGCCCAGCTGGGAGCACCAAGCTCAGCACAATATGTTTTAAGCAAGGGTTCTCAAGTGGTTCATTAAAGGCCGTGTAGTCTCATTGTTGCCCCCATGAGGATTCTTTACCACTAAGTATAGATTTGGTAGCGCTGTGAAGCGCCATAAGCTCCAGAAGTTTAAGCTCCAGATTCAAGTAGTTAACTTATTCTTAACTCCGTCTCATTCACAGATTTCCCTGCATCGCAATAATGAACCCGAGTGGGATCCCTATCATTAGGGGTGGGGGTGTGAGAAGAACTTACCCACTCCACGGCATGACTTCTACCCTCACTGATACTGTGGAGCAGACTTGATCTCCCGAGGTCAGAACCTTCCCCCCCCCCCCAACATCAATCATCCGTAAAGACGCCCCTCGCAGTAACGATATTTACTCTCTCACTGTATTGTTTGCGCGTGGCGTCCACCCGACGCCCGCAACAGATAAATCTCTTTCCGATGACGCCCCGGGCGGTGCGCGCGCATGGAAGTAAGGTCAAACCGGATGTTCTGCAAACGATGCCTAGGAGTAGAACGTCGCACGTGATCTCCGATTTCACTGCACCGTCATGATGATTGATTTGTACTGACAAATGATGTTTTATACTTTACCATTTTAAAGTTCATTTCTTACGTTGGCAATATTAGTTCTACCGGGAGGAAATTACTAAATTCCAAAGTAGCTGTGCCATCGAATTAAAAAAAGAGATACATTCAGATTTTTGGTGCCATGATGTCTCACACGGCCGCCATCTTGGCTGCCGTGACCCGTGAACTTTTACGTGTTCACGGGTCGCGGCAACCAAGATAACGGCCGTGGAAAGATAAAATAACTCAAATTAAGAATAAAACGTTAAAGAATACTGAAAAAAATGTCCTAAATGTATCCCTAAACCTAACCTGAACCCTAAATCTATCCCTAAACCTAAGATGAATTCTAAATTTATCCCTAACCAGGGTTTTGACCCTCTCGGAACCTGGGTTTTGACCTTATCAGAAACAGGGTTTTGACCCTGAGAAACTAGGAAAAGGAAAATAAAACGCAACAAAATGGCCAAAAATATTTACAAAATAAAGAAATAAGGAAAACCCAACTTAATGTTTCACGGAATACACTTCTACACATTTTACTTCCGGTTCCACCGAAAAGAATATCCATAAAATGAATGAAAACACCGGCCCCGTAATGCTAACACATTTTCAAACATGGCGGAGCACATAACAATATTAAAATTAGCCAACCAATGAAATTTTAAAATTATATTTAATCAACCAATAAAAAAAAAATTAATTAAAAAACACATGCCATCGTCATTTAAGGAAAAGTTAACTCTAGTTACAACAACAAAGGGGAGTGAATCCAAAACACAAGCTTGAGGCACCAATAGTCTGAATTAGCCGAAACAAATATTTCAAATTTCTTCTCATGGAAAACGACATGAAGGCGTGTATTTGATTGGATCGCTTGACGGTTAGAGTCGAAACATTAAACAATAAAGGAAGGAGCTTTGCGCTGTTTCAGGGCGGTGGGGGGGAATTCAAAGAATCTATTTTAAAGAAAGTATCAGCTTCCGATAATATAACATATTATAGTATTTGGAAATAAAGGCGGATATCTAAGACATTACCAAAAAAAAAAAAAAAAACATCAAACTAAAATAAATTAACATTTTACTTAAAAGTGCACTTAGTAGAGCAACCCTACCTTGATTCCGACGCTGATGATATTACGATATCGATAGTAGAGTGTTACATGCGGTGGCGTACTTTTTACTAAAACCACCAGGGTGAACTCACAAAAGTACGACCACCCCGACAAAAACAAAAACAAAGAAAAAAAACATACACACACACCCTATATCTAAGTATATATAAAATGTCCATAAAGTGCCACCTGGGGTAGTCAACCCCTTCGCACCCCACATAGCTTCGACACTGGATACAGTGCACGTAGATAAGCTTCTTATCCTGCACATCTTACAGGATCTATGATAAACGAAAACCTTCACGAGCAGAATCGATTTTATGAGCCCCCCCCCACTTTTTCTTTAGTTACGCCCCCTGAGATGACGTAATGGCTTCAGTCAATAATACTTAGATTACGAATAATCCGATCTTCATAAAGATAAGAAATGGAGGGAAGAAAAAAACTGCTCCTGAAAGGCCCACTATTTTGGCGTTTCATGGCCAGAGAGTTGACCAGAAAGCTCAAAGAATCTAGGACAAGTCAACAGCGGGGCCGAGTCCCAGATCAATGGGAGGTCACTGGTCTTTAGCTAATTGGTCACTCTCCGTGCATTAGTCTTTTCGTCTTTTCACGTCGCCCAACTCGTGTGCGCAAGAAGCCGAAGCGTCCGGGCGGGTGCGGGTGCGACAGGGTTTGCGGAAGATAGGGGACTTAACTCGAAATTGATCACCGCAAGACGATTTGTTTCGCGTCTAGTTCGCCGCCCTTTGATCCATCCTTGGCTGCTTGAGGTACAGACTGGGGGAGGGGGGTGTTCAGATCATGTAAGAAACAATAAAATAAGTAGGGGTACTGATCTAGAGGTTGTAACCAACGGTATAAGTAGAGGCACTGTTCTAAGTGTTGCTACCAACAAAATAAGTAGTGGCACTGTTCTAATGGTTGTTACCAACAAAATAAGTAGTGGCACTTTTCTAGTGGTTGTTACCAACAAAATAAGTAGTGGCACTTTTCTAGTGGTTGTTACCAACAAAATAAGTAGTGGCACTGTTCTAGTGGTTGTTACCAACAAAAAAAGTAGTGGCACTGTTCTAGTGGTTGTTACCAACAAAATAAGTAGTGGCACTGTTCTAGTGGTTGTTACCAACAAAATAAGTAGTGGCACTGTTCTAGTGGTTGTTACCAACAAAATAAGTAGTGGCACTGTTATGGTGGCTATTACCAACAATTTAAGTAGTGGCATTGTACTGGTGCAGTGGTTGGCCAATCGCGGCTGGAGAGCCGCATGCGGCCCTATCGCGGCCTGGCCAAGTCGGCCACCAATCGGTTTTGACTTCCAAAAACATGGTTCTTGAAAAGAAATTTGGCTCTCAAAAATTCTTTAATCGTCTGCTGCTGATTTTTGACTCCTTTTGACCAATGAGTTTTCCGACCACTCCATGGCCTAGTGTTTGCAAGGAACAATTTAATTAGCATGTTGCTGGTCTATTAGTTTTATAAAACAAACGAACCATTGTGTCACTCGTCTTCTTGAGTCGTTCAGATATTATAACAAAAAAATAAAATAATTACAGTAGCTGTACAGGTCTATTCTAAGATAAAATAAGATTCTTCATTGAATCCAATAAACGAACTTGCTTAGAAAACTTTATTGAAAGAAATGCTATGAACAGTTTTTTTTAAAATTTATATAATTAGTTGTTGTTCTTGTGTGCATTTGTTACTTAGACTAAATCATGGCCACTGATATGTGTAAGGAGACAACATATAGTGTTAAGGCATCTGGAGATTTAACTCTTCCTTGAGTCGGTCTCATCAATGAACGGAATGGTACAATGATGTTACAGGTCAAAAACAATTTTGTATCTTTATTTTACGTCTTTCTTAGATATATTTACTTTCATCGTCTCAACGAAAACTCCCCACTAATGGAAAGCGGTTTCGTACCGGCCTCCTGGAAATGTCTTTTTCGTGAGGAAATGTTTTTAGTGTTAAAGTGTCCACCGTCTTAAAAAAAACACTTATCCCAGTGTCATTTATTTTGCCAAGTCTATATTTCGATATAGCTGTTGTTTTGTTTCTCTTTCCCTTGAGACATCACTGACCATACCTTAACAATTCATCCTTTTAAATTAAGCCAGAATATTCTTGAGTGTTCCACACAACAAAAAAAAAAACCTTCAGCAGTTGTCTGTGTGTGTGTGCGGCTAAGCTGTATATATTTTACCTGATAACGCCAGACACGGGGGGGGGGGGGGGCACCGTAGGTGTATGATGTATAGCAGATGCTGGTAGTTACAGCAAGTTACGCAACGTTCTTGGACAGACCAGGTCAGCTGGTTTAAATCTGCATCTTTTCATGGCTGTTGGTTTTTATTTTCATGCTCTTTCAGCGTATGGCTTCTATGAGAATGGATTTTAAAAAAAATATATATAAAAAAAAATATGAATCGATGTGAGACCCCTTTTCTTCTGTAGATCGAAGGTTCCGATATGTTTATGACCCGTTAGACGACTTTATAGAAGCAACGGGAACCTCGATCCCATTATATAGAAGAAAGGTGACCCGTGAATCCAATAAATATAAAAAAAACAAACAAACCAACCATATAACCTACATTTAAACAACCCTTAAAAACAAAGTTTGTCGTGTAAATCCTTTATAATACGTAATACATAGCAATGGGGGTGGGGCTGAACATTTGACAACACCATGCAAACAAGTAACGATTTTTTATAATAATACCAATTAGTGCTCTCCACCACCACACCCACACCACCCCCACCCCCAAATACCACCAAAGCTCGCAACCGCATATCTTTTAACACCCGTGAACTATATTAATATACTATTGACAAAGTACTTTGACAACGCAGATTCCTTTGACTATCTAACTGATTCAGAAAAAAAGAGAAGAAAATATTACGCACTAAACGCAGGTGCGATATTTTTTCTAAAGCGCAATGATCGGGAATTTTTTTTTTTTTTTAATGAAATCAGTGTAATTATATTTCCTTCATCTTCCTCTTGCGAAGAGGAAGATTTCCATGGGGTTGTGGCTAAAATTTTAAAGGATGATTTGTCATCGGCAACGAATCTATAGGTCAAGTTTCAGCTCGATAGGTTGACGGGAAGTTGGTCCGTTCGCCATCCGACGATTTTGCCAGTCCGCATCTCAGCCATCCAGCCACGGACAAATGTTAAGTTAAAGTAATGGATTTTTAAAAAAAAAGTAAGATGATAGAATAATGTAGAAAATAATTGAGATTCGAATTGAGGTACTATCAAATTATACAAAACTTATCAGACACTATATCTGTAACATTACTGATTGTAATTGTACTCTCAGTAAGTTAACTAATACTGTTTTAATATTTATGGTCCTTACTTGCAGCTCCTACTGTCATCCTTAAATTTGACACTGCCTCACTCTGTCATACGAATCAAATAGGTCCGAGTGTATATATATCACACAGTACTTTATTATGCACATTACAAATATGGTTCTTGATATAGAACATCCATGTAACTAACAGAGTCACATTATACGAAATATGGTACACTTTAATATTCTGTAATCCATGAATTAATATGACATTGAAATATAATTTCCATTTCTCTCTGACTAACAAACGTGTCCTCTCAACATGGCTTCCAGCCTTACACTTGTTAAAGTCATGCAATCCTCTTACGCCACTAAAAACTAGTTCCCCTTGTTCTCATCATATGATTGTTAAATCACTACGCCACTACGTGCATTGAAAATAAAAATACAGTCATGTGACTGAGTACCATTCACTCGTTGTGTTACAATATCCTTTATTGTTTGATCTATGTTGAACTTGTCTGTTCCATCCAAACAATGAATGATATTACATTCTCATCTAATTATTATCATCTGTCTATCTCATTATAGTTTTTTCACATGTCTCTCTCTGTCTCCCTCTGTGTGTCTGTCTTTCCCTCTCTCTCACTTTCTGTCTCTCTCTATCTCGCTGTCTATCTCTCTCACCCTCTCTCTCACTCCCCGTCTCTCACTCTCTGTCTCTCGCTCTCTCCCTATCTCAATCTATGTCTGTCTCTCTCTCTCTCTGTCTGTCTCTCTCTCACCACCTCTATCTATCTCTCTGTCTCGAAACATCTCTCTGTCTCTCTCTGTCTCCCTCTGTGTGTCTGTCTTTCCCTCTCTCTCACTTTCTGTCTCTCTCTATCTCGCTGTCTATCTCTCTCACCCTCTCTCTCACTCCCCGTCTCTCACTCTCTGTCTCTCGCTCTCTCCCTATCTCAATCTATGTCTGTCTCTCTCTCTGTCTGTCTCTCTCTCACCACCTCTATCTATCTCTCTGTCTCGAAACATCTCTCTGTCTCTCTCTCTGTCTTTGTCTCTCTCTCTCTCTCTCAGTATCTCTCTCTGTCTCTTTCCCTCTCTCTCTCTCTCCCCTCTCTTTCTCTCTGTCACTCCCGCCTCCCTCTCTCTCTCTCGCTGTCTCTCTCTCACTCTTATGATTATTATTATTTGTCTCATCTCCTTAAGCTACGTTATCATAGTTGTATTTCCCATCTACGCGTCATCTTTTTCTCATGGGATGTCCTGACTCTTTATTTCTCACCTCTACCGCCAGTTTCATTCTAACTACTGACCACTCCACCCCCTACCCCAACACCCCGGACTGATCATGTCTGCTCCTGTGGTCCGCGTCCATCAGACATATCTTGAGCAACCCCCTTGCCCCCCCCGGCCTTGACGTCATAAATCACTGAGCGCGGCGCGAGTCTATATTTTAATCTGACTCCCTCTTATCCCACCAAACTTGACCCCCCCACCAGTGACTTAAGATCTTTTTTCGGGGGATGGAGTCACAGTGATGATAGAGACAGTGATGGTAGAGACAGTACTGGTACAGACAGTAGTGGTAAAGACAGTGATGTACAGACAGTGGTGGTACAGACAGTGATGGTACAGACGGGATAGGTATACAGACATTAGGCGAATCACAGCAGGTTTTTTTTTCCAAACATAATCCTATTTAAAGAGATGCTGAATTAGAGCAAAAAAATTAGTAGAAACTTAAATATATAAATCTCTTATATATATATTACGCTTCTGGTGTGACTCGTGGACTGCTTTCATTTCCGGTGGCTTCTCCTAACAATCGTGGCTGCTTCCTAATAACCGAATTTGGTATTAAGAGTATAGTATAAATTAAATAATTCTAAATGTTTGAAAGAAAGTGTGGTTCAATAATGAGTTCAATAGCGCCCAAAATATAATTCCCGATAACAACGCTAAATTATATTTTTTTTATATAACGCAACTGCGTTCGGCGCGTAATATTTTCTTTTAGGAAAATGAAATCGTCTCAATTTAAATATGGTGTAAACAAATATTCGGTTTAAAAGTGGTTGGGACATCAGAATATTTAATATAGTTCATGAGCTTGAAATAAAAAGTGTGCAGTGACGTATCATTGGGGGAAGGGGTGTAGCAAAAATTGGGATTCTTAAATGTGCGTGACTTGAGTTAATGTGTTGTCAAATAACTTTAGCAGATGGGAAGTTCACGCATGGCTGCCTCCAGTGGTTGGCGGGCTATATCTAGTAGATGGGAAGTTCACGCATGGCTGCCTTAAGTAGTTGGCGGGCTATATCTAGTAGATGGGAAGTTCACGCATTGCTGTCGCCTATTGTTGGCGGGCTATATCTAGTAGATGGGAAGTTCAAGCATTGCTGTCGCCAATGTTTGGCGGGCTATATTTAGCAGATGGGAAGTTCACGCATTGCTGTCGCCAATGTTTGGCGGGCTATATCTAGTAGATGGGAAGTTCACGCATGGCTGCCTCCAGTGGTTGGCGGGCTATATCTAGTAGATGGGAAGTTCACGCATTGCTGTCGCCAATGTTTGGCGGGCTATATCTAGCAGATGGGAAGTTCACGCATTGCTGTCGCCAATGTTTGGCGGGCTATATCTAGTAGATGGGAAGTTCACGCATTGCTGCCACCAATGTTTGGCGGGCTATATCTAGTAGATGGGAAGTTCACGCATTGCTGCCACCAATGTTTGGCGGGCTATATCTAGTAGATGGGAATTTCACGCATTGCTGCCGCCAGTATATCATAATCCAACTGTTTATTAGTCCCCGAGGAGACTTGGGGGCGTCCACATGGGGTTTGCCTCTTCGTGGCGTGGCGCCCCGGGTCCAAAGCTAAAAACCCCGACCAAACGCATGACGCCCAACGCAACAGGAGTAGCGACTAAACATGATTACATGTTGCCGTTGATGGATATGAGGCTTGGGTGGCGGCAAAAACCCATGCCGATGATTTTAGCGACGCGGCCGTGAGAAAGCCGCTCCTAGACAACCGTTTCGTCCCGCCACTACTCGTCCAGACCGAAAGACTCCTTGGGCGGTGGGGGTGGTAACGCAACACCTCCCCTCAGGAGTGGAAGCAAGCCCGTCCTGACCCTCGGAGAGTGGACTGCGGACGCTTTAAACGCAGCGTCCTCGGTCGACCGGGCTTCCCCTAGGCATAGGGGGAGTTCCCGGCGCCCTCCCATACGGGCTGGCGTCGGGGAGACCTTCAGTGCACTGGCTTGTGTGGGGGAGCGCCGGGGGGAGGGCATTAAGAGCTCGCACTCGACGGCCCACCGACGCCATGTCCTATGCGACATTAGTAGGGGCAAAGAGGACATGAAATGAAACTTGCTTTAAAAAAAACTAATTCAAATTCAAAAGACAATGGTCAGGAAAGACACAAATTGAAGCAAACATTCTCAAAGAAAGAGACAAGGGAGCATAGAAGAGGAGAATAATTGAAATGATAATTGAAATATGAGAGCAAATGCGAAAAGCCCCACTCCCTCGGTGGTCTATTCCCCCCCCCCCCCGCCCCGGGTCCAACAAGAATGCTTACTATTAAGCATGTTAAGCTACAATTCCTTGCCATGATACTGGTTAGTAACTGTCGTAGGGAGAGGTGCCGGGAGAGAAAGGTTCTAATCGCGATGTCCCCCCCCCGCCCCGCGTTTTTTTTTGTTTGTGGGGGGGGGGGGGTGTTGACATTTTCGGTCCATCTCATATAATTTATTAGGCTTACTTTTAATGTGCATTCGGTATGTCGTTGTTTTCGCGAATCAGGGGCAGCAAAGCCAAGGAACACGCCATGGGTCACAAACTCTAACTATACTCCGCTGCATTTTCTCTAAAATATTCAGACACGTTAAGCTGCCGTACACACGGCATGTCTTTTATTTGATAAATGATGTAAAACATGATCCTGACTTGGCTAAACAGCCCGCCTAGTAGCAAGGAGGGGGGCTGTTTGATGAGCACGCCTGGTACCAAGAAGCGGGGTGGGTAGTTGGTGATGGAGGTTGCCAGGGATACATATGTGAAGCTGGTCCGGGATGCCATGTGGGAAGCCGGTCTGGGATGCCATGTGTGAAGCCGGTGTGGGATGCCATGTGTGAAGCTGGTCCGGGATGCCATGTGTGAAGCTGGTCCGGGATGCCATGTGTGAAGCTGGTCCGGTATGCCATGTGTGAAGCTAATCCAAGATGCCATGTGTGAAGCCGGTCTGGGATGCCATGTGGGAAGCCGGTTTGGGATGCCATGTGTGAAGCTGGTCCGGGATGCCATGTATGAAGCTTTTCCGGGATGCCATAAGTGAAGCTGGTCCGGGATGCCATGTGTTAACTTGGACCGGGATGCCATGTGTGAAGCTGGTCCGGGATGCCATAAGTGAAGCTGGTCCGGCATGACATCTGTGAAGGCATCCCGGTTGTCCATGTAAGAAGCTTACCTCGAATTTCACTCTGTAAAGCTTGCCCAGGGTGCCATGTATGAAGCTTTCTCGGGGTGCCATGTGTGAAGCTTGTCCGGGGTGCCATGTGTGACGCCTTGCTTTGAGTGTCACGTGTGAAGCTTGCCCCCGCCCCCCGGGTCCAATATAGAAAGCTTATACGTGATGCCAATTTTAAAGCTTTCGCAGGGGTGGCATAGTGTGCATAGATTGACCAAAGTGTGTGAAGCGTGTTCGGGGTGCTTACCAAACATGAACCGTTCCTGATAACATGAAATATGCATAGAAATGATATGGTATTATGATTATGAGTTTATTTAGTAAATGGAGGGGACTATTCCATATATTACTAATAGAAGAAGAAAAAAACAGCAACTACATACAAACATAAAAAAAAATTTTTAAAATAATTTTAAAAACAATAAATTCTGAAGTGTAATGAAAGCCATTTACCCCAGTAAAACCCCCAAAATCATGTTCCACAAGTCTGACAATGCCCGAATATCCCCCTTCACGTCACTATTCAACATTCCTGCTTTTTCAGCAACCATCTTCTTATTTCGCTCCCCCCCCCCCCCAACTAACCAACTTTTCGCTTCATGTAGCGCGGGCCCCCACCACCCTTCATTTAATAACGTTATGCCCACCACAGCAGCCGTACGCCCGCTGTCCACTACGCGCTTCCCATCCCGACATGCTTTGCGGCATCCGACATCCGGTGTCGATTCTGCTGGGTTTCGAGAGTTCGTCAATCGACGTGACGCGCCGAAACGGTGGGGGAAAGGGAAAAAGGAAGCCGATTTAATTACGTCATCGCGGCGCAGGACTAGAGACAGTTGGATGTGGTAACATTTACAAAATTTTATGTTTGGAGAGTTCCCCCTCCCCCCCCACCCCCTTTTTTTTCAACGTTTCTTTTGTTTAAATTGAAGCCATGATTGGACGAAATCGGTGCTAAATAATTTGTTATCGAATTGGAAGCGTATTTTTTTTTTAAGAAAGAGAATACAAAGTTTTAGACTAAGAATTTACTGCCTTTGAAAGCTGGTGTAACTTTCTGGGAAAATTGATTGTTGTTTTTAGATTGTTCTTGTAGAGTTGAAAAAATCCATGACAACTGTATTTTTGCAAAGGATATTGCTGTGAAGTCTCGCGGTGGATTTTTGCTGACAGATTGTCACTCCGAGATAATTTTCGGACAGCATCACAGCCTCACAAATTCTCACTGACCTGTGCCGTGGTGCGCGGTCCAAATTTTTTTTTACCAGGGACGGACCCGCTCAGGAAAATGAACCTGGATGTCATTAATACTTACCTTTAAAGATAGATGTCTGGACCAAATGTTTCGTTGACTTGCCGTGGAGACGTGATAAACATTAATTTTTTATTTTACTTATTTTTAAAAAATTTTTTTTTTACAGAAGACCTTTTTTTCCCCCCAATGAAATCAGGGACTTTATCAAAGATGTCCCCAGCAGGACTGGTCGTCACGTGATAGCTGTGAAGGAACTTAAAATGAATTTAGTGGACGTGTGTTGCCTTTGTTAAATTGTGTGTTTACGGTCAGTGACATGTTTTCTTGAGATTGGAGGGAGGTAAGTCTTTTAAATTGATGAGAAATAACTCTTTGCTTCGGGTCTTTTCTTAAACTTAAACGTAAGACCAGCGTTCTAATAGCATTTAAATATAAGGCCTGAGCTTAAATAGTATTCAGATATAAGGCCTGAGCTTAAAAAGTATTTAACTATAAGGCCCGAGTTCTACTAGCAGGCTATAATATAATATAAGACCAGGTTCTAATGGTGCTCTGTATACGGCCAGTATAGTACTAAAATATAAGGCCAGAGTTCTAATAGTACTCAAATATAAGGCCCGATTTCTAATAGTACTCAAATATAAGGTCCGAGTTCTATAGTACTAAAATATAAGGCCCGAGTTCTAATAGTACTAAAATATAAGGCCAGAGTTCTAATAGTACTCAAATATAAGGCCCTAGTTCTAATAGTACTACAATAAAAGACCCGAGCTCAAATAGTACTTAAAATAAAACTATACAAAAAATATTTATATATATAAAATAATTGCCTTTTAATAGCTAAAATAATTATACCGCATGCGTTTTATTTTTTGTTGTTAATATTTAATTTACACACTATATTTAGCTCTGGAAAAGGAAATAGGTTATTTATTTATTTGCTATGTACCCATTTCATTTTCCAGAGGGATAGGAACACACTGAATTGCTTCTAGTCAATTTATGTCCTTAAAGTTAAAGTGGATTAACTCAAAATTCTGCGTCTTAAGTAGTTTTAGCACTAGCCTCTTCAAAATATCATATCCATTGCTTTATTTTTTCAATATTCCCCCCCCCCTTTTACCCCAGCCCAGATATGATGCACCAGGTGGCGCCATAGTCGTAATAATTTCTTGATTTCTGTTTTTATTGCATAAATACATATGTGTCCATATATATATATCTATATATATATATTTATATATATATAGTGCTGGAAGTTGGTAACATTATTTAATAGATAATTGGGGAGGCTGTGCAGGGGCGGGCGAGGGAGGGATGCGTGTTTTTTTTTTATACTTACGCCCCGGGCGGCTATTAGTCAAAGTAATTCCCTGACAAAAATTCCCCCACATCAGCCAAAACAATTTTTTTCCCATTGGATTAGAGAGTAAAAAATAAAAAAAAACTGTTGATGAATTTTTTGATGATACATGACGTCATTAAGTCTTACTGCTGTTAAATGACTACATTTTTTTTTTTTAAAAAGAAAAAAAAAACACTTACGCCAGGTTTAAAAGAAGTGATAAATCCATTCCAATCTTAAATACTTGTTTCAAAATGATTTCACCACCATTTCCGCTCCAAAAAAAAAAATCATTTCTTTATATAATAAGCCTCATCAAAGTCTGTAAGGCACCAAAATAAAAATTTAAAAAAAATACCCTTAACAACATTCCAATTTTAATCTGGTAACGTTATTTGGTTTTTCATTATTTGTTTTTTAGACACATTTTTTTTATTTGAGAGAATTATTTTCACAAATTTGTGCAATACACTAGACTAAGCAGCCGGATAAGACAAGAGTAAGAAATTGTGCTTTGTGTTTATAAGGGTTGTACACGTCAATATTATTGTGTCACTAAATGGTGAAGCGCAGTATTAACTAATGAACATGAATAAATCGTTGTTTTTTTTAAAAAATAAATCAATTATATCATATAATCGACCATTTTTGATGCGGCTTAAAATATGTGTGTTGTCTCTGATATCACACAGAAGGGAATCGCTTATTATTTTAGTCAACTCTAGATTTCAAAATACTCAGGCTAACAACATACGAGGTTACTGAATAATGTCCTGCTTTCATTCGAGTGGCGTCCTTTGTAGATTTCGTACCTTCAATCGCTTACTTATACAATGGTGTACACCTAGTAGAGAATTAAGCACAGAAAAACGCTCCTTTCATTCGTTTCTTTACCACACACCCCCCACCCCCGCAACCCATACAAAAAAAATGTAATCTTCCTCTCGTACCCCGACATATGCATCGTAAAGTGATTTCCACATTTGACACGCCCATGAACGTGCATTGATCTGAATGGAACCCACATTTCAGCCCCCCTTCCCCGGTGATGTGAATATGCATTTATCTAGAAGGGTTCACCATTGCATCGCCCATGAACATGAATCGGTCCAGAGAATTCGCCAAATCACCGAAGGACTAGACCGAAAATATTGAAATAGAGTTTCCCTTTTTTTAAAAAAAAGGGAGGACTCGTGGTCTCATTCCCCTCCCTAAGAGTACGCCCTGTTTTAAAATAAACAAACTTACTCAGACGATGGACTAGCTTCAAGGTCTTTTTTAAACTATCAAGCAATATACAGAAATAATATTTCTATGACTGATTTAAAAACGTCTTAAAAATTCGTCTGAACAAAAAAAAAATTTAAAAAATAAATGTATATTTAAATCAATGCCCTCCCCCCCCTTTTTTTTCCTACACACACACACACACACACACACACACACACACACACACACACACACACACACACACACACACACACACACACACACACACACACACACACACACACAACCTCCCTAACCTTCTCGATCCAGGCGCACAGATTCAGATCATATGCAAAGTTAAGATTGGGGGAACTGGAAAGAAGTAAGGGGGGTTGGGGGTGGGGGGTTGCAGCGGTCCCTTTGATAATTGCGCCAAATTAGGCCTATTATGGCCGTTACATTGACATGTGGACTGGTAATGCTAGCCTAGATGGACGTTCTGATCTATGGTGCTTATGAGGAATAACATGGCTCGTCACAACAGGCGCAGGCTTATCACAAGAAGCTAGTCGATACCAGCACCCCCCACCCCACCCCACCCCCACCCCACCCCCTTGACGGCGAACACATTTTCTTTCTTTCTTCTCCTTACTCAGTTCCCATTGAAACGCTCTTCTACAGTGTACAATTGTGTTTATTGGGATGTCAGCTTTCCGGTTCTCATCTTGTTGTACATTCAGACCTCCTGTAGTTCGTTTGTCCTCCTTTCTATTCCTGCTTCAGTAAAGCCCTTTAATTAAAAAAAAAATAAAAACAATCAAATCAAATCAAAATATCCCTTTTCCGAAAGTCTGTTTATCGTTGTCAAATGTATAAATATTTATTATAAAACACACAAATAAAGGAATGCATAACTAAAGAAAATACTTAAATAAGCACTCATTGAAATGTTTAAAACAGAATGTCTAACAAAGTATTTTTCTTGCAAATACAATAAACACATCCCCGAATTGAGGCATGTATTAAATATACATCCATGGGGAAAAATACATCCTTGCTTAAAGAAAAAAACCGTAAAAATAAAAAAACAACTTTCTTTACGATGTACAGTTTAAAGTGGATCCCCTCTTACACCCCCACCCCCACCCCCCCCCTAATATATTAAAAATGAAAACTATCGAAATTTGAATGCACTTCAATTTCCATTTCCTTTATATGTAAACAATGACTGGGGCAAAATAGCAGCGCAAAAGCGGCTCATGTGATACGGCCTCACAGTCCTCTAAGATTAGCACTATTGGCATCGAAACTAGCTCAGACGGCTTCTGGCCTACACGGAGAACCCCCCCTTAATGACTTTGATGACCGTATTATACCCTGCCAACTTCAAGTGATATTTTGGCAGGTTCCTTGCCAACTTCAAGTGATGTTTTGACAAGTACCCTGCTAACTGCAAGCGATGTTTTGACAGGTACCCTGCCAACTACAAGCGATGTTTTGACAGGTACCCTGCTAACATCAAGTGATGTTTTGACAGGTATCCTGCTAACTTCAAGTGATGTTTTGAAGGTGCGCGGTTGAATAGTCGTAGCCAGCTAACTTCAAGTGATGTTTTGATAGGTACCCTTCCAACTTCAAGTGATGTTGTGATAGGTACCCTTCCAACTTCAAGTGATGTTGTGATAGGTACCCTTCCAACTTCAAGTGAAGGTTTGATGACTGTACCCTTCCAACTTCAAGTGATGTTTTGATGACTGTACCCTGCCAACTTCAAGTGATGTTTTCATAGGTACCCTTCCAACTTCAAGTGATGTTTTGATAGGTACCCTTCCAACTTCAAGTGAAGTTTTGATGACTGTACCCTTCCAACTTCAAGTGAAGGTTTGATGACTGTACCCTTCCAACTATGACTGTACCCTGCCAATTTCAATAGATGTTTTGATGACTGTACCCTGCCAACTTCAAAAGATGTTTTGATGACTGTACTCTGCCAACTTCAAAAGATGTTTTGATGACAGGTACCCTGCCAACTTCAAGTGATGTTTTGATAGGTACATTTCTGTTGCTTCATCCACCTCTCTCTACTTTTAAAAATAATATTTGAATCTGGAAGCCACCTTCCTACATGAAGACATTTGTCCCTCGGAAAAAACTATACAGTTTGTTGTGCCCTCACAGTTGTCAATGACAGTGCAGGGAGAAGTATAGCACGTGCCACTACCTTCAGCACTTCATAACCATGAAGAAACGGGGAACGGAAATAATGCCTCCTTCAGGTTGTTGAAAGCCACCGAAAACGTGACACAAAAAACACACCAAATTAGCAAGGCATTATGTAACAATAAACCTTCTTATCTATCATGTTTTTTAATCTGCAGGAATATTTTCATTAACATTGCATATATCTCTGGAAAATATAATGGGGGACTGGGTTCAATCTCTGTGAAGTAAACAAATCGTGGAACGAGGAACAGATTGACCATTTAAAAGGACGCTCCAGTTAAATGTCTTCGTCAAAAGACAATACAGAAAGCGTTATTCGAAATTAAAAGCTTAAGTGTTCCTGATCACGATGTTGCTTCAAACATATATTTCTGAGATGATGTATTAATATACTTGAAATGGACTACGTTATATAAGATTTTTAAGCCACCCGAGGCAGTTCTCAAGACTTCACTGACGAAGTACTGAAGAATTCACCGAGACAGTACTCAGAATTTACTGAGGCAGTACTCAAGAATTCACCGAGGCAGTAATCAGAATTGACTGAGGCAGCACTCAGAATTTACTGAGGCAGGACTCAGAATTCACTGAGGCAGTGCTCAAGAATTCAAAGAGCCAGCGGTCACACTTCCTTTTCGTGTTGAAATTTGGTGTTTGTTATTTGTTAACTAAATGGAATTTTAAACAAACGTTAAGTGCTATGCATAGGGGTCGTTCGCAAATTACGTCAAGCAAAAATTGACATTTTCAGACCCCTCCCCCCCCCCCGTCACAACGTGTCACAAATCCTTTACCCCCCCCCCCCCCCACACACACACTAAGTGTCACGTCACACCTAACAAAAATCAAAACATACATTAAAGTTTCATAACTAAACTAAGATTTTAATTTATTCTATAACATTTTCCCATTGTGGATTAAGATGTAGTATTATTAGAAAACTGTGACGTGAAACGCAAAACAACGAAGTCATCCCCGAGCCGAATGTAAAATGGCGGCAACAGCAGCTTTTGCGTCATTTTTTCGACATGTGCAGAAGGTGTGCTCGACTGAGTTTCACGGTACCTATAATGCCTGATGCAAATTTCAACCTCAAATTAATATTTTTTAAAATTAATTGAATAATAATTGTTCACAATTAGACAAATTCAGTTTTAATAATTTTTTTGGTGACACCACAATTATTTGAACCTGCTACCCTGTCACAAATTTTCGACCCCCCCCTCCCCCAAACCCGAGAGTGACGTAATTTTGCGAAAGGACCCCCCCCCCCCCAATATCTGCCACTTTTATTCCTTTTAACCCAATGTGGACACCTATATCCAGTAGTGGGTTTAAAAACAAGCGATGGCGTAGCATACTAACAGCATAGGATTTTACTACCGACAGCCAGGATGGATCGCATTTAACCAATGACGCTTGAACATTTATTTGAAGATTTTCCATCTCGATTTCAGCCCCCCCCCCCCTTTTTCCTTCCCCCACAGACCACTTGATTTTTAAATCTTTTTTTCTGTTTGTGCTTCAAATATTTCTGGGCCCTTTTCGAAACCCATTGCACTGCCTCCTGCACCCTCGTGGTGAAAAATGGACATATGGTGTGTATTTTGGACAGATGGTGTGTATTTTGGACAGATGGTGTGTATTTTGGACAGATGGTGTGTATTGGAGCCAGTGAAGCTTTTTTTCCCAAGGTTTGGAATGTCGTTAGGTGCCATGTATTCGGATACTTCAAAATCTTCAAATAATTTGATTTGGAAATTTAAAAAAATATTTTCTTTTCGATGATTGGATTTTTAAAATTGAGTTCTATTTTATCAACAGGAGCCTAGTTTGTAAATATTGTTTCAAATTCTAACATTACACATATTGGTTCAGTCACCTTAAAGACTCATTTGGCATTTGTTTGGGCAAATTCGTTTTAATCTTGGTAAGACAATCCCTTAACAAGCCGCTGACTCCCCCCCACCCAAACCCCAACTCAATCACTCTCATCCGTCTTGTGTGTTCTCCCCAACCGCCTGTATTCTGTCCGTCCATTTATTTAATAATCTGTATTCCTTCATCTGTGAATCCATCCATTTATCATTTTACCTGTCTTTATGTTTGCTCATACGTTAACTGCATTCTGTGCCCCGTCTGACAAGTGAAGAGAGAACCAATAGGGCTCAATCGCAGTGGTTCACGTGTTCTGCAGTTCAGAAAGTTTTACATTTTGCGGAGAATATTTGTTTTTATAGTCGAATTGAGACTTTTTAAAAAAAAAACATACTAGGGCTATGGGGTGGGGCTGTGGATGGTGGGTATGTGTTGGTGGGCAGTGGGGTTTTTGTGGCTGTAGGTGGTGCGGCTGTAGATGGTGGGGATATTGGTGATGGGGCCGTTGGTGATGGGGCCGTTGGTGATGGGACTGTAGAATGGTTGTTCTCTAGGCTCGTATGACCTTGCGCGACTGTATTTTCTACCATCCCTTATCAACTCTTGCTCCACATTTCCAACAATCTCTATTATAAATGTTTGCATTTCCAAATATGTGTGTATCCAGATGTTTTCCAGCTATCCACTCTATCCACATTTTCATTCAGCACACTATCCACATATCCAAAATACTCTATCTCCTTTCCTAATTATCACTTTATCCCAATTTCCAAAATTTTCTTGATCAACATTTCCAAAAATATGTTTATATTCACATTTCAGGAACTACGTGTATCAACATTTCCAAAAATATGTTTATATCCACATTTCAGGAACTACGTGTATCAACATTTCCAAAAAAATATATGCGTCCACATTTCCGGTCATCCCCCTACTCATAAATCCAAATTTAAATTAACCCTTCTTTTCCACGACGTACATCACACAACTCTGTTTCCATTTATTTCAAACCATCCTTTGTCCCCCAAAATTCTTACCATCTTTCCATCTCCTTCGCCCACTCCATCCAACATCTCTACTTCGCACACCAATCTGCCCACCAACCCCATCCATTAAGTAGTGCAGCCACCATCCATATTTCTCTTGCTGTCATATGCCCACTGGCTGGCTCGATCGACTGCACTGCCATAATCTCTCTATCATCACACTGCCTACGCATCTGTTCAGCCATCTGTCCATCTCTTCTTCTGTCCACAAATCCTTCTGGCCGTTAATTTCCCAATGCCATTTTTTTTTTGGTTGTTGTTGTGTGGTTGTGTTTCTCATCCTGTCCGGCTATCATGCGGTCTGTTTACGGATTGATATTCTTGCACTGACAGCTTGTGCTTGCCCCTGCACATCTCCTCCTTTATGGCCCTTGTTTTCAAAATAACACTACGACGAGACCATGGGGAGGTATTTAACTTTATCGCAGAACTGAAAAGAAAAGTATCCAATAATCCAAACCAATAAATGTAATTGTTTTTATCTTTATATTAGTTCTGGATAATTTCTATATTAGTACTGGATAATGTCTACATTAGTACTGGATAATTTATATATTATTACTGGATAATTTCTATATTAGTACTGGATAATGTATATATTAATACTGGATAATATATATATATTAGTAGTGGATAATTTATAAATAAATGTGGACGATAATTTATATATTAATACTGGATAATTTATAAATTATTGCTGGATAATATATATATTAGTATTGGATAATTTTAAATTAATACTGGATAATTTATAAATTAGTACTGGACAATTTATAAATTAGCGCTGGCTAATATATCAATGAGTGCCCGATAATTTAAAAATTAGTACTGGATAACTAATATATATATGATGTTTGGTTTTAAAAAGATCGAATCATTTATATCCAGGGCCGTTGCTAGGGTTAGTGTCACCCGTGTGTGTGGGCACACTTCTACGAAAAAAAATAAAAACCTCTGAAGTTGGCGGGAAATGGCGCCCCTTATTATGCAGAATAAATAGTACCGCCCCGCGCCGCCCACCCTCTCCGCACGCCCCATCCTACGCCACTGTTGAAGTCACAATCACAAATGTCAAATGTTTTGGTGAATCTCACCAGACATCGGACGCCACCCGGAAGCTGGATCAAAACACCGACCGATGACGTCATACAGTCTGTATATTTTTTTGTGCGATTTATTTCGCTGTTTAAAAAAAAAATGCACGCTTGACCCAACAGTAGTATAACGTCTTGCGGGTTAAATGAGATAATTTTTGGAGCATACAAATTATGGATTTCTGTAAATGTTTTTAATACAAATAGAATGGTTTGGCGAGATGTCGCATGTAGAAAGGCGGATAATACTAAATTTTTAAAAGGGCAGCTTTTTTTTTCAGGTGTGTGGGGGGAGGGGGGAGAAGCATCATCCAGTCAAGCGGTTCTCAACCCATGGGTCGCGACCCCTTTGGGGGATGTGTCGAATGACCCTTACACTGGTGTCGCCTAAGACCATCGGAAAACACATATTTATGAAAAGGCAGCGACGATAATTTTATAATTGGGTGGGGGGGGTCACCACAACATGAGGAACTGCCATGGAAGGGTGGCGGCATTTAATAAGGCTGAGAACCACTGATTCAATGCGTCATCGCTGTGGGCCACACCGAACGCCACGGCGGGGAAACGTGTGGACCGCGGGCCAAGTGTTGACACAAAATATTTGTTGTTACTTCCGGGAACACTTAACGTTTTTGAGGAACTTTCTATTTCTTGTTGTTTCTTCATTTTTGCCCTGCATGCCGAGGGAAGGCTCTTGGCCGAAACGTTCTTCTTTTCTTGTCCTGTCTTTATAGTTCAAGCTTCCACATACCTTGTTCCACTATTTCCTTTTACACAGCTTGAATGCAGTCCCACTTTAATTAATTTCGTTAGAAACATGATAATAGAGTTTATAGTATGATTTCGATGACTAAATGGCAAGGTGATACAAAAGATGTTCACAACAATTACATTTCGATGAATATAAGACAGATATCTTTCAAGCTTCGAGGACCTTGAGACGGGCATCATTTGCACAAATTTGGGGGCCTGTATGGTAAGCCTTTCGTAACAGCTTTGTGGAATACCAGAACATCATTTGAAACGCCATAACCGGATACTAATATTTTAAAGACGAAACACATTATCCTCGCCCAGATAATCATTTCGTGCTGTCCACAACAGCCATTGCGTGATTTCTGCCAACATACAAAAAAAACAAAAAAAACATGATCATTGTGTTTTTTAAATATTTTTCTTCATCTCTTTTTCTAATCGCCATGCATTTTTTTAAAGGCTCAGCATTAAGCTCCACAGACATGGAGAACGTGTATCATACATTTTGTGCACATTGAACACCACATCAAAATGCCTGGCATCAACCATCTTTGTGCACATTGAACACCACATCAAAATGCCTGGCATCAACCATCTTTGTGCACATTAAACACCACATCAGAATACCTGGCATCAACCATCTTTGTGCACATTAAACACCACATCAGAATACCTGGCACCAACCATCTTTGTGCACATTAAACACCATATCAAAATACCTGGCATCAACCATCTTTGTGCACATTAAACACTACACCGTTAAAACCTTGTATCAAACATCTTAAGCACAGTCAACGTCCTTAAACATTGTATCCAACATCATAAACGCGTCATTCTCCTCATTTTGAGACCGGGTATCAAATCATTTTTTTTTGTGTGGACACAGGAGAATCTAAAAGAGATTTTTTCTAAACAGTTAACTCTATTTTTTTAAAAAAATTATCTATTTGTTTAAAAAATCTTAGATACAATCTACACCCCGGCTACGAAATATCTTTTCAAATAATTCAATAATTTACTTTACCAAATGAGTCGCCAGTATCGTAGCTGTATTTGACTCGTTACAGTTTGAGGCTACGGTCTGCGGTGACCACAGCTACAACTCTGCTACGTCCAACAAAATACAATCCTTTCCTAGTAAGAATTGCGCCGGAACTTCTGTCGCCACAATCCTTAAATGCGCCCATTTCAATACCTAATCTGTTTCCAATGCCTATTTTTAAGTTCATAATCCTCACCAGCGTCTATTATTATCCTACCACACTACACTCTAGACTCCACCCTAACCTCTACCCTGACCTACACCTTATCCTACCACCCTACACCCTAAACTACACCCTAACCTCTACCCTGACCTCCACCTTATCCTACCACCCTACACCCTAGACCCCACCCTTGTCTCTACTCTAAGCTACATCTTATCCTATCACCCCCCTAGACTCTATCCCGAACCACACCTTATATACTACACCCTTACCTCTAGGCTGATCTCCCCCTTATCCTACCACCCACCCACTTATCCTTCACCCTAGACACCCCACCTTTGTCTTCCCGTCACCCTAACCTCCCCCCTATTTACACACACAACCTCCTACCTTGCCCTCACCCCTCCCACCAACCTCCCCGAACCGCAGAAGCTGAAATAAATTACATAGAATAAAAACCGAGACAATAGACTCTGCTTCTCTTGGTTTTTTTTTCTTCTTCTCTTCATCCCTCTGAACTCGTTCATGTTTGAAATCACATCATATCACTGGGCGAGCCTAATCACGCACCGCTGTCCACAAATCATTACGCTAAATCATAACTCGTCGGTACACGCACTAATTTATTTCACTTTTACCTCCAGACTTCCTGTGGAACTAATTTCTTTTTTTTTCTTTTATCACCTTATTACCCCCCCCCCCCCACACACACATTCTCTTTCACGTTGAAGAAAACCTAGAAATCGATAAGAACACACACCCCAGCGCTTCCAACTGTAGGTGGACTGATGAACAGGAAAACAAAAGGAATTTAGCGCCTTTGAGCTTTCTAACTGGATGATTTCCTGTAATTAGATTCTAATGGTGGGCCTGTGACTGTGGGGGTCGAGGATACAGTCGTGTGGCGATCTAAGACATGCCGTCTGTATGGTTTACCGTCTGAGTTCAGTAAAAAAAAAATAATTCAAGGGCATGTAGTCAGGGCCGACCCTAACAATTGCGGGGCCCTATGCGGAACGGACTGCGCGGGGCCCATTCTGGGTAGAGGATAAGGATAATAAGTGAAAATTAAGATTTTGTATTAGAAAATAAATTCGTTGCGGGGCCTATGGAAGTGCGGGGCCCACTGCGGCCGCATAGGTTGCAGTGGCCTAAGGCCGGCCCTGCATGTAGTATCAGAGTTGTGAAGTTTGAGGACGCTTTTATGATATAACTTTTTAAGTTCTAAATTATTTTTAAGGTTGTTGTTTTTCTCCATACAATGTACGTCCATCAAAAAAAAAAAAATAGATCGAAGTAAATAGACAATTTTTATTGGTTTATTTTTTTAATGGAGTCATTATCCAAGTACTTGTGAACAAATGCTTATATCATAGACAAAACTATAAATGTCCTCCATAGATATATGTGACGTCAACTTTATTAGCCGTTTCCATAGATCATAAAATCTATGTAATTTAAATATTTTTTTGTAGCGACATTTTTTTTTATAAATTGTTCTTTTTTAGGAATCCCGCACACCTGCACCAAAAATAAAAAAAATGGTATTGTAACAGATTTTCCCGAACTCTCTGAAACTCACTCACACACACACACTTGATTTAAGTTATGTATTAAGTTAGTGAGACGGTTAATTCTTATAATTCGTGGTTCATGTTCCGTTTTGATGCACACACAAAAGTAAAATAATAATAGTAATAATGATAACGCGGACTTTCAGTCATTCATACGGACCCTGTGACGAAGTTTGGGAACCTTGATATTTTCCCTAATCTCTTCAAAATTACGTCCGCATCCCACCCTCACATTTAGGTAACCCCCCCTCAAAAAAACAACTTTGTATGAATTGGCCGAAGTCCAACAAGTCCCCCAAGTCCCCCCCCCCAAACCTTGTATCAATTGGCCGAAGTCCAACAAGTCCCCCAAGTCCACCCCCAACCTTGTGTCAATTGGCCGAAGTCCAACAAGTCCCCCAAGTCCCCCCCCCCCAACCTTGTATCAATTGGCCGAAGTCCAACAAGTCCCCCAAGTCACCCAAACCTTGTATCAATTTGCCGAAGTCCAACAAGTCCCCCAAGTCCCCCCCAACCTTGTATCAATTGGCCGAAGTCCAACAAGTCCCCCAAGTCCCCCCCCCCAACCTTGTATAAATTGGCCGAAGTCCAACAAGTCCCCCAAGTCCCCCCAACTTTGTATCAATTGGCCGAAGTCCAACAAGTCCCCCAAGTCCCCCCCAACCTTGTATCAATTGGCCGAAGTCCAACAAGTCCCCCAAGTCCCCCCAACCTTGTATCAATTGGCCGAAGTCCAACAAGTCCCCCAAGTCCCCCCAACCTTGTATCAATTGGCCGAAGTCCAACAAGTCCCCCAAGTCCCCCCAACTTTGTATCAATTGGCCGAAGTCCAACAAGTCCCCCAAGTCCCACACCCCAAAAAAAAATTATCTGCAACAACTGCGATTAAGTCCCCCCCCCCTCTCTTTACTCTTGTATAGATATCATTTCCTCTCTTGAGGTCATATTTCATCGGCTCAGTCAATGCTGCCCGTTATGTCATATGCCCTGATTTAAATATCGCAAGCAACCATGTCATGCTTTAGCAACCACGCAACGCGAAACCGGGACATCTGGCAACTCAGACCACAGCTTTTTGAACCCCCCCCCCCCTCCCCCAACCACACACTTGTTTTTTTGGGTCTATGAAATTTACTCTCCAGTAATTTTTTTTATTTAAAAACATTATGCATTAAGTAGGCAAGGGACGGTGGTGTGGCTCTGAGACTGTGAGGTTTGTGGCACTCTTTCGCCTGCATTGTAGCATGACATCGGTTTTAAGATCCTTGTCATAATAATCGGATGTTTGATGAAGTCACATAGGCTGGGTTGTTATAATCAAGGCAGGGCTGTTTAGACGCACAGGGTTGTTTAGACGCACAGGGTTGTTTAGACGCACAGGGTTGTTTAGACGCACAGGGTTGTTTAGACGCACAGGGTTGTTTAGACGCACAGGGCTGTTTAGACGCACAGGGTTGTTTAGACGCACAGGGCTGTTTAGACGCACAGGGTTGTTTAGACGCACAGGGCTGTTTAGACACACAGGGTTGTTTAGACGCACAGGGTTGTTTAGACGCACAGGGCTGTTTAGACGCACAGGGTTGTTTAGACGCACAGGGCTGTTTAGACGCACAGGGTTGTTTAGACGCACAGGGTTGTTTAGACGCACAGGGTTGTTTAGACGCACAGGGTTGTTTAGACGCACAGTGTTGTTTAGACACACAGGGTTGTTTAGAATTGTCACCAAGTTTATTTATTCACAGATTTTCACTAAATAAAAATTTATTAAAGGATTTTTGTTCAATTACGTCATGGGGGGAATTATTAAAAGTGACGTCATGGGGGAGGGTGGAGTATACTATTTATTTATATTTTTGTACAAAATGATTTTAAACTATTTTAAAGTAGTTTTCAGAGCACCAATTCTAACCAAATAAAAATATCTTGTCCCACATCACGCTAAAGCAGTGGTTCTCAACCTTCCTAATGCCGCGACCCCTTAATGCAGTTCCTCGTGTTGTGGCGACCCCCTAGCAACAAAATTATTTTTGTTTCTACTTTATAACTGTAGAGTACAAGGGTTTTCAGATGGCCTTAGGCGACCCCTGGGAAAGGGTCGCGCGACCCCGAAAGGGTTCGGGACCCACAGGTTGAGAACCGCTGCGCTAAAGGAAAAAGAAAAAAATTATTAAAAACAACAACCGTGGAATAAACATCCGTGTACCGGTGATAGATTTGTTCTCGTTCTAATCGGATCACTTACAGTGAGTGATCTTCTGGAGAGCTTGTCCCTTGCAGGAGAGCTTTTCGAACGAGTTCAAGGGAGAACGTGCGCCTCAACTCCGTCATTGAACAAGCGCATATATTGATTTGACGTAAGACGTGATGGCGAGTGACTGATAAGAGACGTAACTAAAGTTGATAAGAGACGTAACTAAAGCTACGTCCTTTCAAGTGGTCTTGATTGCTCTAGTGTACGTGGACGTTAAATTGTGTATTCATGTACACTTAAGAATAGCAGTGTTTATTTATGTACACATAGAGTAGTCGCGTTGTGTATTCAAGTACACATAGCGTTGCATGTTGTGTATAAATAATTGTATGCGCGCTGGGCTGACTGTGGTGGCAAAATTCAGATTTGGTTTTTCGTTAGGTATGAGGCTATCATAGAAAACTGATTCAATGACGTATACTTTTGTCCACTGCTGTTACAAATTTAAAAGAACGACCCAGTTACATTGTTGGTTGGTTTACTGAAACTCGTGCGGAGAGCTCAAGTCCATCAGTTGACAGCAAAGAGGAGGTGGTCAGTTGACAGCCAAAAGGAGGTGGTCAGTTGACAGCAAAGAGGATGTGGTCAGCTGACAGCAAAGAGGAGGTGGTCAGTTGACAGCAAAGAGGAGGTGGTCAGCTGACAGCAAAGAGGAGGTGGTCAGCTGACAGCAAAGAGGAGGTGGTCAGTTGACAGCAAAGAGGAGGTGGTCAGTTGACAGCAAAGAGGAGGTGGTCAGCTGACAGCAAAGAGGAGGTGGTCAGCTGACAGCAAAGAGGAGGTGGTCAGTTGACAGCAATGAGGAGGTGGTCGCGATTGAGCGGTGATTCACCAGGTGCGTCAATGGGAAAGTCATGGGACCAGTAACATCCAAGTCATGGCTTATCATGAATGTGTGTATGTGTGCGGCGGGTGGGTCGGAAAAAGGGGGGTGTGGTGGTATTTGGAGTAGCGAGTACAGTGGAGGGCCATGGAAGGAGGTATTGGGGGGAAACTATGACATTGAAGAGCCATGGAAGGGGGATATTGGGAGCAAGCTATGACAGTTGGGGGCCATGGAAAGGGGATATTGGGAGCAAACTAGGACAGTTGGGGGCCATGAAAGGAGGGTATTGGGAGCAAGCTAGGACAGTAGGGTGCATTGGAAGGGGGATATTGGGAGTAAGCTAGGACAGTAGGGGGCCATGGAAAGACGGTATTGGGAGAAAGCTAGGAGCGTAGGGGGCCACGGAACGGGGATATTGGGAGCAAGCTAGCACAGTAGAGGGCCATAGAAGGGGGTTGTTGGGAGCAGCCTGGGACAGTAGAGTACCATAGAGTGGTTTTTGGGGAGCAACCTGGGACAGTAGAGGGGCATAGAAGGGGGTTGTTGGGGGCCAGCTAGAACGGTAGATGACCAAAGGTGCTTTTCCTTTCTCTCTTATAGTATTATAGTTATCAAAATACAAAACTAAGACACATTTTACAAAGCCTCGAGAGAGGCGGCTTCAGAGTTGAGTGTGGGAAGTTTGGGTCTTACACATGAGAGGCTTATGGGCTTTACGCAGGAGCAGATGCATTGTTGGTGGGTCTTACACAAAAGTACATGTGTTTTCGGTTGTTTTTTTAATGGTCTGACCATGATTTTAGTTATCATAGATTATGTCACATTGACATGTCAGTAGTTTACAAATTATGTATTTGGCTGTTGTCAGTTTGGTTCTAAGCCTACTTGAATTTTTAAGATTTTTTTTTTTTAAACTTAAAAAAAGAAATTAAATATAATTTGTTTTTTGGAAAATTAAGAAAACACGAGAACCGCTGATCGAATCTTTGAACACCCTTATATTGAAACGTTCATTCATCCACGTACAAGAGATGTCGATCTGCTCACGTCTATCTATCTATCTACACCGATACGTCAGTGCTACCAGTAATGAATAGCCCAGCTAGTACCTTCAATCACCGATGTCATCACGTCAACTGATATGTGTACATACCCTAAGGACGTGTTCAGAGCACTGATCTCTCCATCGACACAAATTACACGTTTGAATTCTAACTGTCAGTGACAGTTATGCGTCTGCCAGTGACAGCTACACGTCTGCCAGTGACAGTTATGCGTCTGCCAGTGACATCTATTCTTTTGCCAGTGACAGTTGTACTTTTGCCAGTGACAGTTATACTTCTGCCAGTGACAGTAATGCGTCTGCCAGTGACAGTTACACTTCTGCCAGTGACAGTTACACTTCTGCCAGTGATAGCTACACCTCTGCCAGTGACAGTTACACTTCTGTCAGTGACACTTATACTTGTTTGTCCATGAAGTTTTCTAAAAAATACACGAACAATATTATTTGTGTCCCATTTCTTTCTTTCAATGTGTCAAGATTTTTCTATAGCGTATTCATCAATACGTTCATCATCATTACGTATTTTCTGTTCCTCACTGAAAAAAACCATGGTTATTATTCCCATCAAATAGCAGCAACACTCTAAACATTCAGCTTTGGCATCTTGCTTAATATTCTGCACCAAGTGAGCATTCAGCCCTAGCATCTTCTCTTCTGTTATGTACCAAATGAGCATTCAGCCCTAGCATCTTCTCTTCTGTTATGTACCAAATGAGCATTCAGCCCTAGCATCTTCTCTTCTGTTATGTACCAAATGAGCATTCAGCCCTAGCATCTTCTCTTCTATTATGTACCAAATGAGCATTCAGCCCT
Organism: Omphiscola glabra; assembly: GCA_964017045.1. NCBI lineage: Eukaryota > Metazoa > Mollusca > Gastropoda > Lymnaeidae > Omphiscola > Omphiscola glabra. Next base: position 5,903,016 of record OZ024807.1, on the reverse strand, counting down.
AGCATCTTCTCTTCTGTTATGTACCAAATGAGCATTCAGCCCTAGCATCTTCTCTTCTGTTATGTACCAAATGAGCATTCAGCTCTAGCATCTTCTCTTCTATTATGTACCAAATGAGCATTCAGCTATAGCATCTTAATGTAGGTCATTTACTGTACGATAAGAATCTTTCAAAACATTTACGGGGAGTGGGGTAGGCTGCCACCCACCACCTTTTTTTCAGTTACGCCACCGCCTGCGACTATGCAGTTCTTCACTGATGGCTTCCTTTTGTAATAAATAAACTCCGCCAAATTTTCCTCTCGGACTTCTGGCCATCGATTTGCTCGGCCGAAGGGAGGCCGCCTACAAACACAGGAGGGCCGCTTCGGTGTCAAACTACATCAATATACAGATTGTCAAAACAGAAGCCTTGGTCTGTCGAAGGATTTTTGTGACGTTGGTGAGTCTCAAAAAGGTTAGCGGATGGGTGAGACGCAAGACGCACGTCTTCGAACGAAGCTTCGGATGTAGTCGCGTAGCTTTTAAAATGCCACTAAAAAAAACTTTTTTGACACGTTTTAACATATTGTATTTTGTTAGCATGCAAATGTACGCAAGTATTTACTAAGAAAATTTGGGGGAGGCGGGTGGGGGGGGGGTGTCGTTATTTGTCATAGGGGAGGATTCACGGGTCTGATAGCATCGCCTTGGAAACAGTGTTCGGAAATTGGTGAAATCATTGGCGCAAGTGAGTACTTTTTCAAGAAAACATAGGGGAACAAAAAAAGAAGTTCTATCATTCTCTAACCGAAGAAGAAAAAACTCTGGTTACGCCGCTGATTTCATAAGACAATGGATGAATTAGATTCCAGATAGAAAATTGTGCAAGATTATGTTTTTTTCGTTTAAATAATAAGTTAGAGATTAGAATCTGGTAATTTTATAGTAACCATCTTTTTTTTTTTTTACACCCAAACGTTGAATGTTAAATTAGAGCCATAGCGTAAGTCGTATGTCAAAAGTATGTCAAAAAGTATGTCATTAAATATTTTAAAATTTTTTTTTATTGATAACTTGAATAACATTGAAACAAAACTTAACAAAAAATTGGGGTGGTGTATAAGACTTTGAAAGTCTGGCCAACCAACGGTTCTTTACTCGATGCAAAGATTTTCTTAAAAAATATATATTTTATGATGTGATTATCACTTAATCTTAAAAGAATAATTATGACTTAAGTGATTATAGTGTACAGTAAAAAAAAACACAACGTTTTTGGAAACACTGATATGCGAACACTGAAATACCATCACTCAAATACAAACACTCAAATACAAACACTCAAATACAAACACTTAGATACAAACTCTGCAAGACACACACTGCTGAAATACAAACACTGAAATACAGACTCTGACTGACAGACAAACGCTGAAATATACTACCTCTGAAGCACAAACACCGAAACGCAAACACTGAAACACAAACACGCTCCTCCCGTTCGGTAAGACGGTGATTATTTCACATCCCGCCGTCCCATTGTTTTCGACATTAAGGCGGCGTTTATCTAAATTTTTATTGACAGAGAATGCGCGAAATTTCTCGCCTCTTATCTCGCGCCGCGACATTTGACGGGAAGTCAAGGCGACAGCAGCAGCAAAGGCTGGAGATAAGAGCTAACCTCATAAAGAAGAGGAGACAGTATCGCTGTAATGTCTGAGTATTTTGTCGGAGTTGGCAAAACCATCTGGAACTTTGTCAATATATGGTCGTTTAATATAATAAACAAAATTAAAGGAACACAATTTGAAAGGTGTAAGTCACAGAAGATTAGTAACATCAGAGCTAATGAACAAGACATGACATTGGATCACCGCTTAGTAACCACCTTACACATGGGCATGAACAACGTAACTTAGAAGAACAGTCGAGACTAAATTAGTCATACTGAAACTCTTCCTCCCCCCCCCCCCTCACCATCGACACCACGTTTAGGATAAACCATCCAACGGAGAATAAAAAATAGGCGTATCTATATTTTTACGTGAATGTGGTACTAGAAAAACCATTACATGATATTGCTGTATATAATGACTTTGAGTCCTGGAGAAGATTTCAATATGTAGAAAAGGCAATCAACCACGAGCCAGCCTTAAGTAATCAACCAACTTGCAGGTCCATCCACCAGTCTCTCCATTAACCATAGCCCCCATACAAATCAGACCACCACTCTCTCCATCCATCATGTGTCCCAACCAACTATTCGTCTTTCGTCAACCATATGCCCGGACCAGCCAACACATCCCTCCATCAACCATATGCCCCAGACCAACCCATTCATCACCGACCTGCTCAACCAGCCATTTTATCACCCCCTCCCCCCCCTCCCCCCCAAAAAATATTTTTTTTTCCAAAGCAGCCATCAAAGCTCTGACAACCTTGAAACGAGGTCTGTCAATAAAACTCCTAAGGTGAATACTCCGTTACCACGGCAACTCATTGTTTATGCGCCGGCTGCACAGTGTGGGCCGCGAACGTTAAATCAAACACACGTGGACAATGTATCGGCATAGGCCGGATTTTAAAGCCTCGGTGATTAGAGCCCGACAGATTGCATGGCTGGACTGTTGTGGGGGGGGGGGGTGATTTTTTAGGGGCTTCCCGATCATCACATCACCAATCACTCTCTTGCGCCATCTTTCCTCGCCAACACGTCAATATGACTTAAAGGAGTTGAAAACAAAAAAAGGCACTGGAATAATATCTGACAGTATGAAGAAAGGCCCTTATTTACTGATTAATTTGAATAAATAAACAAAAGCACACAGTTTTTAAAAATAATAATAGCATTTAGGGTTTTAAAACCAAAATAAATATATCGGTTTTAGAACTGCAACAGAAATTCATTATATTAGAATTTTAATGTAATTTTAATTTCGGTTTTCATGGAGTTTTCATCTTACTTTGATATTAACATTATAATTTTTTTTTTAAATACTTAAAATCCTCTGTGTAACTCTGGTGATTTAACTCAATAGGGCTTGTCATTTAATGGCGGAAATCTATAAATAGAGCTGCTGTAATCATCCGGGTAATCGGGTCGGACAAAATGTCAACAGTGTTCAGTACTGCTATGTTAGCGAAGTGACTCTTAACCTAAATCAAAACATTGTTTTCAATTATATTTTATGAGATATTTACACCATTTTTTTTTTACTGCTATTGCTATATTCAAGGATATACATGTTGTGAAATGGGAAAGTTCGGAAATAAATAAAAAAAAAGTTTTTACCGCACAGGCCATCAAGACATCAACCGAAATGTTGTATTTTAATAATTAAAACAAAAAAAAATTATGATTAATATGTCTACTAAAAAATTGTGTCTTTGTTTGAATAATCACCGGATTTGATTGCTTTGATTTGTTGAACATTGTGAAGAATTATTGAGGTATGAGCGATTATTTTGTAAAGTGTTTGAAATCAATATTCTGCCATAAGGGAAACAAGGTTGACCGCAAATATGAGTATTAAGTAATAGGCAGATATCAATGATGGACTCATAAATACCGCTATCATCACCCACAGAACTGACCCAAGTCCGGGGTGTTTTGGGGGGGTGGGGGAGTGGGATGTTGGCTTCCCCCCGCTCAGGAGAAGAGTGGGGGGGGGGTGATAAACGCCCCGCATTGGTTACAGTCCACTGCTTATAATTTCTAATTTGCTGACGCCCCCCCCCCCCCCCCCACAGTCCGGAAAATCGATACACTGCTCGCTGGTTAGAAACAAACAAACAAACAAACTGGTGACCCGTAAGTATAACCAAGCCATATCCAATATTCTTCTTACGCCTTATTTGGAATCTTATAGTCACCCCTGAACGTGTTCCAAAAAAAAAGTATTTAAATATATTATATTCCCTTATTCTTATAGCTGATAGTTCTACATCTTAATTTTTAAAGATGACGCAAACTATGAGTGTTAATTTAGCTGACAGGCCGACACATCACTGGGCTCAACTTAGTTAGGTATACATTAAGGCAGCTGTTCTCAACCTGTGGGTCGTGACCCCCTTTGGGGGGTCGAACGACCCTTTCCCAGGGGTCGCCAATGACCACCGGGAAACACTTATACTATACAGTTATGAAGTGGCAACGAAAATAGTCTTTTGGTTCGGGGTCGCCACAACATGAGGAACTGTATTAAGGGGTCCCGGCATTAGGAAGGTTGAGAACCACTGCATTAGAGCGTCGACTATCCGAAAGCTGATTGGCCCAAACGTCGGTTATCCGAACCGCCCATGCCCTTTTAGAATATATATCAGGTATTATTATAGTATGTTAGGCGCATGGTATGGAGAAATGGCGTTATAACAAACACAGGGATGCAAGATCGACCTCTGCTGCACAACCCAGGTTAAAAAATGAATTAATCTAGATACGTAATGTAGTGCAGTGACCAGATTTGGATAATGGCATCTGCAAATTTTTTAATTGGTATTTATTGCAGATTCACGCCTGCAAGGTCAAAGTGACCTCGGGGTTTTATTCTAAGTTTGCATCACATCTATTTTTATAAACGAAATTCACAGAATAAAATTTGCAATCCTCAACTTTTTTTTTTTTTTTTAAATTAATTTTTTTTCATTTTACATCACAGCAGACTGAAAAGTGTGGTACATGTGATACACTGAACACTAAAGCAGCCAAACATTCTTCCCGCGAACAATAATCGCTAAGAGCCACCTGGACAATACCGCCGTGAACTCGACATCTATCGAAAGCTTCAAGGCTGCCCTGGCATCTGCTAGGAGCCGTTAGGATGGCAGCATCGCTTCCCCAACCGTTGCACATGTGCCAGTACATGGATGCAGCAACGTACCCTACCAGAACCGGACCCAGAAGTCGTTTATTATTTAATTATATTCTTTTTGTGGGAGATGTTCGGTTAACCGAAAAACAAAATGCTATTCCGACGACCACCCAGTCCCACCCGGTCACCTTAAGTTCCAGAAAGAAAAAAAATCCACACTCGTCTGTATAGTAAAAGTTGGCGCGTGGCATCTGTCCGGCTTCGTGAGACGCTGGGGGGGGGGGCAGATTCAGGCTTACTTGAAACTATGTGGGTCGATCTTGGAGGAGCAGTCTCGGCAGAAAGATTCGCTGCAAAACTTTGACGCTGCTCTGCCGCCTTGCTCCGATTTCTACAGAGACTTCCCTTTGCGTCTATAATCTGCCTGTTGGGCTTCAATTTTCACCACACATCCTTCGGCCTGAAAAAATGTGATCACCGCGTCACGCCTTTCACTTCGGTATTAGGCTACATGTATTTCGGTATTAGGCTACATGTATTTCGGTATTAGGCTACATGTATTTCGGTATTAGGCTACATGTATTTCGGTATTAGGCTACATGTATTTCGGTATTAGGCTACATGTATTTCGGTATTAGGCTACATGTATTTCGGTATTAGGCTACATGTATTTCGGTATTAGGCTACATGTATTTCGGTATTAGGCTACATGTATTTCGGTATTAGGCTACATGTATTTCGGTATTAGGCTACATGTATTTCGGTGTTAGGCTACATGTATTTCGGTGTTAGGCTACATGTATTTCGGTAATAGGCTACATGTATTTCGGTATTAGGCTACATGTATTTCGGTATTAGGCTACATGTATTTCGGTATTAGGCTACAGGTATTTCGGTATTAGGCTACATGTATTTCGGTATTAGGCTACATGTATTTCGGTATTAGGCTACATGTATTTCGGTATTAGGCTACAGGTATTTCGGTATTAGGCTACATGTATTTCGGTATTAGGCTACATGTATTTCGGTGTTAGGCTACAATTATTTCGGTATTAGGCTACATGTATTTCGGTGTTAGGCTACATTTATTTCGGTATTAGACTACATTTATTTCGGTATTAGGCTACATTTATTTCGGTATTAGGCTACAATTATTTCGGTATTAGACTACATGTATTCCGGTATTAGACTACATGTATTTCGGACTAGGTTAATTTGAGAAGTGTGTTAGACTATAGCGTGTCAACACACAAAGTTTTGTTCGATGCCGTTCCCCTACAATACATTACTCAAATTGTGAGATAACTGATATTTAGACTTTTTTTTCCATTTAAAATCAAAGCTACTGTTAGATACATCTTGCAACAATTGCGTCGGAAAAAGATAAAATTAAAAAAAAAAAATTAAAAAAAGGGAAGCAGAGAGAAAGAGTGCTTTTAAGTTATAACAAATTACGATTTTAAAATAATTTTTTCTAAAATTTTTAATTTTTAAATGTATTTTTGAAAACGATAGAAAATTAGAACTTATATTTTTAGTCCCACGCGATCAACGTTATAACAACAACAAAAAAAATTTGCCCAGTCAATTGTATTGTATTGGGATGTCATTAAATTTGTATAGTGTAGCTCATTGTTGACTTGTGACGCATCCGAAAAGGTCAAATTGTGACAGCACGACTCGAAGCGGAGCAACAATGAAAGAAGCTTCATTTGTTTTTTCTTCTTCATAACTCTATCGTCGGCCAGCTCACAACATGTGTTGCACATGAGCAACTGAAAGTTTAACATCTGTTTAACATGAGCCTCTATGACAGCGGTTCTCAACCTGTGGGTTGCGGCCCCTTTCGCAGGGGTCGCCTAATACCATCGGAAAATAAAATATTCTATACAGTTATGAAATATCAACGAAAATAGGTTTGTTGTTAGGGGTCGCCAGAACATGAGGAACTGTATTAGTAAGGTTGAGAACCACTGCTCTATGAGGTGACAGAAATCGGTTCCACTCCAATAAAATCAAGTCCCGGTAAAAATTGAAGCCGGTCGAGCCCGGATGGTTAGCGCCCTAATGTGTCATATTAACACTGGTTCTAACATACGTGTTTTTTTGTTGCTCGCGGAGTGTAAAAAAATCATGTTCAGCCACACACGTGACGTTACGGGAAGAATATTCGTGAACCGTATAGTTTTTTCCCAAGACACACGCATTGCCTCTTGGGAAGCACTAGCTGTTTGTAATTAGCAACCACTTTCTTCAAGAAAAATTTAAACTTCGGCATAAGACAAACTCGTTTTTTTCGTTAGGCACACCCCACGTATTCAAAGACACATCACATCTGTATAACAGACACTACCTCTCCATCAGATACGCCCCTTTCTACAAGCGACACATCGTTTCTACATATTCAGCAATACTCATCCATTAGAGCAGTGGTTCTCAACATTCTTAACGCCGCGACCCTTTAATACAGATTCCTCATGTTGTGGTGATCCCCGACCATAACATTATTTTCATTGCTACCTCATAACTGCAGACTACATGTGTTCCCAGATGGTCTTAGGCGACCCCTGTGAAAGGTCATTCGACCCCCAAAGGGTTCGCGACCCACAGGGGGAGAACCGCTGCATAAGAGACACCGATTTCTCCAAATACATATCACATCTCCATAAGACACACAAGTTCTCCCTTACACGACACAGCCCACCTCTACGGGACACTATTCTTTTTCAGCTCTTATTAGGCTCTTGTGTCCCCAACCATAATTCCATGCCCCCACTGCATCCGATGAGACCCACTATAGCCCCTGTCTCCCCCCAACTTTCCACTCCAACGATCACCATGACGACCACCGTCAATCAATCAGCGCCATGTTCTATTTGAACACAGGCGTGGTAACCCAAGGGTTAATGACTTAATTTGATGAGTACGCGAGCTAAGATCCCTCCCCCCCCCCCATTTTTTTTTAATTGATGAGGATTGAATAGGTCACGTGATGCGTACGCAAGCGTTAAAAATGGCGTCGAACGCGTTTCGGCGGTTCTCCAGCTAGCCCTTAAGTGGCCCTTGAGAATAGAATGAATCCCACTTAACGATCTTTGCAAGCCTCTTGGACCTCATTGGGATTGCACTTATTTTACTGAAACAGTCGGTAGCCGCTGCAGGAAACCTTTATCGAAGAAACAACCAATTACATCTTTAATTACATCTTCAATTACATCTTCAATTGCATATTCAATAACATCTTCAATTGTGTCTTCATTAACATCTTCAATTACATCTTCAATAACATCTTCTATTACATCTTCAATTGCATCTTCAATAACATCTTCAATTACATCTTCAATAACATCTTCAATTACATCTTCAATACCTGTACAGGCATGTCATTCAAGTTGTGCTTTACATCCCGTTGTACACGTGCAAATCTGTGTGCGGCACACGTGGTGCTAGGGACGGCGGCACACGTGTTGCTAGGGATAATGGCACACATAGGATTAATAGCACACTGGTGGAGGGGCGCCGTCGAAATTCCCATGGTTAATTTGTAAAGCACTGTAAATCAGTGACCACATAACTATTCCAGATTATACTTGACGTAGAAGAGAAACTCCTAAAGACCCCATACGCATGCTTCAGGCCCACATTCCAGACACTTGACTTGTAGATACTATAATTACACGTACCATCTACACAAAGCCCCCCCCCCCCCACACACACACACAAACTCCTCCATAAATCGTCTCAAATTAATTATGGTTTAGATAATAATTGGTTGGGACATCAGAATTTTTAATATAGTTCATGGGCGTGAAATAAAAAGTTTGCAGCGACGTATCTTCGGGGCAAGGGGTGTAGCAAAAATTGGGATTATTAATGTGGGTTGCTTGAGTTCATGTTTTGTCAAGTAACTTAAGTAGATTGAAGGTTCACGCATTGCTGTCGCCAATGTTTGGCGGGCTATATTTATCTAGTAAAATATATTTTAAAAGAATGTCTCATTGTGATAAGCAGCACCGTCTTGTAGTTTAAAATTGTTCAATTTTAATTAAAAATGGTGTCCTTGGTTACAAAGTTTACTCTAATTTTGTCTGTGCGCAAATCATTGGTGTGCAAAAGTTGACCAAACATCTTACATGAAATAATGTGTGGTTGTAGCATCTACCTCTGGGCCTTGGTGAGATATGAAGCGTATGGTTACGCCTCTTACAAATAATCCAAATCCCGGATGAGGTAGATGCAGATCGTCTGCTAGTGGTGACGTGGCAACTTTGATAGTGATTTCTCCACCTTGTTTATTCGAACAGCTTGATTCATACAGAGAGACGGAGAGTCTACGGATCATATATTTGTGTTCGTATCGAAAGCCTTTGCATTACCGCTAATGTCGTCAACAGTTCTATTTGATCGGGTCTGCGTCGAATCTAAGCGTGGTGTTTGTGCCGTCAATGCGGGTAGGACGCGTGTTTGATCGCACCCCCCCCGGGGATGTTTTTCATTTTGGAGTCTCATCAAAATTTAAGAAAGAAGAAAAAAAACCTCATCTAAAGAAGAAACAAGCAGTCTTCACTGATTTCAAAAGTTCATCAGAAATTTGAATCTTCCACTGATTCTTTTGGGGGAAATGTGTTCCGCATCTGATAACTATAATCGCGGGGTGTTTATAAAAGTTTTAAGAAGGTACAATGATGAAGAGGAGTCTACACACACACAGCAAAAGCTAGTTAACAAATCTCTGTCTCGTATACCAAACATATCTCGTGATAAATGATAGCCAGGATATCTCGTGTGTCTCCTTTTATAGTCTGTTTTCAGGATATTTCTAGAAAAGGATTACACATTGTTTTCCTTTCCTGATTTCTCTAGACTTTTTTTTTTTTTACAGAATTCTAATAATAATACAGGCTGTAATATCATTTAGTCGTAAACAAGGCCAAAGACAATTTTTAGTTAGCCACACCCCAAATGCGGTTCCGAGCTCGGGGTCAGCTAGAGTTCATTCACAGGGAACGATGACGTAAACACGTCGTCGGCATAACATTTGGATTTTACTTATCATTATTTTGTAAAATTTTCTTTTTATATAAAAAACGAAGAAAAGACAGCTTATATTATCGTTGATAGCCACAACACTGAAAGGAAAATCAACGATAATATAAGCCGTCTTTTCTTCGTTTTTTATATAAAAAAAAAACGTTACAAAATAATGATAAGTAAAATAATGCTTTCCGATGTGGGATAAGATAATTGCCGGTTTATTGCCGTAACAAATTTCGAAAAAAAACAAAAAAATTTTTTTTACAGGAAATCGGAAAGCATTAGATATTTAATAAATTAAAAGAAGAAAAAAAAAAACGCTTTTCGAAAGAAATAAAAGAACAGGACGTACGCGCTTAGAGTGTTACAACGACGGTATGCGCTTAGAGTGTTACAACGACGGTATGCGCTAAGAGAGCGTTACAACGACGGTTTGCGTTTCTCTAGGTCCACCACATCAGACGATCTCAATCGATACAACATGCCATCTCTCAACACAAAAAAGGGACGCCCTACTTTAATTTGAGAGCGCCCTGGCTCATGGGGCGCCATATGAAAGGCAGCTGGTGAAAATGACAGCGTGTCATGCTAAAAGTTCGCGTTGCCATGATGACATGAACATCGATGACATTTTCCTTTTGACATTCATTATAGCGGGTGTTTTTTTGAAAGTGATGAATGAAAGCATCACCAAAATAATGGATTAGGCCGAGTGTATTTTGGTAATAGCTTAAAGCGAACTGGACCAAAATTCACATGGGTGAGCTATGCGAGTTTTGCGAGGAAATCCTAACGCTTTTTATATGACGCCCCCAACTAACCTTACCCCAGGAACCCCCCCCCCCCCCCCCCCCAACCCAAATGAAAACATCCAGGATTATGGTTCACTAACGCCATATAAATAAATACAAAATATTTTATTTTTTAGAAAAAATATATTTTCCCGTTAAAAATGGATGATGAAGATGGTTTCGTGACATTGGCTTGGTCGACAGTGTGATCCAAGGGGGTGTTTCATTTTGAATTATCTCATATGAGATGGACGATTTTTATTAATTTTTTTACTTTTAAGCGGTGATGTGTTATGGGCTTTGTATAAACCAGGAGCATTGGCTGAATTTTTTGGGTGGAAATATATTTGTGTAAAGTTGAAGACAAGCAATTTAAAAAATATATATATACTAGATATGGCCCGCCAAACATTGGCGACAGCGATGCGTGAACTTTCCATCTACTAAAGTTACTTGACAAAACATGACCTCAGGTAGCGCACATTTATGAATCCCAATTTTTGCGACACTACACCCCCCCCCCCATAATACGTCACTGCACACTTTTTATTTCACGCCCATGAACTACATTAAATATTCTGATGTCCCAACCACTTTTAAACCGAATACTTTTTACACCATACTAAAATTCAGACAATTTCATTTTCCGAAAAGAAAATATTACGAACCAAACGAAGTTGCGTTATAATTAGCTTCAGATCACATGATCAAATTTCGCGTCATATTGTTGTATGAACACACTATTTTGCGCGTGCTTTCTTTTTTGGGGAATTTGATCAAATCGTAATTTGAAAGTTGTGACAAGGCTTCATACACGAATTGCATCAAATGCTTGAAGGAAAATTTGATCGTGTGAACCGACCCTAAAGAAATATATAATTTAGCGAAGTTACTGGGAATTATATTTTGCGCGCCATTGAACTCATTATTGAACCATACTTTCTACTGCACAACATGTTAAATAGTATTAGTACTGAGCGGGTGAACAGCTGTCACGCACACGAGCGTCATGTGTGACGTCATGTGTGACGGTTGAAATCAGGTAAAAAGGTTAAAGGTTTTTTTTTTTTTTATGGTGCGGTCGATTATTATATTAATCAATAAATGGCCACCAGTATGGTGTAGAACTATCGTAAGGCTCCTGTTTGAAGGCCGGCAAGTAGGGTGTAGAACTATCTGTAAGGCTCCTGTTTGAAGGCCGGCAAGTAGGGTGTAGGACTATCTGTAAGGCTCCTGTTTGAAGGCCGGCAAGTAAGGTGTAGAACTATCTGTAAGGCTCCTGTTTGAAGGCCGCAAGTAGGGTGTAGGACTATCTGTAAGGCTCCTGTTTGAAGGCCGGCAAGTAGGGTGTAGAACTATCTGTAAGGCTCCTGTTTGAAGGCCGGCAAGTAGGGTGTAGAACTATCTCTAAGGCTCCTGTTTGAAGGCCGGCAAGTAGGGTGTAGAACTATCTGTAAGGCGCCTGTTTGAAGGCCGGCAAGTAGGGTGTAGAACTATCTGTAAGGCTCCTGTTTGAAGGCCGGCAAGTAGGGTGTAGAACTATCTGTAAGGCTCCTGTTTGAAGGCCGGCAAGTAGGGTGTAGAACTATCTGTAAGGCTCCTGTTTGAAGGCCGGCAAGTAGGGTGTAGAACTATCTGTAAGGCTCCTGTTTGAAGGCCGGCAAGTAGGGTGTAGAACTATCTGTAAGGCTCCTGTTTGAAGGCCGGCAAGTAGGGTGTAGAACTATCTGTAAGGCTCCTGTTTGAAGGCCGGCAAGTAGGGTGTAGAACTATCTGTAAGGCTCCTGTTTGAAGGCCGGTAAGTAGGGTGTAGAACTATCTGTAAGGCTCCTGTTTGAAGGCCGGCAAGTAGGGTGTAGAACTATCTGTAAGGCTCCTGTTTGAAGGCCGGCAAGTAGGGTGGAGAACTATCTGTAAGGCTCCTGTTTAAAGGCCGGCAAGTAGGGTGTAGAACTATCGTAAGGCTCTTGTTTGAAGGCCGGCAAGTAGGGTGCAAGACTATCGTAAGGCTCCTGTTTGAAGGCCGGCAAGTAGGGTGCAGGACTATCGTAAGGCTCCTGTTTGAAGGCCGGCAAGTAGGGTGCAGGACTATCGTAAAGCTATTGTTTGAAGGCCGGCAATTAGGGTGCAAGACTATCGTAAAGCTATTGTTTGAAGGCCGGCATGTATGGTGTAGGACAATTGTAAGGCTATTGTTTAAAGGCCGGCAAGTATGGTGTAGGACAATTGTAAGGCTATTGTTTAAAGGCCGGCAAGTATGGTGTAGGACAATTGTAAAGCTATTGTTTAAAGGCCGGCAAGTATGGTATAGGACTATCTGTAAGGCTATTGTTTAAAGGCCGGCAAGTAGGGTGTAGGACAATCCATAAGGCTATTGTTTAAAGGCCGGCAAGTATGGTATAGGACTATCTGTAAGGCTATTGTTTAAAGGCCAGCAAGTATGGTGTAGGACAATCCATAAGGCTATTGTTTAAAGGCCGGCAAGTATGGTATAGGACTATCTGTAAGGCTATTGTTTAAAGGCCGGCAAGTATCGTATAGGACTATCCATAAGGCTTTTATTTAAAGGCCGGCAGGTATGATGTATGACTAGCTGTAAAGCTATTGTTTAAAGGCCGGCAAGTAAATTATATAAAATGAGAAGTTAACTATTTTTTTTTTGTAACACTGGGACCCACCGGATATTTTCTCAAAATACCCGTACCCGATTTTAAAGAAAAACAACTGCACCCGGTTAATGCCTAGTATTTCTCTTTGCTTCAACCTGAACTCAGTTCTCCCCCCCCCCCACCCCCACACCATACTTCTCTTAAATCAATAGAAATAAAAGGATAAAATACTTATTTATTTTACGTACCTGTTTATGCTGACTTCATGTCCTGAGAGCGTAGTTTCAAGTGTCGTTATTCATTTATTATTTTCAACGTGTCAGTAGTTAAGGAACTAAGCACATTTACTGCACACAATGTTAGAACCTTGCGTTAACATTGCGGGAACAAAGTTTATAAAAATAATTCAAAATTATTACATGTTCATTTCTCTCGTAACGGGCAAAATCTTGAACAAAACACCTCAAATTAATCGTGTCTTAATAGTGTCTTAATTAATAAGCACATTAATAAATCGATAAAGGGTTTCTGAATCAAACAAAATCATGGACATCCGCGTGATCTCGTCCTTTGTTCGATACATTTATAATGCTCTTTAAATGCTTTCAATTATAATAAGAGCAGACTTTCTTTGGGGGTCTACGTCACTGAAAGTCGAGCTCTCGTCATGCGACGAAAGATTTTACTAGTGTGCCGAAGATGCCATGAGTAATCGTGGCCTAAACATAACAGTTTTAATGCAATGCCTAAGTAAGCTATACTGTATCTTTTGTGATCTTTCTGGTGTGCTTTTTCTAGTGTGCTCTTTTTGGTTTGCTCTTGCTGGTGTGATCTTTCTCGTGTGCTCTTGCTGGTGTGCTCTTGCTGGTGTGTTTTTGCCGATGTGCTAATTCAGTCGTGTTCTTTCCGGTGTGCTCTTGCTGGTGTGTCTTTCTGGTGTGCTCTTGCTGGTGTGCCTTTAAGGTGTGCTCTTGCTAGTGTGACTTTCCGGTGTGCTCTTGCTGGTGTACTCTTGCTGGTGTGTCTTTCTGGTGTGCTCTTGCTGATGTGCTCTTGCTGGTGTGCCTTTAAGGTGTGCTTTTGCTAGTGTGGCTTTCCGGTGTGCTCGTGCTGGTGTGCTCTTGCTGGTATCGCGGGGACTCCATGAAGTAAAATATGGACATAATTAAATGTGCGTTACCGAAAGTGTTTTCTTTTCACTTTTCGTTACCTGTAAGAGCTATAAGAATATTTTCTTGTCTCTTTAATTCAACACTTTATCGCTGGGTCCACTTAACAACCTGGTCGTCCTGCTTCCTGACAATGCTTTTGATGACGTCCCAATTTTAACCACAGCAAAACGACTCGAGTTCTAAAATATAGCATGCGTTCTTCAACAGACAATGAAGAAACTCATAAGGCAATCCGTCGTCATTGTAGTTTGCCTTCCTCGCATGAACCCCCCCCCCCCCCTTCCACAATCCAACAACAACAACTAACATCACGTGGTAACTAACAAAATTGTCTATTTTATTCCCAATACAACTATCGGCACGTGGTAACTAACAAAATCGTCTGTTTTTTTCCCAATACAATGATCGGCACGTGGTAACTAACAAAATCGTCTGTTTTACTTATTCTTATCTGTTTTCCCAAATTCAACAGACTCACACTCATCTTTTTCCCCTCCAATACAACTACAAGCACGTAGTACCTCACGAACTTACTTCAGTTTCCCTACAATAAAAAAAAACAAACAAATAAAAAAACATTTTTAAAGACATTATAAAGTTATCTTACAACTAGCGACACGCCGCATAGAACACAAAGAACTTTACAAATTGTAATATTACGTTATGAGCAATGACACACCCTTGAATTCTATCTCCAAGGAGCCACCCTGAGTTTTTTTTTCTTCTTTCCGCCTCTTCCAATCTCCCCCCCCCCGCCCTTTTCCAAACACCTCCACGCACTCACCCATCACAACCGAGAAGTCTGACCTCGCCGCCGACTCTGCACACTCCACTCACGTGACCACTGTCGACGCCCAAGAGCACTTCCTTCAATTGTCCGCCCGTCCCGTTACACCTAGGCGCCCCAGCCATGCCTGAACAGGACTTACCTCGCGGGCAGCAATCACATCAGTCTCGCCGCTTCACATGCCACTAACCCCCCCCCCCCCCAGGCGCCCGCGCCCCCACTCCCCCTCTTGCCTCTCCCTACCATCGATGAGTCTATCGTAGCCTCTAAAAGCTTTTATCTTAATGGTCGGTCGGGGAGGCAACAATGTTTATTAAATTAAACATTTAGCACATTATTTCAACTTCCTCTTATTCGCTCCCTTCTTCTTGTCTTTTCTTTCCTTCTTTCCCCTTTTCTGTCTTTCTTTTCAATTTTTTAAACACACCTTTTCACTGTCATGTCCTTTCTATCTTCCTCTATTGGAACTTTTTTATTTATGCTTTCCTTTTTCTGTTTTTAATTATTATTTTTTTTAATTACGCTGTTTCTCCCCCCCTCGCTCTCTCTCTCTCTCTCTCTCTCTCTTTCACTTTCTCTCTTCCTCTGCTTCTGCCTTTCTTTACACCTTTCACACTCTTTGCATCTATGTCTCTCTCATTATTTCCATAACTCTCTCTCTTTCTCTCTCTCCCTCTCTCTCCCTCTCTCTCACTCTCTCCGGCTCATCCCTTCCAATTTCATCTTTCTATCTCTCCCCGTCGCTCACTCCCTCTGGCTCTCTCTCCCTCACTTTACCACCGTCTCCCTCACTCTACCACATCACTCTACAATGTCTCTCACAATTAACTATCTCTCTATCTCTACCTTCTCGCTTTCACGCTATACTGTCTCTCTCTATCTCTCTGTTACTTTACTATCTCTCTCCCCCGCTCTAACCGAAAACATGCACCTCTGTTTTAAGCACGACATTCTACCCTCAGCACGACATTCTACGCCCAGCACGATATTTTACCTTTAGCACGACATTCTACCCCCAGCACGACATTCTACCCCCAGCACGACATTTTACCCTCTTCACGACATTCTACCTTCAGCACGACATTCTACCCCCAGCACGACATTTTACCCTCTTCACGACATTCTACGACATTCTACCCTAGCACGACATTTTACCCTCTTCACGACATTCTACCCCCAGCGCGACATTCTACCCTGAGCACGACATTCTACGACATTCTACCCTCAGCACGACATTCTTCCCTCACACAGGCCGACAGTCCCCCTTCACATACACACTCCCCCCCCCCCCCTACATTTCAACGCTTATTTAATCGCTGACGGTCTGCACGGAATGGTTCCTGGGGATAAAAATTAATTAATTGTTGTCTCCCCTGAGAAAAATAAACACGGGTTTCGTCCCCTGTACAAACACGGCCTGATTGGTTTTAATTGTTTTATCCGAAACGTGATCGCACTGCGGTCCTAGCACATTACACATTGCACATTGCGTGCCCTACTTTGAAATCTTTTTTTTGAAATATATATAAGTTATCTCATTATTATTACTCTATTTATTTATTGTTTTACGTTGACCATAATTATTTGAGTTCCGTTTTCAGAGCTTATGTTCGTGGTCATCCTTTGTTAGTAAGATGACCTAAACAAAAAGAAAACAACAAAATAACATTCACATCTGTGGGGAAGTTCTTTAAGGTCATTAAGTTTGTGAGGGGCTGGGTGTGGAAGGATAGCGGATGCATAACACGAATTAAATAGTTGTTTCGTTGGTGTTTTTTTTAATGTGTTTTTAAAGTTTTTTTTTGAGGTGGTTTTTTAAAATTTATTATTGTTCGTAAATATTGTTTGAAACACAAATAGGTTTGCAAAAATTGACAGCGTTTGACACGACCTAGTTAAATTAGCTGCTGGTCGGATACTTTTGAGGATGCGTCTCTCTTAGCGCGTTTAGCTTACGATATGCTGCATTACGCCGGTTGAGAAATGCAATCTGGGAGTTGCAAGTATGGATACTGCTATGTGTGGAAATAGCTATGTGTGGAAATCGCTACGCGTGGAAATCGCTATGTGAACATTTAGTGACGTGACCAATGCTTTGTTTAATCTGTTAAAGTTGATAGATTAAGGAAGTTTATGGATTAGTAACGTATGTATTGTAAATGCTTAATGATTTTGAGGTTCGAATATTTTTAACAATGTGTGTATTAGTGTTAAAATGGTTGTTAAAATATACGAGGACGAGAGTAGATAACATTTAACGAGTTAATCTAGCGCAGGGGTTCTCGGCCTGTGGGTCGCGATCCCTTTGGGGGTCGAACGACCCTTTCCCAGGGGTCGCCTAAGACCACCGGAGAACACATTTACTCTACAGTTATGAAGTAGAAACGAAAATAATTTTGTGGCTGGGGGTCATGAGGAACTGTATTAAAGGGTCGCTGCATTAGAAAGTTTGAGAACGACTGATCTAGCGCGGAAATTTTGACATGCGCATATTATTTAAACTTTAACGCATTCATTAAATTTAAAAAAAGAAATACTATATTTATGATATGAAAAAATACAAACATCTCCTTAATGCTTAATTATTAAATTTTTTATAAAAAAAATATATTTTTATTATTTTTTTTTAAAGATGAAGAATTTTCAACAGACGATCCGTACACATGGGATTTATAACTCAAAATAACATTTATAAAAACAACAAAAAAACAAACAAAAAACAACTTTAAGCCATCAAACCCAAAGACAATATTTAAAAAAATTATAATATAAATTAAATTAAATTAGTATTTTTTTAATGTGAGAATGAGTCTAGTTAAGTTTAATAGTCATCACGATGGTAAACAAAGGGTCATTTGGCCGGTCGAGGCATGTTGCTACCTCTGAAGTCCCATACAGCTTTCTAACAGTAATGTGTTAAAACTGAGATCACAACAGCGCCCGCCACCGTCGCACCCCCCCCCCTCAGCCCCGCCCCCTATTCCCCACACCATCGTCTACAAATCAATACTCCGTGATCAATAATAAGTTTATTTAATGCATTAATTTAACACCGCACGGCACCCAACATTACAGTACTCGCGCCGTGGACGTCTCTTGTTATGCGCTGCGATAAATCCAGGTTAATGAAGATGAGCGCGCGCCCGGCGCCCCCCCCCCCCCTATAACCCCGAACCGACCGGGGCGCCAACGGCACGACAGAGTACCACGGTCCGTGGCTCACTTTCGCACCCGGCTCCTAACATTTAATGTGAGTAACATCCCTTTACAGTTACTAGTGTCCTTATTGATCTCCATTCGCTGGTTCGCCCCAATTTTTTTTCATCTCATAATTAAATGCGAGGCCATTGTATTCCCCCGCCCCCTATTTTTTTTTAACCCTCTACCTTGGCTGTCTCAAGTGTTAGTTTTTATTTCTTGTTTTTTTCTGGTTTGTCTACATTTTGTTTGGGGTGTTTAGATTTCAACAGGGATGGAAAAAAAAAAAGGGGGGGGGGGTGTTAACTTTTATAGAAACAGGGTAGATAGCCCGCCCCTCCCTCTTAAACTGCGGTGCTCTGAACATGAAGTAACAGGGGGAATCACTCAAGCTTAAGAAATGTTGATTGGATGGTCACGCGCGGTTGGTATGAGCGTGCTTTTGACGAGATTTGAAGTTTACACACAAAAAATGTAAAAAAAAAAAAATAATTAAAAATCTTGCCTGCAAATTTTAAACATTAACTAACAAAAAAAAACTATTAAATGTTTTTAAAAATATATATACAAACTCACAAGCCAACAGGCAGGTAAGTGAAGAAGTCCGAAATTACGTGATTTTAAAAAAAGTATTCTCTTTCCTGATTTCTCGACTGCATCTGGCTGTCTCGGCTGTATCTGGCTGTCTCGGCTGTATCTGGCTGTCTCGGTTGTATCTGGCTGTCTCGGCTGTATCTGGCTGTCTCGGCTGTATCTGGCTTTGTGGTTGTATCAGTCATTTCCAGCGTTCTCAGTTTATGCATGTCTCAACTATTTCTGCCAGTCCCAATGTTGTCCGGCCATTCAACGTCTTCGGGCTATCTTAACTGTTTCTGAATGCCTCAGCCAGATCTGGCTGTCTCAACTGTTTCTGACTGCCTCAACTATGTATTGCTGTGTCAACTGTCCCTGGAAGATAAAACAAAGTTACCGGAAATTTGTTTGAAAGAAATTAGGTCGACGGAAAATTGATCGATGGAAATTTGATCGAACGGAAATTTGGTCGAGTCTTTTGTTTCAGTTCACATGTTAAAAATGTTCGTCAAATTTATTTTTGAACGCACTATACTATATAATAAAACAAAATAAGGCATTCAAAAAGATATTTTACGCAAAATGAAATTTGATGAAAATTTTAACGCGTAAACTGAAAAAAAAAAATTCCGTTCGATAAAATTTCCGTCGATCAATTTTCCGTCGACGAAATTCTCTCAAACTAATATCCGGATATGATCAGTATCCTTCTTTTAAGAGTCAAGGCGCTGGGACAACCAGCTTTGCCATTTATTCGAATCTTGAATCTTGAACAACTTATGTTTTATGTTTGAAATGGTAATTTTATCTATTTCAACTAATATACCTACAGAAATGTCTCGAAACCTGTACTCATTTTGGGGTACTTCAGAAATCTTAAGTAGGTAGATTTGTAACATTGACTTATTGTTTTGTAAAAGGAAAGGGCCAAAGAAATACACCCATCCCAGCATCTGATATCACAAAACCCACGCTGACGTCAATAAATGGATAAACCAGCAATGATCTCGTAGCACAAACCACGTATACTGGCAGCTCTGATCTTATTGGACAAACTCCATACTGAATTCACTAAATGGAAAAGGCGGCTCTGATCTTATTGGACAAACTCCATACTGAATTCACTAAATGGAAAAGGCGGCTCTGATCTAATTGGACAAACTCCATACTGAATTCACTAAATGGAAAAGGAAGCTCTGATCTAATTGGACAAACTCCATACTGAATTCACTAAATGAACAAGGCAGCTGTGATCTTATTAGACAAACCCCAATACTAAATTCATTAAATGAACCAGGCAGCTCTTATCTTATTGGACAAACTCCATACTGAATTCACTAAATGAACAAGGCAGCTCTGATCTAATTGGACAAACTCCATACTGAATTCACTGAATGGAAAAGGAAGCTCTGATCTAATTGGACAAACTCCATACTGAATTCACTGAATGTAAAAGGAAGCTCTGATCTAATTGGACAAACTTCATACTGAATTCACTGAATGTAAAAGGAAGCTCTGATCTAATTGGACAAACCCCAATACTGAATTCACTAAATGGAAAAGGCGGCTCTGATCTTATTGGACAAACTCCGAACTGAATTCACTAAATGAACAAGGCAGCTCTGATCTAATTGGACAAACTCCATACTGAATTCACTGAATGGAAAAGGAAGCTCTGATCTAATTGGACAAACTCCATACTGAATTCACTGAATGTAAAAGGAAGCTCTGATCTAATTGGACAAACTTCATACTGAATTCACTGAATGTAAAAGGAAGCTCTGATCTAATTGGACAAACCCCAATACTGAATTCACTAAATGGAAAAGGCGGCTCTGATCTTATTGGACAAACTCCGAACTGAATTCACTAAATGAACAAGGCAGCTCTGATCTAATTGGACAAACTCCATACTGAATTCACTGAATGGAAAAGGAAGCTCTGATCTAATTGGACAAAGTCCATACTGAATTCACTGAACGTAAAAGGAAGCTCTGATCTATTTGGACAAACCCCAATACTGAATTCACTAAATGGAAAAGGCGGCTCTGATCTTATTGGACAAACTCCATACTGAATTCACTAAATGGAAAAGGAAGCTCTGATCTAATTGGACAAACTCCATACTGAATTCACTGAATGTAAAAGGAAGCTCTGATCTAATTGGACAAACCCCAATACTGAATTCACTAAATGGAAAAGGCGGCTCTGATCTAATTGGACAAAACCCCATACTGAATTCACTAAATGGAAAAGGCGGCTCTGATCTTATTGGACAAACTGTATACCGACGTAATTGAAATTTTACAAGGCAAATTGTCGTGTGTCCTTGCCACCGAACCTTGCGCACCAATCGTCCAACGGTTTCGTGGTCACATGACACGGCTGACATCCTCCCCAGAGCATGACGCGTTAGCTAAGGGTGTCATCCAGCGACGGGACATTCCCGTGGAATTGTTTTAATAGAAGTCTAGCGATTTCCAGTGCAGTGTAGGTCACCCACGACATGCTAATGTTTCTTCTATGGAAATGACGTGCTACCAACGGCTGTTGGGTGAAACATAATCAATGAAGCTGATGTCTGGTGACCTTATTTCTAGGTAGAATTCCTGATATTTTTTAGTGCATCGGTTCTCAACCTGTGGGTCGCGACCCCTTCGGGGGTCGAATGACCCTTTCCCAGGGGTCGCCTGAGACCATCAGAAAACACATATACCCTACAGTTATGAAGTAGCAACGAAAATAATTTTGTGGTTGGGGGGTCGCCACAGCATGAGGAGCTGTATTAAAAGGTCGCGGCATTAGGAAGGTTGAGAACCACTGTTTTAGTGGCTCATCCATTCTCTAAGGAGAAATAATAAATCAATAAATACATTTTTAATACATGACACAAAAGTTGAGTTAAACAATTCAAAGAATGTTCTATAAATTATGCTCTTTTCTTTGATGAAGATCAAATTTAGAATTTAAAAAATAACAAAAACAAAACAAAAAACAAAAAAACCCAGAAAAATATAATGAGATCTTAAAAACTACAAACTTATTTGAGTATACTAACGAGAAAAAAAAAAACTAGGACATTTTACATTCAAAACAGCAACAAAAACTTAGGAGCCTCTACTCCACTGGAGACAAGTCCGCTCAATGGCTTGATGGCTCAATGGCTCGATGACACGGTGGCTGAATGGCTCGATGGATCAATGGTTCGATGGCTCAATGGCTCGATGGGTTAATGGCTCAATGGATCCATGGCTCGACGGCTCAATAGTTCGATAGCTTAGTGGCTCGATTGCTCAATGATTCGATGGCTCAATGACTCGATGGCTCAAGGGTTCTATGGCTCAATGGCTTGATAGCTCAATGACTAGATGGCTCAATGGCTCGATGGATCAATGGCTCAGTGGCTCAATGGCTTGATGGCTCAATGTCTCGATGGCTCGATGACTCAATGGCTTTATGGCTCAATGGATCGATGGCTCAGTGTCTCGATGGCTCCACGGCTCAGCTCTACCCCCACTTTCATTCCAACCAAACGGCCATTTTTTTGTTCTTCCCACACCTGCATCTGCTAATTCACTTCTTAGTGTCTAGCCGACGCCCCCAAAATGGCCGCATTTGCGGCTCGCAAAAACAATTAGCCTCTACCACTGGCACTCTTGGTCACCATTTGGTGCGGTCCTATAAAGAAAAAATTCCCCAGCAGGCATTCTGCAACAACAGTGGGAGGGGGGAGGTTGCTTTAGTATTCAGGGCCACCGTCAAGCTGTCACAACAGGGGTAGCTTTAGTATCCACGACCGTAGTCAACTTGCAACTACAAGGGTGTTCAGTATGCTGCACCGTATTCAGTATTCTAACATAACCAGTTTTCAGTACAATCGGAAACGTATTTATCTGTAGAAAACTGGGGGTTCTTGGTTCACTTTACTAGTCAACATAAACAAGAGGCGTATTTTCGCTTAGTCCTTACGTTTTCAAGACCCTATGGAGAGAGCTGCTCGAAAAGGTCTGGAAAAAACCATTTTTGATTTGCTCACGCAGTTATGCAAGAAAAGCAAAGATATAATCGCCCCAACTTGAAACGCTGCTAGAGAGTAAATACAAGGCATGGCATGGTGGTGCAAGGTGGGGGGCAAGGTGGGGGTATAACGAATGAGATTTGTTAAACATTTGGAGCGTTAAATGAACAATTTAAATGGATACAAATAAGATATACGCACAAAAGATACCAAACCAAAAAAAAAAAGTGTGAGTTATTTATCTGGAGAGTTATTTTGTGGAAGGGGGGCGCAAAAAAAGTTTCAACCACCGAGGGCGGCACTTATCCTGGATAATCCACTGGAGGAGGGGGAGGGGCGAATGCGGAAGTACAATGATTGTATGGGTGTAGTATAATAAAAACAGGAAATGATATTGCCTGGAGAGTTTTTTGTAGAAGGGGAAGCCAAAAAGCTTCAACCACCGAGGGCGGCACTTATCCTGGATAATCCACTGGAGGAGGGGGAGGGGGCGAATGCGGAAGTACAATGATTGTATGGGTGTAGTATAATAAAAACAGGAAATGATATTGCCTGGAGAGTTTTTTGTAGAAGGGGAAGCTAAAAAGCTTCAACCACCGAGGGCGGCACTTATCCTGGATAATCCACTGGAGGAGGGGGAGGGGGCGAATGCGGAATTACAATGTAGGTATGGGTGTAGTATAATAAAAACAGGAAATGATATTGCCGTTACGTAAATTTATGGATTTGGGTTTTACATGGGTCGGAGTCAGCGAAGCGAATCTTTCAATCAATTTCTTCTCAAGATTAATTCCTTCCTGTGTGCTTCGAGCATGCTATACACTGGTCGCTGAATATTCAGTAACCCATTAGGGTTAAATGTTCATTACACTTGACATGTTTGAGGAGGCCACTCGTCTGATTGTTGCGTTATTTACTTTATGGCCCTGGGAGGAAGAAAATAAAACACTTTATTTTTTGGTACTTCTTTTTCTCAGAATCCGTTGCTAAATTAAACATTTAGCTGATATTTAAATTTTGCCAAAGTTAAATTTTTCTGGAGTTTAAATTTTGCTTTAAGTATAAATGTTGCTGAAGTTAGAATTTGGTCAAAGTTATAATTTGTCCAAAGTTAAAATCGTACCGAAGTTTTCTGTTCCGTAAAATTATTTACACAGTATTGAAGCGCATACTTAAACAATAGGCTATACTGGCAAAATTTTTAAAAAAATATTTTGCAAAAGATAAATTTCCAATTCATTCAGCATGCCAATTACCTGTAAGTATATTTACCCTGGAAGACGCTTTTTAACGTCATTTATTATAACTTTTATGTCTTTCGCTTGCCAATGAAGATCGTTATGCCGTCTCCTCACGTCGGGGACGCGTGACGCTAGTGGCTGACGTCTGTCATTAAGGAATTTAGATGACCAGTAGCATCCTACCTACCGGAAGTTAAAAATAATTTGTGTTAGCCAGGACTAGTCCTGAACCACACAGGTCGTATCTATTTAACGTGAGACCCCCTGGGCGCAATCAACATAAAACATAATAGCATTGGCCAAGTGTTGCCGGCGTCTCATAACCGATCACCATGATTTCCAGGGCACGTTCTCCCGTGGCCATTATTACAAGGAAATGTCGCTGTAAAATTAGATCCACAGGACCGTCTGCTCAATTTTTGTCGGTTAGGGAACAAAGGGACACAGGGGCGTCTCTACCACTGGTTTGTTGGAAAGAACACGGGTGGGGGGGGGGGTCAGCTCCATTGCCCTCTTGGGTGGAAAAAAAGGAGAGTGGAAAAACAGGAGCGGTTGGAACACAGGGGCGGTTGGAATATAGGGGCGTCTGCTCAATTGGTGTGTTGGGGCAATAACACAGGGGCGTGTCTAAAATATGAATATTTTAGTAAGAACACGGGGGGCGTCTGCTCAATATGTATGTCGGGAAAGAACACAGGGGCGTCTACTCAGTGTGGCTCATTGGGGGGGGGGGCACAACGCGGGGACCTCTGCTAAATCTGTTTGACTGTTGTTGAAGGCATTTCGTGCTTAATTCTAAAGACGGTAGATGTTAAACACATGTCAGTGTGATTAATTCTCACCAATAATTTGTGCAGTTTCTCTGCGACACTACATTAGATAAGTTTGAATTAACTTCTACATTTTATGTTTACTCCTCTGTTTAAATTGCTGCGCGTGCTGACAAAGTCTTTTGTTTCGCTTTTTTTTCCCCCACCCATGTTTGCCCCCACCCATGTTTGCCCCTTGCCTGGTTCTTATTCATTTTTTGATTGTTTTATTTTTATTTTCCTATTATCTTATGATACATTCACGAAACAGTAGAAGTTAGACACAAGTATTCTCAACGCTGTGTATGTATGTATGAGCCGAGGGCGCGGTCTCGGGGGGGGGGGGAGGGGAGGAGGAGCTTGTTTACGTTGATAGCTTTGTAAGTTTTGTAGCAATACACTGTGTCCCCGGGGGGGGGAGGGGAGGAGGAGCTTGTTTACGTTGATAGCTTTGTAAGTTTTGTAGCAATACACTGTGTCCGGGGGGGGGGGGGAGGGAAGGGAAACCTTTCTACAAATATGAAAACTAGTGATAAATATTTATTAATTTTTAAAATGTTCGAAACACTCATACATTCAAGCATAATGTCAAATTTGTATTGAACTATTAGTTTGTGATTGACACAAGCATAAAAAAACGCAATCTCCATTGACCAATCATGAAAAGGATTCCCTTTTTTTTCCGGACACAGTGTAGAAATGTGTGCTGATTTCTACCTGCTCATAGAACTCTGGTCTTTCATATATATATAGAGTTTTGCATTACTTGATCTGCGGAGACAAACACAAGCGTGGCCCAGCTCAACGCTATGACAATAACCGCACGAGTGGATGGCCAGTCTAACCAGTGCACAATAGCCAGTCTACGGGGCACAATAGTCAGTCCACGGTGCACAATAGTCAGTCTACGGTGCACAATAGTCAGTAAACGGTGCACAATAGTCAGTCCACGGTGCACAATAATCAGTCCATGGTGCACAATAGTCACTCCAAGGTGCACAATAGTCAGTCCAAGGTGCACAATAGTCAGTCCACGGTGCACAATAGTCAGTCTATGGTGCACAATAGTCAGTCTATGGTGCACAATAGTCAGTCCGCGGTGCACGATAGTCAGTCTACTGGGCACAATAGTCAGTCTGCGGTGCCAAGCGTCAATATTAGCAATATTAAATAAGTTTATAATCAAAATACACAAATTCTCTATGTAACGATGTCGCTAACGCTACCAGGTGGCGCTGATTTCACCCAATGAAATTCCCGCTAGCTGCGCCAGATGAGATTCTTACAAATACCGCAATGTTTTCTTTTCTGTTTTTACGGAAATAGTTTATGTGTAATGTATCTGCGGCGGAAAAATGGGATGGGACATAAGCATATTAATCTAGTTCGGGGTCGATGGCGTACGGGGGGGGGGGGGCTATGATTAGCACTAATTGGGAATCTTTTAAAGTGCGTAACTTGAATCCATGTTATGTCAAGTGACTTAAGTAGATGGGAAGTGCACGCATCGCGACCGCCCTTGTTCTTCGAACTACAGTTAGTCACACCATATTCTGTAAGCAGAGATGACACGAAATAAATACATTATGACTGCTATTTAATCTCTCATTTAAAGGTACCCGATCTTTAACTCGAGAACTGCTGATCTTGACTTCTTTCACATTTTTTTCTTTTTTTACATCACATGCTTGTGTCATACCTGCAGTTACCTCACATCTGCGGATACGTCATACCTGCGGTTACGTCACACCTGCAGATACGTCATACGCAGTTACGTCACACCTGAAGTTATGTTACTAATTCTTAATTCACCCCCACCCCCCCCCCTTTCTTCCCTTCCCAAAAAGAAGTCATTCAAAGGTACATGTAGTCTTTGAAAGTTGGAAATGAAGGTACATGGGCGTACCCATCGTAGCCCCCCCCCCCCAAACCCCATTTTTCCACTCAGGAGATTGTACCAAATTAAAAATTCGGTTAGTTGATTTCTTTTTTTTATTTTTTAAATTGAGTTTGAGCCTTGCGTCGAAACACCCCCCCCCCCCCCGGCCATGCGAACGGTTCGCATCTGGAGCAGACCCGTGCTGGCTTACTCCGCCCCTGATGAGGTCGCGCCATGCCGGACTGTAAAGTGAAACTCGTCGTAACAGTTACCATCAAAGTCTTGTCTATTGGGAGGGGGGAAGGGTTCTGGGTGTCGGAGGATGTGGCGGGGGGTGGGGGTGGGTGTCTTGACTTCAGTACTGACTTTTTAGCGGCTGTGATTGAAAGGAGGGGTTCACAATCACGCCGTCTGGGGCGGGGGGGGGGGGGGGGGGGCAGCTCTTGTAAAATGTTTGTAACTTTAAGTATTAATTATTTTTAAAGTGGTAACTGTTTGTTAAGGAATTGTAACAAGAACAATATGAAAGTACTACCTAAGACACGTTCTTCATTCTCAAACTGGTAGGGGCAGGGGCCCTGAATCAAACCCTCCTCATGCTGCCGCCTCCGACACCCCCCCACCCCCCCCCCCCCCCGCACACACTGTATTGGGGACTACATTGCTCTCCTGATGAGCGAAAAGTATGGAAAGCTTCTAATTGTACACCTCGGCCTGCTGCTCGGTGTGACGTCATCTGAAAATGTAACAGATTTGACATCCCTTAACAGCGTCCAAGCAAATATTAATTATGGTGCAACATGTGATTTGTATCGTGGTTCTCACCTTACCGTATAGTGAGCTCAGTTTAGTTTCACTCTAATCTCCAATACTTCACTGGGTTTTTTGGTTTTGGGATTTTGGGCTTTTTGGATCTTGGGTTTTTGGTTTTTTGTTATTTTTTGAGTTTTTGGGTTTTGGTTTTTTTTTTTTGGCTCTTGGGTTTTTTGGGGTTTTGGGCTTTTTGGATCTTGGGTTTCGGGGTTTTTGTTATTTTTTGAGTTTTGGGTTTTGGTTTTTTTTGGCTCTTGGGTTTTCTGGGGTTTTGGGCTTTTTGGATCTTGGGTTTCGGGGTTTTTGTTATTTTTTGAGTTTTGGGTTTTGGTTTTTTTGGCTCTTGGGTTTTGGAGTTTTTTTCTTTTTTTCTTTTCTTTTTTTTTTGGATAACGCGAAATATTGTTGCTGAATGGAGCGGTGCCAACGGAAACATTTATACAGTAAAAACCCAGTGCATGTGCGTTTCGGGATTCGCGAATTCACTGACTCCCGACACAATTTTCAACGGAGCCCAACTCATTTCCATTTGCAAATATTTTTTTTTCTACACAGATCTGAGAGAAAACTCCACAAAAGTGTTCACGTTTCATTTTTTCAAGTAATATTTAAGTTTTCTTACTTTTAAGTGTAAACCATTTGTTCATAAATACGAATGACAATGAATTTGTGTATACTGTAGCCAAAAATGTGTATATCGACGCCAACATGTGTATACTGTAGCCAAAGAATGTATATACTGTAGACAAAGAATGTGTATACTGCAGCCAATGAATGTGTGTATACTGCAGCCAAAGAATGTGTATGCTGTAGCCAGAGCAATGTATATCCTATGGCCAATGAATGTGTGTATACTGCAGCCAATGAATGTGCATCCTGTGGCCGAGAATTGCGCATATCGTAAGGGTAACATTAGTGTAACGCCCCTGTACATGTGCTGGCGTGGCAAACAGCCCTCGGGCGATACTGTACTCTTATTTTTTTACGTCAACATTTTATTTTGCATTCAATGTTAAGCCTTGGCGCAAACTTTTTACATTGAATTTACGCGCTCTGCAGCGTGATTTGGGGTTCATATTTAAGGGTTAAAACTCCAGAAATGAGCATGGCAGTTTCTTGGTTTTTTTTTTAATACTATTTTTCTTGTACTGACGACACTGACGTGGTAGCGAAATGAGTTTTCTTGAAAACTTCTGCGGACCGGCGGATGATGGCCCACGGACCGGCACCGGTCCGCGGACCACCACTTTGAGTAGCACTGCTCTACTTGACCCGCGACGGGATCTGGAACAGAACCTCACCAATCCTCGAGGCGTTACTCTATTTTTTAAGTAACGGTCTTGTGGTGGCGTGCCCAGGGGCGTGACTTGAGTATTGGGCACAAGAGGTATGCCGGTTTCACAGTTGTGTTACTAAACTTCGATGTCGGCACACGACTTCGGATTTTTTTTTCATAACTTTTTTTTTTTTTTTTTTTTTTGCTGTTTTTTTAAAAAGGGTTTTTGGGGGGGGGGGGGGGGGATTTATGGGGGGATTTTTTCTTTTTTTTTCTCTTAATACTTGGTTACAAACAAAGCCCGCACAATATGGATGTGTGGATTGGAAAGGTTTTTGGCCCAAATTCATTGACATGGAAATGTGTTGCCGGTTGTTATACCGCTTTTTGCAGTAACTAAAAACCATCTTCGTCCAGCCAGCTCGGTCTGTTTAAGAATGGGGGGGGGGGGGGGCGCTGTCAGGTAACGAACGTCGTTATGGGTTGGAATCAACCACATCGTTATTAACGACGTTGTCATCATCATCCCCCTTGCATCTGCTTTACGTTGGCTCAAACCAACATTATCCTTCGCGGCCACACGAGGCAATGTGTGTGTGTGTGTGTGTTGTTTTGGGGGGGGGGGGGTTGTTAGTGATGGGGCAGTGGGGCTGGATGGAGACAATCTGACTTCCAGATTTATACGGCCGCGCCCCCTTGTTCTTGTCCTATTGTGATAAGCTCCTTTCACAAACACGATTTCTGCCCCCCCCCCCCACCATTAGGGGCGTCTGGCTTCGTAGACGGGAATTTTTATGTTTTCTCCCTCTTCAAATAATATTATAAGTTTCATGAATCTCCCGTGAGATAATTATTCTTTCTATGAGACTTGAACATGGATTAAAGAGGTGTATCTTTTTTTTTTTTTTTTTAATAAACAAAAATAAGAATTCATTTGTACAATATATCGATCGACGTTTTCAATCTCCTCTAAGTTTATTAGCCGAAAACTGAACATATAATTTATTAGACGTTTTTTTTCCTCATGGGGACAAGAAGCCTCATTGAAATTTAACCACCTCACCACTGAGCCCCTTCATGTTTCACTATAGCTATCTCACCCCCCCAACCCCGAGCCCTTTCATGTTTCACTATAGCTATCTCACCCCCCCCCAACCCCGAGCCCCTTCATGTTTCACTATAGCTATCTCACCCCCCCCCAACCCCGAGCCCCTTCATGTTTCACTATAGCTATCTCACCCCCCCCAACCCCGAGCCCCTTCATGTTTCACTATAGCTATCTCACCCCCCCCAACCCCGAGCCCCTTCATGTTTCACTATAGCTATCTCACCCCCCCCAACCCCGAGCCCTTTCATGTTTCACTATAGCTATCTCACCTCTCCCCCCCCCAACCCCGAGCCCTTTCATGTTTCACTATAGCTATCTCACCTCCCCCACCCCAACCCCAAGCCCTTTCATATTTCACTATAGCTATCTCACCTCTCTCCCCCCAACCCCAAGCCCTTTCATGTTTCACTATAGCTATCTCACCTCTCTCCCCCCCCCAACCCCAAGCCCTTTCATGTTTCACTATAGCTATCTCACCTCTCTCCCCAACCCCAAGCCCTTTCATATTTCACTATAGCTATCTCACCCCCCCATCCCCAAGCCCTTTCATATTTCACTATAGCTATCTCACCCCCCAACCCCAAGCCCTTTCATGTTTCACTATAGCTATCTCACCCCCCCCCATTCCCAAGCCCTTTCATATTTCACTATAGCTATCTCACCCCCCCACCCCAAGCCCTTTCATGTTTCACTATAGCTATCTCACCCCCCAACCCCAAGCCCTTTCATATTTCACTATAGCTATCTCACCCCCCAACCCCAAGCCCTTTCATATTTCACTATAGCTATCTCACCCCCCCCAACCCCAAGCCCTTTCATGTTTCACTACACTATAGCTATCTCACCCCCCAACCCCAAGCCCTTTCATATTTCACTATAGCTATCTCACCCCCCAACCCCAAGCCATTTCATATTTCACTATAGCTATCTCACCCCCAAACCCCAAGCCCTTTCATATTTCACTATAGCTATCTCACCCCCCCAAACCCCAAGCCCTTTCATATTTCACTATAGCTATCTCAACCCCCAACCCCAAGCCCTTTCATATTTCACTATAGCTATCTCACCCCCCCCAACCCCAAGCCCTTTTATATTTCACTATAGCTATCTCACCCCCCCAACCCCAAGCCCTTTCATATTTCACTATAGCTATCTCACCCCCCCCCAACCCCAAGCCCTTTTATATTTCACTATAGCTATCTCACCCCCCCCAACCCCAAGCCCTTTCATATTTCACTATAGCTATCTCACCTAACAACATTGATGCCTTGCGAACTAATTTTTTTAAAATAACATTTTATTTTATTTTTTTTAACTATCGTTTTTTTTTTTTTTTTTAAATAATCAAGACAACATTTTTGCCGACACTTGTGTTGTCGTCTCGTTTCTTTTGATATATTTTTTTAAATTTTAACATGTACTCCTCTTAAGTGTTTTTTTTTTTTAAATATTTTTTTTATATCTAACAACGTCATCACAGTCTACGCCATATCACTCCCAAAATAAAAGACTTAAAAATCCGATGGTACATAATTCAGTCGAGATACACGTGAGCAGCGCACGGCATGTACCCGCCCGCACCGCACCCCACCACCACCCCCCTCCTCAACCTCCCCGGACCCCCCCAAGACCCGCCTCCAAACACACAGACAATCGGATCGCTGTGCGCTGCTTCAATTCGATTTCGAAACAAAGCTGATCCCATCAGCGCCGCTTCAAGAAAATAACCCAAGAAATCATCCGTAAGAAATCCTTTAATCCAATAGCAAAAACGGCTTGTTTCACATACACACACGGCACTGGCTGGTGCTGGGCTGGCTGGCTGGTGTTTGGCTGGCTGGTGCTGGGCTGGCTGGCTGGTGCTGGCTGGCTGGTGCTGGCTGGCTGGCTGGTGCTTGCTGGTTGGATGGTGCTGGGCTGGTGCTGGGTTGCTGCTGCTTGCTGGCTGGTGCTGGGCTGGCTGGCTGGTGCTGGTTGGCTGGTGCTGGCTGGCTGGTGTTGGCTGGCTGGTGCTGGCTGGCTGGTGCTGGTTGGCTGATGTTGGCTGGCTGGTGTTGGCTGGCTGGTGCTGGCTGGCTGGTGCTGGTTGGCTGATGTTGGCTGGCTGGTGTTGGCTGGCTGGTGCTGGCTGGCTGGTGCTGGTTGGCTGATGTTGGCTGGCTGGTGTTGGCTGGCTGGTGCTGGGCTGGCTGGCTGACTGGTGCTGGCTGGTGCTGGCTGGTTGGTGCAGGCTGACTGGTGCTGGCTGGATGGTGCTGGCTGGATGGTGCTGGCTGGCTGGTGCTGGCTGGATGGTGCTGGCTGGCTGGCAGGTGCTGGCTGGCTGGATGGTGCTGGCTGGCTGGCAGGTGCTGGCTGGCTGGATGGTGCTGGCTGGCTGGATGGTGCTGGCTGGCTGGTGCTGGCTGGATGGTGCTGGCTGGCTGGCAGGTGCTGGCTTTGGACGCGAGTTACGGCGGGGCTTTTAGTATCCGATACAACAGACAGTTCAGTACATGTTACTGTGGTCGGAAACACATGCGGCTGCTCTCGTTAGCACTGTTTGATATTACCGTTAGCAACTGGCTGCTGCTAGCGATAGCACTGTCTGAAGCTACCGTTAGCTCGGGCTACTGCTGTCTTTAGCACTGGTTACATCCGTTGCTAGCATTAGCTACTGTTGTCGTCAGCACTGGCTGATGCGGTAGCTAGCCCTTGCTACTGCTACCGTCGGCCCTGGCTACTTCCGTACTTGCAGTGGCTAGTTCCGTCTTTAGCACTGACTACGTCTATCCTTAGCACTGGCCACAGGTGCCGTTAGCATTGGGTATAGCTGTCATTAGAACTGCATACTGGTTGATGTCTTTAGCGTTGATATTAAACTCTCAATTTCCGACAACGTCTCTAAAACTAACGTTTTTAAGCTGTTAAAAATAATCCTTTAGCAAGTGTTTCCCAAAATGTGGTACGTGTACCCCTCGTGGTACAGGAAGTGTTTGGAATATATTCTATTATTTTGAAAGTGTATGCACTTTTTTTTTATTCAATGTACTAAATGTTACGAAAATTACAGACAGGGGTATACTGATTTCGAAAGTTTGGGAAACACTGCTGTAGTCTGTTCACTAAAAGAGATGCATATGCCATCGCACTTTTTTTTATTTCTCTCCATTTTATTTAGGTCAAGGTTAAAGGTCAAAAGTTAGAGAAGGAGAGCGGAATAATATGCCCAAACTATGCGAGACCTCATTTATAAAGAAAAAAAGAAAAGAAAGAAAACCAGAAAGAAGGAAATATAAGCTTTACAGATTAGTTAAGGGCTTCTCAACTTGAGAACCATCGAGCCTATCAAACTTGCCACTTCTGTAAATCTAATTCATTTATATAGTATATCTGAATTTAGGGTTTAGGTCATTCCTAAATTGACCACACAAAAAGTCCTTATTTGCAACATATGGCTTTGAATTAGGTATTCGTTGCATTATTTTAAAAAGAATTTGAAAGCTCTCACACATACACATAAAGTTTGAGACCCGCTAATTTTTTTTATTTTTTGTTAATAAAGTCCTTTTTGTGCGTGTGTCAATGGGTATGTGGAAACTTCGAGCACTTCAGAATACAATAAACCGGAAACCCTTTTGTTGCGGAGTAGGCAGTAGTTCTCAAAAGCGGGTATGCGAGTCCCTTTCAGGGTAGACGAGGAAATTATCGGTTATAAGAGGGGTTAAAGAGGTATCACGGGGGGAAATGGTATTTGGTGAACTTGGGAATACCTTTTGCAAAATCCGCTCTGAGCCATACGTCCCCAAACTGTCTAAATGAATTAAAGGCAAAATTTACACATTGAAACAACGCTTAATGAATGTCGCAAAAAATAAATAAATAAATATATACAAATAAAAATTAAACAAATACTCGAAGTGTTAGGCTCAAATAATGGGACCAGAAATTGAGGACCGCTGTTTCGAGTTTAAATTCTCGCGGTCGCTAAGATTCTTTGGATATTTTTACATTTTTATTTGTGTATTTTCGTTTTTTTAAAATTATTTATAGATTCCTTTTCCCCACGTGGGAATAGTTGAAAAACACTTTCACGATATAGTTCACACACAGTCATGAGAGGGGGGGGGGGGGGTGGAGGCCACTTCAGTCACTTCTTGTAACGTTACTAAAAAATATTATCTATACATATTCATTTTTTTAGCTCGTTCTCCAACTAACAATTTACTCTACTTCGAATAGCAACAAAGAGTATGTACGCAGGCAAGTCGAGTCGATGTCAAGAGAGAGAGAGAGAGTTCTGTGTCATGGCGAAAAACATTGTTGAGTGCCTTAGTACCAATCGGATGAGACATCAGGTGTTGTGTGCGTCAAATTTCAGGAGAGGCCCTTTTGTATTGTCGGGGTTTCTTTTGTTTCTTGAACATCCTGAAGCGTTGGAGCTGAAGGAGCTTAATCCTTTTTAGGAGTTTGAATGAGTGGGCGGTTAGTTTTTTGTTTTTTTTTATCGGGGATGGGGGAGGGGATATTACAACTTCATTTCATTGCTATGATGAGACTCCAGCTCCTCAACAGCCAGAACAAAGTACACGGACATTATGTGTTTAGATTAGAAATTTGCAAAGGCAGCACAAACACGCTGCGCGGAAAATTACTATAAAATATACGCTTGTGAGGGGAAATGATAGGTGCCGGGGGGTTAGAGAAATTGGAAAGTCCAGCTCTCGTCTAGTGACAGTCGGCACACCCAGACCTGGGGTGTTTTAAGACTTCTGTGACGCAGTACCCTCACGAAGAGCCATAAGGGCCCCGTGAGGTAGTTGGACTCTGTCAGCTTTGGTAGCGGTATCGTAGGGATGGTAGCGTGAATGGGGGATGGTAGCGTGGTTGTGGATGGTGTCGTGATTGGGGGGATACTTAAGAAACCTCTGCAACTATCACAGATACGTGAACCAATAGGGCGTACGAACATATCAACCAACACAAAAAATGC
Source organism: Omphiscola glabra (assembly GCA_964017045.1). NCBI lineage: Eukaryota > Metazoa > Mollusca > Gastropoda > Lymnaeidae > Omphiscola > Omphiscola glabra. The sequence goes on along the minus strand of OZ024807.1, from coordinate 5,867,943 downwards.
CCCATAAATCTACACGCCATCTCATAATGCTTCGCCACCATATCCCGAGCCATCCGCCTCCATCCCTCCCTCCCCCCCCCCCCCGCACATCACCGACGATCTGGCTTCTTTGGCCCTAAACACACGAACACTAGCGCATGAAAGGGTGGTCCGTCAAGATAGAAACTTATTAATTTAAAAAAATACCTTTTTAATTTTAATTTTTTATGTGAGTTTAACATTTTCCGCTTAAATCCATATACGTGTAATGCAAATTTTAATAAGTTTTCTGAATGATAAAAAAATTGGGAATGCCCGCAACGGTATTCACAAACTGTAGCTACTCTAGGTATGTTACTCACCACTTGATACTAAGGACTTTTTCGTTAGTGGTTCATTAGTTTAAGTGCAAGGTTGTGTTGTCATCATACCATTTTAAAACATTTTTTACAATTGCTTAAAGGTTGTCGTCCTAAAAAAAAAAAAAAAGACTGAATACAACCGTGTGATTTCACGGTTCAAATCAGGCAACAACAACAAAAAAAAATTTTTTTTTTTTAACAAAGAAGGTGTGAATGGCGTGGTCTTCACATCTGCTTCGGCGCGTGTCTCACTATCCTCCTGATATGCCGGTGTCTCACTATCCTCCTGATATGCCCGTGTCTCACTATCCTCCTGATATGCCCGTGTCTCACTATCCTGATATGCCCGTGTCTCACTATCCTCCTGATATGCCCGTGTCTCACTATCCTCCTGATATGCCCATGTCTCAAATGATGTGCACATGTCTCACTCTCTTCATGATGAGCACATGTCTCACTGTCTTCCTGGTGTGCACATGTCTCACTGCGATCCTGATGGGCATATGTCTCACTGCGATCCTGATGGGTACATGTCTCACTGCGATCCTGATGGGCACATGTCTCACTGCCATCCTGATGTGCACATGTCTCACTGTCATCCTAATGTGCACATGTCTCACTGTCATCCTGATGTGCACATGTGCACTGTCATCCTGCGGTTTCAAGCCTAGGGAGTCAACTTTTTGTTAATGATGACAGGAAAAGCGGCAAGGGAGTGGAGGGTGTGGGGTCCTAACGGTGAGGGCGTGTCATTATAAAGTGGAGCTGGGATAACTCTCAGGTCGTAGGGTTTAGTCCAGGCTTTTCCCCCAACCGTGTTCATTCCCCTCACCTCTAACACACACACACACACAAGCAATTCCTATGACACAATTCATATGACATGATTCCTATGACAAAATGCCATTTGTATACTTTCTGTGACATAACTTTCACTACCCCCTTTAAAAAAAATTATATCAGTTCCTATTTAACGTCATGTCATTTTTTAGCCTTCGGTCAGTAGTGAATCCAGCCACGTCGCAGCCATTACATTGTCCAGCGCTGAACCCCCCTTGCTCTGAAACAGAGGGACATCTGGTTCAACCTAGGAACAAGAAACACATTTTTTGTATGTGTGTAGAAAATAGTGAATGGTGTTGAAAGAGTGAAGTGTCACTCCCTCCGCCACACCCCACCAACCCTCCACAAGCCACATCCAGAGGGTCGTTAAAACACCAAGGGCTTTGTGAATGGTGCGCGGACCCGCTTAGGAGATCTCCAAAAATGAGCATATTCTTCACTTGACTCATAATATTGAAAGTACTGAGTCATTGATCATTCTGGAAAAAGTCTCTGAAAACATGTGACTTTCAACGGTCGGCGTAGTGTGCCGGGTGACCGGTCCAACGGGACCAGGTGTATGTTGATGGGTATGGGGAAGGGGGTAACAAGGACCGTTCATTGCAAATCGGCAGTTTACACCCCTGGGGGGCAGCAATTATCCAATTCTCTAGTGAGACTTTGGGCCATAGGGGGTCAATGGTCTGTTGACAATATACTGTCATACAAAATAATGTCATAGCAGCAATCAACGTGATGGGCTTTTAGATAAACAGAATGAAAAGTATTTGTAGCATACTAACGTGAAAAAGTAGAGAATAATTATAATAATAATTTTAATAATTTTATATCTTTTGAATTATAACAACACATGACGCTTTAACAATAAACAGATAAACTTCATTTTCCAACTTCTTTATTAAGTTATTTACTCACTTCACTCTCAAGTTATTTCCTACCTTCTTAATTGCGTTTTTTTTCATATCTTCACTATTAAGTTATTTCCCACCTTCTTTATTAAGTTATTTCCCGCCTTCTTTATATGTTATTTCCCACCTTCTTTATTATGTTATTTCCCCACCGTCTTTGTGAATTTATTTTCCCCCTTCTTTGTTACGTTATTTCCTATTAAAAAAAAGACAACAAAAAAACAAACATGTATATATATTTTTTGCAATAATGTGTAGTATTTTTGTGTGTGATATTCCAAACATACTTTTAATAGGTAAATTACAATAAAACAACATTTTTTTACCCATATCTCATTGTCATCCTGTTTTTTGTTTTGTTTCTTTAAAATCTAATTTAATATAAATCTTTAATAGATTATAAGTCTCCTCGCGAGACAGCAGTGATATTATAGTGAAATGGTTCGCCACAAGGACATTTTCAAAGGTTTTTTTTTTGTTGTTTTTTTTTCGACTCCGCCTTGATTGTGGTCAGGTGGCCTTCTGTAAGAGTCTTTAAAAAAAAAACAACTGTTCCACTTGACTGATCTCAGCGAGCGATTCTAAAAGTTCAATCATGTGGGGTGCCATGTGTGTTTTCACACCTGGAGAAATATGTACCTGGAATTTTGTTTTTCTTTATTTCTTTCTTAACTGAGTTTTATAAAGGCGCTATGGCCCGGGGGGGGGGTGTTTTGATGCCTGGGAGTTTTTCCTGAATGATATACGATACATTACAGGTGTCCGTCCCCTTGTGTGTTGACGCAGCTTGCTGTAAGATTTGTAATGATAAGGAGACAGACAGGCTCGAACCGTGCCCGGGGGTGTGGTGGTGGTATTACTGGTACGTAGCAGCAGAGATTGGGGGACAAGTTTCAGCATGGGATAAAACGGGAAGTCCTGCACCGCCTCTCAACCACAGAACCACTAGGTTAGCTCACGAACGCCATGTTTTATCCCCACACAATCAACTATTAGTAGTGTAGCATATTACAAGAATAGCAGCTGATTCAATGTAGTGTTTTGTGGGGGGGGGGGGGTGTATGAATATCTCCCGATTCAATGCAGTGTGTGTGGGGGAATTTATGAATATCTCCCCGATTCAACGCAGTGTGTGTGTGGGGGAGGGGGAAATGTATGAATATCTCCCCGATTCAACGCAGTGTGTGTGTGTTGGGGAATGTATGAATATCTTCCTGATTCAATGCAGTGTGTGTGGGGGAATGTATGAATATCTCCACTATTCAATGCAGTGTGTGTGGGGGAATGTATGAATATCTCCCTGATTCAATGCAGTGTGTGTGGGGGAATGTATGAATATCTCCCTGATTCAATGCAGTGTGTGTGGGGGAATGTATGAATATCTTCCTGATTCAATGCAGTGTGAGTGGGGAAATGTATGAATATCTCCCTGATTCAATGCAGTGTGTGTGGGGGAATGTATGAATATCTCCCCTATTCAATGCAGTGTGTGTGGGGGAATGTATGAATATCTCCCCTATTCAATGCAGTGTGTGTGGGGGAATGTATGAATATCTCCCCGTTTCAACGCAGTTTGTGTTTGTGTGGGGGAATGTATGAATATCTTCCTGATTCCAGCCAAGTTCACTTGAGAAAACCCAAGTCTCTCTTTTAGTGTTATTGTACTATTGGACTGTGTCAAAGGCTAAAAAAGAATTAACCTTATGTGTGTCGCCGTCCTTATTCCTCACCCCCCCCCCCCGCGCCCTCCACCAAATCCCCAGACACAAGCCTGGTCCGGCAGTAGTCATATCGACTTCTATCCTGCTCCTCATGGTTTTGTCCATTGAAACCACGACACAATACAATAGCGCACAAAGCTTAATTTTACTCCCCACCCGTCTTCTTCAGATGTTTAAGATCGCAATTCTGATGTTTGACATTGCCCTACTAAAATAACAAGGCAAAACAAAACAAACACACATACAAAAAAATTGATTTGGGGGGGGCCGTGGTGGTTGTGACAAGATGATTAAGCCCCCCCCCCAACCTTTTTTCCGCCCCTAAACACACATTTAAAAAAAAATATATTTGTTTGCCTTCCTTGTCAATTACTCCTGTTTAAAGAAACGGTTGCCTCGAACACTAACGCGGCGTACCTCTTCATGCTTCAGAGAAAACTGATATCTCGTCACTATTCATTAGAACAGCGGTTCTCAACCTGGGGGTCGCGACCCCCTTTGGGGGTCGAACGACCATTTCCCAGGAGTCGCCTAAGACCATCGGAAAACACATATACTCTACAGTCATGAAGTAGCAACGAAAACAATTGTGTGGCTAGCCACAACATGGGGAACTGTACTAAAGGGTCGCGGCATTAGGAAGGTTGAGAACCACTGCATTAGAATGTCAGGTGGTCATAATGCAATGTGTTTTTTTTTCTTTAAAAATGCTCCATACTGATTGTTGTTACCATTTCTTAAATATTGGATTTTACCTTTCACCCTGCGTCTCAATTAACCAAAAACAGCTGTTGACATAGGTTGATTTTGTTTTGAAATAATCTTACAAGTAAGCGTGACTAGAGTTTAGTTGAAATAATCTTACAAGTGAGCGTGACTAGAGTTCAGTTGAAATAATCTTACAAGTAAGCGTGACTAGAGTTCAGTTGAAATAATCTTACAAGCGAGCGTGACTAGAGTTCAGTTGAAATAATCTTACAAGCGAGCATGACTAGAGTTCAGTTGAAATAATCTTACAAGTGAGCGTGACTAGAGTCTAGTTGAAATAATCTTACAAGTGATCGAGACTAGAGTTTAGTTGAAATAATCTTACAAGTGATCGTGATTAGAGTTTAGTTGAAATACTCTTACAAGTGATCGAGACTAGAGTTTAGTTGAAATAATCTTACAAGTGATCGTGATTAGAGTTTAGTTGAAATACTCTTACAAGTAATCGTGACTAGAGTTTAGTTCAAATAATCTTACAAGTAATCATGATTAGAGTTTAGTTGAAATAATCTTACAAGTAAGCGTGACTAGAGTTTAGTTCAAATAATCTTACAAGTAATTTTCAAGGAGATAGGTAAATTGAGAGATAGAGAGAGAGAGAGAGAGAAAGAAGAGAAAAGACAGAGGGGGAGAGTAGAGAGGTACAGAAAGAGAGCAGGGTTGTGCTAAATCAGTTTAAGGCGGAGAAAAATGAACACGTAAAAGTTCGCGGGTCGGGGCAACCAAGATGGCGGCCATGGTAAAAGACGCGGATAGATCTCTCAGAATCTACCACTTTTAATGCCCCCCCCCCCCCCCCCCAAAAAAAAAAAAAACAACAGCTTGTGGAATTCTACCGTAGATGTGATACAAGGTACGTAGGTGATTAATACATTTTTTTAAACAGTAAAATAGTGTGTGGGGGGGGGGGGTGTAGCTTACACACTGAAGCTGTAGGAAAAATAAAACAAGGATTTAAAAAACAAAAAAAAGAAACAAATTCGACTCCACTTCTAAAATAGTTGAACTCCTGCCCCCTTGACGTTGCATTAATCCTCTTCTACCCCCAACCCCCAAACCTCTACCCAACCCCTGCCTTCCCCGTTTTTCAAAATCGTCTGCTCATACGTAATGGGGGGATGTATTTACTGCCAGATTGGCCGCGAGACCTCGGACAAAGCTGTCCCCAGTCTATGACGTACGACCTTTTGAACACATCCACAGTGCTCACGTGTGAGATGGTTCTGTTTTTTTTTTAATAATCATTTTATATGACAGGTCATGGGAGACACATATGGATGGACATCAATGGGGGTGTTGAAGGTATCTATCTATATATATATATATATATATGTCAAGATCCAATTCTTGTTTTATTTTGAAAATATCACCCAACCTATTTTATAACAAATATTTTCTTAATCAAGTCTCTGGAAATATTTTCTTAATCAAGTCTCTGGAAATATTTTCTTAATCAAGTCTCTGGAAATATTTTCTTAATCAAGTCTCTGGAAATATTTTCTTAATCAAGTCTCTGGAAATATTTTCTTAATCAAGTCTCTGGAAATATTTTCTTAATCAAGTCTCTGGAAATATTTTCTTAATCATGTCTCTGGAAATATTTTCTTAATCAAGTCTCTGGAAATATTTTCTTAATCAAGTCTTTGGAAATATTTTCTTAATCAAGTCTCTGGAAATATTTTCTTAATCAAGTCTCTGGAAATATTTTCTTAATCAAGTCTCTGGAAATATTTTCTTAATCAAGTCACTGGAAATATTTTCTTAATCAAGTCTCTGGAAATATTTTCTTAATCAAGTCTCTGGAAATATTTTCTTAATCAAGTCTCTGGAAATATTTTCTTAATCAAGTCTCTGGAAATATTTTCTTAATCAAGTCTCTGGAAATATTTTCTTAATCAAGTCACTGGAAATATTTTCTTAATCAAGTCTCTGGAAATATTTTCTTAATCAAGTCTCTGGAAATATTTTCTTAATCAAGTCTCTGGAAATATTTTCTTAATCAAGTCACTGGAAATATTTTCTTAATCAAGTCTCTGGAAATATGTTCTTAATCAAGTCTCTGGAAATATTTTCTTAATCAAGTCTCTGGAAATATTTTCTTAATCAAGTCACTGGAAATATTTTCTTAATCAAGTCTCTGGAAATATTTTCTTAATCAAGTCTCTGGAAATATTTTCTTAATCAAGTCTCTGGAAATATTTTCTTAATCAAGTCTCTGGAAATATTTTCTTAATCAAGTCTCTGGAAATATTTTCTTAATCAAGTCTCTGGAAATATTTTCTTAATCAAGTCTCTGGAAATATTTTCTTAATCAAGTCTCTGGAAATATTTTCTTAATCAAGTCTCTGGAAATATTTTCTTAATCAAGTCTCTGGAAATATTTTCTTAATCAAGTCTCTGGAAATATTTTCTTAATCAAGTCTCAAAAGAACAAAAAAAAAAAAAAAAAAGAAGAAAATATTTCCATTTTTTTTTGTTACGTGGTTTTCTTTTGAACATTCCATTTCTGACACTCATACATTTTTTTTTTTTTATCTCTCCGCAAAGATTCTTAAATGAAACCAGAATTGTAATTATTTTTAATAATCCTATTTCAACCAGCCGTTATCTTTCCCTCCATGATATTCTCATCTCCCCTCCCCTTTTTCCCTTTTTTTTTAACAACCAGCTAACAAAACCGTATCTCTTACGGAATTACCTCCTGGAGTACAATGGTTTCTGGTTGGAGATTAGAGACAACACAACCATTATCATAGAACCCCCCCCCCCCCCCCCCCGCAAAAAAAAAAGAAAAAAAAAAAAAAACACCAGGGACTTCTTGTTATCTTTTACGGTTCTGTTAACTTTTTTTTTTTCCTTCATTTTTTTTTTCAAGTGGCGCGGAGCAAGTTAAGCTCATATCTGTCCCGTGCGAGCCCCCAAAATATAATATGCCGGAAAAGCCTTATTTGAAATTAGGGAACTAACACGCATCATCACATTGTACATTGGTTGTGATGAGTTTGTCGATTGAATTGAATGGCGTTCAGAAAAGGGGACGTCGACATTTAAGTTTATTTTTAGTCTGCGCGTATTTAAATGAAGTTGCAAAGCTAGGGTTAGTGGCGCCCGCGGCGGGGATAAGCTTCTTGCCCACCGCACACACATCACCACGTAAAGAAAACCCTGCACTCATTATACAGAAAAATGTGTCACCCTGGGCAGACTGAGCCCCCCCCCCCCGCCCCCTACGCACACCTCTTCTTACGCCACTTTAAAAAAATAGTTTTAAGTTACCAGAAATGAAGGCGTCTGGGTCAACCCTTTGGGACAAACAAAAAAAAATGCATTTATTCAGATCAGTTTCGTAAACAAAATATTTAAACCAATCCCAAAGTAAAGCAAAGGTTGGTGCGCAATTTTGCACCACGTCATCTTCATCTGAGCGGCGTGCATCTGATGGATTCATAATATAGGAATATGAGCTTGAACTGTTAGCTTCAGGTTGGACGTAACTTCAGGTGGGACGTAACTTCAGGTGGGACGTAACTCCAGGTGGGACGTAACTTAAGTTGGGACGTAACTTCAGGTGGGACGTAACTTCAGGTGGGACGTAACTTCAGGTGGGACGTAACTTCAGGTGGGACGCAACTTCAGATGGGACGTAACTTCAGGTGGGATGTAACTTCAGGCGGGACATCCCATGAAAACAACAAAACGATCATCAGTGTCTCATTGGTTGGTTGAAATTGATTACATCACACTTATAGGGAAGACAACATTGTAAGAGAAGAGATGTATTTTATTGTTTTTTTTGTTTAAGTGAACTAAATGTTATAAATACATTGAACTGTTTATTTTTCTCTATTATCAACTAATAATATACAGAGGCGTAGCGAGAGTGTTTGGCGCCCGGGGACAAGGTTCATGTTAAAGCGCCCCCTTTCTTTCTTCATCTCTCAAATCCATTGTTTTCATTTATAAAATAATATCAAAGCACATTTTGGCGCCCCTAACTAGCTGGCGCCCGGGGACATCTATCCCCCTGCCCCCCTTCGTTACGCCTTTGATAATATACAATAATTATTATTATTAGTAGTTTTTTTTAGAGCCGTACACCAGCCTAGGGTGGAATCACCACGCTGTACATACAATCTAGCCAACATAATCATGAACTTAAAATCAACATACATTAATTAAATAAAACAAAACTAATGTATATTCACTCCACCCATTCCATAACTATTTACATATCAAGCGATTGACGGCACCCAGCAGCATTGTTTATCGATCGGGGGGGGAGGGGGTTTAATCAGTCAAGATAGTAGAGTTAAAAGAGATGTGTTTTGAGTGCAGTTTTGAAGGCTGTGATGGTCGGTATGTTGCGGATATCTGACAAATAAACTGAACACTGGATATACAGTGAATAAAATGTTCATGAAGCGTTGACATGGGCTTACTTCAGTTCAAAATTAACACTAATATAATATTTTTTTAAATTGTATTATTATTATTATTATTTGCGATTTACTTACATAGCATTATGAAATCTATACATGTATATTTCCATGCAAGATTTCCATCAAAATCATAATATACGTTATAGAAAATGATTAATTATGGGATTATCTTCAATAAAAGCAAACGAAAATAAATATTATAAATAATACAGTTTAACGTGAGACTCATCCTGTCCCCCTACCTCCACCCAAAGGTACCCCACCCCCTCGCTGGTACGGTGGAATAGTACTTCCTCCTTAAAATTTAAAAAAAAAAAAGTTAAGAGAGGCGTAGACAAATCCCTCCAATTGGGGCTAAGCGTCACCTGTGGCTTTGCACGCCTTGCTTGGCGTGTGGGGGGCTTGTGTATCCGACAGTGAACAATTGTGATGCGCACGCCCGTTCACTGGGGTTTCTTCTCTTAACTTACATCGGACTCTGAGCCACTTTCATGGGACATTGAGTTTTACGGATTTTTTTTAAATAGTGAGTTATCGGAGTTCATTATCATAATTAATTTGGTGAGTCTACATATTTGCTGTTTTTTTGTTACTCAGGAATATGTTTATTTATCGCAAATTAATTTGGTAAGGCACAATATGCTGCTGGTGTTACTCAGGCCTATGTTCATGTGTGATAATTCATTTGTTCAGGCGTAATATATAGGCTAGTGTTGCTTACCCATAAGTTAATTATCATAATTGTTAATTTGGTAAGGCTAAGCATGCTGTTTGTGCTATTTAGGCCTATGTTCATTATCATAATTGATAATTTGGTAAGGCTAAGCATGCTGTTTGGGCTATTTAGGCCTAAGTTCATTATCATAATTGTTAATTTGGTAAGACTAAGCATGCTGTTTGTGCTATTTAGGCCTATGTTCATTATCCTTGAAGGGGAAAGGGATTTGTCCGAAAGAACGTCTCAACAAAGTTTGAGTTGCGTGGGAAAACTTTTTACGCCTGCATGATTACATAATAAATATATTTAGCCTTAATCAATGTAATCTATTCCATACAACGGGTCGGAATAAATGCCAGGTCCTGACGCGTTTATATATTGTATCAATAATTTATATCGAGCATATTAATTTTTTAAAACTATAAATGAAAAACGTTTCTAGTTTCACTAGGCATGTGGACATAAGACAAGTTGTGCTCAAATTAATAGCATGTCATTCCCGTCATACATAATTAGCTAACACATTGAGGTATTGAGTAGTTAGCATCTGACTGTCAGGGAAAAGATTCAATATTTTGTTTTATTGCAACACTGAAGTAATCACAGATTTAGAAACTTTTGTGGAACCACTGTTCTTAGAAAAGATGGATAGATTTTTTTTTCCATATGATATGGAGGCTGTATTACAAAACATCTCTTATATAGTATTTATATTACGCTTCTGGTGTGACTCGTGGACTGCTTCCATTTCCAGCTGCTTCCTAATCAGCAAATTTAGTATTGAGAGAAAATATCAAATAATTATATATGTTTGAAAGCAATTATGGTTCAATAATGAGTTCAATAGCGCGCAAAATATAATTCCCGATAATTCGCTAAGTGATGTTTTTTTATATAACGCAACTGCGTTTGGTGCGTAATATTTTCTCGGAAAATAAAATCAATTTAAAAATGGTGTAAAAAAATATTCGGTTTAAAAGTGGTTGGGACATCAGAATATTTAATATAGTTCATGGGCGTGAAATAAAAAGTCTGCAGTGACGTATCATGGGGGGAAGGGGTGTAGCAAAAATTGGGATTCTTCAATGTGCGTCACTTGAGTTCAAGTTTTGTCAAGTAACTTTAGTAGATGGGAAGTTCACGTATTGCTGTTGGCAATGTTTGGTGGGCTATATTTAGTATATTGATAATAATAATAATAATAATAGTAATAATAGATATTGTAGCTATTAATGTACACCCCCACACTCTAATATGCAGTATCATTTGAAGACAATTCGAAATTTACAGATGGAATCATTTTTTGTAATCTCCCCCCCCCCCCCCCACAGCCCCCGCGAAAACCTTACTTTTTTGTCTTTTGCAGTGCCTTTGTCACTATAATAAATAATAATAATAATAATAGAGTTCATTTGAAAAATCACGCTTCATCCCCAAAGGCTCGAAGCGCGGTACAAAAACAAAGCTGGGAGATAATAACTAGCTGGAAAAGATGGTAGACAACTTCACCCCAGAAGGTGTTTGCGAAATAGATGAGTTTTTAAATTTGTCTTGAAGGACTCCAGCGTCTGGCTGTGTCTGAGAGCGTCAGGAAGGGTGTTCCAAATGGTTGGGCCAGCAAATGCGAACGTGCGCTTTCCGTAAGTCTCAAGGCGAACACGCGGTATTGAGAGTTTGCCACTATCGGATGAGCGTAGTTGTCTAGTGGGTACATAAGGCGTCATGAGCGATTGGAGATATGACGGCGCCAGGTCATGCAAGCAGCGGTAGCACAGAGTTGCAATTTTGTACTATGAGTCTTCTACGCTGGTCTTCTAGCGCTGAAATATACGCCCGATTACAGTTTAATTTGTTAAGAATACTTTACGACACAGTCATTGCTAGTGTGTCCAGCAATAACGGTTGTATTTGTTAAAAAAAATTTTAAGAAATAAAACAATTGGGAAAGTTCCCCCCGTAAAGTCATAAGCGTAAAACTCTACAATTGTACAGTACACCATTGAGATCCCAATCGTCAACTAATCTAACGACCGACTCCTGCTGCTAACTCGGCACTAACGTCACGATGAGAGCCTTGTATTTCAAGGAATTTTAAATGACACCCCCTCGTCCCCAACCTCAATTTATTAACGAACCACAAAAATCAATTTATTAACGAACCACAAAAATCAATTTATTATAGAAGGCCTTAAAAAAAACATTTAAGATACAGTAGCGCTGAACAATCTTAGAAGTGCGATGCGAATGTGTGTGTGTGTGTGTGGGGGGGGGCGCATAGCTTTCTGTCCCTCTTATTATATCCCATGTAACTACAACGTGTTTGAAAAGTATGGTGTGTTAGCTTTGATACACACACAGAGCAGTTACTACCTACTCACAATTGCTGACGCTCGACCCTCCACCCGCGCCCCCCTCCCCCCCCCCCCGGGTTCCCTGGCCCTGTGCCACTTCCGGTTATACTGTTTATAAATATTTGGCGGCTCGTGTAACCGGAAGCGAGTGTCGCACTTGTTCTCTTCTGATGCGCATGTCACAACATCACGGGGAGGGGGGGTGGCCACACCGCTCACGGGGACAAATAAAAAAACAGTATCCTGGTTCCCTAAAGGGGTCACGCCATCAGCAGGAATGGGGGACGTTTTGGTAGACACAATATTCCTAAACAGAAACAAGTCTGTCCTTTGTTTCAAAAACCTTTTAAACAATCCTCCAAACCTACCTCTCGCTAACTATAGCGTATTCCAGGTTGGCGCAGGCCAGGGCCCTACATGGGCTATAGCGCCGCTGATGATGATGATGAATGCAACTTAAAGCAGGAAAATAAACTGAAGTCTTGCAACTCTGAAAAGACTATTAGGGTGCACAAATGGAAAGATGGTGGCGGGCTCTTTGGAGAGAATGCTCCCCTGTTCTAGGAAACAAAACAACAAGAAGAAAATTCAAACTTTTTTTGGATTGCGTATCTATTTGATGACACTGCACGTGTTTAATTATGGATGCGCCTTTGTAGCTGTTTGGAACCAGGGTCAGTTTGTTGTCATTCTAAATATGTGATTATGAATACAGGAACCTGAAAATGGGAATCTAAAATATGTGATTCTGAATGTGGGAATATGAAAATGGGAATAAAAAATATGTGATTATGTGTGTGAAAATCTAAAATATGTGATTCTGTATATGGGATCTGAAAATGAGAATCTTAAATATGTGATTCTGTATATGGGAACCTAAAAATGGGTATCTCAAATATGTGGTTCTGACTATGGGAATCTTAAATATATGATTCTATATATGGGATCTGAAAATGAGAATCTGAAATATGTGATTCTATGTATGGGAACCTGAGAATCTAAAATATGTGATTATGTATGTGGGAATCTTATATATGTGATTCTGTGTATGGGAATCTTAAATATGTGAATCTGACAGTGGCGTAGGAAGGAGGGTAAGGGGGGCGATCTGCCCCCCCCCCCGGCAAGCACTGTGGAATTTTATGTGCAGGGGCGGCATTTTCAGGCCACTGCGGATACTTTTTTCTTGGTAAAAAGGGGGGGGGGGGAGGTTGGGTTGTAGGGAAGCGTTTACCGCAGATATGTTACCGAAAGCATGTTGGCATTCAGAAATTTAAATACTTGAAGGGCAATGCAAGTCAATACAGTTCTTTTGTAATGAATTGTATTTTTCATTAAATAAAACTTTTTTTTTTCATTAAAAAAAAAATTTAAAAATTCTACATGTGCAGACAACTTATTACAGCTTTACATTTATACATTTTCCTCCCCTTTTTGTAGTATCAAAAACGTTCAAGACAGCAAATCACAGCATCGAAACTTCACATGTGTACGGCCAGTAGTTAGACAGCTTTTAGTGAATGTCGGGCTACGAAGACATGACAGCTGGCTGCCAACAGTGAGGCACGCCGTAGATTTAGTTTGGCGATTAAGAAAAAAAAAAAAAATATTTTGTAACGTTTAAAAAAAACAAATATGTATATAGTCTCTTCTCGTGATACACGACAGTGACGGAAATCACGGGTGTTGATCACGTGATACGACGTGGTGACGACACGGCGGATTCAAACGCGTGTAATAAAACCAGCGGTTACAACAATGTAACTTTGGTGGCTCATTTATTTTTGTAGGGACTCAAGGAATGTAAGGAAAGCTTCACCATAGAGCTGGTGAATTTATTTATGAGGGTGAGGGAGAGAAATAGTGAATTGATAACGGAAAAATGTATTTATATCGGTGAGAGAGGGAAATAGTGAATTTATAACAGGCGAATTTATTTATATAGGTGAGAGAGAGAAATAGTGAATTTATAACAGACGAATTTATTTATATAGGTGAGAGAGAGAACTAGTGAATTTATAGCAAAAAAAAATTTATTTATATCGGTGAGAGAGAGAAATAGTGAATTTATAACAGACGAATTTATTTATATAGGTGAGAGAGAGAACTAGTGAATTTATAGCGGAAAAAATGTATTTATATCGGTGAGAGAGAGAAATAGTGAATCTATAACAAACAAATGTATTTATATCGGTGAGAGAAATAGTGAATTTATAACAGACAAATTTATATATATCGGTGAGAGAGCTAAATAGGGAATTTATAACAGACGAATTTATTTATTTAGGTGAGAGAGAAATAGTGAATTTATAACGGAAAAAATTTATTTATATCGGTGAGAGAGAGAAATAGTGAATTTATAACAGACGAATTTATTTATATAGGTGAGAGAGAGAACTAGTGAATTTATAGCGGAAAAATGTATTTATATCGGTGAGAGAGAGAAATAGTGAATCTATAACAAACAAATGTATTTATATCGGTGAGAGAAATAGTGAATTTATAACAGACAAATTTATATATATCGGTGAGAGAGCTAAATAGGGAATTTATAACAGACGAATTTATTTATTTAGGTGAGAGAGAAATAGTGAATTTATAACGGAAAAATGTATTTATATCAGTAAGGGAGAGAAATGGTGAATTTATAACAGACAATGTTATCGAAGACTGAGAGAGCTACATTGTGATCTGGCAACACATATGTTTTTTTTTTCTAATTTCAAATAATGTGCTGTTGTTCTGTTTTATATCGTCTGCTGAAGAAGGCATTTAGTCAAAACGTTTATTTAAAAAAAAAATAAAATAAACATCTTGTTCCACTATTTATTTCATTCACACACGTTTAGAAATAAGCTTAAATGATTTTCAAAATCACTAGAATGTAACCCACACCCCTCTCCCCCCCAATTCCGTAACTTAGCGACAAGCGCCATCCCGTAGGTCTCGCAAGCCAGGTGCAAAGTGTCCCCGTAATAACGACCTCACTGTTCGTCTACATGACTTTTCCACCTTTCTTATCTGTGGGAAAATGAAAAAAGAAAAAGTGACATTCACAGCAATACCGAATAATCTATTGTGCATATCTGCCCCCCCCCCTCCACCGGGTCCCCCAGCCACATACACACAACTTCTCAAGGAGATAAGAACTTCCGGTCGGTACTATATCCAGTGTGTGCCCCCCTCCACTCCACCTTAGCACATCCCCCCACCCCCCACTACTCCTTGCCTTAATCCTATCTCTATGCTGTTACGTTATTTTTCAACTAATGTCGGATTATGTTGTATTTGTTTGTGCCCGGCTAACTACAGAACTGTATTTGTACCAGGTCATTTTTTTCTCTGTATTTTTCTCATCATTACCTTTGTCGCACCTTTTTATAATACCTAAAGGTACTCTAAGCTCCATTAAAAGCAGTTACCCTCAAGTTTATTACATGCAGTTACCCTTAAGTTTACAACATGCAGTTACCCTCAATTTTATTGCATGCAGTTACCCTTAAGTTTATTACATGCAGTTACCCTCAAGTTTATTACATGCAGTTACCCTAAAGTGTATTAACGCAGTTACCCTTAAGTTTATTACATGCAGTTACCCTCAAGTTTATAACATGCGCAGTTACCCTAAAGTGTATTACACACAGTTACCCTTAAGTTTATTACATGCAGTTACCCTCAAGTTTATTACATGCAGTTACCCTCAGGTCTGTTATTACCTGAAGTAAAACCTCAGGTCTGTTACCCGATGGCAACCCTCTTTACTATCACCTGCAGTGACATTCAGATCTCTATCACCTGCAATTACAGTAGCATGTTGTGTTAGCGATGCTCTGAAATTCAACCACGATTTGATAAACTCATTATGCGTTAGGCTGCCGGGTGGACGGAGTTTTTGTAAGTGTTGATATTGAAGCAACGCATTAAACACAACCACATACCTTGATGGGTTATTCGGCGTTGAAGTGTTCGATGGCCTGCATTCATTGCCTTCGCCCACCACAGCGCAAAGTCATAGTCGTATCAATAAGGAGGAGGAGAAGGGGGGCATTGTGTATCCTCCCTCTCCAAAATCAACTTTGTTTTGTACATTCAGGAAGAAGCCAAATGTGTTTCTTCAAGAAAGATTTAAATATTGGGTCGAAGGCAACGCTACGGACTCCGAGTCGAAAATTTTTAGTTACTAATTAGCTCACTAAAATATTCTATCCGACATTAGAAAGATATCCGACCTTGGAAAGATATCCAACCTTGGAAAGATATCCGACACTGGAAAGATTTCCCGTTAATTGTTATACTTTTCGCCCGTCAATTTTTAATGGTCCTTATAGTTAATCCACATTTTGATCAAATTGTTTTGTCCTTACTTCTTTTTCGCGGATTCGCCCCTGGCTAAGGCCCAATAAAACCCAGCTCCTACAGTTTCTCCAACCCCTTGGGGGGGCTACTGCCGTCCCCGGCCACCCATTAGTGGCTCTTAACATTCCCCCAAATGAAATAGTAATAGTTCTAGGCAGTATATTAATTAAAGCAGTAAGGACAAAGCTATTTTTAGTACATCCGGGCCTGGAGCTCATCGGGAATACTTCATGCTCTGTCGCTGTTTCTTCTGGTTTAAAGCTAATCACTGATTGGTTAAACAAACAAACAAACAAACAAACAAACAAACAACAAGCTAATGTGTCGTATGAAATATAAGATAAACAGAGCGGGGGGGGGGGGGGGTTGCGGGCTGAAAGATCACGAAACTAAAAAATCATAATGAGCCGTACAAAATTTGAACAACTTCTGGACACATTTGTAAAATGTTTTTGAACTTGTGATGATTCGCGTATCTAAATCAAGGAAACTATAGGTGGCTCGAAATGCAGTAGCGTTTGGGAGATGGTGCGGCATTTTGGGGCGGCATTTAGGGGCGGCATTCAAGGGCGCCATTTATGGCCGCCTGGCGATTTTGTTTTTTACGTGGAAGCGGGGCGGAAAAACGGTCGAGCTGGTAGTGTTTTGTTTTAAACATTTTAAATGTTACATCCTGTTTACTTATTTTCAATTTCATTATCTTGTCTATTGCCCTCTGTTTCCAGCCTTCCAAATGTGGCAACAAGTATACAGCAGATACAACTATAGGCTGTCAACGTTATAGAAGCCTCCGTTTCAACCACACAACCACTTTTTGCAACAATCACATCAATTTAATGCAAAAGAGACAAGTACGACACTCACGTCTTGTTCTACCCAATTAGACAATTTCCTGTCGCTAACATCACATTAATATATAAAAACACCGATTTAAAAATAATATACAGGGGCCTCAGTAACATTAATATTAGTTCAACAGTATGAGAACAACAAAACACTTTAGCTCGGTGGGTGTCGGGTCTATGTCTGTGTTTTATTGTGCGCGCTGTGTCCTGTGTGTTAGTTTGGTTAATGAACGCGTTTGGCGCCACCGAGGCCTGTGACGTGATTTTTAATATAGCGGTTACCGTATTTTACGGAATATGAGACGCATTTATTTTCTTTGAAAAAATTGCCTCCAAAATTCAGGTGCGTCTTATACTCCAAATTAATTTATTTTAAATGTTAAAAATGTTTTTTTTGTTTTTTTTAAATTTCCTAATAATTAAGGTGCGTTTTATAGTCCGTAGCGTCTTATAGTCCATAGCGTCTTATAGTCCGTAGCGTCTTATAGTCCGTAGCGTCTTATAGTCCGTAGCGTCTTATAGTCCGTAGCGTCTTATAGTCCGTAGTGTCTTATAGTCCGTAGCGTCTTATAGTCCGTAGTGATTAAATCAGAACGATCTAATAAAGAAAGTCTAGGGATGCCGTCACCTGATGGCACTCTAGAATATCATGGGGACACAAGTGGTGGTGGCTAAAACTAGGCCTATACACATGCCATATCAGCAGCGATGCTCACCCATGCGTGTCATGGAAACGAATCTGAATTTTTTCATGAGCTTAAAAATGAAGACCCCGCTCCACCTCCCCCTCCCCCCCCCCTTTTTTTGTTGTTTTTTTTTAGCTTAAACGTTAACGCCTTCTTGTCGTGAGAATGCAATCTTAACATTCACCTTAGTGATACCTAAATTGTTTAACCTCCAGTAGTATCTCGGTTAGTACTGGAGTCTCGGGTTTTTTTTTTGCCGTTTTTTTTGTTTTGTTGTTTGTGTTGTTGTTGATGTTGTCGTTGGTGGTGTTTTGACAACATAACTTCCGTCAATATTATAGCACGTCCACCTATATTATTTTTCCTGCAACACGTGGGAGCTACGGCCACTTAAGCCATTGAACTCATGAATTTGTTGTTTCATTGTTTGTTGTCTTCTAAAGAAGGCTTTTAGCCGAAACGTTATTTTCTTTCATCGTCCTTTTTTTTTTTTTTTTCTCTTTCCTTTTTCATTTCCAACTTCAACATATCTGGTTTCACTATTTCCCTTAAAACATAGGCTGAGCGCGGTCCTTCATGTCTTGTCTGACTTAAGTACCCTTCTACAGCTCGTGTCTTATCATCCCGTCAGGTCCCGACCGGGGGGGGGGGGCATAGTACAGCCGTAAAGGACCGTGACGATGTACTCAAGTGCCAGCAAAGAGCGCTTGTTAAAGCGTCGTTTGTCCCACTGTTGGTTCGCGTCTGAAACTTTCTTCTGTACCAACGAATCGGGGGGGAAAACTCAAAAGCAGCGATGACGGTTTGAAAGTGGACGCCTCCGCCTTCGATTTGCAAAAAAAAAAAAAAAAACAGAAGCAAAGATTGACGTCGGGGTCTCAACACATTTGTAACATCGGGTGTTGTATCATGCACAATGATCGGGTGTTGTATCAAGGACAATGTTAATGAGGCGGAGGTGAAAAGCTGAGTTCGTTGCCTTCATACGCACATTTACTCCCTGTCTCTGACACTCTCTCTCACACACACACACCTAGTTGCACTATTTACACAATATATATATATATATATATATATATATATATATATATGTATATGTCTATATATATATATATATCTATATATATAAAATGAATGTATGTATTTATATATACATATATATATATATATATATATAAATGCCGTACTTCGCGGCGGAATAGACGACTGGGCGTATAAGACGACCCCCAACTTTTCCTGTTAAAATATAGTTTTTGGGCCATATACCAGCTTATAGGACAACCCCCCCCCCCCAACCTGCCTATAGACTACCCCCAACTTTTCCTGTTAAAATATTGTGTTTGGGCCACATACCAGCTTATAGGACGACCCCCCACACCACCCCCCCTCGACTTTTGAAAAGACTTGCTTTGGTTAAAAACTCGTCTTAAACGCCGTAAACACGGTATACATAATATATAAACACATTGTTTAAAAATTGAGCGGGAGCCCCCGAAAACCCTAACCCATAAAAGGACGAGGTTGCACATACACGAAGTACTGCGATAGTGGGAAGGCGTGATTAAAAGCAGGGACATCATTTTGGAAAGGGCAGAAGGGGCATTAGCCCCACACCACCCCCCTCGATTTTTTCAGGTTTTATTTAAATGGTCATGTATTGTGGCGCACTGACTAAATAATGAATACATAACTAAACAAGCCGCCCAAATTTGGAGTTTTGTGACAGTCTTACACCCGATCATTGTGCATGATACAACACCCGATGTTACAAATGTGTTGAGACCCCGACGTCAATCTTTGCGTCTGTTTTTTTTGCGACAGTCTTACACCCTACCTGTCGGTCTTTTAACAATAGTCCCGCAGACAGTCCTACACCGTACCTGTCGGTCTTTTAACAATAGTTTTTCAGACGGTCCTACACCCTACCTGTCGGTCTTTTAGCAATAGTCCTAGAGATAGGCCTACAGAGAGTCCTACACCATACCCATGGCTCTTTATTGATTGATATGATAGTCGCCCCCCCCCCCCAAACCCACGATAAAAAAGCAACATGTTTACCTAAATTCAATCATTGCGCATGGCGCGGGCGGGCGGGGGGTGGGGGTGAAAAGGCAGCAGTACACACCAGAAGCTAAATATATTAGAGGTTCATATTCTGAAAGACGAAAAAAAAAAAATTTAAATAATGGAATATTATAAATTGAAGTTACGGGTACATTGTACGCGAGTAATGTAACGCATAATATGTATAGGTAAAATATTTATTTAATAATAAGATTTGGTACGTTGAATGCCATACCGTAGAAATAAAATCCACAATTGTATATAGCTGCGATGTCTTTTTCCTGTTCGGTTTTTAAATTTTACTTCTAACCCCCCCCCCCTTTTTTTTTTCTCCGTTCTTTTTGAACTTTGTTTCCGTTTAGCCCCCTGTGCCAATTCTTACTCCTTTTTTTGTTCTTCTTTTCTTTCATTTTTAAGTTAAAGTTAGGCTTTAAATGATTGCCTTTTGCTGTGCCGATGACTGTGTTTTCCGAAACCTTGGAATTTCTAAAGTTATGTAACCAAAATTATAGCTTAACATAATGATTGTTCTATTTACACACACACGTTTTTTGTGTCATTTTAGTCTTCTTAAATACTTCATCATAGCCCAGTCGACGCCTCTGAACTTACCCTGGAACACTTCCGCGTGGGGCGTGATCGTAGTCGTATCATAATAACACGCTTCTACACGCTTGAGACATCTAAACACCGGAAGTAAGGGCGTTTCACCTGGACCCCGATAGCGTTGCGATGCCTTACCTGCAGAAACGGGTGAATGGAGAGAGGGGTGGGGGCCGGGGGGGGGGGTAGGCGGGGGTTATGCAAGTATTCAAAGACGTGTCGCTGGGGACGTAATAATATAAAAACAAACATACCCTTACCAAAGTCTCAAAGTCCATTGGCGTAACTAGAAGGTGCGAATGGGCTAGGAAACCCTGCTTATGACTGAACATCTGAAGTATATGTCTATATTTTATATAGCAAGAATATAGACTCCCTTCTCCCCCAATAAAAATTATATATACATTGTATATACATATATGAGTTGAATTTATGCTGAAGGGCGCACTTTTAGAGGTTCGCAACCGATGTCATTAAGTCAAGGTTATATATTGAGTACCTACCCACCTCGCCGTCAGCTTTCAAAATTGTCTCCTTACTCAGTCTCCCATTAAACATTTCATCTGGCTGTAGGATGAGTTTGGTTTTATCAGTTTGAGCCCAATTGAAGAGATGGTTAGTTATCTTTTCAACGTAATTCCTGTCCCCCACTCTCACACAAAATGTAAGACACCTGTCGCCTTGAAGTCCATTTCGGAATACATATCCGTCGGCCGAATGTGCGGCCACATAAATCTGATATGGTCCCTATCAGTTATTTTTTTTTTTTTTTTTTTTTTTTACCCAAGACTCACCCCATACCCGCTAACATCCGCTAACACCCGCTAACACCCGCTAACACCCGCTAACACCTGCTAACACCTGCTAACACCCGCTAACACCTGCTAACACCCGCTACCACCCGCTAACACCTGCTAACACCCGCTAGCACCCGCTAGCACCCGCTAACACCTGCTAACACCCGCTAACACCTGCTAACACCCGCTAGCACCCGCTAACACCCGCTCGCTCTACACCGTTCCAGAAAAGTGTTTATTACTTTTTGTTTTATAACATATATTTTGTTATTATATTTTGTAGATTTGTGTTGTTTGTGTTGCTTGTATTGACCCCCTCCCCACCCTTTAATCCAGTGGTTCTCAACCTTCCTAATGCCGCGACCTTTTAATACAGTTCCTCGTGCTGTGGCGACCCCCCAAACACAAAATTATTTTCGTTGATACGTCACAACTGTAGAGGATATGTTTTCCGAAGGTCTTAGGTGAAAGGGTCGTTCGACCCACAAAGTGGTCGCGACCCACAGGCTCAGAAGCGCTGCTTTAATCCTCTATTTTATTTATTAACTCTATAATTTATGTTAATACTGGAATAAAAAAAAAATGTAAAATGGACCTATGAATTAGTATAACTTTTTTAACTTAATTAAAGTGTGGGAGGAAGGGGGAACGGTGACACTGGCGTTACAAGATGGGGTGCGGAGAAGGAGGTCCGCCCCCGGTCAGCATTTTTTTTAAAGCGGGCATTTTCAGTCCGCTTCATATACCTGACTTGGCTTTATCTGTATGTTTTTTGTGGTGGTTTCCCCGATAGTACCATAGCAGAGACGGCGACGCCTAATCGATAAGTCAAGTTGTTTTCTCAGCATAAGCACCAACAAAAATCACCTACCCCCCCCACACCCCTCCAAAAATACCCATAACAAACAAACACACAAAACACAACAATAAAAATCCTCTATGGTGATTGAATTTCCATTGATCTTTCTGACAAGGCCCTTGAGATTCAACGTACTAGGAAGACACTGAAAAGAAGTGAAATATATTTCCATTGTTATGAAAGACATACGCGATGACAATCGTCAGCTGTTAGTATTTGTATAACATTGCGAACCCCACCCCCCCAACTAACGTCTTTACATATGGTTCTAGAGCCCGTATAGGACTTTGACCTGCCTCACCATTTCCTTCCACTCAGACCTAAACGATGCTTTTTCTTTTACATGCTTGGATTCCCCAGCTGCTGTATATCTCTTTCCACAAAAATCCGTCTTCCTCTGTCGTTATTGTGGTGCATCCTCTTCACAAACCCCACCCTCTCTCTTTATGATATTAAAAAAATCTTAGATTTCCTTATTTCATAAACTAAAAATGTCCATTCATTATATTCACACCCCCCACCCCCTCTTTTTCACTCCTGTTAGGGGCTCAAGCCCCACTTTGGGAAACTCTTTTCAAGAGGGCGACACCGCACCAGTAACATATGTAGCGACATAATTTCATTTAGATTTCGACGCCCGAATGACTTCATTTTTGTCGATTCAACTTTTTGCTTTCTTCAGCAGGTCTTCTATACCGGTGCCGCTCCAATCCACACCAGTCTCTCGAAAGAACATCTCAGTCCTGAGCTGAAAGTTAAGTCATTTCAGATTCATTCCAGGAGGAGTTTGATGATGAGAAACACACATTGTTTCTGTGTGTCACGTTTTGTGAAGGAGATTTCTGAGGTTCTTGGATAAAATTCTGGATACTTGGATAATCGTCGTTTCACTATCTTTTTTTTCTTCTTATGTGCCAAGGATAAATTACATTACCAGGGATAAGAATGGCGAGGCCGAAGGATAAGCTTCACAATGGATTACTGCGGTCAGCGGTGGTGCTGGTGACGCTGCTGCAGCTGGTGTTGGAGTTAACGATGGCGACCAAGAAAGGTGAGCACGGCAAGGCGTTGTGTTTAGTTAGTTTATTAACGTCATAATGACGTACAAGGTGATCCGCCATTAAGTGATCTGACGGCACGTGAGTCTCACTTAAAGCTTTTGGTGTGTCTGAACATTCAGGTGTGTCCGGCTATCCAGGTGTGTCTGAACATTCAGGTATGTACGGCTATCCAGGTGTGCCTGAACATTCAGGTGCGTCCGACTACCCAGGTGTGTCTGAACATTCGGGTGTGTCCGACTATCCAGGTGTGTCTGAACATTCAGGTGCGTCCGACTACCCAGGTGTGCCTGAACATTCAGGTGCGTCCGACTACCCAGGTGTGTCTGAACATTCGGGTGTGTCCGACTATCCAGGTGTGTCTGAACATTCAGGTGTGTCCGACTATCCAGGTGTGCCTGAACATTCAGGTGCGTCCGACTACCCGGGTGTGTCTGAACATTCAGGTGTGTCCGACTATCCAGGTGTGTCTGAGCATTCATGTGTGTCCGAATATCCAGGTGTGTCTGAACATTCATGTGTGTCCGAATATCCAGGTGTGTCTGAACATTCAGGTGTGTCCGAATATCCAGGTGTGTGAGAGTATTCAACTCTGAGCGATAATTCAGAGGATGTCTTGGTGTGCATGTGTATCTAAACATTAAGGTGTGTTCAAAAATTCAGTTGTGTCTAAATATTCAGCTGTGCTCAAATATATAGGTGAGTCCAAACGTGCCTCAGCTAGGGTTGGTGCCAACAATTTTGTCACCTCCCCCACGAAATAATTAAAAATTTGCCGAGAATTGCACCCCAATTATATAAAGATAAAATTTAGCCAGGGGCGTACCGCCCCCGTCCATACCCCGTTCCTTCGCCCACGGTGTTCCTATAATGTTCAAATAAGTCCAAGAATTCAGCTATGTCTGTGTATTTAGTTGTGTCTGAGTATTTAGTTGTGTCTCAGTATGTGTCGGCCCATTCATATCAGTCCGAATAATCAAATGTGTCCTAGTATTCACGTGTTTCAGTGTAATTATATGTGTCTGAATATTAAGGTGTGCCCAAATTTTCATGTGTGCCCGAGTATTTTATGTGTGTCCGAGTATTCAGGTTTGTCCCAAAAATCCTCACCCCCCCCTCAACTTCCCACCCCCAGCAACACCTTCCCCTAGCTCATCCGAGACTGCCAACTGAGTTTTATACTGTGTCAACCTAACAGGAGTTAAAGAATTAGTAAATACAGATAGGATGAACAAATACAGATAGGATGAACGAATACAAATAGATGAACGAATACAGGATAGATGAACGAATTCAGATTGATGAATGAATACAGATTTATCAAAGAATACAGCTAGATGAACGAATACAGATAGATGAACAAATACAGATAGATGAACGAATTCAGTTTGATGAACGAATTCAGATAGATGAACGAATACAGATAGATGAACGAATTCAGATAGATGAACGAATACAGATATATGAACGAATTCAGATAGATGAACGAATACAGATATATGAACGAATACAGATAGAAGAAACAGCGACGCAAGAAGTTCTAGTTTTATCGACATGTTTAATTCGGAGTTGTACCTGTTACATTTTTTTACCACCATTTTGATTTTCGACTCCGCTTCTGACACCATTGCACAAGAAGCTTTTCACTCGCCTTATGACGTCTTTTTTTTAAAAAAATTAGGAAAACTAAAAAGGTATTGATCGGTCCGGCGTAAAGTTAAAATAACAAACTTTAACCCAAGTTAAAATACCTTACCGGTTCTGTTTACCTTAATAGCGCCTCCCGGAAATCTCTCCATTTAAGTTCACTGCAGAGTTATCGACCGCTATCTCAAACACACATACACCCAATAAAGGCCTCTTGTTCAATCAAATCCTTTCAGCCGAGAAGAGGTTCTCAAATGGGACAAGGTGGATACGCGTCTCTGTGCAATGAGGAAGGTGTGCCATGACGAAGTCGGCTCCCTTTTTGGCCATTCGGTGCTTGTCGGGTAAACCCGTTCACGGCTTTGAGGAAATTAAGTAATTGATATGGTTAATATTTGTGGGTTCATTTTCATATAGTGCTGCAGTCAGATGGTAACGTGCCGCAGATAGATGGTAGAGGGCCGCAGATAGATGGTAGAGGGCCGCATATATATGGTAGAGTACCGCAGACGAATGGTAGGGTGCCGCAGATAGATGGTAAGGTGCCGCAGACAGATGGTACGGTGCCACAGACAGATGGTAGGGGGCCGCATACAGCTGGTAGAGTGTCGCAGATGGCTGGTAGCGTGCCGCAGATAGATGGTAGAGTGCCGCTGACAGATGGCATGTTGTTAAAAGTTTAGAAGTAAGAGGTTTATAAAAATGTTTAATTTGTATTGAAAACTACACCATTGTTACAAAATTATGCAGTGTTTACAAATCAACGATGGCGCGAGCCAACGGAAAGAAATGCACTGAACACCAGAGCACATGCAAGGAAATATATCACCTCAAGAGCTCAGTGGTACGACGGCACCATCGTGACCGTGCCGGCTCATTGTATAAACGATGTATAGGCGGCTGCCTAGTGCGGCATGCTTTTAAAAGGGGCGGCAACTTTAAATTGAAAACAACAACTACAAAAAAACCCACACATTTATAAAAAAGATTAGAGAAAAGAAATTGTATAGGACGATCGCTCTCTCACGCTAATTTTTAAAAATTCAGTTTGAAGAATATTTGTTTTACCGCTGTAACAAATCATAAGCAAATATGAAGCCCATTTTTGAAGCCCTATTTTTTTCAATGAAAAACCCTGCAGTTGGCCGAAAAAGTTGCGCCCGAATGTATATATATATATTTATCAGACCTGTTTACCCTCAAACTCTTAAAATCGTACAATCTCATCACAAAATCATTCAATACATTATCTTAATAGTAAAAAATAATCATACAGTATGTATAATTTATACATCTCAAAATCGTACATTGTACGCCAAAATCGTAAGAGTAAACAGGTCTGATGTATATTATTATATAGATAAAAGGGCAACCCGAGTCTGACTGGCCACAGTGATACACCACGATGATGAATTTTCAAAGCACTCGTTTCAAATGTGCTGGCGGTTTTCGTCTATAAAATAATATAAATATCTAGAGAGTAGAAGTATAGAGAGAGACAGAGAGAGACAGGGTGTGTGTGTGTGAGAGAGAGAGAGAGAGAGAGAAGGGGGATAGAGAGGGAGAGAAAGAGGGGTAGAGAGAGACATAGTGAGAGAAAGAGATGAGTGGAAGAGAGATCGTGTGAAAGAGAGAGGGAGAGCGACAGCGTGTGAGAAAGAGAGAGTGGGAGATAAGGAGAATGAAAGAGAGATATTGTGTTAGAGACAGAGGGATAGAAAGAGTGAAAAGAGAAAGACCGTGTGTGTTTGAGAGAGAGAAAGAGGGGTTAGAACAAAAATATAAATAGTCACTAGGTGTTTCAAATCTTGCAGCTATGAGAACCTCTTTGACTAAAACAGCCGACAAGTCCATCTAATTTTTTATTCATACACACATACAAACAAACTTACGAGATCGTGCTGTTCAGAGCCTGCAACAGTACTAACCTGAAAATTAGGTCTAACCTTATACAATTAAAACTGATTTTACAATTAGGACTTACCTTACAATTAGGACTACCCTTACAATTAGGACTACCCTTACAATTAGGACTACCAATACAATTAGGACTAACCTTACAATTAGGACTAACCTTACAATTAGGACTACCCTTACAATTAGGACTACCAATACAATTAGGTCTAGCCTGACAATTAGGACTACCCTTACACTTAGGACTACCCTTACAATTAGGACTACCAATACAATTAGGACTAACCTTACAATTAGGACTACCCTTACACTTAGGACTACCCTTACAATTAGGACTACCCTTACAATTAGGACTACCAATACAATTAGGACTAACCTTACAATTAGGACTACCAATACAAATAGGACTACCCTTACAATTAGGACTACCAATACAATTAGGACTAACCTTACAATTAGGACTAAACTTACAATTAGGACTACCCTTACAGTTAGGACTAACCTTACACTTAGGACTACCCTTACAATTAGGACTAACAATACAATTAGGACTACCCTTACAATTAGGACTAACCTTACAATTAGGACTACCCTTACAATTAGGACTAACCTTACAATTAGGACTACCCTTACAATTAGGACTACCCTTACACTTAGGACTAACCTTACAATTAGGACTACCAATACAATTAGGACTACCCTTACAATTAGGACTAACCTTACAATTAGGACTACCCTTACAATTAGGACTACCCTTACACTTAGGACTACCCTTACAATTAGGACTACCAATACAATTAGGACTACCCTTACAATTAAGACTAACCTTACAATTAGGACTACCCTTACAATTAGGACTACCAATAAAATTAGGACTACCCTTACAATTAGGACTACCAATACAATTAGGACTACCCTTACAATTAAGACTAACCTTACAATTAGGACTACCCTTACAATTAGGACTACCAATACAATTAGGACTACCAATACAATTAGGACTACCCTTACAATTAGGACTACCAATACAATTAGGACTAACCTTACAATTCGGACTACCAATACAATTAGGACTACCAATACAATTAGGACTACCCTTACAATTAGGACTACCCTTACAATTAGGACTACCAATACAATTAGGACTACCCTTACAATTAGGACTAACCTTACAATTAGGACTACCAATACAATTAGGACTACCAATACAATTAGGACTACCCTTACAATTAGGACTACCAATACAATTAGGACTAACCTTACAATTCGGACTACCAATACAATTAGGACTACTTTTACAATTAGGACTACCCTTACAATTAGGACTGCCCTTACAATTAGGACTACCCTTACAATTAGGACTACCCTTACAATTTGGACTACCCTTACAATTAGGACTAACCTTACACTTAGGACTACCCTTACAATTAGGACTACCAATACAATTAGGACTACCCTTACAATTAGGACTAACCTTACAATTAGGACTACCCTTACAATTAGGACTACCCTTACAATTAGGACTACCCTTACACTTAGGACTACCCTTACAATTAGGACTACCAATACAATTAGGACTACCCTTACAATTATGACTAACCTTACAATTAGGACTACCCTTACAATTAGGACTACCCTTACAATTAGGACTACCCTTACAATTAGGACTACCCTTACAATTAGGACTACCCTTACAATTTGGACTACCCTTACACTTAGGACTAACCTTACACTTAGGACTACCCTTACAATTAGGACTACCAATACAATTAGGACTAACCTTACAATTAGGACTACACTTACAATTAGGACTACCCTTACAATTAGGACTACCCTTACAATTAGGACTACCCTTACAATTTGGACTACCCTTACAATTAGGACTACCCTTACAATTAGGACTAACCTTACAATTAGGACTACCCTTACAGTTAGTACTACCCTTACACTTAGGACTACCCTTACAATTAGGACTACCCTTACAATTAGGACTACCCTTACAATTAGGACTTCCCTTACAATTAGGACTAACCTTACAATTAGGACTAACCTTACAATTAGGACTACCCTTACAATTAGGACTGGCCTTACACTTAGGACTACCTTACAATTAGGACTACCCTTACAATTAGGACTACCCTTACTATTAGGACTAATCTGACAATTAGGACTAAACTTACAATTAGGACTGGCCTTACATCTCAACACACTAATCCTAAGTAATGTAACCAACTTATGAAAACGCACTTTCATAAAAACTTACAACATAAAAATTGTCTCTTAAATTTGTTTATTTTTTTCTTCAGAAAATGAAACTCTCTGTCCCTTAAACCATTCCTCTCCCAGGTAAATCACGCTAAAACACTTTTTATTAATGCTAACGTCGCATTGTGTGTCCATGGGCTTAGTGCTGTTTGGTTTTTCGCTCAGCTGAGGGCCCAAGTCTTTCACAACATTCAATACATTGTGGTGTTTCCTTATTTACGAAATTCCCCCCCCCCCCCCCAAACCACCCAAACCGCTTTTTCTTATCCCCCCTCTTCCTCTTTTCAAATTCTTAATGTGCTCACGAGATTAAAATGTGTTTTAATGTTTACTGTAAGGATGTACCGGCATTTTCATCAGAGAATTTGTTTTGGAATGTTATTGTTTTTGGGTTTCGAGAGTATGAAAAAAGTGCGTGTGTTTGTGTGTGTGTGTATAATACTGAGTGTGTTCGTGTATAGGTGTGCTTGCTTATGAGAGTGATGCTTGGCGCCGAGAAAAACTAGTAGTGCATGCAGAAGTTTTTCTTTTTAGTTTCGATGTCTGCGGAATCTCGTGTCGGTTTGTCGCATTCGATGTCCGTGTGCAGTCAGTGTTCGATATTTGATTGCAGTATTCGATGTCTGGGTGCAGTGTTCGATATTTGAGTGTAGTTTGTCGTTTTTTAGTGCAGTTTTCAATGTATTCGATATTTGATTGCAGTATTCGATGTCCGAGTGCAGTCAGTGTTCAATATTTTAGTGTAGTTTGTCGTTTTTGAGTGCAGTTTTCAATGTATTCGATATTTGATTGCAGTATTCGATGTCTGGATGCAATGTTCGATATTTGAGTGTATTTTGTAGTTTTTGAGTGCAGTTTTCAATGTATTCGGTATTTGATTGCAGTATTCAATGTCTGCGTCCCGTATTTGATGTGTGAGTGCATCGTTCGATATTTGAGTGTAGTATTCGATGTTTGGGTGCAATAGTAAATGTTTGAGTGTGTCGTGTTCGATGTATTCGATATTTGATAAGCAGTTTTCGATGTGTGCGTCACGTATTCGATGTTTGTATGCAGTTTTTAAATTTTGCGAGCTCGATTCAATATCAAATATGCATAAACGCATTTTTTTTAAAAAAATTATTAAAAAATTATTTTGAAAAACTTTGCTTGGAACTATTTTGACATTGTTTGTGTGCAGCAAAGTAATGTCTTACTGTCATAAGCCTGGGTGTGGGTCTGTAGCTCCAATTATGATTGGAATGCGTTCTTGCGAGGAGAAATTTAAATAACAATTTGCGATCTATTATGTGTTGATCGTATGTGGGTGTGTACAATTCATTTTAACAATAACAAAAGATTGCTTGCTATAATACCATTCTCTTCGGCGTTTAAGTAGTATTTCAAAACATGTAAAGACAGGGATATGAAAGTACTTTCCAACCATACTATAGACAGTGATACGAATGTACTTTCAAACCATACTTTAGACAGGGATATGAATGTAATTTCCAACCATGCTATGGACAGTGATATGAATGTACTTTCCAACCATGCTATAGACAGTGATATGCATGTACTCTCCAACCATGCTATAGACAGTGATATGAATGTACTTTCCAACCATGCTATAGACAGTGATATGCATGTACTCTCCAACCATGCTATAGACAGTGATATGCATGTACTCTCCAACCATGCTATAGACAGTGATATGAATGTACTTTCCAACCATGCTATAGACAGTGATATGCATGTACTCTCCAACCATGCTATAGACAGTGATATGCATGTACTCTCCAACCATGCTATAGACAGTGATATCACTGTACGTGCCGGCACACTACACTGGTGTGAAACTATGATGTTTGCGTGTAGTTAAGTGCCAGTAAGCGTGGCGCTCTCTTAACAAGAGATGATGCCTGCCTGCCTGGTGGTGCTCGTGAATATAAGAGGATTCCCTCAATCATCATTATGAGATCAGAATCTAAATAACCGGAAGTCAGTGGAGGAGGCGGGGGAGGATTGCCCGGGGAGGGGGGATGAGAAGATGGAGAGGTTTAGTTATTAAGAGCCGTGGCCACATGCTGATAATTGCCAACCTCGTGCGATCTTGAACCCTTTTAAATACTGTGTAGTCGATTATCTCTACAATGAGCAGTGGCGAATCCATGAGGTGAAAGGTCAGGTGGCGATCAGGGGCTTTCTGCAGGATTATATTTAGGATCGCTTACAACAAAGCTAAGACTAGATAACGTAGAATGTTTGTTGCCATTGTTTGCCCAAATGCCTTGCACGCTTGACCTCGTTGAGTGCAATATGTCATTGCCTGATACCTATTATTTGAATAGAATGAAAGACCAGGTCGACATGCAGCTACGAGATCAACAGGCTGGATTCCGCCAAAACAGATCATGCACAGATCAAATTGCAGCACTGAGAATCATTGTAGAACAATCCATCGAATGGAACTCCCCTTTATACATAAATTTTATAGACTACGAAAAGGCCTTTGATAGCCTGGACCGACAAACATTGTGGAAACTTCTTCGGCACTATGGAGTACCAGGGAAATTAGTCAGGATCATTCAGAGCTCTTATGAAGAAATGACATGCAGGGTGGTCCACGAAGGTAGACTCACAGATGCCTTTACAGTCGAAACAGGGAGTCAGACAGGGATTCCTCTTGTCCCCATTTCTATTCATCCTTGCCATTGACTGGATAATGAAAAAATCCACAGACAAAAAAAAGGAATGGAATACAGTGGACACTCTGGGAACAACTGAATGACCTAGACTTTGCAGATGACATTGCACTTCTGTCCCATAACCAGCAACAAATGCAGGAAAAAACAAAAGATGTAGCCACCTTTTCATCACAGCTCGCACTTAATATAAATAAAAGCAAGACGAAAATCATGAAGGTAAACTCATCCAACCAAGAGCATATCTGTCTGGAAGGAAAGGCACTGGAAGAAGTGGAGTCCTTCAATTACTTAGGCAGCACCATAGACACAAACGGCGGATCCGACGCAGACGTGAGGTCTAGAATTGGAAAAGCTAGATCAGCATTTGTGTTATTAAAGAAAATATGGGAGTCGAAGCAGCTGAAACTTCAAACCAAAGTTAGAATCTTTAACACAAATGTCAAAACAGTCCTACTTTATGGAGCAGAAACGTGGAAAACATCAGCGAGCATTACACAGAAAGTGCAGACATTCATAAACACATGCCTTAGAAAGATCCTTAACATCAAATGGCCAAATACCATCACCAACAAAGATCTATTAGAAAGGACATACCAGGTGCCCATTTATGAAGAGACCGTAAAGAAAAGATGGAGGTGGATTGGGCATACTCTGAGAAAACCCCCAGATAGCACCACCAGACAATATCTAACATGGAATCCACAGGGAAAAAGAAAGAGAGGAAGACCTAAGAATACATGGAGACGCGAGCTAGAGACAGACACGCAAAATATGGGATACATCTGGAAGCAACTGGAAAGGAAAGCACAGGACCGGGATGAGTGGAAAATTCTTGTGGACGGCCTATGCCCCAGACGGGGTAAAAAGGCATAAGAAGAAGAAGAAGAAGATACCTATTATGTTGTGATATTTGTAATAGTATGTAACTTGTAATTGTATGTAACTTGTAAGTGTATGTAACTTGTATTTGTATGTAACTTGTAAGTGTATGTAACTTGTAACTGTATGTAACTTGTAAGTGTATGTAACTTGTAATTGTATGTAACTTGTAACTGTATGTAACTTGTAACTGTATGTAACTTGTAATTGTAATTTTATGTAACTTGTAATTTTATGTAACTTGTAATTGCATGTAACTTGTAATTGCATGTACCTTGTAACTGTATGTAACGTGTAAGGGTATGTCACATGTAACTGAATGCAATGCGAAATGGAATGTAAATGTAATAACATGTAATTGTATGTAACATGTAATCGTGTGCAACAAGTTTTTACTTTCGGCAAGGTGCCGCTGCTCACCCGCCACCCGCCTTGTCGCGCGGCCTGTCATTGCGCGACCTGTCATTGCGCGGCCTGTCATTGCGCGGCCTGTCATTGCGCTGCCTGTCATTGAGCGGCCTGTCATTGCGCGGCCTGTCATTGAGCGGCTTGTCATTGAGCGGCTTGTCATTGCGCGGCCTGTCATTGAGCGGCCTGTCATTAAGCGGCCTGTCATTGCGCTGCCTGTCATTGAGCGGCCTGTCATTGCGCGGCCTGTCATTGCGCGGCCTGTCATTGCGCGGCCTGTCCTTACGCGGGCTGTCATTACGCGGCCTGTCATTGCGCGGCCTGTCATTGTGTGCGCCCCTTCTTCATAGGGCGCAGCATGTCACGGCTCGCACTGGCATCTTGTCATTCCCCTGTCAAACACGTTATCGTTGCGTCCACTTAACAAACATTTTGTTTCAAGCCACAGTATGATGAGCACGGAGTCCTAATTCTGTTATCACCCAGTGACAGTGTCAGAGAACCGAAACTACATTTATAAAAGAATTTGTAGAAAGTATCAATACATTTTTTTTTCAATGAAGCTTGTATTCATCAAAGTCCATTTTTTTTTTTTTAAACTACATCAAACTGTACATTATTTTAACAATGAGTTCATGTAATCTATGTGGTTATTGTAACCTTATGTGGTTATTGTAGTCTATGTGGTTATTGTAACCTATGTGGTTATTATAGCCTAATGGAGCTGTTATAACATATGTGTTTATTGCAATCTTAAGTGGTTATTGTAACCTTTTGTGGTTTTTGCAACCTATGTGGTTATTGTAACCTTATGTGGTTCTTGTAACCTTATGTGGTTATTGTAATCTATGTGGTTATTGTAACCTTATGTGGTAATTGTAACCTATATGGTTATTGTAACATATGTGGTTATTGTAAACTTATTTGGTTATTGTAACCCGAATGCTTTGCATGAACTGGTATTAGATATCAATTGTTATAAGGGCTGACGTATTTTAAGACGCTTTGCCCGCCTTCCACGTGCATGACCTCTTTCAAGTCGGTCCTGTGTTGGGGCGGCTAGAAAAAAATATCCCTTTGTTGATACTTTTGTTTACAATCGTCCGTTTCTGTGGAACAGGATCGAACGATCTAGAGAATGCGAGAAGCAGTAAGACTGCGTATTCCTTTTTCCAGAATGATCATCTGAAACTGAGTATAAAAGGGATAAGAATAAATGACGGCAGAGATTTTCCTTTCCTTGATTACGAGGCATGCTGTGTGTCATTATACTTTGTTGTGTGTAGAGATTTTTATTTCCTCGTACAATTTTGTGCTCATTGTATTTTTATATACAGTACCGGTACCAGCAAATCTGTAAGTTTATAATTTTAATTATATTTCTCTTGCTGTTATTATTTAATTGAAGTTCACAAATTAAAAAGTTATTAATTGTAATTAGCTCTGGCCTTAATTGTCGTTTTATTTGTTGTTATTTTTAACCTTTGGTATCGTCCTTTATTATGGACTGTTTTTAGAACGAGCCCTAGACAAAACAACAGAGATTAAATTCTCCATCTATAACGGTCCGTAATAAAATCATCTTTCAGTATCCTCACCGCACTGACTTCACTCACGTTGGTAAGTCACACGTTTTACACACATCACTATGTGGATACACTAAACCAGCGGTTCTCAACATGTGGGTCGCGACCCCTTTGGGGGTCGCACGACCCTTTCACAGGGGTCGCCTAAGACCATCTGAAAACACATATACTCTACAGTCATAAAGTATCAACGAAAATAATTTTGTGGTTGGGGGTCGCCACAACATGAGGAACTCTATTGAAGGGTCGCGGCTTTAGAAAGGTTGAGAATCGCTGCACTAAACCATCACAATGCACAATACGACAGTCCTTCTCTATCTTATCGTCCTCTCTCCCTTGTTTTCGTCGTATCCTTTATCTCTCGTGCAAATCTCGGATTATCTCGAACCCATTTAATGATCTAAATAGCGCGACGTTACAGGTCACAACGTTACACCTGCATATTAGCGCCTTCATCCGCCCGTCCGCTGGAGGCGACATAGTAGCTTCTGGCCTGCACCTTCACCAGTCTACTCAGAACCTGGAGCGGGCTGTTTCTGCTTGGCTCATGTCGCATGTCAACGTTGAAATGCTGTAGTTCCTTGGTATTCCTGCCTGCTCTGGTTTTGTTAGCAGGGTTCACGCTTTCACGCCTCAGTGACTTCAGCGTTAACGGTATTCTGTTTAGGATTTACACCATTAAAAAGTCAATGAGGCAGCATAATATTACATGAGCCCGCAATTATATGTCAGTTAGGGCCATGGTATCGTGTAAAAGCGCCACGTAAGAGCCAACCGTGTTGTGTCAGAGCCATCCACGTAATGTCTGAGCCAACCAGGCTATTTCAGAGCCAATAATTTTGTGTAAGGGACTGCAATGTTATTTCAGAGCCAACCATGTTATTTCCGAGCCAACCATGTTATTTCCGAGCCAAACATGGTATGCCGGACCCAGCCGTGTTATGCCAGGTCCAACCATTTATATTTCGGAGCCAAAAATGCTATGTCAGAATCAACCATGTTACGTCAGGGCGAACCGTGTTACGTCAGAATCAATCATGTTACGTCAGAGCGAACCGTGGTACGTCAGAATAAACCATGTTACGTCAGAACCAACCGTGTTATGTCAGAGCCAAAGATGTTATGACAGATCGCATCCTTCTTTTTCTGAGCCAACCATGGGATAAAATAGTTCCAATCATGATTAGTCGAGGGCACAAGCATTTACTGACATGAGACTAGGTCACGCTTGTGTATTTTATCAATAACTGCTAATTTACATATTTTTTTTTACAAAATCATCATTCTTGTACCGCCAAAAAAAGTCTACAAAATTTTTTTCCCTTATATCAGTGGTTCTCAACCTTCCTAATGCCGCGACCCTATAATACAGTTCCTCGTGCTGTGGAATCCCCCCCCCCCCCCCCAGCCATAACATTATTTTCGTTTCTACGTCATAACTGTAGTATATACGTGTTTTCTGATGGTCTTAGGCGACCCTTTGGGAAAATTTCGTTCGTCGACCCCCCAAATGGGTCACGACCCACATGTTGAGAACCGCCGCCTTACATAAATGCGAGAGCGATACCCTTATTTCAAAACTGTAAAAAAAAAAAATATTTTAATTTTTTTTTTACAGTAATGCATCTAATAAGTGTGTATTTTATGAACAGAAAAATCCATGTTTTAGAAATCACGTCATTGAAAGACAGTGGCACTTACGTCGCTTTAAACAACAACAAAAAATGTTTCAATGTTCGCTGATGCCATTCATCACTTTGCCGATAGGTAAAGCGCTCGTGCGGGGGCCCGCCTGTAACGACCACGGAGATCAAAATGATTTACCTATTGACAAAACACTTGGTTTGTCTACGGTTGAACAACCTTTCAGGCGCACCTTTGTCTACCTGGAGCTTTCCATTAGTGTTTAATGTACTCGGTTTTAACGGCCGGGTTTTTTTATAGTTGAGGCGAAGGCATGGGTCTTGAGGTGGGTTTTGAGTTGGGTTTTGAGTTGGGTTTTGAGTTGTGTTTTGAGTTGGGTTTTGAGTTGGGTTTTGAGTTGGGTTTTGAGTTGTGTTTTGAGTTGTGTTTTGAGTTGGGTTTTGAGTTGGGTTTTGAGTTGGGGTTTGAGTTGGGTTTTGAGTTGTGTTTTGAGTTGGGTTTTGAGTTGTGTTTTGAGTTGGGTTTTGAGTTGGGTTTTGAGTTGGGTTTTGAGTTGGGTTTTGAGTTGTGTTTTGAGTTGGGTTTTGAGTTGGGTTTTGGCTCGGAGGATGGTGAGCCATAAGACAGTGATTAGAGGATTACCGGTGGAGACTGTCATGGGAGATTGAAATTAGGGGATTATAACTGAGGATTGGTATTACGCTTTGTTCTGTGGATTGAGACTAGGGGATTGTTCGAATGTATGAAGGGAATGAGATTATGAGATTAAGAGACTAAGAATATGGCA
This sequence comes from Omphiscola glabra, assembly GCA_964017045.1. Lineage (NCBI taxonomy): Eukaryota > Metazoa > Mollusca > Gastropoda > Lymnaeidae > Omphiscola > Omphiscola glabra. Next base: position 5,830,769 of record OZ024807.1, on the reverse strand, counting down.
CCGCGACTGCTGATTGAGACTATGGGGATTGTGGCTGCTGATTTGGATTAAGGGGGAATGTCGCTGCTGATTGAGATTAGGGGGATTGTTACTGCTGATTTGGATTAGGGGGATTGTGGCTGCTGACTGAGATTAAGGGGATTGTGGCTGCCGATTTGGATTAGGGGGATTGGGGCTGCTGACTGAGATTGGGGGGATTGTGGCTGGTGATTGAGATAGGGTTTCGTCCTTGGGATTAAGAGTAGGGGAATGTTGTTCGGGGACTCAAACTTGGGTACACCGTTTGGGGGAGAACGCAACCGGGAAAATATAGCATGGAATTGAATGGATATCTACAAATGAGCAGTCGTGATTGTGGAATGTGACTTAGAGTTTTGCCTGGGGAAATTGATGGTGATAGAGTGACTACAGTTTGGCTGAGCATGTACAGAAGGAAAAAAATAAGGGAAAAATTGTTGACGCGCTTCAAAGTAGTTCTAATAAACTTCATAAATTCAATTCTTGTGGTTCTTTTTTTAGAGCAGACAACTATACCCATTACCAATGTAATGGCTGTGTTATTTTTATGTGTAATGGTATCGTGGTCTGACATGCGTAAAGTTAATATTTGTATTGTTAAAGAGGAATTTTGCATGATTTCAATGAGAAACAATTTCTTTTCGTTTTAACGTTTCCTTTGTCGTGACGTTGCTCCTGCGTCCTTCATATTCTCTGAACATCAACAGGTGGGTGCACTCTCCCAGGTGTACCCCCCCCCCCCCACCTTGAAGCTGCCACCTGCACGCCAGGCCCTCCGTTTATAACTCTGGGTGTGAATAAATGACGCACCCGTCCACACCAACAGCACAACCTGCAGATACTAAATCTCACACATCGTTCAACCTCCATACAGAATCTGTGTATTTGATCTGAGCGAGCATAAAAAAAAATAAAAAAAATTAACCTCATTTTTCCCTCTCAGGGACCGTCGGTCGACATAGATCACGTTTCTACGTCTGCTGTATTTGAAAGTGTTAAGACGCGCAGACGGCTGAAGGATAACGTCACCGTCCTTGCAGTCATACGCAATGATCTCTCAAGGACGCGGGGTCTGGGGTCACAAGGCAAAAGTTCAGGGAAAGGTCAAGGGGTTCTGCTCATGTGACCTAACGGTCCAATAAACACGTCCATGTCATGGGGTAACAATGTGAACGGCGTCTGAAGTGTTACTGTAACATGGCGTCTGAAGTGTTACTGTAACATGGCGTCTGAAGTGTTACTGTAACATGGCGTCTGAAGTGTTACTGTAACATGGCGTCTGAAGTGTTACTGTAACATGGCGTCTGAAGTGTTACTGTAACATGGCGTCTGAAGTGTTACTGTAACATGGCGTCTGAAGTGTTACTGTAACATGGCGTCTGAAGTGTTACTGTAACATGGCGTCTGAAGTGTTACTGTAACATGGCGTCTGAAGTGTTACTGTAACATGGCGTCTGAAGTGTTACTGTAACATGGCGTCTTCTTGCAGAAGAACTTCATCGTCTTATTCCATGGTTGTATTAACACATATGAGAGCGGGTGCGTGGGGGGGGGGGGGGAAGCGGGGGAGGGAGTTGTTTTAAAATTCCGGTTTATTAATCTGATCGTTGGCGTGACATGTAATATTTTCGAACACAAATCACAATGGCAAATTGTACTGAAGCCAATTTTACTGACGCCAATTTTACTGACACCAACTATACTGACGTCAATTTTACTGACGCCAATTATACTGACGCCAATTTTACTGACGCTAATTACATAAGGGTGGGCTCTTTTGCAATTTCTTCGGACGGCTAATTGACATACTTCTCGTTAACCTATCGAGCTGAAACTTGGCACATAGACTCGTTTCCTATGACAACACACATTTTCAAATTTTGATCCCCCCAATCCCACAAAATTGATTTTTTCGCCCTGTTATTCAAGGGGGAACATGAAGGAAAATTCCCGATATATGCCCTAAATGAGATTCTTTTAAAAAAATATCAATGTTTTTCTGAAATAGTTGGTGAAATAAATGTGAGGTGGTTAGTTATTTACAAAATCGGAGAAGGAATTGCTCTGCAGTCAATAGTCTTAGAGTTAACCGATTATGACTTTTTGTCTTGTTAAAAGAAACACAAAATAAGTAAAGAAAAAAAGTAAGCTAGAAAAAAGTACGATTTTTTAAAGAGTTTTTTTTCCCGTTACCTTGCAAGTGGCCAGATTTAGCGTCGGTCGTGTTGTTGCAGGGCCAAGTTTCCGTGTTCGAGGCTATGTTAGCCGTTCTGGTACAACATTCACGTCAAGGGGATGATGAGGAAGCAGCACACACACACAAAAAATCGAAGGTGGGGAACCCATCAACTTGTTTCACGGCTTCCAAACCCGTCAGTAGCTACGCTATTTTACCTGTTGGCATATTGGTAGTGGTCGGGAGATTATCTTTAGATGTAAGTGGTGACGACGTGGTGAGAGCGGATCCTGAGTTCAAACTTTTTGTTAATGGAGGTTTTGGCAAGTGGTTGATTCAGAAAATATAATACATCAACAAAACTGTGGAGAGAGGATAGGTTTCCCTTGTTCACTAGCAAATTTTAAAGAGTTGGCAAAAAGTGACGTAACACCGTCTCCGGTTTTCTGACACTCTTTTCATCTTTGATCTTCTGAATCTTCGACTCTCTGACTCTCCAGTTCGCTAACTCTCCCTTTTTCCGATCTTTTCGACTCGCCGAAGCCCTGACCCTCCAGATTTCTGACTCTCCGACTCTCCAGCTGCCAACCTCTCCAAATCTCTGACTCTCCAATTCACTGACTCTCCACACACCCCAGCTCCCTGACTCTCCGACTCTCTGACGCTCCAATTCTCAGATTTTACGACCCTATGACTCCCCGACACGCCAATGCGCTTTCTCTACTATTCGCTGACTCTCCGACTACCCCAGCTTTCTGAATCTCGGACTCTCCTGTTCGCTGACGCTTAGCCACTCTGACGCTCCAATTCGCTGACACACCGACGGTCGTACTCTCATGCTTTCTGGCCCCCCGACTCTTTGACCCCCCAAACTCACTGGCTCTTCCACTTTCCCTTCTCTCTAGCTGCCTGACTCTCCGACTCTCCAACCTTCTGGCCCGCCGGGTCAATGACACTGACTCGTTGACTCTCTAAAATCCCGAGTCTCTGACTCTACGACTCACTGAATCTCAATCTCTGACATTTGACATGATTCAAAATATTTTTTTTATGCTGTATTAAACTTTTAAACTAAATAACTCAACAATTTTTTTTGTTGAATAATCATCCATCTATACACAAGAATGAGAAAAATAAAATGTACATTATAGCTATTCCTCTGCCTTTTACACCCACTCTAAGTTTATAAAAGAGCACTGGTAATAAATATATTAATAATTTTTATCCTTATGCAGATCGAAATCCCAAAAGTTTGCTTATAGTTCAAACTCAGCTTTGAAAACAAGACCAAAAAAATCATTGGATGCACCAAAGAATCGACGCACCAAAGTCTTTAAAAGATGTGCAGCTCTTTCACCTGTTCTGGTTCAGCTACAGGTGTCAAGATATGTGATTGACAAATAGGAAACTAAATTACCTGCACGCGTTCGACAACAGTTTCAAGTTGGTCTGATTCACTTCTCTTTAAAAAATAAAAACGAAGATGATCGCGGCGAGATAAAAAAGGTGGGGAATTTAAGAAAGATAAGCTACTGAATGTCTTTCAAAGTATGGCATTGTGGCAAATGACATTTTCCACTTAATAATTGTACGTCTTAGAAATAAGAAAATTGTGCAACAGGGTATGGTATAGTGAAAAGGACCGATGTTGATACAATAGACCCCCCCCCCTTTTTTTTTTACTCTTCATTAGTCACACATCCTCTTCTAAAACCCAGCTTTGCACTGATCCTACTCAACACATCCTCTTCTAAAACCCACCTTTGCACTGATTCTACTCAACACATCCTCTTCTAAAACCCACCTTTGCACTGACCCTACTCAACACATCCTCTTCTAAACCCCAGCTTTGCACTGACTCTACTCAACACATCCTCTTCTAAAACCCATCTTTGCACTGATTCTACTCAACACATCCTCTTCTAAAACCCACCTTTGCACTGACCCTACTCAACACATCCTCTTCCAAAACCCACCTGTCCACTGTTCCTACTTTTAGAACTGTTAAATATTTACAATATTAGTTTGATATTACTTCCTGTTAGTCAATGGTCATAAACAAACCAACAAACAAATCTAACACAACTTGACTGAACTTCTTGAGTCCTCAAGTTATTGTGTTCCCCGTCATGTTTTGAACAGAAGATAATGTTGCACCCATCTAATCGTTTTGTCGGGAATCACCTCTGATGACGTCATTGCCAAGGACTCGATCTAGAACTAAACAATATATTTTTGCTCTGCACAACCATTACTGACACATAAACAAATTTTTGGGACAAGGCAACAAATTTTATGGACAAATCAACAAATTTTATGAACAAATCAACAAATTGTATGGATAAATCAACAAATTGTATGGAAAATTCAACAAATTGTATGGACAAATAAACAAATTATATGGACAAATCAACAAATTGTATGGACAAATCAACAAATTGTATGGACAAATCAACAAATAGTATGGACAAATCAACAAATAGTATGGAAAAATCAACAAATAGTATGGAAAAATCAACAAATAATATGGACAAATAAATAAATTGTATGGACTAATAAACAAATTGTATGGAAAAATCAACAAATAGTATGGACAAATCAATAAATTGTATGGTCAAATCAACAAAGTGTATGGACAAATCAACAAATTTAATGGACAAATCAACAAATTGTATGGACAAATCAACAAATTGTATGGACAAATCAACAAATTGTATGGACAAATCAACAAATTTTATGGACAAATCAACAAATTGTATGGAAACTTTTTCAAATGGACCTTCAAAGATATACGTTTTCTTCCAAATATCCGAACGATTGCTATGTGATGGCTGTATGATGGCTGTGTGGTGACTGTGTGATGGCTCTGTGATGACGGTATGGTGACTATGGGATTGCTGTGTGATGGCTGTGTGGTGACTGTGTGATGGCTCTGTGATGACGGTATGGTGACTATGGGATTGCTGTGTGATGGCTGTGTGGTGACTGTGTGATGGCTCTGTGATGACGGTATGGTGACTATAGGATTGCTGTGTGATGGCTGTGTGGTGACTGTGTGATGGCTCTGTGATCACGGTATGGTGACTATGGGATTGCTGTGTGATGACTGTGTGATGACTGTGTGATGGCTCTGTGATGACGGTATGGGGACTATGGGATTGCTGTGTGATGGCTGTGTGATGACTGTGTGATGGCTCTGTGATGACGGTATGGTGACTATGGGATTGCTGTGTGATGGCTGTGTGATGGCTGTGTGATGACTGTGTGGTGACAGTGTGATGACCGTGTGATGGCTGTGTGGTGACAGTGTGATGGATGTGTGGTGACTGTGTGATCACTGTGTGATGGCTGTGTGATGGCTGTGTGATGGCTGTGTGGTGACAGTGTGATGACCGTGTGATGGCTGTGTGATCACTGTGTGATGGCTGTGTGATGGCTGTGTGATGACTGTGTGGTGACAGTGTGATGACCGTGTGATGGCTGTGTGGTGACAGTGTGATGGATGTGTGGTGACTGTGTGATCACTGTGTGATGGCTGTGTGATGGCTGTGTGATCACTGTGTGATGGCTGTGTGATGGCTGTGTGATGGCTGTGTGATCACTGTGTGATGGCTGTGTGATGGCTGTGTGATGGCTATGTGATGACTGTGTGATGGCTGTGTGATGACTGTGTGGTGACTGTATAAGACTTAACGTTACTTAAACGAGGAGGATTGTCCACTAGCTATTTTATATCATTTTACTAGCTACATCAGTCTAATATTCTTACGGACACGTACGGATGGTTGACAGCCCGCACTGTTATGCCAAGCTGCTAATAGCCCCCCATCAGTCCCACTAACGCTCACCCCCCCCCTTGCAAAGCCTTTCCCACCAACATGGCCACGAACATGGCCACCAATATTGCCACCAACATGGTCACCTATATGACCACCAACTCGGCCACCATGATGGCCACCATCATGGCCACCAATATGACCACCAACTCGGCCACCATAATGGCCACCAACATGGCCACCAATATGGCCCAAGCGATTGCACATTCGAATATTTCCCAATTCAATAATTTAATCTGAACCCTTTAAAAAAAAAAAAGTAAATAATCAATACTATTCTAATATTTTAAAATTTACTTTAGAATATGTCACCCGAGCGATGGAAAATGGGCACGGGTGGGATTTCCAGCCCCCCCCCCCACACCCCCTCCCCACTTCCTTGCTCCTTGCTGCCGGGCTATGTTTTAATATTTTTGCAGTAAGATTACGCTACGGAAACTTGGTTTTTCGTTAATGAATGTAGGCACTAGAAGGAGCCCCAGCTAACATGACCAACAAAATGAAATTGTAATGATATATTTATAAGAAGATTGCAATTTTATATATATATATATATATATATATATATATATATATATAAAGTTTCTCAGAAGGGAGACGCAAGTTAGTTTACGAATATAAAAAGTCTTGGCGGTAAATGGTGAAAGATTTCTACTACACCTAAAAAAAAATTAATAATCTCCCTCGCCAAGATGATATAGAAGAGGAGGAAAAAAAAACAGCAGTGTTCACAAACACGTACACCCCCAGGGAGAACGACTATTACAAGGTTAAAGACCTACAATAGAAAATGACCTGGCATGTTGGCCACGCAGACGTAATGGATCTCGTGTTACTGTGGGAGGATACCAGGGATTGGTGCAGACTTTGGGACTAAGTGGGGTCAACATGGGACATCATAGGATGCTGTCACGCCACGGCACTTGGCGCCAGTCGTCGCTGTCATACCTTTTGTCGTCAGTCTGTGGGCCGTCGTCTAAGGCTTTGAGGACTTGACATATTCAGGGCCGAGGAAAAGAAGCGCGCGGGGCGAAGCATGAAAACGCAGCCCCTCAATCAGTAAAAAAAAAAAAAAAAAACGAATCCAGCGCCCTTTGTGTTTGTGAACCACGTGGAATTGTATCGCTTAATTCGCTAACAAGGTCACCTGATGATGGCGCCCGGGGCGTGTGCCATCTGCAACCCCCTCCTCCCCCCTCTTTCCGAAGGTACCGATAGTATGACAAGATTGTAAAATAATTAAAACTGTCCTTATCGATAATACGTTCTTATTTATTAAACGTGGACAGATTAAAAACAGCACATTGCGTTGATGCCTACAGCCCTAGTTGACTTGGTACAAGGATTAAGTCGTTTCAAATCAAATATTCGTGTTCAGAAATCTACGCTTTGGCTGTCACGAATGTCTTCACACTTGATAATACTTACTTGGACAGCTAGGGTTAGTGCCACCAGGGGCGGACAAAGGCATTTCCCTCTGCCGCTTCTTTAAAAAATACGTTGCACTTTGCACACACAAAAAAGTTCCACGTGTGGCGGATCGCCCCTTCAGCATCCCCGTTACCAACGCCACTGGTGAAATGCTAGGTTGGCAGTTCGCCTCTACACGATGTGTCGGAGACGCGCTTAAACGCTACATTTGCCACACCATCAGCCGGGAAAAGTTGGATGTAATGAGCCTGTTTAGTGTTCTTGTTGTTCGTTATATCAGAGAGGGACGTGGATGCATTGAATGCATGTGATTGTGTTTGAACTACTTGCTCACTAATCGCTTTCGTGCGTGATGTAGCCTCACCGTGACGAATAAGTAGGCTGAAAGCATTTTATCAAAGGTAATTCGCCCCTGTTTTCTAGTTTTTTCTCTACAGCAGCGGTTCTCAACCTGTGGATCGCGACCCCTTTGGGGGTCGAACGACCCTTTCCGAGGGGTCGCCAAAGACCATCGGTAAACGCCTGCATTGTACAGTTATGAAGTAGCAACGAAAATAATAATATTGTGGCTGGGGGTCGCCATCACACGAGGAACTGTATTTAGGGATCGCGACATTAGGAAGGTTGAGAACCACTGCTCTACAGGGTCCCCAACCTTTTTTCTCTAAATAAACTATTTATTATATGGAAAGCCGAATTTTTTTGCTGGCTTAAAGTTGTTTTTTTTTCGTGGAAGTGGGGGAGTGGAGGAGTTGGGGGGGATCTTGACCTGCCCCGGGCGGCACTGACCCTACGGCGCCACGTATAAAAGGACTGTTATTTTGTTTTTTTAACTGGATTCCCCGATCCTCTCGGAATGTTCTATCAAATTTAATGGAAACATTTCACTGTATTGTTGTCTTTTTGTTGTCTTTTTGTTGTCTTTTTGTTGTATTTTTTACTTGAAGGGTGGGATTTTGAGGGGTTGGGGGGGGGGGGGTGAAAGGTACTCATGTTCAAACAAGGTCATGGCCACATATTCTTAAAGTTCTAATCTGTGAAGTTTGTAACTGATGACGAGTTCTCCCTTCTTTAACGTTTAAACCCTTTGTCAGTCTCCCATAAGACACGAGATTGTAACATGGTAACCAGTGTTTTGGCCTATGCGATTTTTAAATAAAATAATAAATAAAAAGATAACCATGATATGTTATCAATAAAAAAAATCACAAGAGACCGTGATGCTCCATGCTTTACACTCCTTAGGGAACGTACCGAGCCCATCGTGCTATCGTTTGTACTCTCCGACCCTGATAAGACCCGTATCTACGTCCGCCCCCACACAAAGGACTTTAAATTCTGATTTTCTTAAGCTACGACTCTTGAACTGTGTTGTGTACAGAAACACTATTGGCTGTGTTGTGTACAGAAACACTATTGGCTGTGTTGTATACAGAAACATTATTGGCTGTGTTGTGTACAGAAACACTATTGGCTGTGTTGTGTACAGAAACACTATTGGCTGTGTTGTGTACAGAAACACAATTGGCTGTGTTGTGTGCAGAAACACTATTGGCTGTGTTGTGTACAGAAACACTATTGGCTGTGTTGTATACAGAAACACTATTGGCTGTGTTGTGTACAGAAACACTATTGGCTGTGTTGTGTACAGAAACACAATTGGCTGTGTAAGGCGATTTAGTGTTTTTTTTTATAGATGGAATATAGTAAAGTAAGGGCCAAAAAAAAAAATACAATTTCGTTAACGTATCTAGATGTTCAGTCCGAAATACGTAAGGTACAACAATTGTTAGCAGTTTATTCAAGCGGTACGATTTCCTCAAACCATTGAGAAGAACGGCTCTGAGACAAGTCATTAACTTAGGTTACAGCTTGTCTGCAAGATAATATTGAAATGACATAACCAAACCCATAAACATAATTTCAAATGTCGAAAGTTTTCGATAACATCATCCATCATTTTTTGGGTATTTGTTTGTGTGGTTTTCTGTGTGTGTGAGAGAGAGAGAGGGGGGGGGAGAAAGAAGGAGATAGAGAGAGAGAGAAAGAAAGAAAGAGAGGGAAAGAAAGAAAGAAAGAGAGAATGAAATAAATAAAGGAAGAAAATAGAGAGTCAAAGAAAGAGAGAGGGAGAAAGAAAGAAAAGGATAGGGATACAGAAGAAAGAAAAAAAAGAGGTAAATAGACAGAAATAAAGTAAGAAGTAGAATGAAAGATAGAGAAAGACATAGAGAAAGACATAGAGAAAGACATAGAGAAAGACATAGAGAAAGAGACACAACAAGCTAAACTCGTTATCTATGCTAATGATCACTCACCTTTACATTTAACAAGTGCAGTGATACACCTTCTTAAATCATCCATTTTTTAAAGATTTTTAAAATGAAAAATCTTCCACACATAATTGGAAATATATGACATTCTTTGCAACTATAAATAACCTAATAAAGTCATGCATAAATCTCAAATTGTATAATGTTCTATAAACTCATAAACGGGCGCCTGCATGATTTTATTACAAACATCCAATAAATATATCATTTTATTCATCTGATTATATTATTTTTTAAATATTTTTTTATGGGGGTTCAACTGACACTTTGGGAATCACTGACATTTTTATCTCATACGCCTGGGACACCAAACATTGTTTCAAAATTTTATAATTCTCATTATACAAAAATATACACTCATTCCCTAAAAACACATCAAAAATTGTCTCTTTCTCTACTTGTTTTTCTGCGCTCAAGGACTCTACTTTGAGTACCTGGCACCGGACATGCTCCGCCTCAAGTGTCATGTGGGCCAGCCGTCAAATGGCTGCGAGACGATGTCCATCGCCATCAGCAACGCGACGTCCAAAGAAAAGCTCGCCTTCGTGACCAAAGGGAACGACCCCAAGATCGAAAAGCCGTACCTGGACGGGAACTTGTTTCTAGCCGGGGGAATATCAGTGTAAGTCAAGTTTAACTGTTGAATGGTGTCCATAGATCTTAATGTGAGGATCACTGACAAAAATAAAATAATAATAAAAAATATTATTTACTAGTACCCGCCCGTGGAAAAATACAACAATGAGGCACGTAACCACAGAGTGCCCCCCTCTTCAGATCACTCCCCCTCTTTAGATCACACCCCCCTCTTTTTTTCAGATCATTCCATCCTTTCGCTCGGGATACTTCAGCGCCCTCGATTTCTTCTTAGAGCTATGTGCAAAAGAGATGACAAGTTTTATCAGTTTTAATGAGCGAGTATCGTGTGCGCATAATTCAAAAGAGCGGGAGGAGATCTGAAACTGATAGCATTTGGCAAGTCGAACCCCCAAAAATATTTGTTACTATCATCAAGACTTTGCACATACAAAAGGCTCTGAAATTTCACTGGCCTTGTTTAAAGACCGAATTCCTGAGGGAACTTTTTTTTGCCATAGTGTCAATATATCTTTATTCGGTTTTAAATTAGTTCTTGATTGTTAATTTTTATGTGATGTGTTCCGTCCACTGTTCACAGAGATCCTTTCAGCCCGGCGTATTTAGAAATCATTCTGATTGGCTATCGGTCGGACATCGACCAGGCGTTCCACTGCAACGTCACCTGGATGCACAGCAGCGATGTCCAGATCAAAGCGTGGACCGTGTACATCAACAGAACAGGTCGGTGGAAAAGGTCAACATGACCGGTATTTTGTGGGTCAGCTTAACATTTTTTTGTCAGTGTACGTCCACGCGTCATGTCATTCTGTGTCGCCGACAAAGCAGGTCAGAGTGGGTCAACATAACCGGTCATGTTTTGTCAACATAATTCGTCATTGTAGGGCCAGCGTGACCCGCCACTGCCTTTCAGTGCATTGCCCGCTTTGGACAAATCAAGTTTATGGAAAATCCAGGTGGTTTGTCTAGGGGTGATGAAAACTATTTTATGATGATAATTCTGGATTACGGGTTGTAAAACAACACAAATTAAACGGTGTGGGGGGGGGGGGGGAAGGGGTTTGGGTGGCATGACTGACCAGACAACTTAAGAAGTCACGTAGAAGTTATTTTACCATAGTGATAAAACGATTTTTTTAAATATTTAAAAATTATTTTTGTAAGTACTTCGTCCTTCCTCGCGTTATCCTTTCATATTTTTCTCCGGATAAAAACGATCGCTACCCAGCTCGTTCCGATGATCTACTAAGTGCCACCACGAGTGTAGCAGGCGCCGAGAGATTAGGGTGAAAACTGCTTGAACTGCTAGAGAGAGACACGTTCTCACGACCACACCGGAGGTACCCGCGGAGATCACAAAGGTGAAGCTGAAGTGGCCGCAGATAAGCTATCATTGATGCCTGATTCTTGTTTTTTGTTTGTTTGTTTGTTGGTTTGTTTGTTTGTTGTTTTTTTGTTTGTTGTTTGTTGTTTGTTTTATTGTTTTTTTCTTGTTGTTGTTTTTTTTTAAGGGGGGGGGGGTGGTTTCTCTCCATTTGAACTATTTTTTTGCTAATTTTTTATATCCCGCACATGTTTTAAAATAGGGGTCTTTAGGTAAGGGGGGCAGCATGTGGAGGGGGTAGTATCGGGTGGAAGGGGAGTGTTTTGGAGGGGAGCAGCATAGGTGATGGGGAGTTGTATGGTGACACAGGGGGCGTTGAAAGAGATATTGATATGTAGGGATGACATGAATAATGTCGACACTCATTGCCGGCGCCTGGCTCCTTACTGTTACTTATTTTACACATAACCGGTAACAAATACAACGTGAATAAAATCTAAAGCATTAATGAAAGAAAAACAAACAACAACAACTGCAATAACAGAAACACTTGAAAGCAGTGTATGTTGCAGACGATGCACATCATTCAGTTTGGTTGAAGTTTCCTTACACACTCGGTGCAGTTAAGAAACCGTTTCCCCACACTAATGAACTCCTCTCTACCCTGACTTTGAAACTGGGCCATGGCCTCCGCATGTTTCTCGATGGATGCCTACCAGAAATTGATTTTTTTTTTTCTTGTTTTTTTTTTAGTTTTGCATTTCATGATAATTAAAAAGAAATGGGCAATGACCCCTTTCACTATAACAAATTATTATGGAACCTTAAAAACCACTTGGCATGAATGTCATATTCCGGTTACCGGAAATTTGTTTTGAAAGAAATTTCGTAGACGGAAAATTTGATCGAACGTAAATTTGGTCGAATCTTTTTTTTTAAGCTGACACGTTTAAGATGTTCGTCAAATTTCTTTTTGAACGCACTATACTTTATAGTAAAACAAAATAGTGCGTTCAAATAAAAATTCGACGCACAATTTTAGCGTGTGAACTGAAAAAAAGATTCTACCAAATTTTCCGTCGACGAAATTTATTTCAAAACAAATTTCCGGATACGTCATATTCTCATTCACTTGTCAAACCTCCCCCCCCCCTTTTTCCACCAAACCCACTTTGTTACGAATAATTTCGGTGGACTTCCTTTTCCCCTCTTCCAGTCCCATTTCATCTGTATTAACTCTCTCACTTACTCTTGCTGTCCTCTCGGATACTGCATGGCAGCTAAATGTTTATTTTTTTTAAAAATTATGTCTTATATCGTTTTTACTGTTGTTTGTTCGCTGAAGAGGGCGTCTTGCCGACACGTTCATTGTTTTTGTTTGCATTCTTGTTTTTCCCCAGGGTTTCCCCATAATTTGTTTCGCCCCTTTCCTCTAATTTGTTCACAATTTTCAGGTCTGTCTTTCTACCTGTACTGCGATATTAAATTTACTCCAATCAGTACAACGTTATTTTTCGAGGCAGTCCACATAATTTCATTAATTCGACTCCAAATAAAATCATATTCCTGGGGGAACTTGTATTTTTAAAAAAAATCAGGAATTAAACCAGATTAAGACTTTACCTGTGCGAAAATATTAATTAAAAAAACAAAACAAAAAATCAGAGAGAAACGAAAATTAATATGTATGTTTGAATATACTCATTTGTATGAGCATTGTAACTGTTCAATCTACAACCTGAACAAAAATTGTCCTTTTTAAGAAACGTAACTACATTAGCGTAGGGCGCAGAACAAAGGAGTCGGAATGCGTCATCAATCAGAGAGCCTCAATAAAGGGGGAAAGAAGTCATATTTTTGTCAGAAGTTGTACGAGCAAGAAGCGAACAGAATGACAACGGCAATGAACAGGGAAGCATCAATACCATCTGGACATTTAAAAAAAAAAAAAAGTTTGGGTACTCGACCCGAAACGAACGAAATGATTTTCAGGAGCCAGGCACGCTGTGTTTTTAACGAAGTGCATGAAAAAGACAAGGGAGAGACTGCTGACAGACGATATAGTAATAGTATAGACCAGCGGTTCTCATCCAGTGGGTCGCGATCCCTTTGGGGGTTCAAACGACCCTTACACAGGGGTCGCCTAAGAAGATAGAAAAAACACATATTTATGAAGAAGAAACGAAAATAATTAAAGGTTGGGGGAGGGGTCACCAAAACACGAGAAATTGTTTTTAAAGGGTTGCGACCTTAGGAAAGTTGAGAACCACTGGTATAGACCATCTGTAAATTGGCACATCGGTGCATTGGAACATCAATACATAAGTGCATGGTTAAATCGGTACATTGGTTCATGGACTCGTCGTTACTTCGGGACACGGCTACATCGCTACGTCGGTACATCGGTACGACGGTACATCGGTAGGACGGCGCATGCCCTGGCTAGAGGTGTGGAGCATTATCGGTGTTTGAAGCAGCAATCGTCACCAACCCATTCAACACATCGCTCGTGGGCACGGTCAGATCATTTGACTTTGGTCCGGTCATACCCCAGCATTACTTCCAACTGTCCATGGTGGCAGCGCCAGTCACTGACAGATCCACTCAGTAAGCAGGCAGTGAAACTGTCTGGGCAGCTCAACGGAAGTGCGCTATACTATAGGGTCGTAAAAATTCAGAGCGGACCGTGAACGAGAAAAAACGCCACTGAACATCATAAACGTGGAGACTGTAAAGGCCGAGCACTAAGCGAGGGCTCTAAGTGTTAAACCGAGCGTGCTCCGTCGTAAAACGTTACCATCAGACAGTAATTCCGTTGGTAAGAATACCTTTCGTTGATTGCAGGTGTGGACTGGCAGGGTTGGAAATCACCACACGAAACTCGTTCCACCATCGAGTATCGTATCCTTGGATGCTTTATTGGACCTATGACCCTCTCATTCTTTCAAGGTCAAAGATTCATTACAGGCCCGATTTCAATAAGCAGGTCCCAAAAGAAAGATTTCAGTAGGCATGTTCCAAAAGAAAGATTTCAATCAACAGGTCTCAAAAGAAAGATTTCAATCGACAGGTCCCAAAAGAAAGATTTCAATCGACAGGTCCCAAAAGAAAGATTTCAATCGACAGGTCCCAAAAGAAAGATTTCAATCGACAGGTCCCAAAAGAAAGATTTCAATCGACAGGTCCTAAAAGAAAGATTTCAATCAACAGGTCTAAAAGGAAAGATTTCAATCGACAGGTCCCAAAAGAAAGATTTCAATCGACAGGTCTCAAAAGAATTGATAAGACTTTTTTTTTAATCCGATGGACTGTTTATTAGAAATCACTTAATACTTTAAAAATACACATTTTAAGGTTCTTTTTATTACTTCCGACACACCTGAGATTGGGATACGACACAGCCGCGTGTCCTGGTGCGGCGCGACACACCCGTTGAAAGCCACCGCCTTTGGATTTTACAGATGGAGTTCAAATCATTAATTACATATTTTTTTTTTTCGATTACCGTTCAACGATAACTGAACACAGATTTCAACACAATGATTGGTGGTTGGTGATTAAAAGCTGAACTTGAGAAAGACTGCCCCCCCCCCAGCTCACCCCCACCCACATTTTTTTCCTATTCCGCCAAACCACCCCAAAACCTGTCAGCTCATTTCAAGGGAAGATTAAGGAAGTATCTAAAATATCCGGGCCGCAATAATTGGAGGGCACCGGGTGGTAGTAATTGTGACCTGCGCCCTTAAATAGCCGCCAGGACACCCGACCCGTCTGGTCAAAGCGTTGCCGGGGATCTCAGGAAATGAACCTGGTTGTGTGTTGGGGTGGGGGGGGGGTGTTAAAAAGTGGGGTGTCACTGGTGGCTGTTTGTTTTTTATGTAGTACGGCACGAATGGTGGTTTTTTAAACCCTTTCGTTTAAAAAATTAACCTAATTGTTACTACGCGCTTCGTTTACTTTTTAGGTTATATTAGGCTATACGAGTCTGAGTCTATATTGGGCTATATGAGGCTATATGAGGCTATTTAGGCTATTTTAGGCTATTTTAGGCTATATTAGGTTATATTAGACTTTATTAGACTATATTGAGCGTTGCCTATATTAGCCAATATAAGCTACATTAGGCCATATGATGCCATATTAGGCATGGGTTAGACCGTATTAGGCTATATGATTCCATATTAGACTATACGAGGCTATCTTTGGCTATTTTAGGCTATTTTGTGCTATTTCACACTATAATTGTATAATAATATTTTTAATATACATAATATACTTTATGGGACGTTTTTAGGTTATATTTTATTATGTGTTATACTGTTTAAGATCATGATGTTCTTTTAAGACTATTATAGACTATATGAGACTATGTTGAACACTTTAAAAACTACGAGCAATTACGATACACACACATGTATGTTATATTTGTCTCATTGTGTGTTGTGGCAATAAAATAGATAAGCATCTTAGTCTAACATCGACTCCGTGAGGGCAAGTTAGACCCCTCAATACAGCGGTCCTCGAAATTTTATGTTACTTTTTTTTGGGGTTGCCTCCTGTGTCCGGGACTATGCGGTGACCCCATGTTCGTTCATCTTCGAGAAGCATCGCGTATTCAACAATGAGTCTGAAATTTTCAAAGTTGGGGATATTGGTGTGCTAAAGATTTTAAAGCTCCAGTCTATAGCGGCACTCTCTGATGCCAAACTATGGAGCAATCTCTGCGTTACTCGGAGAAAGAAATGTCATTTGCCGAATGTTATCACTATGGCTGTTGTGGAGAATGGCGTTAGAACATGTATTGAAGTTCTCAATTATTATTATTTTTTTTTTTAAAAAGAAAACTCTGTCAGGTAATTAGAAATCCTAGACTTCGATTCCCAATTCGTTGTTTTTAATTTGAGGTGGGCTTTGCAGACATTTGAGACGGTTAGAGAAATACAGGGAAGGCAATCTAGGGGGTTAATGTTCACACTGGGACGGCTGTGTCTTGGGAGATTGGTCAGTGTCCAGGACATGGTGTTTGGACCGATTGGTCTGGGCCCAAAGGACACTGCGTGGTAAGAGATTGGATAACCCTTTCTCCTATATATGGTGGTAGTAATTAGAGTTTACAGTTTATACAGTGATGGTGTGATGGAAATGTAGTTTACTCCTGGGACGTATAGAAGAATGGATGGACAATACGCAAGAAAACACAGAAACACACACACAAACACAGCCCCAATACAAACATACACACATATTCACAAAACACACACACACACATAAACGCGCACAAACTCACAATCGAACGACACAAATGCACGCAAGACACTCAAAAACACACATAAAATGCACACAAACACACACACACACAAACGCGCATAAACACATAAAAGGCTCACAAACACACTCAACCATAAACCCAAACGCACACAAACAACGCAAAGAAATACACATAAATGCACACAAACACACGCACACAAACACACAGACGAACACACATAATTGGAGTGACGGGCTACTTTGCTTCTATATTGTGGGGGTCGCGATTTAAAAAAAAAAAAAAAGTTTGGGAACCTCTGGTTCTAAAAGATTTCACATAAAAAAAACAAAGCATTTAGTTTGAATTTAGGATGATTAAAAATCTGGTCAGTACAAAGTGTCTTTTTTGTTGTTGTTGCTTTTTTTGTTGTGTGTTAGGCCACGTAGGATCGATCGTTTGAACACTACTTCTCAATCAATACGTGTTCATTTCTGACATCGGTATTTCGGCCGGTGCACTGGAACTGGCCTTCCCGTTTGCATACGCGTTGAGTAGGGAGGGTGTGGACTCATAAAAAATATTCCCGGGTTGACCGGAGAGCAACACCTGTTGTGTTTTCTTATTGGGGGGGGGGGGGGGGGGTTTGTTTGTTTTAGTTTTTTTTATTTTTATTTTAAATTGTTTTTTTTTTAAACTGTGCATTGTAAGGAAATTTACAACGCATACCGCACAGTACAAGATTGCTTTCAAACACATTGCTTTAAAAATGTATAACTTTCCGAATAACTCAAGCTGTGTTAGCCCCCCCCCCCCCCCCCCCCCGGAACTTGGCTTTCCTCCAGGAAACAATGTAACGTTATTTCGTTTCGTGTCATTAAGAGCCCGTTGTTGGTTTCAAAAAATCAAAAAAAAATCGTCATTCTAGACTTGTTCTGAATCTATGTAAACCTTAACGCACTGGATGTTACAACATTAAACATGCGCTTCTTGGTGCGCAAAGGGATGTTAACCTGCAAAGAGAAGTACTGCACTGATTAAAAAAAAAAAACAATTTCTGGTTTGTAAAAAAAAAAAATAATTCTGCGGGGGGGGGGGGGGGGGGGAAGGAAGTCCACGCTCAGCTTATAGCTAGGGAAAGAAAGTCTACACTCAACGTATAGCTAGGGAAAGAAAGTCTACACTCAACGTATAGCTAGGGAAAGAAAGTCTACACTCAACTTATAGCTAGGGAAAGAAAGTCCGCACTCAACTTTTCGATAATGAAAGAATGTTCAGCAGTATTCGTTCCTGTCTGTTTAAATATCTATTTAAAAAAGGTCGATACAAACATCTTACTTTTTCTTTTCTTTAAAATGTTCGTGTTTATTCGTTGTTTTTAAAACCAGAATTTTTAAAAAAAAATGTTCAAGCAATATTTTCCGGCAGTTTTTACAGGGTTTGTCATTTCTAGAGCAGTGGTTCTGATCCTGCGCGGGTTAAGCACCATTATTGAGTAGAAATGTTTTACCCCTGGTGTACACTGGGTGCGAATAAAATTGAAGAATGGAGTTTTTAAGATTCTGCTAATGAGATCCAGATATCGTTTGAGAACCTTTGGTTTTTTAAACACAAAAAACTTGTTTAATTTATTTTCACCTGGAAACTGCAGCATCCGTTTTTATATTTAAAAAAAATAATAAACTCTCGTTCTTTCAAAATTCTTCTTCTATTTTTTTTTTTGGTTCATTTTTCTTCCCCCCCCCCCCCCGATCTTTTTTCTTCTCATTTTTTGGGGGGTTGTTGGCAGGAAGGTGATGTAACTGTAAGTTAGGTCACAAGGGACATAGCTTAATAGGTATTTTATTTTTAATGTTGTTTTGCTCGTCTGTCCAAAGATCTGTTGGGTTGACGTCAGTAGATTTTTTTTTAACTTGCGCGTGGTGAGTAGGATTCCCGGGGGGGGGGGGGCTTGGAAGAGGGGGCTGATTTGATGGTAGGCTAGAGTGATGCTGGGGATGGGTGGCTAAGCCTTTGCCCGTGAGCCACAGCTGTATTGTTTTAAGTGTTTAAGAAACGACTTTAACTTTCTTTCCTGAAAAACCACAACAACAACAAAATGACAACAATGAAGGAGTATCAGTTTCGGATCAGTCGTGTCAGCAACGAACAAATAAATCTAGTCACAAGGAAGCGAAAACGAATCTAGACATTGTGGAAGCTAAAACGCATCTAGACATTGTGGAAGCTAAAACGCATCTAGACATTGTGGAAGCTAAAACGCATCTAGACATTGTGGAAGCTAAAACGCATCTAGACATTGTGGAAGCTAAAACGCATCTAGACATTGTGGAAGCTAAAACGCATCTAGACATTGTGGAAGCTAAAACGCATCTAGACATTGTGGAAGCTAAAACGCATCTATAGACAAAATGGAAGCTAAAACACGATCTAGACACATGAAGGCTAACACACGTCTAGACCAATGGAAGCTAAAACACAGCATCTAAAATCTGAACAAATGGATGCTAGCCCTTATTATCCTTGATTTCAGCATATCTCCCCACCCCCCACAAACACACGCAATCCCCGGCTTAAAGATTACCTGTAATTCCATGAAATAACTTCCCATTTCAAAACAACAAAGAAAGAACTCGGAAAATTGTTTGGGTGAAAATAGAAGGGACGCAGTTTTAGTCTTTACTGATAGCTCTCAAGCGTGACATAATTTACTTCCCTTTCCGTCTGTTATCTTTGATAGCTCGCCTCTTTGTGTTCTCTTTATCGAACCTTGAAGCCAATTTGTTCATGAACTTAGCAGTGCTGTCCTTTGACTTAATACCACTCGGGCATTGCCCAGTGAACCTAAACGCAAAATAAGGCAAGGCCCTGGGAGCCCCACTCCTTTCAGGAGCCGCGCGCATAGAACGGACCTTACGCATATATATATAAATATATATATATATATATATATTGCTGGCATCCGTCCGTCACAATGCGGCGATGGTGTGCAATTCGCCGGATAACCCCAAGGGAACATCATGCGGATGATAAGGCTTTGCACCAGTGGCATCGCGGGAGAGTTGTTGGAATGTTTCATTGTACCAATGTTATCTGCCCACGGGACTCCATCTCCGTGTTTGAATTCAGAGTTTCCTTCTCTTAGATGAGTTGCCGTCTAAGGTTAACGAGTCCCATCCACCCGGGTTTATATATATTCGTGAAAACTATAGGCGTGTATATAAAAATTAATCTTGAAAAGAGGCCCATAGGAAAAAAATCGTAAAAGCTTTTTTTTTTTTAGATTAATTAAAGAACAATTGGCCCAGGGACTGAATAAAGATTGTCTGAGAATATTTTCAGGATGCGCTTCAACAACAAACTGACTCAAAAGGCGAAATAAAATAATAATTTTTAAATGAAAAGACATTTGGAAAATAGTTGTTCCTGAGGATTTTACATTTTTTTATTTTTTTTTTAAAATGTATCAGGAACTTTGTAATTTAGGCTTGGTGCTAATGTTATTGGGGGGGGGGGGGGAGGGGGCGTGGCTAGTTTTTAACACTAGAAAAAGGGGGAGGGGAGCGAGGAAATAAAATTAGGAATAACAGTCCGAGCTGGCAAAATAAAAATAAGAATAATTACTAATTCCAGTTGATTAGGTTCATGTGGTTTGTGTGTATTTATTGTTATATCTGAAGTAATGAAACATACAAAATGTGGAGGAGCTGTATTGAAGTGTCTTGTAGTTTAGAAGTTATATTAGGGACCACTCTCGCAAATATCTCTTATAGTTCTAGAACCTAAATGTAAGAGATATTTGAGTTAATAGGGGCACCGAATTCCTCAATCCCTAAAGGCCTAACCAGGGTTTAATCTGGCATGCGTACGGGGTGAAATACCAAAAGTGCGCACCCTCCAGCAAACACATGCACAAGCATACAATTTTAACATAACACATTATTATGCAAGATTCTTATTACAGTAAACACTGCAATTTTTTATATAGGAAATTATTCTTTACTAGATAAAACCCGCCAAACATTGGCGACAGCAATGCGTGAATTTCCCATCTACTAAAGTTACTAGACAAAATTTAAACTCAAGTAACGCACATTTAGGAATTCGAATTTTTGCTTCACCCCTTCCCTCCATGATACGTCACTTCACACTTTTTATTCCATGCCCATGAACTGTATTAAATATGCTCATGTCCCAACCACTTTAAAAACCGAAAGTGTTTTACACCATGTTTAAATTGAGACGATTTCATTTTCCGAAAAGAAAATATTACGCACCAAACGCAGTTGCGTTACTTTAAAAAAATAAAATCATTTAACGTAGTTATCGGGAATTACATTTTGCGCGCCGTTGAACTTATTATTGGACCACACTTTCTTTCAAACAGCTTTAATTATTTGTAATATACTCTCAATACATAATTCGCTGAATAGTATAAGCAGTCCACTAGGAAGCAGAAAGCGTGTTAGGAAGCAGCTAGAAATGGAAGCAGTCGACGAGTCACACCAGAAGCGTAATACATATAAGAGATGGTGGTGTTGTACCAAACATAACATGTTTAAAAAATATGTTAGTTGTTTAAGGAAATATATAATGAACTTTCGGGAAAACCGAGAACAAAAAAAAACCTAGTAAAACAGCGAATGTGTCGACAAGAAGCCTTCTTCGGCGAGAGGTAACAAAACTGATTAAAAACATAAAAATTTAACTTTTGCTGAGATGTTTTATCCAAGAGATCCGCAAGAGAAAATAGAGGGATGAAGAGAGGAAAAATGAAATACACGGAGATTGGCTATAAACAATTAAGGGGACGGAGAAAAGATTTACACAAATTGAAGGAGAACATTGTTATCAGGTCAGTTGTTTAGTTCGTCATATTAACGATACATCGCCTGCTGATGACTTGTTTCTCGTCTCTTTCACAGGCGTCACCACGCAGAGTACCACCACCACCCCGGGCACGTACACGGACGCCCCCTACCGGGTGGGGCCGGTCAAAGAGAAGGAAAGTAAGTCTACTTAACAGTGTCTCTTGGCCTGATAGCATAACACATGTTCTTTTTTAAAATGGGGAGCATTTTGATTTCATTCTGAAACAGATATAACCTGATTTGAAGAAGCTTATCCAAGACCTTCACAGTGAAACCCTGCAATAAGCTTATCCAAGACCTTCATAGTGTAACCCTGCAATAAGCTCACTCAAGACCTTCACAGTGAATCCCTGCAATCCATAAAACGCGCCCTTGCTGCCTCTAGAGATCGCCCCACGCTTACACCACATTGCGCCCTAGAAACCGTTACTATTTCTACACCCTCTAGCACCAGAACTTGCTTACAACTTTTACGCCCAATACCTTCCCAGCAGTCCTTACCACCACCACTACAACCAATTAATCAAGTCTTCTCTCCGCTCACCTTGTTAAAATTCATTTCTACTCTGCTCCGTCTATTACCTTAATATTTCAATATTCCTCTATCTCCTATAGACCTAAATGTTTCCCCCGCCGCTAACACAATGTACTCTTTCTATTTCATTCAGTTGACGCAGAGAGTCTGCCCATGACGGTACTCATAGTCATGCTGGTGCTGATATCGATACTCCTCTTTCTGGCCGTCTTTCTGCTACTGCACCGGTATCGAAGTAAGTTATTACTTAAGTAGCGACGCAGGAAAATGAAAGCAACCGATTCTACTAAGTACATTTCCTCTGTGATCAAAACTATGAAGAATTACGTTAAAAATAATCATACTGAAAGAGCATCTAGCTCTTAACTGTTTAGTGACTTGTCAAGTAAATAGTGCAACAAGGTATGCGCGGAAGCTAGAATCGAACGACAAGACAAAAACAGAAGAGCGTTTTGGCTGCGAGGCTGCCTCAGACGACATGACAAATGAAAATACTACTAGAAATAGAAACTAGTTTTTTTTTTAAAAACGGAAGTTTTCGCCATTGTTATTGTTATTATTGTTGTAATTTATCAGGACGATTTTTTATTGTTGTTGGTGTCCTTGACATACGCGTTTATGACTGCGGTTTTGTTAGAACGATCATGTTGACAGATATGGCGCGTAAAATATACAACGTGTACTCTTTACGGCAACTGACTTACTTAACAGCAACTGACTTACTTAACAGCAACTGACTTACTTAACAGCAACTGACTTACTTAACAATAACTGACTTACTTAACAGCAACTGACTTACTTAACAGCAACAGACTTACTTAACAGCAACTGACTTACTTAACAGCAACTGACTTACTTAACAGCAACTGACTTACTTAAAAGCAACTGACTTACTTAACAGCAACTGACTTACTTAACAGCAACTGACTTACTTAACAGCAACTGACTTACTTAACAGCAACTGACTTAATTAACAGCAACAGACTTACTTAACAGTATCCGACTTACTTAACAGCGGCTGGCGTACTTAGCAGCAACTGACTTACTTAACAGCAACTGACTTAATTAACTGCAACTGACTTACTTAACAGTATCCGACTTACTTAACAGCAACTGACTTAATTAACAGCAACTGACTTACTTAAAAGCAACTGACTTAATTAACAGCAACAGACTTACTTAACAGTATCCGACTTACTTAACAGCGGCTGGCGTACTTAGCAGCAACTGACTTACTTAACAGCAACTGACTTACTTAACAGCAACTGACTTACTTAACAGCAACTGACTTACTTAACAGCAACTGACTTACTTAACAGCAACTGACTTACTTAACAGCAACTGACTTACTTAACAGCAACTGACTTACTTAACAGCAACTGACTTACTTAACAGCAACTGACTTACTTAACAGCAACTGACTTACTTAACAGCAACAGACTTACTTAACAGTATCCGACTTACTTAACAGCGGCTGGCGTACTTAGCAGCAACTGACTTACTTAACAGCAACTGACTTAATTAACAGCAGCTGACTTACTTAACAGCAACTGACTTACTTAACAGCAACTGACTTACTTAACAGCAACTGACTTACTTAACAGCAACTGACTTACTTAACAGCAACAGACTTACTTAACAGCAACTGACTTACTTAACAGCAACTGACTTACTTAACAGCAGTTGACTTACTTAACAGCAGCTGACCTACTTAACAGCAGCCGATTTATAAAACAGCAGCTGACTTTCCTTACTCATGCCAATGCTCCCCAGGCCGGTGCCAGAGGCGTGACGAGGACCTGTACCGCCCGCCCGCGTACTGCCTGGCCCCCGACCACCACCTGGACTGGACGGACTCGTCCACCATCAAGAGCAAGGGCTCGGCCAGGACCCTCAACTCCCGGAGCCACTACAGCATAGCTGCCCACCATATGCACATGCCCCTCCCTCCCATACCACACTCCCCGAGGAGGACGAAAAGTAATTATACTCCTTGACTGACTTCTCCTCCTTTCACTGCCTTCATCACTATTTTACCATTTCTCTTCATGTCCATTTTTTGTTACTATTTCCTACATAACCCTTCAGGGCTATCTATAAAAAAAAGTCACGCTATTTATGTAAATTTCACCCCCCCCCCCTTTTTTTTTCCTAAACTTTTCCCGATTTCCCCAATCGTCACGAATTTTTCACAATATTTAGACACCTCTGTAATACATTGTCAAAGTACACCATGCCCCTCCCCCATTCCCCACCCTTATTTGATTGACGTCCTTTGTTAATGGCCCCCTAAACCATATTTTTAGTATAACTTTTTTTGTGTGTGGTTTTTTGGTTTCTGTTGACTTTTAAAATTTTATTTTTATATTTTAGTTTTAGTTTTAATTTTTTTTTTTGGGGGGGGGGGTTAAGGGGGTTGGGGAGAAGGGGGTTGGGGAGAAGGGGGTTGGGGAGAAGGGGGTTGGGGAGAAGGCGGTAGGGAAGCGATGGTTGACTGACTTCTACCTACCCATGTCGCTTTCTTTTCCTTTATTTCAATGTCGGTCATTTATTTTTAATAAAAAATGCCATCTAACTTCTAACAGATCTCTTCACTTTCGCTTTGTGTTTCATTAAGTCTCAAACCGTCATCCTCCTTTATGAAGTAAGGGAACTCACCAATCATGAAGTAAGGGAGATCACTCTTATGAAGTAAGGGAAATCACCCTTATGAAATTATTATTGGACGTCGCCTTTATGAAGTAAGGGAGATCACCCTTAAAATAACTCTTTTCATTAGAAGCACTATATCACTTACGTCCCCTTCTTTTTTTCCTCACTTGTAAAAAAAAAAAAACCCACCTCGCTTATCAGCGCTCACACCGGACGCTACTCCTGTCCATCAGCTCGAGTGCCAGGAGTATATGCATAGACTAGCCGCTAGGCGCCCGAGTAGGAACTCTGGTAATGCCCAAATGTTTGTCGGCTTGTTCTCTCCTCTGAATGACCCTAGTGTCTGCTTGTTTACTTCTCCGAATGTCATTCGTGTCGTCTGCTCATGTGTATTTGTTTGGCGCTGACAGTTTAGAGGCTATTTTCACTTTAAAATAAATTAATTAAAAAAATTAAGGTCTTACAGTAATTACTCGGAGAAGCTTCTAATATCCCCACACCAAACCCGTGTTAATAATGGTCACTCTAGACGTCAACTCAAGCTGTACAATTTTATTATGTTCAATTTGTCACAATGCCATTATCTGGAGCTCTTCAACAAAAGTAGTTCAGAAAAAAACTATAAATAAAAATTAAAAATAGAATTGTGTGCTCTTTAAAATAAATAAAAATAAATAAATGAATATAAATATATATATATATATATATATATGTTTATATATATATATTTCTGCAGCAATCTGTTTTGCATCACACTCCTGTTCAATTACGTTTAAGTTTTAGAAGCGTTCCTGTCACGTGACATAATGCATGAATTGTTGTTTCCCGTGGTCACTCGTTAGGACGCCCTTGTTTTAGATGTGTATCTTGCTACACACCCGCTTAAAGTGACATCAACTCACACACTGATAGGAAAAGTGACCACATAAATAGATTTACATGTATGCAGCCACATCAAAGTGCACACGGCCAGAGTAGCACAGACATGCTTACACAGCTAGAGAAGCACTACCATGCACAGTGGCGTAGTTGGGATTAGCGCCGCCCCCAGGGGATGTGCTAAGATTTTTTTTTTTGCCACCCCCTTCCACGGATAATATCTGCAATGTGTCCAGAATGCCAACCCTAAATATAAGGAAAAACAAACGTGCCACCCGGTGTGGACACCCAACCTCCCCCTCCCCTCTTTTTTTACACCACTGCTTACACACATACACACATGTTGACAAACTTTAACACAACCGCAATTTCGTACACCACAAAATAAACGGAATGACTCTACCTTTATTGTAACCCCTGCAATGGTGTAAATTTAACAAATGAAAAATGCTGAGTTGACAAAAGAACTGTCGAAGTTTTCTAAAATCCATTCCAGTTTCCCCCCCCCCCCCCCGTCCCATCTTGTATTTATATAGCGTACCCATCTTGTATTTATATAGCGTACCCATCTTGATATAAGCTAAATTGTGTTACATGTATTTACAGCATACCGGCGTCCTCCATCTGTAGGGAGCAGTGTAAGAGTGCCCTACGTCCAGCCCCAAGACGCCATCGGCCAGGAGTCCAGCGAGGACGGGGAGATTGCAGCGCTCAGTTCCGGAAGTCCGAAAGTCCACTACAAGTCTCCGCGCGACCGTCCAACCCGACAGAACAGCCCCCTCTACGCATGCGTGCCGGTTAGTTCAACCGACGAATGAAAAAGCTCGGGGACGCCAGGAAATGACGTACTCATCTACGACCAATCGCGGTGGGGGACAGTGACTTTCAATTTGTTCTCGATCGTGCCCCCGAGTTTCCGCCCTCCTTTGCTAGACTTCACGATACAATCACTGAGTCACTCATGACCGGATTGATTCTGTACTATTTTTAATATATACGGCGCTAAGAGGGGCAATGGTTTGAATGGGCTTTCAGCTGGGACTGTGTGCCCTAGATGAGGCACAGGTGGGTTTCATTTTGTTTGAGCGCTGACTGTGCAGAGGTTCAGGAGAAGCGCACGTTTTCAACATTCCTATGTGATCACCGCTCGAAAGAACAATCGAGTTCTTCGCTCTTTCCAGAAGAAAAGCAACAGATATGAGAAGATCTTTTTTTTTAAATATTTGATTTGAATGTGGAAACAAGTTCCTTACATTTAAAGTGAAGGAACAGCCGTGGTAACCACTAGTTGAGGAAGCATTTTGTAGACTTGTCTCGTAAGGACAGCATTTGTGGACCGTCTCGAGAGGACTCCATTTGTGGAACGTCACGTGAGGACAGTATTTGCAGACTTTCTACTGAGGACAGCATTTGTAGACCGTCTCCTCAGGACAGCATTTGTTGTTTACGGTCACACATTTAAGGACATTTTCCGTTTTAAATGTTCCATTTTATAAATTACTTTAAATCAAACTGGGTGAAACAAATTGCATACCATGGAGTGTGATAGATTTTTTAAAATATTTTATTTTTATTTTGCAAAGAAGCGAGTATGTAAGGTAGTGGATTATGAACATTACTTGAATGTTCATACAAATGTTGTCTCTGGACAGTTCAGATCCAGATAGGTAAATAATAACAATGAAATGGTTTTCAAAACAAAAACAAAAAAGGATGGGCCGGTCTTTTCCTTTCTTATGCCAGATAATTATCATAATTATTTTTAAAAAATTTTAAACTACGTTTTATAAGGTTTCGATATATCTATTTTTTTAGCCTAGAGATCTATAAATATCAAAGAAGTAATGTGTTATCTTCTATAGGAGGGAACGCAGTTGTCTGTAAGGTCAGAGCTCAACAGGAAAATCATGACGTCACCTGTATTTGAACTGAATGTATTTCACACAAATCAATGAACTGGTCTTTGTGTACAAGAAATCTTTAGTCTTTTATTACCCCCCCCCCCCTTACTCCCTGAAAAAGGGGGGGGGGGCAATTTTTGAGCTGATTTTATTCAATGTGAAAGTATGGGCTAAGCATACAAGGGGGAAAAATATATATGCATCTATTTTACTTGCAGTAATTGACTAGACCGTGTTTCCAGACGTTGTCTTGGTCCAGGATCAACCACTCTGTTAATGAGACAGTCGTACCGCAGACTCTTGCATGGGTGGTTTTAAATACTAGTACTAGCCTGTTCATATCATAAGCAATCCACTTGTCTCTACTGTAAGGAATGCATTTTCATCAGTGCTTGTTTCTCATCCTACCAAATCTTATGTACGTTTCTCCTCATTATTTAGTCGCTTTCATTCATTCAACTGGTGTGATTACAAGTCTTGTGATAGATTTGCAATAAATGCTTTTTTAATTCTTCCTATACACAAACAGATTGTTGAAGTGGCTGAGCCATACTAACGGGATAGGGGGTGGGTTATGGTGGTATGTGAATGAATTCAGTGAGGCGTGAGTGCCTTAAACCATTTTGTAATTTCTTTGTTTGCTATTGTGTCTAGTAGTTATTTTATTTTACGAATCTTGGCTTATGTGGGCTGAGGTGTACACATTGTGATTAACATATTGACATATGAAAAGCATATATGGAAATAGTATGATCTAATTCATCTATTAGCCGTGCACGATGATTATTTTAATATTTTCTGTTATTGTAAAGCAGGCCAGCACAACTAAAAATGTATGGCGGGCCGTAATACTTTATAAAATACTTGTGCGGGCCGAAAGATAATAGGACGGCGCGAAAACTATTAAGAAAATATTAAGAATAAAAAAGAATATATCGTTAATAAAGAATATATCGTTAATAAAGAATATATCGTTAATAAAGAATGTATCGTTACTTCGCGGACCGCATGCGGCCCGTGGGACGTATGTTGTGCAGGCCTGTTGTAAAGGCGTGATGTAATATGTGAAGTCGCTCGATCTTTTATTAAAGTAGCCAAAAATAAGACCCACCAAATATTGCAAGGCACCTTTTCCTCAAACCTAGCGCACTATTTTCTTCTATTTTTATAATCGATAGCGTTTTACTTGTGTTAGCAATTTGAATAATACATATGATCATTAAATTATCAGAAACCCCATTACAGAATTCTCAGAAATCCGACCATAAAAGAGATCAGAGATACAATTTTAGAATTCTCAGAAATCCGACCACAAAAGAGATCAGAGATACAATTTTAGAATTCTCAGAAATCCGACCACAAAAGAGATCAGAGATACAATTTTAGAATTCTCAGAAATCCGACCACAAAAGAGATCAGAGATACAATTTTAGAATTCTCAGAAATCCGACCACAAAAGAGATCAGAGATACAATTTTAGAATTCTCAGAAATCCGACCACAAAAGAGATCAGAGATACAATTTTAGAATTCTCAGAAATCCGACCACAAAAGAGATCAGAGATACAATTTTAGAATTCTCAGAAATCTGACCACAAAAGAGATCAGAGATACAATTTTAGAATTCTCAGAAATCCGACCACAAAAGAGATCAGAGACACAATTTTAGAATTCTCAGAAATCCGATTAAAGATTCCCAAAACAAAAATTGGAGCATAAAATTATTAACACCGATCTGATCCTCCTTACATAATGAATGAAGTTCCTAGACAAGTTTACCAAAATGGCTGCACCTATTGGTACCCGGGTACCAGAATTGAGAGGTTGGGATTAAAACATGATTAAAAATAGTATTGTTAAGTTTGTAAGACGAAATGAGGTATCAAATGAAAGATAATTGAATGTACTATACGTTTGTAATCTTAATTCTTTAGTTTTACTAAAATAAACTACCACAAATGACATCCGAAGCTTCCCGTGAACCGATCGAGCTGAAGCTTGGCACATTGACGAGATGACACCCGATGAGAACGCCTTCTTTCAAATTTCCAGCCCCCAGCGCCAATCCCCCCCCCCCCACCCGCAAAAAAAAAAAATCAGTTTTAAAAAGAGCATTTAACTAAATAAATGTTTATATTCTTTCAACTACTCTGTTGTTAATTTTTTAATTTATTTAAAACACATTTTTATTTATATATATTTTTTAAAGTTAGCAACGAATTAAACGCACGCCAGACGGTTAGTCCACGATCTACCACCATTTTGAAGAGTGTTCAAAGAGTACGCCATGTTAGTGCACGTGCTAGTCAGGCACAAAAAGCTTTAGAGTTATTTAAATAGTTATCTTTTATAGGTAATCCTCCATGTCATTTCAATTAGTCACTGTTTAATATTACAGCTTCCCCCCCCCCTTTCTTTTCTTGTTCATTGTGTCACCACACACGTACGTACGGGAAAGCTTTCAGACTGTTCGTGTTGTTTTTTTCTCTCTGTTTCTTGCTATGCAGTTTATTGTGTTGTTGAGTTTATAACATAATTCCATGTACATTACAGTTATAGTAAGAACATATGTCTGTTTGTTATTTGTTTGTTTGTTCGTTTCGGTAGTCTCCAGGAGTAAGAATTGATGTCGTACTTAAAGACATGCCCATACCACTGTGGGGGCTTAAAATTAGGATAGGGTGTAATGGAAAAAAAATGGCAGTTGATTAGCTTGTATTGATAATTAATTAAGAGATGGGGGGGGGGGGAAATGGGGGGGGGGGCGTGGGATATTGTCTTTAAAAAAAAAAGATATTCAAACAGTGAGAGGACATGTTTAGTCTAAAGTTAACCAGATGCGCCTAATGTC
This sequence comes from Omphiscola glabra, assembly GCA_964017045.1. NCBI lineage: Eukaryota > Metazoa > Mollusca > Gastropoda > Lymnaeidae > Omphiscola > Omphiscola glabra. The sequence continues at coordinate 5,800,121 of OZ024807.1, read as the reverse complement.
GGTCTCGGTCATTTGGTTACTAAATATGTTTTATTCTACCGATGCGTGCATTTAAAACTTTATATATATAAATATATTTATATATGCATATATATTGTTTTAAGTTAACTAGAAATTAGACAATTATATTGATGTTATTAATGTGAATGTTAATTGCAATGTATCATTTAGTCAACACATAAACGGATCATTGTTTCTCACCATCTCGCTCTCCCCCCCCCTCTTTCCCCCACGGGAGAAGAGGAGGTCAGGGTTCAATTCCACCAATTCGTCACAAGCACGTACGTTTAAAAGGTGGTACATTTTTTTTATGTTCTAGGTCGTCATAAAAAAAAATAAAGAATAACGTTTCTTATGTGAGCTTCAATAACCATAGCGCTGACATCTGCTTACAAGGTAGCTGCATGAGATGTATGTGTTACAAGAACGTTGTATGAGATGTGTTGCAGGTGTCCTAGAGTGATGTAGGTGTATTGTGTTATAGAAGCTCTTTAAAAAATATTCTTATCACCATAATGTTTTTTAAAAAAACGATGTTAGTATATAAACCATTTTTTTTCTTGTTGCTTATGCTGATGAGATGTTTGTGTTGAATAAATCATTGTATTTATTTATTATATTGTACAATCATCTGGCCAAGTCTATGCTTTGATGATCTGGCCAACCCCATGCTTTGGTCATCTGGCCAACCCTAGCCTATGATCGCTTTCATTTAGTTTTCGCTAGGCGTAGACCTTATTTGACGACCGACTCCGTTTCCTTCCGGTCACATCGATTATTTCCCACCATTTTCATCGATTTCCACCATTTACATACATTTCCCCTTATTTACATATATTTCCCACCATTTACACCATTTTCCCTCCAGAAATTGTTTATTGTCAACAGTCATATTTTGTACCTATACTAACGTGAACCATTTTTTGGCTCATCAATGCCCCACTTACATGATATCAAACGCTTGAAATGATAAATGGTTGGGTTTATGTTGTATAATTATTACACAGTTTTGAGAAAATAAAAATAAAAGATTTAAACGGAATTTGATTTGTTTTTATGAAGCTCAATTTTTGTGTTTTGTTTTGAGGCTAGTAATAAGTTTTGTTTCTTCATTCACCCCCCCCCCCCCCCCAAATCAGAGGCCTACCTCCCAAATCACTTCTTGATGTAGAAATACAATTTAAACTTTTGATTTACACGTGTTTTACTTACAATCTAACTTTAAATGTTCGCATTTAAAAGAGTTTTAAATAAGAAAAATTTTGATGTAAGTAAAAAGCGGACGCTTCACACACGCCAAATAAACAGTCACATCTCATTTGTGTGTATAATGTTTTATTATTTTTTTTAAAATCATAATATTTAAATCAATCTTGAAACAGTATACAAACAGTATACAAACAGTATACAGACAGTATACAGACAGTATACAGACATTATACAGACAGTATACAAACAGTACATAAATGTTAACAAACATCCCATGGTTGCCCTTAACAGAACGTTGACATATATAGGCATAAAACTAAGTAATTTTCTTTAAACGATAACTGCCAGTAAATTAACTTGTTAGAAAGTATTGGATACGAATTCCTTATTTTTCTCTTTCAATTATTGGAAAACACGTTTTGCATGCAACGAAAACTGCTTAGACCAGCGGTTCCCAAAGTTTTATAAGTTTGGCTGGGGGGGAGAGGGGGGGGGGAGGACGAACGAACACGTTTTGAAATTGCACCAGGGACCGGTGAAATATTTATTAATTACATAATCTTTATCTTCGACAATTAATATTCATTCTGCGCTGACCGGCAACGGAAGGCCCGCGGACCGGCGCTGGTCCATGGACCACCCAATGAAAAAAAATAGCACTGGATCGTAAGATTGATTCTACTTATTTCCTTATAACGTGGTTTGAATTATTTTTAAATAAATTTCCAAGTATTTAAAAAAGTGTAAAGTCTGAAACAAATCTCTGAAATATATGTAACGTATATATATATATATATATATATATAGTTTATTTTTAATTATTCGTACTTAAGTGATAGTTTCGGTCAATACTACATAAACAAACCATTGAAATGTTTGATGGACTCATTGTTTATAGCCAATCCACAAACAGCTGGGTAACTAGTATAGGATAGCGTTTCTCAGCGCTGGGCACATACCCCCCCCCCTTTTTTTTTTTTTCATTCTGTGGTCCGAAGCATATTTCTTGGGAGCCGCGACAACTTTGGAAAAAAACAACAACACACAAACAACCCTTATGTGTATAAAATGAACAGTTTAACTTAAAATAATATGTGGGGAAAGGGGGGAGGGACGCGACGCTGAATAAAATGTTTAATGGTAGCCAAGAGCGGAAACAAAAATTATGAGAACCGCTCATTTTAAGACACCGCCGTACACCATCCCGTTGCGATTAGTCGTCCAGGACACTGTACTCGTGGTCATCCATCTGGTCAAGGTCGACGTACTCCACCTGGGCCTCCAGAAGTTTCTCCAGCCGCCGGCACAGCTGAGAGAACGTCGGACGTTTGCTGGGCGACGTCTCCCAGCAGTCCCTCATGACGTCATTACTGCAAATCGTGGGGAAAAAAACACCTGTTTGCAACTGACGAGCTCTTCAACAGAGACGACGGATTCAGTGATCATTTGAAAAGACAGAGCCACGTGATTTTATTTTATTGTATTTTAAAGTTAAAATCAAAAAAAAAAAAAATTCCCCCATATTCATATACATAACTTGAAAGTTGTTATTTGGGATCATATTTGTGGTCACATTTTTTCCTTTCAAGATTCGAAATCTATTAAAACTACATTTTTTTTTTCTTTATTCATCTTTTGCTTAAACAAAATAAGGGCAGCAGGCGTAGATTCCCATCAATACCAATGTTGTCTTTAATGATTAAATAGTGCATCTTTGTATTTAAATGATTTTTACAATGATAATTTCATGGTATTCATAGTTGATGGAAGTATAACACATTTTATGATTAGCTTGCAAATGATGACCAAAGGGGTCCAACTGGTGATATTAAACCAATTTTTAACCTACACAAAATCCGAAGAGTGAGGTGGACACGTGAGTAGCTCCCCTTCCTTGACCTTTTCAATCACCTTGTTTGTGTCCAGCCCGGAGTAGGGAGTGGAACCTGTAATGTTGTTTGGAGCGTATTAGTCGTTGGGTGCGAGAAAGGGGCAGGGGGTTGAGTGGTGCTAGACAAGAGCACACCACATTTGATGACGTATTTACAAGGAACACACCACATTGATAACGTATTTACATACAAGAACACACCATATTGATGACGTAGTTACAAGGACATACCATTTTTTTTTTAAAAATGCATTTGGAGTTATTAAAAATTTACTTCACCCAGCGTGACGAGCTCCCACAGGAAGACACCGTAAGACCAGACGTCAGACATTTGGCTGAACTCGTTGTAGAACAAAGACTCGGGCGACATCCATCGAACTGGGAGCAGACCCTGGGGGAAAATTAACATCACATCATCATGGTGATTCCATGGTGCAATCAGGGCCGAATTAAGGCTTGCTGGGGCCCTAAGCTATACAAAGTCCAGAGGCCCCCCTACCGTTTTAAATGACATGAGGTGTTCAAAGAAAAATTCAAAATATATAGCTGGCAGATTGTGAGGCCCTAGGCTGTAGCTTATTTAGCTTATAGCTTATTGGTAAATCCGGTACTGGGTACAATAATGACGCATAAATTTTTGCCTCATTATAAACGTAAATCCGGACGTTGTATAGCGTCCCAATGGTTTGCCATTTGTCTCGAAGACATCGCTACACTTAGATGCTAGGATATCAACAACAAAAAAATTACACGTCCAGGCCCTACGCCCAGAAAGGTAACTTAACTTAGTTAATTTTTTAAATCCTTCATATTAACTTCCCTTTCGTTCGTGGCTGGCTGGCAAAATATTCGTACGGCTCATCGACCCATTTCCCGCAAGCCTATCGAGTTGAAACTGGGCACACTGAATTATTGTCGATGACAACATATTCTATATTAATCTCAACCCAAACCATCTAGGGGAAGATTATTGGAAAAATTACCGATAATTGCTAAAAAAGATTTCTGTTTTTTTTTTAAACGATCGGAAGTGCGTAATAATTTCTTTTGTTTCTCTGAAATAGTTGGTGCAATAAATCTGGGCTGCAAAAAGCGGGTGGGTCATTAGAATATTAATACAGATCAGGGACGTGAAAACAATGAGGGTTTGCGCGCCTTCCGGGGGCGGGGGGTGCCGGGGGGGGGACTAATTGGGATTCTTTTAAAGTGCATTACTTGAATGCATCTTTTGTCAAATGTTCAGCCCCTCCCCCCCACCCCCCAATCCATTGTTCTATATTATCTTTTAAACGGATTTATACGGAAATCTTTGTTTTGAGTGTAGATTAATCATGATTGAAAATGAGAGATCCTTTTAAAGTCATTAAAATCTACCAGCTATACCGTTTGAAAAAAGGTTGAAAATTGATTGAAAGGGAATCATTAAGGATCCAATCTCCCAATTTATGTGGCAAAATTTGTAGCAAATACTCTGGAATAAATTCTTTTGTTACAGTTAATGCTAATAATATCTAAGTATGTCGAACGTTGTATCTATCTTACGTGTATCTTATTTAGTGCTCTCTCTCTCTCTCTCTCTCCCTCTCTCATGTTAGGAATCCTAGATTATTTAGACACGGTCTGGGGTGAATACTCATATTTCACGCCAAACGCATGACTTTAATTAATTAGATGACAAAATTTACCTTTCTGGTCCTTTGGTACACATCAGACTGGTCAACGCGTCTGGCCAGTCCAAAGTCCGAGATTTTCACAACATTGCGGTCAAACAGCAGAATATTTCTTGCCGCAACGTCACGGTGGACAATCTGAAATTGCGTATGTATTTGCACGTGCCTACTGGTAGCAGAATGTGTGTAGAAAATCTAGGTGGAAAGCTTGGTGGTTTAAAGACATTTTTAGTACTTTGCATTCAGGTAATGATGAGTCTGAGGTATTAGCCAGAAGTCAGTGGGACAAAACACAACTTAGCCACTCTGTACTAAAAAGGCCAATTTTTTGGTGTTTGGTAAAATTCAGTTTTAAACACACAAGTGCCGCAATAGTTGTGTTTAAACACTACGTGACAATGGTTAATTTTAAATCGAACTATCTGGTCAGCGGTTGCTGGGACCCACAACAGTGGATGAAAGGGGCATTAAATAATGCCGACAATTAACCAATTCATCTTTAAAATGACCCCCTACATAGACCCCCCCCCAAACAACGACCCCCGGCGACGACTCCCATACACAAAGACCTATTACCTCACATGACCCCCCCTCACACACACACACTAATCCCTGCATGAAATTTGTACTAGGCCAGTGGTCGGAAAACCGGGGAGCGCGAGCCGCATGCGGCTCTTTAGCGAACTGAGTGCGGCTCGACAAGACGGCCACAAATCGGTTTTGACTGCGAAAAACATGGATCTTGACAGGATCTTGAAAAGAAATTTGGCGCTCCAAGATTTTTTTAAGTCGTTCTGCTGCTAATTTTCGGCTCTTTTGACTAATGAGTTTGCCGACCACTGTCCTAGGCTTACCTTGTTATTCGCCAGGTGCTCCAAGGCGCGACAAATCTGCAAGGCGAATGTCATCAGAGTCTTTGATGTCACCAGTTCGACCAGACCAATCGACACGACCTTCTCCTCCCCACCACAGCTGCTCCCATTGTAAAAGATAAAAATCAAGTTTATTCATCTTGACAATGTCTTCCCAGCTGTTTTAAAACCACACACACATACATAATAAATAGTCATGTCTGTACATAACCACCTCAATTCATGCAATAGAAAAACTATTAAATTAGTACTTAAATGATATTATATAAAACTCTGAAACTTAGGAAATAAGTGAAACAAAGTATAAGAAACCCTGAAAAAAGGACACAGTGAGATAACCAACGTGTCGGCAAGAAGCCTTCGTCATCGAACAAACAACAGTAAAAACTATATAAACCTTTAAATAAACGCTTAGCCGCAATGCCGCATCCGAGAGGAGAGCGAGAGGACAGCAAGAGGACAACTAGAGGACAGCGAGAGGACAAGACGAGGGCAGCAAGAGGATAGCAAGAGGACAGCAAGAGGATAGCAAGAGACAGCAAGAGGACAATAATAGGACAGCTAGAGGTCAAAGACCAGAACAGCGAGAAGTAAAGACGAGGACAGAAAGAGGATAACAAGAGGACAGCAAGATGCCAACAAGAGGACAGCAAGAGGGAATGTAGAAACTTGAACGTCATCACTTTGAGGACTAATTACTCCATGACCTCCAACACAGTGATTTAGACACAATTAAACTGCCACCATGACTACACGACAACCCCCCCCCCCCACCGGACCCCGGTGGACCCCGGATGTACCTTGACCCATCCTTTCTAAGTCCGCATGGGGATTTGCCGCAGGCGGTGACGCCGTTCAAGCCGGAGATGTTGTTGTAGGTTGCGACGCCGACGCTGCATTGTTGCCGGACGCCGTAAGAGCTGAAGGCGGCGTTGGCGTAGTTGCGCTCCATCCTCTGATCCTGTAGGTGTTTCTTCAGATCGCCTCTCTCGGCGTACTCCAGCAGCATCATGTATGGATCTGTTTGTAGAGCAACGTTGGAGGGAAACGTTTCACATGGATACGGTCAAAAATGTATTTAAACATCATAATTAGTGTTAACAGCCCAACTCAGGTAAGCTGAAATACGTTTGGGGCCCCTCAGTGAATTTAACGCCCGCATCCGTTTTCAAACCCTTCACAGCTTTACTTCAGTGAGTGGCATTAGAAAACTGTAACTAGTCAACATTTCTTAATATGCAAATTAATCTCTTAGACTTAGATTTTTATTTTTTCCACACCTTTTTAAGATTCGCCTTCTTTTTTAGCAACGCGTATGACGGGTTTTCAAATTTGAATCAACATTTGATGTAAACACAGACGTGGTGGCCAATGGCTACTGTCATGTCTTTTTAACGGTTTGGTTTTTACATTTTGCTTCAAGTCACTTCCTGTACATTCTTCTTTACTTTGTTTCTGTTTGGGTTATTTTTTGCCCACTTCTTTTTTTTCTTCTCTTTTTTAGGTAGGATATATTTATATTATGTAAATTTAATGTAGACATTTAAATGGGTTTTTTTGGTGTACTGATGAAGGCATGTGCCGAAACGTCTACTTATGTATCATGTTAACTTATTGTTAACGCAAACTGAGATGAGCTGATGTGAGCTGAGTTACCTGAGGTGAGCCAAGGTGAGCTGAGCTGAATTGATGTGAACTGAGGTTAGCTGATGTGAGTTGAGGTGAACTGATCTCAACTGGGTTGAGATGATATGATATGAAGTGAGGTGAGCTGAGGTGAGCAGACGCAAGCTGAGGTGAGCTTATGTAAGCTGAAGTGAATTGAGGTGAGCTAATTTGAGCTGAGTTGAACTGGAACTGAGGTGAGGTGAGCTTGATGTGCGCCGAGCTTGACTGAGGTGATCTGAGGTGAGGTGAACTGAGTTGAACTGAAGTGAACTGAGCTGAGGTAAGCTGATGTGAGCTGATTCGAGCTGAGGGGAGCTGAGCTGAGCTTATGTGTGTTTAAGTGAGCTGAAGTAAACTAATGTGAACTGAGGTGAACTGAGTTGAACTGAGGTGAGCTTATGTGATATGAAATGAGCTGAGCTGAGGTGAGCTGTTTGAAGCTGAAGTGGCCTGAGGTCATGTGAGCATAGGTGAACTGAGTTGAGTGTAGGTGAATTGAGACAATTTATTATTTTATCATGCCGTGAATCACTTCAGCAAGTAAACGATCGATGTGTGAAGATCTGGACTCTGAATTATTTCGTGAGAATGAAGCATGTGAGAAATATGAGAGTTCACCTCACATGATCTCTACTAAGATAAAGCTGCTCACGTCATAGTCGTCGTTGTCTAGAAAAGTTACAATGGTATCAAAACTAATTACCATGGTATCAGATCTAGTTACCATGGTATCGGAACTAGTTACCATGGTATCAGAACTAGTTATCATGACATCAAAACTAGTTACCATGGTATCAGAACTAGTTACCTTGGTATCAGAACTAGTTACCATGGTATCAGAACTAGTTACCATGGTAACAGAACTAGTTACAATGGTAGCAGAACTAGTTACAATGGTAACAGAACTAGTTACCATGGTAACAGAATTAGTTACAATGGTATCAGAACTAGTTACAATGGTAACAGAACAAGTTATCATGGTATAAGAACTATTTACCATGGTATTAGAACTAGTTACCATAGTAACAGAACTAGTTACCATTATATCAGAACTAGTTACAATGGTATCAGAACAAGTTACCATGGTATCAGAACTAGTTACAATGGTATCAGAACTAGTTACCATGGTATCAGAACTGGTTACCATAGTATCAGAACTGGTCAGAACTGGTTACCAGAACTAGTTACCATGATATCAGAACTAGTTACCATGGTATCAGAACTTGTTGCCATGGTATCAGAACTTGTTACCGTGGTATTAGGACTAGTTACCATAGTATCAGAATTAGTTACCAGTGTATCAGAGCTGGTTACCGTGGTATTAGAACTAGTCACCATGGTATCAGAACTAGTTACCATGGTATCAGAAAACTTATACAGTGAGGTGCAAGAGTTGACGTACCATGAGCTGTGCAGCTTCCATGGAGGGTAATGATGTTGACGTGATGTGGGATGGACCTCATCAGCGCAAGCTCGGCCAGGAAATCTGACTTGGCGCCTTCGTTATGTCTGTCAGTGACTAAAGTTAAAAGTGACTCAAGTTAAAAGTGACTCAAATTAATAGTGACTAAAGTTAAAAGTGACTAAATTTAAAATTGACTAAATTAAAAATTTCTTCCGTCGCCAGTCATTAGGAAAATTGAATTTATTTATCGGTAGAAATTTAAAGTGACTAACTTTAAAGTGACTAAAGTTAAAAGTGACTCAAGCGAAACGTGACTCAAATGAAACGTGACTAAAGTGAAACGTGACGAAAGTTAAAAGTGACTAAATTTAAAAGTGACTAAATTTAAAAGTGACTAAATTTAAAAGTGACAACATTTAAAAGTGACTAAATTTTAAAGTGACTAAAATTAAAATTGACTAAATTAAAAATTTCTTCCGTCGCCAGTCATTAGGAAAATTGAATTTATTTATCGGTAGAAATTTAACACTGCAACATCGTCCCCACCATCAAAATAGTACCCGCTCTCTTTGCCTCCTAATGCGTAGCAAAAATATACCACTCTCTACTTACTGTTGGTCATTTTAATGGCGACTGTCGTCCAGCGTTTGCCCGCCTTCTTGTTGTGGATGTTCATGACCTCGGCCTTGACCACGGTACCAAACATGCCTTTACCGATCGTGTTCAGAAACCGGATGTTCTTACGGGGGACCTCCTCCAGCTGATTCGGCTTCTGTTGCACAAAGTTGGGGTGGGGGTGGAGTTAATTGGATGGGGGATATGTGTGTGTGTAATAAGGGGGTGGGGGTGCGAGGAAATATTTCAAATCCTTTTTTGAAGTAGTTGAATGTATTGCGTCTTTATTTTATTGATTTACTTTTTTTAAAAAGTAAATTTTTTTTTTTAATTTCTTGGAAAAGAATTTAAAGCTACTTCATGTTAAAAATTAGAAAGATTAAATAGTCAAATGTTTGTATTAGTATTTTGTCGGAGAAACTACTTAATGGGCAGGTGAATCTGCAATAAAATTACTGGAAATGAGTGAAACAAAGTATCGGAACACCTGGAGAAAAAGCTGGAAAAAAAGGAACGCAACAAAAGCAGAGTCTCCCCCTTATTACCGTAACAAAATTACTAACGTAAATCTCAAATGAGTACGCATTAATTTGAAAATTGGATTAATTCCGCCTCCCGGGGTGTAGGCTACGCTCCTTGGTCTCCTACAATCTTTGGCTAATTTACCTCATTACGATCCTTAGAGTTGGTGAATATTTTCACTGTGGTTCCGGATATAGAAGTCACTTTTGGTTGAGGCTCCGGGACTGGGCCACTTTTTTTCTTCATCTTTTTTTATTAAAAGAGGAAGAAAAAAAGAAAACAATACATAACAGCTAGATCAACATAATGTGTTTATAAAAAACAAAACAGACCATTTAAAAATCAAGTCTTAAATGAATGCGTTCACGTGTTCGCGAACGCGTTGTGAACACAACATACTGCGCCCGATGCAAGAATCAAACATTGCATCTGAAGCTTGAGGGATCAAAGCTTTTTTTTATATCATTAAGATTACCATAAAATTTTACAAGGACAGTAAAGAAGGCATATTATTTTGCAGCATATTTGCCTACATTTTATAAATTTAAACTAACTTTTCTCTTAAAATACATAATTATTTGTCCATCTCGCAGATTTTGCGCCCTATTTAGAGCCACTGACGACATGTGTCGAATCTTGGTACGCCTCTGAGTGTCCACCTACAGCTTGTCTACAGTTTACCTACAGTTTACATATGTCTTGCCTTAATTAAACCTCAAATAAAAACCTAATACCTTCCGTCTCCAGATCACTGCGATCACTCCAAACATGAAGAGGGCTGTAAGTACTACGAAGATGGCAACCAGAACCCCAGTGGTTATCGGCCCTAACGCCGCTCCTTCTTGCTGATCCCTGGACCCAGGACCATCCTGTTTGTTGCTGGCCAGCTCAGGCCCGCTCCACTCCTGGCATGTCTCCTGCAGCTGTCGCGGAGACAGGTTCGGGCCGTCTTCCGGTTTCGGCGGTGCAGGAAATCGAAACGGTTGGGGTGGTTCGTTCTTAGGGGCGGGCGCCAAATCGTTCTTAGGGGCGGGCGCCAAATCGTCCATCGGGTAATTAACATCGGGAACATTGAGAACATCTGAAACAGGTCATACAGTTCACTAAATGTATTCACATAATATGTCATTAAAAGTGCTAAGCTTTCTAATTTCATGTCAACATGGCTACGATATCATGTTTTCTAGTGTCAGTGGTACTCTGTTACGTATATGGTACTATATGAATTGTACTTTTTAAGGCGCAGGCGGTTTGCTTTCCTGCCAACTCAGAGATATCAAACACGCAGTGATTGGCTTCCTTACGTCATCATTGACGAGTTATATAAGTGCAATGTTAACAATGTGCCTCAGACCCCGGGATCTCCTTTCCTCACACTTGAGCTCAAGGGCATTCCTAAAAATCTTTTTAGCGGCAATGTGGTTGATAATAGTTTTGTTAAGCTTCTGTTCGCTGTGTACACTCTTTAGCGCAGCAGTTATTGTGATGGCATCGAGTTTTAAATATTGGGTGCTACTACATGATGGGTTAAGAAAGTTTGACCTGACAAATTACAGTACCAGTCTCAGAAAGGAGGTCTACGATCCCTGCAAAAATTGCCCGGTCTCCGCAAGAATGTCTACAGTCACTGCAAAAAGAGTCACTCGTCTCAAAAGGAAGATATAGTGTCCCCGCAAAAAAGTCACCAGTCTCAGGAAAACAAAGTAAAAAAATCTCAGAATATATTAAAATAAGTATGAATCAAATATAGATAAACGTATTTTTATTGGTAAAATATTAATTTATCATCGTGTCATCCATTAAAATAAATGACACTTGTGTTTGCTGTGTAACATCGAATTTAGATTTCAACTGACCAGGCTGATAGCAACAGTCTCCATGACATTCCTGCCCAGCCTCGAACTGACATTTGTAGAAGACGTAGGCGCGTGAATTGCTGACCTCCAGGCCACTGCATTTTGGGTAAAAATGCTAAAATTACACAAATAGAACGAAAGATCGTATGCAAATGAGATGAAGCGTGAAGTACACGTAATCTCTCTCTCTCTCTCTCTCTCTGTCTATATATATATATTTCTTTTTTTATTGCTCCCTTAATGTTTCCTTTCTTGTTTACCCATAAAGTACATTTTTTACTTCATTTTGTTCCCTATAGTTTTCATCTCATACTCTCAACTCTCTACTTCACCATCATGCAATTTTAAAATTAGATTTATCCTTCTTTGAGGTCGTGCTCTTTAACTCTGTTATACGTGAATAACTCTCTGTCTAAATGAAAACAAAGACATGTACACACGCATAGAGTCCGATACTTACCGTCTGAACTTTGACCTCGCTGAATTCCTTCCGCTTGCTGGAGGCGTTCACTTTTCCTTGCCATGTGAACTGTTGAGATATACACAATGCATTAAATTGAAAACAATATTTAAAGGCTACATATATATTCGTGGACCCCAACCCCCACCCCATTTTGTGATCGTAAAATACGATACCAAACTGGTCTGTGGTCTGTGTAACAGCCAATCTTTATTCCTAATTCTACATTCTTTTTATACCTCACATCACATGATCACCTACGCCATTTCTCCGACCAGCCAACCACTATCCAAACATTAAAGTTTAAACATTTATGTAAACAACTCAACACATCCAAGCATACAACATGACGACAACACCTGCAGTCATACAACATGACAGCGACACGTCCAGTCATACAACATGACAGCGACACGTCCAGTCATACAACATGACAGCGACACGTCCAGTCATACAACATGACAGCGACACGTCCAGTCATACAACATGACAGCGACACGTCCAGTCATACAACATGACAGCGACACGTCCAGTCATACAACATGACAGCGACACGTCCAGTCATACAACATGACAGCGACACGTCCAGTCATACAACATGACAGCGACACGTCCAGTCATACAACATGACAGCGACACGTCCAGTCATACAACATGACAGCGACACGTCCAGTCATACAACATGACAGCGACACGTCCAGTCATACAACATGACAGCGACACGTCCAGTCATACAACATGACAGCGACACGTCCAGTCATACAACATGACAGCGACACGTCCAGTCATACAACATAACAGCGACACGTCCAGTCATACAACATGACAGCGACACGTCCAGTCATACAACATAACAGCGACACGTCCAGTCATACAACATGACAGCGACACGTCCAGTCATACAACATGACAGCGACACGTCCAGTCATACAACATGACAGCGACACGTCCAGTCATACAACATGACAGCGACACGTCCAGTCATACAACATAACAGCGACACGTCCAGTCATACAACATAACAGCGACACGTCCAGTCATACAACATAACAGCGACACGTCCAGTCATACAACATAACAGCGACACGTCCAGTCATACAACATGACAGCGACACGTCCAGTCATACAACATAACAGCGACACGTCCAGTCATACAACATGACAGCGACACGTCCAGTCATACAACATAACAGCGACACGTCCAGTCATACAACATAACAGCGACACGTCCAGTCATACAACATGACAACAACCAACCAGGTCACAAAATTCATCAATGCACACAACAATAATCGTCAGTCATAAATACTCGCACACCAGGGTCCACAGAAAATGGATCTCAAACCAGGATCCACAAAGTATCTCAAACCAAGGACTACTGACAAAGGATCACAGGCCAATTACTACAGACAAAGGACCACAAACAAGGACCACATACCAAGGGCCACAAACAAGGACCACAGACAAAGGAGCACAAACCAGGCTCCAAAGACAAAGGACCTCAAACCACGAACCACAGACAAGGGACCTCAAACCATGAACCACAGACAAGGGACCTCAAAACCATGACCACACACAAAGGACCACCAATAAGGACCACATACAAAATGACCACTGGTCGAGGACCACGGAAAAGATGGTAAATCGAAGCTCACCGTCACAGGTACTCCTGGCGGTAATTGATTTAACTGATTCACGTTAGCAACACACTCCAGGTGAATAGCATTGGGATCCGCCTGCTGAGGGCGAGGCTTTATCTCGCAGGAGCACGGATTGTACTGAGGACTGTACGCTGTGGTGCTGGGGCCAAAGTTCAAGGTTGCCAACAAGAGCCACATCATTCCTACGACTCTGTGAGTTTCCGGTCAGTATTTTCTGTCATCCGAGACAAGAAAAAGTGTGGTGGGAGTTAACATGAGAATTTAACGCTGTTAACAAATTTAATCCCATTTAGGTTAAATCGTGTAACTTTTTCTTGGTAGCCATCATTCTGATTCGATTGCTTACGGTGTTAACACAAAATATGCCATAACTTTTTACTGAAAACACACACAATTATTTTTTTTTTAATTAAAAGTAAACGAAACAAAAGAGAAAACTCTCGAAAACGTAGTTTTTTAAAGCTCGTCGTAGTGCCGTAGTCTTAGGCTTAAAAGCGTAGTCACTACGGCGAAAGCGTAGGGAACAGGTCTGTATTATTATCATTTTTTTAAAAATTAGTATTATTTTATTATACATATCGTTATATGTATTATTGTTTTATATTTTTATTTTTACTTTTATTATTATTGTTATTATTATTATTATCATTATAACTTTTATAAATTATTATTGTTTTATGAGTATTTTTTGTGAGTTTAAAATATAAATAACATTAATATGATAAAATCTCAGTTAGATTCCAGCTAATTGCTTCGTCGATTCGCTGCCGAACCCTTCATCTAAAAGACGACGGCACACTAAACACGGTTTACCAAAAAGGAAAAATTACTTAATGCTAAAAAAAAAGTTTAAAAAATTAAAATTTTTGATTGTCTCTCTCACGTCCCCTTTTTTCCTGTGCACAAAAGTTCCACATATCTAATGTCAAAAAAATGACAAACAAACCAACAAACAAACATTCTTACAGTTTCAGCAGACTGCCCTGTATTGACGCCAAGCCTGACGTAAATCCTTCGAGTCCACCCCTGATGGTTGTCGTTGTCCTGACTTGTGAACATTCGGTTATAAATCTGAGGCGCTAATTGAAAATGTTTTGCTTGGAGACACAGACATGCGAATCAAGCTTGTGACGTCACTGCTCATTCTGTAATCCATATGGTAAACAAGCACGGAGACTGGAGGCTAGTGTCAATTTGAACAAAGTATAATGTCACATGACACATAGCGTCATTTTAAAAAAAAAAAAAATGTCCCGCTTGCACTGAAATGTGAGAGAAATTCTTAAAAGCCTTGGGAATTTTTATTCTATCTTTTACATTTTGTTTTAAAAGTCCGTTGTTGAAGTATTTCTACATTAAGCTACATTTAAGGCTTATGAAAAGAAAAAAAAATCCCTTTGAACTCCAAAAGGCCCTAAACAAGCGTCCACAATATTATATTAAGAGTTACGGGCTTTCAATGATGAATGTTGACCCAAACTGAACAACCCCCCCCCCACCCGCACACACACACAAACTCACTGCCGACCCCCCCCCCCCCCCCCCAAAACCGTTGTCAATATCTTTGAGTCGGAAATGTTTCATGAACATTTTTGACAAACATCTAAAAAAATACTTCCTTTTTTTTCCCTCTCAGTATTGCATGTTTATTTAAAATAAGTTTTGCGGCCATTTTTTAAAATCTAAAAGCAAGAAGAACTTTATGGAACCAATCTTTTGTAATGGGGTCGTTGAGTGTCACCGCTTGAGACAAGTGTTAACCCTCGACTCATCAAAAATGTAAGGGAACATAAACGCAGTTTTTCCCTTAAGAGTCCAAATGCGCTGACTAGAATCTGAACACTTGGGGGGGGGGGGGGGTTGGGGGGTCCTATATTTTCAAATTAATTTCTTTACATTGGGTGCGCATGCGCAGCGAGCAGCTTGAGCCATTGAACACTTCTAGTTAAAAAAAGAAATAGGTGATAATTCAAACGATTGACCCTTTGAGCCTCAATTTCCGACGGTTTGTGTGCTGACTTCGGTTTGAAATTGTGTGAATGGTTAACACAGATTCACTAATTCCATCATGCATCCGTTTGTCTTTCTTTATCTTCTACATCATGAAAATAACATTTTAAAAAATTAAAATCATTACTACAATTGTCTGTGGTGATATTTTATTTCCGACCTGGGCTGCATTGCCCGCGGAACTCCACCTTTGTTTACAAATGAACATGACTCTATTTGGCCGGGCTCTTTCATAATAAAAGATTAGTCCGTGATGGGTGTGCTATCATTGCACTCAGCCGTCACGTGGTACAAACGTGCGCAGTGGCCTGCATTTGCTAACAGCTCTGTCATAAGTGGATTATGTTTTCCTCCCAGCTCATGGTCACAAGGAGTATTTTTAATTTTTTTTTTGTGTGCTTTTTTGTCCGAACACTTTTAAATTTGAATTTTACCTGTAGCGATCAGGTAAAACGCTTTTCATTTTTATTTATATGTATTCGTTTAAACTATTTATAGCGTTTTCTCATTGGTTGGTTTTGTATTGAATATTTTCTATTTCAAGTTTTTTCTATATTATTATTTTCCAGTCCAGCTATTCCAATATTTTTCAGTTTCTACAATTTTTTTGGGGTCTAATATCTTCTTTTTCTGAAATATGCTTTGAAGATTTTAACCAAGTGTCTAACACGAAGCTTGAGGTCATGCAGTGGGGTTGGTGTAATGCAGTAGGGTTGGAGTCATGCAGTAGGTTTGAAGTCAGGCAGTAGGGTTGGGAGTCATAGAAACTATTGAGATAATTCAAATCATAGAGAAATGTATAAAAAATTTCACTGCTTAGCTGCAAATTAAAGACAGTGTTATGCAGGCGACTTGTTTGCTTCATGCTTTCCCCGTGCATGAACTCTAGCAGACAACAAGCTTGTGGCCGCATTTAAGGTGTGGGTAGCAAACTAATAGTCTCCCTTTAACCGTGTTTACAACAAGTTTAGTATTGTCAGTTTCTTTCAGAATACTATAGAAACATCTGGAGAAAACTGGAAAAGAAAACAATGCGTAAGGCGGTTCTCGAAAGCTGAGTAGAATAGACTATAAAAGCGTGTGGAGACAAATGACGAGGAGGCATATTATTTATCACGAGAAACTATCGTGTGTGTTATTTTTACTACGAGACAGCGCTTTGTTTACTGTGTGTGTGTGTGTAGATTTCTTTTCATCAGTTTACCCTTTTTGCACATTGTGTTTTATTAACATCGTACCGGTACAAGCCAAACAATATGCTGTAAGTCAATAGTTAAATATATTTTCTTTTGATTTTTGTAATTTGTTATAAATTAACATATTAAAACTTGTAAATTGTAATTGGCCCTGGTTTGGGTATCGTATTCTTTGTTACTGTATTTATCATTTGGTATCGTCTTTTGTTGTGTTCTGGTTTTAGATCGAGCCATACACTTAAATTAGAGATTAATTTCTCCATATTGATGACAGTACGTAACAACAACAAAGAAATTTTTACGTCATGCCTCAACAAGGTGATGGTTTTAATTTTAAAAAGAAAATAATTTACGTACAGAAGGAAATCACAAACTCTTCAATTTTGTTTAAAAATAAAAAAAAATTTAATTTACAATCAGGAATAACTTGACATCTTAGTTATATCTCTTGTTGTTGTTGTCTCTGCCATTCATGGAAAACTTTGTTATAAAAATGTAAATACTTTCAGAAAATAATTACCACATAAAAAATGACATCAAAAAATCATAAGTATAAATGCTGCAATCTCATAGAGTATCTTTATCCCAAGTCAAACTAAATCATTTTTGAAAACACAATGATGACAATCTAAATGTAAAAAAACAAACAACGTTAATTAAAACACCAGTGATACATTTAAATATTTTTGTTTAATTAATGAGTATATTAAAACAATTAACCTAAAATTTCTCATTCTATATGATCCCAACATTAAAATTATAATGATATATTTTAATGATTTTTTCTTTTATTAAAATGTTAGATATATGAAATGGCAATGTAAAAATGATTGTAATAATGTTTTTAAACAAATATATTTGAACTCAAATAAAACAACGCTGACTTTTTCTTTTTAAAAATTCGTTTATTACATAAATAATAAAAATTTTAATTAGCTTTAAAAATATTTTTTTTCTTAAATATCCCCGTTAAAGTCCAAGATTAAAAGTGGGCTGTTCCATTAAAATTCAATGTAGCCAACCTCAAGAATAAAAATATCCTTTAATTCCTGTAGCCGCCTGAGGGACATTAAGATGTCTCCGGTCATCAATCCTCCAGGATGCTGTATAAGTTCTCATCCATCTGCTGAAGATCCAGGTAGTCGACCTTGTCCTCCAGGAGTTCCTCCAACCGCACACACAACTGGGAGAACGTTGGGCGCGCATCCGGTTTCCTTTTCCAGCAGCTCAGCATCACTTCATTCCTGAAGGGGGGAAAAAACAAATGTATTCACCGGAACTTACATTTCTCAAATTTTTGTCATTATTTTTATTGGTTTCAGATAGAAGAAGATTTTAAAGGCTTCATTTAATTTTTTATGCATTTTTTTAAAAATAATGTAAATATATATATATATATATATATATATATATATATATATATATACACATATATAGTAATTTGTATTAAATTTAATTTTTTTTTAAAATGTAATAGCTATAGTAGCAACCGTTAACTTTTCTTTTCCTGAAATAATCATTCATAATATTAAAATGTGGTCTTTGTTTCTGAATACATCTCAGTGTACTGGCGTCTGAAAATTACTCTGAAATTTCATATCCATGTCACAGTATACTGTAATTACACTGTGCTCTAATTAATTTTTTATTCTATCGCTTCCGTTATATTAGAATGCTATATTAGAATGCTATATTAGAATGCCATATTAGAATGCTATATTAGAATGCTATATTAGAATGCTATATTAGAATGCTATATTAGAATGCCATATTAGAATGCCATATTAGAATGCTATATTAGAATGCTATATTAGAATGCTATATTAGAATGCTATATTAGAATGCTATATTAGAATGCTATATTAGAATGCTATATTAGAATGCTATATAAGAATGCTATATTAGAATGCTATATTAGAATGCCATATTAGAATGCTATATTAGAATGCTATATTAGAATGCTATATTAGAATGCTATATTAGAATGCTATATTAGAATGCTATATTAGAATGCTATGTTAGAATGCTATATAAGAATGCTATATAAGAATGCTATATTTTAATGCTATATTATAAAAACGTCTGGGAAAAGCAATTTTCGTTTGTGAACGTTTGCGCAAGTTTGTGAAGGTTTGTGAAGGTTTGCGAGGGTTTGTGATGGTTTGCGAAGGTTTGTGAAGGTGCGAAGGTTTGCGAAGGTTTGTGAAGGTTTGTGAAGGTTTCTGAAGTTTTGTTCTGTGCGGCTAACAATCCACTGGAACAAGACCATCAGGTCACAAGATCTTTATAATGAACAAACCTTTAAGTAAGGATGAGTAGACCGTGTGCACAGCAGCTGTGACCATAACACAGGGGATCTAAAGACCATAACTTACACAACAGCAGACGAGTGTGGCGGACAGGTCAGCGATCCTCCAGCTTTAATCTTGCTGACCAGGGTCTCCTTGTCAAGTCCTGCGTATGGAGTGGAGCCTGTGGAGTATGACAAATGACTGAGCCTGTGGAGTATGACAAATGACTGTCAGTGTATGCCACTTGACTGTAAGAGTATGTCACATGTAAGCCAGAGTAAGTCACATGTAAGCCAGAGTAAGTCACATGTAAGCCAGAGTACGTCACCTGTATGTCAAAGTACGCCACCTGAATGTCAGATTACGCCGCATGTATGTCAGAGTACGTCACCTGTATGTCAGAATACGTCATCTTTATGTCAGAGTACGTCATCTGTGTGTCGGAGTACGTCACTTGAATATCAGAGTACGTAACATTTATGCAAGAAAATGTAGCATTTATGTCAGATTACGACACATTTATGCCAGATTACGACACATTTATGCCAGAGTACGACACATTTATGCCAGAGTACGACACATGTATGTCAGAGTACGCCACATGTATGTCAGAGTACGCCACGTGTATGGCAGCTTATGTCACATGTATGTCAGAGTACGCCACATGCATGTCAGAGTACGCCACATGCATGTCAGAGTGTGACTCATCTAGATCCCACATAAATCCAGTAATCCATAAAACATATCACAAGCAAGGAAACTCATTCCCCGCTTACGTTCTCCCTTACATTACAAAAAAGATCACTACTTTATGTTTTTATCATATTCTTGTTCCTAGCCACATCATTAACTCTCAGTTCACACGACAATATGTTCATCAAATTTCCCTTTGAACGCACTATGTTTATGTTCAGTGTGCGCTGAAAAAGAAATTTAACGTCAATTTGACGAAAATGTGAGCGCATAAAGTAAGCGTGTGAAGTGAGCACGTGAAGTGATCGCGTGAAGTGATCGCGTGAAGTGATCGCGTGAAGTGATCGCGTGAAGGTAGCGCGTGAAGGTAGCGCGTGAGGTGAGCGCGTGAGGTGAGCGCGTGAAGTGATCGCGTGAAGTGATCGCGTGAAGGTAGCGCGTGAAGGTAGCGCGTGAAGGTAGCGCGTGAAGGTAGCGCGTGAAGGTAGCGCGTGAAGGTAGCGCGTGAAGGTAGCGCGTGAAGGTAGCGCGTGAAGGTAGCGCGTGAAGGTAGCGCGTGAAGGTAGCGCGTGAAGGTAGCGCGTGAAGTGAGCGCGTGAAGTGAGCGCGTGAAGTGAGCGCGTGAAGGTAGCGCGTGAAGTGAGCGCGTGAAGTGAGCGCGTGAAGTGAGCGCGTGAAGTGAGCGCGTGAAGTGAGCGCGTGAAGTGAGCGCGTGAAGTGAGCGCGTGAAGTGAGCGCGTGAAGTGAGCGCGTGAAGTGAGCGCGTGAAGTGAGCGCGTGAAGTGAGCGCGTGAAGTGAATGCGTGAAGTGAATGTGTGAAGTGAACGTGTGAACGTGTGAAGTGAACGTGTGAAGTGAGCGCGTGAAGTGAACGCGTGAAGTGAATGTGTGAAATAAACGTGTGAACGTGTGAAGTGAACGTGTGAAGTGATCGTGTGAAGTGAGCGTGTGAAGTGAGCGTGTGAAGTGAGCGTGTGAAGTGAGCGTGTGAAGTGAGCGTGTGAAATGAGCGTGTGAAGTGAGCGTGTGAAGTGAGCGTGTGAAGTGAGCGTGTGAATTGAGCGTGTGAAGTGAGCGTGTGAAGTGAGCGTGTGAAGTGAGCGTTTGAAGTGAGCGTGTGAAGTGAGCGTGTGCAGCGAACGTGTGCAGCGAACGTGTGAAGCGAACGTGTGAAGCGAACGTGTGAAGTGATCGTGTGAAGTGATCGTGTGAAGTGAACATGTGAAGTGAATGTGTGAAGTGAACGTGAGAAGTGAGCATAAATAGAAACAAATCGGATAAATTTTTATTTTTCTTTGATGCTCCGAACAGACTTTAAAAATGTTTTATGTTAATTTTATATATACGTGGTTGAAATTATGTGCACTAGGCCTCCTAAAACTTTATTCTCACAGAAGTTTTGATCACATTCGAATACATGTTATTGAGTTAAAGGGTTTTTGTCAGGTTCGAATAAAAATCATGTTATTGAGTTACCGGTATGTTATGACCTTTTCTTCTTGTGCGATCAATGGAAACGATTTTCCAGGCACCACCACTCACGCGCTATTTCAGTAAAGCATGACAAGGGTTAATGCAGTGTGACCAGGAAAAATATTTAAAGTATAAACGGATCATTATATTTCAGTCACCCAAAATGTTTGTGGTCAATGAAATATGTTTAATGGACTTTTATGAACCTTTTAAAACTGTCCTGTGCTTAACATCGACCGGCGCCAAACACCGTCCTGTGTCTGTCAACGCCCTGTGTCTATCACCGCCCTGTGCCTATCACCGCCCTGTGCCTAACACCGTTCTGTGCCTATCACCGCCCTGTGCCTAACACCGTTCTGTGTCTAACACCATGCTGTGCCTAACACCGTTCTGTGCCTAACACCGCCCTGTACCTAACACCGTTCTGTGTCTATCACCGCCCTGTGCCTAACACCGCCCTGTGCCTATCACCGCCCTGTACCTAACACCGTTATGTGTCTATCACCGCCCTGTGCCTAACACCGTTCTGTGTCTAACACCTTTCTGCGTCTAACACCGTTCTGTGCCTAACACCATTCTGTGCCTATCACCGCCCTGTACCTAACGCCGTTCTGTGTCTATCACTGCCCTGTGCCTAACACCGTTCTGTGTCTAACACCGTTCTGTGCCTAACACCACTCTGTGCCTAACACCGTTATGTGCCTATCACCACAATGTGCCTAACACCGTTCTGTGCCTAACACCGCACTTTGCCTATCACCGCCCTGTGCGTAACACCACCCTGTGACTAACACCACCCTGTGCCTATCACCACCCTGTGCCTATCACCGTCCTGTGCTAAACACCATCATGTGCCTAACACCACCATGTGCCAAAAATCAACTGTGCTTAACACCACCCTGAGCATATCACCGCCCCGTGACTATCACCACCCTGCGCCTATAACCGCCCTGTGCCTAACAACACCCTGTGCTTAACACCACCCTTTGCCTAACACCACCTTGCGCCTAACACCGTCCTGTGCCTATCACCACCCTTTTCATAATACCATCCTGTGCCTAACACCGTCCTGTTCCTATTACTGGCCTGTGCCTATCACCACCCTGTGCCTATCACCGTGCTGTGCCTAACGCCGCCCTGTGCCTAACACCACCCTGTGCCTAACACAATTCTTTGCCAAACAGCACCCTGCGCTTAACACCGTCCTGTGCCTATCACCGCCGTTTGCCTATCACGCCCTGTGCCTAATACCGTCCTGTGCCTAACACAGGCCTGTGCCTATCACATCCCTGTGCCTATCACCACGATGTGCCTATCACCGCCCTGTGCCTATCACCACGATGTGCCTATCACCGCCTTGAGCCTAACACCACCCTGTTCCTAACACCACCCTGTGCCCAACACCACCATGTGCCTAACACCACCTATTGCCTAACACCAACCTGTGCCTAACACCACCCTGTGCCTAACACCACCTTGTGACTAACACCACCCTTTGCCTAACACCACCCTTTGCCTAACATCACCCTGTTCCTAACACCACCCTGTGCCTATTACCACCCTTTGCTCACCCAAGGTGACGATCTCCCACAAGAGAACGCCGAAGGACCAAACATCAGACATCTGGCTGAACTCATTGTATGACAAAGATTCAGGGGCCATCCATCGAGCTGGGAGGGGGCCCTGTAGATATAGATAGATGTGACGTAGAAGTATATAGGATGTGACGTAGATATAGATATGTGAAGTAGCAATGTATATGTGAGGTAGCAAAACAGATATGTGACGCAAAAATCGATTAGTATGTGTGGTACAAATTGATAAGATGGTAGCTACAGATATAATTTGTCGTACCCATAGATATGATGTGGCGTAGTAATATTGATGATGTGACGTAGTAATTTTATGATGAGATGTTATAGCATTAGATATTATCAAGTTGTGAGATAGCAATAGATAGGATGTTGCGTAGCAATAGCGATTACGTGACATGGTAATAGAAAAGACGATACGTAGCATTTGGATAATATGTGAGGAAAATATAGATAGGATATGAGGTAGCAATAGATGTTTGACGTGGCAAATCGATAGATTGTGAGGTAACAAAAGTGATTATGTGACGTCAAGAATATGATTGATGGCACATTGCAGTCTTGCATTCGATAATGAGACAGGATTGCAGTCTTGCATTCGATAATGAGACAGGATTGCAGTCTTGCATTCGATAATGAGACAGGAATGCAGTCTTGCATTCGATAATGAGACAGGATTGCAGTCTTGCATTCGATAATGAGACAGGATTGCAGTCTTGCATTCGATAATGAGACAGGATTTTTGACTAGTGGATGAATGCAGCAGGCGCCAAAAGTAACAGCACTGTAATACCTGCACCTTGAACGCATGCGTGCCTTTGTTAACGGTGCGTAGATCCAGTGGTCACGTGATCCCAGTAGTTAAAATGTGGATACGTGTTGGCAGCAGACGCATTTTGGTAATGGGAAATGACTTGTAGTTTTTTTGGCGCATACGTAAATTGTCGTGACCATATATGGCCTGGTTTGTATATACCTTGTCAACAACCAGGTCATTTACACATTGAAAATGAGTCAAAATAAAGCTACCTTTCCGGTCCGCTCGTACACATCCTCCTCACCAACACGTCTGGCCAGGCCAAAGTCGGAGATTTTCACCACTCTGCGGTCAAAGAGAAGGATGTTCCTGGCAGCCACGTCACGGTGGACAATCTGTTGAAATAAAATAATACTGGACAATCTTTTGCAGTGAACCATTTCATTCAAAAACAAAAAACTATGTTAAATGAATCTCCACACTTACATCTCCACACCTACATCTCCACACCTACATCTCCACACCTACATCTCCACACCTACATCTCCACACCTACATCTCCACACCTACATCTCCACACTTACATCTCCACACTTACATCTCCACGCTTACATCTCCACACTTACATCTCCACACTTACATCTCCACACTTACATCTCCACACTTACATCTCCACACTTACATCTCCACACTTACATCTCCACACTTACATCTCCACACTTACATCTCCACACTTACATCTCCACACTTACATCTCCACACTTACATCTCCACACTTACATCTCCACACCTACATCTCCACACTTACATCTCCACACTTACATCTCCACACTTACATGTCCACACTTACATCTCCACACTTACATCTCCAAACTTACATCTCCACACCTACATCTCCACACCTACATCTCCACACTTACATCTCCAAACTTACATCTCCAAACCTACATCTCCAAACCTACATCTCCACACTTACATCTCCACACTTACATCTCCACACTTACATCTCCAAACCTACATCTCCAAACCTACATCTCCACACTTACATCTCCACACTTACATCTCCACACTTACATCTCCACACTTACATCTCCACACCTACATTTCCACACCTACATCTCCACACCTACATCTCCACACTTACATCTCCACACTTACATCTCCACATTTACATCTCCACACGTACATATCCGCACTCATTTCCACACTTATATCCAGTTATATCCACACTCAAATTCTAAGACTAATAGATCTCCATGATGTCAGTGACAGAAAGATATACCCTTGAAATTAAATTTCGGTTATTATTGACAGAAGTGGCTACCCTTCACAAAAGTGGCTACCCTTCGAAGAAGTGGCTACCCTTCACAGAAGTGGCTACCCTTCACAGAAGTGGCTTTCCTTCAGAGAAGTGGCTACCCTTCATAGAAATGGCTATCCTTCAAGTAATGGTTATCTTTTCCAGAAGTGTCTATCCTTCACAGAAATGGCTACCTAGACAAAAGTGGCCACCCCTGACAGAAGTGGCCACACCTGACAGAAGTGGCTACCCCTGACAGGATTGGCTACCCTTGACAGAAGTGGCCATCCCTGACAGAAGTGGCCCCCTCTGACAGAAGTGGCTACCTTTGACAGAAGTGGCTACCACTTACCCTGTTATTGGCCAGATGTTCCAGGCCCCGGCTTATCTGAAGACCGAATGACAACAGTCGTGACGTCATCGTCTCCTTTTCTCCATCCTCCCCATCCTCTTCTTCATCTGGCATTCTTTATAAATAGAGATAAATTATAAAATTATTTTTTCCATCTTTCTTTAGAAAGAAAACGTCAGAATTTACTGGTCATTTCCTTATGGCTATTTTGTCAATGTTTGGAAGAAGAAACGAAATGTTCCGGGAACCCAAATCTGCTTAAACATTAAAATGCTACTTTCAAATAGCCCCCATGGGTGACGTACGCATAAGCGCCATTGTCCACATCTTCCTGGCCTGAACCGACACCGGAGCTGGTTACCCCACCGCAGCTGGTTCCCACACTGGGGCTGGTTCCCACGCCGTCGTTGGGGCAGAGTGCCATTCTCTGTCCGTGTAGATATCTCCTCAGATCACCGAGCACAGCGAACTCGAGGATCATCAGGTAAGGTTCTTGGTTAGGGATTAAAAAAATTATTTAAATATACGATACAGCGAACAAATTTTGTAAAAAAAAAAACTATTTTTACCATCAAAGTGACTGACAGAAAATATTAACAAATCCGTTTTAAAATAGTGTCACCCCCCCTCTCAATGTATCATAAATGGTGACATAATTATGCAAGTCATTATTCCAACCTGTTCAATCACCAGAACTAAACCCGTTTCCATTCACACATCTGATATTCATGTCGTGGTCACAAAGCATGATTAAGGTAATAGAAGAAATACAAAGTCGAAGGTAATCATGTTGTTGTTGTTCGTCCGTCAACATCAACTAGGACGATCCAGTCATCAGGTTAGGGGTGAGGGTGGGCTACGGTGAGTTCGTAGGTGGCTTGCTAATCCGATTCGCGCTCGGAATATTCCCTGGCACCGCGGGCAAGGGATAGTTGCTGTAGTCGGTGATCTAATATTGCTCTTTCGGGCTAACCTGCGTGTCTCAGTTGTGACAATCCTACTGGCTTCATGAGATTTAGCCCACTTCTTGACAGCTGATCTCCACCTAACTCTGTCCTGGGCTGTCTGCACCCATTTAGTAGGGTCGATGCTGAAGGCCTTTAGTGCCGCTTTCAGTGAGTCTTTGTAACGTTTTTTTTTACCTCCTTGGGTGCGAGTGCCTATATTGAGTTCTCCGAAGAATATCTGTTTAGTGAGCCTGTGGTCATCCATGCGGGCTGCGTGTCCCATCCAACGGGGATGGGACTGTATCAGGGTGGTGAAGATACAAGGAAGGTTCGCTCTAGCGAGGACCTCTGTGTGAGGAACTTTGTCTTGCCACCTGATGCCGAGGAGTTTCCTGAGGCAGGTTGTGTGAAAATGGTTCAGTTTCTTGGCATGACGCTGGAAGAATGTCACATAAGGAAAACACGTATTTCCCATAAGGCCAACATGTATTTCCCATAGGGCCAACATGTCATATTCCCCATAGTGCCAACATGTCAGATTTCCCATAGGTCATCATACTTAAGTAGGTAACATACACGTTGTTAAAAGAAACGTATCATTCACTATATCCTATCGTCTTTAAATTTGTATCAAATCCCTTCTGGATTTCGGCGCCCACCCAAATCCCTTCACTTCCCATAGTCCTCCCCCAAATTCCCCATTTGAACTTACCATGAGCTGTGCAGCTGCCATGGAATGTGATGATGTTGGCATGGGGCGGTATGGACTTTATCAGCGCAATCTCAGCCAGGAACTCTCGTTTAGCGTCGTTAATAGTTTTGTGGTCGACTAGATGTTTAGGGGGTAAGAGCGTTATTTTTTCATTAACTCTATCGGCGACCAAGATGTTAACAGAGAATTAACACACGCCAGCCATCACTTCAGTGAATACAGATTTTCTTATAATTTCTCAGCGATTGAATATTTTGCATAGCATTTGAAATACTTTGGTGAAATTAAAAATGAATGTTCAGTTATCTTCACATTGGAAGCAATACGTTCTGCCCACAGAAATATATGATGATTTTATAAAATTCCTAGCCCGTGGGTAACTATTTCACGAATATGACAAGGATTTCCCATAGGGCCAAAATGTCAGATTTTCACACAGGGCCAACATGTCAGATTTTAACATAAGGCCGACATGTCAGATTTCCCATAAGGCCAACATGTCAGATTTCCCACAGGGCTAACATGTCGGTTTTCCCATAGGGCAAACATGCCGAATTTCCCATAGAGCTAACCTATGGCCTACAGTGCATTAGTCGGGGGGGGGGGGGGGTTGGAGGGTGTTCGTATCTACAGAAGAAATAACCAAATATTTACAAATACTTCATTA
This sequence comes from Omphiscola glabra, assembly GCA_964017045.1. Classification (NCBI taxonomy): domain Eukaryota; kingdom Metazoa; phylum Mollusca; class Gastropoda; family Lymnaeidae; genus Omphiscola; species Omphiscola glabra. Next base: position 5,772,301 of record OZ024807.1, on the reverse strand, counting down.
TTACTCTGAAAAGAGCCATGTGAAATGCTGTAGTTGTGCGTAGTAACAGTGGTCCATTTGAATTTTCAAAACTAATTTGATTAAAATATTATTATAGATTGTGTACTTTTCGTAAAAATTAAGTCAAGCAAGTTTAACTCAAGTATTCCTTTAAAAAGTCAATTCATTTCATTACTTTAATAAACACACTTCTTTCCACAGGTTGGCGGTCGACTGACTTACTTAGGGTCTTTATGGCGACCATGGTCCAGCGTTTACCCTCGTGCCTCTTGGCTCTCTGGATGTTCCACACCTCGGCCAGCCCCACAGTGCCGAAACAGCCCTTGCCTACGACCGTGTTCAGGTAGCGAATATCCTTTCTCGGGATATCCTCAAGTGCGTTGGGTTTCTTTAGGATACACATTTTAAAAAAAAAAAAATCATTAAGACTTAATATTTTGCAGATATGTACTTCAAAAACAAACAAAAGATGTACATAAACTATTTAAAAAGATAACTCGACTTTTGGTTAGAATAGATCATGAGAAATATGAAGTAGATATTAGCATAAATAGCATCACGTTGTGCAATCCTTGCAAGATACTTTTAAGAATCTCAGTAAAAATTCCATTTTAATTTTTTTTTAAAGTTAATAACCTTTGTACCCACACAAATTAAAATATGACATTGATATTAAGTGGCCCCCAGTTGGAAATTGGCCCCCAGATGGAAAATTGCCCCCCAGTTGGAAAGAGCCCCCCCCCCCCGGTTTGAAAGAGCCCCCCCCCCCAGTTGGAAAGTGGCCCCACAGTTGGACGTGGTCCCCAGTTGGGAAGTGGCCACTCAGTTGGGAAGTCCGTCCCCCCCCCCCCCAGTTTGGTAGTGACCCCAGTTGGAAGCCTATCCATCAGTGATGTCACCTGCTGGTGTGCGAGCTCTGCTCTAAATCGACCCTGGTAACATTTTAAACAATTATGTTTGTCCTTGCACACAACACGCACACAGTCAACACACACCCATTCAACAGACACACACAACACACTCACACATTCAACAGAAACATTCAACACACATTAAAAACGCACATTCAACGCACACATTCAACACGCACATTCAACGCACACACTCATCCCCTGAAACTCACTCAGTACCTCATCACGTTTCCTCCACTTCATGATTTCGTCCAATGAATTCGGTGCCGGCTGGAGTGGTCGTCTGCTTCTCTGCCATCACAGTATCGGGAAAAAAATATTTTTGTCTTGTTTAAAGACAAGCCGCCAGGGCTTTGGATTAATTCTCTAAAGTTTTATTGAGTTAACACAGTTGACACATCGACAGAAACATCCCAAGGCGGTCGGCTGTTGTGTCTAAATCTTGTTCATTTTTGATGTGTAAAATAAGTTTTCTGTTCACATTCTTCGTATAACCTTTTCTGGCGGGACCAAAATGTCTTATACCCGAATATGTTATTGCTGCACTTTCACCCTCGCAACGTCCCATTCCCTTCCCTGACACCCATCTTTCTTTTTTGTGTGCGACTGTTTCAGGTTTCATTTCAAGGTAAAGGTTTCCGGTTTAATATCGAGGTAAAGGTTTCCGGTCTGTACCGACCGTTAAAGGAGAAACTGCCGTTATGCTATAAATGTTCATTGATTTAATTCAACAGCGACAAATTTATTTGTTGTCTTTTGTAACAATTTAATCATGAAATTTTCATTAGTTTTGTGGTACAAAAAGATTTTAATAACTGAAATAATTGGAAGAATTACATTTCTTTGCATCCAGTTAAGAATGTCCCGACTTTGTTCCCTTAATCCATTGATGCCGCAACCCTTTAATACAGCTCCTCATCTGATGAGCCCCAATCATAAAATTCTTTTCGTTGCTTCTTCATAATATGAGTTTTCCGATGGTCTTTGGCGACGGCTGCGCATGGTTCGTTGGGCACCAAAAGGGGTCGTGATCCATAGGTTCAGAATCGCTGCCCTAATGTAAAAATTTTGAGAAATGTGAACGATTATTTTACAATACCTCTCTAGCTCTGGTTATCCTCCTCTTCCTGCAGTAGACCAGAAGCACAATGGCTAGGATCGCGCCAACACCAAGAGCGACACCCACGCCAGCACCGATCCCTGTGATGGTCTCGTCGCTTCTTTCCGGACTGTGGTCCCCGTGTTGCCCCGCACTGGAATGTGAGGACGTGGGGGTTTGGAGGTCGGTTGTAGACACCGGGGGTGGGCCGCTACTTGACGACTCTGAAATGGGTACGTCACCCGCAGTAGAGCCTGGTGGGAAGATCTGGATGCGTGCCGTCGTGGAGGATGTTGCGAAAGGAGCGGGTTGCCGAACAGGGCCTGTGGAAAATTATAAAAAAAAAAAAAGACTTGCATTCCTATGATCAAAACCATGTAGCTCGCAGGCAGCCGTGTAGCTCGCAGGCAGCCGTGTAGCTCGCAGGCAGCCGTGTAGCTCGCAGGCATCCATGTACCTCGCAGGCAGTCATGTAGCTCGCAGGCAGCCGTGTAGCTCGCAGGCAGCCGTGTAGCTCACAGGCATCCATGTACCTCGCAGGCAGTCATGTAGCTCGCAGGCAGTCATTAGCTCGCAGGCAGCCATGTAGCTCGCAGGCAGCCGCGTAGCTCGCAGGTAGCCATGTAACGCGCAGGCAACCAACGTCACAGAGGTCAACTCAAGTGTTTACACTACTGGTCCATATTTAATTTTACTTAACAGAAATGGTGTGCGTCCTTCAGTCACTCTGTGTTAACTTCTCCTCTAAATCTATTTTCAGCATACTTCACAATATCCTAGTAAGATGCGATTTCGCAAACGACCATATTTTGTCATCTGAGAGGAATATGTCTACCTTGATTTACCTTATCAAATTTTTTATATTTTTTACTCACTCGGCACGTCTTTCACGTTTTTAAGCAGACTGGTTTTCTTATGTTTAATAATGGTTTACGGGGCTTGTAATGGTATAGTAAGGCAGAGTCATCGTGTGGGCACTGTAACCTCAGCGAGGGCATTGTAACCAATGCGTGGGCACTGTAACCCCTGCGTGGGCACTGTAACCCCTGCGTGGGCACTGTAACCCCTGCGTGGGCACTGTAACCCCTGCGAGGGCACTGTAACCCCTGCGTGGGCACTGTAACCCCTGCGACGGCACTGTAACCCCTGCGAGGGCACTGTAACCCCTGCGAGGGCACTGTAACCCCTGCGAGGGCACTGTTACCCCTGCGTAGACAGTGTTACCCTTGCGTGTGTAGTGTAACCCCTGCGTGGCCCGCGTAATCCTGCCTATTTAAGGTTCCCAAACCACTGCTTTGGAACAAAAACATACTTAAGAGTGCCCGGGGGGGGGGGCCTTCAAAACACGTGTGACATCTCTACTGTCAGGACTTGAATATGTGGTGGGACTCATTTTAACAACTGGATCGCTTTCCTAATGACCACTTTAAGCTTTAAACGATAAAAAAATTACAAGCATATCTCCGACAATTATTTTTCATATGCCAAAAACATAGAATGAACTATATAACAGATGATTTGAATAGCATACACAGTTGAACAGACACTGCAGTAGGAAATGTAAAGATGTGACTTCCACATTGGGCTGCTACCGCCGCTGCCCAGACACCCCAGTTTTTCCTTCAGATATACTGACCATGTTATTGGCATAATACTTTAAGGATACATGTTTTTTAGTTTAACCTAGGGTATACCATGACATGTTACGGTAGATCTCTTTCTACTAAAACAGCGGTTCTCAACCTTTCTAATGCCGCGACCCATTAATACAGCTCTTCATGTTGTAGCGACCCCCAACCGCAAAATTGTTTTCGTTGCTACTACATAATTGTAGCGCATATTTGTTTTCCGATGGTCTCACGCGACCCCATTGGAAAGGGTCGTTCCACCACCGAAAAGGGGTCGCGACCCACAGGTTGAGAACCGATGTACTAAACCCATATCGTTCTCCGGTTCAGACACTGCTGGTACTCACCCTTCCACCAGTAGGTTGAGTTGAGCCAAAACATGCAATGACCGGAGCAGGTGTTAGACAGAGTCACGTGACAAGTGTAGTTCCCGTAGTCAGCGGGGATGGACAGGTTATAGAAGTTTGGGGGCTAATTTGAAAGAATGAAAAGTGTGAACGCCCTTTAAAATATTATGTTGGTGTTTTTTCTGTGTGTTCGTGTTTTTTGTTTTGTTTTTGTTTTTTTTAAATTGTTCAGTGGTATAGAGGATAAGACAATCTCTCCAAAAATTTGCTTCATATTCTTAGACTTGTAGTATGGGGGAAAATAAAGAGATCTTTTATTTATTAATTTTGTATTGTATTTTTTCTTGTGCCCATTTAAAGTTGATTAGTGAGACTCAAAAATTTGTATTGAACAAAACAAGATATTTAAGCTTACACGTTTATTTTTAAAAAAATATTTTTTTGTATTTGAAACTTTTGTGCGAATACCATTCATCAGTACAGCAGAATATAAACTATTCCTGTCAATAAAATTCTTCATAATAGTTATAATTGTATATATATAAATATATATATTTGCATAAATCTACCAATCACTTATAAGAAAATGAAAGAAAAGGAAATGGCACAAGACCATTTCGAAGCGAAAGATCAGAAGAACAGAAAGTTGTATTGCCCCTTAATAAAAAGGTACCTTTCCTCCCACCCCCACCCGCCCGCCCCAATATCCTTGACCTACTTTCGTAAATCTTTCAGAAAGTGACTATTTTTCTCCTTTTTGAAATCTATGCAGTAACTGACATAAGCATTATATCTCAATGCCCCCCCCCCCCCGCCCCCAAAGCACTTGTATATTACTTAAAGTCACATTCGAAATATTGGACCAAAAAACTATACTTGTTTACCACTGTCGTGATCATCGCTTGCATCTCAATGAAGCCAAACACGTTCCTATCTCTGAGCAATTCGTACTGGAGATTATAAGGAGAAAAAAAAACCCAAAGCAATTATAATAGTGGAAAGTCCGACATTGCAATAAAAGGCTCATGTATAGTAACAGCTCAGTGGAGCAGTGGAGCAGTGGAGCAGTGGAGCAGTGGTCAAATATTCAACATAATTACGTTGGAAAAGAGGACCATTCAGGTTTTCTTTATAATTGCTATGGTGAAATATTTAGCATGTTCGCGTTGTTAGGATGAAATATTTAGATTGTGAGCGTTGTTAGGATGAAATATTTAGATTGTGAGCGTTGTTAGGATGAAATATTTAGATTTTGAGCGTTGTTAGGATGAAATATTTAGATTGTGAGCGTTGTTAGGATGAAATATTTAGATTGTGAGCGGTGTTAGGATGAAATATTTAGATTGTGAGCGTTGTTAGGATGAAATATTTAGATTGTGAGCGTTGTTAGGATGAAATATTTAGATTGTGAGCGTTGTTAGGATGAAATATTTAGATTGTGAGCGTTGTTAGGATGAAATATTTAGATTGTGAGCGGTGTTAGGATGAAATATTTAGATTGTGGGCGTTGTTAGGATGAAATATTTAGATTGTGAGCGTTGTTAGGATGAAATATTTAGATTGTGAGCGTTGTTAGGATGAAATATTTAGATTGTGAGCGTTGTTAGGATGAAATATTTAGATTGTGAGCGTTGTTAGGATGAAATATTTAGATTGTGAGCGGTGTAAGGGTGAAATATTTAGATTGTGAGCGTTGTTAGGATGAAATATTTAGAGTGTGAGCGTTGTTAGGATGAAATATTTAGATTGTGAGCGTTGTTAGGATGAAATATTTAGATTGTGAGCGGTGTTAGGGTGAAATATTTAGATTGTGAGCGTTGTTAGGATGAAATATTTAGATTGTGAGCGTTGTTAGGATGAAATATTTAGATTTGAGCGTTGTTAGGATGAAATATTTAGATTGTGAGCGTTGTTAGGATGAAATATTTAGATTGTGAGCGGTGTTAGGATGAAATATTTAGATTGTAAGCGTTGTTAGGATGAAATATTTAGATTGTGAGCGTTGTTAGGATGAAATATTTAGATTTGAGCGTTGTTAGGATGAAATATTTAGATTGTGAGCGTTGTTAGGATGAAATATTTAGATTGTGAGCGTTGTTAGGGAGTAATATTTAGCACATTTGCGTGGTTATGACTGAACATTTAGCATGCTTGCGTGGTTAGGGTGAACTATTTAGCATGTTGACGTAGCTACGTTGCTGGTGAATGTGTGCTTTGCTTGTTATCACATAACCCGTCATCTGACATACCCAAAGTCACGAGCCAGAAAATACAGACACACACAGCACACGCTTTTAAAGATAGACACATAACATTAGAGTACGGCAATGTGGACTAGTATTTGCATGTCAAGTCGTTGACCGTTCTGATAAGTCGTTGACCGTTCTGATAAGTCGTTGACCGTTCAGTCAAGTCGTTGACCGTTCAGTCAAGTCGTTGACCGTTCAGTCAAGTCGTTGACCGTTCAGTCAAGTCGTTGACCGTTCAGTCAAGTCGTTGACAGTTCAGTCAAGTCGTTGACCGTTCAGTCAAGTCGTTGACCGTTCAGTCAAGTCGTTGACCGTTCAGTCAAGTCGTTGACCGTTCAGTCAAGTCGTTGACCGTTCTGTCAAGTCACTGATCGTTCTGTCAAGTCACTGACCGTTCTGTCAAGTCATTGACCGTTCTGTCAAGTCACTGACCGTTCTGTCAAGTCACTGATCGTTCTGTCAAGTCACTGACCGTTCTGTCAAGTCACTGACCGTTCTGTCAAGTCACTGACCGTTCTGTCAAGTCGTTGACCGTTCTGTCAAGTCGTTGACCGTTCTGTCAAGTCGTTGACCGTTCTGTCAAGTCGTTGACCGTTCTGTCAAGTCGTTGACAGTTCTGTCAAGTCACTGACCGTTCAGTCAAGTCACTGACCGTTCTGTCAAGTCACTGACCGTTCTGTCAAGTCGTTGACCGTTCTGTCAAGTCGTTGACCGTTCTGTCAAGTCGTTGACCGTTCTGTCATGTCGTTGACAGTTCTGTCAAGTCACTGACCGTTCAGTCAAGTCGTTGACCGTTCAGTCAAGTCGTTGACCGTTCTGTGAAGTCACTGACCGTTCTGTCAAGTCGTTGATCGTTCTGTCAAGTCGTTGACCGTTCTGTCAAGTCGTTGACAGTTCTGTCAAGTCACTGACCGTTCAGTCAAGTCGTTGACCGTTCAGTCAAGTCGTTGACCGTTCTGTCAAGTCACTGACCGTTCTGTCAAGTCGTTGATCGTTCTGTCAAGTCGTTGACCGTTCTGTCAAGTCGTTGACCGTTCTGTCAAGTCACTGACCGTTCTGTCAAGTCACTGATCGTTCTGTCAAGTCACTGACCGTTCTGTCAAGTCGTTGACCGTTCTGTCAAGTCACTGACCGTTCTGTCAAGTCACTGACCGTTCTGTCAAGTCGTTGATCGTTCTGTCAAGTCGTTGACCGTTCTGTCAAGTCGTTGACCGTTCTGTCAAGTCGTTGACAGTTCTGTCAAGTCACTGACCGTTCTTTCAAGTCACTGACCGTTCTGTCAAGTCACTGACCGTTCTGTCAAGTCACTGACCGTTCTGTCAAGTCACTGACCGTTCTGTCAAGTCACTGACCGTTCTGTCAAGTCACTGACCGTTCTGTCAAGTCACTGACCGTTCTGTCAAATAACTGACCGTTCTGTCAAGTCACTGACCTTTCTGTGAAGTCTCTGACCATTCTGTCAAGTCACTGACCTTTCTGTCAAGTCACTGACCGTTCTGTCAAATCACTGACCGTTCTGTCAAGCCACTGACCGTTATGTCAAGCCACTGACCGTTCTGTCAAGCCACTGACCGTTCTGTCAAGTCACTGACCGTTCTGTCAAGTCACTGACCGTTCTGTCAAGTCACTGACCGTTCTGTCAAGTCACTGACCGTTCTGTCAAGTCACTGACCGTTCTGTCAAGTCACTGACCGTTCTGTCAAGTCACTGACCGTTCTGTCAAGTCACTGACCGTTCTGTCAAGTCACTGACGGTTCTGTCAAGTCACTGACCGTTCTGTCAAGTCACTGACCTTTCTGTCAAGTCACTGACCGTTCTGTCAAGTCACTGACCGTTCTGTCAAGTCACTGACCGTTCTGTCAAGTCACTGACCGTTCTGTCAAGTAGTTTACACGAAGATTTTTTTTTAAGCATAAATCAGATAATTACCTGAAAGCTTGAATCATCCAGGCCGCTGTATCCCCGCTCACGTTCACACTTGACCATTACCCAGCGGTCAACGACGGAGCTGGCCTCTACGATGCTGCAGTCGCAAGACATCAGCTTGTTCTCATCCAGCTGAACATCAACGAGCCCAGCCACGGTGAGCAGCAGCGCCAACAGGAGCAGTTGGGAGACGATCGCCATGGCTGAAAATTTTCCCCAGCCAGATTCCCCCAGCTCAGATCTCACATGCACCGGAATCTGGTGGATGGGATGGCCGTTTGTGTGTGTGTGTGTACCAGTGTGTGTATGTGTGTTTTCAAACGTCCAGTTCACACTAAGAGCGTGTAAAAGGTTATGGTCATGATTTTTTGATGTCCAAAATTGATCAGCTCTCGCCCTCGCCAAAGGGTCCACTTATACGCAATGTTGGTAAAGAAAAAATATTTTGATTCCTTGCGACTAACACTTGAGACAGAAACTTCATTAAAGTTTATCTTCATCGATGGCTCACTCAAGAATCTGATATTTGATCCAATCGTCTCATTTAAATAAGATATGCGTCATCCATTACAGCCTCATGACTCTTTCACAACAGTTATACTTTTGTATAAATATAATATTTTTTTAAATTATTCTATGCCACCACTAAATATTTTTCAGACATTGATTTTTCTTTTTTTTTTAAATATTTGTATCTTAACATGTAAATTTTAAACCCTCAGCATGTCAGCTTCTTAAAATAGTTTTGTGTGCTCATTTCCAACTTCACTGACCCAAATTCAAGTCTCGATCCGCTCCTTGGTCCACCAAGAGTTGTCATTGGAACAAAATTCACCTCAGCGTTCAAATTAAGGGTAGGAATTTCGTCTTTTAAATTATCTTTAAATTTGCACTTTCGCTTATAAAGAACTCAGATCACTTCTCAGGCGACGGTCACCTGACCCCATGATCACTTCACAGACAGTCACTGGGTCACGGATCACTTAACTGCAGCCCACCCAAACACGGGTGGCCTCGCAGTTAGTTGGTCACGGATCGCCTGGTACGATGTGGGAGGGATGGGGGGTTGCCATCTCTTGGATTTGGCCCCCTATAGTACAAGATGGGCCAAGGCATGGATGGGATCCCCAGGAAACTCAAGATGGGCCACGACATGGATTGGCGCCCCAGGCAGCACATGATAGGCCATGGTATGGATGGGCACCCCAAGCAGCACAAGATAGGTCAGGGTATGGATGGGCGCCCCAGTCAGCACAAGATAGGTCACGGTATGGATGGGAGCCCAGCAGCACAAGATGGGCTACATTATGGATGAGCACCCCTGCAGCTCAAGATGGGCCATGGCGTGGATAGACGCCCCATGCAGCACAGGGTAGGCCACAGTATGGATGGGTGCCCCATGCAGCACAAGTTAGGCCACATTATGGATGGGCGCCCCAAACAGTACATGATAGGCAATAGTATGGATGGGCACCAAGGCAGCACAATATAGGCCACAGTAAAAGGTGTATGTATCTAATAACCATAGCAATATATCGAAACCCCAGTATGTGACACGTCGAAAATAAGTCTATAGTTTAAAAATCTATGAAAGAATGTATTTTTTTTAATTAAGGAAATCGTTATTATTTTTTTCATTTCCCGGTTAATTCGCACTTTCGCTTATAAAGAACTCAAAAGAATCACTTCTCAGACGGCCATCACGGGACCACGGATCACTTCACTGAAAGTCACTGGGTCACGGATCACTTCGCAGTAGCTCACCCGAATGCAGGACGCCCTACAGCCATTGGGTCACGGATCGCCTGGCACAAAACCACCAGATGCAGGCCTCGGTTTTGTTTTGGTGGACCTCTAGGTGGACCGTTCTGTGGACCGTTCATCAAACATAATAATTTTTGCAACACGAGTTGATCCCGGACGGGTCTCCTAAATGTTGATATCTGGATGTTGTTAACTAGATGTTGATAGCCGAAGTGTTTAGCTGTTTTTAACACTTTGCCCTGCGGTTTTAATAAATGGAACGTAATGTCAATCGACAAACAACTTTTACAATTTATACCTACAATGTACTAACTTCGAGCATAATATATCTTAAAATTGTATTGCGTGAGTAACATGGCAATCACTTCACGGAGTAGCAACGTCTCTGTGCTGCGAAAGCGGCAGCGTCTCGAAGAAATTCGGAGGCGTCCACATGGGGTTTTGCCTCTTCGCGGCGTGGCAGACTAGTAGGGGGGACTTGTCCACCCGAAGCTAAAAAACCCCGGCCAAACGCATGACTACCAACGCAACGGGAGCTGCCACTAACATGATTACTAGTTGCTGTTAATGGATATGAAACTTGGGTGGTCACTAAAACCCATGTTGATGATTTTAGCTACGCGGCCGTGAGAAAGCCGCTCCTAGGCAACCGTTTCGTCCCGCCACTACCAACGTCCCGACCGAAAGACTCCCTGGGCGGTGGGGAGTGGTAACGCAACACCAACCCCCGGAGTGGAAGCAAAGCCGTCCTGACCCACAGAGAGTTAACTGCGGACGCTTTAAACGCAGCGTCCTCGGTCGACCGGGCTTCCCCTAGGTCAAGGGGGAGGTTCCCGGTGCCCTCCCGCACGGGCTGGAGTCGGGTTAAGTCCTTCAGTGCTCTGGCTTGTTTGGGGGAGCGCCGGGGGGGGGCATTAAGAGCTCGCGCTCGACGGCCCACCGACTCCATCTCTTATGCGACATTTTCAGTAGCAACGTCTTCACGGAGTCTTAACGGATGTATTATATGCATGTACTCTGTCCACGGAGTCTTTGTTATTGAAAAAAAAAATCGAGACATGCGAATTATGAGCAGGAATTTTGTCTTTGAATCTTCGGTAAACTTTTAGATCCGATACTGCGTGGAATTCGATACTAGGTTATTCCATGGAAATGCGTGTCAATCATGGGCAGTTCTCTTTAGCACAGTAAATCTAGTGGACTTAAATTAATGTTGCTATTTAAACAGTGCGTTAGAGAGTTATTGGGCGCAACGGTGAAGAAATATTGTTTACGGTGAGGGAATACTTTTTACGGGGAAGGAATAATGTATTCCTAAAAAGGAATAATGTTAGCGGTGAGGGAATGGTGTTCACGTAATGGGCAATTTGAAACATTACTTTCACTTTTACACTGTACAAACATTTTCAAAAATACGGGGACATTTTGAAGGTTGACGGAAGAGGACATTTTATTTTAAATGAAAAAGAAGGATTTGTCCTCGTGGTGGATGCCATTCCGGAAATCTATGTATCTAAGACACAACATTCTTGTCTCATGGTACCCAATGGCTCCTGACGTCTTACATAACATCTTCTTAAGTCAATCGCAACTGTCCCTTGCATCACACAGAAGCATCTAGCTAGCTTCAGCTGAAGAGGTGCGGGGTGTCTTATGTGTAACCTTATCTTGTTTCGGGAATAGACGTGGGGGGGGGGGGCGATGTGGGACATTCCGAACATAACTAGCTTCAGCTGAAGAGGTGCGGGGTGTCTGAGGTGTAACCTTATCTTGTTTCGGGAATAGACGTGGGGGGGGGGGGGGCTGTGTGGCATTCCGAACATAACTGGCTTCAGCTGTGGGTATGTGTGGGTGTGCGGTCTGGAGTGCTTTCACTGTAAAGGCTTAGCTATATAGCTGTTGTATGCATTTGTGTCGATGTGCGTTTGCGTATGTGTGTGGCTTTTGTTTGTGTGTGCGCGCGCGTGTGTGTGTGTTTGTTTTCGGTGTGGATTTCGTATGGTGAGATTTATATAATTAAGTTTTACGAATGTAAAAATCCTAGAAATTATAATATTTGTATCTTTTAAATATTATCTTAAATAGTTTTTCGACTAACATTCAGACTCTTTCACTAAAATATCTCACTCGATATGATAACATTAGAAATAATAAATATTTAATGATTTTTCGTTAAATAAACTATTAATAAGTGGAAATAATAATGTTTACATGATTGTATTTCGAAGAAAAACAACAACATTAAAACGAGTGGGGAAAATATAAATTACATCAACGATATATTTATGTCTTCCTATGAAAATAAAAAGGGTTGTTAAATATCCATATATCACTGGTAACCCACCAGAGGCGTAGCTAAAGGGGGACAGATGGCCCAGTGCGCCAGACAAGTTAGAGGCCAAAAATGAATCTTGTCCCCGGGCGCCTAACACTCTAGCTGCGCCTCTGTAACCAACTCTAAACCTAACCACCAAATCTTCAATTCAGCTCTCTGTGCGGTCAAAGCCAGCAAGATAAGTTTCAAATCAATCCATTGGCCAACCGAGGGACATCCGAGCAGTCTCCATCCATCAGTCATCCAGGACACTGTACTCGTGGTCGTCCATCTGATCGAGATCCACGTACTCGACCTGGGCCTCCAGAAGCTTCTCCAGCCGTCCACACAACTGGGAGAACGTGGGGCGTTCACCGGGTGCCCTTTTCCAGCAGCTCAGCATGACGTCATTCCTTTAAAATAAAATCATTGGAATTGTTTTCAATAACAAATTGCTCTTTTGTTATCGTCGCCTAAAAATTGGTGTAGAGGTTAGTTGTTGTTTTTTTTTAATCCTTTCTTTTAACTTCGTTTTTGTTCACGTGTTTCTGCCTGGGTGGCAAACTCTTTGTACGACTAATTGACCCACTTCCCGTCAACCTATCAAGCTGAAACTTGGCATGTTGAATCTTTGCCGATGACAACACATTCTATCCAATTTTTAAGCCCCTCGCCGCCAATCTCCTAAAATTAGGTTTTCCTGTTTTTCAAGTGGAAGATGAAGGAAATATGACGACACGGATTTCACGAAATAAAATTCCCGATAACTGCGCTAAATGAGATTCTTTTTTTTTTTAAATATCGCAAGTGCGTTTGGTGCGTACTAATTTCATCTTCATTTTTTTCCTGAAATATTTCGTGAAATAAATCTGCGGTGTACAAGAATTAGTTACATGAGTATATTAATATAAAATAAAATAGTTTTTAAAATGGATCTAACGGAATTGTGCGAAAAACGTTGTTTCTAGTGGTGGTTTAAGTCAATCTCTATTCGCCAATTGTTATTAAATTATCATCTATTTCTCATTTTAAATAAATATTTAATTTCGTACTAACGTATATTTTCGCCACAACAACAACAAAAATCAAACTAAACCAGAAAAATAAGATGACTTATAATTGGATTATAACATTTAATAACTTAATATCCTAGACGCATTTCTTATTACGGCACCTGTGCGCTTGAGCCGGTTCGATTTTGTTCAGGCGAACCGGTTATTAAAGTTTGTTAACTTTGCCTAACCGGTTATTAAATTTCGTCCATTCTACCGAATCTGTTGTTAAAATTTATATTTTTTAAATCTAAACTCCAGAGATTTTTTCGGAAACTACCACCCCGATTGGTTGCTTGGAAGCAGGCACAGCGCTGTAACATGTGGATGTTTATCACGCAAATTCCATTTTTAAAACAACTTACACAACATCTGATGAATGGGGCGGGCAGGTCAGCAACTCTTCATCTTTGATCTTGTCCAGCACCGCGGTGGTGTTCAGGCCCGGATATGGAGTTGAGCCTGGGGGGAGTGTGTCAGCCGTGGTTTGAGAGTATGTTATATTTTTGTCCCATAACGCCACATACATTTCAGAGTAGGACACATGTATATTAAGGTATGTTCAAGATGTCAGAGTATGTCCCGTGTAAAATGGTTGATGATTGTTATACGTTTGTCATAGTATGATACATGAAAGCAAGAGTATGTTAGATGACAATGTATTTAAGAATATGTCTGAGGAATGTCAGACGTCTAATTTATTTCAGAGTATGTTACATCTATGTCCGTCTGTGTGGTGGCAACACATATGCTTGTATTTTTATGACACAATATTAAGTAAGCAATATTCCTGCCACGGGTCACCGTTCGGCTCAATCACACAAAGATACCCGATCGCTCACTCAATTTTTCAAAGGCAAGGAAAAGTGTCAAGAAAATAATAATATCCTTGCCCAAAAACACACAAAATATATAAGTTTGAAAAACAAACTATTTAAATACACGTGTAAGACAGAAAGAATTCCGAGGGACAGAGGAGTGAAGAAGGTGCACCACCAAAACCCCAAAGGAAAACTACTCGAAGGCAGACCTAGGCTTAGATGGGGGGATGATGTGGAGAGGGATCTACAGTAGCTGGGAATCCAAGCATGGACAAGAAAAGCATCAGGTCGGAGTGGAAGGAAGTGATGAGGCAGGCCAGAGCCCTAAGTGGGCTGTGGTGCTGCCAGGGATGGGTGGCATGTCTGAGTGAAAGGATGTGGTGAGGCAGATAAAAGCCCTACGTGGGAACTAACCTCACAGGAATGAATGTAAAACCTTTAGTACGGTAGGTGTAAAAAGATAAATTTTAAAACAAATAAACTTTTACAAGCAGAAGATTCATACACTAAAAATATTTTAACAATTTTTAAAAGCAAAATTTAATATATAAATTAACCAAGCTATGTATAAGAGCACAACCACTACAAATGTTTGGAAACGTTTATTTTATTGTTTTAAGAAACGAGGAAAAACTTTTTCAGTTCATTTCCATAATAACGTTTAAAACGTTGTAATCAACTACGCTTACTAGGTCAGTGACGTAATGTCTCTAAGACCGCCCTGTGCTCACCCAGCGTGACGAGCTCCCACAGGAAGACACCGTAAGACCAGACGTCAGACATTTGGCTGAACTCGTTGTAGAACAAAGACTCGGGCGACATCCATCGAACTGGGAGCAGACCCTGTAGCAACGGACAGGTTGTGCGGTAGCAACAAAAATGGTGTGGCGTAGCAATAGATATGATGTCATGTAGCAAGAGATATTATTTGAAGTAATATTAGCTATCTCTTGACGCTGTTCTTTTAGACAGTATTTGACAAATGAATAAATAAGCAGGTTTTAATACAAACTTCAAATTATTTTTTTCATAATAAATATTATTCCTTTAGAACTGTTGGTGAAGATATATTTCAACAAATTCGTATAATCTTTACGCTTCATCTCCTGGCGTATAAACAAAATCAAGCTCAAAATATCATTTGAAAAATTATTTTAATTTTAGCCGAAGGGAGTCACTATACTTCCACACACACAAAAAACTGGACTCAAGAGAAAACTAATCTAAAACCTTTCTGGTCCTCTCCTACACATCATATTACCTTTCTGGTCCTCTCATACACATCAAAATACCTTTCTGGTCCTCTCATACACATCAAAATACCTTTCTGGTCCTCTCATACACATCAAAATACCTTTCTGGTCCACTCATACACATCAAAATACCTTTCTGGTCCTCTCCTACACATCATATTACATTTCTGGTCCTCTCATACACATCAAAGTACCTTTCTTGCCCTCTCTCTATAAACATCAAAATACCTTTCTTGTCCTATCATACACACCAGTTCACCTTTCTGATCCTATCATACACACCAGTTCACCTTTCTGGTCCTATCAACACATTAAATTACCTTTCTGGTCCTCTCATACACATCAACTTACCTTGTTGGTCCTCTTATACACATCAAAATACCTTTCTTGCCCTCTTTCATATGCATCAAATTTCCTTTCTGGTCCTCTCATACACACCAGTTCACCTTTCTGGTCCATCATACACATCGGTTCACCTTTCTGGTCCTCTCATAAACACCAGTTCACCTTTCTGGTCCTATCATACACACCAGCTCACCTTTCTGGTCGTCTCTCACAGACATCAAATTACCTTTCTGGTCCTCTCGTACACATCAGCTTGACCAACACGTCTGGCCAGACCAAAGTCGGAGATTTTCACAACGTTGTGGTCAAAGAGAAGCATGTTCCTGGCAGCCACGTCACGATGGACAATCTGTGGGGTAGCAGTAAGTGAATTAGCTCTATCTTTCACTAACATTTAAAAATCTACTCGTTTGATTTTTGTTGATACTTCCGATTCTAAGGTTAAAAGTTGCCAATGACGTCACTGACATAATTTACTAAAACAAAACGAAGTGGCCATTTGTACCCGGGTACCAGAAGTGAGAGGTTGGGATTAAAAAACTATTTAAAATATTATTGCTGGGTTTGTAAGACCAAGTGAGGTATCAAATGAAAGATAATTGAATGGACTATATCTTTGTAAACTTACTTCTTCAGTTTTACTAAAAAAACTACTACAAATGACATCCGAAAAGCATTAGTCAAAATAGTCCCAGACACGCAGCGCAGCCATTCGCACCCGGATCCCATTAGACTAAATCTCTCACTTCTGGTACCCGGGTGCGAATAGTCGCAGCCAAAACAACATCTCGACAGAAGTTGCTCCCCCTTGACAGGAGTAGCACCTTCCTTACCTTATTCTCGACCAAATGTTCCAGACCCCGGCTTATCTGAAGACCGAATGACAATAGTGTTCGTGACGTCAGCAGCTCATGTCTCCCAACGTCTCTCCCAACTTCAACGTAGCGCGGCTCATTCGGCATTCTTTTCAACGAGAAAAAAAAAAAAAAATTCCTAACATCAGAGCGCTGTGGGCGTGCTAAAGTAGCATGGATGCAAGCGCTATATAACATCAGAGCGCTGTGGGCGTGCTAAAGTAGCATGGATTCAAACGCTATATAACATCAGAGCGCTGTGGGCGTGCTAAAGTAGCATGGATGCAAGCGCTATATAACATCAGAGCGCTGTGGGCGTGCTAAAGTAGCATGGATTCAAACGCTATATAACATCAGAGCGCTGTGGGCGTGCTAAAGTAGCATGGATGCAAGCGCTATATAACATCAGAGCGCTGTTAGCGTGCTAAAGTAGCATGAGAAATGAACATCGACATACTTTCTTGATTTTTGAACGTCATTTTTGTTCATCCAGATAAGATTTTAATCAAATGTCCATTAATTGTAATCAAATGTTCATTAATTTTAATCAAATGTCCATTAATTTTAATCAAATGTTCATAAATTTTAATCAAATGTCCATTAATTTTAATCAAATGATCATTAATTTAAATCAAATGATCATTAATTTTAATCAAATGTCCATTAATTTTAATCAAATGATCATTAATTTTAATCAAATGTTCATAAATTTTAATCAAATGTCCATTAATTTTAATCAAATGATCATTAATTTAAATCAAATGATCATTAATTTTAATCAAATGTCCATTAATTTTAATCAAGTGATCATTAATTTTAATCAAATGTTCATTAATTTAAATCAAATGTTCATAAATTTTAATCAAATTGTCATTAATTTTAATCAAATGTTTAATATATTCGGCCTATTTTCATTTAGCCTCATGGGTGACGTACACGTATGAGGGGTTGTCGACTCCTTGCTGGCCGGGCCCCACGCTGGGCGGGGTTCTCACACCGTAGGCGCTGAATGCCGCGTTGGCGTAGTTCCGCTCCATTCGCTGGTCCTGTAAATATTTCTTAAGGTCCCCGTGCGAGGCGAACTCCAGGATCATCAGGTAAGGGTCTAAAGTAGTTGGTGAAATCAATGGTGCTATGTTAATTAAGATTGCGAGATAACTTTGTATGAAATAATTCAACTGAAAAAATAAATAATGGATCAGCTCTTTGTAAAAGAATAATACGTCTGTCTTCACTTTGTCTTTGACAAAATACACAATTCTCTGTGTAATAATATCACTAATATTACCATATGGCACTGAGTTCACTTAACAAAATTCCCTATAGCTGCGCTAAATGAGATTCTTCAAAACACTGCAAGTGCGTTTGGTGCGTAATATTTTATTTTGATTGGTGGAAATAGTCTCAATTTAAATATGGTGTATAAATCTGCGGTATAAAAAATGGGGGTTAGGGTCGGGACATCAGAATATAAATTATATATTTAAGGGGCGTCACAAAGGTGTACGATTGCGAACCAAGGTGGTGAGGTGTCAGTACTAATTGGGAACCGTATAATGCGAGTCACTTGAGTGCACGTTTTGACAAATTCATTTAGTACTTGGTAAGTTCGCGCATGTTTGAGGGGGCGATAGCTAGTGACGAAATAATTAAGCCACATATTTTTGATGACTTTTGACACACCTGAATAAATCACGGTGCTATCACACATCTAGTGGTCGCATGTCGTGGTCATTACGGTTGGATCACAGTGCTATCACACATCTAATGGTCGCATGTCGTGGTCATTACGGTTGGATCACGGTGCTATCACACATCTCATGGTCGCATGTCGTGGTCATTACGGTTGGATCACGGTGCTATCACACATCTCATGGTCGCATGTCCTGGTCATTACGGTTGGATCACGGTGCTATCACAGATCTAATGGTCGCATGTCGTGGTCCTTTCGGTTGGATCACGGTGCATTCACACATCTAGTGGTCGCATGTCTTGGTCATTACGGATGATCAAGGTAATGAAAAGACAATTGTAAGTGGCTTTACGTGCAAACTTTATTTTGTTTCCTTCTATAGGGTTTGGTCATTAAATGGCATCATGCCATTAATAGAACATCCGGGCATTCAGTATGGCCAATATCAAATCGTATCGGACATGTTTCAATACAACTTCCGGGAAATCCGTCTGGCCAATATCTTAACAGCTATTGGGTATTTCTACGTTAGTGTGAGCCACCGTAGTGGTCTTAACCTAAACGAAAAGGTGTTTACTACTCTGTTCTATTTTACTCCTCTATATATGTTGAAATACATTGCTAGAGTATTTGTTTTAAGAAAATGTTGTCTAAAAATAGTAAGATTACTTAATGCGATGTGACGTTTTCCGGTCTTAGAAATAATAAGCTTTATTTGGAGAAAATCCATTCATTATATTGTTTCTACTTCAAATTTGTTAATGCATTTTTTGAAAAAAATTCTTAAAGAAAACTCCTTCCCCCCCCCCCCCCACTTTTTTTTCCAAAACCCCCCCCCCAAAAAACACATACTTTACTTCCTTGTACTCCGACCCCGATCCGGTACTTACCATGAGCCGTGCAGCTGGCGTGCAGTGTGATGATGTTGGCGTGGGGTGGGATGGACTTCATCAGCGCCAACTCGGCCAGGAAGTCTGTCTTGGCGTCCTCAGTAATTCGATCGGTGACTAAATATTGGAACAATATTAACAAAGTTTAGTAACATTAAAATAATCATTTTAAGAAGCAACATTTACCTATTTTAGTACAAAATTTAACGCGCTTTTATCTTCTTTAAATAATAAATTCAAAAAATTCTACACATCTTTGTCAAATAGTAGTATTATTATTTGATTCGACTGGAAGTCGATCCTATCTTAATTATATTCCTTTTGATTCTTAAATTTTAGGGTTTTCTGGGTTTTATTTTAGGTAAATGTTGTAAAAAGAAAAAATGACTAAAAATTACTTAGAAACCAGTATCATAAAAACGCGTGTTCAAACATCGAATTTAACTTAAAGGCCTAAAAACATTCGACAACTGGTTCTGGTGCAATTTTTCACAAAGGATTCCTAGTTAACCGACTTACTGAGGGTCATTTTGATGGCGACCAGCGTCCAGCGCTTCCCCCCACACCCTTTGGTCCTCTTGATGTTCCACACCTCTGCCTGGACCACGGTGCCGAACATCCCTTTGCCTATCGTGTTCAGGAAGCGGATGTTCTTTCTGGGAATCTCTTCCAGGGCGTTCGGCTTCTTTAAAATACGAATTAGATATATATTTTTTTTAATAAACGAGACAAATGTCTTTTTAGATTATTTAAATTGTCAAACCGTTTAAAACTACGGACATACGAGTGGAACACACGAATTGCATGCGAGAAAGGACTGGCCGAAAGAAATAGATTCTCTCTGCAGCTATCGGTTCAAAGTATTCTAAATACACTAATTCAGATCTTTCGATGAGTGTTTCATGGCGAAAGGAAAATGGGTTGTTAAAAGCACCGAGATAAGCTCACTCACAAGTTCATAGACATTTTCTCAGACATGTGTATAAATGTGTTTGTGCTACGAGATGTCATAACGCTTTGCAGAGGTGTGTGTGTGTGTTGTTGTTGGTTTTTTTTTTTTAATATTTTTTTTAAAAAACTTCATCGACATGTTATCGACGCTTAATTTTCAGACAGGGGAAGCACCGCAATGCGGATCAATGGATAGGGACAACAAGTAAAGAATTAAGTGCTAAGCAGATTACAAGACACTGATGTAGCCTTTAATAATAAGGCAGCAAGGCGAGTTACACTGGAAAAATTTGTTATAAAACTCCCATCCAATACTATTCTAATTTATAATTAATTAATAAAAACCATCAGCATCCAATACAAATAAAATATAGCATGGCTGTTCTAAGCTGCGACATTTGGAAAACTATTGACCACGGGGTTGACCTGCTGGTGTGGGAGCTCACGTTTTCTCATTCGAGCCTGTGTGATATTCATAGTGAGAGGTGTAACATTTGTAGAAAGGCGTGTAGGTAGCATTTGTAGTGAGACGTGTAGCAATTGTAGTGAGACGTGTAGCATTTGTAGTGAGGCGTGTAGCATTTGTAGTGAGGCGTGTAGCATTTGTAGTGAGGCGTGTAGCATTTGTAGTGAGGCGTGTAGCATTTGTAGTGAGACGTGTAGCATTTGTAGTGAGGCGTGTAGCATTTGTAGTGAGACGTTTAGCATTTGTAGTGAGATGTGTAGCATTTGTAGTGAGGTGTGTAGCATTTGTAGTAAGACGTGTAGCATTTGTAGTGAGACGTGTAGCATTTGTAGTGAGGCGTGTAGCATTTGTAGTAAGACGTGTAGCATTTGTAGTGTGACATGTAGCATTTGTAGTGAGACGTGTAACATTTGTAGTGAAGCGTGTAGAATTTGTAGTGAGACGTGTAGCATTTGTAGTGAGACATGTAGCATTTGTAGTGAGGCGTGTATCATTTGTAGTGAGGCGTGTAGCATTTGTAGTAAGACATGAAGCATTTGTAGTGAGACGTGTAGCATTTGTAGTGAGACGTGTAGCATTTGCAGTGAGACGTGTAGCATTTGTAGTGAGACGTGTAGCATTTGTAGTGAGGCGTGTAGCTTTTTTAATGAGAGATGTAACATTCTTATATAAACGCGACAAGCCTACACGTTATGTTCAAACACACATTCAGCCCACACGTTATCTTCACACACGCATTCAGCCCACACGTTATGTACACACACACACATTCAACCCACGCGTTATGCTCAAACACACACATTCATTCCTCAAACCTGATCATATACCTCGTCGTGGTTCTTCCAGTTGGTGAAGATGTTGACCGATGCACCGGACACTGTGTTGACCCCTCGCTGTTTGACAGCGTATGGGCACGTGCGCTTGTTCTTCTACATTGACCAGATACAGAAATAAAGTTGTTTGTATTATGCTATAGAGGAGAAGGTTGGATGCTTGGAACGGTTCCCAAGCGGTTTACTCTGGGTTGCATATACGACATCGACACAAACGTACCGTGCCCTGCTTGCGACGTTTAAGAGATGCATGATTCTTCTTAAAACCTACGCTTCAGAATCAGCTCTACATCACTTTGCTAAATATACGTAAACGTCCGTGCCGTGGTGATAGTGCTTTGGTATTTTTGTGTACAGTGGAACCTGTGAATCCAATGTTAAACAAAACTATCCCAAATCTAACACCCCAAAAAATTGCGTTAGAAATTAATGTCAATTAAAAAAATATGTTAAGTGTTTGTCTGTAATGACTGCTGTAATTATCAATTATGGTATTTTCATAGAATGTGTTTCTTTACTTCCACATAGGCCTCATTCATATTACAGCAGCGGTTCTCAACCTGTGGGTCGCGACCCCTTTGGGGGTCCAAAGACCCTTTCACAGAGGCCGTCTAAGATAATCGGAAAACAAATATACACTAAAGTTATGTAGTAGCATCGAAAATAATTTGAGGTTGGGGGGGGGGGGTCGCCACCACATGAGGGACTGTTTTAAACGATCGCGGAATTAGGGAGGTTGAGAACCATTGTATTACATGATAACAAATTACGAAAGACTGCGTTCAAGCTGTCTGAAGTAAATAGAGGAACGATATTTGTTGAAGCTGAGATGATATAATGGAACGATAAAAATAAAATAGAACGTTTTGGCATTAAATCCTTCCTCAGTAGACAAGACAAAATAAGAAACATCAAAGAAATAGTTATGAGTTAAAAACGTAAGTGGCTGTAGTTAACCGTGTTTTAGAAGAAAGCAGAACCGGAAGGAAGTACTGTATAATTGACGGAAGTTAGATTGTCCGAAAACCGAAACATCTGTACTATCTAAGAGATTGCAGTAAGTAAAAGAAAAGGCATCTTTAATGTGAAGTTAAAAATTATAACGGACAAAAAATTTATATTTAAAACAAAAAAATTCGCCTAAAAACACTGTTGTAACCTTGAAAACACTGTTTGTGACCTTGAAAACAGTGTTTGTGACCTTGGAAACACTGTTAGTGACTTTGAAAACACTGTTTATGACTTTGAAAACACTGTTTGTGACCTTGAAAACACTGTTTGTGACTTTGAAAACACTGTATGTGACTTTGAAAACACTGTATGTGACTTTGAAAACTCTGCTTGTGACCTTGCAAAGCTACCATTTCGTGTACTTTGGACTAAATTTATTATTTATTTATCAAGGGGGTTAGAAAATAGCAAAAAAATCACACAAAAAACAGGGCTTCATCATTTTGGCGTTTAGGAAATTCTAGCTCTCGACGGACGAGATGTCAACTGCGAACCGCGCCAAAGTACTACCTACTTGGCCAGCGGGACACTGTGCAGAAGTGTATACGTCAGTTCGTACCCTAAAGATAGCTTTCGAGACCGAAACGGCACACTTGTTCCTAAACTGATTTGCTTGTGAAATTGTGGAGCGAGGGTGTTTGGTGAGCCTGTTGGAAAGATTTTTTTCGATAACTACCATAGGCGGAGACGCAAATTATTTTTGACTTTTGTATGTGTGTGTGCATACAATCCACAGTTCTAACGCCCCATTACCTACCATGACTTGGGTTTTTTTTTCCAAGTAAAAGTTCAAGGTCAGTAGCAATCATTAAAAGGTCAAGTGTCGCTAAGCTCTGAACCAGTGGTTCTCAACCTTCCTAATGCCGCGACCCTTTATAACAATTCCCCATGTTGTTGCGACCCAAACCACACAATTATTTTCGTTGCTACTACATAACTGTAGAGTATATGTGTTTTCCGATGGTCTTAGGCGACCCCTGTGAAATGGTCGTTCGACCCCTCAAAGGGTTCGTGACCCATAGGTTGAGAACGGCTGCTCTAAACGTTTCCTTTTAATTAATTCAACTGTTAGAGCGTTATTACTTTAATTGGGGCACTGTAACTATGTTCAGCACTTGTATTTATTAGTTTTGAAGCTAGTTAATTAACCATGGTGTGGTGTTTTTATGTGTGTGTGTGTGTGTGCTCTTGACAGATAGCTATCAATGTTTAATTGTAATAATAATTGGATGAAAAGAAAAATGGATACATATCTTTGAATTATTTCCAAAAGGTCTGACTCTGCACCCCCCCCCCCCCCCGGCCCCCGATTAAAACAAAAAATCTGATGAAATGAAAGAATAATTTCATTAAACTATGAATGATCTCAGATTAATGTGAAAGTTCGTTTTAAAATACCTCTCTGTTCTTTGCTATCTTCCTCCTCAGTCGGTAGACCAAAAACACAAGCGCGAGGATAGCGCCGATACTCAGGACGACGCCGACGAGGATCCCGATGATCGTGACAAGGTGGTTCTCGTCGCTCTTGTCCGCGTCGTGTCTGATGTGGCCGTCCGTGGAATTTGAGGTTGAGGAGTTCGTGAGGGCACTTGGTGTAGACTCACCGGGCTGGCCGCTTCGTGCTGTGGAGACGGACGGGGAATGTGTGGACACTGACTCTGTCAACGGCACGCCACCTGGACTGCTACTTTTTGGGGATGACGGTGGGTAGCCGGCAATGGCAGGTGACGTAGCGTTGGCTGTGGAAGCATTGGCAGTTGTAGGATGGGCTGATTTAGCACTGGTAGGTGCAGCAGTGGCGGGTGTAGCAGTGGACGATGTTGCATTGGCGGGTGTAGCAGTGGACGATGTTGCATTGGCAGGAGTAGCAGTGGACGATGTTGCATTGGCGGGTGTAGCAGTGGACAATGTTGCGTTAACGGGTGCAGCAGTAGACGATGTTGCATTGACGGGCGAAGCAGTGGACGATGTTGCATTGGCGGGTGTAGTATTGCCTGACGTGGCATGGGATTTTAAACATGAAAAGAACGAAAATGAAAGTTATCTAGGATCAAAGCCACTTTAAACTCAACTTCGCCGAGTTTATCTGTCTAACTCGAAGAATCGCAAAGTTATTCTACTGTGTTATTTTATTCACAATCTTTTTATTTTTACCAGGACAAAAAAAAAATGCCAGCGTTTTTATCGCTACTGCTTTTTGTGTTAGCAATTCAATTTAAAAAAGAGAATCAACATTTTTGTAACTGCGCGACATATCAGCGTTGAGTTGAATAAGAAATATTTAAGAAGCATACCCAAAGACTGTTTTCTTTAAAAAAGTTAAAGAACATAAGACCGCTGTGAGCGTGCTAAAGTAGCATGGATGCAAGCGCTATAAAACATCAGAGCGCTGTGGGCGTGCTAAAGTAGCATGGATGCAAGCGCTATATAATATCAGAGCGCTGTGAGCGTGCTAAAGTAGCATGGATGCAAGCGCTATATAACATCAGAGCGCTGTGAGCGTGCTAAAGTAGCATGGATGCAAGCGCTATATAACATCAGAGCGCTGTGGGCGTGCTAAAGTAGCATGGATGCAAGCGCTCTATAACATCAGAGCGCTGTGTGCGTGCTAAAGTAGCATGGATGCAAGCGCTATATAACATCAGAGTGCTGTGGGCGTGCTAAAGTAGCATGGATGCAAGCGCTATATAACATCAGAGCGCTGTGGGCGTGCTAAAGTAGCATGGATGCAAGCGCTATATAACATCAGAGTGCTGTGGGCGTGCTAAAGTAGCATGGATGCAAGCGCTATATAACATCAGAGCGCTGTGGGCGTGCTAAAGTAGCATGGATGCAAGCGCTATATAATATCAGAGCGCTGTGAGCGTGCTAAAGTAGCATGGATGCAAGCGCTATATAACATCAGAGCGCTGTGAGCGTGCTAAAGTAGCATGGATGCAAGCGCTATATAACATCAGAGCGCTGTGGGCGTGCTAAAGTAGCATGGATGCAAGCGCTATATAACATCAGAGCGATGTGGGCGTGCTAAAGTAGCATGGATGCAAGCGCTATATAACATCAGAGCGCTGTGAGCGTACTAAAGTAGCATGGATTCAAACGCTATATAAGTATTAAATCAATCAATCAATCAATAAGATCAACAAAATCTGCGATATATCATCGATATCTTGGGACGAATGAAAGCTGTAAGGGTGTTAGATAGGCCTAATGTATACAGTAAAGTAGTAAAGGGGTTGTGGGACCCACATTCCCGTAACAAAAATAACCGCAATGTCCGCCGATGATAAACTTTTTGACAGCCAGAACATTAACACGAACATAAACACTAACCAAAGAATGTATTACTCGATTTCAAACAAGGGATGTTTGCGAAGAGAAAGAGTACCTAGATTTATAAAATAATTTTTCATTGGAATCGTATTTCAATTTTTTAATTAAACTTTTAATCACTACACATATAGTTTTTTTTAAGCCTGATATTCTCTCTCTCTCAATCTTTCGTTCACTCTCGCACTCTTTCCCCCCATCTCTCTTCCTCTATCTATATCCATCTGCATCTCTATCCCTTTCTCCCTCCCTCTATTTCTCCTTTTCCTTCCTCCCTCCCTTTCACTCCCTATCGTTCTCCCTCTTTCTATCTCCATCTCTATCCCTTTTCTCTTCCTCTCTTTCTCTCTTTGTTTTCTCCCACTCTTCTCTCTTTCTCCCTCTCTTTCTCTCTCCCTCTCTTACTCTCTCTCTCTCTCTCTCTCTCTCTCTCTCTATGTCTTTCTTTGTCTCATTGTCTCTAGCCAGCCCGTTGATGCTCCTGATGCTACAAACCTAAATGAAATACGTAAAGAGTATACATCTTAAGCAGCTAATCATGAAGTTCTCCAACATCAGACATGGGATTTCAACTTACCCTTCTGCCAGTGCGTGGCGTTGAACCAAAACATACAGCGACTGACACAATGGGATGAATCGTTCAACACACACGTGTAGTTCCCGTAGTTGGTGACCGCGGTCAGGTTGTAGGAATTTTGATGCTAAAAGAGGTTGTTTTTTTTAAGAAGAAAAAAAGATTTTAAATTGTGATCGCAACTATCTATTCTAGGGCTCATTTGATTTGTTCCGGGGAGTGGGGTTGGCGGGGGGGGGGGGGGATAACCAGTCGTTAATGATGATATTAGAGACCGACCGAAAGTGATTGTCTGATTTCGGCCGAGACCGAAACCAAGCCGAAAGTTTAAAATGAATTTCGGCCGAAACCAAAAACTTCAAACGTACATAATCCAGGTTTCCCCTTTGTATATTGGCCAATAATTACTGTGAACAAATTGAACAGTTTGTGGGGAAAACACACTATACTTAGAATGCACGTGTTTGGAGCAGTGAAAGTGTTCTAGTGAGACGATACAGTGAAACTAAACAGCTCCTCATACCGACATCACATCCAATATCATCATCATCATACAAATATTTGCCGATCCAATGTCTCGTGCGAGCATGCAACAATACTGACATCACACCCAGTAACATCATAATCACACAAGTATTTTTGCCGATCCAATGTCTCGTGCGAGCATGCAACAATACTGACATCACACCCAGTAACATCATAATCACACAAGTATTTTTGCCGATCCAATGTCTCGTGCGAGCATGCAACAATACTGACATCACACCCAGTAACATCATAATCACACAAGTATTTTTGCCGATCCAATGTCTCGTGCGAGCATGCAACAATACTGACATCACACCCAGTAACATCATAATCACACAAGTATTTTTGCCGATCCAATGTCTCGTGCGAGCATGCAACAATACTGACATCACACCCAGTAACATCATAATCACACAATTATTTTTGCCGATCCAATGTCTCGTGCGAGCATGCAACAATACTGACATCACATCCAGTAACATCATAATCATACAACTCATTGTGCGGTCTAAATATTAGATTTAAAAATAAATAAGTATGTGTTTACCAAAGTAGCGTTCAGTTTATGAGGTTCATTAACACCAGAGACATTCCACCATTGGTACTGAAAAGTATTTTGTAAAAAAAAATATAAATGATTATTATGTAGGAAGTAATCATTTAAAAATGTTTGAAATAATGTTTGAAATGATGATTGAAATAATGATTGAAATAATCATTAAAATTATCATAAAATAACCATTGAAATAATCACGAAATATTCATGAAATAATAATTGAAAAAAATCATTGAAATAATCATTGAAATAAATATGAAATAATCATTGAAATTACCATCGAAATAATCATTGAAATAATCATGTAATGATCATTGAAAACCCAACATAACAGCGTCATTATAAGACGTCATTTTTAAAAGAAAATTAAAATGGCGATTGTGTAAACCTTTTAGCATTTTAACCAAAAATCTATGGTGAAATATTTTTTGAATGTTTACAGAAATCTATGGTGAAATATTTTTTTTAGAATGTTTACATAAATCTATGGTGAAGCAGCTAGAATGTTTTATGTAAATCTCTGATGACAGAATCTCGTGATTGGTGAATTACTTAGCAGTTGCGAAATGCTATCGTTAAAGCTTGGCTATGGGGAAACGTTGAGAATTTTAACGTAGATGTGGTAAAAAATCATTAGTGAAGCGGGTTTACGTAACGCGATTTTGTGACATCGGCATGACACAGTGGTTATGGTGACATTTCAGCCATGTTCATGCAGTCGGTGTCTCTTGTGAAAGTCAGAAGTATAGGATTCCTACGTGTTTGTTTTAAATTGGCCTGGCACACCTGCATCAGATCATAAACATAACCATATAGCTAACTGCATATTGGTTAGAAAACAAACTTTTTATCAAGTAGAGGATGCATGTTTCAATACTGTGTGTGACTATAGACTATAACCTAAATAGAAGTCATGAATATATCTAAGACAGTTTTTTCCCCCTGACATTTATATGTAGACAGACACAATCAACCTCTGACTTATACAGACGAGTAAAGTACACGCACTGAGGGATGATGAAAACATATATGCATTGCTGTATTGGCAATTGACACGTATGTTTGTATGACAACTGGTTATCCCTTTCTGTCAAATCCTTAAAGTCACATGTGAAATGTTTAATGAAACTGTCTCATAATTACCTGAAACCATGATTCATTCTGCGCCGTCATGCTCTGATTTCGTTCACACTTAATCGTGACGTTTTGGTAGGCCGTTTCCTTGTACGTCACGATGTTACAGTCGCAGAGAGGGCTGGGCGTGATCCCGTCCAGCTGCATCTTAACAAACCCGGTCGCGTTGAAAACGAACAGAATGGGCAACAGTTGGAAGATGTTTGCCATCGCGGAACTGTCTCCCGGCAGATTCCCCAAAATCAGAACCTCGGATCCACCAGCTTCAAAATTCAGATCCACCAATTTTCCCCAAAGTTAGATTTAAGAAGTACCAGATTCCCATCTCATTGCCCGGGACATATTGGATTTGGCGTCATACCCGGCTGGCGTTTATTTTGAGAGTATATTTTACACAAGCGATCACGTGCAGATCGTTAATCCTTGGGTAATGTGGTTAAAATCACCAAACTAAACAGTTCTATCCCCCGGCTTACGGCCCACTTATTCGCAACTCCGATAAGAGCGAACGCTTCAGTTCCCCCTCCCCCCCCCCTTTTTTTTTCCACCAACCCCAGCAGGACTAACGAATCGGAAAAAAGGTCACATAGGTTATAGGCAGAGTCGGCTCACTCACAAACCTGATAGGGGATTGAAATACGCTAGTTAAGGGGGAATGTGCGGCTTCCCTTGCATCTCCCTGTATCATTGTGCAACATCTCCATGTATCTGTTTGCAACATCTCCTTGTATCTGTTTGCAAAATCTCCCTGTATCTTTGTGCAACATCTCCTTGTATCTTTGTGCAACATCTCCCTATATATTTGTGCAACATCTCCTTGTATCTTTGCAACAACATGTACTTGTATCTTTGTGCAACATCTCCATGTATCTATTTCAAACATATCCCGATATCTTTGTGCATCAACTCCCTGTATATGTTTGCAACATCTCCTTATATCTTTGTGCAACATCTCCTTGTATCTTTGTGCAACCATATCCTTGTATCTTTGTGCAACATCGCCATGTATCTTTTTGCAGCATCTCCCTGTATCTGTTTAAGAAATTCATGTATCTTTGGGCAAAATTTCCCAGTATTTGTTTGCAAAATCTCCCTCAATATTTGTACAACAGTTTGATGACAAGAAAGCCAATGAAACACCAATCTTTGTGTTATTCATTAAAGCCTACCCAATAATACAATACACACGATTCTTGTATCATGCCCACCTTGTATCATACACACCTTGTATCATGCCCACCTTGTATCATACACACCTTGTATCATGCCCACCTTGTATCATACACACCTTGTATCATGCCCACCTTGTATCATGCCCACCTTGTATCATGCCCACCTTGTATCATGCCCACCTTGTATCATACACACCTTGTATCATGCCCACCTTGTATCATGCCCACCTTGTATCATACACACCTTGTATCATGCCCACCTTGTATCATACACACCTTGTATCATACACACCTTGTATCATACACACCTTGTATCATGCCCACCTTGTATCATGCCCACCTTGTATCATGCCCACCTTGTATCATGCCCACCTTGTATCATGCCCACCTTGTATCATACACACCTTGTATCATGCCCACCTTGTATCATGCCTAACGCGTCCCTGACACCATACATAATGTCGTCACATGCCACCTACAATTATTAAATACAATACCTTTCACCACCCACCTTATCTAATTACGGATTTTTTGTGCTTTCAAATGACTCTTCTCACGTTATCAAATTTTGTCACTCACCTCTCCCCCTCCTCCCCCGCTCTCCCACACCCCCGGGCACCATCAGCCACGATATAGTGGATGCTTCTGATAAGTCACCATATCTCATTATATTTGGTATTGCGAAGAATTTATGTAACCAAGCCAGCCTGCAATCCCGGCTGCCGTTAGGCATGGAGCTCATCTCCGTTAGAGTCACCCGGTTTCTTTCTGCCCAGCATTTCCGTGCCGACACGGGATAAAGAGATTTAGAGCTGCTATTAGTTGAATCCGATTTAGACGCGTCTTTGACGTGTCTTTGTCGTGTCTTTGCCGTGTCTTTGTCTTTGCCGTGTCTTTGTCGTGTCTTTGTCGTGTCTTTGTCGTGTCTTTGTCGTGTCTTTGTCGTGTCTTTGCCGTGTCTTTGGGGTGTCTTTGTCGTGTCTTTGTCGTGTCTTTGTCGTGTCTTTGAAGTGTCTTTGCCGTGTCTTTGTCGTATCTTTGACGTGTCTTTGACGTGTCTTTGTCGTGTCTTTGTCGTGTCTTTGTCGTGTCTTTGTCGACGCTTTCAGTCGTATTCATTTAAGACTACGTTAAAAACTTCCACTTTATTCCTTCAGTCGGACCGACTGTTCCAATCAACTCATTGTAATGATTGAGGTGTAAGGATTGAACTGTAGTGATTGATATTGAAATGATTGAATCCAAATGAAGACATCCCAAAATAATTAAATAATATGAGAATCCTTGATTCTATTGTGCCAATTATTGTCATGTCTTGACATCCCTCATTAAATCTCTAATTTTGAGAGCCCCCTCACTCTAATTAGCCATCTATTGTCCCGGTATAGCATACTCCAATCAATTCTATAATTTGAGAACCCTCGCTCTCATCAACTTATGGGCCAACTATTGTCCCGTCCTGGCATTCCCCAATCTCATCGGGGTTTTGTGTCAACGTGTCAACATTTGATGTTGACCATCACGTTAACTTTAATAGCATTAGTTTTTGGACAACCCGTCACAAATGGAACTAGCTGGGGAGGGGGTGGGGAATGATGGCTGTTTCAAGTGGGGAATTGTGACTATTTCATCAGGGGTAATGATGACAATTTCATGTGGGGAGGAATGAGGAATGATGACTAATTCATTAGGCCGGGGAGGGGGGGGGAAATGACTAATTTATTACGCCCGGGGGGGAGGAATTATGACCAATTTATTACGCCCCGGGGGGGGGGGGGAGGAATGATGACCAATTTATGTGAGCTCAAGTTTTGAAACTGTAGATAATTTAAAATGTAAGATTATCTAATCCTTACTTTGGTACAGGGGGTCGAAATAGATATGGGAAAGAACATCATACTGGCGGGATGAACATTTCTATTCAGTTGAATGTATGAAACAAACACAAAGCAATGTTTGTCGGTTGTCTGGGCGGGGGAATAACCCAGGTGTCACCCTCTAGAGGAAGTAGAGAGATATACGTACCTATGTGTCCCCCTCTAGAGCAAGTAGAAAGAGATTTTTACCTAGTTATTACCATTATTTATAACATTTCGGTGGCCTAATGCTTCCTTAAAAATGTAACCAAGGACTTTTCTTTCTTTTAAATATAACAATATGTAGGCGTTAATGAAGAAATTATAAACATACTAGCTATGGCCCGTCAAACAATGTCGACGGCAGTGCTTGCACTTACCATCAACCTAAGTTACTTGCTGATACATGCATTGAAATAACGCACATTACAAGAATCTCAATGAGGGTTAACTTCTGGGAATTGTATTATTACTCTCCTATTAAACACATACATACATACATACATACATACATACATACATACATACATACATACATACATACATACTTACATACATACATACATACATACATGCATGCATACATACATTCATTCATACATACATACATACATACATACATGCACGCACGCATACATACATACATACATACATACATACATACATACATACATACATACATACATACATACATACATACATACATACATACATACATACATACGTACATTAAATAGACTTACCATCCAAGTAATATTGCTCAAACTAAGCTACCTTTGCTTGAGGAAATAGTTGAAGCACTGTGCATTTGTAAAACCAAAAACAATAATTTTAGGATACATGCCACCCTACATCTACACTCCACTAGTACATCTAGCCCTACATTCCACCCTATATCCCACACTAAATCCCATCCTACATCCCTCTACACTCCAGCCTTCATCCCACCCTACACCCCACCCTATATGCCATTCTACACTCCAGCCTTCATCCCACCCTATAACCCACCCTATATGCCATTCTACACTCCAGCCTTCATCCCACCCTATATGCCATTCTACACTCCAGCCTTCATCCCACCCTACATCCCATCCTACAACCCATCCTACATCCCACCCTATATCCCATCCTACATCCCACCCTACATCCCAAACCACTTCATATACCTAAAATCACCTCGTTCAGGGTAAATATCTTTCTTCACACATAGACCCGAAAAATATAAAAATTAATATGTTTCTAAAATGTATAAGCATATGCCAGCGTGCCCACCCCCCCCCCCCCCAGCTGTTCCAAAATCTAAATAATTGATCACTCTTAAAATCATCATTGTCCTTAATTGAGTAAGTTCAATGGCACATGAAGGCTAATTTTTTGCGCTTGATAAATATTTTAGCTCACTTGTGTTTTCATTGTCCTAGTTTGAAATTGTCGTTGTAAGAATATTTACCTATGAGCTGAAAAGTAATATGTAGACTGTAAGACTGTAATAAAAGATTGTGTTTAATAAAAGAATCTTATTTTATCGTATCCATCTGATCCTAAGCAATCCTGTTTTTTTTTTCATTTAGAATGATTGAATTCAATACCGATACGGGTCAAACATTATTGTAAGCTGAGTCTGGTATTTAGTTAAATATCAGATTGCTAAATTAGAAATCCTGAATTAAAACCATGACGTATTACAACCGTGGTACCTTCACAAATGCGTACGTTTTTAAAAGTCCTTTATATTAACGTCGCTTTTGTCCGCGTGTTTCTGGCTGGCAAAAAAAAAAATCTTCGGACGGCTAACTGACCCACTTCCCGTCAACCTATCGAGCTGAAATTCAAATTTAAGTTTGATAAACTATCAAAATAGTCTAAAATGGTTACCCATAGAACATTGCGCCTATACAAAATGGCTACCTATAGTGAATTGTGTCTAAATAAAATGGCTAACTCTCGAGCACTGCGTGAACAAAGATAGTCTAGATATTAACGTTGATGAATTAATGAATGAAGACTAGATTATTGCGATGAATTAAAATAACTACCGAGAGCGATCCCACTTCAAGCAGCGAGAAAATCAAAAGAGACCCGACTTATCGGCATCGCACACTAGTCTCGAGAAAAGGTGTAATACCTGTTGAAACTACCTCGTGCCCCCAGCTTGACGATGGGAAGTCAGTGGTGGCAAACTGGTCTTTCGTCTCAGGTATGTTGTTCTTTTGTCATTTTTTTTTTGTTTTTGTTTTTGTTTTTTTTGTTGTTATTTTTTTGGAACAGCTGAAGAATTCAGAGCCTTTCCCAAGGGTCATAAACAGCTGATAAACCAGATCTTTATCGGGGTAGGAGTTAGCAGCTTAGAGATAAAAGTAAATATTCTAAATAAAGTGAGATCTCTTAATTCAAGTTTCTTAACAGGAATAGTGATGATTTTGGTCAAGTAAAAGAATGTTCAGCAATATTGCCATATTCAAGGATGATTTTGGTCAAGGAAGGAATGTCCAGCAATATATTTCTGGTTGCGAACCATACCGATACTGAGGACACAGGTTCCTGTTACCCCCCCCCCCCCCAACCCGCTGCATTTAACACCCGTGATGACACCATTTTATCAATCTGTTGTTGAAAGACAAGACAGTGTTGTCGCGACCAAACAAGGCAACGTTTGTGTTTGGTTTGGCTAATGCTCCGTCCCCGTGCTAATGGTCAACGGACATTCAATACAAAAACCACAACCCTACATCGATTTGTTTATTTATCTTTCGAGTGTTCGGAACTAATGACAAATCTGTATTGAATTTTGGGGGATGGCTTTATGGTTTGACAATTGAAGCAATTTGAAATAGAAGAGGAAAAAAAATGCTTGTTTAGGCGCAGAGTCAGTGACTTCTTATCATCGATAAGCTAGTGTGCAACATGTGATTAGTCCTTGGAATGACCATGGGAAAAGGTAAATTAGTTTGATGTCTGACATGACCTGTTAATAACTGATATGACTAATATCTAACAGGGCATCTGAAGTATATGACATGGCTAATGGCTAACAGGGCACCTGGATGACATGACATGGCTATTCGCTAACAAGGCACCTGAATTTAAATCGGGTAAATGTTTTCACCGCGCACCTAAATGGCTGACATAATAAATCGGTTTACAGAGGCACACGGTTCGTTGACAGTTAAACAGCCTGACAGGGTTGTTGAGTAAACAGCACGACAAGTAAACAGCCTGCTTGTCAGGTAAAACAACCAGCACACTTGGGCTAACAACACGACAGGTTACAAACAAACAGACCGACACCAGTTACATCACTCTTCTAAACACAACGTTTAAGAACCATCAACAATGACAACGAATCTTTTGCCATCAAAATTTACGAACTCGGAACAAAACGTCAAGTATCATAAAAATATTTATGCTTTAGTCCCAGTTTAAAGTCCTGGGAAAATACAAAATTTTGGTGTCCTGTGCCTGTTGAATGTTGAGAAGGACGAAGTTACTGTTCGACATGGGGTTCGTTTGGGGCGAGATGTGCGTTCAGTCGTAGAATTGACAGTGGATATGATCGCCCTCGTTCTGGCCCCAGCCACTCATTGCACTGTTGACAAACGCAGTAAAAGAAGTATTCAAATTTTTTATTCAATGCGCATACCGTCTTAAACGCGCAAAAATATTTTTATTTTTAAAATTAAAAAAAAAAATGAGTGGCTCCTTGCTCTGACACAGAAACAAATTTTACAAATGTATCTTTTTCAAAATATAAAGCCGTTATTGGTTTACGGTAAAATTTTATTTTTCTGTATAAGAAAAAGGCAGCCATGAGTGTTTTGTCTCGCTACAGCCGTTCTTTATTACATAAATGTATTTTATTTTATTGTCACGATTATTTCTCTTTTGTTAATATTTTTATGTACAGCGCGGTGAGCCCAGCCCTAGGCTGGGGTACCGCGCTATATAAGACAACTAATAATAATAATAATAATAAATGTATGAATTGAAGAGAGATAAATCTGTTAAAACAATATGTAATAACAATTGACAATGACTATTTAGGCTAAATTATCTTAGCTTAATATAACAATTCCATGACACTTTGCCCAAAACTTTCTGTGACGTCTTTCCCGACCCTTCATTACATGTTGCTCGACATCATCCATGACATCTTGCCTGACGATTTCTGTGTCATCTTGTCTGACAATGTTCATGACATCTAGGTCAACACTTTGAATGACATCTCGACCGAACTTTTCACGACACCCCTGCACGGCACTCTGGCGCAAGACACTCTGGTGCTCGACACTCTGGTGCACGACACACTGGTGCACGACACACTGGTGCACGACACTCTGGTGCACGACACACTGGTGCACGACACTCTGGTGCACGACACACTGGTGCACGACACACTGGTGCACGACACACTGGTGCACGACACACTGGTGCACGACACACTGGTGCACGACACTCTGGTGCATGACACACTGGTGCACGACACACTGGTGCACGACACACTGGTGCACGACACACTGGTGCAAGACACTCTGGTGCTCGACACTCTGGTGCTCGACACTCTGGTGCAAGACACTCTGGTGCTCGACACTCTGGTGCACGACACTCTGGTGCAAGACACTCTGGTGCTCGACACTCTGGTGCAAGACACTCTGGTGCTCGACACTCTGGTGCACGACACTCTGGTGCACGACACACTGGTGCACGACACTCTGGTGCACGACACTCTGTTGTATAAAATACTCTATACGAATCTAGGCATTTAACAAGAGAATTTACTCACGTGCAAGTACTGAGGTACTCACTGGACCTGCCGTCGTTGTGAAGGTCAACAGCTTGACCGTTGTAATGTCTGGAACCACATGTGTGGCAGGCGCCGGCCAGCTCGTTGACCTGCGGTGTAAGGTTTAAAAAAAATTAACGAGATGGACGATTTCTTTTAACGGTTAAAATATCCCGCGTGACGTTCCAAAGACTAGCGCGGTGACCAGTGATAGTATGGCAAGATGAACAAGTACAGACTTTTTTAAATTCACTTACACAACGGTTACAACAGATGATGGGACCATTGTAAGTGGTACCAGAATCTAAGCTAACCGCATGTGATGTTACT
Organism: Omphiscola glabra; assembly: GCA_964017045.1. Taxonomy (NCBI): domain Eukaryota; kingdom Metazoa; phylum Mollusca; class Gastropoda; family Lymnaeidae; genus Omphiscola; species Omphiscola glabra. The sequence goes on along the minus strand of OZ024807.1, from coordinate 5,735,637 downwards.
TTCAAGTAAGTGAATACGAAAAAAAAAAAAGTTTAAAAAAAAAATAATAATATCATCCCGACTTACTATCGCCGGAAGCCAGGATTGCGTACGTGGCCCGCCCTGTATAACCGCCGATATTAGCCATGGGGATATCGTTGCAATGAAATGACATACGTGTACGTGGTTATGACAGAACCTTCTGGTTAAGAAGAAACCTTTTGCTCGGAAATGCTCGGTCCCGTAAATTAACCAGTGAGTCCCCGAATTCTAACCACGTCTGTCAGAGACCACTGTGAACTTGTTTCGTTTCAGTTCTATGTGTCTGTGTTCTGTTAAAATATGTCTTCGTTTGTGATTGGTAACCAAGTCTGTCAAGGTACGTCGTAACATGTATCGTTTCCGTTCCATGTGTCTGTGTTCTGTTAAAATATGCCATCGCTTGTGAATGCTGACCACGTTATTTCGGCGGTTCTAAAGTTAAGAAACTCGTAAATGTTTCTCTTTCGTGGCCACGATTCTCCGGAACAATAGAGACATTTCTGTTTAAGTGTTAAAAAAGGTATTTATAATTTTTAAGTTCATGATTATGTTTGTTAAATTGTATGTACAGCGTGGTGAGACCAGCCCTAGGTTGGGGTACTACTCTATAAAAACTTCTTATAATAATAATAATAATAATTTGTAAAGTTGTAGATTTCTAAAAAAAAATATTTTCTACTGGGGTTCAAGGACGTACAATGCATATGATGAGATTCACACTGATCATTTGGGTGTACTTGCTTATGCTTCGGGCACTAAACAATCGTAATTCACCGAAATGCCATGTGACGATAAAATTCGTTTAACCAGAAATGTCATGCCAGCTGAATTTTAAGTAACCTGAAATGTCCTAGGTTCGCCATGATGGTCCTAGATCAGGCCTGCACAACTCAAAATGTAAGGCGGGCCGTAATACTATATGAAAAACTTATGCGGGCCGAACTATAATAGCGCAGGATGGAGAGGTATTAAAAAAAATTATCATAACAAATAATATTTCGTTACTTTGTGGGCCGCCAAGTGCGTGCTGGCGGGCCACATGCGGCCCGCGGGCCGTGTGGTGTGCATGCCGTCCCTAGATCAACTGACAGAAGGATTAATTGTTTAATTTATTATGTTTCATATTAATAACAACACAATGAAGCCGTCACAGTATGATTTTAAAGTGGTCACTGGGTGACATTTGTCACGTGGCTGTTGTGTCACCACTTGGCACTGATTCTGCCTGGTTAAAACGCATATATAATCAAAAGTGTTCAGTAGCTTGCTTACGATGACTTTTCCCTTGCTGACCAGTGTGGTCAAGTAGCTGAGCAGATTGTGGGTCAAACAGACGGTGCCGCCTGGTGTGCCAGTGGGACATGTTGAGCACGAGTAGCTGGGGGGTAGATATTGGTGCATTTATAGAGTAATAGATTGATAGGGACCGAGATATTAGACCAAGTGTTTTAACAGAGCAATTTCGTTTATACTATTTGTTACGGAAGCCAAATGGTGAAGTTTTGTTTTGTTTAACTAAGATACTTAACTAGAGGAGGGGGAAATGTTCATTTTAAAAGTCTTTAGACAGAGACCGCCTCTCACAACCTAACACAGACCGACTCTCCCACCTAACACAGACCACCTCTCCCAACTTAACACAGACTGACTCTCGCAACCTAACACAGACTAACTCTCCCAACTTAACACAGACCGCCTCTCCCAACCTAACACAGACCACCTCTCCCAACCTAACACAGACTGACTCTCGCAACCTAACACAGACTAACTCTCCCAACCTAACTCAGACTGCCTCTCCCAACCTAACACAGACCGACTCTCCCAACCTAACACAGACCGACTCTCCCAACCTAACAGACCACCTCTCCCAATCTAAAACATACCATCTCTCTCAACCTAACACAGACCGACTCTCCCAACCTAACAGACCGCCTCTCCCAATCTAACATAGACTGACTCTCGCAACCTAACACAGACTAACTCTCTCAACCTAACACAGACCGCCTCTCCCAACCTAACACAGACCACCTCTCCCAACCTAACACAGACTGACTCTCGCAACCTAACACAGACTAACTCTCTCAACCTAACACAGACCGACTCTCCCAACCTAACACAGACCGACTCTCCCAATCTAACACAGACCGCCTCTCCCAACCTAACACAGACCAACTCTCCCAACATAACACAGACCACCTCTTCCAATCTAACTCAGGTTCTACCTAGAGAACCAGGCCATGTTCTCTCTGGAAAAAAAATTACAAACATAAGGGAAGCAATACTTACAAATTATCCGTTAAATATCTTTATTCTTATTTCCCTTTAAATTCAGTTTGAAATGTTGAGAACGGATTGGTCGAATAGACTGTGCTACCAATTTTACCAATGGACATCTTTTATGGATGACCGATGAACCAGAAATATGAATGATGAATGAATCACTGCGTTAGCTGATGACTGATGACTGACGACTGCTGACTGATGACTGATGTTTGATGACTGATGACTGATGGCTGATGACTGGTGGCTGATGACTGATGACTGGTGGCTGATGGCTGATGACTGATGACTGATGGCTGATGACTGATGGCTGATGACTGATGACTGATGACTGATGGCTGATGGATGAATAGGATAACTGATGACTTACTGTGATCGCGACGCCTTGAGGCCGTTACACATGTCCCTGATGTTGTTGTAGGCGAAGGCGTTGTCCACCACACCGGACGGGTGGACCTTGGCCAAGCTGAGGACTCCGGCGTTGGCTTTGTCTAGCAGGGCGCAGGCCATGGCCTTGGAGGCAGCTGGACACTGGCCGTCTGGACGATGTAGGAGAACTATTTCAGTATTTCTGAACATTATTTAGTTTTAATTTTATTTTATTATAATTTGAACTTTATAAAAAAAAAAACGGTTTAAATACTACCTCTTAATCCTTTTGTTAAATTAGACTAAGATTCCCTTTAAAGCGCCCTCTTTTCCTTTTTTCAACTCTCAAACTCATTATTTTCATCAAAATAATATCAAAGCACATTTTGGCGCCCCTAACTAGCTGGCGCCCGGGTACATCTGTACACCCCTGCCACCCCCTACGCCACGCCTCTGGTGTGAAATAATTCTACTTACTACAGTCAGCGGCCGGGTGAACATTGAGATAATTGCCTGCAATCCAGATCAGCTGATGAGCAAAAATTAATTAAAAGTGTTTGGTAAAAAATATTTATTTTTACATTTATAAATTAATAAATAATAATTTTCTTTTCAAATGTGAAGGACTTGTTAAAATTTGTTTGTTAAGACGGGTTTTGTTGGTCCGTATTTGTTGTTGTTGTATTCTATGTTTGGTGTTTGTTCTGTTGTGTTTTTTAAGGTCTTAGGGAGTTAGTTGGAAAATTTTAAGATAGATAATATATAACAAAGGAGCGTTTAGAAAATATTATATCATTAAAATATTGTGTAATTGTTTTTTTTCCATTTTATTTGTGTTTACTGGAAAGATTCAAAAGACAGGCAAAAGGGGGGAAAAAAAGGGGGGGGGGGGAGATTATCCCCTTCCCTAACTCAGATTGGAAGCAACTGGTTCCTTTTTTCTCCCGCTGTCTAGACGCCCCCACCCCTTTTTGTAACGCGAGGTTTCTAAAATTGAAAGGCTAAAGCAGCGTCCAAAGTGCTGTCCAAAGTGCTGTCCAAAGTGCTGTCACCGTTACATCTCCCTTGGCTGTAACACAACGTCCAAGTGCTGTCACCGTTACATCTCCCTTGGCTGTAACACAACGTCCAAAGTGCTGTCACCGTTACATCTCCCTTGGTTGTAACACAACGTCCAAAGTGCTGTCACCGTTACATCTCCCTTGGCTGTGAAACGACGTCCACAATGCTGTCACCGTTACATCTCCCTTGGTTGTAACACGACGCGCTGCGCGTTTAAAATAGTGTTCCATAAGGTATTTCGACTCGACCCCCCCTACACACACACACTATCACCAAAGACGCCCTTACCTTGCCGCTGTACTGCACCTGGTACCACGTGTAGCCGTCAGCTGTCAGGATGCCGCCATTAATCTTGCCACAGGAGCCGCTTGAGAGGGTCTCAACCACGTGACTGCTCAAACCACCTGGGATTGGATGATGTGTCAAAAGATTGCTTCACGTCACGGTGCTACTCTAGTGTTAGTTATGGTGTTATTTGCACTTTTATCGGATAACGGTTTATAAAAATAAGCTTACCCCAGGACTCCAATTTGAACTTGGCAAGAAATAAGGTGACATAGAAATAAGGTGACGTAGAAATAAGGCTACGTAGAAATAAGGTCAATTAGATATAAGGTGAAATAGAAATAAGGAGATACAAAAATAAGGTGAATTAGAAATAAAGCGATATAGAAATGAGGTGACATAGAAATAATGTGACATAGAAATTAGGTGACGTAGAAATGAGGTGACGTAGAGCAAAGGTAACTTAGAACTAAGGTGACATAGAAATAAGGTGACATAGAAATAAGGTGTCATTGAAATAAGGTGACATAGTAATTAGGTGACATGGAAATAAGGGTTAGGGTCTGCAGTTAATCTCACCTTTTACAGACAGTCTCCAAACTCAGACTTTTGGGCTGTTAGTCTTGACGCTTTAAGACTTACCGTCGTTAACACCGTCCGTGTTTGTAACTTACCAGCATCCCTAGCGTTTACACCGTCCGTGTTTGTAACTTACCAGCATCCCTAGCGTTTACACCGTCCGTGTTTGTAACTTACCAGCATCCCTAGCGTTTACACCGTCCGTGTTTGTAACTTACCAGCATCCCCAGTTTTGACGCCGTCCGTGTTTGTAACTTACCAGCATCCCTGGCGTTGACGCCGTCCGTGTTTGTAACTTACCAGCATCCCCAGTTTTGACGCCGTCCATGTTTGTAACTTACCAGCATCCCCAGCGTTTACACCGTCCGTGTTTGTAACTTACCAGCATCCCCAGTTTTGACGCCGTCCATGTTTGTAACTTACCAGCATCCCCAGCGTTTACACCGTCCGTGTTTGTAACTTACCAGCATCCCCAGTTTTGACGCCGTCCGTGTTTGTAACTTACCAGCATCCTTAGCATTGACTCCATCCGTGTTTGTAACTTACCAGCATCCCCAGCGTTGACGCCGTCCGTGTTTGTAACTTACCAGCATCCCTAGCGTTTACACCGTCCGTGTTTGTAACTTACCAGCATCCCCAGTTTTGACGCCGTCCGTGTTTGTAACTTACCAGCATCCCTGGCGTTGACGCCGTCCGTGTTGGTGCACACACATTCACCACCGTGTATATTTTCCTTGATCAGGGCGCCATTAGCGACTGCCACGAGGGCGACAACAGCGAAATAAAACATGCCGAGAAATGTAAAACGGTCAATTATCTTATTTGATGCTCTCTGAACAGCGGGACGCGAAACAATACTAATAAGTGTGTCTCGTTCTCTCTATATATATACAGGGAATTAGCAAATACAAAAACGTTCTCTTGTCTTTTTCTTGTTTTTCTTTTTTGGAGTCGGATAAGATTGTGATGAATCGTAATCGTATTCGAAGTAAAGTCGATATTATTTTAGTTGAAATCGAAGTCCTAGCATTTAATTAAAGTAACACCAAGACATGATGTGAAACATATGCTGACCTATTGGATGTTTGATAGTTAGACTTTAATGATTGGTTTGTAACAGAATAGTATCGTTAGATATTAAAAAATCAATCTTGTATTGGTTTACATCTAAATGCACAAATATATAGGGTCTTAGTTTATTCTCGTGGCTTAAGCCCCGAATTTCGCAAAGTTCTACCTTTTACCCCAGAGACACGAATGTTGTGCAAAAGTGCAGGAACTCGTGACCCATAAAAATTCAAACACAACCGATAAGACTCCATGATAAGGTCATGTTTAATTTGTTTAAAAAGTCGTTCTTTCAAAATGAACAACTCAAACGAAAGCAAAGTTTTTTTTGGTGGGGTCAGCTTTAGCTCTATATAATAATGATGTATATTAAGAAATAATAGTAATAATAAAAGTGACACAAATTGATTGTGATTTAAAGATTTTATTTAAGGTATCTCAGACAATGACATATCCAAAAACATACATATTTACTTAATGTTGGCACCGTTTCCCATTGAGAACATATCCCAAAAACATACGTCTGTACTTAATGTTGACATCGTTTCCCATTAAGAACATATCCAAAAACATACGTCTGTACTTAATGTTGACATCGTTTCCCATTAAGAACATATCCAAAAACATACGTCTTTACTTAATGTTGACATCGTTTCCCATTAAGAACATATCCAAAAACATACGTCTGTACTTAATGTTGACATCGTTTCCCATTAAGAACATATCCAAAAACATACGTCTTTACTTAATGTTGACATCGTTTCCCATTAAGAACATATCCAAAAACATACGTCTTTACTTAATGTTGACATCGTTTCCCATTACGCACATGAATGAACGCAATGTTACGATTCCGGATAAAAATAATAAAGAAACAAAGACACGTCTCTTCCACCATGGTGGAGCTGTGACTGCTCGTGCATCCACTGTAAAAGAGTTAACAAATTCCAGTGAATGATGCACGCAAGCAGCATTGGGCGAAAAAAAACCTCACAGGAAATAAAGTCACTGTATCATCATCATCATCATCATCATCATCATCATCATCATCATCATCATCATCATCATCATCATGTCCCGTAGTCCTTCGACCGTTGGGGCGCCACAGATGACATGAAAACTATTCTTCTCCATTCCTCTCGGTCTCCCTGCCCTATGCATAGAATCGCCGAGTTTTAATCCCGTCCATTCTTTGATGTTATCTTCCCATCTTTTTCTCTGTCTTCCTCTTCGTCTTCCTCCTCTCGTTGTGCCCTGCAAGATTTCTTTGGTGAGCCCTTGTTTTCTGGTCACGTGGCCATACCATTCAATTTTGCGCTTTTTTATTAACCGTCATTTTATTTGAAAGTTCATGTACATGTTTATTTTAGACTAAATATCAAGTAAGTGGAAGTCAATGGCGATTTTCGGTTCATGCGGACGGACATGATCTGACAAATGTCTACTCCGCTCTAAAAGAAATATACGGCCACACCCCCCCCCCCCCCAACACCAGGATCACTCCACTACTTCTGGGTGCTGACGAGAAAATTATGAGTTCTGAGTATTAAACCCAAAAAAAGTTATCGACCACTGGGTTGAAAACTTTGAGAACATCCTAAATTACCCTTCATGCAATCAATGACGAAAAAATCACTGGACTCCAGCAGTTGTACATTGTTATCAGCAACAGACAGTGGCGGGCATTCGCTCCCTAATTGGTTCGACACTGACCAGGTGTTTGTTTGTGTGCAAAAATATAGGTTTTGGGGGGGGGGCGAACAGGTTTCTCACAGCGGGTTTAGCGGAAGGACGCAACGTGTGGCCATCGTTGAGCAAGAAAATAAAATGTGAGATTCCACGTGACGAAGCGAAATTCTTTCCGTTTATGTGAAGGTTTGTCTAAGACCGACTTCTTTAAATGTGTAGGTTTGTCAAAGACCTACTACTTTAAATGTGTAGGTTTGTCTAAGACCGACTACTTTAAATGTGTAGGTTTGTCTAAGACCGACTACTTTAAATGTGTAGGTTTGTCTAAGAGCAACTACTTTAAATGTGTAGGTTTATCTAAGACCGGCTACTTTAAATGTGAAGGTTTGTCTAAGACCGACTACTTTAAATGTGTAGGTTTGTCTAAGACCGACTACTTTAATGTGTAGGTTTGTCTAAGACCGACTCCTTTAAATGTGAAGGTTTGCCTAAGACCGACTCCTTTAAATGTGAAGGTTTGTCTAAGACCGACGACTTTAAATGTGAAGGTTTGTCTAAGACCGACTCCTTTAAATGTGTAGGTTTGTTTAAGCCCGCGTTTCGTTACAAAGTCTACGCCTGTTTAGCACAATATATTGTTTTTTAAAAGGCGAGGGACATGTTTATCGTCGCTGCCGGTAGCAATCTCACACGAGCCTCAGGTGACACATTCCCACAGGTGACATCCAGGTGAGATCAGGTGTGTTGGTACAAGCTTATTTACCGCCATTACAAGTAAGGCTGCTGTTAGACTGGGTTCTTCACTTGCTGCATCTCATGGGATCGTCCACAGCATAGCTACGTCATGAACCCACGCAAGCCATCGGCGTTTTCAATGGAGATGCAATGTAAAACATACTTGTCAATATTTGCACCATAAACAGCACTAGGGCATAAGATGGGTCATATCACCCAGTGGTTCTCACGTGATTTTCAATTTTTTTTTCGTTTCAATTATTTGAAGGAAAAAAAAATTCGAATGGCTCAAAACTTTCGTTACAAACTAACGAAACGAAACGAAGCTGCACTAAATTCTCAAGTTGCTTAGTGAATCTTCGGAAGTTACTTTAAACATTACAATAATTCAAAGCATGATTTTTGCTGACACACATCAGTAGTGGTTTTTAATGATATATAAAATACTAATATTAGACTTTTTGGCTAATTCAAATAGATCGTACCTCATTTCATTTGCGTGTTTATTGGGAGTCACTTGGCTAATTTTTATTGGTTGATTAATTATAATTTTTTAAAATTTCATTGGTTGTTTTTTTTAAATATGTTAATGTGCTCCGCCATTTTTTTGAGATGACTTTAGAGGTTGACAAGGCTGTGTTTCATTAATGTTTTTATATTATTTTCGTTGGAACCTGAACTCAAGTGTGTGGAAGTGTTTTCCAAGAAACTGTTCGTTGGGTTTGCATTATTTCTTTATTTTATCATTATTTTTGGCCATTTTTCTTTTTAATTTTTTTTAATTTTCAGTGTCAAAACGCAGTAGGGAGAGGGATGAATTTAGGGTTCAGGTTAGGTTTAGGGATAGATTTAGGGTTCAGGTTAGGTTGAGGGATAGATTTAGGGTTCAGGTTAGGGTGAGGGATATATTTAGGGTTCAGGTTAGGGTGAGGGATAGATTTAGGGTTCAGGTTAGGGTGAGGGATAGATTAAGGGTTCAGGTTAGGTTAAGGGATGGATTTAGGGTTCAGGTTAGGGTGAGGGATAATTTATGGTTCAGTATAGGTTTAGGGAGACATTTAGGTCATTTTTTCATTATTTTATAACGTTTTATTCTTAATTTTAGCAAACAAGAGTTATTTTCTTTTTTCCACGGCCGCCATCTTGATTGCCCCGACCCGTGAACACGTAAAAGTTCGCGGGTCGGGGCAACCAAGATGGCGGCCATGGTAAAAACATGCGGTAAGATCTATTCGAATATAACGAATTTTTATATTTAAAAAAAAATAATTCATAAATTATAAATTTATTTTAAAAGCCAAACTAATTATAATTTCGGGTACAATTTTTAACATCAAAAACCGACTTCAAGCCGCCATTTTCGGCAATTTGTAGCCGTTAATGCATGTTTAATTTGCTCACTATGAAATAACGTTAATGGAAATGTCGCGATCTTTTAAAGATTGCAGGTGGTAAGTGTTTGTCGGCGTGATGCATTTAAAAGAAGGTTCTAGTCGATGAGCTACGTCCAGGGCAAATAAGTGTTATGATGGTTTGTTTGTTCAAATTCTTTAAGCTGTAGATTTTAGTCATCATTTCTTGATTTTTATTATTTTTTTTTTTTATATAGAAATCGACACCAGATAATTTGATTTGAAATAGAAAAAAAAATTAATTAGTAGTTTTTTTTTTAATGTGTCAATACTGCCGGATATTGTTTTAAATGACATTATTCAAATAAGTGTGTGAGTTTTTGGTGGTGTCTTTTATTTGGGGGGGTGGGGGTTACATTGTTTATTTTAAGAAAACACTTTTTGTTTTCAATTTTTTTTTAAAAAACTATAGAATAAAAAAACTATAGAAGCATAATTTTTAAAAAAACTATAGAAGCATAATTTTTAAAAAAACTATAGAAGCATAATTATAAAAAAACTATAGAAGCGAAGCATAATTTTTAAAAAACTATAGAAGCATAAGTTTTAAAAAACTATAGAAGCATAATTTTAAAAAAACTATAGAAGCATAATTTTAAAAAAAACTATAGAAGAATAATTTTTAAAAAACTATAGAAGCATAATTTTTAAAAAAACACCCACAAATTTGCAAAGACTTCCGCTATTTTGTATGCTTTCATTCTGCCTCCCCCATTGGTCGATACCATTTCGTCAATGTTAACATGCGGACTGTCTGCCAATAATGCTCCCCAAAAATTGAAAGCAGTAGTTAGTTCTGTCACCTTACGACCGACCAACATCGATGATAACACTGTTTACATGGGCTGTTGACATAAAATTCGTCTTTGAAATACCGGAAAATAATTCAAGTCTTTGGTAAACATTGTAAGACTGTTATAGCGTTTAATCTTGACGTGACATGCATCCTCGTTGTCCAACCGTCAAGTTCCAAGAATAGTACTGTATGATTACACATATCTCCTTAACAATTGTTCTGATTTTCTTTCGAACGCCTTTCAGATCAATATAAAAAATTTAACTGTTTGAAGATGAAGAATTTTTTTTTTTAAAGAACACGCACGTATCCTTTGAGAACCCTCGTATTTATTTCGGAAAATCTTAACCTACAAATTCCCTTAACAACCTAATTTAACATTCAGCAAGTTGGGATTAACATTTCCAGCTGATTGAAAAACTACGAAGACCGCGAGTGTAATGCTAATGCGTGTTTTAGTTCTATTTTTTAGTAAGGTCAGATCTCCAACAAGAAAATACTTGGTAGCAGAAGGTAGAGAAGGTTATACAAAGGTTTCATTGTACTTCTTAGTGTGTATACGTTGATAGGTCAAAGATATAAGATGAGAGAATGATATAATTAGATTAAAGCAATTCTAGTTTTAATTATTTCAAGATTCACCGACAGAACGAAATTGTAACCCGAAAAAAATTACTTTTTTGTGAATCAAGTTAACTAGAAGAAAAATAGTGAAATACATTTTGTTCATCTCGCAGTAGATACATTTCATTGAAGGGTTTCTAAACTACATTCAAGTGGAGCCCGGAACAAAGTGTTTTTGCGGGTTTTGTGGGTTCGAATTTCACAGAAAACATATTTTCAAAACGAATTTACCAAAAATTACTGATCCGCTATCTTAAGAAAAGTCTGAAGAAAGAACAATTCGTTCCGATCCAAAATTTGAACAAAAGATCAAATCACCTTGACAGACAAACCTGACGGTAAGTTTCAAACCTATTTATCCATATCTATCCAGTATGAACGGGCCTCAACCTTTACATTTTCTCAACAATGTCTAAACCGCATATATTTCGAGCTGTCCACTTCCTCGTCTCTACCCATGACCTTGCTGTGCTTACCACTGTATTGGACACATGGATCAGCTACATCATCGACGTCCTGGCGCTGGTCAACACAGGGATTGAAATTGTCGTTCTCTACAAGCTCGGCTACAAGGACACCACCAGTATCACCATGACAGGCATAGCTCTCTGGGACCTGCTCAAACTGTCCAGCGCGATGGTCATCAAGTGTTACGGCCCCATGGGGCTGGTCAGTCCTGCTTTAGGCAAATCCTGTGAGAACATCAAGTTTCCGACCATCACCTTTCACCAATACTTATTGAGCAACGTCGCTCACGTCATGGTCGGATATCTGGCCATCGAAAGATGTTTTTGCGTCAGCATACCTTTCAAGGTCAAGACAATTGTGACTCCCAAATCCACGGTTATCATTCTCTTGGGGATTTCAATCACAGTCTTTGTGTCCCTTATGCCTATGATATTTGAGTTCGTCTGGATCTTCAGTGAAGAGTACAACACGACCATCGCCATATACCAGTACTCGTCATTCTATTACCAACACGGGGACGATTTCTTGAGTAGCTATAAATTCTGCAGTTTTCTGTACCCTTCCATGAGCCTCCTCTCTATGGTGATATCAACAGCTATCATAGTCTATAGACTCTACAAAGCATCAAGTTTTAGAGCGAAATGCGTAGCCAAAATGCAAGCGTTCGGCCGGGGTAAACGTGAACCGGAAATGGCGACTAGATATAAGCAGACCGTGAAGATGTTGATTGTTGTCATCGTGATTTACATCTTCTGCCTGGTTCCACGATGTACCCAATTCGTGGTCATGTTGTTGGTGCCTGAGTGCTACTATCGGATATCACAATATCTGCTGGGTCGTTGTCTACATAAACATCTTCCTGGACTACATGAATTCTGCGAGTCACTGCTTTGTGATTTGTCAATGAGGACCAATTTCAGGCACACGTTTAAACGTACTTTCTTAGGCTTTACAGGGGAAAGGCAACATTCAAGTTTCAGTTAGAATACAGCCGTAATATGTTTTTTTATTTAGGAATTCTAAATTACTTAATAATATAGAATTATATTTTGATTTTTTAAAAAGTCAAATCCTTGAAAATAGTCCAATTCCATAGTCCACATTTTAACCTATTTCCTACAATGAATTTTCCCTCTTAACTGATCATAATAAACTTGAGGCAATTACTTTAAGATAATGCGTGTTTGGTAACTGGCTTTTTCCCACCTGGCGTATTCCTATCTTGCTTTTTCCCATCTGGCGTTTCCCTATCTGGCGTTTCCCTTTCTTGCTTTTTCCTATCTGGCCTTTCCCTTTCTTGCTTTTTCCTATCTGGCGTTTTCCTATCTGGAGTTTCCCTATCTGGCTTTTTTCCTGTCTGGCGTTTCCCTATCTGGCTTTTTTTCCTATCTAGCGTTTCCCTATCTTGCTTTTAGTAACTCACTTTTTTTATACTAGCTACTCACGAAGATGCATTATTTTAATAAAATTGAATCTTCATGTTTAAATTGTGTTGTTGTTACGTTTCTACAACTTTTAAAATTACAAACTATTCCAAACGTGTTTGGTAAGGAACGGAACGTACGAACATTCTCTCCAGCTGGACGGTACGTCGTTGTCTTTTGAAGGTTCCTTGTCTGGTGGTGTTTCTCTTGTATTTACAATTGTTAACTTTAGTAATGTTACATCAATGTGTTAACTTTAAGTAATGTTACATCAAAGAATTAATTAACTTAGGTTATGCTACATCAAAGGGTTAACTTAAGATAATAATTGACGGACTGCAGTCAAGTTGTGTAAATGAAATATTAGAACAAGGTATGCTGAACTTGAGTTAATAGACAGGACAAAAAATTCGTAAGTTTCGTCCTAGAGCCTTCGTCAGCGAACAAGACCAAAAGAAAAGAGTACGACAAGCAACAGAGATACTCAAAAAAAACTTTTGATCAATACACAGTTTTATAAACTTGATTCTTTAACGTGGTTTAGGACAGACAATACCCGGGCCTACACTAGACAGGGATATGCTCGGTGTAGCTACGCCAGTATGTATATATATATAAATAATCTACAAGGCTGCTATCTCAAGATGAAATGTCATTAGCAATTCCTCTATTCTATGATATATGTTTCTTATGGAATGTTTCAGGAGAAGGGGAGAGTATGATCGATAACTTCGTTGGCTTTAACTTCTGGCATAGGGGCTCTGAACAAGGGTTGTTACTAGCAATGTTCTACTCAGGAACAATGTCATCTCCAGATGCCCTACTGAATGTCATCTCCAGATGCCCCACTCAATGCCATCTCTAGATGCCCTATTGAATGTCATCTCCAGATGTACCACTCAATGCCATCTCCAGATGTCCCACTCAATGCCATCTCCAGATGTCCCACTCAATGCCATCTCCAGATGTCCCACTCAATGTCATCTCCAGATGCCCCACTCAATGTCCTCTCCAGATGCCCCACTCAATGTCATCTCTAGATGTCCCACTCGATGCAGCTCCAGATATCCTTTTCAGTGTAATCTCCAGATGTCTGACTCTCTGTCAACTCCAGATGTCCCACTCAATGTCAACTCCAGAGGTCCCACTTATTGTCATCCCTAGAGGTCCCACTCATTATCATCTCTGGATGTCCCCACTCAATGTGTTGAATTTAAGCGTTTATATTTTGCTATTGATTGTTTGTGCGAGAGAGGCTACGCCTCAAAACGAAGCAAGCAAAACACCCCCATCCCCCCCCCCCCAGTGATTTTATTATGTACATCCATGAATACAGCGCTGCGAATGGATAAGCCAATCATAATTCAACTATAGAAATAGAAATCGGACATACGGGGGGGGGGGGGGGGGGGTGTTTTCCGTTTAAGTTTTTTTTTTTTTTTAAATCAGTATTATTTTAGAAGAACATAAAGTGATTATAGATGATCTTACAAAAGTTGTGCACTCATTTAAAACACTGAAAGCTACTGAACTGTGATATCTTTGTGGCTATCAGTAAAAACGTGTCGGGAATCCCGACTGCGCTTCAAATAACCAAATGTGATTTAAAAATGTACGGAAACAAAATTTTAAATTCACGGAACAAATATAAATATCAATGTAATGTTGAATAATTATTTTTTTTCCTCTACTTGAATTGGAAATCCACAAATGTTTAACACGATTTAGAGGTTTTAAAATATCGTCAATATTTAAAGTTTGTAAATATAGTTAACAAGGGAAGGAAAAAAATCAAATTATTTTGCAGCTTGTACCCCTACTTGGATAATTGCAAGTGCTATTTAAAAATTAGCAAAAGGTTCCAGGCGGCAAGTATTTACGACCAGTAATAGGGTTTTTGCCTATCAAAAGTGTTGAGCTACAATTAAAATCTAATATACATCAAATTTGAAAAGTTTGACAAATACAATTTTTAATTATATTTGACATTCATTTATGACGTCATTCTTTAGGGTAGTTGCAACAGAAAAATTAAACACTGCTTTAAAACCGATGAGCTAATTTTTTTTCTGGTTTGAAATTTAGCCAAAGAAGGCATTTTTCCGAAACGTTCGTTATTTTGTGTTGTCTTTTTTTCACTCAAAGAAAACTTACCATCGGATGCTTTTTTGTTTCCCGACTAGTAACCACTCAAAAAGATGAATTAATTCAACTATTCGTTTTTGTTTTAACTCTCGCATCCCGGTTCTAAACTTCAGCACAGCGATCGTTGAACATACCTCTTAAGTTTTCCCACTGAGACACTTGGGTTGAAATATTTTCGTGAAGCACACTCTGAACTTGGTGCTCATGGAGTAGAAGATAAAGAGATTGACCGACGCGTTGACGAAGTCGAGCACGAAGATGACGTACACGATGACCCAGAAGATGTTGTTGTAATACTTTAGCACGTAGTACTCGGGCTCCATCAGCATCGTGATGAAGTGGACGACCCGCGGGAACAGGTTCAGGATGTACACGCCGATGACCACCAGCAGCATCGTGACCACCTGCCTGTCTCGCGTCGTCACTTCGGACTGGCCGCGGTCTTGGGTCTCAGTGTTCGACCTCGCGGAGGCCCCCTTTCTGAACCGCGACGCACGTTGGAGTTTGTAGGAGATGACCAAAGTGCTGAATACCATGGCGGTCAGACTCAGGACGGTGTAGATGAAGCCAAGGTATTTGTAGCCTTCCATAAATTTCTGACCATGTACGTTGTAGAAGTGCGTGTACTGATACACTGCTATGACGGTCTGATACTGAGCCGCATAGACCCACCGGTACTCAAAGACCAGGAGTATTGGTAATAAAGATACGAAAACGAGGACTGACAGCGTCACGCAAGTGAAAGCGGTCAGTTTTGGGGTCAACAGCGTTTTCACTTTTAAAGGGAAGCACACGCAGAAGCAGCGCTCGATGGCTACGTATCCGCCGATGATGTACGAGACGTTTCCGGAAATGACGTGGAGGTAGACAATGTTGGTGACCGTAATGTTCTGCCAGGATTTCCCGAACGCGGGGAAGACCCAGGAAATCGGACCGTACAACCGGTGGGCCAGTCCGCAAAGGACTCGTATCAGATCCCAGAAGGCGATCGTCGTCATGGTGATGTTGACAGTATCATTGAAGCCCATGTTGGCGAAGGTCACGATGTCAAGGACGTTGGTCAAGACGCCAACGAAGGAGACTGTGAGGCAAACCCAGAGGTCGACAATCGTAGAAATCAGTACGAACGCTTCATTGGAAATAACGATGTCACTTGGTTTTAGGATACTCGAATCTGAAAGTACTCGACACGACAATGTGATATCGATACCAAGGGTATCATTCTCGATCACGGCCATGCACATTGCAGACAACTTCAATTCTCTTCTTTAAAAGTTAAAACCAGTGCTGTAAGAGTAGTCGATCCTTAAGATAGCTTAAAAAAAATATTGTATGTAAGAAGTTCATAATATGAATGAAAGTTGCATGTGTTCAAACTATTTTTAGTACAAAGGTCTCAAAGTTTTAAGAAAAACGTACCCTTGAAATAAAAATAAAAATTAAATGCTGTTATAAGTTACTTTTATTTTTATAGTAAATAATAATAATAATACTATAAGTTATGAGTAAAGGTAATATTTCGACTGTTTAAATCACTTAGGTTCCACAAATAAATGAACTTTCTAAATAGTGGGCTTAAATTTAGCATTTAAAAACTTAACTTAAAAAAAAATAACAGAATTAAAAATATTTGATCTTAGAGTGATGAGCAAGTGAACTCTATTCAGTAAGCAAGAATATATGTTGAAAGCCTTTGCCTACTGTGGATACACACTTACTTACTGCCCCGACAATGAAAATAACTAATGTTTATATCCATATTATTTTTTTTTAAAGTAGCGAGACACAAGTATTTCAATAAAGATACACATGGAAGTAAATGTCTTGATAATCACTTCCATGCTTATCTTTATTGGAGTCTTGTTGCTTCCTTTATAACCAGGACCATCTTTTGAGTCTATCATTAAGTAATTTTTTTTAAAAAAACGATTATCTACAAAAGCACATATAAATTCGTTGCGTACATGTGAATTATTTAAAATTTGAAAACAAAAGTTACCATTATTTGTATAGAACTGCGCTGCCGTGAACGCTAATTTGGCACCTTGAACATAACTTTCACTTCATGGGTTATAATTTAACCGATCACGGTAGAGACAGTTAACAATGAATCCAGTTTGGGAACAATATCGTTAACATGTGAGAGGAATGACATCTTCTGCTAAATATATTCGATTGCAATTTTAACAGAAAATTTCAGAACTCTCTCTACCCCTGTTGTTAATTAAGACATTCAAAGTCAAGTATTGAATTATTTAAGTCGTCTCCCGTGAAACGAGTCTATTGTAACAATTAATTCTAACCATGTGTATGGCGGAACAATTACTTCACACTATCGCCATCAATTCGCTATGGATCCAAGTTTAGTTTTGTCTAACATTCACATGACTATAAGTGTCCTCATGTTCCCATAATTTTCCCGTAATTTTCTTGTCTGAGGTAATTATAACTCATCCATTTCATCCAAAATGAGTTGGAGATTATCAGCCTGACTAAGCAATAGTTAGCCACTCTCTACACACGACTAATGGGTAATTGACATGTCGTTTTGAGAGTATTTCAGTTGTAACATAAAATCTCGACTGAGTTACAGCGACATGGATGATGTAATAAATTCAGTTTTATAATTGGCAGGCCTACTAATTTAATTGGACGATTTCCATTCAGATTTCAGGTAAGTCAAAACTAATTTTAAAAAAAACTTTAAATTTTATTTAAACTATAATTTTATCATAAAAGGCTTGTCCCCAATTAAAAATTAAGCAAATTTCATTTTGGTAAACATCGATTTTCTTCTTTTCTTTTGACATGCTTATCAATAATAACCATCACAGCCATAGTTATCAATGGTAAAGATAACTGCTATAATAATTATTATTTTAGCGGTTTTTTAGTAAGTAAATAGTGTCAACGGAAATGTTTTTGCAATTACAAATGTTGAGGAGTCAAAATACTTTGTTCATTGTTGTTTTATTTTTGGTTTTTTGGGGGGTTTTTGGGGGGTTTTTTGGGGTTTTTTTTGGGTGTTTTTTTTATCGAGCTGAAACTTGGCACACAGACTCTTTTCCGATGACAACGCATCCTTTCAAGTTTCCAGAAACCTGTTTGGATATACTGCTTGTAGAATTTTCTAACATCTCAGTGTCTGCAAGTGGTAACGTCATCCGCCCTTTTCAGAGCTGCCGGCGATGGCAAGCTTTTCTAAACATGAACGTCTAAATCAGTGGTTCTCAACCTTCCTAGCGCCGCGACCTTTTAATAGAGTTCCTCGTGTTGTGGCGACCCCCCAACCACAAAGTCATTTTCGTTGCTGCTTCATAACCGTAGAGTATAGTTCTTCTCCGATGGTCTTAGGCGACCCCCAGGAAAAGGGTTATTCGACCCCTAAAGGGGTCGCGACCCACAGGCTGAGAACCGCTGATCTAAATAATAAATTACAGTTAAGTGCTCTAGTCGGAATACACATTTTAATGTTCCTTTTTCGGGAACGGGCTCCAAAATAATTGAATTTGACTTCTTACCAACGACTTAACGATATTAGAAGTAAACGTTAAATAAACACCCTTCCGAAAAAAAAAACACCTTCTCTTTCTTCTTTCAATGGACGCTGTGTTAAAAAGGTTATAAATATGTAACATATTGTTTGATATGTGTTTACTATCCTTATTTTTATAAATGCTCATAAGCTAAACACCTTATTCAATGTTGTGAAGCATTCAAGACCGCACACTACCCGAAACTTGAATTTTGTTTTTTTACCGCGAGGTCTGCACTGAAGAAAGTCTGCTTGAATGTCTTCCTAAAGTTGGTCCCCATTATATAAAACACGAAGAAATGACTAGCGGCATTGACGATGTCCAGTAAGACGACCATGTAAACAATTACCCAGAAGATGTTGTGGTAGTACCGCAGATAGTAGTACTCGCTCACCACAAGCATGGCCATGAAATGGACGAAGCGTGGAGCCAGGCAGAAGATGTAGATCAGGATGACCACAAACAACATCTTCACAGTCTTCTTGTCTCTAGAAGTCTTCATTTCCGGTTGACTTTTACTTTTGTCATGCGCGTGAATAATGGAAGAGCTCTTGTTCCTGAATCTCGACGCCTTGTAGAGGCTACCCGCTATGATGACTGTTGAGATCACCATGGCAACGAGGCTCATCGAAGGATACAGAAAATTTAACGTTTTATAACTACTCAAGAATTTGTCCCCATGTCTGTAATAGAATGGCGAGTACTGGTATATGGCGATGGTCGTGTTGAACTCTTCACTGAAGATCCAGACGAACTCGAAGATCATCATCATTGGCATAAGGGACACAAAGACTGTGATTGAAATTAGCAAGAGAATGATAACCGTTAACTTTGGATTCAGTATTGTCTTGACCTTGAAAGGTACGCAGACGCAAAGACATCTTTCGATAGCGACATATCCGGCCATGACGTAAGCGACGTTGCTGGAAATGAACTGAAGAAAGGTGAAGGTCGGAAACGTGATGTTCTCCCAGGATTTGCCTAACGCAGGACTGACCAGCCCCATGGGGCCATAACACTTGATGACCATCGCGCAGGACAGTTTGAGCAGGTCCCAGAGAGCTATGCCTGTCATGGTGATACTGGTGGTGTCCTTGTAGCCGAGCTTGTAGAAGATGGCGATGTCAATCACTGTGTTGACCAGCGCTACTATGGCGATGATGTAGGCGATCCATGTGTCCACTACTGTGGTCAGCACAGCGAGGTCATGGGTGGAGATGAGGAAGTCGACGGCTCGAAATAGGTGCGGTTTTGTCGTTACAAATTCAATTATAGTATTTGTGGCCGAGTTTGTAACGTTAACAAGACTTATGAGTTGAGTCTCGTTCATGTTTGGTTTCTCGTGCAAAACGAGATTTGATCTGCGAGATGTTTTCATTCGAAATAAGGGTCGTTAAAAACTTGAACTCTCGTTCGACGGGATTTCAGCGAGATTTTATCCTTTGGTCGGCGATTTTTTAAATTTAAATTTTCCAGTTTTCCACAGATCATATTTTCGTAAAAGATGGCGGGTCACTGATATTTTATCGCTCCGGACCTGCTTAAATAATTGTTTCTGTGGTAACTTATACGAACAGTTTAAAATCTTGCTTTTAATGTAAGAAGACAAACCTACGTGTATGGCCTACAGATGACGTGATGAAATGTTTTAAGATGTCCTATTTTTAACAACGGCTGTTACCAAATCTTAAAAATATAGAAAACAACAGGATGTTCGCTTGATTCTGTCACTCTATCTCATTTGAAACTCTATCCTCTTTGGTCACTTTATCCCTTTTGATCATTGTATCCTCTTTGGTCACTCTATCCTCTTTGGCCACTTTATCCTCTTTGGTCACTCTATCCTCTTTGGCCACTTTATCCTCTTTGGTCACTATTCTCTTGGGTCACTCCATCCTCTTTGGTCACTATATCCTCTTTGTTCACTATATCCCCTTTGGTCACTCTATTCTCCTCGGTCCCTCGATCCTCTTGAGTATGTTTCGTATCAACATTGATTCGTTCACCTTATCCTCTTGTGTATGTTTCCCAGGAACATCTCCAATGAAATCAGTCAAGTTGATTGGCGCCCCACGTGACTGCTACACACGTCCTGGTGCTTTGGTGATCTGACTTCAGTACGCGGTGAAACTAAGAAAATGACGTCACATATAAAACATGAAAGAAAAAATTACACGCACAATCCACTTTAAGACGTATCTATATCAGCATGGTATTCGTCCAACGTGCTGACCGGACATAAGTTTGTTAAGGTGCTAAAGCTTGTCGAACGTAAAGCACCGTGACATCTTAAAGAGGAGGATCGGGGTTGTTGTTTTTGTTAACTTCAAGCAATCACGTTTATGGATTGACGGGAAATGTATGTGAACAAAAAATGAGACCAACATATAAAGAGAAGGAAAAAGCACATATTATATTCTTGGCATTGAATGGATACGTCCACGAGGACGTAAAGCAAACACATCGTCGTAAGACTGTCGAGACTGAAACGGTTTAATGATGTCCCGTGTTGATCAAGAATTAATTGATTACCCGTAAGAAATCAAGGAAGAAATGTGTGTCAAACGAAAGAAAAACAAAAAAATGTAAACGATGGCATCCGCGATTCGGTTCGTGGTTCGACTACAATAATATCTTGGGTTTTCACTTCATGGAAATTTTATTGGCAGATAAGCCCGCGGGTAAACAAAGAGGAAGTGGTATCGACCAATGGGGGAGTCAGAATGAAAGAAAGAAAATGGCGGAAGTTTCGCAAATGTGCTTTTGTCCCCCAAAAAAATAATTAAATATTCATTTCGTAAATATCGCTTTGTTAAAAAATAAACAACCATTTACAATTACACTTAGAGCTGTCTAACCGTGTCGTTATTTGACAAGCCAACTGGTCTTCTTTACAGCTTCAAAAGTAAAAAAACAAATTTAAATAATGTAAGACAAAAATGTATTACTTTAAAAAAAAAATAATAAATAAGAAAAAAATCCAGTTTCAAATCAAATAAAGTTATTATTTTTGGTTAGAACACAGTGTTCCCCATAAAACGGGAAGTAATGTCCCAGGGTATCATCAACCTATCTAAATTTCATCTCCTACGAAAAGGCCTTTGCAAGCCTAGATCGACATCTTTGAGGAAATTTCTCATTATGTGTTGCTACCAGGAAAACTTGTCAATATCAATCGGAGTTCTTATGAAAAATGACATGAAGCCATGTACGCGAAGTTAGATTCGCAAATGCTTTCAAGTGAAAACAGTAGTCAGACAAGGATGTCTCTTGTCCCTCTTTCATTTCATCTTTGCCATTGGCTCGACAATGCGATAATGAAGAGAATCCACAGAATAAAAAGAGGAACTGGATACATTGGAAACCTTGAGGACCTAGACTTTGCTGATGACATTGCACTTCTGTCCCACAAGCAACAACACATGCAGGCAAATACAGAGATGTATCCACTATTTCGGCACAGCTCTGACTCGATGCAGCCAATATTTCGGCACAGTAGATAGTAGCAAGACAAAGCTCGTGAAGAGAAACTCAACCGACCAAGAACATTATCTCCTCGGCAGGAAATGCACTACAAGAAGTGGAGGCCTTTACTTACCAGGCCAAACCCGGTAGACATGATTGGTGTAACAGAAGCTAATGACGGGGCTAGGATTGGAAAGGACTGTTTTCTTGCCAATGGTCTCTATTTCCATCTCATCGTCTTCAACTGTGCTGTTGGTCTCTTCATTCGAGAATTTGAGCTGAAACTTGTGGAGGTTTGTCCATACATTTCAATTTCAAGGGCCGAACCATTCGTCCCACTCAATGTCATTTTTATTTATTTTTTTTAACTCCACTCTCTTTTCCAAAAATGTACTAAGCTGTATAAAACAAATGCCCCAACCCCCCAAAAAAAATTTTTTTTAGTATTGTTACAGTCAAATGAATTTTTTTTTTTTTTTTTTTTTTGAAAGCGTGGAGCGCCCATGAACTCAGTGTCAGTGGTGACCATTCTGTTGTAAAATGGGGGTCATTGTTGATTGTAGCCGGGACTGCTTAGCCGTGCAGAAGGGAACGCTGTAGGGAAAAAGTGATGTCCCTGGCACCGTCCGCTCCTTTGTATCAGCAGAGGTCACTCAGCAGTCAGTGGTGGTCACTGGTGACCTACTGATCATGAAGGGTTGTGTTGTCATCGAGGGTTTCAGTTTAATCGGAGCTCAAGGAGTGGGTAAAAGTTGAGACTTAACCATACGCAAACTAACAAACAAACAAAATAGCGACAACACTTGACTCATTTGCGTCTATTGCCTCAGGCCTTCCAACCCCCAGTGCATGATACCCTCACTCAGTTACTCTTGTGACAAGTGAAATATCCTCATCAACACCAGATACAGAAACATTGCAAATCCCATCTACATTCATAAGGAGCCATAATGATCAATAAATTGATCGTGGGCCCTTAATATATAGAAGAAGAAGAAGAAGAGAATGCGTACAAACAAAAAGCACTTGATTATGGGGTACATTAATGAAGAGTAACCTTTTTTATTGGGGGGGGGGGGGGATTTGCGTGTGTTGATGGCTATTTCTATAGTTGTATCGTGATTGGGTTATCCATCAGCGTTGCTGTATCCATGGATGTACTTCTTAGAACTCACAGTGGGTGTGGCTTTTTTTGTCTCCTCCCCATTGTCTGAGAAAAAAAATGAGGGTGGGGGAGTTAAATGTTATAATTAACTCAAACAGTCTGAACACAAACAAACTGTCTGAACACAAACAAACTGTCTGAACACAAACAAACTGTCTGAACACAAAAGGTAAATGGTTAAATTCAAGAAAGCGAATGGGACATCTGGAGATGACATTGGGTTGGTGGTGAAGGATAACAATTTTTATGACTGTTGCTAGACCATAAGACTTTTGGATAATTATATCTGAGATTCTATGAAAGAGCATAGTAGAAAATCGGCAATTGTTCTCAACACCTTGGGGAGATGGAGCAAGAGGGAGAGAGGGAGAGGGGTGGTAAGACAGAAAGAAAGAAATATAGAAAAATTGAATAGAGAGAAAGAGAGAGAGAGGGGGGAAGAAAGCGAACAGAGAGAAATAGAGTGTGAAAGCTAATAGAGAGAAAGAGAGGGAGAGAGAAAGAGAGAGAAAGAGGGAGAGAGATATAGAGACAACAAATTTGTGAAGAGAGATAAATAATAGCCTCTTTGATAATTTAGAATAATAAAATTGTCCTTCGTTGCTGTTGTATTTATTTGTGTTCCCCCAAAAAACTGAAGTATATTACAAGAATGTCATACCGTTACATGCAAAACGTTCCTGTCCCTACTAGCCAAACCCACTAATATAAACAAGCACTGACACAGTGGCGTAGGAATGAATATGCGTAGGGTGCAGTTCGCCGCATGCGGCTCCCCCCCCCCCCCCTTTGTTTCCCATATATTGGGAGAACGACATTGTATGACAACCGAAGAGGTTGTTGTTGTTGTTTTTTAAACTGGGAGGGCGGGGGCTTGACAAAAAGCTCGGCCTGCCCCCGGGACGGCACTAGCAACGACACTTTACTCACCTGCACAGAGTCTGGTATTCTTCCTGTCTATCGATATCCAGGTCAACGGCCCTTTCTTTGTAATGCAGCGAAGTACACCTGTCACAGCCGCCAGCAAGTTCATTCGCCTGTGAACAGAGCATTCAAATCAGACGTCGCCAATCTCCGTAGAGAATAGCTCCACTCCCAGACTTGATCCGTCCAAGGAAGATTCTCTCATCCCAACACACACAACAAGTCCGTCCAAGAAAGATTCTCTCATCCCAACATACACAACAAGTATGTCGACTGCCCATTTGGTCCAATAATTCTATAAATATTTCACATGTCCCCCTAGCTTCCTGGGGTATGACCTACAGCTTTAGCCAACCATCGGTAAATTTACAAACACCCCGCTGAAGTTTCACATCAAATTGCTTATTGGAAATAATCCGACAGAACTTGCGGATGTCCATAAAAACTATAAGGCATTGCACTGGAGGCCCATAAAGCACCATGAAGCACCAAAAAAACAAAAAAGAAAAAAAAATTGGAATTTTCAGCGTTTTGAATTTTCTTTATAAATATTTGGTTAAAATTAATTTGTGTGTGTGTGTACTTGTGTGTGTGTGTGCTCTTGCTTGTTTTAAACTTGTTTAATCATGAGCAGAAGATGAGATAATAGAATATAATATGACATAAGATAAGATAAGTTAAGATAATATAAAATAAGAAAATATTCTTTTATTAAGTTAAATCATTCACGGGGCTCCGGTCGACAAGTCTGTCGTGGCTTGTCGATTTGGAAGTGGTGGCTTGTCGATTTGGAAGCGTTGGCCACCGACCCCCTCGGCGTTAACCCGGGAAACATAACCACCATTGCGTGTCCCGCGTGGCAGACAAGGGCATCCATGGTAGCTGCTGGAATAAATGGCTCCTACAGGGCTGCCACCTGTGATATTTCATAGGTAAAAAAAAAGCAGATACAGGTTGGGGTTCATGGTTACAAGTTGCCGTTAAGGGATATGAGGCGAGAGGCCGTGGTTGAAGTCTCTGGCCGATGATTATAAGTTAGTAGCCCTGAGAAAGCTGCTACTAGGCAACCGTTTCGTCCCAGCTACTTCGCGAATTAGTTGCGAGGTGGAAACCCACTGTAGAATCCCTCTTAGAGGGCGTCCGATGCTTCCCCGGGACGGGTGGGGGAGATATTAGAACGTTAATTTACCGTCCCGGCCCCTAGGAAAGTGGAATGCGGACGTTTTAAACGCAGCGTCTTCGGTCGACCAGATGTCACCGGACGGGGAGGGTCTCCGTCGGCAAACCCGATCGAGCGGTTGCTGGTGGGGACGGTCCACGCTCAGGGAGGTCTCTGGCGTGCCCCCTCACGGTCCAGCGTCGAGGAAACTCGGCGCCTAACTTGTGTGGGTGAGCGCGAGGGAGAGCATAATGAGCTTTAAGTTCGACGGCCCGCTGACGCCATTTCCAGAGCCATTAAGTCAAATAAATGGAAATGTTTTTTTTTACTACACTGTACATATTCATCTTCGGCACTTCGATACATCTTTGTTTTGTGGTTGTTGTTTTTGTTTGTTACCAAGACACTTAGTCTTGAACTAACTAACACACATATTCTGGTGAAGGTCTGAGATTACTCTCTTAAGTCCCCGGCTAGTAAATTGGCAATCAACTCCATCTGCTGAGCTGTGCCATACAACATTTTCCTCACATAGGGTTCCCCCTCCGCCCTGGCCTCCCCGGAAGCTCCAGTGAGGGACATTCGGTCAACAGATGTGCCAGCGTTTCCGGGACCAGGTTGCAATGCCGGCAGGTAGGATCCCGATTGTTGTCTAGACGCCAGAAGTATGTGCCTATGGGGCAATGCTCGGTGCGCATTTGCGTCACTAAACTTTGCTGTTGGCGGCCTAACCCACACCATTAATTGTTTTGTAAAATGTGTTCAAAAAGCAATGTTGATGATTCTGTTGACTCTCAGTTAAAAGAATATTGACTATTGATTTAAAACATTGATTTACCGTCACAGATCCAGTCAGGGCCAGTTCGGCCAGGTAGTCCAGCACTGTCTCAAATATGCACACAGATGTCTGGGGGATGAGTTTACCCTTGCAATCTGTGCAGTAGCTGGGGAGATCGGATTAAGAGATTCTAAGCCAGTGGGCAGTACAAGGTCAGCCATCACTTAAGTGTGCATATATATATTACTTAAAAATGACTGCATGCTCAGAAACCATCAATCGAAAGAAGGATCAATGCCCTTAATGACCTCTCCCCAAATAGGATCAAAGCCCTGAGTGACCACTCACCATCAACGCCCTGAGTGACCTCTCACCATAAACGCCCTGATTGACCTCTCACCATCAACGCCCCGAGTGACCTCTCTCTAAAGTTAATCAACGCCCTGAAGTAACTATTACAAAAAATGACCAATGCCCTTAATGACCTCTCGCCAAAAAAGGACAATGCTAAAACAAGACAAAATTATACGGAAATATTTTCACAAGTGCTAGTTTCACTGGAGGCTCCTCTCTCACTCTCTCTCTCTCTCTCTCTCTCTCTCTCTCTCTCTCCCTCTCTTCATCTTCTCACTAGCTGTTCACTCTACATGCTTCCAGCAGCCTCCCTAAAGCTAGATCAAACATCGATAGTTGCTCTTAGTTAATTGCGCTCAATGACACCTCCCTAAAGCTAGATCACACATCGATAGTTGCTCTTAGTTAATTGCGCTCAATGACACCTCCCTAAAGCTAGATCACACATCGATAGTTGCTCTTAGTTAATATCGCTCAATGACACCTCCCTAAAGCTAGATCACACATCGATAGTTGCTCTTAGTTAATTGCGCTCAATGACACCTCCCTAAAGCTAGATCACACATCGATAGTTGCTCTTAGTTAATTGCGCTCAATGACACCTCCCTAAAGCTAGATCACACATCGATAGTTGCTCTTAGTTAATTGCGCTCCATGACACCTCCCTAAAGCTAGATCACACATCGATAGTTGCTCTTAGTTAATTGCGCTCAATGACACCTCCCTAAAGCTAGATCACACATCGATTGTTGCACTTAGTTAATTGCGCTCCATGACACCTCCCTATAATGTCCATTTCAAAGCCATTTGTTTTTAAAGTCCACGTTTAAATTTCATGGCTAGCTTCTACTGTCCCCACTACAAGTAAGGGGATGGATTTTTTTTAAAAATAAAATTTGGAAAACAATTTCTTATTATAAAAAACGAGCTCGTTTGCCTACAAAATGACTTACTTTTTTTTTTTTAATTGACTTTATTAAATTCGAAACTTACTTTGAAGTGTACGCACCATTACCATTGCACATATCTTGAATTTTTGTCACTGCAAAAGCTTTGTCTTTTTTCAAGGAAGCGTGCGCACTCGCAAATCGAAGATTCTCATCATTTTTAAGTGCGCAGGCTTTGGAGACAGCAGACGGAGCGCACGTAATCGCACAAGACGGTGCGATCACCAGCGTCGCAAGGTATAGAATCAACAGGCCTCGTTTCTGCATTGCGAACTGGTGGAGTTCCGGGGTGTGAAACTGGATGCAGTATTGGCCAGACGATCCCTACACCACAGTTTGGGCGAAGTCTGTATAGGCAGGGCTAGGACGATGGGATTTTATACGCTGGAGAGTTGAGTTGATCCATTCATCAAAGTGATAAGCTCATGGGTGTGCACTGTGAGTACGTCGCGCCAGATGGTGTGGCAGAGATATTATTACAAAATAGACAAAGTGGGTTGACGGTACGTGTTTACGTTGTGTTTACGTTGTGTTTACGTTGTGTTTCATGCGGAAATGTTTCGTGAGAGTCGTGCGAGGAGTTGGTTAGCGTAAATGCCTAGAGATATCACCGCGTGCCGCCATCTTGGTTGCCGCGACCCGCGAATTTATGTCCTAAATTTATCACTGAACCTAACCTGAACCCTAAATCTATCCCTAAACCTAACCTAAACCCTAAACTTATCACTAACCTGGGTTTTGACCCTATCGGAACCAGAGTTTTGACCCTATTGGAACCAGGGTTTTGAGCCCATTGGAACCATGGACAAAACAAGCAAATGACGTCATGGTGAAATCTCTCAGCATTAGCCGTTGGTTATGGTCTTGGT
This sequence comes from Omphiscola glabra, assembly GCA_964017045.1. Taxonomy (NCBI): domain Eukaryota; kingdom Metazoa; phylum Mollusca; class Gastropoda; family Lymnaeidae; genus Omphiscola; species Omphiscola glabra. Next base: position 5,707,483 of record OZ024807.1, on the reverse strand, counting down.
GAGACTGCGTTTGGCTGAGGATGGTGTTTTAGTGAGACTTTGGCTGAGAATTTAAGTCTTAGTGGCACCACGTTTGGCGAGGATGGAGTTTTAGTAAGACTTTGTTTGGCTGAGTATGAAAAGTCTTTATGAGTCTTTCTTTGGCTTAGACAAAAGTCTTGGTTAGCTTAGTTTGGCTGAGTTAGATGTTATAGTGAGACCGTTTGGCTGAGTCAGATGTTATAGTGAGACAGTTTGGCTGAGTCAGATGTTATAGTGAGACCGTTTGGCTGAGTCAGATGTTATAGTGAGACCGTTTGGCTGAGTCAGATGTTATAGTGAGACTGTTTGGCTGAGTTAGATGTTATAATGAGACTGCTTGGCCTAGTTAGATGTTATAGTGAGACTATTTGGCTGAGTTATATGTTATAGTGAGACTGTTTGGCTGAGTTAGATGTTATAGTGAGACTGTTTGGCTGAGTAAGATGTTATAGGGAGACTGTTTGGCTGAGTTACATGTTATAGTGAGACTGTTTGGCTGAGAACCGAGTCTTATTGGGACTTTGTTTGGCCAAGGATAGCACTTTAGTGAGACTTTGATGACCTGGAAGTATACTATAAGTAAGCTGATGTTTGAGTCTTAGTGAGACTTTGTTTGGCTGGAGGTTAGATGTCTTATGGCTCCCCATGAAAACAGGTATACTTTTGTAAACCTTACGACTGGCTTAACGTAGTCTCACTTCCTCTACAACACATTTTAGCTGTTTGTTAGCTTGACTTTGTCTCACTTCCTCTACAACACATTTTAGCCGTTTGTTAGCTTGACTTTGTCTCACTTCCTCTACAACGAATGTTAAACTGTTTTGCCATCTTTCTTGACCCCCATTTTTTGCATCCCCTTGAAATGAAACATCTCAAACCCCTTTGGCTCATGGCTCATGCAAGCAGACCAGGTTAGTTTTCATATAACAAATTTCACAGCAGAGAAACTCAATATAATACATATATCTTCTCACTAGCTGTTCGCTCTACATGGGGGAAACTTATTTCGTGGCTTACATTTTAACAATGTCTGTACCTGTATTATTCTAAAGGAAACCCTGTTTTTTGTTCACCTTGCAGGCGGTAAAATGCTGTATCATCTCTGCTCCTGACCAGCCAGCTCTGGCCCATTGAGAAAGACTCATGGTCATGTTCGTGTTGCCATCTGCTCCTGACCAGCAAACTATGGCCCATTGAGAAAGACTCATGTTCGTGTTGCCATCTGCTCCTGACCAGCAAACTCTGGCCCATTGAGAAAGACTCATGTTCGTGTTGCCATCTGCTCCTGACCAGCAAACTCTGGCCCATTGAGAAAGACTTATGTTCGTGTGTTATTATCTGCTCCTGACCAGCAAACTCTGGTCCATTGAGAAAGACTTATGTTCGTGTTGTTGCCACCTGACTGCAAGATAAAGCATAAGAAATTTTGACATTAGCAGTGCAGCCGGCTACTGCGAAAGTCATTTGACAAAACCTAACAGAGAGCTTGTGGTCAAATATTGTTAACAATCGCGTTAGCGGAATACTACCTTACGCGCCTTGACGATACAGCTCTATCGGCTGGTGCACTTCAATAATAAAACTAGTCTGCACATCAGACTGACTCCACTGGTTTTATTGCTAAAACTGTGACTACTGGATATTGAATTGTGACTACTGGATATTTAATTGCTACTACTGGATATTGAATTGTGACTACTGGATATTGAATTGTGACTACTGGATATTGAATTGTGACTACTGGATATTGAATTGTGACTACTGGATATTGAATTGTGACTACTGGATATTGAATTGTGACTACTGGATATATTTCTGAGACTTCATGCTATTGATATGCGAAACCTAGATGGAGATTAATTCTTAATCCAAGAATGACAACAGCCGTAGTCTACAAACGACACTCTCCGTGTCAGGTTTGGTTGCGTCCTAAATGACAAACAATAAATGACGTAGATAATTGTCCAACTGTTCTCTATTTACTACGAGTCCGCTCAATGGCTGTGTGCTGAACTGGTCGCAGGTGGTCACGTGATCTCCGATCTCCTGATTGGCGGCTGCGTGTTCAGGTAGAAGAAGAGCGAACTGAACGAGAAATATTAAAAATAATTCCCACCCAAAAAATTTTTTTAAAAAAAATTACTTGCTCTCTCGTCGTCGCGGAAAATGAAGATGTAAAATCATGAGATACATTCATACAGCAGGACTTTGTGTCACCTGACAGCAGGACTTTGTGTCATCTGACAGCAGGACTTTGTGTCATCTGACAGCAGGACTTTGTGCCATCTGACAGCAGGATTTTGTATCATCTGACAGCAGAACTTTGTGTCATCTGGCTGAGTCCGGCAAATCATTAAATACCACTTGTTAATCACCGCGAGGTACAAAAATAAAGTTTTAAATGTACTGAATTCAGCATTGCTAAATGCATTCGCATCGTTTCAGTTTGGAATCAAATATACTCCACTAAGCATGGCTACTCGTGTACCAGAAGTGTTAAAAATGATATATGATTTAGCAGATGAGAAGCACCGACAGGCGGTTACGAATGCTTCGGGCCATCATGGGTCAAGGAGCCAAGGAGACAGTGACTCGGACAGCGAAGCGAGCACCGTCTTAACCAACTTATTCCACCCGGCAGCGAAGAGGAAGCCGAGGGACGCCGCAAAGGGCAGAGTCTTAACCGACTTAAACAAGCGGAAAGCGAAGGAGGAGCCGGGGGATATGGCGAAGGGCAAAGTCTTAACCCACCTAATCAAGCCGGAAGCGAAGGAGGAGCCGGCGGACGCCCCAAACAGTGAGGACAATCAGTCCATAGTGGAGCGCCTGCGCGCCATGGGGAGTGACCAGCTCAAAAAGGAGAGTGCGGCGCGGAAGTCATTTGACAAAAAGAGAAGAAAATCTCAACGCCAAGACGAGGCTGTGAACAAAGCCTTCGGCATTATGATCGAGCCGCTCGAGGCGATGAAGCCGACCAGCTTACTTGTGTGTCTCATCGTCATCGGCGCATGCGTGGCGCTCATCTTACTGACGTTATACATGTTCCTCTAACCAAAGAAAGAATAAGAATAAATGAGGCAACGGATTTGCGAGACGTCTTCGCGCGTTCCAAACGGCTTGACGTCGTTGTTGTCCGCAATGGATCGTTCCGACGAATGAATAAGTGCGCACTTTGTGCACCCCGTTGTCCGTGTGCACCCTGTGTACATTGTTGGAAATGTGTGCTCCGGGATGAAATGTGTTGAGGTATAGGAAGAAAAACTGAATCCCTGTGGGTGAGAAGCAGAAAGTGTTTGTGATGTTTGTTTGTGATGTTTGTTTGTGATGTTTTGATTGTGAATTGCTTTGAGCAAACTACTTGATAAACAGGCAAAGATTTGTTAAGTTCAAGATTGTGGCGTGGAGTTCAAGTTCAGAGGTCAGAGGTCATACCCCGAGACGAAAAGGTGGGCGGTGGAAGGGGGCGTGGGGGGGGGGGGATTCAAAATTTCCTTTTAAAAAATTGTTGAGTTTGACATGAATATTTTTGTGGAACGCTCTCATTGCCCGTAAAAGAAAAAAAAATTACCATTGGTGAACCAATTAGTCATTAACACGCAAGACGTGTCGGGTCCAACCCCTCTCAGGCCGAGCACGGGGGTTGTTCGAATGGGCCATATGTTCTCATGTAAACTGGAAGGCTGTCATCGGGTTGAGGAAATATGAAACATTTGCTACGTGACATCCCGAAAGACCACGAAACAAAGCAAGCGACACCTTTCCAAAAACTATAACGTGAGAATGAACACTATTAAAAAATATACAAAGAAGCTATCCGGGAACAAATCTATCGCAGTTTCAGCCAATGTTACATATCTCCTGAAACTTCTCACGACATCATATTTTCCGGTTGAAATGATGCACAAGTTATGTAAAACTGGTGACGTCATTTCTGTGACTATTTTTAACCCGAAAGAATAAAATGTCTCCGATATGACGTCACAAGGATTTGTTTCAGTTTGTTTGTTTTTTGTTTTTTTTACCAGAAATGTGTTTACCAGGAGTCGAAGCCCAGGCCGTGAATGTTGGAAAGCGACTCCGCCGTTCCGATCTTATCCATGAAAATGACTCGAATCGACTTAAGACGATTTTTTATATTATCGATTTATAATAACAATAGTACTTCCCGAACTGAACACTTCAGGACTAAAGTCAATCGACAAAAATCGGGATTGGGTGCAGCACACTGGACTAGAAGAAACCGGCTCTGTGGGTTTTCCCTGTGTCAAAATTTGAACTTCGCCAAACTTGGAGCATCGGTATGTCTGGATATTGTGTTCTTAGTGAGCGCTCAATCTGATTTTCAATGTTACGTTTGGTTCATTGTTGTTTCATCTCAGTTAAATGTATTTTTAAATTCAAATAAAACCAAAAAAAATTATTATTTTTTTTAAACACAGCCGAAGGGTGAAGTTTGTTTTTGTATGCGTGTTGATATTTTAAGTTGACTTTCAGGTTAGAGAATTACAAATCTTCTGCCTTCTTTCTCTCATATTTTTTATGTAATTATATGACGGCTGATTATCCTATATTACACTCGTTAAGCTTCAAATTTCGGAGACAAATTTCTCAAAGTGTAAGAAATAATGGAACTCGTAGCTCAAGGGTTGACCAAATATAGGACCCTAATTATAGGAAACCAAAGTGAATCTCAACATGATCCTTGAAGCTTTCATATATAGACAATGTAATCAGCTTCATTGAAATAAATAGCTTCATTGTTCTAGTTCTAGTTTCATTCATTGTTCTAGTTCTAGTTTCATTCATTGTTCTAGTTCTAGTTTTATTCATTGTTCTAGTCCTAGTTTTATTCCTTGTTCAAATTTTATTTTTATTCACTGTTCTAGTTCTATGCATTGTTCTAGTTCTAGATTTATGCAGTGTTCTAGTTCTATTCATTGTTCTAGTTTTATTCACTGTTCTAGTTCTATTCATTGTTCTAGTTTTATTCATTGTTCTAGTTCTATTCATTGTTCTAGTTCTAGTTTTATTCCTTGTTCTAGTTCTAGTTTTATTCCTTGTTCTAGTTCTAGTTTTATTCCTTGTTCTAGTTCTAGTTTTATTCATTGTTCTAGTTCTAGTTTTATTCCTTGTTCTAGTTCTAGTTTTATTCCTTGTTCTAGTTCTAGTTTTATTCATTGTTCTAGTTCTAGTTTTATTCCTTGTTCTAGTTCTAGTTTTATTCCTTGTTCTAGTTCTAGTTTTATTCCTTGTTCTAGTTCTAGTTTTATTCCTTGTTCTAGTTCTAGTTTTATTCCTTGTTCTAGTTCTAGTTTTATTCCTTGTTCTAGTTCTAGTTTTATTCATTGTTCTAGTTCTAGTTTTATTCATTGTTCTAGTTCTAGTTTTATTCATTGTTCTAGTTATAGTTTTATCCCTTGTTCTAGTTCTAGTTTTATTCCTTGTTCTAGTTCTAGTTCTATTCCTTGTTCTAGTTCTAGTTTTATTCCTTGTTCCAGTTCTAGTTTTATTCCTTGTTCTAGTTCTAGTTTTATTCCTTGTTCTAGTTCTAGTTTTATTCGTTGTTCTAGTTTTAAATATAAAACATAAATTGCTAATGCCCCCCTTTCCCCTCTACTGTTTTAATGTAGCTGTTTATTAAAAAAATTCTTTGCCCTTTCATAAATTATATGTGTTCTCCTATGGTCTTAGGCAACCCCTGTGTAAGGGTGGCTCGACCCCCCCCCCCCAAAGGGGTCGCGACCCACAGGTTGAGGACTGCTGATCTAGAGCATAAAGAATGATGATTGTACTGGTACAAACATTTTATCTAGGGCGTGTAGAATGGTCATTGCTAGTACAATATGTTTATCTAGGGTGTATAGATTGGTGATTGCTAGTACAATATGTTTATCTAGGGTGTATAGAATGGTGATTGCTAGTACAATATGTGAGCGCCACTTTGACCGGATCAAAGACACTTTGCCACAGTAACTATAATAAATTTTAATTGTCTCTTATGAGGGTCCATATTATGTATACAATGAGTTGATATTTTTGAAACCGGAGTGCCTGCCATTGTACTGAGTGCCTGCCATTGTACTGAGTGCCTGCTATTGTACTGAGTGCCTGCCATTTATGGCACTGAGTTCCTGCCATTGTACTGAGGGCCTGTCATTGTACTGAGTGCCTGCCATTGTGCTGAGTGCCTGCCATTGTACTGAGTACCTGTCATTCTACTGAGTGCCTGTCATCGTAGGCTTGCAATGCAAGTTTGTTGACAGACATTCTAGCCAGCTGTCCAAACCAATTATTTTGGTGTTGTGCATTGTACTGGCTGATAGTGATCGCGCCAACCATTTGTCCTATTTCCTGGTTAGAAATTGGGCCCCTAGTTCTTTTACCAGCAATTCGCTTTAAAGAAATACCTCATCTCGGATGTAATTATTTTTCTCTCGTGAATTTTATTCAGAGCCCAAGTGTGACACTGTAACTTGATTATTATTTGAAATCGTGGGATTATCGGATGTCAGTAACAAAGTTTAGACGTAATCTTATTTTGTCCGGTATTTACGAAGCCCATAATAACTGTGCGGCATGTTAGTAATTCAATTCTTAAAAAGAGTAAAATAAGATTGAGTGGAATTGTTGTGTGTGAAGCAGGTGTACAAGGTGTAACAGGTGTAGCAGGTGTAACAGGTGTAGCAGGTGTAACAGGTTTAACAGGTGTTTTAAGACATTTCTACACCAACCCATATTTAGAGATGGGGTGAGAGGTTGGGGTCATGGTGGCGGAGATGGGGTTAGAGGTTGGGGTCATGGTGGCGGAGATGGGGTGAGAGGTTGGGGTCATGGTGGCGGAGATGGGGTGAGAGATTGGGGTCATGGTGGCGGAGATGGGGTGAGAGGTTGGGGTCATGGTGGCGGAGATGGGGTGAGAGGTTGGGGGGTCATGGTGATGGAGATGGGGTGAGAGGTTGGGGGTCATAGTGGTGGAGATGGGGTGAGAGGTTGGGGGTCATGGCGGTGGAGATGGGGTGAGAGGTTGGGTGTCATTGTGGCGGAGATGGGGTGAGAGAGTAAGGACATGGTGGTGGAGATGATGTGTCATGTGTGTTAGAGATAGGGCCGATATGAGTGGTGGGGTGATATGTCAGAGCTTCTGTACACTCAAACAGAGCAAATTTTTTTAAAATGTCAAAATGTTGAGGGTTTAACCCCCCCACCCCCCTTTTTTCCCCCTTTTTTATGGTAGCTGTTAGAGATTGTACAACCTCAAACACAGCAGACTATTAGTCATCAAATATGAGAAAGTGAAGACAAGGGTCAAGGTTTGTGCTTTGGTTTATATGTTTATTTTCATTAAATATGTACAGCACTTAGAGTCAAAGGTCAGGAGGTCAACATCTTAACTTGTGAACTGACAATGGATGTGGTTTCCTTCGTTCTGACCCCATCCTCCCATGGAGCTGGAAATTTTAAAAAAAAATTATAATTATAATCTATTTCTTGACTAAGTTGACTAAGTTAGTCATTGCAAACAAGGAAACGCACAATACAGAAATATACGTTGGAGTCTAAATATAGATAGGAAAACCATTACATTATGGAAATTGTAGTGTGCTCATTGGTTGATAGTAAGTACACACGAAAAATGCCAATTGTTAACGTTTAATCATACAGGGTCTGTGCTGGAAAGAGATAAAGATCTATTACTATTATAACATATTATGTGGGCGTTAAAAACTACTAAAGGTTTTGAGATGAGAGCTTTAGTAACGTGCATAGTATCCATATCTTAGTGCGCATTACATCCATATCTTAGTGTGCATAACATCCATATCTTAGTGTGCGCACTGAGCTTTGGGGCAGGATCATTTATGTTTTGACTTCCATAACAAAGTCTTCCATTACAAAGTCTTCCATTACAAAGTCTTCCATTACAAAGTCTTCCATTACAAAGACTTCCATAACAAAGTCTCCCATTACAAAGTCTTCCATTACAACGTCTTCCATTACAAAGTCTTCCACTACAAAGTCTTCCATCGCGAAGACGAGCATCGTGTCCTTTGATGTTCCAAACCTTCTGGTTTGATATGAAACATCCACACCTGCCTGACTGCCTACTCCACTGCTCAGTTCTTAAGTTTCTTTTAAATGTGACGCTTCCTATTGGCTAGAACAGTGGTTCTCAGAGTGTGCCTTCGTGGCCCATTTGCAGAGCCGTGGCTTTCTTAACTGGGGTGCCGTGAAATAGCTCAAAAGTTTCTTTTTCTTTCATTTTCAATTTAATGGTACAGGACGCAACATCTAGCGGACATGTTGCTTCAGCGTAAACTCAATTTGGAATAAATACTTTCCGAAGCCTCTCAAATGGCTTCCTGGTGGCGTTCTGCGATAACATTTCTGGTTTGTTTACGTAGGCTGGAGTTCTAGGTACTTTTAATTCGATTATTAGTAGATGGTGTACTCGGGAGGTTATAGCTATTTTATTTTATTATTGTTTTTATTACGTTTATCAACTCATGTCTCCGAATGATTCTACGATTCCGCTGGTCCAACGTCTTCCCCAACAAGGATCTCTGGCGGCGCACACAACAAGAACCAGTGGAAGAGTTAGCCTGCCAGCACAGATGGAGATGGATTGGTCACACTCTCAGAAAGTCCACATCAAGTATCACGAGACAAGCCCTCACTTGGAACCCCCGGGGCAAGGGGAAAAGAGGTCGACCCAAAAGGATTTGGAGAAGGGAGCTGGCACAACTGGGGACAGCTGGAGAGTCTTGCCCAAGACCGGAATGCCTGGAGAGCCTTTGGCCTTTGTTTGTGGCCTATGCCCCAGACGAGACGACATGTGAGGATGATGATTGTTTTTATTATATTGTGTGTTTGCGGAGACGGGTTGTGTGGTGGTTCCGGAGACTATCAACAGAATATTATTATGGATAATTTTTTTTCAAGTATCGATTCTTCTCGTATATATATATATATATAATATAAATATATACATATATATTTAATTGATTGGTTTTTCATTAACTAAGAAAGTCACAAGAAAGAAAGGACACCGCCAAATATAGACAAGACGCGTAAAGATCGAAGATCTATAATGGCATTTGTTGTTGCCTTCTTTGAGCTTTGATTCAAAATAAACAACATGTTGACTCTTTGGCACTGAACGCGTTAGAATTTGACTTACGGCGCCATTGTCACAATCTGGATTGAGCATGGATCGCCCAGAATCGTAAAAGTTTGAGAACCACTGAGCTAGAAGTTTTTTTGTTTTTTTTTTAAATTGTGTACTTACATTAACACATGAACAGCCAATCAAATAGTCTGTCCCCCCCCCCCCCACCCCATAAGTGTACTCACGTGCAGGTCGTGAGGTACTCAGCACTTCTGGCGTCGTTGTGGAGGTCAACTGCCATGCCCTGGTAATGTCTGGAGCCACAGCTATGACAAGCACCGGCCAGTTCATTGACCTGGCGGGAGAAACATAGAAGTGGGTCAGTCCCTTGTACATCACGTGAGAGGCGATTCCTGAGTTGTCCTATCAGCTGAAGTCTGGAGTTTTGTGTGGGTTATTGTAAGGATTTGGCCGGGTGGGGCGGGAGGGGTGGGGTTAAACTCAGCGGGATTTGTTGTATTTAATTTTAATTTTAAACTGAGTGGTGCCACTACTTATGGGTCGATACAAATGGGACGGAAAATTACGGGATGGTTTAATTAATGGCTGGTATAATTAAGGGATGGTATCAGGGCCGGCCTTAGGCCACTGCAACCAATGCGGCCTCACTGGGCCCCACACTTTCATAGGCCCCGCCCCGAATTTATTTTCTAATATAAAATCTTAATTTTCACTTATTATCCTTATCCTCTACCCAGAATGGGCCCCGTGCAATCCGTTTCGCATAGGGCCCCGCAATTGTCAGGGTCGGCCCTAGATGGTATAATTATAAGATGGTATAATTATGGGCTGATATAAGTATGGGATGGTATAATTATGGGATGGTATAATTGTGGGATATTGAATTATGGCATGGTATAATCATGGGATTGTATAATTATGGGATAGTATAATTATGTGATGGTTTAATTATGGGATAGTATAAATCTTGATGGTATCATTATGGGATGGTTTAATCCTGGGAAGCTGTTATTATGGGATGGTATAATTATGGGATTGTATAATTACGGGATGGTATGCTTCCAGGATGGTATGAAAACGGGATAGTATAATGAGCAAAGTGAATTTTCGAGGGCAAGGACCAAGTTCTTCGTCAATTTATACAAAGAAAGCTTTTCGAAATTATTTTGACTTTAAACAACTTTAAAATAATCGCTTTTAAAAAAATAAAAGTTGTGTGCGAATTGTTTAGAAAAACTATTGTTTTCCAATGGCATTCTCAGGAAATGTGAACAGTTTTAAGATGGAGTGGAGAAAAGTGGAAAAGGGGGGGGGGGTTCTTTTTTTGTTCAGTTTTGCGAATGATTGTATTATATAGAGCGGTACTCACAGTCACTTGTCCCTTGGCGACCAGGGCGGTGAGGTAGGCCAGAAGACTGTGGCTCAGGCAAACGGAGCCACCTGGGGCGCCAGGAGATGGGCACTCGGTGCAGGTGTAGCTGAAAGAAGACCCCGAAAGGTTAGGTCATGGGGCGCAAAACTTAATGACTTACTGTGATTATATGAGCCATGACTTACTGTGATCTATGAGCGATGACATTTTGTGATCTATTAGCAATGAATCACTGTGATCTATGCGCCATGACTTACTGTGATATATGAACAATGACTTACTGTGATATATGAGCCATGACTTACTGTGATATATGAGCGATGACATTTTGTGATCTATTAGCCATGAATCACTGTGATCTATGCGCCATGACTTAATGTGATCTATGAGCCATGACTGAATATGATCTATGAGCCATGACTGATTGTGATTATTGAGCCATGACTTACCGTGATCTATGAGCCATGACTTACCGTGATCTATGAGCCATGACGTAGTGTGATCTATGAGTCATGACTGACTGTGATCTATGAGCCACGACTGACCGTGATCTATGAGCCATGACTTACTGTGATCTGTGAGCCATGACTTACCATGTTCTATGAGCCATGACGTACTGTGATCTATGAGCCATGACTGACCGTGATCTATGAGCCACGAATCACCGGGATCTATGAGCCATGACTTACTGTGATCTGTGAGCCATGACTTACCATGTTCTATGAGCCATGACGTACTGTGATCTATGAGCCATGACTTACCGTGATCTATGAGCCACGAATCACCGGGATCTATGAGCCATGACTTACTGTGATCTGTGAGCCAAGTTTCCGTCGCACATGTCCTTGATGTTGTTGTAGGCGTAGGCGCTGTCCGCCACGCCCGAGGGGTGTCTGGTGGCAAGGTGAAGGACGCCGGCCGTCTGCTTGGCCAGCAGGCCGCACGCCAGGGTGACACTGGCGGCGGGGCAGGCCGCGCCGTAGGCGGCGGCGAGGGTGGCAGCGAAGACCAGGAGAGTGTTCATTGTTGAGCGTATGGGTTATCGAAGCACGATGACTGGACTGGGGAATGGGACTCTGTATTTATAGCAGTCTTCAAGGTCAAAGAACTGTATCCTGATTATAGCCTTTTTCTTTTTTTTTTTTTTAATCCACTTTAATTTTCTTTTAAAATTCTTGTTGGCGTTTTTGTATGTTTTACGGATACTGTAAGACTCTTTTTAAAAATCGAACGTCAATCACAAGCAATGATATTTAGTCAGAGAATTTTTACGAGAAACACGATACTGCTAAAGATTAAACTTTCGATAATCGAATACAACCATTGCCTTTGTGAAAGCCTTTATTGAGCTTCCTTCTTCCCACATTTTTTAGCTCCATGAAGTTAAAACTCCGCCCACATTTTCGATGGTGTATGACAGGGTTGGCCAACTTGGTTAACTTTATTGTACATAACACAAGAAGAACATAACACAAGAAGAACATAACACAAGAAGAACATAACACAAGAAGAACATAACACAAGAAGAACATAACATCATCAGTCGTTCGTATCATATCTTTTTTAAATTACAGTAATTTGAAATATTTGGCAATTTTTAGAAAATTTATAGATTTTAACTAGTTCAAATATCCCGCTATTTGACACTCAAGGTTTGACACTCAAGGTTTGACACTCAAGGTTTGACACTCAAGGTTTGACACTCAAGGTTTGACACTCAAGGTTTGACACTCAAGGTTTGACACTCAAGGTTACGTAGCTTTATGTCCGACGCTAAGCGTTGATTAACTTGATGTCAGATTTCAACTTGTGATATGCTCTGTGGTCTCCGGCGTCTTCGGGAAGCTGGCAACGCTACCGGGCTCATACTCATACGCTATCGGGCTCATACTCATACGCTATCGGGCTCATACGCATACGCTATCGGTCTCATACTCATACGCTATCGGTCTCATACTCATACGCTATCGGGCTCATACTCATACGCTATCGGTCTCATACTCATACGCTATCGGTCTCATACTCATACGCTATCGGTCTCATACTCATACGCTATCGGTCTCATACTCATACGCTATCGGGCTCATACTCATACGCTATCGGGCTCATACTCATACGCTATCGGGCTCATACTCATACGCTATCGGGATCATACTCATACGCTATCGGGATCATACTCATACGCTATCGGGATCATACTCATAACTACATTCAGTCCAGTTGGACAAAGCTCAGTGTTATGCTGTAGTGTCCTTCTATTACCGCCACTGCGCCTGGAGAGATCTTGCGATCGACGTTATAATACGCATTCATTATAATTATAAGAAGAGTTCAAACTACTCTAACCAAGTATCCTGTCTACCATATCGACTCTACCAACTATCCTGTCTACCATATCGATTCTACCAAGTATCCTGTCTACCATATCGATTCTACCAAGTATCCTGTCTACCATATCGGTTCTACCAAGTATCTTGTCTACCATATCGATTCTACCATGTATCCTGTCTACCATATCGATTCTACCAAGTGTCCTATCTACCATATCGGTTCTACCAAGTAGTCTACCATATCGATTCTACCAAGTGTCCTATCTACCATATCGATTCCTCCAATTATCTTGTCTACCATATCGATTCTACCAAGTATACTGTCTACCATATCGACTCTAACAATTATCCTGTCTACCATATCGGTTCTACCAAGTATCTTGTCTACCATATCGATTCTAACAAGTATCCTGTCTACAATTTCGATTCTAGTGAGTATCCTGTCTACCATATTGGTTTTACCAAGTATCTTGTCTACCATATCGATTCTACCGAGTATCCTGTCTACCATATCGATTCTACCAAGTATCATGTCTACCATATCGACTCTACCAAGTATCTTGTCGACCATATCGACTCTACCAAGTATCCTTTCTACCATATCGATTCTACCACGTATCCTGTCTACCATATCGATTCTACCAAGTATCCTGTCTAATATATCGATTCTACCAAGTATCCTGTCTACTATATCGATTCTACCGAGTATCCTGTCTACCATATCGGTTCTATAGGTAAGTATATCATTTTTATCAGGGATGTTGATGTCCATTATAAAAAGACAGCAGAAAGAGCGGCACTGTAGCAACTTAAGGACACTACCAGGTCGCGAGATTTCTTAAGGCGGGTACATCGACATGGAATCGCTTTTAGGTACAACTTAAACAACTTATCGGGCTTAACAACGGAACGAAAAGAATAAGGTTTGGTCAAATTGATGGAACATGACGCCTCCAAAGTCGGTACTACGTCAATGCATTATTCATCAGGAGAATTTATGGCCGAAGTCCCTCAAAATGTAACACGTCATAAAAGTGGTCGTCAAAATAGTGATCTTCAAAATAGTGATCTTCAGAATAGCGATCTTCAAAATAGTGATCTTCAAAATAGTGATCTTCAGAATAGTGATTTTCAAAATAGCGATCTTCAAAATAATGATATTTATTAAGTCAAAAGGGTTGAATCACCATCAGTTCCAAAAATTTCTAGATTCTTTGGACTCAGATTATAATGACGTAACATTGTATGCAGAAGTAAGATGGCTGACCCGTGCCAAAATGTTGAAAAGAGAGTTTGATTTGCAGCAAGATATACCATCGTTGTTTGCCAGCCAGCCACCAAGTATCCCAGGGTTCGAAGACAAAGATGTGGGTTTACGACTTTACATGTCTGGTCGGTGTAGCTAAAACAAAATGACGTTAATACTCGTCTACAAAGGAAAGATCTTTTATAATTAATTTGATGTATGATCATATTTCTGCATTTCAAATGAAATTTGGCTTTTGGGAACAACAGTTGAGGACAACAAACTTTACTCACTCTCCCACATTGTCATGTCAACCAGACGTCACACAGGAGGTGGCGGATGAAAACGCTTCTTTGATATCTGACTTAAACCTCGAATTTGAAACCCGATTTCAGGATTTTTAAAAAATCATCATATGTTGTTTTTTTTTTGTTTTTTTTTTGTTGTTTTTTTTTTTGCCTTTGCAACGTTATTCTCGATACACCTGTATTTATTACCAGGAAGATTGCAAATGGAACAGTGTGAAATGTGTTGGGATACACAGTTAAAGGAGAAATTCCATCAAGTTGGTTTGGAAGGGTTCTATAAAACGTATCTGGACAAGGATAATTATCCTGCGTTTTACAAACATGCTCTGTCGATTGGTTTTCCATTTGGAAATCTTACGCGTGTGAACAGATTTTTAGTCGTACGAAGCTCATCAAATGACAAGTGCTGCTGATGCCCGTATGGGAAAACTGTTTGCGAGTAGCGACAACGCCAGTCGAGATCAATTTTGTTGCACTTGGTTTTGCCGAACAAAGTCAGATGTCTCATTGTTAATCATTTTTAAATTGTCAAATGAATATGTTTGAGTCTCAGCTATGTTTTTTCTTTCTTCGAAAGAAAGACATATATCTATTTCTTGTTTTGTTTACATTAAGCGGGGCAAGCGTTTGAACACGATATCCCCCATTAGGAAGCGACGATGTGGTCGAAGCTGTAGCACGCTTGCTTGTTTACTTTAATTAAGAAAAATAATTAGTTGTGTGGCCCGGCAGGAAGGACATTCATAATTATTCGATTTCGGCGGATACTTTTATTTACAGGCTGAGAACTGTGTTTAGTAATTAGTAGGGACTTTGCGAATTTAAACTGGAGTAATTTCTTCAATAGTATTTTTTAAGTTCGTTGTTGCGTATGTTTTCATAGGTCTAGATGGCAATGAAGATCATTGGATGTCATGTCCAATGTATGTCTAGATGGCTATGAAGATCATTGGATGTCATGTCCATGTGTGTGTAGATGGTAATGAAGATCATTGGATGTCATGTCCATTGAACGTCTACATGGCAATGAAGATCATTGGATGTCATGTTCATTGACAATTTCAATGGAGGGTATACCATAATCAGAGTGCATAGAACGTGTCATTCGCTTTCTTTGAATTCCCTTATCCTATTTGGAGATGGGAGTTTGAGAACCCTCTGCCTTTAGATCGCTTTTGAGGTGAACCTTCGTGTTGACTCACGAGGATAAGACTTACAATTTAGGCCATAGGTGGGAGGACTTAAGAATGGCATTGACCTGGTCAGCACGCGTTCCCCGAATAAATAGCAGCATATTAATCCCTGCCATAAGACATTTAATTTCCCAGATGTCCTGAAGAGTGATGTCAAATGCTTTTATTCCCGCGTTGTGAGCCACAGTGCACTCATCGCTGTGAGCCACAGTGCACTCATCGTTGTGAGCCACAGTGCACTCATCGTTGTGAGCCACAGTGCGCTCATCGTTGTGAGCCACAGTGCGCTCATCCCAGACAATCCAAGTGTCCTCCCGAAGTAA
The DNA here is from genome assembly GCA_964017045.1 of Omphiscola glabra. Lineage (NCBI taxonomy): Eukaryota > Metazoa > Mollusca > Gastropoda > Lymnaeidae > Omphiscola > Omphiscola glabra. Next base: position 5,691,563 of record OZ024807.1, on the reverse strand, counting down.
TTGAGCTGCGCTATATTGTTTCAAATATTCACCCAAAGTAGTCTCTGAGTGATCTAAATTGCGCGGCAGTTAGAAGGCAGGGCGAGATCTCCACAGTCCAACAAAGCTGCTTCTATGCAAGACGAAGCTCCAGAAAACGAAATTTTTCTTATCCTACGCTATGGAGCAACGAAGTCACTGCGCATTTTTCAATGAAAATAAATTGATGTCACATCTCATTATTTTCACCAAAAAAAAACAATATTCGATTGAAATCCCATATCCGGTTGCCTTGTATTTTTTTTTAAAATATTTTTTTAATAGAAATTTGAGTGTATTGGCTTGCCTAGTACCAAGTTTTAATTTTCCAAAATGTCTAAGAACGCTTAAGCCTGTTTGCTTCGATGTATTTTTGGTTTAGACGTCTGGGAACTCTGACATACCCCCCCCCCCCCCCCCACCAAAAAAAAAATTCACATTTTCTAAGATGATCAGACTATAAAATATAGTAAGGATCGCCGCTCATCATTAGTCAACTTTCCCCTTGACCAAATTGTGCGCTAATGCTTGCTATAAAATGTCTACACTCTCAAAACCCTTGCTGCCATAACAGACACGACTCCCCAAGTCGGTCAAATTTAATGATTCTGAAAATATCATGTAGAGAAGAATTGTTCTTTTAGACTTATCTCAGAGCAATCTGAATTCGGCAAATTGTTTTACGTCGATACTTTCAGGACAATTCGATTACGATTCTTGAAACATACTAACAATGTGACTGTCTTCAAACTCCTGAAAGCGATTTTTTTTTAAAGTTTTACGGTAATGTTCGTAAAACGTTTAATATATATCCTGAAAAAAATATGTAGAGTGATGTAGTAATTTTTTTTTAAAGTTGGAGTGGGGGTGGGGAGATGTAATTAGCTGATACTTCCGGGACACTTGAACAATCTTTGACATTTGAAGGTCGTGTCTGAAAATAAATATGTATGTATAAACATTTTTATTTTAATTTTCTATTTATTCCATTCTTGTATTCGTCCCGGTTCCTGTTATAGCGCTACTGTTTTCATCTGTCCAAACTATCGTCGCAATGTTGGACAAAGAAGACATTGTCTCGATCAAGGCATAGATGACACTAGACAAGTGTCGGTCAAGACGTAAATATGATACATGACAAGTGTCAGTCAAGACATAAATATGACACATGACAAGTCTCCGTCAAGACGTAAATATGACACATGACAAGTCTCGGTCAAGACATGAATATGATACATGACAAGTGTCAGTCAAGACATAAATATGACACATGACAAGTCTCCGTCAAGACGTAAATATGACACATGACAAGTGTCGGTCAAGACATAAATATGATACATGACAAGTGTCGGTCAAGACATAAATATGATATATGACAAGTGTCGGTCAAGACATAAATATGATACATGACAAGTGTCGGTCAAGTCATAAATATGATACATGACAAGTGTCGGTCAAGACATAAATATGATATATGACAAGTGTCGGTCAAGACATAAATATGATATATGACAAGTGTCGGTCAAGTCATAAATATGATATATGACAAGTGTCGGTCAAGTCATAAATATGATATATGACAAGTGTCGGTCAAGACATAAATATGATACATGACAAGTGTTGGTCAAGACATAAATATGATATATGACAAGTGTCGGTCAAGTCATAAATATGATACATGACAAGTCTCCGTCAAAAATATATATGACACATGGCAAGTCTCGGTTAAGACATATATTTAAGACGCATGACAAGTCTTAAGCTTGCCAAATGGAGATGTCATTTTTTGTCCCATATTTTACTTACTACATTAAAGTAAGATGGTATTTAGAAAACCATACGATCGAAACGGTCCGATTATCATTAGCATCGTTTGATCGCCTCAAGTTGTCATAGTGTAATAGCTTCTGGTCAAGTATCGTGTTCTTAATTTGATTTCGTAAACGATGTTTTTGGATCATACGGTACACGTAGTTTATAAATGTGACACCCTTCGATACATTACGATATATTACGGTAATTGTTCCCAGAGTGATAGCGTCATGTTGCAGTCTGTAACGATGTCATATACATCATGATTCTATGTTTTAGGGCAAGAGTCGGCAAGCATTTTTGCGTGAAATACCACAATGAAAGGGTCGTATTTAATCATTTAAAGAGCCGTATTCAATCATTCAAAGACCCACATTCAATCATGCACAGAGTCACGTTCAGTTATTCAAATTTCCGCATTCAATCATCCATAGAGCCACATTCAATCATCCAAAGAGCGGCATTCAATCACTCAAAGAACAGTTTTTAATCATTCAAAGGGCTGTATTTGGCTACGGATAAATTGTTTTATAATTACTTGTAGTATATTCCACACATATAAGAGTTTGTTTAATGTGAACACAAATGTTGTCATCAGAATGACGTACTAACTCATTGCTCGAGTTAGCATCCGAATCTTCCTCTTACAAGCCTTACAATATATTCACATTTCGCCTTGTGTAGAATTTTATGGAATTCGACCTTTCAATAATCTGTGTCTCAAGAGCGGCCTTGAAATAGTAACTTTTTTTTGTTTTTTATTTTTTTTGTTTTTTTTATGGGCCATACTAATTTAGTTCCATTCCTTTATCTGTCAGTTCATGTTTTTATCTTTTGAAGGATTTATTTTTAACTAATTTAGTTTTTTTTTTTTTTTAAACATCAAGAGTACATTACTAATTCTCGTCATGATAATATTAATTACTGAATTGCGAAATGGATTTCTTTTTAGGCTCATGCATTCAAATTAGGCCTATTCAGCGGCGTAACTAGAGTTTTTGGCGCCCGGGGGCAAGATTCATTTTAAAGCGCCCTCTTTTCCTTTTTTCAACTCTCAAACCCATTATTTTCATCAATAACTTAATATCAAAGCACATTTGGCGCCCCTAACTAGCTGGCGCCAGGGTACATCTGCACCCACCTGCCCCCCCTACACTACGCCTCTGGGTCTATTTCGGTTTTAAATTTCGTCCTGGGGGTGTCCAACAAATGGTTAGCAGGTCTGCTCAAGTTTGACCTATTTCGGTTTTAAATTTCTTCCTGGTGGTGTCCAACACGTGGCTAGCAAGTCACATGCAGGCCCTTTGATGAAAACAGTAAGGACCCAAATTTGTCCCTTAGCTGCTACGCGTTATTTTCTCCCCGTACAGTTTTGCTTCAGTAATGACGCCCTTCATGTACGCCCTCTCAATAATAGCTCCCAAATTTTAGACCTCCGTCTTTCTCTATCACTCTCTCTCTCTCTTTCTCTTTCTCGTTCTCTATCACTCTCTCTCTTTCTCTATCTCGCTCGTTCTCTTTCTTTCTCTATCTCTCTCTCTCTCTTTCTCTATCACTCTCTCATTTTCTCTTTCTCTATCACTCTCTCTGTCTCTTTTTCTTTCTCTTTCTCTATCACTCTCTCAATCTCTCTCTTTCTCGCTCGTTCTCTTTCTTTCTCTTTCTCTCTCTCTCTCTCTCTCTCGCTCTTTCTCTCTCTCGCTCGATCTCTTTCTATTTCTCGCTCTCACTCGCTCGTTATCTCTCTCTCTCTCGCGCTTGTTCTCTCTCTTTGCTGTCTCTCTCTTTCTCTATCTCTCTGTTTTTTGTCCCACTTACCTTAAGTTCCCCCCTTTTTAAATTTTACCATGTTCGATGTATCTTCCTATAAAATTAAACATTGTCTTATATAAACAGTTTTTTTTTTAAATGCGGTATGGGGAAAGGTTGGGGGGGGGGGGGGAGGTTTTGCGGGGGGGGGGGGGGGGGGATTTGTGTTCCCCTCTTCTTCTTTTTTTTTTTTTTGAAAGTCAACTTATAGCCACAGATAAACTTTGCGAATCATTTTTTTTTTTTACATTGTTTCCGTACTCTGAAGATATGGCATACACTTTTAGCATTGTGTTTTCTAAAATATTATTTTGGATTTTTTTCCCCTTTAAAAAAAAAAATGTAAGGACAATTGAAACAAAAAAAATTCATCAATCTCAATCAGAACTTCAACTCGTTTTCGCTTTTCTCTTTTCTTTTTTTTTTTTTTTTTAAATCAGAAACCATAAATAAAAAGGTTATCTTTATTTTCGTGTGCAAAAAATTGCGTGCAGAGCTCGCCTCAGGTGATTTGGGCTGTGGTGTGCCGTGTGCAAAACTGGTGTGTGTAAGAAACAACAGAAGGCGGTTTATTTTCGTGATCTGAGCCAGGGTCAGTGTCAGAGGGGTCCAGAGTTAAGTTCTAATTTAAAACATATCCAATTGTTATTTCTTGTCTACTCGCTATTTTCTTGTAGGGCCCCAAAGTTTTTGTTGGTTTTTTTTTTTTTTTGGTCAAACTATAGCAGATGAAATAAACAACATATGATATTGTGTCTTTGTTATGGGGAGAAAAACTTCGAGTGTAGCATGATTTGGCTGTTAATGTCCTGTACTAAATATAGACTTCCAATATCGCAATTTAAAAAAAATAAAAATGTGTAGGTAGCTCTTGTTTTTTTGTTGTTTTTTTTTGGTATCTTAAAGGCGGGATCATCATTTCAGGTTTTTTCAAGATGGGGAGGGGAAGGTGGGGGACGAAACCAAAACAGTGTCGGCTTGTTCCGTTGTCTATTACTGGAGGCGTCACAGTGCGCTACAATGGAAATAAAAAATACAAATTAAAAAAAAAAAAAAAAAAAAAGAAAAAAAAAAAAAAAAAAAAAAAAAAAAAAGAGAGAGAAAAAGAGGGGGGGGGGGGGGGGGGGTTGCAATTCCCTCTTTGCCCTACCCAAATGAAGTTCCTGCTTAAAAAGCTTCACTTCAATGCTCCATCAACTTTTAGAATACATTGTATTTAATTATTTGTCCTTCTAATATCCACAGCTCGATCCAGTCTTGACATTGATTCCTGGGTGATTTAATACTAATGAAATACATCTTAAGGCTACCATCCACTATGATGTTGAATGGATATAAACCCACTATTGGTATCCATGCTTGAACCCCGTATATCATCTACTAAGTTTGATCACATGTGAAAAGACAAAATTGATACACCTCACCAATCCACGCTGAATGAACCATCATCATCCTTTAGCAACCATTGCCATCAGCATCCCTTAGCAACCATTGCCATCATCATCCCTTAGCAACCATTGCCATCATCATCCCTTAGCAACCATTGCCATCATCATCCCTTAGCAACCATTGATAGAATCTATGTCCGGTCTACGACTTGCCTTCGTGTTGGACGTACCACCAGCTATGCAGGCTTAAGTATCCATGTTGGATCCACAAACGGAATCGATGATCCTCCAGTAATACTAATCCACAGATCATTCACCACTAGGCGAAATGATAGAGTTTAGGTAATGGAAAAAAAGTGTGTGTGGGGGGGGGGGGGGGGGGGAGAGAGCAGTTCATAATTTTTGAGCATCTCTTGCATTTTGTATTGTTGTTCTAGTTAAACTTAAAATGGAGATATTATCTTGCGAAGATATTGTTTATTAATTCTTTATTTTTTTTTAATTAAAAATTATTTATATTTTTCCTTTTCCTTGTTAGGGCAATGAAGACACCACGTGATCTTCATAAATTGTATAAATATGTGTAATAAAGAAATAAATTGACTTTTTGTTTATCATTCCTGAAGTCATTCAAGTAAATTTGAAGACAGACTCAGGCCATGGCTAGCACACTAGACACTTAAACTGAGCTCTATGCAGAGGCGTAGCAAACGGGAGGGGGAAGGGGGACAGATTCCCCGGGCGTCAGCTAATTAGGGGCGCCAAAATGTACTCTGATATTATTTTATTGATGAAAATTATGGGTTTGAGAGTTGAAAAAAGAAAAGGTGGCTCTTTAAAATGAATCTTGTCCCTGGACGCCAAACTCTCTAGCTACGCCTCTGCAGAGAACGAGAGATAGTGAGACAGGGGGCAGGGGGTAATGATATAGCTGAACTTTTTTTACTTATGCTGATATCTAATTCTCTCCTCACTTACCCTATTTAATGGCATGCGTAAGGGAGGCTATAAAAGTTGTGTTTAAGGCATAAAAATAATAGAGTTATTTCTCTTTGATATTCATTTGTCCTTTTTTTTTTTTTTTTCCTCCTACACTTCTCTTTCCTTTCTCTTCTTTGCGTGAGTGATTAGCATACTATTTTATTTTACCTTTATCTTTACTACCTTATTTTGAAACTGTAGTAGGTTTGAAAACGATAAATGGCGAATGGCGGCGCTGCGCGTGTCCGGGTCCATTTTGACCAGGGCTGGCCCTAAAAATTGCGGGGCCCTATGCGAAACGGGGCCCAGTCTGGGTAGGTATAAGGATAATGAGTGAAAATTAAGATTTTGTATTAGAAAATAAAGTGCGGGGCCCACTGCGGCCGCATAGGTTGCAGTGGCCTAAGGCCGGCCCTGATTTTGACTAATGCTATTCGGATGTCATTTGTGGTAGTTTATTTTAGTTAAAATGAAGAATTAAGTTTACAAACGTATAGTCCATTCAATTATCTTTCATTTGATACCTCAATTTGTCTTACAAACCCAACAATAATATTTTAAATAGCTTTTTTTAAATCCCAACCTCTCACTTCTGATACCTGGGTGCGAATAGCCACTTCACATGGTCTAAGCTCTGTGATAAGATCGTAAACATCGGATCACATGACTTCTATTTTTGCATTGAACATTGTTTAAGATATAATTAACATTTACCATCAATTAAAATTAATTCAAGGTGGTTTTTTTAATATTATGTAATGTTTTATTATTAACTCTTCCTAAAACGCCATGTACCTCATAAATTTTATTTCATGTTTATTTTAAAGTTACACCATACACTCTCAACAAAAAATGACTTTAATATCTTACTATTTGTTTTTTTATACAGACGTAACATGTCACATGAGTTTCAAGTGACAGGCGGAGGGGCAAGCTATTTTTACGGATTTTGGGTATTCCACGTCGAAAATTTGCATAAACGCTGTTATGAAATTTGAGCTCATGGGCTGAAAGATAAATAGACTGACGGATGCATTGACGATATTTAACAAACGACACGAAACACATGACGCATATGATGAGATTGTGATATGACTTCAAGGGGTAGTACTCGGGAACTAACATAATGGCGAAGACATGAATGAATCGCGGCCCTTGGTTGGCGATGAAGACGACGATGACTACCGGCAACATTTTCACCACTTGCTTCTCCTTTGATGTCGCGCTGACCTGGCCCCGGGCTTCCTTGCTGACCCAGTCGGGGAGTGTCTGCCTTTGCTTGGAGTGGGCCTCTTCGGGGATGTCACTGCGTGGGGGGGGGGTCCGGTTTTGCTAGGCGTTGTGTGGGAAAATTCGGAGCACCGTTTTCTTAAAACGCGATGCCTTGGCAAAGGAGATACGCTATGATGAAGGTACTGCTCACCATTGCGAGCAGGCTTAAAAAGGGATAGATGAAATGGAACCAGGGGTAGGCCTTAAAGAACACATGTCCGTGGGTCCAGTAGAATAGGTTGTAGACGCATACTGTTATTTCCGTGGCGTATGCGCTGCTGTACACCAAACGGAAGTTGATGACGGGGAGGATGTAGAAGTACGAGAAGACAATCACCACGGACAAGATGGCGCTCAGTGCGAGGGTCAGTGTCGGGTGTGAGCAAAGTCTTGACCATGAGCGGCAAGATGACGCAGAGGCAACGCTCGATGACCACTCACCCTGCAATCACCGCGGATGCGTTAACGGAAATGACGTGGATGCAGGTCAGCTTGGTGAAGGTGATGTTCTCCCAGGACTTGCCGAGGGCCGGGGAGACCCACGAGATGGGCCCGAAGAGCCGGTGGAACATGCCGCAGAGGCGCCGTGCGGAGACGGCCGTCATGGTGATGTCGACCGTGTCCATGAACCCCAGCTTTGCAGAAGACGACGATGCTGACGGCGTTGGTTGACCACGCCCATTATGCAAACGAGGAGGTTGATCCAGACGTCGACGACGTTGGCGAGCGCGCTCGGCACGCTGGTGGGCACACACATATCCGGAGGGTTGAACATCTCTGGGATCAACGGCGGTGGAGCTTGCCAACCCGACCACGGTTGTTAGAAATGTTGTGCTGCGATCAATGAGGGTTGAACATCTCTGGGATCAACGGCGGTGGAGCTTGCCAACCCGACCACGGTTGTTAGAAATGTTGTGCTGCGATCACTGAGGGTTGAACATCTCTGGGATCAACGGCGGTGGAGCTTGCCAACCCGACCACGGTTGTTAGAAATGTTGTGCTGCGATCACTGAGGGTTGAACATCTCTGGGATCAACGGCGGTGGAGCTTGCCAACCCGACCACGGTTGTTAGAAATGTTGTGCTGCGATCACTTAGGGTTGACATTTTATTTTTTTCTTATGATGTTTTGTGAGGTCAAAGTGCAACTATGGCATCGTTGTCAAAAAAATGGCTGTTTAAGTAGGTATTTATCTGTGGTTGGTTTGCTCCAAAGGGACTAGAATTACCCATACAACACTTTTTGGCTTAATGATTGCACTGATGATGACACTAAATTCATTTCATCTGGATTCAAAAATGCATTTGATCTAGCAAACCAACAACAAAAAAAGCATATATAATCTATAGACTAAATACATTTGATCTACTGGCTAAAAACGTATAGTTCAGCAATTCGCATTACAAACAAAAAGAAAATTTGATCTACTGACCTGCTAAGTATATTTGATCTACAGACAAACAAAGTGTATCTGGTCTATGGACTTGCTAAGTATATTTGGTCTATTGACTTGCTAAGTATATCTGGTCTACTTACTTGCTACGTATATTTGATCTAATGACTTACAAAGTATATTTGGTCTCCTGACTTGCTAAGTATATTGGGTCTACTGACTTGCTACGTATATTTGATCTAATGACTTACAAAGTATTATTTGATCTAATGACTTGCTACGTATATTTGATCTAATGACTTACAAAGTATTATTTGATCTAATGACTTGCTAAGTATATTTTTCCTACTGGCTTGCAAAGCATCACAAAGTATATTTGATCTACTGACTTAAAAAGTATTATAAAGTGTATCTGGTCTACTGACTTGCTAAGTATTACAAAGTATATTTGGTCTAATGACTTACAAAATATATTTAATTTTTTATCAACTGACTTGCAATGTATTACAAAGTATAATTGATCTATTGCCTTATAAGTATTACACGTATACTTGATCTACTGACTTACAAAGTATTTTGATATTATCAAACTGGCCAATAAACTCTCTTTGTTCCACTAACAAAGTATATCTGATCATCTGACTAAAAAATTTGATATAATCAAAATCGAATTACAAGCAAAGTATTCTGATCTCATAAGAAGAGCAAACGTTACGGTCTCGTGAGTTCTTAACTAACCCTAACCCTAACCCTAACTCGTGAGTTCTTAACTAACCCTAAAGTTATTTGAAACAAGAAATCAACCAGCAACAAAATCTATTCCACTTGAAAAGAACAGACAGAAAATACATCACGAGTAAACTAAATAGTCTTTTCAAACATCACAAAGAAATACTTGAATTTTGATCCAATCCAATGGCGCACGCTTTTTTTTTTAAACAACTAATAGTAATAGCTGAATGTAATAAAAAATAACTTTAAACATACGGAAATGACAAACTATGTAATAGTTCAAATTGTTTTCAACATACAAAAGTGGGTTTACCCTAATACGATATGCAGTAGAGCATCATCGTTTGGACTACCAAAATGTTTGAGAACCTTTTTTTTTTTTTTTTTCTTTTTTTTCAACAATCAAACTTCAATCATTTAAGCTGTGTGACGTCATGCATGACGGTTGAACTCAGGTAAAAAGGTGACTTTTTTTTTCCTTTTTATTATGTTAATCAATATAGTGCCACAGGTCTGGTGTCAGACTTTAAAAGACAGGCAGTTAGGGTGTAGGACTGTCTGTAGGCCTATTGTTTAAAGGCCTGCAGGTAGGGTGTAGGATTGTATGTTGGCCTATTGTTGAAAGTCCGGCAGGTAGGGTGTAGGACTGTATGTTGGCCTATTGTTGAAAGTCCGGCAGTTACGGTGTAGGACTGTCTGTAGGCCTTTTGTTTAAAGGCCTGCAGGTAGGGTGTAGGACTCTTTGTTGGCCTATTGTTTAATGACCTGCAGGTTGGGTGTTGAACTGTCTGTATGCCAATTATCTATAAGGAATGAGAAGTAAACTCTTTTAACACCTGGCCCCACTGGGTATTGTCCCAAAATACACGGACCCACTGGGTATTGTCCCAAAATACCCGGACCCACTGGGTATTGTCCCAAAATACCCGGACCCACTGGGTATTGTCCCAAAATACCCGGACCCACTTGGTATTGTCCCAAAATACCTGGACCCACTGGGTATTGTCCCAAAATACCTGGACCCACTGGGTATTGTCCCAAAATACCCGGACCCACTAGGTATTGTCCCAAAATACCTGGACCCACTGGGTATTGTCCCAAAATACCCGGACCCACTGGGTATTGTCCCAAAATACCCAGACCCACTGGGTATTGCCCCAAAATACCCGGACCCACTGGGTATTGTGCCAAAATACCAGGACCCACTGGGTATTGTCCCAAAATACCTGGACCCACTGGGTATTGTCCCAAAATACCTGGACCAACTGGGTATTGTCCCAAAATACCCGGACCCACTGGGTATTGTCCCAAAATACCCGGACCCAATGGGTATTGTCCCAAAATACCTGGACCCACTGGGTATTGTCCCAAAATACCTGGACCCACTGGGTATTGTCCCAAAATACCCGAACCCACTGGGTATTGTCCCAAAATACCCGGACCCAGTACAGAAAAAAAATACTGTACCCGGTTAAGCACTAGTTATTTATTATTTCTCTTAATCTTGTTCTGCGGAGGATTTTCTATGTCAGTGAAGTCTCTGTGTCAGTATTATAAGGATTATAAATGACTGCGACATTTTCGCGATTTATTGCTAAAGATGACCACGAAATCATGAACCACTGCCGATGCGCAGGGCCACAAAAAAAAACAACTTTAAATGTCTTTTGAATGTTATGTATGGGCGTCTTTCACGTACTATGATGAACACGTCATCCACTAAACACGCCCTCTACTAGACACGCCCCCTACTAGCCACGCCCTCTACTAGATGCGTCCACGTGCTGCGAACGCGGCAGCGTCTCCGAGGAAACTTGGGGGCGCCCACATGGGGTTTGCCTCTTCGTGGCGTGACTTGTCCACCCGAAACAAAAAACCGCAACGGAAGTAGCAGTGTCTAACATGATTACTTGTTGCCGTTGATTGATATGAGACTCGGTTGGCGGTCAAAACACATGCCGTTGATTTTAGCTACGCGGCCGTGAGAAAACCGCTCCTAGGCAACCGTTTTGTCCCAGCTTTCCGTCCCGACCGGCCGAAAAACTCCCTGGGCGGTGGGGGGTGGTAACGCAACACCTTCCCTCCGGACTGGAAGCAAACCCGTCCTGACCCTTGGGAGAGTGGACCACGAACGCTTTAAAGGCAGCGTTCTCGGTCGACCGGATGTCCCCCAGGCCGGAGGGGGGAGGTTCCCGGCGTGCCGTCGCACGGTCTATTGGCGGGGAAACCCAGAGTCTGGCCCGTGTGGAGGTGTACCGGGGGGCATTAAGAGCTCGCGCTCGACGGCCCACCAACCCCATCTCCTATGTGACATTTTCACTAGACACGCCCTCTTCTAAGTTTTTTATAGGAAAAAAATAAGATGATAGATTGTCACTGTGTGAGCACTGGACCGGAAATGATTAAATGCAGACGACTTCGTTTTTTCATTTCTTCAGGACGTGGACCGTGGCTTGTCAGCTTGGAGGCGCCAGAATATAAATCCGAGACGGTGCGCGTAGGTGTGTGTGGGTGTGTGTGTATATTTTTAACGAACTCCCAACGAGCCACGAACTCCCAATAGAACACCCCTCCCCCCCCCCCCCCCCCAAGGTTTTTTATTTTTAAATATATATTTTACTACACGTGACATTCATGGGGTCAAGGTCGTTCTTTCGTTTGTCTATCGTTCAAGAAATCTCTGACCCAAAAGCTCTCGGTTTTTTTTTTCTGCTTACCTTAGCGAACTGGAAATTGCTCTTCAAAAGCTTAGCGGCGCGTGACATATTTCTTTTTATTGTATTTGTTCAAGTTGGTTTCCATAATAGTTCCAGCTGATCTGAACAACTCTAAAGTAGATGCTCTTTCGGGTAGCATTCTATGTTCGTGATTAAGAAGTCGTAGAAGAAAGGAACCCTGAAGGTTAAAGAGGCATAAGCCATTGTTGACATAACCTCGAGGACAAATGGTTTAGGACATTGTAGGAAATGGCTTCGTGGTGCTAGGTACTTCGAATGCCTGCCTGGTATGTAAATCGTTTGTTTTCAACTTAAAACATTTAAGTAGACAAAAAATTTTTTACCATTGTCTCGTCTCTTCAAACTCTGGCTTTTTTTTAGAATTTTTGTTTTTTTAACACTAAAATAATTTAGGTAGGTTTTTAGTATGAATGACTTCATGGTCAATACGAATCTTAATTAAGGATACTTAGTTGGCCAGAAATTCAGGCAAACGTCAGTGGCAGTTGATGTAACTTCTCGTACTTGAGAGCAAGCAGGTAGTATAGCTCCAGTTAGCCCAAGTGTGTAGTCAGGGGGGCCGTATCGAGAATTCTTAAGAACCCTCTTGAGTTATTGACTGGACATTGCTCATGTGTGTAAGAAATATACACAGGGTAGATGAAAATCCGATGAAAGACAAAACAAAATTTAAACAGAAAACACACACACACACACACAAAACACAAAATAAACGGACTTTTCGAATAAGAAGCCTTCCACGACAAAAATTCAGCGAAAGACAAATTGCGCTGATAATGAGATGCAGTTGTCGGGAAATGGCCACGTGTGTTGCACTCGGTTTGGTGACACCTATTGTAAAAATTGGAGAACTGTAAAAAAAAAATTTTTTAGGGCTGTGTTGTTTGTGCTTTTAAAGGATAATACATGCGGGATGTGTTCAAGACGTGTGAAGTAAAAATAAATAGTGGAACAAAATATGTTTTGGCTTTAACAACAACAAGAAAAAAGACGGGAATATTAAAAAGATGGTTCGGCTAAACGCCTTCTCCAACGGAAAAGACAAAGCAAGAAACAACAAATGTTTAGAAATTTAAAAAAAAACGTACGTGGTCGTCGATGTAAGTCACACCTGCTGTTAAGTTGTTGGCGTGAATCTCGCGGGAGAACCCTGCCGTATTGGTGTTGACCTTAGACTGTGAGTCGCGACCCCTTTGGGGGTTAAACAACCCTTACACAGGGGTCGCCTCAGACCATCGGAAAACACACACACATATATGAAGTAGCAACGAAAATAATGTTAATTTTGGGGTGTCACCACAACATGAGGAACTCCATTAAAGGGCCGAACTTTGATCGAATCTTTTTTTCAGTTCACACGTTAAAATTTTCGTCAAATTTCTGTTTGAACGCACTGTAATAAATAGTAAAACAAAATAATGCATTCAAAAAGAAATTTGAAGCAAAATCTTAACGTGTGGACTGAACAAAAAGATTCGATCAAATTTCCGTTCGATCAAATTTCCGTCGATCAATTTTCCGTCGACGAAATTTCTTTCGATCAAATTTCCGGATACGGTTGAGCAGACCACGAGAGCCAGTGGTGAAATCAACTCAGAGAAACATTTGGAAATCTGCAGCTCCATATTATGATGGAAAAATTTGTTTTGTTTGAATCAAATCTCCATATGAGCTTAAACCAGCGGTTCTCAACCTATGGTTGTTTGGGGAGGGGGGTGTGCTTTGAACGACCCTTTCACAGGTGTTGCCTAAGACCGTCGGAAAACACATAGACTTACAGTTATGAAGTAGAAACGAAACCAATTTTATTTTTCGGGGGCCACCAAACAACATTAAGAACTGAATTAAAGCGTCGCGGTATTAGGAAGGCTGAGAACCACTGTCTTAAACTATACTTGCTTTTGGGCTTGGGAAATTATCATGTTGGCGTCCCTCTTTTTTAAATGCTAGCTCAGTCACTCCACGAGGTGACATCATGATGACGCAGCACGCTTGTAGTTTGTATACCAGGATGTCGGGTGGCCGACCATCGTAAATAATGACACAAGCAAAAGCCGCACCATGGGGAATAGCAGACCCCTAAAATAGTGATACCCTTGTGTTTGACTAGCGAGTGTGGTAGCCGATCCTTAGGAATAGCAGACCCCTAAAATAGTGATACCCTTGTGTTTGACTAGCGAGTGTGGTAGCCGATCCTTAGGAATAGCAGACCCCTAAAATAGTGATATCCTTGTGTTTGACTATATATATAAGCGAGTGTGGTAGCCGATCCTTAGGAATAGCAGACCCCTAAAATAGTGATACCCTTGTGTTTGACTAGCGAGTGTGGTAGCCGATCCTTAGGAATAGCAGACCCCTAAAATAGTGATACCCTTGTGTTTGACTAGCGAGTGTGGTAGCCGATCCTTAGGAATAGATGACCCCTAAAATAGTTATACCCTTGTGTTTGACTATCGAGTATGGTAGCTGATCCTTAGGAATAACCGACCCCTATAAATAACCCATTAGAGGATTAGATTTTCACTCAACCTCCTTCCCCCCCCCCCCCCACACACACACAACCCCCAACATTTGTGTGACAGACGAAAGAAGATAGGACTAGTCAGTGGGGGTGTTCATAGAGAATTGTGTCGCCTTGACATGCAATGAAACGAACTCTGAGACACAGGCATAGTGTCAGCTTGACATCCACGGACTGGAGCTCCCAGATACTGACATGGTGTCAGCCTGACATCCACGGATTGAGGGCTCCCAGACACTGACATAGTGTCAGCTTGACATCCATGGATTGAAGCTCCCAGACACTGACATAGTGTCAGCTTGGCATCCACGGATTGGAGCTCTCGGGCACAGAACTGGTGTCCATTGACCTCCTATTGATACTCTGAGACACATACATCGCGTCAGCGTAATATACTGTGGTAACAGCTTCCAAAGACAGATATGATCGTAACAGACTGTCATCCACAGCTTAGACCTTTCCTTCAGCGATTCTTAGACTCATACCCAGTCGCGTACCGAGACAGGTGTAGGACAAAAAGGGGGGGGGGGGCAAATATGCGAGCCGGGCGAAGAATTTTATAGCTTAATATATCTATATATATATATATCTTTGCTTAATTGTTTGTTTACTTTATTTTCGTTGTTCTTTATAGGAGTCAGTGACGAAGACAGAGAACGAGTCAGTGGAGTCAGAAAAGGAGTCAGAGAAGGCGCTTATAGAGAAAGAGTCAGAGAAGGAGTTTGAGGAGTCGGAGAAGGAGTCAGAGAAGGCGTCAGAGAAAGAGTCAGAGAAGGAGTCAGAGAAGAAGTCAGAGAAAGGGCCAGAGAACGAGTCAGAGAATGAGCCAGAGAAGGAGTCAGAGAAAGAGCCAGAGAACGAGTCAGAGAATGAGCCAGAAAAGGAGTCAGAGAAGGCGCTTATAGAGAAAGAGTCACTTAAATTTATATATAGTTAACATTTAGACATTTTGTGACGTGAACTGTTATGTAATTAAAATATAGACAGATTGTCACTTAAATTTATATATCGTTAACATATAGACATATTTTGAATTGAACTGTTATGTAATTAGAATATAGACAGAATGTGGCTTAAATTGTTATATAATTAGAATGTAGATAGAATATGTCTTAAATTGGTATGTAATTAAAATATGGGCAGCGTGCGCCTGAAATCGTCATATAATTAAAGTTTGAACCACAATAATTTATAATACATATTTTTTTCTATTTTAAAACTCTTAATCATAATTTTTTTAAATTGATGATTCATGTCTATAATTAAGCAATGCATATATGCATACTATTTCCTGAGCTTTCTTATTTAAAAAGTATTAATTAACTCGAAATAGCTTGGCCACTGAACCTCCTTTTAAACGTTACTTCATTCCCGAATCTCCCCAGGGATAACCTTTGAAAGCTTAACACGTAAAGCGTGTACATCGCCTAGCAACGCTTTTTGTTTATGTTGGGTTGAATTATTGTTTTTCCCCGAGTTTGTTATTATGCGGCCCAATTTGGGCAATCAGATTTTTTGTTAGCAGTGATAAGCAATGCACATTGAAAGAAAAGATCTAAGCAGTCAATTCTCTGACGTGACTCATTTGGTGTGTCATAGACGGCGGCCATGTTGTGATATCCCAACATCGTCACGAACGAGGCGAACTCGAGGGCTGTGATGAATCTGGAAGCAATCAATGCATTCGGTTAGGTAATTTGATAAAATGTAACACTATGGACACATTTAGCTGTTTTGTTCGTTGTTGTTGTTGGTTTCTAAATTTAGATTCGAATTAATAAGCAACTTATCCAAGCCTTCCATACAGGAGACTCTTTTATTAACTGTAGCACTGTAGCCTAAATCTTCATAGATCCGCCATTTCATTGGTACGCCTCAAATTAAGTCTTTGAGCTACACACCGGGGTCTCGAGTGCACAAACATGACATTGTGTATAAGAAAAAGTAGATCCTGCGTGGAAATTATGCAACAAAATGTATGTGCACTTAGAAACACTTACGTCAAGGTTTAATCAATTTTCATACAAAAATATATATTTTTTCTTTTTGTGGTAAATCTGACCAGAAAATTTTGGTTGTTTGAAATGTACTTCCGCCCCAGTGACTAGACCAGGGGTGGGCAAACTACGGCCCGCGGGCCGCATGCGGCCCGGCAGCTGATATTATGCGGCCCTCGAAGGCATTAGGAATTTAAAAAATTTCTGGCTTTTTAAGTTATTTTGTTGAATTTTACAAAATTTCATATACCGTTATGATTGTTTTAACATTTTTTGATCAACTTTCTTTCTAGCTTTCTATTTTTTTAAACAGTCCTTGACTTTTGTCATGTAATACTAAAATGCGAATTTACCGATTTTTATATAGAGAAATGTTTATCAACATGTAAAAATTGAACATAATATACATGCGCCCCCCCCCCCCCAAATAGCTTTACAATTGTCAATGTGGCCCTCCGCATAAAAAGTTTGCCCACCCCTGGACTAGACGCATCTCTTCAAAACTAGCTCCTCAACATGGGAAGTTTTTAATGAAGTGAACGTATTTAGAGACGGTGCTGTTGTTTTGTAAAGTATACAGCCCGAAAGGGTCGCGACCCACAGGTTGAGAACAACTGTTCTATGCAATGACGACCTCATACAGCGGTTCCCAACCGGTGTTTCCTCGCGGCCGCTTCAGGAAACTACCAACCACTATAAACTTGTCAGACAAATTTTAGCCTTAAGGCAGTGGTTCTCAAACTTCCTAATGCCGAGACCCTTTAATACAGTTCATCATGTAGTGGCGACCCCCAACCACAAAATTATTTTCGTTGCTACTTCATAACTGTAGAGTATATGTGTTCTCCGATGGTCTTAGGCGACTCCTTTGAACGGGTCATTCGACCCCCAAAGGGGTCGCGACCCACAGGTTGAGAACCGCTGCCTTAAGGGGTTCCGTCAAAGAAACTGATTCTAAAAAGGGATCTGCGAGTAAAAAAGGCTGGGAACCACTGATCTAATGTATTTATTTCTTCGTATGAGTTCATTAATTTCATATATTAATTATTAATTTATTTAATTATATATATATATATGTTTTTAATGTTGACGACATTTTATGAAACGCATAATAATCCTTTAGTTTCAGCATACTACTTGCGTCATGAATAACCCTCCTCCCCCCCCCCCCGAGACACAGCTAAAGGGGAGGGGGGCAGATGTCCCTTAGCGCCAGATTAGTGGGGACGCCAAAATCGACTTTTTGATGGATATTTTATTGAGGAAAATACTGGGTCTATCTCAGAATTGTGTGGGGTGGGGGGGGGGGGTTTAAGGGGGCGCCAAACTAGCTTCGCCTCTGAATCCCCCACCTATTGTGTAACACCTCTCCATACTGTCAGATTAAGGAGTATTTAAAATTGTCCCAAGTCTACACAGTTGAAGCTGGACGCATCATGTGTGAAAATTATAATTTGTTAACTCGCGTGTAGGTCATGGTCATGGCGGGTCAGCGAATGTACAACAGCTTTATTATTTTTTTCCTAAATATAAAAGGCAAACTGTGTCCACGATTATCATGCTCAGTGTGACTATAACGTTTGTATGTGTGTATGTTTGTTTGTTGGTAAATGGGTCAATCAATCGCAAGAAAACCGAACAATGGATCGCAACCAAATTATACATGTTCCTGGCCTATACAGATGTAGTTCCTTGAAAGTTTGGTTCTTAATCTTATCACCTTATCCCAAATATATATTTTTTTTAAAAATGGGACTCTTTTTTTTTTAATGACTTCGAGGGACGTTCAAGTTAAGTTATTTTTGGTGCACACATTTCTAATAACCTTTTATTATTCATAAGGGTGCGCGTCTATATTAAAGGAAGGTTTCTATTTGTGCACGCATTTTAAACAGATATTTATTCTTTGCGCTTTCAACAACATTAAAAACAACAACAACAACAACAACAACAAAATTGAAATAATTGTTTATCAACAAAAGATTAGATGTTTAATGCAATCAAATTCTTTAAATAGGCGGCACTGCCTGCTGTACCATCTTAATAAACTACAGTTCATTACGTGGAATGTGTGGGGAAAGTGTGGGGGGGGGGGGTTGGCATGAGATTAGAATTATCACATAGTTCAGGGGGCGTGCGCTAAGGTTGCTTTGGCATAACATAGGGTCTTACAGTCATAGGGGGGTATTTTATTATTTTTTGTTACCAACTTTACATAGCAGATGTGTGTGTGTGTGTGTGTGTGTGTGTATGTGTGTGTGTGCGGAAGGGAGACTCTAGAGTTTGTGATTTAGCTCCAAATCATCATCATCATTATCATCATCATCATCATCATCATCATCAACAACATCATCATCAACAACATCAACATCATCATCATCATCAACAACATCATCATCAACATCATCATCATCATCATCATCATCAACAACATCATCATCAACATCATCATCATCAACATCATCATCATCATCATCAAAATCATCATCATCATCATCATCATGTCACTTAGTCCTTCGACCGTTGGGGCTCCACAGATGACATGAAAACTATCCTCTCCTTTCCTCTTGATCTTCTGCCACTACGCACAGCATCGCCCAGTTTTAGTCCCGTCCACTCCAAATCAGCATGTTGTAAAACGACGTCCCTAAATGGGTGGGTGGATTTC
This sequence comes from Omphiscola glabra, assembly GCA_964017045.1. NCBI lineage: Eukaryota > Metazoa > Mollusca > Gastropoda > Lymnaeidae > Omphiscola > Omphiscola glabra. Next base: position 5,672,234 of record OZ024807.1, on the reverse strand, counting down.
ATGAGTATAGTAATATCTCAAACGCATCCATTTGTTACCCACGTAGCAATTTCAGTCTGCAGTATATATTCCTTTTATTTGCATGTTGTAAATTTTGTACATTCATTATAAGCTTCTTAAATGTCACACACAAAAAGGTTTCAGTTTCATGTTTAGAATTGTTACTGGCATCAGTTAATGTTACGGTAGTGTTACAGTTAATGTTACGGCAGTGTTACAGTTAATGCTAGGTAGTGTTACAGTTAATGTTACGATAGTGTTACTGTTAATGTTACGGTAGTGTTACAGTTAATGTTACGGTAGTGTTACAGTTAATGTTGCGGCAGTGTTACAGTTAATGCTAGGTAGTGTTACAGTTAATGCTAGGTAGTGTTACAGTTAATGTTACGATAGTGTTACTGTTAATGTTACGGTAGTGTTACAGTTAATGTTACGGTAGTGTTACAGTTATGCTACGGTAGTGTTACAGTTAATGTTACGGCAGTGTTACAGTTAATGCTAGGTAGTGTTACTGTTAATGTTACGATAGTGTTACTGTTAATGTTACGGTAGTGTTACAGTTAATGTTACGGTAGTGTTACAGTTAATGTTGCGGCAGTGTTACAGTTAATGCTAGGTAGTGTTACAGTTAATGCTAGGTAGTGTTACAGTTAATGTTACGATAGTGTTACTGTTAATGTTACGGTAGTGTTACAGTTAATGTTACGGTAGTGTTACAGTTATGCTACGGTAGTGTTACAGTTAATGTTACGGCAGTGTTACAGTTAATGCTAGGTAGTGTTACTGTTAATGTTACGATAGTGTTACTGTTAATGTTACGGTAGTGTTACAGTTAATGTTACGGTAGTGTTACAGTTAATGTTGCGGCAGTGTTACAGTTAATGCTAGGTAGTGTTACAGTTAATGCTAGGTAGTGTTACAGTTAATGTTACGATAGTGTTACTGTTAATGTTACGGTAGTGTTACAGTTAATGTTACGGTAGTGTTACAGTTATGCTACGGTAGTGTTACAGTTAATGCTACGGTAGTGTAACAGTTAATGTTTAGGTAGTGTTACAGTTAATGTTACGGTAGTGTTACAGTTACTGTTACGGTAGTGTTGCAGTTACTGTCACGGTAGTGTTACACTTAATGCTACGGTAGTGTTACACTTAATGTCACGGTAGTGTTACACTTAATGTTACGGTAGTGTATACAGTTACTGTTACGGTAGTGTTAAAGTTAATGTTACGGTAGTGCTACAGCTAATGCTACAGTGATGTTACAGTTAGTGTTACGGGCGTGTTACAGTTTAAAAACGGTATATAACAAACTGAACAATGAACAAACGATGAAACATCACACCGGTGTCCATCTATTTATAAATGTGCTTTTTATTTAGCTTGATGTCTTAAAATGTAAAAAAAAAAACACATCGCTTTACACACATATTACATTTTTCAATCGGGCAACTTTAACATTTCTAACTTCACTTTTTATCTAATGCAAATATTTAATGTCACTATCTCGGTGATAATTAGAACGTCACCTTAAGGCAGTGGTTCTCAACCTTCCTAATGTCGCGACCCTTTAATACAGTTCCTCATGTTGTGGTGACCCCCAACCACAAAATTATTTTCATATGCTTCTTCATAACAGTAGAGTATGTGTTTTCCGATGGTCTTAGGCGACCCCTGGGAAAGAGTCGATCGGCCCCCAAAGGGGTCGCGACCCACAGGTTGAGAACCGCTGCCTTGAGGTAACAGGTCTTTCCCGCCCCGCCCCCTCCCCCCCCCCACCGGGGTGGTATATTTTAACTTTAAGAGTTAGGGCATTTTGTTGTTATAGATGTATTAGTCTAGAAATAATGGTGACATAAAAGAGTAATTGTGTGTACAAGTATAATGATGACATAAAGAGTAATTGTGTGTACAAGTATAATGATGACATAAAGAGTAATTGTGTGTACAAGTATAATGATGACATAAAAGAGTAGTTGTGTGCATGTCATTTTTAAAATAATTATATATATATATATATATATATAATAATTATTTTTAAAAATGTAGAATTTATATGGTGACTTATTGAAGTGTCCTTGACAGGGCCCTAAATGTATGACTGATTCCCCACATCTGACCGATAAACGCTGCTGCTGGCCGCCGTCCATGGCTTGTCGTGTAAAAGTTCTAGTGTGGATGAGGTGAATATGCATTAGATTTTGTTTTGTCTCCATACATCTGTTCTTTATTACATATATGTATTTTATGTTATTGTCACGATTATGTCTCTTTTTTTAATATTTTTATGTACAGTGCGGTGAGCCTAGCCCTAGCCTGGGGTATCACGCTATATCAGACAACAAATAATAATAATAATAATGTGTACGCTGAAAACGCCTTACAGTTGTTTGTTTTTTCCTGAATACAAACCCGAGCAAAGAAAGGGTGGTGGTACATTATAAAGTAAGATATTTTATTTATATTTTGGGGATAAAGCCCTTTGCATTTTAAAAATCCCGCACATCAAAATGACTATTTCTATCACACAGCAACAGAGAGACAAAAACAACTCATTTAAGAGACATGAAGATGGTGAATGAATTATTGAACTTATTCTTGTTCTCACTTATTGATTTTTGTGACGGAAATCATTGAAAACAAGCTGGTGTGTTGGACAGGGATGGGAAATGGAGGGAGGGGGGAGAGAATGAGGGATGAAAGGGTTGGGGGGGGGGGGGCATGCGCCTGGTGCAGATGACGCTCAATGTGACAAAACAAGACCGGACCTAACCACTGTGTCCTTGAGGCCCTGGCTGACCAATCGGCTGGAAATCAATATCCACGCCTCCGCCTCGTATCTGGCACCTTCTCACTGACCGCGTTCCGAGGGGTTCTCATTTAATAATTCGTACTCGGGATCCCTATTTTTGTAAATCCTCATTTCCGAAGCCGTTTTTTTCCCGTGCCGCGCATGAACTCTGTAGTCGCTGTAATTACTGATCACTTTACACAAAGTTTGCATTTCATGTTTAAGCTTGTTTTGGCCTTGACCTCATCACTTTTCCGGGAAATTTCGAGTGTAATGAACCGGGGGGGGGGGGGGGGGGTGAGGGTTCAAAGCAATAATCATGAATTGCTTATGGACTAAGGCAGTTTCTCCTTACTGTAACAAGACTAAATATGTTATATGTACTGAAATACTTGATCGGTTTGTCACAATGAGATTTGTATTCAGTGGTTATTGATGCACTGATGGCGTCTTTTTGTCATTCGTCCAATTAGATCGTGAGTAACGGGTGGCGTATTTATAATAATTTGCAGGGATATGATGGGAGTGGATGGGATCTGCTGGGATATTATGGGGTGTGATAGGATATTGTAAAAATGGTTGTTTATTTCTTGAATATCATCCTAATTTAAACAACTGTTACTGTTATCAGTTGAATCTCATCTTGATTTAAACGACGGTTACTATGTTTTGAAGAAGAGCCTCCTTTTTCGTTCCGCATGTTTCATAGTCTCGCCTACCCTGTAAGCAACTCATGTATACATTACGTTTTTACACAATATACATTATTACTTTCCTCACATTATCGGGCCTATGTGTACGCCCACAGGTATACACACTTTGCATATAATTTTACGATTGCTGTACACACTGAACAATCAATTTTGTCTTCATTATACGTGTACAGGCCTACCCATTAGACAAGGGCATGAAAACATTTTATTAATTTAGTTCATAAGGTTATTTTTTATCTTAAATATCGAACAATTAATGTGTGCATATCAAAAAAATAATGTGTGCATATCGAAAAATTAATGTGTGCATATCAAAAAATTAATGTGTGCATATCGAAATATTAATGTGTGCATATCAAAAAATTAATGTGTGCATATAAAAAAATTCATGTGTGCATATCAAAAAAATTCATGTGCGCACATCAAAAAATTCATGTGTGCACATCAAACAATCGATGTGTGCATATCAAACAATTAATGTGTACACATCAAACAATTAATGTGTACACATCAAACAATGAATGTGTACACGTCAAACAATTAATATGGGTAGACATTATATCTTATTTTTCCCGCTGTTGAAATTTCAAAGATAATATATAAATAGTTACTCTTTTAATTAATTTTTTAAAAATATTTATTATTATTATTTATTTATTAATTAAATTTTTTGCTGGAACTGAAAGCGCAACATTGTGATCTAGGAAATACTCAAACTGTTAATTTCAAATAATTTTTTTAAAAAAAATCATATTCTGTTTTTATCGTCTACTGAAGAAGACGTTTAGCCGATACGTCCTTTTAATTGTTATGTATTTTCGCTTTCAATCCTTAACATATCTTGTTCCACTATTTATCGGAATTATTAAAGAAAGGCCAATGACTAGTTATAGTGTAATTAATTTATGTGTATCTAAATTTGGAAACCCTCTCTTGGTATACGCCTGGCTTAACGAAACGCCCATGCCATTCATTAAAAAAAAAAAATATGTCTAGACGGACCGTCGCGAGCCGGTTTAACGTACTCACATCCGGGACAAGTTTTGTGTGGAGACGGGACTATAAGGTAAGGTGAAGCCTTATTCAAGATGGTGTCTGGCTTAACAAAAGATTGGCAATCTAAGTTCATCATACGAGACCAGATCTTCTGCCTGCGCAACGGTGAAAAAGTGTGTAAAAGGGGGGGTGGTGGTTGCTTCTTTGCACAACTATTGCAATAAAAATAACGTTAAAGTATGTGTGTACGAAGATTTGGGGGGAGGGGGGTTTAGGGTGGGGGGGGGGGTATTGGTGGACAGAGTGTTCTATCAAAATCTCCTTGGATATGAAGGCGCTCTCGTAAGAGCTTACACATGATAGGCCCACTCTTCAAGGAGACCAAGCTCGCGATTTAATGGCACGTATATGATAGAATAAATCGCGCTTCTCACATTGATATCATTAGTACCCTTGTAACCCTAGTCTATAGTCTCCGTGGCATCCCGTAGAGACGTTGTCAAATAGACATTTATTATATGGACATTTGAAATATAGACCTTTATTACATAGACATTTATTATTTAGACATTTATTAGATATACATTTATTATAGATATATTTATTATATAGACATTTAAAATATAGACTTTATTACTTTATTATATAGACATTTATTATAGAGACATTTATTACATATACATTTATGATAGAGTCATTTATTATAGGTCATTGTGGGAGAGTTCATGCTTCTTTTAATTAATTTTCATTTGTTTAAAATCTCGTTATCACAGGTCATAACAAGAGTTATTGTTAACTCTAGTACGGCAGCGGTAATGCTTTTAGTAAATGTATTTTAAAACCGATAGCATTTTTATATTCAATCTCTTTATTGTCCGGTTTTCTATAAACAAGAACCCGAAGTAAAGATTTGAAAACAAATATTTTAAGAACCACTGTGTTAAAAATGTAGACCTAACACACACACTCTCCCCCCCCCCTTTTTCCCCCCGAAGGAAATTGTATTTATTCTTCGAGGTCATGCCGAGATGTATTTTTTTTAACAATCCTAAATTTAAATTATAAATAATTTTTAAATAAGATAAATTAACCCTCAAACATTCTATTGTATAGCTAGAGTGTCACAGGCGCGATTGAGATTTTAAAAAGGTACACACCAGCAACACATGCGCTGACACGTAGACGTAGCAGCAACACATTACGAAGCTAACCGGTGGTGTGGTAGGCCAGCGATAATGTAAATGAAGCTTTATAATTATTTTTTTTTTTTTAAATGTTTAGAACTAGAAAATAAGATTTTTTTTTCGTAGAAGCTTGTGGCCGTCTCACTCGGTGAGTTTGCCGCAGACTGTGTTGTGTGTGGAGAATAATTTTTACAGATTCAAAATGAGGATGGGAGGGACGGAACGCCATCTTCAAGAAGTAAAAGAACCATAATGATTAGAACGAGGGGGGGGGAGATGACGACAGCAACGTAAGCTGTAATCATATCAACCAATCGGGGGATTGCGGCAGAGGAACCTCGCGCCCAGGCTCCGCCCATCTCTGGGTTAGAGGTCACGACGCCATTGTGGGTCGACCCTCCGCATGCAAATGAGGCAGGTGCCTACGTCATGTCTAGTTCACCGCGACCTAGACAGCCGAATGACTGTTGGGCCAGCGTTTCTCAAAGTGCACGCAGAAGGACCGGAGTTATCCTGTGAGACACTTGAACAGTGGTTCCGACCGTTTCTTCCCAGGTAAAAACTATTTTAAATTTCACACCGTCGACTTTGAGCGTGGTCATGACATTCTTATGTAATCGATGCCAGAAGATTATTTTACAAATATTTAAAATATGCCAAATCACTCGTGAACCTCATCTGAAAAGTTACGCGGCGTATGTTGAGCCCGCGACGAACGTTATTGAGAACCTCCGCGACGGGCCAAACTCATTTCGCCATTTAGGGTGCGGTGTCTACGAAAAACTATGAAATTAACCAGCGTTTCCTCGTGGCTATTGTCCCACAAAAGCTAACCAGATCTGAAATAAACTGGTCACTTCTACTGCACTTGGAAGAATATTATTGAAAAGAAGAGGGAAAGAAAGGAAAATGTAAACTATCTTATCACAAAGCACAGAGCTCTCTGCTTTATCTTATTTTCTTATTCAAAGGAAATTCGAATTCCAACGTCGCAGACGACATGCTTGCAAAGGCAGACGGTAGTTATGTCATGTCATGTTTAACCTGCACTTTGGACGGCTATTTCTGTAGACAGAAGATGGGTTTAGCAACGCTGAATACGTGAGTACACTGTACCGGGAGGGCTAATTAATTCTGTAATATGTCTTTACTTTAAGTTTTAGTGCGTCGTTGACCCTTTTTCAATTGCATACATGTGTGGTTATGACACGCACCGTATGTAAATTAGATTAAATCAAGCTGATAAATTAAAAGTTATCAAATGCCTTACAACTTACACTTACAACTTACACTTACAACTTACACTTACAACTTACACTTACAACTTACACTTACAACTTACACTTACAACTTACAACTTACACTTACAACTTTCACTTACAACTTACACTTACAACTTACAACTTACACTTACAACTTACACTTACAACTTACACTTACAACTTACACTTACAACTTACACTTACAACTTACACTTACAACTTACACTTACAGCTCCAATAATCACATCGACAAATTAACTGCTCACCTATGTATAGGCTACAAATGTAAAGATCTGATCAATATATATATATATATATGATATTTTAAGTTAATGTTAATGTTAAGAAATCAGTCACACGCCTCGGATGTAAGGAATACTTTGAGAAGTAATGTGATCGGTGCTGATCGGGTTTCGTAATTTACTGTTATAAGACAGCTGCTAACAAGGTTTTGTAATTTACTGTTATAAGACAGCTGCTAACAAGGTTTTGTAATTTACTGTTATAAGACAGCTGCTAACAAGGTTTTTGTAATTTACTGTTATAAGACAGCTGCTAACAAGGTTTTTGTAATTTACTGTTATAAGACAGCTGCTAACAAGGTTTTGTAATTTACTGTTATAAGACAGCTGCTAACAAGGTTTTGTAATTTACTGTTATAAGACAGCTGCTAACAAGGTTTTGTAATTTACTGTTATAAGACAGCTGCTAACAAGGTTTTGTAATTTACTGTTATAAGACAGCTGCTAACAAGGTTTTGTAATTTACTGTTATAAGACAGCTGCTAACAAGGTTTTGTAATTGACAGTTATACTTATATCATGGGTGCTAACCGGCTTTCTTCTGCACTAATTACCTGGATTATGGCATTTTTGTGCTCCACTTTTGTCATTCAGAGCTATAACACTTAATTTCAAACTATTCATAATTTGACATAATTATAAGAAATCAATAACACACCTAAGTCCAAAGTATTAAAAAAAATTGTGTACCTTGTGGAATTTATCCAATTGTGTTAGATGCGCAAGATGTACAAGTACCGGTACTATAAGATTTTGAGGATATAAAAATTTGAACAAGATCTGTTTAAATAAGTGGAAATGCATCACTTTTAAATTATATATTTGCAACGCTTTGACTATGTCATAAAATAGAGGGAAATAAAGATATTTCATTAAAACATATCTACCTCTCTAAATCTCTCTCTCACTCCATCTGTCATTTCTTTTATCTCTCTCTCTCTCTCTATGTATGTATATATATATATATTTATATATCCTTCTCTCACTCTCCCTCCCTCTCTTGCCTTCCTTCCATCTCCCTCCCTCTCCCTCCTCCCACCCTCACTCCTCTCTATCCCCCTTTCCCTTTTTCACCTTCCCTCCCTCCCTCCATCTCCCTCTCTCCGTCTCCCTATATCGCCCTCACCCCCTCTCTCGCCCTCCCTCCCTCTCTCGCTCTTCCTCCCTCTCTCTCTCTCCCTCTCTCGCTCTCCATCCCTCTCTCGCTCTCCATCCCTCTCTCTCTCTCCCTCTCTCGCTCTCCATCCCTCTCTCGCTCTCCATCCCTCTCTCTCCCTACCTCTCTCCCTCTCTCGCCCGCCCTCCCTCTCCCTCCCTCCATCGCCGTCGCTCTTCCTTTCACGCACATACGCACACATACAAACGACCACGCACGATGAATGCCTAGGGTGACGTTGTCCAAAGTAGCATTCACTTAACGCCATTACAAAGCCATAATCTCTAACAACAATGAACAAAAGCTAGACGATCGATTTCAACCGTCTTGTTTACGGTTACACAACACGGGGGGATCAAATCCAACGCACACACAATTATGGGAACATTAAATTTAACTCTATATTTTTCTCTGGTTTGGTTTGTTGTGGTTCGGTCTGTCCCCCCACCCCCATAACCCCCCCCCCCTCACACACACACAGACAAAATGAATTGACCACACTACCATCATTAGCCTGGAGATGTTTATGTATAATACCGTGTAGCCAGTCAGGTGCTAACTTTAAATGATGTACACGTGTGTATTCATAGCGATTTTTTACATGTGTAGAGTTTGAAATATTTGATCAAATCGGTGTGTTGAGATTGACATGTGTAGAGTTTGAAATATTTGATCAAATCGGTGTGTTGAGATTGACATGTGTAGAGTTTGAAATATTTGATCAAATCCGTGTGTTGAGATTGACATGTGTAGAGTTTGTAATATTTGATGAAATTGTTGTCTTGAGATTATTATTAGAACCGGCTGTGTTGTTGTATATCTAAGAAGCGCCATGAATGTTCTTATTTCATGAGATTTAACATAATCTTATTCGCACAAATAATTCTTGGGATTCAGTTTGTTAAATAAAAATCCCCTGAATCTTGAAATCCCCTTTACATCTTGCGTTCCCTTGTAAATCTTGCAATCCTTTCTAAAATTTTGCAATCCCTTTGTAAATCTTGCGTTCCCTTGTAAATTTTGCAATCCCTTGTAAATCTTGCAATCCCTTTGTAAATCTTGCGTTCCCTTGTAAATTTTGCAATCCCTTGTAAATTTTGCAATCCCTTGTAAATCTTGCAATCCCTTGTAAATCGTGCGATTCTTGTAAATCTTGTCATCCCTTGTAAATCATGCGATCCCTTGTAAATGTGGCAATCATCTTATTTCCGTCGTCAAGGTTTCAATGAAAGTTGGATAAGTCGTTTTATATGTGTTTAAAAAAAAAATATAATTTGATTAATAAAATAAAAACCAGTTATAAGCCTATATTAGTCTAGCGATGACGCAATATCAAATAATACCACATACTATAATACATATAATATAATATAAAATATGATTTAATAAAATATAACGTAATATAATATTATGTTATATAATTTAAAAAAATAATATAAAATAATATATCTTTACCGGTAATTTAATATTCTAACATAACATTATAAAATATAACGTAATAAATGTTATACATTATAACAAATATAATAATAATAAATTAAATTATAATAAATAGCTACAATATAAAAATATAATAATTTAATGTGAATTAACACTGAAAAGTACAATTAAAAAAATAAGCCTGCGATTACAGCATTAATTTTATAGTGTTGGCTACTATAAACCTAATTTAATAAATTATGAAACATTATTTTAAAATCATAACGAAAAATAATTATTTAATTTATATCAAATAATTGTAAAATGTAAAAGCTAATAAACCTAAATGACATTTTTTTAAAATTCTCATTTTAGAAACTATAAATATTTATACTATACTAGTGTAAAAAAACATACCACTGTTAATTGTACAGTTCATATGGCTACAGAAGGTTTGATATTAATAGTTTGCTGTATAGATATCTTCTATTTAATTCTAAAAACCAAAATATTTCTTATGAAAAGGCCCTCCATTATCATTATAACAACAGTACTTCAAGAAAGATCAGATTGATGACTGTATTATAACAACAGTACTTCAAGAAAGATCAGATTGATGACTGTACTATAACACCAGTACTTCCAGAAAGATCAGTTTGATGACTGTACCGTAGTGCACACGACAGTCTTGAGTACAGTCGTGCATGGGACAACTTAGATCAACATCCCGCTTGCATAATAATAACACAATCTTAACTATAACACAATAATAATTACAACACAATCATAACTATAACAAGCATTAATCACAAATCAGACAGATTTTTTATTTGTTATAGTTGAGATGAAGGTAACTACACTTCTGTCGTGATAGTTTTTCACGAACTTTCCTTATATGACCTGTCTTATAATTATGTTTAATATGCGTTCACAAGCAGTGAAGTAATGAAGGGGGGGCAGGGGGGGGGAATCATGCCCCGGGCGCTACTCACAAAGGGGCGCCAAATGGTATATTTTACTATAATATTGTATGGTTTTCGAATGGGGGGGCGCTAAAAAGGTATTGGGGGGCGCTAAAAAAGTATTGTGCCCCGGGCGCGAGTTAAGCTCGCCACGCCACTGTTCACAAGGTTCACTCGTTAACTCGTGATATATTTGTTGAATGTGAACATTATGGGGAAAAAAACAACATTTTTCTTTGACATTTTTAACGCTCTACTTATTTCTATGAATTTTTTTTTTAAAGAGCCAAAAAATGTTTACTTTTGATTATAGGGAAAAAAAAAGGTTTAAGTTAATTTACGGAACAAATACTTGAAAACAATTGTCATTTTTCCACGTTGATTCTCTGTGTTAAAAGCAAAAAATATCTATGAAAATTATAAGTTAAAGGACTAATATCTAAAAAAATATTGGGGGAAAAATGAACCCAAACATATCCAATAAATATGGTTTACATTGTCAAGTGGAAAGTAATTGAGATTGTAGTCTGAAATCAAACTTTAGTCTGTTTACACAATTCTGATTCTTAATGGGTTAATGTTTTCATGGTTTCTATTAAAAAGAATAATTTAATTGTATAGCTTATTTTCAAGGAATAACCTTCTTTTTTTTTTTTTAACATCAAATTTTGTGAATACAATATTATGATTTGTTTAAGTGCTGTTTAAATACCATTTTAAAAAATTATATATAAAAAATATTATATTATAAATAATTCTAACTAAAATTTTACTTAAATTCACTTTCAAAATTCTTTTTTAGACAAAGAACATGCAAGTAAATTATATTTTAGCGAATTTCCAACCTATCCATTTTCCACTCTTTTACTTTTACCTATCTGTTCAGCCTATCTGTCTAAGCCTACCTGTCTAAGCCTATCTGCCAAAGCCTAATTGCCCAAGCCTATCTGCCAAAGCCTATCTGACTAAGCCTATTTTCCTAAGCCTATCTGCCTAAGACTATTTGTCTAAGCCTATCTGTCTAACTATTTGAAACAGTTTATAGAAATATTTTCTTCGCCCTCTGTCTGAAAAAGTTATATTTTACAGTTTTAGTATACCCCGTTATATAAATAGTGCCTAGACATATATAGTGATTCAAAATACATGTACAATAATTCAAAAAAATACACATAAAATAATTCAAAATACATTTACAATGATTAAAAATACATATAAAATAATTAAAAATACATGTAAAATATTTTTTTTAAAAATACACAATAATTCGTGTACACTATAGTTCACTGTATTTGACGTGTACACAATAGCTCACTGTATTTGAAGTGTACTCAATAGCTTATTGCATCGGACGTGCATTTACACTATAGCTCACTGTATCGGACGTGTACACAATAGTTCACTGTATCTTACGTGTACACTATAGCTCACCGTATCTGACGTGTACTCTATAGCTCACTGTATCTGACGTGTACACTATAGCTCACTGCATCCATGAATTTTCGTTCTTGGATTCTTGAGACACAAGCAACTTATTTTTAAATAAAAACTATATCTTATTTTAACTCTTTATTGCCCGTTAAACACATTTTAAAAAAAATTAAAGTTTCGGAGAAATGCCTTCGTCGGTACATTTTTAAAAAAATTTCTCATGTAAGTGTAAATTAAATCGTCTGGTATTCTACATACCTCTTGTCACCTTATGTGACTACAATTATTATTATTTTTTGGACATAGAAGTACCCTGCCCTATTATACCTCAACACATTTCATTGTTCATGTGACCCCAGAAAGCTGAAATAATATTTCCGTTTAGGCGTAACTGTTAGTTCTCTTTATCTTACGTTTCTTAAGTGACTCTTTGCGATCAGAACAGTAGTTCACTCTACATTCTATCACTTCTTTTAATGTCTGCCTCTTACATGTTACAACATGAAATATAATTTAATGATTAACTTATGATTAACATGAAACAACCAGTTACGTTAAATTCTTGTGTACACACTAATCATGATTACATCACGCTAATCATGATTACCAAAACATTAATCATGATTACCAACACACTAATCATGATCACCAACACACTAATCATGATTACCAACACACTAATTATGATTACCATCTGCCGTTTGCCTTGGCGGTTAATTTTTTGTCATGTTGTTTACGCATTATTGTGTTTTAAGCTCTGATAGGTTTTAGCTAATGTATAAATAATATAGAATTCAACTTATATAGACCGATACACGATGCTGCTGGCCGCCGTCCATGGCTTGTCATGTACAAGTTCTGGGGTGGATGGGGTGAATATGCATTTGTTTTTGTTTTGTCTCTATGCAGCTGTTCTTTCTTACATAAATGTATTTTATTTTATTGTCACGATTATGTCTCTTTTTCTAATATTTTTATGTACAGCGCGGTGAGCCCAGCCCTAGGCTGGTGTACCGCGCTATATAAGACAACTAATAATAATAATAATATTCAACTTATATAATATTCAACTTTAAAAATATTCAACTTATATAATATTTAACTTATATAATACTCAACTGATATAATATTCAAATTATATAATATTTTACTTTATAACATTCAAATTATGATCATACAAGTTATATAATATTCAACTTATATAATCTTCAAATTGGCTAAAACGAACAAATGTTTACAATGACTTGACCGCTTAATGCTCATAGGCCCGCATTATATTTAATATGAAAAACAAAAAAAAGAAGAAGAACATTCAAATACAAATTATCTTGAAAGCGCCAAATTTTAAAATCTAAGAGAAAAAAATAAACACATTCCGCCAAAATACGCCGGTAAATGGGTTAAATGCAAAAGTTGAATGATGAACGTAGTTCCGTTTGGCGCAGGAATATAACCCAGGTAAGCGCGAGGAGTTTCTCGCTGCAAGGTCATGGACAGAAAACTACGCTGAATTCGATGTTATTTTGACAATTATTTTATCATCTGCAAATGAAATTTTTAGACAAAAAAGTTTATAAATGTTTAGCTCCTCATTTACTCATTAAGACTGCGACTTACATTTTTTTTTTTTAATGTCTGTTTCGATCCGAGGGATTGTTACGCATCCAAGTGTTGAGATTGTATCTACATCATGTCTGCACGGTGTTGGTTTGATGTGTGTTTAACGTAGATATACCTGGAGTTGTTTCAACAATTTTTTAAATTTCTTTTTTAAATGTTTAACATTATAGATTAGCTATCCACATTACGTTACGCCATAGGCTTAGTGGGAAGTAACTAGCGAAGTAAATATACCCAAAATGTTCGATTCCTTGTAGCAACATTTTTGTTCGGGGTATCTTTTTTGACAGCGCCCTGCGACGAGGTCGGTTAAAAGAAAATGGCGCTGAACGAAAGTAGTCCAGACGTATGCGTCGCCAGCAGCCCCAGCGCCGGTTCCGAAATCAGTAGATGGGTCCCAGCTCGACTGAAGGTACTATAGTTAGGTAACAGTGTTGTTGTCTGTGGTTTTTTTTACTGTTTGAACTATAGCTTTTCAATACAAACAACTTTTCGTGTGTCATTTATTAAAGTGTAACTGTTAAATTTGGCATTTGGAAATAAATAGAACGATTACCGGTATGTTAGCATGACAGTAATTTTAACTGATAAGCATATGATCTATAATAAGCATATGGTCTATAATAAGCATATGGTCTATAATAAGCATATGGTCTATAATAAGCATATGGTCTATAATAAGCATATAGTCTATAATAAGCATATGGTCTATAATAAGCACATGATCTATAATAAGCATATGGTCTATAATAAGCCTATGATCTATAATTAGCATATGGTCTATAATAAGCATATGGTCTATAATAAGCATATGGTCTATAATAAGCATATGGTCTATAATAAGCATATGGTCTATAATAAGCATATGGTCTATAATAAGCCTATGATCTATAATAAGCATATGGTTTATAATAAGCATATGGTTTATAATAAGCCTATGATCTATAATAAGCTTATGGTTTATAAAAAGCCTATGATCTATAATAAGCATATGGTTTATAATAAGCATATGGTCTATAATAAGCGTATGGTCTATAATAAGTGTAATATAGTATTTTAGTTTGAATGAAAAAAATTTAATACACCTTGGTGAATTTTTTAATTTAAAAAAAAATAGGTGTAATAAAAACTTTATTTAAAATTATGAATTATAAATTTTGTGGAACTTGTGGTTAAATATTGAGTGCTTACTGATTGTTAATTTTTATGACCTACTTTAATACAGGTATTCAATATATCTGAAATTATATTATTTTCATACATGTATTCAATATATCTGAAATTTTATTATTTTCATACATGTATTCAATATATCTGAAATTATATTCTCTCGTAAATTATAATTTGATTATATTCCCGACACAACTTTAAAAAAAAATATAGATATATATAAGAAATGATTATATGAATACAAAACGAATTGTAAGAAAATAGTGATAGTATCACTTGCAAATAGTGATAGGCCTACTGCGTGAATGTATCACTTGTATATAGTGTTGGTCTTCTGTGTGAATGTATCACTGGTATATAGTGATATGCCTACTGTTTGAAAGTATCACATAGTTACACGGTAACTGTTCTTTTGTTATTATAGTAATATAAAATGTTACAGCAGACTATAACGCTGAATTGTATGTGAATCAATGTTGAACAAATAATTTATGTTTATGAATATTTATGAATATGATATTTGTATATTATAATTAAATAAAACTTTTATTATTATTATTATTTAAAAAAATATGTTTAACAGGTCTTTTATTCAGTTAATGTGTTAATCAAAAATGCATTTTTAAAAAATATTTTTTCAAACAAAAATAATAATAATAAAATAACAGGTTATGGCCCTAGAGGTCAAAATGTAATGTACATATTTTAAAGATATAATGTATAATTTGTAAAATATGCATTCTCCGCAAACCAATGCACAACATACCGTGCACCGCCTTTCTCCTCTCCTGACCAAACACACTTGAATCCGCCACAATTTGTGTAATGCGCATTATGTATATGTGAATTCAACTGTTGTGTATATGTGAATTCAACTGTTGTGTATATGTGCTTTCAGCTGTTGTGTATATGTGATTTCAACTGTTGGTTGACATTCGCATTGAAATGAAACCATACATTCGTATTCATTGACTCACTGTAATCATAGTATTATAAATAGTGGCATCCATTAAAAAAAAAAAAAAAAAAAATCTCAGTCGTAGTTATTACGCGCGACGTTGTACGAGTCTGTAGAACCTGGCGCAACATCAGCGATACCCGGGGACGACCTTGAGTTCATTTAACGTTTCTCTACTAAAGCCACATGTGAAACAAAGTTGATTTCTCAAAGAGTTTCTCATACTAAAGCCACATGTGAAACAAAGTTGATTTCTCAAAGAGTTTCTCATACTAAAGCCACATGTGAAACAAAGTTGATTTCTCAAAGAGTTTTTTATACTAAAGCCACATGTGAAACAAAGTTGATTTCTCAAAGAGTTTCTCATACTAAAGCCACATGTGAAACAAAGTTGATTTCTCAAAGAGTTTCTCATACTAAAGCCACATGTGAAACAAAGTTGATTTCTCAAAGAGTTTCTCATACTGAAGCCACATGTGAAACAAAGTTGATTTCTCAAAGAGTTTCTCATACTAAAGCCACATGTGAAACAAAGTTGATTTCACAAAGAGTTTCTCATACTGAAGCCACATGTGAAAGAGAGTTTATTCAATGGGACGTCTATACTTATTCGCGTTTGATTTAACTGCAACTATACGTTTCGAAACAGAGCGTACCATGGTTGTTTTTGTGATCAATTAAATGACATAAATTATGAACATTTGTTTACCTTTTATTGAATTATATGGTCTTGCCAGCCACTAAACATGAACATGAATTTCAATTGGGCTCTCTCCTAAAGTACGGTCCCAACATACCTCATTAGATATGATTTTTTAAAAAATAATAATGTTCAAAAAAATTAAATTATTATATATACTTCTGGTATTTCACTAGATCCAAAGGTTATAATATATATAAATATAATTTTTTTTAAAAATATCAAATCTTTTGGTAACGTCATGACGTTCCATGATCCCACCCCCGCCTCCAAACGTCATAAATGTTCACAAGTTTCCTGTTGTATAACGTAAGGTTATATTTTGTTCACAATTATTTGAATTTTTTCATTTTATAGAGCGGTGAATGTTTAGACACAATTACACAAAGGCTGTCATTTGTAGTAGTTTATTTTAGTTTAAATGAATAATTAAGTTTACAAACGTATAGTACATTCAATTATCTTTCATTTGATACCTCATTTGGTCTTACAAATCCAGCAATAATATTTTAAATCGTTTTTTAATCCCAACCTCTCAATTCTGGTACCCGGTTACTATTAGCCACTTCGTTACACAAATACCAAAAAGTAAATATGTTCAATTTTTACAACAACAAAAAAAGAGTACATTTTCACCCAGTTCATTTGCGAATGTTTAAAAAAAAATAAAGTCAAAATTCTCACAAATTCATGCATCATTCTAACAAATTCATGCATAATTGTGTAAAGTCCAGGCACAATTCTAACAATCTCAATTACTCAACAAATGTATTAAATTACCTAAAACGCGTTACTAAATTTAATAAACTAACAGATAAATATACAAAACAATAACTCATGCCTACATCAAATGCCTACATCACATGCCTTCATCAAATGCCTAAATCAAATCTTTGGTTTTAATCAGTTTAGAAGTATTAACTATTTACTAAGCTACCATTCCTAATGAATGCCAGCTATACCGAGGTAAAACTCGGCGGTCGAGGGTTGCAAATACACACGTCAATTGTTAGAAACTAAAACATTGTGGCAATGTAAGAATTTAAAACGTTCAATGTAGTTGAACATTGAATAACCTGACGTTAGAGCTACACACAAAAATGTATCACATAATTCTTTTATTTGGATATTTATTTAAATAAAGAACTTTTATAAAGTTGAACGTCATAATAAATTATGGTTTGTAGTTACTCGCAAATGTTTGTAGTTACTCGCAAATGTTTGTAGTTACTCGCAAATGTTTGTAGTTACTCGCAAATGTTTGTAGTTACTCGCAAATGTTTGTAGTTACTCGCAAATGTTTGTAGTTACTCGCAAATGTTTGTAGTTACTCGCAAATGTTTGTAGTTACTCGCAAATGCTTCTAGTTACTCGCAAATGTTTGTAGTTACTCGCAAATGCTTCTAGTTACTCGCAAATGTTTGTAGTTACTCGCAAATTTTTGTAGTTACTCGCAAATGTTTGTAGTTACTCGCAAATGCTTCTAGTTACTCGCAAATGTTTGTAGTTACTCGCAAATGCTTCTATTTCTCGCAAATGTTTTGAGGTTACTCGCAAATGTTTGTAGTTACTCGCAAATGTTTGGCAGTTACTCGCAAATGTTTGTAGTTACTTGCAAATGTTTTGCAGTTACTCGCCAATGTTTTGCAGTTACTCGCAAATGTTTTGTAGTTACTCGCAAATGTTTGTAGTAACTCGCAAAATGTTTGTAGACTCGTCCCAATAGTCTTTCGGAAATTGTCTCCAAGGCTAAAAAGTGATTAGCCATTGGGAACTATCCTTTGATCTCATAAGGTGCGAAAGACATTGCTATTTTTAAAGTATCGAAACATTTATTGCACAAAATTTAACTTATCGATTATAGTACATAAAACTATAGTCCACAAAGTTTTTCTAATGTAATATTACCAAAATTTGTTGTTGTTTTTTTTTTTTAAATCATTTCTAGATTTTTACGTGAAAATGAAATCATATTAAAATTTTCCTTTTTTTTAAAAAAAAAATTTTTTTTATTCTTTTTTTTTTTTAACTACTAATAATTATAAGGACTTCTGACTTGTACTTCAGGTGTAACTATTTCAGGTCGAATCCGAATTATGAAGTAAAATTCATTTTTCTTAATAAGCTGAAGAAAAAGAATTTATATACAACTTTGGGACGGCCATATACTTCACGTTCATTTACATTTCATTTAATATCTTGTAGTATTCATACATTTTTTGCTTTAGATAAATATCTTCTGTGTGATTTGGAAGTTTGATTTCGTAATTATAATGTACAAATCCAAAAAAACTAGAATATGCATTCATTTCTATTATTAGATTTTATTCTATTTAACTTAGCTAGATAAAAATAGTTGTGATCAAATATTAATGTTATTAGACGCTGCAAGCGAAATACAATTATATTAATTAAAATGTTTAACAGATGCTCCATAGATTTTGGACAAGAGTTTAAAAAAAAATACTATCACCTACGTTATCAATATATAATTATGTTTTTATTTACAGTTATTATAATTTAAACAATTCTTTATTAATAAACTTAAGCCATATAATCGTAATCTAGAAATTGGATTAATTTAATTGGTCAGTGTAATAATAAATAAATGGCTGTTATTTCTTTAGAATAGTGTTCAACAGTAAGCCAAATAGCTCATCAGTAGGGCTACCGTGAAATGAACACGAAATATATCACAAATAGGTCTACCATCAAATGATTACTACATATCTCATCAGTAGGTCTACCATCATATGATCACTAAATATCTCACCAGTAAGTCTACCGTCAAATGATCACTAAATATATCACCAATAGGTCTACCATCAAATGAGCAATAAATATATCACCAATAGGTCTACCGTCAAATGATGACGAAATATATCACCAATAGGTCTACCATCAAATGAGCAATAAATATATCACCAATAGGTCTACAATCAAATGAGCAATAAATATATCACCAATAGGTCTACCATCGAATGAGCAATAAATATATCACCAATAGGTCTACCATCGAATGAGCAATAAATATATCACCAATAGGTCTACCATCAAATGAGCAATACATATATCACCAATAGGTCTAACGTCAAATGAACACTACATATCTCATCAAACCAGTAGTTCTACCATCATATGATCACTAAATATCTCACCAGTAGGTCTACCATCAAATGATCACTACATTTCTTATCAGTAGGTCTACCATCATATGATCACTAAATAGCTCATCAGTAGGTCTACTATCAAATGATCATTAAATATCTCACCAGTAGGTCTATCATCAAATGTTCACTAAACAGCTCACCAGTAGGTCTACCATCAAATGTTCACTAAACAGCTCACCAATAGTTCTAACATTTTAATATATTGCAAATAAACTGCTTTGCTTTGCCAATACCCCATCGTCACCTTAATGAAATCGTATGTCTTTTCTAAACTTAACGGCCATAGTGAAATCGTATGTCTTTTCTAAACTTAACGGCCATAGTGAAATCCATGAATTAAATGTTTCTCTAAAGTTAGATACAACAGAGACGTAAGCGCATACAGCAGATCGATCAACTGTTAATTGACATAATGGAGGAAACAGTTGAACTATTCATAGAACAAAACTATAAGTTTAACAGACTGATGGAGAAACAGTTAAACTATTAATAGAAAAAAACTGTGTGTTTACAAACAATCTAATGGTATTGGAGATTTCATCCACGTAAGAATGGCTCCAGATATCATTTACTAGCACCGCAGTTGAAGGCGACAAAAATTAAACGGTCTATCTAAAAATAGCATTTCGTAAAGAATCATTAGTTCGTGTGTGACGAAACGACACACACAAAATACACACAAACACACATAAAACACACACAAACACAACTTGTGACATGTTGTTTTTTTTTAAAAAGTAACAATTTTTTGGGGGGGTTCAAATTTGTTCGTTTGTTTCTAGATGTCATGACATTTGACATGGCTGTCAGGTTGTTGTGCTTCGGATGTCAGGATGATGCCAAAAGAGTGTCGTCAGGGTTTGATTGACAGTAAACACTGTTCCCCCGTCAAAACACATTTGACCCTAAAGTCTTCACATACATAATTTGATATTACCATACAAATAAACCAAGCTCCGTCGTTGTTTTTATCTTTTTTTTATGTTTACATATTTCGTTGCATATGAAGAACATATTTTTCTTTTTTGAAATCTTATCCGGTAACTAAAGTTTATTGAATAATTCATTTATGTATTTATCCCAAAAAGTCATTTTCTGTAGGAGAATACCTATGTAGTTCGCCGAAAATGCCGTTCCTCCATATAAAGAACAAAAGTGCCGCCCGGGGCAGACCGCACCCTCCACTCCCTTTCGTAAGCCACTGATCTGATGTGTAATAAATCTTAAGATAACCGTATGTTACCACAGATCTATAGAGTTATATATCTAAAGACTCTGTGATTTACAAAAACCTTTAATAACTTATATACCGACCCTTAGTTCAACATACTAAATGATTAATTATAATTTGAGAATATTACAATAAGAGTTAAAAGTCTCATCCTTATACAAAGCGTTTAGAAAACTATTCTGTTTGAATTCATAATGTTAGAAACCTATTCTGTTTGAATTCATAATGTTAGAAACCTATTCTGTTTGAATTCATCATGTTAGAAACCTATTCTGTTTGAATTCATAATGTTAGAAACCTATTCTGTTTGAATTCATAATGTTAGAAACCTACTCTGTTTGAATTCATAATGTTGGAAACCTATTCTGTTTGAATTCATAATGTTAGAAACCTATTCTGTTTGAATTCATCATGTATGTGAATGCACGTTTCCTACAATATGAGACATAAAATACCGATAAGAATCGATATTTCTTGGAATGCAATCTGTGTGTTATATGTATATATATATATATATATATATATATATATATATCTGTGTGTGTTCCTTTATACATTAATTGCTTATATACACTTTATATACGAACATTTAGCATAAAATGGGTACATGGAGCAAAAGCAGGGCCGAAATATGTAGTGAAGTGGGTAGATTTGCAGATATGGTTCATAAATTGAAAATTGAGCATATAAATGTTCATAAATTGAAAATTGAGATATATAAATGTTCATAAATCGAAAATTGAGTGTATAAATGTTCAGATGATAGAATTGGTGTATATAACAGTTTAAAAACTGAAAATGGGGTATAAATGTTCAGACGTTGAAACTGGGGTAGATATAGTTCATAAGTTGAAAGTTGGATTTATAGATATAGTTAAGAAGTTGGAAATCGTATATATATATATATATGGTTCACAAGTTTAAACAGGTGTATATACGTTATGATTTATTTTTCATACGTCAGAAAGCGGGCTATAGATATAGTTCATGGGTTAAAAATGAGGTGTTTAGATATAGTTCAGACGTCGGAAATGTGGTATATATTGTTCAGAAGTTAAAAATGAGTTATTCTAATTCTATTTGTAGTTCAGAAGTTGGAAACGGCAAAAATGATGGTGCTGTAATCTCGATTTGTATAATATAGTTTAAGACGGTCCTACCTATAGAGGTGGAATTAGATATTTACTGTATTTAATTCAAACATATAACATTGCTACTATTCAGTGCCGACCCTAACAATTGTGGGGCCCTATGCGAAACGGATTGCGCGGGGCCCATTCTGGGTATGAATAAGGATAATAAGTGAAAATTAAGATTTTGTATTAGAAAATAAATTCGGGGCGGGGCCTATGAAAGTGCGGGGCCCACTGCGACCGCATAGGTTGCAGTGGCCTAAGGCCGGCCCTACTACTATTAGTCTATTGTACATTTTGTCAATATATAATATTTCAAATATTTTTTTTAAAATAGCTCGGATTTTATTAAAATAACCAAAACAAAAACTCGGTAGATAAACATGTTCGTCACACATAGCACTGGTTTAACCCGAGACAAATGTCTCACCATAAGACCACACATAGCAATGGTTTAACCCGAGACAAATGTCTCACCTTAAGACCACACATAGCAATGGTTAAACCCGAGACAAATGTCTCACCATAAGACCACACATAGCAGTGGTTTAGCCCGTGACAAATGTCTCACCATAAGACCACACATAGCAGTGGTTTAACCCGAGACAAATGTCTCACCATAAGACCACACATAGCAATGGTTTAACCCGAGACAAATGTCTCACCATAAGACCACACATAGCAATGGTTTAACCCGAGACAAATGTCTCACCATAAGACCACACATAGCCGTGGTTTAACCCGAGACAAATGTCTCATCATAAGACTGAACCTCGAATTCGTAATTTGGCTCCGCTGCTAAGGTTATTCTCGTTATTAAATAATAACAAATAAATAGTGTGTTAAAAATAATTCATCGTATTATGTGATGTAGACAAAATTCATTATTATTAAAACGCTACTTTTAATACTAATCGTACCGAGGACATTTTTTTCCCCTGTAGCATTTAGATTAGCCTATAATTTTTATTGTAATTTCTACTTCTCTTCCATGGCGCCCACACGCAATGCTTTTTCCTATCTGGGAAGATCATTGATGGTGCCTTTAGCTCATGAAGCCCTGGGCAATGGCACCCTTAGCTCATGGAGCCCTGGGAAATGGCGCCCTTAGCTCATGGAGCCCTGGGCAATGGGGCCCTTAGCTCATGGAGCCCTGGGCAATGGCGCCCTTAGCTCATGGAGCCAAAGGGGTCGCGACCCACAGGTTGAGAACCGTTGGGTTAAGCCCTAGTATATATAGATGTATATTATCTTCCTTGTGGCTTTGCATATCTGTGGACGAGCCTTATTAGAAGTGTACTAACACATGACGGTACAAGCATGCCGCCCTTACCTCTGGTATAATGTCTGACAACATTAACTCAGTGGCTGCTCGGCATGTGGGCGTGCCTCCCCTCTGTACCGGAAAAATAAATATTTTGACCTCATCATGAGTATTGGTGGAGATCGGATGTCAATATGGTCAATAATTTATACAAAATGAATAATATATTATTTGAAAATGAATAGACCCAACGTAATCGAACGAATTGTTTGGATTATTTAAAGCGTCTCCTATAAAAGTTAATAGAATCATTGGTGATTTAGTCAGAGACTTATGGAGCGTTGCTGCTTCTCTTAAGTATCATTACACTAAAGTGAAATCGGTTACCGGAAAATTGATCATTTGATCAAACGGAGATTTGGTCGAATCTTTTTTTCAGTTCACACGTTAAAATTTTCGTCAAATTTCTTTTTGAACGCACAATACTATATAGTAAAACAAAATAATGCGTTCAAAAAGAAATTTGACGCAAAATTTTAACATGTAAACTAAAAAATAGATTGGACCAAATTTCCGTTCGATCAAATTTCCGTCGATCAATTTTCCGACGACGCAATTTCTTTCGATCAAATTTCCGGATACGGTGAAATCCGTGCATTCCTAGTTACCTTCTCTTTTTAAAAACTTAAACTGGCTATTTTACTGAAATATATATATATATATATTAAACTGATTTCATTCTAATATAATTTTGTTGTTTTGTTAAATGTATAATCACAAAGTTATTAGGATATTGTCAGTTGGGACCACAATATTTTTTTTAAACACAAAGACGCACTTATGTTAAGTAAATATCTAGTAGCTCAATAGGCGTATCTTCAATAGGCCATTTATACATTGTTCTCACGTACATTATCTACCGAGTGTATGAAGACTGTATGACTTTAAATTTAACGTACATTATCTACCGAGTATATGAAGACTGTATGGCTTTAAATTTAACGTATCATTATCTACCGAGTGTATGAAGACTATGGCTTTAAATTTAACGTATACATTATCTACCGAGTGTATGAAGACTATGGCTTTAAATTTAACGTATACATTATCTACCGAGTGTATGAAGACTATATGGCTTTAAATTTAACGTATACATTATCTAGCGAGTGTATGAAGACTGAGTGGCTTTAAATTTAACGTATCATTATCTACCGAGTGTATGAAGACTATGGCTTTAAATTTAACGTACATTATCTACCGAGTGTATGAAGACTGTATGGCTTTAAATTTAACGTATCATTATCTACCGAGTGTATGAAGACTATGGCTTTAAATTTAACGTACATTATCTATCGAGTGTATGAAGACTGTATGGCTTTAAATTTAACGTACATTATCTACCGAGTGTATGAAGACTGTGTGGCTTTAAATTTAACGTATCATTATCTACCGAGTGTATGAAGACTATGGCTTTAAATTTAACGTATACATTATCTACCGAGTGTATGAAGACTCTGTGGCTTTAAATTTAACGTACATTATCTACCGAGTGTATGAAGACTCTGTGGCTTTAAATTTAACGTACATTATCTACCTAGTGTATGAAGACTGTATGGCTTTAAATTTAACGTATCATTATCTACCGAGTGTATGAAGACTGTGTGGCTTTAAATTTAACGTACATTATCTACCGAGTGTATGAAGACTGTATGGCTTTAAATTTAACGTATCATATCTACCGAGTGTATGAAGACTGTATGACTTTAAATTTAACGTATCATTATCTACCGAGTGTATGAAGACTCTGTGGCTTTAAATTTAACGTATCATTATCTACCGAGTGTATGAAGACTGTATGACTTTAAATTTAACGTACATTATCTACCGAGTGTATGAAGACTGTATGGCTTTAAATTTAACGTACATTATCTACCGATTGTATGAAGACTGTATGACTTTAAATTTAACGTATCATTATCTAACGAGTGTATGAAGACTGTATGACTTTAAATTTAACGTATCATTATCTACTGAGTGTATGAAGACTGTGGCTTTAAATTTAACGTATCATTATCTACCGAGTGTATGAAGACTATGGCTTTAAATTTAACGTACATTATCTACCGAGTGTATGAAGACTGTGTGGCTTTAAATTTAACGTATCATTATCTACCGAGTTTATGAAGACTGAGTGGCTTTAAATTTAACGCATACATTATCTACCGAGTGTATGAAGACTGTATGGCTTTAAATTTAACGTATCATTATCTACCGAGTGTATGAAGACTGTATGACTTTAAATTTAACGTACATTATCTACCGATTGTATGAAGACTATGGCTTTAAATTTAACGTACATTATCTACCGAGTGTATGAAGACTGAGTGGCTTTAAATTTAACGCATACATTATCTACCGAGTGTATGAAGACTGTGGCTTTAAATTTAACGTATCATTATCTACCGAGTGTATGAAGACTGTGGCTTTAAATTTAACGTATCATTATCTACCGAGTGTATGAAGACTATGGCTTTAAATTTAACGTACATTATCTACCGAGTGTATGAAGACTGTGTGGCTTTAAATTTAACGTATCATTATCTACCGAGTTTATGAAGACTGAGTGGCTTTAAATTTAACGCATACATTATCTACCGAGTGTATGAAGACTGTATGGCTTTAAATTTAACGTATCATTATCTACCGAGTGTATGAAGACTGTATGACTTTAAATTTAACGTACATTATCTACCGATTGTATGAAGACTATGGCTTTAAATTTAACTTACATTATCTACCGAGTGTATGAAGACTGAGTGGCTTTAAATTTAACGCATACATTATCTACCGAGTGTATGAAGACTGTATGACTTTAAATTTAACGTACATTATCTACCGAGTGTATGAAGACTGTATGGCTTTAAATTTAACGTACATTATCTACCGATTGTATGAAGACTGTATGACTTTAAATTTAACGTATCATTATCTACCGAGTGTATGAAGACTGTGTGGCTTTAAATTTAACGTATCATTATCTACCGAGTGTATGAAGACTGAGTGGCTTTAAATTTAAAGTATACATTATCTACCGAGTGTATGAAGACTGAGTGGCTTTAAATTTAACGCATACATTATCTACCGAGTGTATGAAGACTGTATGGCTTTAAATTTAACGTACATTATCTACCGATTGTATGAAGACTGTATGACTTTAAATTTAACGTATCATTATCTACCGAGTGTATGAAGACTGTGTGGCTTTAAATTTAACGTATCATTATCTACCGAGTGTATGAAGACTGAGTGGCTTTAAATTTAACGTATACATTATCTACCGAGTGTATGAAGACTGAGTGGCTTTAAATTTAACGCATACATTATCTACCGAGTGTATGAAGACTGTATGACTTTAAATTTAACGTATACATTATCTACCGAGTGGATGAAGACTGAGTGGCTTTAAATTTAACGTACATTATCTACCGAGTGTATGAAGACTGTATGGCTTTAAATTTAACGTATCATTATCTACCGAGTGTATGAAGACTGAGTGGCTTTAAATTTAACGCATACATTATCTACCGAGTGTATGAAGACTGTATGACTTTAAATTTATTATCTACCGAGTGTATGAAGACTGTATGGCTTTAAATTTAACGTACATTATCTACCTATTGTATGAAGACTGTATGACTTTAAATTTAACGTATCATTATCTACCGAGTGTATGAAGACTGTATGACTTTAAATTTAACGTACATTATCTACCGATTGTATGAAGACTGTATGACTTTAAATTTAACGTACATTATCTACCGAGTGTATGAAGACTGTATGACTTTAAATTTAACGTATCATTATCTACCGAGTGTATGAAGACTGTATGACTTTAAATTTAACGTACATTATCTACCGATTGTATGAAGACTGTATGACTTTAAATTTAACGTACATTATCTACCGAGTGTATGAAGACTGTATGGCTTTAAATTTAATTAAGTTGATAAATCAAATCGTATGTTCTGATTAATTTCTAACATAATTTTTCTTTATAAAAAATGTTAGCACTGTAACTGCATTCATTTATTTTTTTAATGGTGCCATGTGCTACATCAAAATTAGTAGTAAGAGTTTTGGATAAATTTGGGCTACCTAAAATGTATCCAACTAAACAAATTAAGATGAAGATGTGTTGAATTTTCAAGCACATACTAATAAAAAAAAAGACAAATCTTTTTAAGAATTAAAAAAACAACTAAAACGCATGTCTATAAAGAAAATGTCTATAAAGAAAATGTCTATAAAGAAAATGTCTATAAAGAAAATGTCTATAAAGAAAATGTCTATAAAGAAAATGTCTATAAAGAAAATGTCTATAAAGAAAATGTCTATAAAGAAAATGTCTATAAAGAAAATGTCTGTAAAGAAAATGTCTATAAAGAAAATGTCTATAAAGAAAATGTCTGTAAAGAAAATGTCTGTAAAGAAAATGTCTGTATTTGGACATTTCCCCCCTTGGAGTTTTTTTATGAGTAGTAGGAAATAAACCCTTCAAGCCCTTTAGTAGTAATAGTACTTTGAGTCGTCTCCCCTTTACCATCATTTTAGTAACTGAACATTTTCTCTCTCTCTCTCTCTCTCTCTCTCTCTTGCGCCCGTTGCGATGGCAACTAACCTGTAATTAATCGGTGTATGCGAGACGTCGCATAATCAACGTCATCCGAGTATATAGGTCATAAAGGTGAATTGACCATCAGACTGGACACATGTGAGACTAAGGAAATAGCCAAGACATAAGCACTGAGAAGTATGGAAACCAATTGCCTTGATTATTATTTTTTTTTTTTGTCGACATTAAAACTATGTACAAAGAGAGAAAAAGAAAGAAAAAAAATATCTTATATGTATTTTGCTTGTGGTGTGACAGCTAACATTTCCGGATAGCGCGCAAAATATAATTCCCGATAACTTCGCTAAATAATATTTTTTTACATAACGCAACTGCGTTTGGTGCGTAATATTTTCTTGTCGGAAAATGAAATCGTTTCAATTTAAACATGGTGTAAAAAATATTCGTTTTAAAAGTGGTTGGGACATCAGAATATTTAATATAGTTCATGGGCGTGAAATAAAAAGTGTGCAGTGAAGTATCATGGGGGCAGGGCCGGCCTTAGGCCACTGCAACCTATGCGGCCACAATGGGCCCCGCACTTTCATAGGCCCCGCCCCGAATTTATTTTCTATTACACAATCGTAATTTTCACTTATTATCCTTATCCTCTACCCAGAATGGGCCCCGCGCAATCCGTTTCGCATAGGGCCCCGCAATTGTTAGGGTCGGCCCTGCATGGGGGGAAAGGTGTAGCAAAAATTTGGGATTCTTAAATGTGCGTTACTTGAGTTCATGTTTTGTCAAGTAACTTTAGTAGATGGGGAAGTTTAAGCATTACTGTCACATATGTTCGTTTATAATATTTATTGAGATCTAAAATTACCCGAGTGTCGATGTTTGCAAACAAAAACTGAGCCAGGGTCAAACTGATCCGAAGGTTTTGTTAATTACAATACATTGTCTAATGCTGTACAATTATTTTAGTAGCTTAAAATTAGATGTGGTAATAATTGGTATTACTAGATACTGTGTGTGTATGTGTGTGCACGTGCGTGCGTGTACTTGTTTGTGTGTGTTTTATAAGAAAAGGGCGGGGGGGGGGGAATAGACCTGTGCGACCTATAGACTGTACACACGACTGTACACACAAATTGTGCAAAAAAGAGGGCGTAGGTCCCCGGCTTTAAGTTCCCTTTTGCCTTTCAAAATATCCCTTACCAAATTAAGGATCAATAAGACAAAATATTTTTCTTAACGTTTTTATTGATATTAAAAACGGTATTAAAAATTTAAGGTTCTGTAATGACAAACTTTTGTTACTGATTTTTATGATTCTAAAACACAAAATATTGTAATAATTATAAAATTAATACATATTTCTTAATTAAAATTTAGATAAACATAAAAGCATTGATAATAATTAAAAATTCTTAGTAATAAAAATTATCGGTAGAAAAATTGATATAATGTATACCCAAGGGTGCGGGTGCGGGGTCGTGGGGGGGGGGGGGTCATTTCTCCCATTTTACCTGCAAGCAAGCCACAGACTTTATTTTGTATGTAAACAAACCGATCCACAGGTTCTTTGCGGTTTTGCGACCACAGAGGTGAGGCATCGGGCACAGTCGTGTGGTTTACCTCAGACATCACGCAGGTGAAGTAGCAACCCCCCCCCCACACACACACATCACCCTCTGACCGCAAACCACCCCACCTTATCCCCACTACCCCCCCCCCCCCAACTCGGTAGATCTTAAAAGCCGTTTCGATAAAGGTGAGCGCTCTCTCTCTCTCTCTCTCTCGGAGACGATCTGTTTCCCGTCTCGGGTCAAACCGCAGACTGATTCACACGATCCACATTCCACTAACCCAAATTTTGGAGCTCTTTGTGTTTGCTGCTGGTGTACCTTTCATTAAGATCGTCCTTTGTCTTTCCATTCGAGTAATTGTTGTTGGGTTTTGTTGTTGTTGTGTGTTGTTGTTGTGTGTTGTAGTTATTAAAAATTGAAGCATCCAATCAACAAAAAACCAAAATAAAAGGAAAAAAAAAGAAGAAAAAACACACAAAAAACGCTTCTCATCGTATCAGAGACGCTTACAATTTGATTTTTAAATCTGTAAATGTAAATGTAAATGACGGATTCTTCAGTGGGCCCCGCACTTTCATAGGCCCCGCCCCGAATTTATTTTCTAATACAAAATCTTAATTTTCACATATTATCCTTATCCTCTACCCAGACTGGGCCCCGTGAAATCCGTTTCGCATAGGGCCCCGCAATTGTTAGGGTCGGCCCTGTTCTTAGTGTATCGCAACGAAGCAAACCCCCCTCCCCCCACACAAAACGAAGTTTTGTATAGAAATGATGACCGATCATAAACCACTATATAGTACATTCTAAAGGCTAAACAATATATTATATACCAGTTTCAATGAAACGTCCTGGCAATCTTCTTATAAAGAGGGTCCAATCCATACCGTAGATTTTTTGTTTCTGTTTTACAGGCCGCATTATAATTGTAATATATTATGTCATAAATGTCACGAAAAGTGTCACATCTTCCGGGGTCACTTTACTAATACTAATAAGCAGTGGAATTTTTTAGTTCTGTATTTTTATTATACGTTTGTCCATTTGACTCCGTGATTATTTAATGTTTAAATATACTTTTTTGTTTGTTTTGTTGTTGTGGTTACACACAAAGTTCCAGTTTTTGAACATTTTATGGGAACATTAAATGAAGTTCTCGGAAAGTCTTGCGAGGCCGCATTAACCGATTCAGCGAGCCGCAGGCTGGCCACCCCACGGCTCCAACACATGCCAAAACGAGTAACACAGCGAGATTCTAGCCGTCATGAATTCTACTGAACATTAAAGTTTCTGTCATTTATTCAACTGGACATTAAATTTTTCCTATGTCTTTAAATCAACTGGACATGAAAGTTTTCTGTCATTTACTTTGAGATTCAATTGCTTCGAGGTCATTGAAAGTTTCTTTACACACTCTCCCTAATCCTCGAAAGCGACTGTGTATAGCTCTCAGCCTTATTGCCAGCCTTATTCCCAGCCCATAAATGGTTCACTATCGCTAACAATTATTTGTTCCCAGCCAGCAGACTGAGAATAGCCACTTCGGTTTAGACTTTGTCTCATAGCTGCGAAATTTAATGAATTCATAATTTTCAGAAGTGTAGCGTGGTTAGTGGGGGGGGGGGGGGGGGAGCAGAGTGGACAGGAGTGGGAAAACGTATCTTCAAACGTTTGAGGGTGCGCAGTTTGTTGCGTCTCCTGTACTCCTGATCAGTAGGCTCCACTCACCCCACCCCACGAAATGCAGCAGCTAGAAAATATAATTGACCACATCTGAATCCATCCAAATTTTCATGATTTTTTTTATCAATAAAAGCAACTACTCTTAGCTCATCTCACCCAATCAACTTATCCCATCATATTATCTTATCATATTGTCTTATTAACTTAATTTATCTGATATCTCTATCGTATCTCATCTCATATTATCCTATCATCCTATCTTACTATCTTATCTTATCTCATCTCATATTATCCTATCATCCTATCTTACTATCTTATCTTATCTCATCTTATATTATCCTATCATCCTATCTTACTATCTTATCTTATTTCATCTCATATTATCCTATCTTACTATCTTATCTTATCTCAATTCATATTATCCTATCATCCTATCTTACTAACTTATCTTATCTCATCTCATATTATCCTATCACCCTTTCTTACTATCTTATCTCATCTCATATTATCCAATCATCCTATCTTATCTTATCTCATCTCATATTATCCTATCATCCTATCTTATTATCTTATCTTATCGCCCTATCGAATCACATGCGTTACACATCGTTTATTTGAAGTCACGTGGTAGGTTTTGAGGCGAGACGGCTCCAGCCTCTCACCTTGCACATAGAGAGATAGCGTGTTTCATTCTTTTGATGTACGACCCACTCCACATCCCCACCTACTTCCCTCCACCCTCCCCCCACACCGTCCCGGCCAAACTCCCCGAAAGACATGAAACAAGGGACTAGGTAATAACTTTTCTGGTGGGGGGTGTGGGACTGGGGGGTTAAAATCTCAAGGTTCTACGAAGAAGCTGCTCCCGCCAATAAAGTAAAGAGATGGTCCACTAAGAGTTTTACATATTTTAGAATACTTTAGATGGAGAGTTGAGACGGTAAAATAAATGTAAAGGACTTTTTTTTCTTTCTACTTCTTTCTTGGTTGCTAAATTAACGAAATATGCTCAACAGTAGATGTGCCGTGGAGCTGGGGAAAATGGGGAGGGGCGGTTGCGGACGCACCGAGGGCAATATTTAAAAAAAAAAAAAGGAAATATCGGGTCCTCGTTGAAGCTGGTATCGCTTAAACTTTCCCCCAAGGGCCCACCTTATCCCGGCGACGTAGTAACGCCACTGGCTTTAAGCGTTCAGTTGTACATAATAGAGATAAACGTACTTTTCGGCTTAACGTATCGGGTGAGGTCAAGTTATCGTCGGTGACGGGAGACCTAGCGACCAACTGGTCATCTAAGCATTTCAATAGCGTGGCGGAAATGGAGCTCAGGTGTGCGTGCGCCTTGAGAGGACAGTTTAGTATCGTGGACAGTTCAGAAAGGCGTTGACAGTTCAGAAAGGCGTTGACAGTTCAGAAAGGCGTTGACAGTTCAGAAAGGCGTTGACAGTTCAGAAAGGCGTTGACAGTTCAGAAAGGCGTTGACAGCTAGACAATAGCAGTTAAAAAAATTATGTCCTAATCCTTAGCATTCGAAAGCAATGAAATAAATGTATACCATAGTTTTAAACGTTGAAAATGAATGCCATGATAAATCCTAGGTAAAATCCTAGCTAAACTTGAACTTTAAAGATACGTATTTTAATCTCCCCCACCCCACTCCATAAAAAAACAGCCCCCCCCCCTTTTTTTTTCAATCATACTTTTATTTTTATTTTTAAATGGAAAAAAATAATTATATCGATTTCACAGTGTTCTCCCTACTGAAGGGCTATAATTTTGCTGTGGTCATTGTCTTGTGAATTTTGAGATCCCTTGCTCTATTCGTTTGAAGAAAAACCCTTATAAGAAA
This sequence comes from Omphiscola glabra, assembly GCA_964017045.1. Classification (NCBI taxonomy): domain Eukaryota; kingdom Metazoa; phylum Mollusca; class Gastropoda; family Lymnaeidae; genus Omphiscola; species Omphiscola glabra. The sequence goes on along the minus strand of OZ024807.1, from coordinate 5,639,037 downwards.
CGAAGCGCTCCCGTAGGGTGGAAACAGGCCAATGTGTCGAGGGGTCGGGGTGGCCGGGGGGGGGGTGCAAAAATAGAGACGATCAGAGAGATGAGACTCGTGGGATAGAAGCAGAACGAAAGGGATGGGGCGGGATAAGAGGTAGGGGAGACAGATAATCTACGGTTGGGGTTGGTGTGAGGGGGGGGGAGGGGTGGGGGAAGGATGGTCCCGACAAGAGTTGAAATATATATATTTTTTTATTGATGGGGTTATTTTTTAAAATGTAAAAGTCAGTGTGAGAAGTGAACCTGGTAAGAGTTATACTCTCACTTCTACCTGCAATTAGATGAAATTATTTGGTTTTGATTAATGAAATTATTTGGTTGTGATTAATGGAATTATTTGGTCGTGATTAATGGAATTATTTGGTCGTGATTAATGGAATTATTTGGTCGTGATTAATGGAATTATTTGGTCGTGATTAATGGAATTATTTGGCCGTGATTAATAAAATTATTTGGTCGTGATTAATGGAATTATTTGGTCGTGATTAATGGAATTATTTGGTCGTGATTAATGGAATTATTTGGCCGTGATTAATAAAATTATTTGGTCGTGATTAATGGAATTATTTGGTCGTGATTAATGGAATTATTTGGTTGTGATTAATGGAATTATTTGGTTGTGAGTAATGAAATTATTGGGTTGTGATTAATGGAATTATTTGGTTGTGATTAATGGAATTATTTGGTTGTGATTAATGGAATTATTGGGTTCTGATTAATGGAATTATTCGTTTGGGATAAATGAAATTATTTATTTGGTTGTGATTAATGGAATTATTTGGTTGTTATTAATGACATTTGTTGTGATTAATGAAATTATTTGGTTGTGATTAATGGAATTATTTGGTTGTGATTAATGGAATTATTGGGTTCTGATTAATGGAATTATTCGTTTGGGATAAATGAAATTATTTATTTGGTTGTGATTAATGGAATTATTTGGTTGTTATTAATGACATTTGTTGTGATTAATGAAATTATTTGGTTGTGATTAATGGAATTATTTGGTTGTGATTAATGGAATTATTGGGTTCTGATTAATGGAATTATTCGTTTGGGATAAATGAAATTATTTATTTGGTTGTGATTAATGGAATTATTTGGTTGTTATTAATGACATTTGTTGTGATTAATGAAATTATTGGTTTGGTTGTGATTAATTTTTTTGATTTTGTTTACATGATGTTTTATTTATTATTTAATAATCAACTGATAATCCTAGAAATGCAATCATCAAATGCTAATCCGTTTGAATCTATCCCCGATAATCCTAGAAATGCATTCATCAAATGCTAATCCGTTTGAATCTATCCACGATAATCCTAGAAATGCAATCATCAAATGCTAATCCGTTTGAATCTATCCACGATAATCCTAGAAATGCAATCATCAAATGCTAATCCGTTTGAATCTATCCACGATAATCCTAGAAATGCAATCATCAAATGCTAATCCGTTTGAATCTATCCACGATAATCCTAGAAATGCAATCATCAAATGCTAATCCGTTTGAATCTATCCACGATAATCCTAGAAATGCAATCATCAAATGCTAATCCGTTTGAATCTATCCACGATAATCCTAGAAATGCAATCATCAAATGCTAATCCGTTTGAATCTATCCACGATAATCCTAGAAATGCAATCATCAAATGCTAATCCGTTTGAATCTATCCACGATAATCCTAGAAATGCAATCATCAAATGCTAATCCGTTTGAATCTATCCACGATAATCCTAGAAATGCAATCATCAAAGGCTAATCCGTTTGAATCTATCCACGATAATCCTAGAAATGCAATCATCAAAGGCTAATCCGTTTGAATCTATCCACGATAATCCTAGAAATGCAATCATCAAAGGCTAATCCGTTTGAATCTATCCACGATAATCCTAGAAATGCAATCATCAAATGCTAATCCGTTTGAATCTATCCACGATAATCCTAGAAATGCAATCATCAAAGGCTAATCCGTTTGAATCTATCCACGATAATCCTAGAAATGCAATCATCAAATGCTAATCCGTTTGAATCTATCCACGATAATCCTAGAAATGCAATCATCAAATGCTAATCCGTTTGAATCTATCCACGATAATCCTAGAAATGCAATCATCAAATGCTAATCCGTTTGAATCTATCCACGATAATCCTAGAAATGCAATCATCAAAGGCTAATCCGTTTGAATTTATCCACGATAATAGATGTTGGAAAAGACCCCCAGCTTAATGGTCATCTTTCCACACAATCTTAGTCACCACTCATGCTTACGTCATGTGACTCTTTTGTGATTGTCAACATGGCTGACTTAAAAATAACGTTTGTGACTTTATTTTAGTTTAACTTTTTAATTGGAATGAAAGAATATTTGCGCGTCCCTCCTCTATCTGCGACATGTTTTAAACAAAATAATTCTCTGCGTCTAGGATAGCTATACGTTATATATGAGGCTGATATCTTTTTATTAACGTATTCAACATTTCAGCAATGGCACATAATGTACAGTTTTTTTTTTTTAAATTTTGTTGTTGTTGTTGTTGTTGTTGTTTTGGTTGGGCCGGGGGGGGGGGGGGATTTCATATCATTTTAACTACAATGTATAGTTTTTTCAACTCTGTTACTCTTAAATTTTAGGAAATATACGTATTCAATATGAGCAATGATATGATTTTTTAAAAAAAACTATTTGTATACTTTTAAGATTTAACCTTTCAAAAATTGTTGACTCATGAGCTTACGTTTTCATAATAAAAAAAAAAAAGATTATTATTAATTATTTTATAATTTATTTGATTATTTTTGTTTCTATTTTATTTTAAATTATTATTATTTTTTATTTTATTTTATTTTTTGACAGGGAAAATGCCTAAATTCACTTAATGCCTGAAAAAGTTGAGAGTCCCTGCTACTGTAGGGCGGTTTTGGTACCTACCAATCTGCTGAACTGGGTCAGTAAGTCACACACGAATGGGGGTCACGAACTGCTGGTAACAAATGATGGTTGATTTAATCCCCCCTCTTTCTGGGAAGAAAGCAACAGAGATGACGTTGTTCTTTCACATGGTGGCCTCGAGTTCAAGGCAGGTGTATGGCCGCACAGTTCTTCCACCGGGCAGGTCGGAGAATTCCTGGAAATTTGAGACTGCTGGTCATTTCCCGAGGCGGCCACCTCGTTTCAGCTCCGGCCCTCTATCGAAGGTATGTAACGTTGCAATAGATTAATGTCCCTTGTATGACGTAGTCAACATCTTTATAGCCCCCCACTATGACGTCATCAAAGTTGGAGCCTCGCGTCGGTTGATAACGTCCAATAATAAAATATGTGGTAGAAACAGCTAACCACTTGGAGAAACAGCTAGCAACTGGGAGAAACAGCGAACCACTTGGAGATCATGCGGTGCGACGTTTTTATTTTGGAGATTTTAATTTTTTAAACCTACCTTACCAGCACGAGGCTCAAATATCCAGGGAGTATAAGGGGTGATGGAGCTTTGTTGTTGTTGTTGTTGTTGAAAGTTAAGGTATGTGACAAAATTTACCCTGAGATGAAAATATTATTAGATAAAATAAAATTTGTAAAAGTGTACCCCAATAATCAACGTGAAATTCCAATCTGCAGACATGTCGGTATTCTAATGGGCCATTGTACCGATTTATTGATGAGCTATTCTGTATGACCGATTAGCTCGCACAGTTCGTTTTTTTGGGCTGTTTTTTTTTTTTTTTTTTTTTTTTTTTTTGCTTTCTTTTTTTAAATCCTTAAAATTAACTTTGCGTTTGTTTGTGGCTGGCTTCGTGGCGAAATCTCCGGACGCCTAATTGACCCATTTTCCGCCAACCTATCAAGCTGAAAACTCTGGCACATTGAACCCTTGCCGAAGACAACACATTCTATTAAATTTTCAGCCCCCCCCCCCCCCCCCAAATCAACAATCAAATTTTTCATGTTACTCCAGGGCAAAAAAAAAATAAAATTCCCCATCACTACGCTAAATGATTTTGTCTTTTTTTTTTTTTTTTTTTTTTAAATATCGCAAGTGCGCTTTATGGGTTATATTTTCTTCTTTTTTTTTCTAATATAGTTGGTGAAATAAATGTGCGGTGTAAAAAGCTGGTGGGACATTAGAATATTAATGTATTTTTGTGGCGTGGAAAAAAATGTGCGGTTACGACACCTTAAGCTGAGGGGGTGGGGGGGGACGACACTAATTGGGATTCTTATAAAGTGTGTTACTTTTATGTCGCATGTTTTGTCAAATAGTTAGTGACAACCCCCATTGCTCTAGCTCCGAGCTCTAGCTCCGAGCTCTGCTCCTATTCCTTTTTTTTTAATTTTAAAATAAGGTCGCGTTTAAAAAAAAAATATATATATATAAACTAATTTACCATGCAGAAAACTCAATCAACAACACTATCAATAATCAATCATTCTAGTGTAAATATGTACTGGGGCTGATTAATCGCGGATTGAGAGTCTCTGCATTATCGTCTGCCCGCCACACCGAAAATCTGGCACCTTGCACGTGCCACATTTTTTTTACCATATTCTCTGTCCGGTGGGGAGTAGGGGGTGGGTGGTGTGGTGGAGCGATCAAAAAGAAAGAAAACCTGGCCACCGACCCAATGACCTACTGAAGCTTGTAAGTCAGTGATTCTCATACTGTCCAATTGCATAGAGATTTATGTATTTTATTCACGGGTGGAAATTTGGGGTTGTAGATGGCGCAACCGATAGTTTGAGACTAAGAGTTGATTATTCTGTTGATGAAAGTGATGTGTCAAATTTCGCCGTGCGTCAGTGACGAGTCATATTTCGTTGTGCGTCAGTCAAGCATAATGAGGTTTCTGTCACACATTTAGATTTAGGCGTATATCACTGATACAGATTTAGTTGTCATTAACTCGTACACATCGTTTAGTCTGTCACGCATACAGTTTAGGACTTCTGTCATTCATACAAAATAGGGCGTATGTCCTTCTTTACTTTCCGTACCCTGTCCCTGCCTCCCTTTCCGTAACCTGTCCCTGCCTCCCTTTCCGTACCCTGTCCCTGCCTTCCTTTCCGTACCCTGTCTCTGCCTCCCTTTCCGTACCCTGTCCCTGCCTCCCTTTCCGTACGGTGTCCCTGCCGCCCTTTCCATACCTTGTCCTTACTCCCTTTCCGTACCCTGTCCATGCCTCCCTTTCCGTACCCTGTCCCTGCCTCCCTTTCCATACACTGTCCCTGCCTCCCATTCCGTACCTTGTCCTTACTCCCTTTCCGTACCTTGTCCTTACTCCCTTTCCGTATCGCGTACGCACTCCTTCTTCACGTAAACCGTAAAGCTTTCATTTCCGCACTATCATGCACCGTCCTGCCTCTACATAAACAGAACACCCTTTCCTTTGTTGAACAGTGCATCAAATTTTCTTACCTCACTTTCAAAATTCTCAACACGTATGTTTCAGTCTCCTCCAAGCAAATTTAGACCTACCGTAAACACTAGATTAGATTGAGCGCCGCGATCCTACAAATGCGCACTTACACTATTGCGCTCCTATATCCTTGTTTTATTTCCTACCGATTAGATATCACTATTCTTGATATCCCAAGCTGCATTCCCACCCCAGCAAATTAAAATAAAATTCTCCAGCAAAGGGATGATTCGAGATACGCAAAGAAAATGGCCCATAATTATATAACTGCAGTCAAATACATGTATACCAATGGACTACGATTAGTCACTTCCTTGTTTTGTCACGTGATACGTACCAGCCATTAGTAGGCTTTCTGCTACACATAACAACACATAACAACAGATAAACAGCTGATCAGCCATTGCCATTATCATTAATTCTAAAGCAAAATGTTTGTCCCCATCAGCGCTTCCCCAGTGTTAATTAAAATTTTACTTTTCAAAATATTCTTGAATACACGTGTTTTTTAAAAAATGACATTCATAAATGTGACAATAATTATAATTCAGTTATGATTAAAGGAAGAAAGTTGTTTGAAGAAAAATTTGTGAGCGACTAGTGTGTTGCAGACAGCCTACCGGAAGTATTACTTGTTTTTACACGTATCACGTGACAAAACAATCGACTAATCGTAGTCCATTGTATATAACTATAGAAAAAATTTTGAAGAGCAGACAACGTTTCGAGAGTTACGAAATTCTAGGCACTTGTACATGTAAAGTGTGTTTGTGAACCATAATGAAGAGCTTGTGTTTTCATGACGAGCTTGTGTTTTCATGAACCATAATGAAGAGCTTGTGTTTTCATGAACCATAATGAAGAGCTTGTGTTTTCATGAACCACAATGAAGAGCTTGTGTTTTCATGAACCATAATGAAGAGCTTGTGTTTTTATGAACCATAATGAAGATATTGTGTTTTCATGAACCATAATGAAGAGCTTGTGTTTTCATGAACCATAATGAAGAGCTTGTGTTTTTATGAACCATAATGAAGAGCTTGTGTTTTCATGAACCATAATGAAGAGCTTGTGTTTTCATGAACCATAATGAAGAGCTTGTGTTTTCATGAACCATAATGAAGAGCTTGTGTTTTCATGAACCATAATGAAGAGCTTGTGTTTTCATGAACCATAAGGAAGAGCTTGTGGTTTTATGAACCATAATAAAGAGCATGTGTTTTTATGAACCATAATAAAGAGCTTGTGTTTTCATGAACCATAATAAAGAGCTTGTGTTTTCATGAACCATAATGAAGAGCTTGTGTTTTCATGAACCATAATGAAGAGCTTGTGTTTTCATGAAGAGCTTGTGTTTTCATGAACCATAATGAAGATCTTGCGTTTTCATGAACCATAATGAAGAGCTTGTGTTTTCATGAACCATAATGAAGAGCTTGTGTTTTTATGAACCATAATGAAGATATTGTGTTTTCATGAACCATAATGAAGAGCTTGTGTTTTCATGAACCATAATGAAGAGCTTGTGTTTTCATGAACCATAATGAAGAGCTTGTGTTTTCATGAACCATAATGAAGAGCTTGTGTTTTCATGAACCATAATGAAGAGCGTGTGTTTTCATGAACCATAATGAAGAGCGTGTGTTTTCATGAACCATAATGAAGAGCGTGTGTTTTCATGAACCATAATGAAGAGCTTGTGTTTTCATGAACCATAATGAAGAGCTTGTGTTTTTATTAGTTTATATATATATATTTTTTTAAAACGCGACCTTATTTTAAAATAAAAAAATAAGGAATAGGAGCAGAGCTCGGAGCTAGAGCTTGGAGCTAGAACTTGGAGCTAGAGCTTGGAGCTAGAGATCGGAGCTAGAGCTCGGAGCTAGAGCTTGGAGCTAGAGATGGGAGCTAGAGCTTGGAGCTAGAGATCGGAGCTAGAGCTCGGAGCTAGAGCTTGGAGCTAGAGCAATGGGGGTTGTCACTAACTATTTGACAAAACATGCGACATAAAAGTAACACACTTTATAAGAATCCCAATTAGTGTCGTCCCCCCCCCTCCCCGCTTCACAAGTCATGTTGAAAAAAGCATGTTGAACAGCAACGACAATGCCCTCTTGAGCATAAGAAATTAGCACCCGCTCCTGAACAAAAAAGGATTCGACCAATGCGAGTAGCTGCAAGGAGACAGAGAGAGCTTATAGCAATTAATACTCACACCGACAATGCTTCTATTTAAAGTGTTGAATGGTTAGATGAGGATGATGTTGACTTGTCTGGTAAATCAGTTCCGCAATATGAAAATTATAAATCAGCTCTCTATAGACTATGACGATCAGTGGCGTCATTTCATGATTTTTTCATGGGGGGGGGGGGGGGGGAGGGAATCAAAACTCGGTCAGCTTGTTAAGTTGTTTATTACTGGAGTACATAGCACTTTAAATAAAACCTGCAAATTCAAAAAAAGGGGGGGGGGCAAATGCCTCCTGCCCTACCCAAATGATGTCCCCGATGCCCATTGTTACGATAGAGCAACACCTGGCTATACTCCATGGGAAGATGATAGCAACTAGAAGCTATACTATAATTGTCATCTTTACTGACAGTAATCATATTTATACCACAAACAATGATATTTAGTCTTTAGCAACCTTCTAATAGATTCTGCATTATAAAATTCAAGTGTAAAAACGTTTGAACTTGTTGATGAACAAGCTAAAGATGTTTTTCCTACAATTTTGTGTCATTAAAATAGACCAGCACAATGTAAATGTATTTAATTTATACATCTTTTTTTTTGGTGGGGGGGGGGGGTGTAGAAAATGTTGACATAATTACTTGGGGGGGGGGGAGTCATTGAAAGTTTGACAGTTGTTGACAGGGGGGGGTAAAAAATTGCGTTAAATTGTTGACGTAATTAATGGACGCCCCTTTGACACCCATAACGCCCCCATAACACCCATATATAATTTGAATTTAATGCAATACTGAACAATTACCTTATGAAGCTTCTCCCTTTTCCCCCTTTACCCTTTGAACATTCTCCCTAACCTTGTGAACCTTTCTCCCTCACCTCTTGAACAGTCTCCATAACCTTGTGAACCTTTCTCCCTAACCTCTTGAACCTTCTCCCTAACCGTGTGAACCTTTCTCCCTCACCTTTTGAACATGCTCCCTAATTTTGTGAACCTTTCTCACTCACCTCTTGAACATTCTCCCTAACCTTGTGAACCTTTCTCCCTCACCTCTTGAACATGCTCCCTAACCTTGTGAACCTTTCTCCCTAACCTTGTGAACCTTTCTCCCTAAAATCTGAACCTTATCCCCAGCCTTATGAACCTTATCCTTAGCCTTGTGAGCCTTCTCCCTAGCCTTGTGAGCCGTCTCCCTCATCCCCATTACCTTTTGAACCTTCTAATTTTTCCTCCTTACCTTGTGAACCTATTCCTTTAACCCCCCCCCCCCCCCCAACCTTTTACCTCGTGAACCTTTCCCGACTTTCACGACCACGGTCGCCTCCAGCAAGTAGGTCCCCTGTTTGAGACGCAGCCCGGTCTCCCAGTGGGACATACACTCTTTCTTACACTTTTATTCCGCTGACGGCGCAGTAAGCAACTAGGCTAGTAGGTCATTTGTAATGCCTGGTGTTTTTAGATGTGTTTCGAATAGACGGGCGGCTCTCAAACTGTGCACCTCGGGGGAGACCCGTGGGGGTTGGTTTCTAGATCCCGATACAGCGGGGAGATCCAATCGAGGCTGTGAAAAGCAAAAGACATTGGTAATGAAAAGCAAAAGACATTGGTAATGAAACGCAAAAGACATTGGTAATGAAAGCAAAACACATTGGTAATGAAACGCAGAACACATTGGTAATGAAAAGCAAAACACATTGGTAATGAAACGCAGAACACATTGGTAATGAAAAGCAAAAGACATTGGTAATGAAAAGCAAGAGACATTGGTAATCACTTCGTGTATCAGTATGTAAGACGCAGGGCAAGTGCTGCTTGGATTAATTTCTGGTCTCTTGCCATTGTTTTCATGCGATATGTTGGTTGTTGTTGTTGTTGTTGATTTGTTTGATCGACTGCCTACTCCAGTTCTAATTAGGGGAGGGTGTTGGTTTTTTCGTCAACGCCCTTTAATACTGTTTTCATTGGGGCGCACGTTAGCTTTGCTATGGGGCGCCGAATGCATGCGTCACACAGTGAAATTTAACACACGCACATAATTTTTATTGTTTTTGTTTTGTTTTTCCATAAGTCGTTATCGGTTATAAGTTTTGATGGGTTCAAAGCTGAAACTGCTGAGGACACTCACAATTGTGAGAACCGTCGGGCTAGACTGTAGCTGGTGCAGTGTCATAAGATTATGATAATGGGAAATTTGGGACGGTTAGCGGAAAGGGGGGGGGGGGGGAATGCATTCATAATAATGTCTATCTTTAAAAAAAAAGCAATGAAGAAACTAGAATGAGTCATGCCACTGGCTTTGTTTTGTTGTCTTTAAGTGGACCTCTCTCTTTGTGTCTCTGTCTCTCTGTCTCTATCTAGGTCTCTATCTCTGTCTCTCTCTCTCTCTATCTCTCTCTCTCTCTCTATCTCTCTCTCTATCTCTATCTCTCTCTATCTGTCTCTCTCTCTATCTATCTCTATCTCTATCTCTCTCTATCTCTATCTCTCTCTATCTGTCTCTATCTCTATCTGTCTCTCTATCTCTATCTCTCTCTATCTGTCTCTCTATCTCTCTATCTCTCTCTCTGTCTCTCTCTCTCTTTCTCTCTCTCTGTCTCTCTCTCTGTCTCTTTCTCTCTGTCTCTTTCTCTCTCTCTCCCTATCTCTCTCTCTCTCTCTCTCTATCTGTCTCTCCCTCTTTCTCTATCTATATCTCTCTCTCTCGTGGTTTATAATTGGATGTTCCAGTTTGTTGACTGGCGGTGCCCAGAGCTTTGGAATTGCAGTATTGAAGTGTTGTGTTTAATTCAAATAGATCGTACGGAGTCGAGAGAATGAATAGTGTTTCTGAAGCGTTTGAACTCGGCAGACGTCGCGAAGATTGAGATATAAAAATTCCCGATAACCGCGCTAAGTGAGATTGTTAAAAGGTGCGCTTAGTGCGTAATAATTTATTTTGCTTTTACGTAAATAGTCTCATTTTAAATATGGTGTAATAAATCTGCGGTATAAAAGAGGGATGGGGGCATTAGAATCCCTTATTTTGCTTGTGGTGTGACTGCTTTCATTTCCGAAAAATTATTCCCGATAATACGCTAAAGGATATATTATTTTTTTAAATACCGCAACTGCTTTGGTGCGTAAGGTTTTGTTTTTTTTTTCTTTTCGGAAAATGAAATCGTCTCAATTTAAATATGGTGTAGATTTAATAAATATTCGGTTTAAAAGTGGTTAAGACGTCAGATTATTTAATATAGTTCATGGGCGTCAAATAAAAAAAGTGTGCAGTGACGTTTCATGAGGGGAAGGGGTGTAACAAAAATTGGGATTCTGAAATGTGCGTTAATTGAGTTCATGTTTTGTCAAGTCACTTTAGTAGATGGGAAGTTCGCGCATTGCTTTCACCAATGTTTGGCGGGCTATATCTAGTAGATGGGAAGTTCACGCATTGCTGTCACCAATGTTTGTCGGGCTATATCTAGTAGATGGGAAGTTCACGCATTGCTGCCACCAATGTTTGGTGGGCTATATCTAGTAGATGGGAAGTTCACGTATTGCTGTCGCCAACGATTGGCGGGCTATATCTAGTAGATGGGAAGTTCACACATTGCTGTCGCCAATGTTTGGCGGGCTGTATCTAGTATTCATATAGACTAGTTGAGGAATACTGAAAAAAAAGTATTTGATGGCGCACCTAGGCCCGGGGAGGTTTTTTTTTTTTTTTTTGGGGGGGGGGGGGGGGAAGCAGTAATTTGGATTCTTATGACATGCGTTACGTGAATGCATGTTTTGTTAAGTAACTTTGGGGGGGGGGGGGGGGGAGGTTGACAAAATTGCCACCGCCATTGTTTAACTTCATTATTCCAATTATTTAATGGGTTTTAGGTTAATTCACCCCACCGCATCTTCATCAAGAGACACCTTATAGAACAGGTGTTTATAGGACATTGGTATATGACATGTGTTTAGGACATGCGTTTACGACATGAGTTTAAAAGGACAAGTGAATACTAATTCATAAAAAAAAAATTATATTTACTTTACTATAAGTAGGTAATTATTATCTAGCTTCTATATTTTATATATCATTAATGCTCTCTTTGTAATTGATTGGAGGAAATTTGATCGAACGGAAATTTGGTATAATCTTTTTTTCAGTTCGCACGTTAAAATTTTCGTCAAATTTCTTTTTGAATGCACTATACAACACAGTTAAACAAAATAATGCGTTCAAAAAGAAATTTGACGCAAAATTTTAACGTGTAAACTAAAAAAAAAAAAGATTCGATCAATTTTCCGTCGGCGAAATTTCTTTCCATCAAATTTCCGGATACGATCTAACAGTGTCCTCAGTCAGTGTGACTTAATCTTTTTTTTTTTCTTTTTTTTTCTGGTGAGAGTTCGTGATTTTCCGATAACCAAAAAGAATCCCCCCCCTCCCCCCCCCTTTTCCCCCTCCAATTACACATGCACACAAATTAACGTTATTCATTTATTACTGTTAACGAAAATTCAAACTGAAAACGCCTTTAGGTGATGGTTGTATAAATGTATGCTATAAATATTTATATCATGGGCTTTCCCGCAATGTGACGCCGCCCTGGTGAAATCAAACGTATACATAGTAAGGCAAAGATTTTTTGACAAAAAATGGAGACGTATCAAACACTGGAAATGATTGAGATAGATTTATAAACGTTATTCTCACGTTATCTCGTGATGAAAAAAAAAATATTTTTAAAACTATCTCAATCATTTTCAGCGTTGTTACGTATTACGGACCATTATAGATGGAGAATTTAATCTCCGTTGTTTTGTCTAGGGCTCGTTCTAAAAACAGTCCATAATAAAGGACGATACCAAAGGTTAAAAATAATAACAAATAAAACGACAATCAAGGCCAGAGCTAATTGCGATTAATAACTTTTTAATTTGTGAACTTCAATTAAATAATAACAGCAAGAGAAATATAATTAAAATTATAAACTTACAGATTTGCTGGTACCGCTACTGTATATAAAAATAACATGAGCACACAATTGTATGAGGAAATAAAAATCTCTACACACAACAAAGTATAATGACACACAGCATGCCTCGTAATCAAGGAAAGGAAAATCTCTGCCGCTCTCTATCGGTCAGCCCTTTTATAGGCATTTCCTACTAATGTCTAGAACCGTCTAATGCATTGTTTTGCTTTCCCGTTTTATCCAGATCATTATATATGGTTCTGAATAACGAAGCTTTTTGTCAAGGGAAAGTTTTTGTTAGCCACACTTCAAAGGCGATCACGAGAGTTCAAGAGGGGTCATGCACGTGGAAGGCGGGCTATGCGTGTAACAAAACACATCATCCCCCATAACAATATGTCTCCATTAAAAAAATAAAAAATAAAATTGAGACGTATCAAACACTGAAAGTGATTGAGATAGTTTTATTAACGTTTTCTTCTCACGTGATCTCGTGCTATTCTTTAAAAAGTTGGATCACAGTATTATTGGCCCTAGACTTCCGTCAGTTGAAACAATAATTTTAAAAAAGCTACGAGACAAGAAATTTTATTTCATCTCGTCATTTACTTGCTACGTTTTTTATTAAAATAATGAAAAATATTCTTTACGAATTCTAATGGTTTTTTTTAAAGAAAATAAAAAAAAACCTTCATTTTTTTTCTTCACCTAAATGCATGCGAAAGATATTTAAATTATTTTTTTTTATTGTATTAGACACATTATTTGTATGTGTCTTAGTATATGACGGGACTGGCTGTTGGGGGGAGGGGCTGGGGGTTGATCACATGGCCGATATTTCTATTTTATAAGCGATTCATTATATAAATATAGAAAAAAAAATTAACAGCAAGCATTTCAAATCAGACTAGTGTGTAATATGAAGGATAGTGAATAGAAAAAAATAATGATGTAATTTCAGTATATGAAAGGGTGCCAGGAGCAAACTAAACGTTGACCCATAATTTATAAATTGTTAATACAGCTAGTGCAGACTTGGTTGTGTAAAGGTCTTGGATGTGTAAATGTCTTGGTTGTGTGAATTTCTTGGTTCGCGGACAGCCAGCCATGGCATTTTCACTGCAATTATACATCTAATGATGTACGGAGCTTTCACTTTATTTGTTTATATTTAGATAATCCGTTCACTAATCCAGTCATTTGCTCACCCGTTAATCCAATCACTAATCCACTCATAAATTTACTCATCGATCCGGATCAATTATCCGCACTCTTGTATTGTAGTGAATCCAATCATTAGCCCTCTCATTAAATTCTACAACATTCTGGATGATATATCCACTTTCGTATATGTGATCGCCAAGATGTCCATTTACACCTCTATTCAAATAGCATCATGCACTTACAATCTTCTTTGCTAGGAGTGGAAGAGAAAGATGACATGTTTGCCACCAGAGTTGTACAGATAATATATAATTTATAGCAGATTCAAAGAGAAAGTGTACGTATTTGCCACCAGAGTTGTACAGATACTAATATATAATTTTTAGCAAAGTCAAAGAGAAAGTTAACGTATTTGCCACCAGAGTTGTACAAATACTAATATAATTTATTGCAATCGTATACCACCATGCTTATAATGTCTACAAATTAATATTACCTATATGAACTATGCAGAGCATTATGAAATAAGCCTATATAATATTTTGAAAGAATAAAGCCGATAAGACTATAGTTTAACAATGAGCTTTAAAATAAAATTAAGAAAAAGACATCCCGGCACGCTAAGCAGATGCCTGCATTCTCCATCGTCAGTGACCGCGACTAGAATGTTTAAGCTAAATATGAACAAAGATTTGTATTAAAGATTTTTGTACATATATATTTATAAATATAATATATAGCTAGTGCATTTTTAATAGAGTTGCAAGAAGTTAAAATTGTAACGGAAAAAAAACAATCTTACCGTATCTTACTGTTACAGTATTTTAAAAAAAATGAATTTCTCTGGAGTTGTTCTTTTTAATAGACTTTGCAAGGTTTTTTTTATTTCATAAATTGACTACAATTAAATAAAATTACATATTTTGATGGTTCTATTATTTTTTTAACGATTTCTCAAAATAGACATTTTCTCACAAATCTCTCTTACAAACAAAATGGTGAATATTAATTTTTTATATAAATAATAATTTTTGTCATGAAAATGTAAGGAAATCTGGCCAATGAATCATTTTTCTTTCACTTCCAAAAATTGACGGCTGCATTTTGGGATTGATTAAAGTAGAAATAATTTGATGTGGACTTTAATTGTGGATAACGCACCTACAGGTTCAAAGAAGCAAGCTAATACATTTGTTTGGGATCGGTTTTTTGATTGGTACTAAGGAAATATGGATGTTAAGTCAATAGTTTTGAAATATACCACTCACAAAATTAAAGATGTATTTTTGTATTAGATAGGAATAAATAAATAGGCTATTTATTTATTTATTCACGTGGTGGCAGTTTAGCGTGGTAGCCGTTTAGCGTGGTAGCAGTTTAGCGTGGTGGCAGTTTAACGTGGTAGCAGTTTAGCGTGGTGGCAGTTTAACTTGGTAGCAGTTTAACTTGGTAGCAGTTTAGCGTGGTAGCAGTATAGCGTGGTGGCAGTTTAGCGGGGTAGCAGTTTAGCGTGATAGCATTTTAGCGTGACAGCAGTATAGCGGGGCAGCAGTTTAGCGTGGCAACAGTATAGCGTGGTAACAGTTTAACGTGGTAGCAGTTTAGCGTGGTAGCAGTATAGCGTGGTGGCAGTTTAGCTGGGCAGCAGTATAGCGTGGCAGCGCTATAGCGTGGCAGCAGTATAGCGTGGCAGCAGTTTGGCATTGCACGCCTCTTTTAAAACTGTGCCGCCCATGTCATTAATTACAACAATAATAACAGAACTCATCAAGCATTTATACTGAGCAACGTCTACACCGGATAAGGAATGGGGTACGGGGGGGGGGGGGGGGGATGGTCCTAACCGGGTACCGCCCTTTCTTTTTATAATGTGGATGTGGGGGTGTGGGTGGCATTTACGACAAAGTACAGAGGTTGGTATTTGTGTGTGTGTGTGTGTGTGTGTGTGTGTTTTCGTGGAAGGTGAGGGTATAGTTCTTGGGCCGCCCTTGGTGGCATTAACCCAAGCTACGCCCCTCCATATACATGCATTTTTCAATTTATATTTCAAATGATGAATTGGTGTTAAAATAAACCATCTCTACTTTTTTTTAAAAAAGATAGACATTTCAAAACTTTAACAGAACAATAAGAAATAGGCGATGTGTGTATATATATATATAAAAGATATAGGATAAGATAATATTCTGTTATTGATCAAAACAAATGGAAATTTATTTTTTTTAAATACATTGTACATGTACATTTTCAGCACATAAATAAATACATATTTTGATAAAGTCACACTTTCACATTTTCAAAACGCGAGACATCTACATTAAATTGTTTCTCTAGTGTAAAAAAAACCCCCAGCAAATCAGTGAACTCCCTTTGTCTTAGTGACCTCCCTTTGTTTTAATAGGGGTTTATTTCGTGATCATTAGATTTTGTTACCTGTGTAAAAATATTTTTTTTTAAAATGCTGTTTAAGTTTATACTTAGCAAATGTAAACTGGTGGATTAAAGTTGACTGCCGTACAAGTGGTCTAAGAATTAAGTCAGAGGTTTTTTTTTTTTATAAAGAGTGGGCATCTTAAAGAAAAACGTCAGCCTATAAAAGGTCTAGAAGTCATAATGTAACATAAATGATGAACGGTACAGTCAATGTAACATAAATGTTGAGAGCTACAGTCAATGTAAAATAAATGATGAGAGTTACAGTCAATGTAAAATAAATGATGAGAGTTACAGTCAATGTAAAATAAGTGATGAGAGTTACAGTCAATGTAAAATAAGTGATGAGAGTTACAGTCAATGTAAAATAAATGATGAGAGTTACAGCCAATGTAAAATAAGCGATGAGAGTTACAGTCAATGTAAAATAAATGATGAGAGTTACAGTCAATGTAAAATAAATGACGAGAGTTACAGTCAATGTAAAATAAATGATGAGAGTTACAGTCAATGTAAAATAAGTGATGAGAGTTACAGTCAATGTAAAATAAGTGATGAGAGTTACAGTCAATGTAAAATAAATGATGAGAGTTACAGCCAATGTAAAATAAGCGATGAGAGTTACAGTCAATGTAAAATAAATGATGAGAGTTACAGTCAATGTAAAATAAGTGTTGCGAGTTACAGTCAATGTAAAATAAGTGATGAGAGTTACAGCCAATGTAAAATAAATGATGAGAGTTACAGCCAATGTAAAATAAATGATGAGAGTTACAGTCAATGTAAAATAAATGATGAGAGTTACAGTCAATGTAAAATAAAGGATGTAAGTTTAAGTCAATGCGGTTTAAAGGGACACTTTTAAAAGGTAATTCAAGCCTGGTCAAAGAGGGATAATTTGCCAACACGTTACTGTACATCGGATAGCTGCTATCAAGTCATTAGCCCTATTATCTTTCACAGGCTGTGTTTAAATAGGGAATTTCACATCCAGTGTGTGGGGGGGGGGGATATCCTAAAATCTTATGTTTTAATATGTCATTTATTTATTTTTTGAGGAGAGTTATAATTTGAAAATCCCCCCCCCCCCCCCCCCAACCAAATTAATTTTTTACCCCCTTTATACCTTTATACCTTCCGACGAACGCTTCACTTGTACCCAATAAATTTTTGGGAACCACTGTGTTTAACTATTTGCTGTGCACAGTCCCAGCACAAGGACGACCAACAACAAAAACGTTAGCACGTCTAGCAGCCAGCTGTCAATCCACGCAGTATTGACTGCCTCTAAATATAGCAGTGCAGAAAAGAAAAAAAGCGGAGGGAACGCGTAACACAGCGGTGCCCAGTCTTTTTCTGCATGGGGCAAAAACATTTTTTTAAAATTGAGAGTATTAATCTTAACATTTTATGTTTGTTAATGATGAATAATAGTTCTAAAATCGCACATGATTCAAAGGCTCCACGATTATTTTTTTTAGATTTAGTCTTAACACAAGTTGCGCCAACTAGGAATGTCGTTATTTTTTTTATTATTAAAAAAAAAAAAAATTAATACACAACGAAGTCGAAAGAGTTTAAACAACATCCCACATACGAATATTGTGATAACTGTCCAATCAGTTTTTTTTTAAATCTCCACCCATCCAAAACAACGGGTCCCATCGTATATAGTGGGGATCGCTGACGTAACGGTTGCACGGCACAGTAGCAGTGTGTTGTGATGCCCGCGGCGTGTGCTCCCGTTATAAATATTGTTTGTTTCCCCCCCCCCCTCCCAAACTTCTGTGGTGTGGGTCTGCAGATTAACTGTAATTTCTACGTCCTCAACATGGCTACTGACTGCTTATGTGCAGATCTTGTTTGTTCGTTAAAAAGGGTCGCGGTTAAAATATTGCTTATTGTGTAACGCGTGTGATTGTGATCGTATTTAAAACTAAAACTTTTTTTTTTAATTAAACGTTCAAAACACTGTGTTCTCATATTTCTGCTGTGTTAATCTTGCCGGTGTGATGTGTCCGAGCCATAGGCGGCTCCGTGTGATTTTTGACTGAGGGAATCTTTCATCATACGTACGCGTCGTAACTTTTTTATAATGAAGTAGAAATGGCGATAAAATCAATGTTTGGCCGTCAAAACTTTTGGAACATGGCGTTTGCATTGGAGTACTGTGTGATAGTTACCCCCGTTGTTATTGCTCGGTTGATTGCGTGAGGTGGAAAGTGTTACTGGTTTAAAGAAAATCGCATCGCTATTCTAACTGGCATCTCGTGTGACCATTTGGTTTACTTGAAATGTGTACCCCGTAATGAAATTCGCGGTATTTTATATAGTGATGATGCTGTCTCGCGGATACATCTTCAAGCAAAGCGGAAGCCGGATTATAACAGGTGGGTAGCGAGTAATATAACGTTACCATTACGATTGTTTTTCTCTCCACAGATTGTTGATGAGACACCAAAAAAAAAGATGTGTGAATAAAACAAAATATTAATTATTATATGCAAGCTTTAATTATGATTTGACGAAATATAAATGCGAACGTTTCGGCAAGTGCAAATGCCTTTATCAGTACAAAGAACAGCAAGGCCATTAATATAGTCATGTCATAGTTATACATTAAATTTGCGTAATATATGTATATCCTACGGCTACATATAATTTTTCTAAAAAGTGTATGAAAAGAATAAGAATGGGTACAACTCCCTTAGGATGTTTGAAATATACACGTTGTATTGAGTTATTGGTACGTCGTTATCTACAACATTGCAAATGAATTAATCAAGCGTGTGTCAAGTAAATCTGAACGATGATCAAATAATTATATAGCCTAGTCCTTTTATGATTATAGTCCTTTTAGCATTATAGTCCTTTTATCATTATAATCCTTTTAGCATTATAGTCCTTTAGCATTATAATCCTTTTAGCATTTTAGTACTTTTAGCATTTTAGTACTTTTAGCATTATAGTCCTTTTAGCATTATAGTCCTTGTAGCATTATAGTCCTTGTAGCATTATAGTCCTTTTAGCATTTTAGTACTTTTAGCATTTAAATATTTTTAGCCTTTTAGTCCTTTTAGCATTTTCGTCCTTTTAGTATATTATAGTTCTATGATTATATCAGAAGAAGTCGTATTACAGCTCAGCTTTTTTTTTGCTCCAAAAAACGTTGTTTTATACAAACCTAAATCCTCGTATACCGTTTGTCAATAAGCCCC
The DNA here is from genome assembly GCA_964017045.1 of Omphiscola glabra. Classification (NCBI taxonomy): domain Eukaryota; kingdom Metazoa; phylum Mollusca; class Gastropoda; family Lymnaeidae; genus Omphiscola; species Omphiscola glabra. Next base: position 5,619,616 of record OZ024807.1, on the reverse strand, counting down.
AAGATAAATATTTTTAATATGCCCCCAGATACCTATTGTAAATAAGACCCAAGATACCCATTTTAAATAAGACCCAAGATACCTATTGTAAATTAGACCCAAGATACCTATTGTAAATTAGACCCAAGATACCTATTGTAAATTAGACCCAAAATACCTATTGTAAATTAGACCCAAGATACCTATTGTAAATTAGACCCAAGATACATATTGTAAATAAGACCCAAGATACCTATTGTAAATTAGACCCAAAATACCTATTGTAAATTAGACCCAAGATACCTATTGTAAATTAGACCCAAGATACCTATTGTAAATTAGACCCAAAATACCTATTGTAAATTAGACCCAAAATACATATTGTAAATTAGACCCAAAATACCTATTGTAAATTAGACCCAAAATACATATTGTAAATAAGACCCAAGATACCTATTGTAAATTAGACCCAAGATACCTATTGTAAATAAGACCCAAGATACCTATTGTAAATTAGACCCAAGATACCTATTGTAAATTAGACCCAAGATACCTATTGTAAATTAGACCCAAGATACCTATTGTAAATTAGACCCAAAATACCTATTGTAAATTAGACCCAAGATACCTATTGTAAATTAGACCCAAAATACCTATTGTAAATTAGACCCAAAATACCTATTGTAAATTAGACCCAAAATACCTATTGTAAATAAGACCCAAGATACCTATTGTAAATTAGACCTAAGATACCTATTGTAAATTAGACCCAAAATACCTATTGTAAATTAGACCCAAGATACCTATTTTAAATTAGACCCACGATACATATTGTAAATTAGACCCACGATACATATTGTTAAGAAACCGTAAGTCCAAGTGTAGTTTCTAGTGCAACTTTCAAGATATAGAATAAAATTTTTTTTATTAACTTCAGACAGAACCACAAAATTTGATTTATCTCGAATCATCCACCCACGAAACAGAATAAATACCATATTTTTTATATTAGTTTAATGTAATAAAAATCAATATTACATTCTAAATACTGAAAGGATTATACCATTTTTTTTGTTCAGTTTTTTTTTAAAGAAAACTTTGTGCCAAAAATTATATTCTTTTAAGTCTAATTGAGGTCAATACTGATTTTAATAAATCAGTGAATTTTTGTTTTATTTCTTCTCTTGGCGTTTTATGGTGCAACAATCACTTTCGGTATTACTTTCATTTATGGTGCAACAATCACTTTCGGTATTACTTTCATTTATGGTGCAACAATCACTTTCGGTATTACTTTCATTTATGGTGCAACAATCACTTTCTGTATTACTTTCATTTATGGTGCAACAATCACTTTCGGTATTATTTTCAAAGACGTTTTTGTCGAAGACGTTATTTCGATGAATACGTCAAAACTACAATTCTCTTTAATTCGCATTGCTTTCAAGATCGAAGTTTTATATCAATCTGATTGTCACAAACGAATTCACGTGCTTGCAACTCGCAGTTTCAAAATCAGTTGTTTCGTTTATAATTTCAGTTAGATTTATAAAAAGTCGGTGATAATGCGATGACAAAAGAATTGTTTTAAAATTAATTATTTTTTTTTAATTCAATTTCCATTTTTTTTTTTTTTAAATTTTTAAATTCTGAATTTTAAGATTATGACAAGAGAAACATAGCGAGGCTGTATTAATTTACATAAACTAAAATGTTAAAAAAATTAAGTTTCCAGGCATAAATAGTGTCTCCAAAATTATTACTACTACTACTACTATTATTATTATTTTACATTTCAGTCTAAACATGCATCACCTACCAGTTAGTGCTGTGTCTGGTTTAATTATGATTAAAGATCATATATCCAATCACGTATTAATTCTTTTAAGAACACCAACAACAAATTAATTATTACCTCAGCGAAACAAGACTTGGGGGGCGTGCACTCTTCTATTTGAAAAATAAAATCAATTTGTATTACAAATAAAAATAACCTTTAATGTCCTGAAAGTCGCGTTTTTTAAAAAAATATTTCTTTATATATTTTTAAATATTTGTTTATATAAATTTATTTATTGTTTGACAATAAATGGATGAATTGAAAATTTGACAGTATTTAAATTAGAGACTAGAGACCATCACAACATTTCCAAGTTGCTGAAATTGCTCCCCCCCCCCCCTCTCTAATTTACGTATAATGAATTAACAACGCGTGATGCTGAGCTGGGTTCAGTACTTTGATCATAAACTGTATGGCTTGTTTTAAATATAATTAATAAGTGTACAATCAGAATCGTAAAAACGAAAACAACAAAAACCTACAAAGCTACTAAGCAGCGTTTTTTTTTTAATCCCCCCTTTAAAGGATTATTTTTAATTGTTAATTTTTTTTCTTTTCCCCTTCTTAAAATAGAAAGTAGAATAACTAGACTATTCCTTTTTAAGCTTAAAAATAAAAAAGAATTTTTTAAAAAATATATATATATTTTTTTAAAAATTAGGTCAATCAAGTATTTTTAAATTAGGTCAATTAAGTCTTAAAATAAATTCATGACGGCACGCGGGAAAAGTTTAAACATTTTAAGAAATATCCTTTTTTAAAAAAAACAAAGAACAAACAAAAGATCTAAAACGCATAAAGTTGTTTTGGATTTATATAGCTTAAGTTAAACTAGTTATTTTAAAAGATTTTAAAAAAAAATTAATTATATTAAATATATATATGAACCCATTTTAATATAAGCTCCGTCTGCCTTGTTGAATGTAAAATGCCACTACCTCCTACTCAATCGTTTTTGTATAATAATGTTACAAAATGTTCTTGCCTTGCCAGGACACAAATTTTGTTTTTCAAAACGACTACAGTATTGCTACTAAATACTGCATTCTTTTTCTTCTTTTGTTTTTTTTCTTAAGTATAAAGTTAAAAATGACTTTGTTGTTGTCTTCATTAATTATTAAAATAGATCAGATTTCTCTGTTATTTTAGGAGGAAGATAATTAAATCGTACAGTATTGCTATTGAAGAAAATAAACCAAGGTAGCGTTTCTCTCTAAGGGTCGGGTCACACGATCAAACTTTCCTTCAAGCATTTGATGCAAATCGTGTATGAAGCCTTGTCACAGCTTTCAAATTACTATTTGATCAAATTCCCCTAAAAAGAAACTACGCACAGAATAGTGCTAACATACAGCAATTTGACGCGAAATTTGATCGTGTGAACTGACGCTTCGACGCAATTCTTCTCCCGGCTCAAATAGGTTAAGTAGATATTACTTACATAAACAATGGTGGAAGCATAATAATAGTAATTGTAATCTTTAAATCATAATAAATGATAGTTATAGTAGTCATGAAGTCATAGTAATAGTTATAGTAGTTATGAAATCATAATAAATAATAATTATAGTAGTCATAAAATCATAATAAATAATAGTAATAGTATTTTATTAAATCATAATTATAGTTATAGTAGTCGTAAACAATAAAATAAAAGTCGTTATGCCTTAATAAATAACTCAAATTAATTATTTTTTTTAAATACACCGGTCCCATTTTTTTATGAAGGGCAGATACATGTATAACCCTATTATGCCCTATACACTATTATTAGTATTATGCACGTAATATTTAATTAAATATGTGGTTACCGGAAATTTGATCGAAAGAAATTTCGTCGACGGAAAATTGATCGACGGAAATTTGATCGAACGGAAATTTGGTCGAATCCTTTTTTCAGGTCACACGTTAAAATTATCGTCAAATGTCTTTTTGAACGCACTATACTATATAGTAAAACAAAATAATGCGTTCAGAAAGAAATTTGACGCAAAATTTTAACGTATAAATTAAAAAACGATTCGACCAAATTTCCGTTCGATCAATTTTCCGTCGACCAAATTTCTTTCGATCAAATTTCCGTATACGAATATTGAATTAAATATGTATTTGTTTATTTAATAATGTTATTTATTAGTGGTTGTGTCATCTTCTAATTGGACTCCTATTTAAATGGCACGCCAATGGTAGGATTGTTTAGTGTCCTTTTATCACTAGATGTCTTTGAAATGAAATGGCTCTATTATTGTTTAGTATCATTTTAACGATGTCTTTAGATGAAATGACTCTATTATTGTTTAGTATCCTTTTATCATTAGATGTCTTTGAAACGAAATGGTTCAATTATTGTTTTTAATTATCAAATAAAAAATGTAATTAAAAAAACAACATTTAAATCTATTAATGGTACACTAGCATCAACGCTTACATTAAATCTATTAGTGGTACACTAGCATCAACGCTTACATCAAATCTATTAGTGGTACACTAGCATCGACGTTTACATCAAATCTATTAGTGGTACACTAGCATCAACGCTTACATCAAATCTATTAGTGGTACACTAGCATCAACGCTTACATCAAATCTATTAATGGGACACTAGCATCAACGCTTAAATTAAATCTATTAGTGGTACACTAGCATCAACGCTTACATCAAATCTATTAATGGTACACTATCATCAACGCTTACATCACATCTATTAATGGGACACTAGCATCAACGCTTACATTAAATCTATTAGTGGTACACTAGCATCAACGCTTACATCAAATCTATTAATGGTACACTAGCATCAACGCTTACATCAAATCTATTAATGGGACACTAGCATCAACGCTTACATCAAATCTATTAATGGGACACTAGCATCAACGCTTACATCAAATCTATTAATGGGACACTAGCATCAACGCTTACATTGCTGAAGTAATTTCTTTCAGCATTAGGATATCATTTAATGAAAAAAATATGTCCTCGGGGGGACGTTGACCCCAACATCAATAATAATACCACATCTTTGATGTTACAACATCATGATTCTCCTCAATTCCCTGATTACAATTTCTCTGTAAGGGCTTCCCAGATCGATATTTAACATTGTAAACACAGATGTTGCTATACGTGTCCCCCGCCAGCAGCCACCCCCCCCCCCCCCCACACACGCACTCCAACTAACACACATTATTCTTATGACACAGTGGCGGATTATGAATGTGAAAAACTTTAATGTATATGTGGGGGGAAAATAGGGGGAGGGGGCAATTTGGAACAAAGGTCAGTTTCTGTTTGACACACAAATAATTTTTAAAATTGTATTTATACATTTTCATAAACTACCATCAGCAGACATTTTCTGCTGAGTGCCACCATCTTGGATCCTGCTAACTATTTGTATAGCCACCTTCTAAGATCTTGCTAACTATTTGTATAGCCACCATATTGGATCTTGCTAACTATTTGTATAGCCACCATCTTGGATCTTGCTACCTATTTGTATAGCCACCATCTTGGATCTTGCTAACTTTTTTAAAGCCACCATCTTGGATCTTGCTACCTATTTGTAAAGCCACAAACTTGGATACTGCTAACTATTTGTAGGAAATTAGTAAAACACAGTAAGGTTAAACCTGATAAAAGGAACGCAACAAAACAACGAACGTGTCGGCAGGAAGCCTTCGTCAGCGAACAAACATAACTATTTGTATGGCCACCATCTTGGATCCTGCTAACTTTTTCTAAAGCCACCATCTTGGATCTTACGACCTATTTGTATAGCCGCCATTTCTTTCTAATGCTTACACTACGATTTCTAATCCTATAACGGATTCCCATTAGAAACTACGACACTTAAAATACAATTTAAAAAAAAAACAAGTATTTTTTCGAATACCATCTTGCCACACCAATTATAGAGTGGAACGATATATTCCATGTTCTTTGTTACGCCACAATCAGCACTGGTCAATAGCATGCAGTGGTGGTCAATAGCATGCAGTGGTGGTCAATAGCATGCAGTGGTGGTCAATAGCATGCAGTGGTCAATAGCATGCTTTGGTCAATAGCATGCAGTGGTCAAAGCATGCTTTGGTCAATAGCATGCAGTGGTCAATAGCATGCAGTGGTCAATCGGATGCAGTGGTCAATAGCATGCTTTGGTCAATAGCATGCAGTGGTGGTCAATAGCATGCAGTGGTCAATAGCATGCTTTGGTCAATAGCCTGCTTTGGTCAATAGCCTGCTTTGGTCAATAGCATGCAGTGGTCAAAGCATGCTTTGGTCAATAGCATGCATTGGTCAATAGGATGCAGTGGTCAATCGGATGCAGTGGTCAATAGCATGAAGTGGTCAATAGCATGCAGTGGTCAATAGCATGCTTTGGTCAATAGCATGCAGTGGTCAAGGCTTGCTTTGGTCAATAGCATGCAGTGGTCAATAACATGCAGTGGTCAATCTGATGCAGTGGTCAATAGCATGCTTTGGTCAATAGCATGCAGTGGTGGTCAATAGCGTGCAGTGGTCAATAGCATGCTTTGGTCAATAGCCTGCTTTGGTCAATAGACTGCTTTGGTCAATAGCATGCAGTGGTCAAAGCATGCTTTGGTCAATAGCATGCAGTGGTCAATAGCATGCAGTGGTCAATCGGATGCAGTGGTCAATAGCATGAAGTGGTCAATAGCATGCAGTGGTGGTCAATAGTATGCAGTGGTCAATCGCATGCAGTGGTCAAAATCGGCTTTCAAATGACAGACAGGGACTTATTTCGTTACATGTTTTGTCACGTGACTGACTACTAGGAATAAAAACCCGTTATATCCATTTGTTTTTTTTAAATTTAAAAAAAAAAAAAAATTTTAAGGGCCCAAAAAAAATTATGACTGTCTTGTGACAGATTGATGACCACATCTGACAGACGCACCTTCGGATGGACCCAAAGCCTCAGAAGGTCGAGGAAATGACCATATGCACAAAATCCCAAACGGTGACAGATTGTCCTAACAATATGGTGAACTATCCCCAAGTGTTGCCCGTCGTCGACTGATGTTCCTGTCCGCTGACACCCCCCCCCCCAACCCCCCAGACCTTGGCCTCCGAATCTCAGTCCTGTCGTCCTCCCCATTTCCCAATAGCCGCCTCCCACGCCATTCAGTGTTGCTCCAATTTCGAGGGGGGCTGTGTGTGCTTTAGCTTGTTTGAAGGGTCCTAGAGGGTATCATTAGGGACGGGCGTCGGGCCAGGACTGGAGAAGTCCTCTGGACTATTTAAGAAAAACGAGTGTTATTGTTACGAGAAGGGGGGGGGGGGAGACTGGAAGATGGTGGTTGGTGGTGCTGCTCTGGGGATAGAGTGAAATAATAGCATTTGTCTCTCTTTGTCTTAACTGAGACACTTGTGCTGTTTTTCTTCTGTCATCCGTTTTCTTTTAAAGGGTCAGGTGGGCCCTGGGTTGTGTGGGCCCAGGTATGTGTGGGTCTTGAGTGGCGTGGGCCCCGAGTGGGGTAAGCCTAGGGTGGGGTAAGCCTAGTGTGGGGTAAGCCCAGGGTGGAATGGGCCCTGGGTGGAGTGGGCCCTGGGTGGGGTGGACCCTGGGTGGGGTGGGCCCGGGGGATGGGTGGGCCCTGGGTGTGGTGGGCCCTGAGTGGGGTGGGTCCTGAGTCCAGTCGGCTCTCGGGGTGGGTGGGCCTTTGTTGGGTTTGGTCTCTCCCTAATTTTCTTTAGATTATTGTCAACCAACCTACTGGTGAAATAAGGAGCTACAACTATGTCACGGGGGGGGGGGGGGGGGAACGCAATTTAGTTTAAAATAAATGAAAGTAACTAACTTTAAATTTAAAAAAAAATAATAATAATGTGTTTAAAAAACCTATATACAGTCTTAGGTTCATGGTGGCTTAACTCGACTGTAAATGTCTCCAGAGTTAATTGCACCCTAGCTCCTTTCGTTCGTGAATGGAACCGGCCGTCAGCGGAAGCGATACATTCGCCATGACAGTTATAATTTTAAATTGCATTTATTAGACTGTCATGTCGCGAGCCTGGGACAATGCTAAATTGGTCGTAACGGTCGCGTTTGGTGCGCTGCTTACATAACTCACTGTCCGAGATTTACGGCCCCATGTGACAGGAACATCCCAGCAGATGCTTGGGTTGGCGGGCTGAAACTGGGTTGGCAGTTTACGTTTGGGGTCTGGGTTTTTTTTTGTGTTTTTTTTTTGTGTTTTTTTTTTTTTGGGGGGGGGGGGGGGGTATTTTTGTTTATGTTTTGTATGTAGACGTTTTAGTCTTTACAAACGTGTCTTCGAAAGCGGAAGAGAATGTGCTGCGAAAGATAAATATGCACTGCCAGGATTCTACACCAGTCTTGAAAAATTACTGTTATTTGTTACCTTTTATTTTAGTCAAATCGCAACGTTTTATTATTAAATTCATTTTTTTCTTCTGTTTTCAAATTATAAATTGCAAAAAGTTTCTTTTCTTTACAAAAGATAAATTAATATGCCATTATTTCATACAAGTTCCAAGTAAGTCTTACAAGTTTCAAATATTTTATTGAAGTTCCAAGAAAGCTTATACTTAACACGTTTAAAATATTGTATTCCAAGTTCTAAGAAAGCCTTACAAGTTTCAAATATTTCATACAAGTTCTAAGAAAGCCTTACAAGTTTCAAATAGTTCATACAAGTTCTAAGAAAGCCTTACAAGTCTCAAATATTTCATACAAATTCTAAGAAAGCCTTACAAGTCTCAAATATTTCATACAAATTCTAAGAAAGCCTTACAAGTCTCAAATATTTCATACAAGTTCTAAGAAAGCCTTACAAGTTTCAAATAGTTCATACAAGTTCTAAGAAAGCCTTACAAGTCTCAAATATTTCATACAAGTTCTAAGAAAGCCTTACAAGTCTCAAATATTTCATACAAATTCTAAGAAAGCCTTACAAGTTTCAAATTTCATACAAGTTCTAAGAAAGCCTTACAAGTCTCAAATATTTCATACAAGTTCTAAGAAAGCCTTACAAGTTTCAAATATTTCATACAAGTTCTAAGAAAGCCTTACAAGTCTCAAATATTTCATACAAGTTCTAAGAAAGCCTTACAAGTTTCAAATATTTCATACAAGTTCTAAGAAAGCCTTACAAGTCTCAAATATTTCATACAAGTTCTAAGAAAGCCTTACAAGTTTCAAATATTTCATACAAAGTTGTGTATCGATGACATTCTTTTGGCAGATTATTGTTTTATCATCTGTACTCATTCACAGGGTGTATAGATAACATTCTTTTGGGCACTGACTAGGACATAAAAGAGAAAAAACAACTTTTTCACCCATCTCAACCTAAAACTCGATGCAGTTTTTTTTTTTTTAATTCATAAATTAATTATTTTTAAAAGTACTTGGCAGTTCATTTTTTTAAAAGCGAGATTATCATGGCCTCAATTACTAATTGACTAAGAAGAAAAAATAACAGAAGAAGGAAAAAAAAACAATTAAAAACACAAAAATGCACAAACCTATTGAAATAATAAATAATTCTTTGGAAAAATAGGTAAACACTAACATAGGCACTAAGACTACTGAAATAATAAATAATTCTTTGGAAAAATAGGTAAACACTAGCATAGGCACTAAGACTACTGAAATAATAAATAATTCTTTGGAAAAGCAGGTAAACACTAACATAGGCACTAAGACTACGACCAAAATATCAGTTTTTAAAAAATAATAATATTATTTTAATTTTTGTAAAAAAAGTTTTTTTAAATTAATATGTTTTTGTTAGTAAAAAGAAGATTTTATTATGATATAATTAATGGATCGTTCATCCACGTTGAAGTAATTAATTGATCATTCATCCACGTTGATATAATTAATGGATCGATCATCCACGTTGACATTATTAATGGATCATTCATCCACGTTGATATATTTTTGGATCATCCATCCACGTTGATATAATTAATGGATCATTCATCCACGTTGATTTAATTAATGGACCGTTCATCCACTTTGACATAATTAATAATTCTTTGGAAAAGCAGGTAAACACTAACATAGGCACTAAGACTACGACCAAAATATCAGTTTTTAAAAAATAATAATATTATTTTAATTTTTGTAAAAAAGTTTTTTTTAATTAATATGTTTTTGTTAGTAAAAAGAAGATTTTATTATGATATAATTAATGAATCGTTCATCTACGTTGAAGTAATTAATTGATCATTCATCCACGTTGATATAATTAATGGATCGATCATCCACGTTGACATTATTAATGGATCATCCATCCACGTTGATATAATTAATGGATCATTCATCCACGTTGATATATTTTTGGATCATCCATCCACGTTGATATAATTAATGGATCATTCATCCACGTTGATTTAATTAATGGACCGTTCATCCACTTTGACATAATTAATTGATCATTCATCCACGTTGACGTAATTAATGGATCATTTATCTACGTTGATGTAATTATGGATCATTCATCCACGTTGATATAATTACTGGATCATTCATCCACGTTGATATAATTAATGGATCGTTACTCCACTTTGACATAATTAATGGATCATTCATCCACGTTGGTATAATTAATGGATCATTCATACACGTTGATATAATTAATGGATCATTCATCCACGTTGATATAAGTAATGGATCATTCATACACGTTGATATAAGTAATGGATCATTCATCCACGTTGATATAATTAATGGATCATTCATCCCCGTTGATATAATTAATGGATCATTCATCCACGTTGATATAATTAATGGATCATTCATCCCCGTTGATATAATTAATGGATCATTCATCCACGTTGATATAATTAATGGATCATTCATCCGCGATCCCCCCAAAATTCAACAACAGGAAGATAACTAAAATAACCCTTTATTTATTTGATGTTATGTACATGCAGGGGAGTCTCCCCAAATTATTTGTTACAATTTTTTTTACCTTTAAGCATGGTTAGATCTTAATCTTCACTTGGAGCTGGTGGCTTGTCGGTGTCAGTAAATTTAATTTAAATGAAAAAATTCCTAGCCCTTCAATGAACAATATGTATAAGGCAGTTGGTATTATTCCATTCGGCCCGTGATATCCCGGCCTGTGATATCCCGGCCCTTCAGTGAACAATAGGTATAAGGCAGTTGGTATTATTCCATTCGGCCCGTGATATCCCGGCCCTTCAGTGAACAATAGGTATAAGGCAGTTGGTATTATTCCATCCGGCCCGTGATATCCCGGCCTTTGATATCCCGGCCCTTCAGTGAACAATAGGTATAAGGCAGTTGGTATTATTCCATCCGGCCCGTGATATCCCGGCCTTTGATATCCCGGCCCTTCAGTGAACAATAGGTATAAGGCAGTTGGTATTATTCCATCCGGCCCGTGATAACCCGGCCTGTGATATCCCGGCCCTTCAGTGAACAATAGGTATAAGGCAGTTGGTATTATTCCATTCGGCCCGTGATAACCCGGCCTGTGATATCCCGGCCCTTCAGTGAACAATAGGTATAAGGCAGTTGGTATTATTCCATTCGGTCCGTGATAACCCGGCCTGTTATATCCCGGCCCTTCAGTGAACAATAGGTATAAGGCAGTTGGTATTATTCCATCCGGCCTGTGATATCCCGGCCTGTGATATCCCGGCCCTTCAGTGAACAATAGGTATAAGGCAGTTGGTATTATTCCATCCGGCCCGTGATATCCCGGCCTGTGATATCCCGGCCTGTGATATCTTGGCCTGTGATATCCCGGCCTGTGATATCCCGGCCTGTGATATCCCGGCCTGTGATATCCCGGCCTGAGGCGTTTTTATTTGTATGTATGTCCTCGTGAATAAATAAGAGAAAGCAGACAGGCGGCTGCAGACAACAGTATCAAATAACCTATAATATATAATCTATAACCTATAATCTATATAACCTATAGCTTAAACATCAAACAGGAAATTGTAGGTAGTATAATCTCTTTTTCCACTCGATTTATCCGTCCTCATACTTATTAAAAAAATTTAAAACTCTTAAATAATATATATTTTTTCAAACGAAATAATTACCGCTGATCAAGATCATTGTGGTGTCAGTGATCTTGTTTGTACCGCGAAAATGCTCTTCATTCCAGTACACGTCAACATTAATCAAGTTCAAAGATTTGTTATGGCCGCAGATTACTAGACCCAAATCCCCCCCCCCCCCAAATCCCCCACCCCCAAATCCCCACCCACCCCCAAATCCCCACCTCATCCTTATACACTGAAGCTGAAGGGCCTCTTATTTGTAAAGATTGACATGGGCGGTACTCCGGAGGTCGGGCGCCCCCCCCCCCCCATTAGATATTCCCACCAACACCCTCAAAACCCGTGTTCCATTTGTTTTGTGACGAATGGTTTTTTTTTTATTGATCCTACGACACTTGAGGCTGTACAAATGTAAACAATTACAACCAGTTCAACGTACGACACTTGGGGGCTGTACAAATGTAAACAATGACAACCAGTTCAACGTACGACACTTGAGGCTGTACAAATATAAACAATGACAACCAGTTCAACGTACGACACTTGAGGCTGTACAAATGTAAACAATGACAACCAGTTCAACGTACGACACTTGGGGGCTGTACAAATAGAAACAATGACAACCAGTTCAACGTACGACACTTGGGGGCTGTACAAATGTAAACAATTACAACCAGTTCAATCAACGGCACGGCAATGCGATATTTTCCCCTCCCGTTTCATTTCTTCACGTTTCAAGGACGATCTATTGAGCTATAACTATTGATCAGAGTCCGTTTTAATACAAGTCGGTCTGTCTAGACTCTAGACCGAGGTTCTCAGCCTAAAAATGAGTATTGACCTACTCCGGAAACCTCAAGCTGAATAATGCCAGGGTCGACCTATTAAGGGCGGAGTTGGAGTTTTAGAAATGTGTTTCGTCTTTTTTCTTTCTCTCTCTCTCCCTCCATCACCATGTTTTCTCCAAACCCTCCAGCACGCATTTGTAAAAATTTCCATCATCTTGTTTTGAGTTTAAGTCAGTGTTGCAGACGAGGAGGCCTGTTAAAGTAGCATAGAAGTCCAGTGAGGGAAAGGGGGGGGGGGGGTTGATTTTCTATTACTTCTGATGAGCAAGAGGCTTTTTAAAAAAAATGCGGATTACTTGTTTTCTCAAAGCTTCTGAATCAACTGTGTGTACACGAAGCAAAACGTAAGCAGCGGTTCTCAACCTGTGGGTCGCGACCCCTTTGGGGGTCGACTGACCCTTGCACGAGGGTCGCTAAGACCATCGGAAAAGACTTATTTCCTACAGTTATGAAGTAGCAATGAAAATAATTTTGCGTTTGGGGGGTCGCCACAGCTTGAGGAATTGTATTAAAGGGTCGCGGCATTAGGAAGGTTGAGAACCACTGTGTTAGAGAAATAAATTCAGTGAACTGTTTGCCAACGATTGTAGTCTTGAAATCAATAACATTTTTGAATTTTTCTATAATTACGCTTTGAATGTGAATTTGTGTCTAATTAAGATATGAATGTTGAATTTGTGTCTAATTAAGCTATGAATGTTGAATTTGTGTCTAATTAAGCTATGAATGTAGAATTTGTGTATAATTAAGCTATAAATGTAGAATTTGTGTATAATTAAGCTATGAATGTAGAATTTGTGTCTAATTAAGCTATGAATTTAGAATGTGTGTATAATTAAGCTATGAATGTAGAATTTGTGTATAATTAAGCTATGAATGTTGAATTTGTGTCTAATTAAGCTAGGGATGTAGAATTTGTGTATAATTAAGCTATGATTGTTGAATTTGTGTATAATTAAGCTATGAATGTAGAATTTGTGTCTAATTAAGCTAGGAATGTAGAATTTGTGTATAATTAAGCTATGAATGTTGAATTTGTGTCTAATTAAGCTAGGAATGTAGAATTTGTGTATAATTAAGCTATGAATATTGAATCTGTGTATAATTACGATATGAAAGTTCAGTCCACCTCTGTTGGGCTGTAGTATTTACTTGTGTGAAGTTTTATTTTCCACTATTTCAATCTCAATCCGTGTTAAAAGTCATCAAACTGAACGACTCTCTGCGCAGCAATGTCACTAGCGCTACCAGCCGGCGTTGATTGCACACAATAAAATTCCCGATAACCGCACTAAATGAGATTCTTTAAAATACCGCAAGTGCGTCTGGTGCGTAATTTCTTCTTTTTTGTTCGCGGGAACAGCAAGTGTAATTAAACTAAAAGTGTGGTGGGGGAGGGGGGCATTAGAATATTAATATAATCAGGGCGTTTGCGTTACGGGGGGGGGGAGGGGGTAGCACTAACAGGGAATCTTATATAGTGTGTTACTTAAATGCATGCTTTTTGCCTATTAACTTTAACTTTAGTAGGTGAGAAGTTGACACATTACGGCCGCCATTCTTTGACGGGTTGTAGCTAGTAGTGCTGTGAATAGTTCGCCATCCCATGCTATAAATTATAAGCTATTCGATCACTTTTTGGTTGAGAAAATTGATGTGGATGGCACTAAGGATATATCCTTTTTTTATAATCATCTATAACTTTTCAGGTCATGGAAACTCACGAAGCAGTGGTTCCCATCTTTTTTTTTTTTTTTTTTTAACCCCGAATCACTTTTCAGAATCTATTGGCTTTTGGGGGAGAGGGGGATGTTAGGTATACCTTATGTGATACTGGTTCTAGTTAATAGTGTTAAGGGGTAGTTTTGCGGGAGGAAGGGGCGGCCTCGGAGTCCCTTGGAAGTGTCCTGCAGGTTGGGAACCACTGATGTAAAGTATGGACAATCATCGGTGTTCTTTTGGGGGATTTTTATCTTAAAAGAGAAATCTTAAAGTTTTTAATCTATTCTGTAACTGTAACCGTTTTGTGGAGACTGGCCTCTGTGCTCCAGTTGGAGTGTGCTAGTGTATGCTATTGAAAAACTTAATGTATGAGCAGGGCTTGCCTTAGGCCATTGCAAACTATGCGGCCGCAATGGGCCCCGCACTTTCATAGGCCCCCGCCCAGAATTTATTTTCTAATACAAAATCTTAATTTTCACTTATTATCCTTATTACTACCCAGAAAGGGCCCCGCGCAATCCGTTTCGCATAGGGCCCCGCAATTGCTAGGACCGGCCCTGTGTAAGAGTCACATAATATATTGCAAGAGTCCCACTGCTCTTATAGTAACGTATACCGGAAAAGTAGTTGCGTTGCTGTCAGTTACTGGACCATTTCTTCTTAAGTCTTAATCTGTGATAGATAGAGCTCTGGGTTTAGGTTGAGGTATTAAGTCTTGTGATAGATAGAGCTCTGGGTTTAGGATGAGGTATTAAGTCTTGTGATAGATAGAGCTCTGGGTTTAGGATGAGGTATTAAGTCTTGTGATAGATAGAGCTCTGGGTTTAGGATGAGGTATTAAGTCTTGTGATAGATAGAGCTCTGGGTTTAGGATGAGGTATTAAGTCTTGTGATAGATAGGGCTCTGGGTTTAGGATGAGGTATTAAGTCTTGTGATAGATAGGGCTCTGGGTTTAGGATGAGGTATTAAGTCTTGTGATAGATAGAGCTCTGGGTTTAGGATGAGGTATTAAGTCTTGTGATAGATAGAGCTCTGGGTTTAGGATGAGGTATTAAGTCTTGTGAGAGATAGGGCTCTGGGTTTAGGATGAGGTATTAAGTCTTAATCTGTGATAGATAGAGCTCTGGGTTTAGGATGAGGTATTAAGTCTTAATCTGTGATAGATAGAGCTCTGGGTTTAGGATGAGGTATTAAGTCTTAATCTGTGATAGACAGAGCTCTGGGTTTAGGATGAGGTATTTAGTCTTAATCTGTGATAGATAGAGCTCTGGGTTTAGTATGAGGTATTAAGTCTTAATCTGTGATAGATAGAGCTCTGGGTTTAGGATGAGGTATTTACAAAGCAACACCAAAGGCACATAGTAGACGTTTATATAGATACAGCCATATAAGACCTAAGAGCTTATATAATATACAGCACAAACATTTCCCTTGACAGAAACCAACTAGTGACCAATCCCCCCTCATTGGTCACGCTAGTAGTCCGGGCGTAGTCAAGCTCCCGCCGTCTAGTCCAGGCAGGTCTGTCCAATAAACGTCAAGAGGCCTCGCGATTGGTCAGCTGTTAGCCGGGGAGGGGGGGCCTCATCATTATCAGTCCGGCCGGGTCAGCGGCTCGCCTGATTCTTGGACCCGTCCAGCATTGGTCAAGCTCATTCCAACTGACCCGACCTGGCTGGTTGTCCTGGTCAGGACAAACTTGTGAACAGTCGGTGGCCCTCCTCCCCACTCCCCTCACAAGTGTGTGTATTTGTGTGGAGGAAAAAATAGTTTGTTAAAGGGTGGTCATGGCGAGTGTTAAAGTGAAGTCCGAATAGTTTTTGGAAGTTACCGGAAAATTGTTTGAAAGAATTTTCGTCGACGGAAAATTGATCGATGGAAGTTGGATCGAACGGAAATTTGATGGAACGGACGTTTGGTGGAGCGGAAGTTTGGTCGAATAATTTTTTTTTTCAGTTCACACGATCAAATTTTCATCAAATATCTTTTTGAACGCACTATACTATCTAGTAAAACAAAATAATGCGCTCAAAAGAAATTTGACGCAAAATTTGATCGTGTGAACTGAAAACACAAATTCTTTCAAACAAAGTTCCGGATATATGATATAGTTTTTGTATTGTAAGGAACCAAGCCGAACCAGCTATTTTTATCTCCTTAACTATAAAGATTAGATAAGATTATTTATTTATTTTTTTCTTAAATGTGTATATCTTTTTTATTACATTTCACTTGAACATAGCCATTATAAGCACATAAATAAATTCATGTTTTAACCAAGACAAAATGTTACAATTGTAACAATTTAAACACAAGACATCCAAAAAAAAAAACCAACCTCTAGCGTAGAAATCAACCATCGATGAACTCACTTAGTTGCAACATTGGCTTAATTGGTGATCATTTAGATTTGAATTTTATGGTTTAGGTTTGTATTCGTAGATTCCGTGTATTCAGGAATGTATTTTGGTGCTTATGCTACCCCCATGACTGAGGGACCCATTGTACCCGTATGAAAGAGGGGGCCCATGTTACCCCTATTGGCAACTGGCCCTATGCGTATGACAGACGGGACCATGGTACCCCTATGACAGACGGGACCATGGTACCCCTATGACAGATGGGACCGCTGTACCCCTATGACAGACGGGCACGTGCTACCCAATGAAAGAGGGCCCCATGTTACCCGTACTCAGGGGGGGGGGGGTGCGGTATTGTCCCTTATTCCGCCTCTGCACACAGCTAACAACTCAATTAGCTATACTTTCGGTGCACGAAACCGATCCGCCCAACGACCAACAGTTGACTGTGGACCAGCTCCCATGTGGACTAGACTCTGTTTCATGGTATTAACTTATTAACATTTCGTCAGAGGAATAGTCAACGACCTTTTCGGGAGGCCCAGTTCCTTGTTGTAACATTTGTTCTGGAATCCTGTTGACTTTGACTGTAAGGGCCGGTGAAAAGAAAAGGGGGGGGGGGGGAGGGTAGTGCAGCAGGCTTGTGGAATTTCGCTGTTTAATTTTTGCTTTAAAATTTATTTTTATTTTTCAAATTTTCCTTTTTACATTCCTTTTTACATTCCTTTTTACATTCCTTTTTACATTCCTTTTTATGTCCATCATTTAATTGACAACACTTGGGTTGCTTTTAAAGTGTGTAAAATAAATAAATAAATAAATTTAAAATTTTTTATATATATATATATATATATATATTAAAATCTCACCAGTAAGCATGTAACTATGTACAGATAACTGTAATAATAATAATTATAATAATAATAAAAAATTATTATAAAAATAATAGATGGATGGCATACCATCTGATAAATATCCAATAACTTCTACTTCCTCGTGCATCGTGTCAAGAAATATTACCTTTAGGTCATTCATTTGATGTTTAGAAACATGATCTATGTGTTCAAATCTTGTGTTGCATTCTTCGGACAGTGGTTCTAAACATTTTCCGAACATCCTCTCTTACTCTTTTAGGGTCCTCTTTTGTTTGATTTTTTTTTTTTTTTTGGCGGGGTTGGGGGGGGGGGGGGAACTTTATCTGAACATATATTCTGGACATTGTCTGAACATTCTCTGGAAATTCCCTGAACGCTTTGTGTTCCTCTCAAAATACATGATAGTTTTTGCCCTGTTGACTGTTGTTCAATTTTTGTTATGGCTCAGCTGTTCATTTCAACCGCCACATTTCTTTTTTTTTTTATCTGAGATCATTTTATTTTTAACCCAGGAGTTAGAATAGATTCAGGCCATTAGCTGTCCAGAAGAAATATTCATCTCATTAAAGGGAGGGCCATTAGCTGCCCAGAAGAAATATTCATTTTATCTCATTAAAGGGAGGGCCATTAGCTGTCCAGAAGAAATATTCATTTGATCTCATTAAAGGGAGGGCATTTAGCTGTCCAGAAGAAATATTCAATTTATCTCATTAAAGGGAGGGCATTTAGCTGTCAAAAAGAAATATTCATTTTATCTCATTAAAGGGAGGGCATTTAGCTGTCCAGAAAAAAATATTCATTTTTATCTCATTAAAGGGAGGGCATTTAGTCAGATTTATTTTCGTCCTAGAATCACTATAATTAGCCCTTTGTCGATTATCGTCAGCACTAAACTATCGTCATCATTCTCATCATCATCTACCAACTCTAAAATTCATCGGCGTGTTAATCGGTCTTCATAATGAAAATGCTACAACTAATTATCAAACATCCCCACCCCCTCTCACCCCACCCCCTCCCACACCCACCTCACTCCCCTCTCACCCCCACCCCGAAATGTGAAAGAAAGTTGAAATTTAATTCGATAAATAACTCACCACAATCAGTACAGTTGTCGTTTATTTTGTCAAGCAGGCCAGAGCCCGCCTTTGATGAGGATTGGCGATTTTTGTCAATAGACAACTTAAGACGTAGTCACCTGAAGTAGTTGTGGGCGCTTTTTTTTTTTGGGGGGGGGGGGGGTGAGGAATTGCGGCGGGTTAGCTGTCAACAAACAAACACATTATTTCCATCTATTATTTTAAGCTTAGCTCATCGCACGTCGGTCCTGCTTGCTTGCTTGGTAAAAGTCAAGGGTGTCGTCTGATGATGGACTCGCACCTCAAACAATCTTTTGTTCTGTCATTTAACTTCGACGCAGTTAACAATTTCAAGAATCATGCAAACCTGAAAGCAAAGATAGTCTGATAGTCTGACAGTCTGATAGTCTGACAGTCTGATAGTCTGATAGTCTGATTGTCTTACAGTATGATAGTCTGACAGTCTGATAGTCTGAAAGGACTATCTTAACTGTTAACGATATATTTTGAGGTAAAACATATTATGATGGGGTAAAGGCCAACCTGGCAACCTCAATGAAAATTAAACCTTGGACGTGGACGCTGACCTCATGTTACGCAGCGTAACTGCTACGTTTTGTCATTAAGAGCGTGCACTTTCTTTTTTTTTGGGTCTCCGATCGATGTGTCATACTCGCCTTTATTACCAGTGGACGGTTTCCCATGGTGCAAGCGAAGTGGATGCAAGTGGAAACCACATTAAAAAAAAAAAGAAAAAAAGAAGACTGGTGGCTTAGGTACAGGCCGGCTTGCTATGCGGTAGACCGCAAAGACAGGTTGAATATCCGCTCCCTTTTTGCCTCGGCTATCATTCATCTTTAGGCTTAACCTGCTAACCCCCCCAAACTGGCTGGAAGTTGGACTGATCCGCCGGCTTGTTGTGTTTGCGTGTGTCTACAGACCTGACGCCCCTTCTCTCTTTTCAAAAATGAACTGATCCGTGCCGGGCCGCATCGTCAAGCTTTCCTGGTAGGTCACGTGATAGGCGGAGCGAGACCAAGACGGCATGAGTCGGGTTGTGGGAGGGGGGGGGGGTGACCCGGCAATGCTTTTTTTTTAATTGGGGGGGGGGGCGAATCAGGCGCATTTGTACCGTAAAAATCTTTGTTTTTTTGGCTCCCCCGCCTATATAAGGAGAAACAACAAGGGCGGGGTGCAGGTGGGGCTTAGTCAAAGGCGGAAAAAGGGGGGGGGGTTGAGATATACCCCAGGGACTGAGAAAAATGAATTAGTTTGTTAGGGCACACACGAATTCATCAACTATGAAATGGGACCGGAGTAAATAAACAACGACAAATGTTTCTCTATAGCAGCGGTTCTCAACCTGTGGGCTGTGGGTCGCGATCCCTTTGGGAGGTCGAACGACCCTTTCCCAGGGGTCGCATAAGATCATTGTAAACACATATAGGGTACTCTGCGGTTTTCAAGTGGCAAAGCAAATAATTTTGTGGTTGGGGCTCGCCACAACATGAGGAACTGTATTATAGGGTCGCGGCATTAGAAAGGTTGAGAACTACTGCTCTATAATAATAATTTAGTTCCATAGTAAGATTTGTATTTCATTTTATTTTTTTTAATTAGCCTGCCTTTGAAATTTGACGATGGAAATTTTTCCAGTGAGGGAAGAATATATATTGGCCCTACTTATGTGTGTGTGTGTGTGTGTTTGTATAACCGAACCCTAGATACGCCAGTTCTGGGTTCATTCAGTTTTTTAGGCCAGGGTATACAGAAACATATTTCCAGACGCATTATTATTATATATATATATGTATAGATATATCACTGAGCCAGCATTTATAACGAATGACGTAATACCGTTTCTCATTTTAAACGTACAAAAAAAAGACGTTTTTTTTAAATTGAATGCTTCTAGACCAGTCCTTTAAATAAGCCCTACTCTTACTTTAATCCTTTATTTACAGGTAAACGATATCTCAATTCTAATGTGCACAATACAATAAATGCTACCGTAATTGCACAATTCGGCCCCCCCCCCCTTTTTAATCTCCTGACCCCAACCTTTTCATCCACCTTAATCACCCCCCCCCCCGTTTCAAACAGCGTCGGGAAAAAAAAGTAAAGCAGGACAGACTCTGTTACTCCCCCCCCCCCCCACACACCACCACCTATCTGCCTGGGGCCACCTTTCGCCTTCTTGCCTACGTCTGTCTGTCTGACCTTCAAATCGAGGTCAACTGAGGTCGACCTCGGTCACATGGGTGCATGCATGCTTAACGCACCTCGCGTCCCTCTTCACAGTAGGGTCGGTCTTCGTCTGTTACGCTCCTACGTGCTTCGTCGTGGGTAAGCGTTAGGTAGACGGGAAGAAAGAATGGGGTGGAAGGGGGTGACCAAGCAGCAGAAGTGGGTGTGTTTGGAGAGAGGGCGTTCCGAGCAATTATTGTCTGGAAACTTTGTTTTGGGGGAATTTATCTTTGATTTGCGTGTGTGTGTGTCTGTCTGTCTATGACTATATGGCAACCAATGAAGACTAGAGGACAATGTGATATTAATGATTTGAGAAACGATGAATAATCGAACTCAATATAATAATTTGAGTAACGATGAAGAGTGGATCTCAATATAATTTTATGAATAGTATTATCCCAGTACAATTATAATTTCGGAACCGAGGAACAGTAGGGACCAGTGTTACAATTTGAGAACCATTGAAATGCCCTAAA
Source organism: Omphiscola glabra (assembly GCA_964017045.1). Taxonomy (NCBI): domain Eukaryota; kingdom Metazoa; phylum Mollusca; class Gastropoda; family Lymnaeidae; genus Omphiscola; species Omphiscola glabra. Next base: position 5,598,148 of record OZ024807.1, on the reverse strand, counting down.
ATTTGTCATTTCATGGCACCGTGCTACTCTGCCACGTCTTTTAAGACTATAACCTTAAAGTGTTAACATTTCCCAAAGTGTTAACATTGCCCAAAGTGTTAACATTGCCCCAAGTGTTAACATTTCCCAAAGTGTTAACATTTCCCAAAGTGTTAACATTGCCCAAAGTGTTAACATTGCCCAAAGTGTTAACATTGCCCAAAGTGTTAGCATTTCCCAAAGTGTTAGCATTGCCCAAAGTGTTAACATTTCCCAAAGTGTTAAAATTTCCCAAAGTGTTAAAATTTCCCAAAGTGTTAACATTGCCCAAAGTGTTAACATTCCCCAAAGTGTTAACATTGCCCAAAGTGTTAACATTGCTCAAAGTGTTAACATTGCCCAAAGTGTTAACATTGCCCAAAGTGTTAACATTGCCCAAAGTGTCAGCATGCAACCAACGGGTCATTTGAAGAATATTTGTTAAAATTATTTTTGTGATTGTCTCCATAATATATATATATATATGTGAGTGTGTATGCATGAGTGTATGTGAGTGTGTATATAAATGTGTGTGTGTGTGTGTATTGACACCTTTAAGTTACATATTTGCACCATCTTATCGTTTCAGGTTATTTTAACATGATGGCATCCCTAGACTGGATGTCTTAGCTACGACGAAAGGAGGTAAGCAGCTAACGGAAAACTGGATATCTCTATAGGCGCAAATTGCGTGTCTTCTATCTCCCACTTTCTCTCTCTCTCTCACTTGCTCTCTCTCTCTTTCTCTCTCTCACTTTCTCTCTCTCACTTTCTCTCTCTCACTTTCTCTCTCTCACTTTCTCTCTCTCACTTTCTCTCTCTCACTTTCTCTCTCTCACTTTCTCTCATTTTCTCTCTCTTTCTCTCTCTCTCACGTTCTCTTTTTCTCTCAAAAAAATAATTAAATAAATAAAATAATCCTACCCTAAATTAAACTCACAGAAACGCTTCTATTGCATGCCCCTTCCTTGGCATTACAACGTACATCTTGGTTTTAAACAACTTTCTGTCAGTACTAATCAGTACTTTATGAAAACAGTAAACTATCGAGGCGAAGCTCATGAAGTCTTCCCCAACGCACCCTCCGCTAGACTCAACTGGCCATCAACTACTCCCCCCCCCAGCAGTCTGTATTGCAGTCGGGCCGCGAAGCGGCACGCCAAGAGCTGTCCGCCCCTGAGACTGCCTCAGCCACCCTTCACTTGATTGATTATGCGAGTGTGGCGGCATCATAGAAGGAACGCCTGGCCGGCCGGGGTGCTGCTTTCACACAGCAACCTGGTCGGACTTTCTAGGGCTGGGGTGGATGCGTTTTACGTCCCTTTGTCCCCCCTTCCCACCCCGGGGAGGCGTAGTTATTTTACAGACGCCCTCTAATAGGGTTACATGGTTTTCTGCGGTGTGACTAATACACGCCGCAGCGGGGAGAGAAAGAGGTTGCCTAGGAGCAGTACCCTCAAAGACTGCATGGTTAGAATCATCGGTGAGGGTCGCCACGTTCCCTCACTTCATATCCATACGGCAACTGTAATCATGTCCCGACCTGTTTCTGCGTTATTTTCAACCGCACAGTGGCGTGCCTCACCCCGAGCCGTAGAGACGGGGTGGGCCGAGCAGTGGCGTGCCTTACCCCGAGCCGTAGAGACGGGGTGGGCCGAGCAGTGGCGTGCCTCACCCCGAGCCTTAGAGACGGAGTGGGCCTAGCAGTGTCGTGCCTTACCCAAAGAGCAGTCGCTTGCGCCTTCGGATATTTAAGGGCCCCCAAGGTTTCATGTGGATTTTTTTTTTTTAAACGTAGAAAGTAATTTTTTATTGCATTGAAGTCACGTACGTGAGCGACCTCTCGACTACTCCAAGCATCCCTCTTCTTATACACAAACCAACACTGGCAACACGCACCTAATCTTTGATACATTGCCGTAGATAAGGTAAGTCCCGCCCTCGGACACTTCAATCCCCCCCCCCCCGAATAAACACTCCCATTGGTCGAAAGTACCGCTCCTTCATATAAAAAAAGATAAAAGATACGACCCGGGGCGCACAACCCCTTCCGCACCCGTTTCCTACGCCCCTGCTCTGATATCCCTTGTTTTTCATCACCTGGAGGCGAAACTTGGGATACTCGGGCTATAAACACAAGCACCATTTAAACACAAGCACCATTTAAACACGTTCTTAATGTTTACGTTCTGTTAGTACATCGGTACATTCTAATAGTACATCGGTACAGTCTATTTGTGCATCGGTACAGTCATTCAACACTAATGGTAGGGAGAATTGACGGCAATATCCTCAGTACTAATTGCATGGGTCCTGGGATCCATAAAGATCTCCTCTGCGCACCAACTGAATGCGACATGTTTACTGACTACGGTGCTCAGGCCGATCACATAATACCGCACACATGACGCGCGTGCTGAACTCACCCTGGAGCCGGACTCCCGTCTTGTCCACGGGATAGCATGGTCAGGCACGGCGCGATGTGGGCGTCTTCAAAACTGTTACCCCATTGGTCAACATACTCGCCCTTCCGAGAGGATCTTATGCTTGGAACATTTCGTGCAGTTTGGAAAAAATATATGTTCTCTCATCAGATGTTCACTTTCTCTCCCTCTCTCTCCTCCTCCCTTCCTCCTTCTCTCTCCCCTCCCTTTCCCTCTCTGTCCCTTTATCTCTCTCCCTTCCTCCCCCTCCCTCTCTTCACTCCCCATCTCTCTTTTCCTCCCCTCCCCCTTCTCTTTCCCCCTCCCCCTCTTTCTCCATTTCTTTCTCTCTCTCTCTTGCGCTTCTCTATTTCTCTCTCTTTCTTTTTTTTTCTAGCTTTGTCTCTCACTCTCTCTTTATATCTCTCTTTCTCTCTCTTTATATCTCTCTTTCTCACTCTCTCTTTATATCTCTCTTTCTCACTCTCTCTTTATATCTCTCTTTCTCACTCTCTCTTTATATCTCTCTTTCTCACTCTCTCTTTATATCTCTCTTTCTCACTCTCTCTTTATATCTCTCTTTCTCACTCTCTCTTTATATCTCTCTTTCTCACTCTCTCTTTATATCTCTCTTTCTCACTCTCTCTTTATATCTCTCTTTCTCACTCTCTCTTTATATCTCTCTTTCTCACTCTCTCTTTATATCTCTCTTTCTCACTCTCTCTTTATATCTCTCTTTCTCACTCTCTCTTTATATCTCTCTTTCTCACTCTCTCTTTATATCTCTCTTTCTCACTCTCTCTTTATATCTCTCTTTCTCACTCTCTCTTTATATCTCTCTTTCTCACTCTCTCTTTATATCTCTCTTTCTCACTCTCTCTTTATATCTCTCTTTCTCACTCTCTCTTTATATCTCTCTTTCTCACTCTCTCTTTATATCTCTCTTTCTCACTCTCTCTTTATATCTCTCTTTCTCACTCTCTCTTTATATCTCTCTTTCTCACTCTCTCTTTATATCTCTCTTTCTCACTCTCTCTTTATATCTCTCTTTCTCACTCTCTCTTTATATCTCTCTTTCTCACTCTCTCTTTAAATCTCTCTTTCTCACTCTCTCTTTATATCTCTCTTTCTCACTCTCTCTTTATATCTCTCTTTCTCACTCTCTCTTTATATCTCTCTTTCTCACTCTCTCTTTATATCTCTCTTTCTCACTCTCTCTTTATATCTCTCTTTCTCACTCTCTCTTTATATCTCTCTTTCTCACTCTCTCTTTATATCTCTCTTTCTCACTCTCTCTTTAAATCTCTTTTTCTCCTTTTCTCCCATCTCTCTCTCTGTCACTCTCTCTTTCATTCTCTCTCTCTCTCTCTCTCATGCTCTATTTCTCTCTTACTTTATTTTTTTCCCATTCCCAGGCTAAAAATGTCCGCCAGTTGGTCATTTTACTCAAGTTTCCAGTCTACACTTGTTCTTTTCTGAATTCATTATCCAACAATATCTAAACTTTTAAGAATTAAACAACTTTTGAACGCAACAAAATAATTAAAAGATCTAATCTACGCAGAAAATAGAGTCACCGCCATGTTCATCGTACATTTGTTGATTTGCTGAGTCTGGTTAGCTCAGAGGTTCTCAACCAGGAAGTGTAAGGGGGTGGGGGAGGACCCATAACAATCAAGTTTATTTACATGCGGTTTTTATGAGCAATTTATCGTGGGGGTGGGGTTTACTGTTTTGAAATCAAGATGTCGGTACGGTGCTGCAAAGAGGTTGAGAGTTCCTGGGTTAAATCAAGTCCAGAGCGGTTGTGTGTGGTCTTATTGAGCGGTTGATTAAAACGATGCCATTTGTTTGTTTATTTGTATGCCGTAGTTTCTTCCTTTTTATTTGACTAAAAGTAACAGAAAAAAAGTCGCCGCCTCACAAATCTGGGTGTCAACAAAATATTTCTAAACAATAAAGTAAGCCATATAGTAACCATACAGTAACCATAAAGTAAGCCATGAAGTAAACCATAAAGTAAAACATAAAGTAAACCATAAAGTAACCATAAAGTACACCATGAAGTAAACCATAAAGTAAGCCATGAAGTAAACCATAAAGGAAACCATAAAGTAAAACATAAAGTAAAACATAAAGTAACCATAAAGTAAGCCATGAAGTAAACCATAAAGTAAACCATATATAGTAAAACATGAAATAAACCATAAAGTAAGCCATGAAGTAAACCATAAAGTAAACCATTTAGTAAAACATAAAGTAAGCCATAAAGTAAACCATAAAGTAAAACATAAAGTAAGCCATAAGGTAAGACATAAATTAAACCATAAAGTAAACCATAAAGTAAACCATAAAGTAAGACATAAAGTAAGACATACAGTAAACCATAAAGTAAACCATAAAGTAAACCATAAAGTAAACCATAAAGTAAACCATAAAGTAAAGCATAAAGTAAACCATAAAGTAAACCATAAAGTAAGACAAAGTAAACCATAAAGTAAACCATAAAGTAAACCATAAAGTAAACCATAAAGTAAAGCATAAAGTAAACCATAAAGTAAGACATAAAGTAAACCATAAAGTAAACCATAAAGTAAACCATAAAAGGACAACGCACCAAGCATGATGTATTTGTACTTTTAAAAAAAATCTTATAAAACTTTCGAATGACCGTCACGAGTGTCAAAGAATGTCACCGCCTTGGCGCCCTCCCGTGTGATTACTGGCGCCAGAGGTCGTGTGACAGGACCACGCCACGTATTAAGACCCATGGCATCACGTGCCTTTACACCATTTGTCCCACCAGAAGAGCTGTCATCATTTTTTGTTTAATACCCTACATTCTGTTAATTTTTTTTTACCGGATTGGGAAACAGTGGATTGGGAAACAGTGGATTGGAAAAACAGTGGATTGGGAAACAGTGGATTGGGAAACAGTGGATTGGGAAACAGTGGATTGGGAAACAGTGGATTGGGAAACAGTGGATTGGGAAACAGTGGATTCGGAATAGCATGCAGGAGACACGCATCGTAAACTACTCATAAACACAAGATTGTTGATGAATCTCATTGAGCGGTTGATTAAAACGATGCCATTTGTTTGTGTATTTGTATGCCGTAGTTGTCTTCCTTTTTATTTGACTAAAAGTAACAGAAAAAAAGTCGCCGCCTCACAAATCTGGGTGTCAACAAAATATTTCTAAACAATAAAGTAAGCCATATAGTAACCATACAGTAACCATAAAGTAAGCCATGAAGTAAACCATAAAGTAAAACATAAAGTAAACCATAAAGTAACCATAAAGTAAGCCATGAAGTAAACCATCAAGTAACCATAAAGTAAGCCATGAAGTAAACCATAAAGTAAAACATAAAGTAAACCATAAAGTAACCATAAAGTACACCATGAAGTAAACCATCAAGTAACCATAAAGTAAGCCATGAAGTAAACCATAAAGTAAACCATATAGTAAAACATAAAGTAAACCATAAAGTAACCATAAAGTAAGCCATGAAGTAAACCATAAAGTAAACCATATAGTAAAACATAAAGTAAAACATAAAGTAAGCCATGAGGGGGGGGGGGGGGGGTTGTGTTCTTTTTGTTAACGTGGTCGTTTGCACGAATACTCCCCCCCCCCCCCCTTTCTGCACGCATTACGTCATGTTTGGATATCTTTGGCTCAATGAACTCTACACCAGTCATGTTACCAGTCATGTCATTAGTCGCATCATCAGGCGTGTCTTAATTCATGTCATCAATCATGCCGCCAGTGATGTCACCAGTCATGTCACTAGTCATGTCATCAGTGATGTCATCAGTCATGTCACCAGAAATGTCACCAATCATGTTACCAATCACGTCACCAGTCATGTCACCGGTCATGTCATTAGTCGCATCATCAGGCATGTCTTAATTCATGTCATCAGTCATGCCGCCAGTGATGTCACCAGTCATGTTACCAGTCATCTCATCAGTCGCGTCATCAGACATGTCATCATTCCTGTCATCAGTCATGTCACCAGTCATGTTACCAGTCATCTCATCAGTCGCGTCATCAGTCATGTCACCAGTCATGTTACCAGTCATGTCACAAGTGATGTCACCAGTCATGTCACCAGTCATGTCATCAGTGATGTCATCAGTTATGTCACCAGAAATGTCACCAATCATGTCACCAATCACGTCACCAGTCATGTTACCGGTCATGTCATTAGTCGCATTATCAGACATGTCTTAATTCATGTCATCAGTCATTCCGCCAGTGATGTCACCAGTCATGTTACCAGTCATGTCACCAGTCATGTCATCAGTGATGTCATCAGTCATGTCATGTCACCAGTCATGTTACCAGTCATCTCATCAGTCGCGTCATCAGACATGTCATCAGTCATGTCATCAGTGATGTCATCAGTCATGTCATCAGTCATGTTACCGGTCATGTCATTAGTCGCATCATCAGGCATGTCTTAATTCATGTCATCAGTCATGCTGCCAGTGATGTCACCAGTCATGTTACCAGTCATGTCACCAGTCGTGTCATCAGTCGTGTCATCAGTCAGGTCACCAGTCATCACCAGTCATGTCACCAGTCATGTCACCAGTCATGTCACCAGTCATGTCATCAGTCATGTCATCAGTAATGTCATCAGCCATGTCATCAGTCATGTAATCAGTCATGTCATCAGTCATGTCATCAGACCGAAATGTCAAGGAAAGACGATCCCGTAGTTAATGGAATGCTCTGGCTAAGCCCCTTCACGCCCCTTTCCGTACCAATCACAACCCCCCCCCCCTTCCTTGTCAATTCCCATCACCTAAAAAACATCCTGCTCACCCCCCTGTCCATACCCATCACCTACAACCAGCCCACCCCCCTGTCCATACCCATCACCTATAACCAGCCCCCCCCTCCCTCACCCTCGTACCAAAGGTTTTACCATCGTCTGCCTCACGATCTCCCTGGGGCCTTTAGTCCAATTACGTTAAAGTCATCGGTGGTACGCGACAACCTCACTTCTACCTAATCAGTCTCGACTTGCTGTTGCCCATGGCTACCAGAATAGGGAAGAGAAGGGAGGATGGGTTTGAATTAACCCCCCCCCCCCCCACATCCACACTGGGGTAAGGTCCGAGCACGTATCGTATAACAGGCCAAACATCGTGTACCATTGATCAAAACACCTTGTTCATTACCTTTAAAGAATTGGGGGGGGGGGGCGAGACATTGTACCCCGCCTTGAAGAATTGCCGGACTGTCAGCACCACTTTTAAGACATATGGAAAAAATGGCAATATATATATATACATACATTTTGATCATGCAGTTTAAGTACTCAAATTCAATTTCAGCATCTTCAGCTAAATAATGGCTGCCCTCCCTCTCCCCCTACCCCAACACAGGTTGGAGAGTATGTTTCCTTATACCCAGACACCTGTATTGAAAATGTAAACAATCTGATCTTGCCAGTGGCTCCCAAAATCTTTTCTTATCAAATATAAATTCTATATATGCAGCTATTGACTGAAAGTTTGAAAGATTGTGTTGTCTGAACATGACTTATACCCAGTGGTTCTCAACCGGCCACGACCCTTTAATACAGTTCCTCATGTTGTGGTGACCCCCAATCATTCATATGTTTTCCTTGCTACCTCATAAATATATGTTTTCCGATGGTCTTTGGCGACCCCTGTTGCAAGGGTCGCGACACACAGGTTGAGAACCGCTGACCTATACACCTTGAGGGTGCTGTTAAAAGAGTTTGGGAACCGATGAGGCAGTTGTTTCGGGGGGAGGTGGGGGTTGAGATTACTGACAGATCTGAATTGAGCAAAAGCAAACTATAAATAGAATTATTACACACTAGTATCACTTTCATTACGCCATTCCTACGCCGGTGTAATTCTAAAGCTCTCTTGTATGGGCCGAAGACCACCGATTGAGGACCCCCGAACCCTTGGAGACACTGTCAATACTTTGTACAATGAGTTTGAATGAGACGTTGTTGTGGTTAAATGGCGGGTGAACGAGATGTGTAATGGTCGATCACATTATCGCACCAAACAATCACAGCCGTAGGAAAAAAAAAAGGGGGGGGGGTGGTAGTGGTTGGTGGAATAGATTTGATGAGATGATGTGGAACAGGACGCTAGCTATCAAACCGAATATTGTTTTATGCGAATCATTCAACATATTTGCTGCAAACACAGGTAGTGGCAGCTATTGCTTTATGTGTATCATTCAACATTTTTGCTGCAAACACAAGGTCGTGGCAGCTATTGCTTTATGTGTATCATTCAAGATCCTTGCACACACAAGATATTAGAAGCTATTGTTAAGTCTGTATACATTTGTTTTTTTTTAACAATTAAAAAACAAATTGATCTCGAGGCCCTGACGGGTTAAGGTTTTTAAAAGAGGGAAGGAATGCTGATCTTTTGTGTTTGTAATTAGGTGGGCTGGTGATCTTTTGGGTTTGTAAATAGGTGGGGGTGGTGATCTTTTGGGTTTGTAAATAGGTGGGGGTGCTGATCTTTTGGGTTTGTAAATAGGTGGGGGTGCTGATCTTTTGGGTTTGTAAATAGGTGGGGGTGCTGATCTTTTGGGTTTGTAAATAGGTGGGGGTGGTGATCTTTTGGGTTTGTAAATAGGTGGGGGTGGTGATCTTTTGGGTTTGTAAATAGGTGGGGATGCTGATCTTTTGGGTTTGTAAATAGGTGGGGGTGGTGATCTTTTGGGTTTGTAAATAGGTGGGGGTGCTGATCTTTTGGGTTTGTAAATAGGTGGGGGTGGTGATTGTTTATAAATATGTGGGTAGTGTTTTTATATATTTTATGATTATGGTACTATTACCACGTCACCGGTGGAGCCACCCGTGGCTACCATCATCACGTCACTGGTGGATTCACCCATAACCACCAAGACCATGTCACCGGTGAAGTCACCCTTGGTCACCAACATCACGTTACTGGCGGATTCACCCTTAACCACCAAGACCATGTCACCGGGGGTGAAGCCACCCGTGGTCACCAACATCACGTTACTGATGGATTCACCCTTAACCACCAAGACCATGTCACCGCTGAAGTCACCCTTGGTCACCAACATCACGTTACTGATGGATTCACCCTTAACCACCAAGACCATGTCACCGGGGGTGAAGCCACCCGTGGTCACCATTATCACGTTACTGATGGCCCCGCAGCCTTGATGAAGAAAAACTCCCCCCCCCCACCCTTCCAAATATACATCATCAGTATTGGTGGGACTTTGCCCATCTGCTCTGTCGCTGGCAGATCGTGTTCTCCAACTAACTGCTCGCGCGAATTAGTCAAACAGAAAAAGAGAGAAGGGATTCCGGAGTCGATGGGGCGCCGAAAGGGAAATCACTACACGGGAGAGGCATCAATTTAAGGGGTCAATGTTTGTGAAAACTTAATTCGGCGTTTCTGCGCCGAGAGTACGTGAGCACGTTCTAGATAATGTGTGAGTCACGTCAACAGTTTAAACAGGGGGGCGGGGTGTCATTGTGTGTGGCGTGGACATGGTTTCATCAGTGGAGAATACAAGGAACGGGTGTCCTAGGCAACAGATCAACTTAAAAGTGTTTTGTATTTATTTATTGTGACTTTTCAAACGTTCTTAATTAAAACATCCCCGCATTATGACAACTTATGCATTATAATGTTGCTGCCACTTAATTGTATTAGTATTTTTAGTATTATCCGCTGGTCTATATAAAACAATTTTTTTTACAAAAGGACACTTTTAGTAGTAGTGGGGGGGGGGGGGTGTGTGAGAGGAAGACAAAAAAAAACAATACTATTTTTAGAAAGAATATTTTTTTTTATTTAAATGTATGTGGAATAAATTTAATGAAGTTAAAATCCTTTCCTTTCGCATTTAACGTTTGGAGCTGCGTTCAAAAGAATTGCTTTAAACAAAATTACAACTTGGCAGTCCGTCGTAAAGGCCTTAATTTAGCTGTTGTCGAGTTATAATTTGGCTTGGAGGCCGTTGAGACGCTCTCGTTTTAATGTCAGAAGTCGTTGAACTGAAAGAGAAACCTCTTGTGTGGTTACCTCAGAACACAAGTTCGATCATTACAATTTATCCCCGGCCGTACGGACAGGAGCGGTGAGATGGGATCTGGCGTCTGAGAGAAATGGACTCGAAACACCGCGACGTCGGAACGAGGCCAAAGACTTACAGTTAAAACGGGCGCAAATAAGAGGGGCGGAAAAGTAGACAGTTAATAATAAACACGTCAGGTACGACTATTTATTGATGATGATTGAGTTCTTGTATGGCGCTTGTCTCCATGATTTTATAGCATGCTCAAAGCGCTAGGATTTGTATACATTCTATATAAAGAAAAATGACCTTAAATATCTCTTAAGTGATTTTTAAAAATCATTTTTAATGTCCCTCAGAGATTGAGGCAAACTGTTCCATAATTTCGGCGCCTTAGCTTCCAAAGAGCGCGCTCCGTAGACGTAGATATAATCGAATACATATTAAACATATTATGTCATGTTATGAGAGTTTAAAATAATCGAATACGTTTTAAAACAGATGATGTTAAAAGGTGGCGATGGAAATACGATTCTGTAATCGATGTCAAATCTCCTTATTTAGGTAAAGACCAATCCCTTAGCTCGCCAGGCTTAAACACCCCCCCCCCCCAATGTAAGCAGGGGCGTATCAATCCCCGTCTCCAGAGCAACTTGCGGCTCTTCAAAGGAATAGATACCAATCTTGTTTTCTTTTTTACTCGTATGTAATGACACGCAGCGCTCAAAATACTTTTCGGATTTTAATTTATAAAAATTGTTCCTTACTCCAAAAAACAAAAAAAAAATGGTTGCCGACCCCTTTCCCATCCTGATCCCAATACCAACCACAACCGCCCTTTATTCTGACTCATTTTGTCGCCACACATACGTCTTCGCTACATCTAGCTGCCTCTCCCCATTATGAATACGGCTCTCAAAGTCACGTCTGCTATTCCCCGATAAGATGAAATCTAATGAAATTACTAACTAAGACCCAGCGGTCGTTTGGTATAGCTAAATTCGATCAAGCACATAGTAAAAAAAATACAAAACAACCTCCCTGACTCGACCGACTGGGACTGACGACCTCGGCTAGAAATTTGGCTGGAAATCTTGGTAATTGTTTTCCGTGTTTTAGTACTAGACAAAGATTGAACAGCTCTTAAGTCAAGACTCGAAACGTAAACTCTTCTGATTCTCAGAGTACAAACACAATAATTGTATATGGATCCCTGTAGCCTGTGTCTGGATCCCTGTAGCTTGTGTTTGGATCCCTGTAGCTTGTGTCTGGATCCCCGTAGCCTGTGTCTGGATCCCTGTAGCCTGTATCTGGATCCCTGTAGCCTGTGTCTGGATCCCTGTAACCTGTGTCTGGATCCCTGTAGCTTGTGTCTGGATCCCCGTAGCCTGTGTCTGGATCCCTGTAGCCTGTGTCTGGATCCCTGTAACCTGTGTCTGGATCCCGGTAGCCTGTGTCTGGATCTCTGTAGCCTGTGTCTGGATCCCTGTAGCCTGTGTCTGGATCCCTGTAGCCTGTGGTGCCATTACTCACTGCTTTAGGATATCTGTGGTGCATGATGGTATTGTCCTACTTTCTGTTTCGTCTCATCCTTCCCGTTAAGTGCCCATTCTCCTTCCAATCCTCCTACACATCCTTTTTTTTTTTCCGAACGCCGTTTTTTCTCCATCCCCAAGATTAGCTTTGTGGCAACGTGTTCATCACCAAGATTAGCTTTGTGGCAACGTGTTCATCACCAAGATTAGCTTTATGGCAACGTGTTCATGCCCAAGATTAGCTTTGTGGCAACGTGTTCATGCCCAAGATTAGCTTTGTGGCAACGTGTTCATGCCCAAGATTAGCTTTGTGGCAACGTGTTCATGCCCAAGATTAGCTTTGTGGCAACGTGTTCATCCCAAAGATTAGCTTTGTGGCAACGTGTTCATGCCCAAGATTAGCTTTGTGGCAACGTGTTCATTCCCAAGATTAGCTTTGTGGCAACGTGTTCATCCCAAGATTAGCTTTGTGGCAACGTGTTCATCCCCAAGATTAGCTTTGTGGCAACGTGTTCATCCCCAAGATTAGCTTTGTGGCAATGTGTTCATCCCCAAGATTAGCTTTGTGGCAACGTGTTCATCCCCAAGATTAGCTTTGTGGCACCGTGTTCATCCCCAAGATTAGCTTTGTGGCAACGTTTTCATCCCATTTGTCTATTCACTTATATATATTAAATACTAGAATCCATAAATGAGGGAAAACCTGGTCCCAGTTACCGCTCCACGCTGACCTCCATCATCTCAGTCCAAGCTCCCGTGACCGCTCCGCGCTGACCTCCATCATCTCTGTCCAAGCTCCCGTGTCCGCTCCACGCTGACCTCCATCATCTCAGTCCAAGCTCCCATGAACGCTCCACGTTGACCTCCATCATCTCAGTCCAAGCTCCCGTGACCGCGCCGCGCTGACCTCCATCATCATGGTCCAATCGAAGAATCCCGGCGGTATTGATGTCTATCTCGCAAATATTTGATCACGTTCCCGCGACTCTTTAAGCTCGTACATTAGTCTTGCTTCTAATCTCCCGACCAATCATGGCTACCAACGCCTCACCCGTAGACCCCCAGACCCATATTATTATCTCCCCCACCCCATTTTGTGGGCTTCCCTGTCCTATCTAGCATCCTTTCCCATAGCTGGCCATCTCACTTCCTCTGGACTGTATCGTAATAAAATTAACGAGGAAATGTGTTGGACCAACTCATCAAGGCCTCGGAGACGATCCGTCCTAGATGTTATCGGCGTCCTGCTCGTCCCTACGAGGCTCCGTTGCCTCAATCTCTTGGCGCCATTGTCCGCACTCCATTTCCCGTACAGCTCTCGCCATTCCTCGTTGATTTTTCACTCACTCGTGGATTAATCGCGGAGGGTGGAGGTTTTAAATTCCTTCAACAACAGACTAAAGAATCAATCAGAAGGACTTTGGCGGGAGGGGAGAGGGGCGTGGGGTGGGGAGAGGCGCGCGTTTTGGGGGGGGGGGGAAGGTTAATCGGGAAATAAATGATATACATATAAAAAATATTCTATCCTATACTCTGTGTTTATAAATGTGTCCGGAAAAAAAGGTGAATCCTTTTGACAATGATTGGCCAATGGAGAGCGCGTCTTCAAGCCTGTCTAATGGTGGACACTTCGGACACAAATTAGACTTTAATTGGGGGGGGGGGGGGGGATGTAAAAATTTTTGAGAAATAAAATACATTGTTTTCTAAATTTAAAGAGAATAAATATTTATAATTTGTTTTCACCATTTATTATAAAAAGGGTTCGTTTTTTTTTCGGACAAAGTGTATATAATATATATATATATATATCGGTTATATATATTTATTTATATGTATGTATGTATATATGTATATGAATATATTACAATCGTAAAGGAAACAGAAACACGTCTCTAACTATTGTCTGTTGAGTAAGCCCCATTACACCATAAGTCCCATTACACCATAAGTCCCATTACACCATAAGCCCCATTACACCATAAGTCCCATTACACCATAAGCCCCATTACACCATAAGTCCTATTACACCATAAGTCCCATTACACCATAAGCCCCATTACACCATAAGTCCCATTACACCATAAGTCCCATTACACCATAAGTCCCATTACACCATAAGTCCCATTACACCATTAGTCCCATTACACCATAAGCCCCATTACACCATAAGCCCCATTACACCATAAGTCCCATTACACCATAAGCCCCATTACACCATAAGCCCCATTACACCATAAGTCCCATTACACCATAAGCCCCATTACACCATAAGCCCCATTAACCATAAGCCCCATTACACCATAAGCCCCATTACACCATAAGCCCCATTACACCATTAGCCCCATTACACCATTAGCCCCATTACACCATAGCCCCATTACACCATAGCCCCATTACACCATTAGCCTCATTACACCATTAACCCCATTACACTATAAGCCCCATTACACCATAAGTTCCATTACACCATAAGCCCCATTACACCACAAGCCCCATTACACCATAAGCCCCATTACACCATAAGTCCCATTACACCATAAGTCCCATTACACCATAAGTCCCATTACACCATAAGCTCCATTACACCATAAGCCCCATTACACCATAAGTCCCATTACACCATAAGTCCCATTACACCATAAGTCCCATTACACCATAAGCCCCATTACACCATAAGTCCCATTACACCATAAGTCCCATTACACCATAAGTCCCATTACACCATAAGCCCCATTACACCATAAGTCCCATTACACCATAAGCCCCATTACACCATTAGTCCCATTACACCATAAGTCCCATTACACCATAAGTCCCATTACACCATAAGTGCCATTACACCATAAGTCCCATTACACCATAAGCCCCATTACACCATAAGTCCCATTACACCATAAGTCCCATTACACCATTAGCCCCATTACACCATAAGCCCCATTACACCATAAGTCCCATTACACCATAAGTCCCATTACACCATAAGTCCAATTACACCATTAGCCCCATTACACCATTAGTCCCATTACACCATTAGCCCCATTACACCATTAGCCCCATTGCACCAAAAGCCCCATTACACCATAAGTCCCATTACACCATAAGCCCCATTACACCATTAGCCCCATTACACCATTAGCCCCATTGCACCATTAGCCCTATTGCACCAAAAGCCCCATTACACCATTAGTCCCATTACACCATAAGCCCCATTACACCATAAGTCCCATTTCACCATTAGTCCCATTACATCATAAGTCCCATTACACCATAAGTCCCATTACACCATTAGCCCCATTGCACCATTAGCCCTATTGCACCAAAAGCCCCATTACACCATTAGCCCCATTAC
Organism: Omphiscola glabra; assembly: GCA_964017045.1. Lineage (NCBI taxonomy): Eukaryota > Metazoa > Mollusca > Gastropoda > Lymnaeidae > Omphiscola > Omphiscola glabra. Next base: position 5,582,745 of record OZ024807.1, on the reverse strand, counting down.
ACCATTAGCCCCATTACACCATAGCCCCATTACACCATTAGCCCCATTACACCATAAGTCCAATTACACTATAAGCCCCATTACACCATAATTCCCATTACACCATTAGCCCCATTACACCATTAGCCCCACTACACCATTAGCCCTATTACACCATTAGCCCCATTACACCATTAGCCCCATTACACCATTAGCCCCATTACACCATAAGTCCCATTACACCATTAGTCCCATTACACCATGAGCCCCATTTTACACCATTAATCCCATTACACCATGAACCCCATTACACCATAAGTCCCATTACACCATTAGCCCCACTACACCATTAGCCCCAGGTCTAATATAAGGGACTGAAGAGATCCTCAAGCTGTAGGTAGCACCCCATTCAGGAGAGATATCCCCCTTTTCCGTTAATGTTTGTTGTTAACGCTTCGTAGGTTTGCTTGTAACCGGAGTAGAAAATGAACGCTTCATGTTGGAGTCGAGGTCAAATGGGATTTTTCGACGCCATCGATGTCATCATTCCAGGTCTTATTTCATTATTCGAGGTCTTATTTCATTATTCCAGGTCTTATGTCATTATTCCAGGTCTTATGTCATTATTCAAGGTCTAATGTCATTATTCGAGATCTTATGTCATTAATCCAGATCTTATGTCACCATTCCAGGTCTTATGCCATTATTCCAGGTCTAATGTCATTATTCGAGATCTTATGTCATCATTCCAGGTCTTATGTCATTATTCCAGATCTTATGTCATTATTCGATTCTGATTTGTGAACTTGTTTCCCTTTTCAGAGTCATGTGTAGAAAGAAAACAAATTCACCGACAATTATAAAATCGTTTCATTATTATCGGTTGTATTATGACTTATTATTTGCCAGCGTAGGTCTTATCTTTTCGTGGCGCCCGCTCCTCAATGAAAAGGCATTTCTTATTACAGAGTTATCATGGCAACACTTCCACCAACTCTACTGAGTACAGAGTTATCATGGCAACACTTCCGCCAACTCTACTGAGTACAGAGTTATCATGGCAACACTTCCGCCAACTCTACTGAGTACAGAGTTATCATGGCAACACTTTCGCCAACTCTACTGAGTACAGAGTTATCATGGCAATACTTTCGCCAACTCTACTGAGTACAGAGTTATCATGGCAACACTTCCGTCAACTCTACTGAGTACAGAGTTATCATGGCAACACTTCCGCCAACTCTACTGAGTACAGAGTTATCATGGCAACACTTCCACAAACTCTACTGAGTACAGAGTTATCATAACAAGACTTCAGCCAACCCTACTAAGTACGGAGTTAACATGGCAACACTTCCGCCAACGCTACTGAGTACAGAGTTATCATGGCAACACTTCCGCCAACCCTACTAAGTACAGAGTTATCATGGCAACACTTCCGCCAACGCTACTAAGTACAGAGTTATCATGGCAACACTTCCGCCAACCCTACTAAGTACAGAGTTATCATAACATCACTTCCGCCAACCCTACTAAGTACAGAGGTATCATAACATCACTTCTGCCAACCTTACTAGTTTTAAACATCATCGTTTCCAAGGGCGACTGTGCTGCTGTGACCTGAGATCCTGTAAGTAGCAGCGAGCCGAGCGCCATGCACGAACTGTGGCCAGGCGCCCCGAACGGTTCGGCAGAAAGAAATGACAGTTGTATGTGTGTATTCTGATCTATAAATATATCGTTCTTCCTTTGCTTTCCTATCTGGTTACCCTCGCGCCTTCGGCCCTGGCTCTTGAGACCTCGCTGATTTTTCACCCCAAGACTCGGGCGAAATGAAATTAACGAGTAAAGTCTTGAGTCCGACCCTCGTGGGTAGCAAGATTCGATCGGTAGCCACTGGTAACTGGTAACCAAATCTTCACACGTAGCGAGTCGTGGGGGGGGGTGGGCGGGCTGGAGTTTGGTGAGGGAGATTTTGAAGAGGAGTGTGGGTGGGGTGTGGGGGGCAACTTGGTGAGGACAGCGTGGATGGCACTCGAACTGGTATGTCTTGAAAACAGTCGAGATTGCGAAGGAGAGGTGACAGTTTGTATGGTGTGAGGAGGAGGGAGGTGGAGGAGGGGAGTGAGGGTTCGTAATCAGTAATGAGGGAGAGGAATGGAATGATAGAGAGATAAGTGAAATGGAAGGAAAGAGAGATAGAAACTTTAAGAGAGAATAAGAAGACGTTGAGTCGCGAACAGTGCGACAATGTAGTTGTCGGTACGTCTGTGTTCATTTCTATTGATGTTAAGCGAGGGTATGTCTGTGTTCAATTTTATGGGTGTTGAATGTGACTATGTCTCTGCTCAATTCTATTGGTGTTAAATGTGGCTATGTCTGTGTTCAATTTTATGGGTGTTGAATGTGACTATGTCTCTGTTCAGTTCTATTGATGTTGAATAATTAAATCATGTACCAGAATATTTTGGTACAAATACGAAATGGGAAAATCACAAGGGTAGGTGGACAAGTGGAAAGGAATATTTTTAGTTTTACGAATTGTGGGGGGTGGGGTGATGAATTCATTTTGATTGAGGAAGGATTGAATTTTCAACAATATTGGTATAGACCAATTTTAAAAGAGTCTCTAGCGCCTGGCTTTCTACGTTGTTAGATATAATATAGTAGAGGTAGGCAATCTGTTTTGAGGAGGAGACATTTAAAAAAAACAACAAATTACCTGCTAATGAAATATTTTGGAAGGGACTGATTATCTAACTAAATCTCATTAAAGATCATTTTGTTTTTAATATAAATAAATAAATAAATATATATATGTATGTATGTATGTAAAAAGCAGAAGAATGAATTCCTAGAAAGAGCCGCGGGTTTCTGAGAACTGAGGTGCGGATATTTTTTAAACAAATGAAATACAAGGAAAACGCTAGCGGATTACCTGATACTTTTTTCTCGAGCGTGTTTACATAAAGACATAAAAAGCCACGTAGTCCTCACCCAGTTCCTCACACAGTTCCCCACACAGTTCCCCACACAGTTCCCCACACAGTTCCTCACACAGTTCCTCACACACTTCCCCACCCAGTTCCTCACACTCACACACTTCCCCACCCAGTTCCTCACACAGTTCCTCACACAGTTCCTCACACAGCTTCTCACACAGTTCCTCACCCAGTTCCTCACACACTTCCTCACACAGTTCCTCAAACAGCTCCTCACCCAGTTCCTTACACAGTTCCTCAAACAGTTCCTCACACAGTTCCTTACACAGTTCCTCAAACAGTACCTCACACAGTTCCTCACATAATTAATCCCCATTCACTATTTCATTTATACAAATTTTGAAAAAAGTAATTTCAGTCGGCCAATTTCCGCCAATCAATATTTGAGCGTGGGAAGGGTGGGGGGAAAATAGTAAAAGTGTGGGGGGGGGGGGGGCTTTTAATTCTTAAACAGCGACGCGTAAGGATTGTCAAAGAACTCTCCAATCATCTGATTGCGGGCGTCCTCAAAGTTCGATCTACGGTTCGGCTGACTGGCCATCACTCATACAGCAGCACACCGCCCTGCCCCCCCCCCCCCCAACCATAGTTGTGAAGGTCAAGAAAGTCGTTTCTGTTGGAAGGTCGATAGTGGAAGAGACAGTGGATAGTGGAAGAGACAGTCGATAGTGGAAGAGACAGTCGATAGTGGAAGAGACAGTCGATAGTGGAAGAGACAGTCGATAGTGGAAGAGACAGTCGATAGTGGAAGAGACAGTCGATAGTGGAAGAGACAGTCGATAGTGGAAGAGACAGTCGATAGTGGAAGAGGGAGTCGATTGTGGAAGAGACAGTGGATAGTGGAAGAGACAGTCGATAGTGGAAGAGACAGTCGATGGAAGAGACAGTGGATAGTGGAAGAGACAGTCGATAGTGGAAAGACAGTCGATAGTGGAAGAGGGAGTCGATAGTAGAAGAGACAGTCGATCGTGGAAGAGACAGTCGATAGTGGAAGAGGGAGTCGATAGTGGAAGAGACAGTCGATAGTGGAAGAGGGAGTCGATAGTGGAAGAGGGAGTCGATGTTAACATTTTGTTTTCAAAGAAGACTACAAGAAGACGAGGTGACATTGCACACAGTCCGTGTAAAACTGGACACTAGATGTTTCGGACGAAGACGTAAAAAGTTATAAGACAAAATGCTCATATGATATTATGAATGAGACTCAAAAACACTTTATGATAAGCTTGAATTGTGTGTACACAAAATGTACAATAAAGCGTCTCAGCAAACTCCTACAACAAAAACCCTTCATATAAGATGTATGGGTAACTTAATTATAACTAAAAAAGAAAGAAAAGAGTAATAACGGGCACACGTCCCTAACAGAAAGAAAGATGAGCAGAATGGAAAGAAAGATGAGAAGAATGGAAAGAATGATGAGAAGAAGGGAAAGAAAGATGGGAAGAATGGGAAGAAAGATGAGAAGAACGGACATCAAGATGATAAGCACGGAAAGAAAGATTTGAAGAACGGAAAGAAAGATGAGTCTAATGGGACCCGGGTGCGAATGGCGGCGCTGCGCGTCTGGGTCCATCTTGACTAATGCTATTCTAATGTCATTTGTGGTAGTTTATTTTAGTTAAACTGAAGAAGTAAGTTTACAAACGTATATTACATTCAATTATCTTTCATTTGATACCTCATTATGTCTTACAAACCCAACAGTAATATTTGAAATCGATTTTTAATCCCTACCTCTCAATTCTGGTACCCGGGTACCAATAGCCACTTCGTTTACGAAATGCAATCCTTAGAAGGAATTTTGAAGAACTACAAAGCGCTACAATTAACGCTATGGTAATAAGGGGAGAGACTGCAATCAGGTTAGCAAAATAGGAAATGAGACAAACAAAAGTAAGGTCAACCCTGACAAAAAGGAACGCAAGAAAACAACGAACGTGTCGGCAGGAAGCCTCGCTTCGGCGAAAAAAAAACAACAAAAAAATAGCACTAAGCTGAGAAGTGGTGTCCGAGAGGACAGCGAATTCTGTTGTTTGTTCGCTGACGAAGGCTACCTGCCGACACGTTGGTTGTTTTCTTAAACGGTACAATAGCATATGTACTCTCAGACATTTTGTCCGCAACAGCAATATACAGTAATTATACTCCCTGTGACATTTTAGCTGCTACAACAATATACTCTCTAAGACATTGAGACATTTTATCTGCTACAACAATATACTACCTAAGACAGCGATTCTCAACATGTTGGTCGCGACCCTTTGGGGGTCGAAGGACCCTTTGGAGGACGAAAGACCCTTTCACAGGGATCGCCTAAGACCATCGGAAAACACAATTACTTTACGGCTATGAAGCGTCAACGAAAATAATTGTGGTTTTTTTTTGGGGGGGGGGGCGCCATAAATGGAGAAACTGTATTGAAGGGTCGCAGCATTAGGAAGATTGAGAACCACTGCTTTAAGACATTGCCTGAGACATTATATCTGCCACAACAATATACTCTCTAAGACATTGATACATTTTATCTGCTATAGCAATATACTCTCTAAGACATTTCCTGAGACATTTTATCTGCTACAACAATATACTCTCTAAGACATTGATACATTTTATCTGCTACAACAATATACTATCTAAGACATTGATACATTTTATCTGCTACAACAATATACTCTCTAAGACATTTCCTGATACATTTTATCTGCTACAACAATATACTCTCTAAGACATTGCCTGAGACATTTTATAGTCTACAACAATATACTCTCTAAGACATTGATACATTTTATCTGCTATAGCAATATACTCTCTAAGACATTGCCTGAGACATTTTATCTGCTACAACAATATACTCTCTAAGACATTGTCTGAGACATTTTATCTGCTGCAACAATATACTCTCTAAGACACTGCCTGAGACATTTTATCTGCTACAACAATATACTCTCTAAGACATCGCCTGAGACATTTTATCTGCTACAATAATATACTCTCTAAGACACTGCCTGAGACATTTTATCTGCTACAACAATATACTCTCTAAGACATTGCCTGAGACATTTTATCTGCTACAACAATATACTCTCTAAGACATCGCCTGAGACATTTTATCTGCTACAACAATATACTCTCTAAGACATTGCCTGAGACATTTTATCTGCTACAACAATATACTCTCTAAGACATTGCCTGAAAACATTTTATCTGCTACAACAATAAACTCTCTAAGACATTGCCTGAAAACATTTTATCTGCTACAACAATATACTCTCTAAGACATCGCCTGAGACATTTTATCTGCTACAACAATATACTCTCTAAGACATTGCCTGAGACATTTTATCTGCTAGAATAATATAATTTTTCAGATATTTTTTCCGCTAAAAAAAACAGATTCCGAGACAATTTTTCCGTATTAAAATTTGAGTGGATAATAAGAAAACCAACAACAACCTGATATCGATTTATTCCACAAAATCCACCCCCACCCCATCCCGGGGTCCTTCTATGACATGTCTCCCCACCCCTCTTCCCCCCCCCCCCTTTTCCCTGTCCTGCTATGACGTCCCACGACGTTAGTGTCCCAGAGTCTCTTCAATTATCCTCCCAATGTTTGAGTAAGTGTGCCATCAGGTGACCCAGTTTTCCACCACAGAGCATACATTGTGTTGACAAGGACAGGGAAAAAAAAAGGGGGGGGGGGGAAGAATATTGATGTCATAACGCGACGTGATTTACCCGGGCTTGACGAGCTCCCTCCCCCCCCTTGCCCCAAATAGACTTCACCACTGATACCATCGCAACCACATAATGAACTTTGGTGCGACTCCCCCTCCCCACCCACCCCTCCCACCCCAGCGCCCACCACTCTCCTGTTTTGTTTTTTTTGTGCGTGTAGCCCCGTCTCATTAACGCCCAATACGCAGTGAGATGTGGAATTTCTCGCCAATAGGTTCCCGTATTGTTTACGGAGACAACGAGCTGCGAGGTACTAAAGTTACTGTCGTGTTGACAGACGAGGGGGCCGCGAGGGCCAGGGAAATAAAGGAAGCTGAGGACAAAGTTTCAATTTGCGGGGCTTTTTTTCCCCCCTTCTTATCCCCCCCCCCTTTTTTTTTTTATGTATGCGAGTTGACGGTAATAAGTCGACAGTGGAGATCGTTCAAGTTGGCTTTTTGTCTCTTTCTAAATAAATGAACTGCCTCTTTATTAAAAAAAAAATAATTGTTTAAATAAAATTAAAAAGACAAAATTAATCCTAGCAGCCGAATATTGTTCGCCGGAGTCGGTCTAATAGCACCTGACCAATGGCGTTAAAAGCGGTTGTGAGGGGGAGGGGGGGGTAAGCCCCTGGCCGCACTTGATTTTCTTCATTGGGGGGGGGGGCGGTATTTTTTAAACGAAGTGGCTATAGGTACCCGGGTACCAGAATTGAGAGGTTGGGATTAAAAAACGATTTAAAATATTATTGTTGGGTTTGTAAGACAAAATGAGGTATCAAATGAAAGATAATTGAATGTAATATACGTTTGAAATGTTAATTCTTCATTTTAACTAAAATAAACTACCACATATGACATCCGAATAGCATTGAGCCTAATGGTACCCGGGTGCGAATGGCGGCGCTGCGTGTCCGGGTCCATTTTGACTAATGCTATTCGGATGTCATTTGTAGTAGTTTATTTTAGTTACAAGTAAGTTTACAAACATACAATCCATTCAATTATGTGCCTCTGTTTGAAATAGAAATTAATTGTATTAGACATATTTAAGCATGTAACTCTTCAAGCTATTGAAAATATCAGCTAATAAAACATTTTTTTTAAAAACCAACCCGGAATGAACCATCAATTTTGATTCAAGGAATAATCTTCGTTGCCATATCTTTGTACTGCCTTATAACCAGCGCTTTCAAACTTTTCTTGAATTAAAAAAAAATGTTTAAGTAAAGAAATAAAATACAAGAGAAAGATAAACTTTTATTATATTCCTTCTCCCCGGGTGGTGGTGGTGGGGTGGGGGTGAGGAGGAGCAAACGGGGCTAAAACAGTAACAAAGCACACCTCTGCCAATCACGCGATAACCCCGGTCTTAAAATTACGATTGGTCTGTTTTGCTGAGTCTGGTTCTGTTTAGTCCCCAAGCTGCACCACCCCCCACCCCCAATCACCCACTATTTAACACAGCCGTTCTCAACCTGTGGGTCGCGACCCCTTTGGGGGTCGAATGACCCTTTTACATGCGACGCCTAAGACCATCAAAAAACACATATACCCTACAGTTATAAAGTATCAACAAATATAATTTTGTTGTTGGGGGGGGGGGGTCCGCCACAACATAAGGAAGTGTATTAAAGGGTCGCGGCATTACGAAGATTGAGAACCACTGATTTAACACAATGCTGAAGTGACTATTTCATATCGAATTTCAGTGTCAACACCGGCACTGTCCGTGACGTGCTGCTTCTCCCTCTGCAGCGTCAGCCGGGGAAAAGGTCAGAGGTGAGTACACCGTTTGCTCCTGGTGGCATTTTTGCAGCGGCTTGTCCTAGACACGTTCACCTCACCTGTCAGACGTTGTTTGTGATACACCCCAGAAGGTCCACCTCGCTGGATTGTCAGTCGTTGTTTGCGATACGCCCCAGAAGGTCCACCTCGCTGGATTGTCAGTCGTTGTTTGTGAAAGGTCCTAGGAGGTCCGCACCATTTATCAGCCGTTGTTTGTGAAAGGCCCTAGGTCATTTCCACTTTACTTTTAAAAAATTTAAAAAACAAACGCTATTGTCCTAGCAGATATCATCCATACCCAAATGTCCTAGCAGACATCAACTATACTATTGTCCTAGCAGATATCATCCATACCCAAATGTCTTGGCAGACATCAACTGTACTATTGTCCTAGCAGATATCATCCATGTCCTGGCAGACATCAACTGTACACAATTGTCCTAGCAGACGCTCACTGTACACAATTGTAATAGCAGACATCCACTGTACACAGTAGTCCTAGCAGACATCCCCTGTACTGCTTTTTTAGGGTACCGCTCTATGTAAGTGAGCCTAGCCCTAGGCTAGGGTACCGCTCTATGTAAGTGAGCCTAGCCCTAGGCTAGGGTACCGCTCTATGTAAGTGAGCCTAGCCCTAGGCTAGGGTACCGCTCTATGTAAGTGAGCCTAGCCCTAGGCTAGGGTACCGCTCTATGTAAGACCCCTGTAATAATAATAATAATAATAATATACGCAATTGTCCTAGTAGACCTCCACTATACGCATTTGTCATAGCAGAAATCCACAATACGCAATTGTCCTAACAGACATCCTCCCTGCGCAATTATCCTTGCAGACATCCACTATACGCATTTGTCTAGCAGACATCCACTATATGCATTTGTCCTAGTAGACATCCACTATACGCAATAGTCCTAGATGACATCCACTATACGCAATAGTCCTAGATGACATCCACTATACGCACTTGTCCTAGCTGATCTACTCAAGCCATTGTCCTAGCTGATCTACCCACGCCATTGTCCTAGCTGATCTACCCACGCCATTGTCCTAGCTGATCTACCCACGCCATTGTCCTACCAGGAGACTATCAAAAGGATTCACTCGGGAACCCAACACTGTTCCTGAAGAAGCCGCCGAAACATCGTCTTCTCATTGGTCTAGCCGCCTCTATCCATCTATTTTAGACCAATCAGCGATGTTCTCTCAACTCCCTTCGTTAACAAGCCTAGTAACCCCCCCCCCCTTTTCCTCTCCCCCTTTTCCTTTCTGTCTTCCATTTTTCTTGCAGACTTTCTGGATTAGTCGCGCGTGGTGCGGAAAAAAAAAGTTACCCTGAATAAGTTGGAACCTCTGTCTGACCTATATTAGTTGTGCCTCCGTCCACAAAACGTTCCGTCCCTGGTCACCATCCCCCCCCCCTACACATTTTATTCATCCCTCCAAGCCCTTACCCGTCTTTCTATCGTTTGTCGTATTATGACCGTGTGACCATATGCTAATTGTACGTGTGGTGGTGCGCAACCCTTCTGGCGGCGAACAAAACGGTGAGCCTCTACATACAGACCGCTCCTGGTTTCAACGAAACGGTGAGCCTCTACACACAGACCGCTCCTGGTTTCAACGAAACGGTGAGCCTCTACACACAGACCGCTCCTGGTTTCAACGAAACGGTGAGCCTCTACACACAGACCGCTCCTGGTTTCAACGAAACGGTGAGCCTCTACACACAGACCGCTCCTGGTTTCAACGAAACGGTGAGCCTCTACACACAGACCGCTCCTGGTTTCAACGAAACGGTGAGCCTCTACACACAGACCGCTCCTGGTTTCAACGAAACGGTGAGCCTCTACATACAGATCGCTCCTGGTTTCATGTTATTAGAAAAGTTTTTTAAATATTTTTTTAAACTTCAGTGGCTAGTTTTAATATTCACTGCACTGGCTAGTTTCAATATTCCATTGGGCGTGTGAGTAGATCTACCAGTTGACAAAGTCGCGCCTAAAAATAAAGTTAGTCCGGCCGTGCATTAGGACATTATTTATAGACAGTGTTTCCTTGCTATATCCAAGTATATATATATATATATATATATATATATATATATATATATATATGATATCTACTTGCAAGATTGGAGATCATTTAAATTTAAATACAAACCATAATTCCGATGTCAACTGCAATCAACATCCTGTCCTCACCCATTGTGTCAACCACCTGTCATCAACCACATGTCTCAACTACCTATCATCAACCACATGTCTCAACCAACTGTCATCAACCACATGTCATCAACCTCATGTCATCAACCACATGTCTCAACCAAATGTCATCAACCTCATGTCATCAACCACCTGTCATCAACCAATGTCATCAACCACATGTCATCAACCTCATGTCATCAACCACCTGTCATCAACCTCATGTCATCAACCACATGTCTCAACCACCTGTCATCAACCAATGTCATCAACCACCTGTCATCAACCAATGTCATCAACCAATGTCATCAACCTCATGTCATCAACCACATGTCTCAACCACCTGTCATCAACCAATGTCATCAACCAATGTCATCAACCACATGTCATCAACCTCATATCATCAACCTCATGTCATCAACCTCATGTCACCAACCACATGTCTCAACCGCCTGTCTCAACCACCTGTCATCAACCAATGTCATCAACCTCATGTCTCAACCACCTGTCATCAACCACATGTCTCAACCATCTGTCATCAACCAATGTCATGAACCACATGTCATCAACCACCTGTCATCAACCACCGGTCATCAACCAAGTATTTTTGGACTCGGCGAACTGTCTTATTTCCAAGGGCATGTAGACACTCCAATTTATATTGCTGGACTGGGCGAACTGTCTTGTGTCCAAGGACATGCAGACACTGTGAAAATGGGAAGCATGTTATCTATATTTCCTTTAAAAATACCCGCTACAAAATGGCATTGATCGGGAAAAAAAGAATTCAACAAAACCTAAAAACAAAGTTCTTCATATAAATCCTTCATAAAATGTAATATTGAGCAATATGGGGGTAAGGGGGGGGGGGAGAATAAAAAATGACAAAACATGGATACAAGTAACGTATTTTATAAGAATCCCAATTAGTGCACCCCTAGGCCCCCAAACGTATATTTTTCACGCTCTTGAACTATATTAATATTGTAATGCCCCACCCGCTTTTCCACCGAGATTTAGTTCACCAACTATTTCAGGAAGACAAACGAAAATATTGCGCACCAAATGCGATATTTTTAAGAATCTCATTTAGAGCAGTTATCGGGGATTTTATTTCGCGAAATCATTGGCATCTGGTAGCGTTATTACTAACTCTTGGGTGGCGGGAGGCGGTGGGCGGGGCTCAAAATTTTAAACGAACGCGTTGACATCGGCTGCGAGTCTATGTGCCAAGTTTCAGCTCGATTGGATGACGAGAAGTGGGTAAAATTAGCCGTCTGAAAATTTTGCCTTAACACAAGCACTCGAAGAAAAGCGAAGCTAATTTTTTTTTTTTTTTAACGGAGTATACGATAGCTACCTGATTCTGAAGTTGTATTGCATGTTAGAACTTACCAATTCCTTGACCATAATGTGAGAACATAAGCTATGAGGTCACCAGGAACGCACACTCTAGTGGAGCACTTCAAGACAATCGATCGGCAGTGATTGGAAAAAAAAATAAAATGAACACCGGAAATTGTACGAAACCAGATTTACTCGAGACCAACTTTCACGACAGAGGGTTGTTCGAATCGAAGATAGTTCGAAATGAACTTTATTCAAGGGCAGACTTTGTATGTGCCAAAAGAGATCGTGTGTGTGTGTGAAGTGGACAAAAATGTAAAATATAAATAAAATCTATTGTCTTTCTTTTTGTACCACCCCCCCCCACCCCCCCCCAATTATTTCCGTTTCAACAACATCCCTGCGTACACATTGCTTTCAAACAAATTGGTTTTGTACTAATTTCCGGATACGGTCGGTCAAAACATTGATCATAATATTTGATTATGACGCGCAGATAGAAAAACAGATAATCACATCCTTTCTTCCCCCCCCCCCCCCCGGCCCCCTTTTTTTTAAAAACGTAAATATTTGTTGATAAAGATGTTGTTATTTTATTCTCTGAAAGCGGAGATTATTTTAAGTGTCTTTTGGGGGGGGGGGGGGGGGTTACTGCTGTCCCAAAAGTTTGAGTTTTGAATGTTTGGCGTGTGCTACAAACCACCCTCAGCTATCGTCATTATCTGCCCGTCTGACTGGAGTTAATATTTCATAGAGTTGTGACGTCGTGTATGATTCAATGTCCACGAGACAGTGGGTGGGTGATGGGAGAGGGATGGGGGTCTGACGCGTGGAACAACTATGGTTCATTTTTATTATGCATGGACAGTGCTTACGTAAATTATTAGTTTTGTACAGGCCGTACATTTCATTGAAATGGCTGTAGTGAGTTTATTAGAAATTACTTATTGTTAACGTATTCGAACCTCTGGGCAATGTATCAATGCAGTGGTGTACCTAAGGGTGGGGCTAGGCGATCATCGCCTCCACCCCCCCCCCAGGGGTATCACTTTTGGGTTTTATATCTAAAATTGTGCTTTTAATGCAGCTCGCCCGGGCGGCATTTAGTCAAAATACGCCCCTGCATCGAACACGGGTAGACAACTTTTGGAACAGCGTTTTATTTTCAGAATATGCATTGGCGTTCCTTTATTTATTATTGATTTTTAACACAGCTGCTCTTTAAAAAAAAACCCCGCTTTAGGATTGCATGTAAACGTTTTCTTTTTAAAAACATATATATATACACGTTTTTTCTCTCTCTCTCTATATATATATATATCAGAATCGAGTTTACGAAAGATATCAGATTATGAAGTTGTATTGATATTTTTAAATATCAGTATTTAAATTTAATTTTTTTTTAAATAAATAATTTTTTAACAATTTTTTTCCCTAAGCCATAAAACACAAGTCATTTGGATAAGTTGTTTAACTTTTTAAAATGACCTGCCCTTGGATATAGGTCGGTCTCACGAGACCAGAAATATAAATCGGGGTGTTTACAGGGTCTTAAAAATGTCTCACCAATTGTATAGCCTATAGGGCTGTTCAAATGTCTCACCATCTATAACAGGGCTGTTCAACTGTCTCACCAATCCTATAACAGGGCTGTTCAACTGTCTCACCATCTATAACAGGGCTGTTCAACTGTCTCACCATCTATAACAGGGCTGTTCAACTGTCTCACCAATCCTATAACAGGGCTGTTCAACTGTCTCACCAATCGTATAACAGGGCTGTTCAAATGTCTCACCAATCCTATAACAGGGCTGTTCAAATGTCTCACCAATCCTATAACAGGGCTGTTCAACTGTCTCACCAATCCTATAACAGGGCTATAAAATGTGTCACCAATCCTACAACAGGGCTGTTAAAATGTCTCACTAATCATATAACAGGGCTGTTAAAATGTGTCACCAATCCTACAACAGGGCTGTTAAAATGTGTCACCAATCCTATAGCAGGGCTGTTAAAATGTCTCACTAATCATATAACAGGGCTGTTAAAATGTGTCACCAATCCTATAACAGGGCTGTTCAAATGTCTCACGAACTCTATAAAATTGCTGTTAAAATGTGTCACCAATCCTATAACAGGGCTGTTAAAATGTGTCACCAATCCTATAACAGGGCTGTTAAAATGTGTCACAATCATATAACAGGGCTGTTAAAATGTGTCACCAATCATATAACAGGGCTGTTAAAATGTGTCACCAATCATATAACAGGGCTGTTAAAATGTGTCACCAATCGTATAACAGTGCTGTTTAAATGTCTCACCAATCCTATAAAAGGGCTGTTCAACTGTCTCACGAAACCTATAAAATGGCTGTTCAGCTGTCTCACCAATCCTACAACAGGGCTGTTCAGCTGTCTCACCAATCCTACAACAGGGCTGTTAAAATATCCCAGAAGATAAACGCATACATCATGCTACTTCTATTTAACTGGTTTAGTGACATTAGTGGAGGGTTTGGGGGGGGGGGGGGAGGGGGGGTGTTTGAGGTAATTCTATATTAAGTATAAATTGTTCAGTTTTTGGTAACTTCAAATTCTGTGTCACAATAGATAAGTGGTGTACTAGCGTCAAGACTTCAAGCAAACATGTAAACATTTATAAGTCATGAGAAATAATGGAGCTGCTGGGGGCTCTCGGGAAAGGAAGGGAGAAGAGCTTAATTAAGTGGTGCCTGCCTATTGTGGCCAAATGGGATAAACGCATAGTAAAATAGTAACAGTATGCATATGCTTACATAATTACGGGAATATATTATATGAAATAAAGTTATGAAAAAATTGAAAGGAAAATAAAGAAGAAGAAAAAAAAAAAAACCCAACTTCTAGGCTACTAAACGCTTCGGACTACAGCCTTCTCTCGGGGAACGAGATCAAGAGAGAAGAAAATAAAACAGTATGTATCTCATGCCGTGTGGAGTCGGAGGGAAATCAATGAATGTATTTTTGTACTTTACACTTGACACAGTTCTACTGCGACAAAAAAATATTTTTTTTAATTTGTTCAATGGTCCTGTTTTGACCTGGTCTAGTCAATTGTTTTGACCTGGTCTAGTCAATCGTTTTGACCTGGTCTAGTCAATTGTTTTGACCTGGTCTAGTCAATCGTTTTGACCTGGTCTAGTCAATCGTTTTGACCTGGTCTAGTCAATTGTTTTGACCTGGTCTAGTCAGTCGTTTTGACCTGGTCTAGTCAGTTGTTTTGACCTGGTCTAGTCAATTGTTTTGACCTGGTCTAGTCAATTGTTTTGACCTGGTCTAGTCAATTGTTTTGACCTGGTCTAGTCAATTGTTTTGACCTGGTCTAGTCAATTGTTTTGACCTGGTCTAGTCAATTGTTTTATTTTTTGTTTATGTTTTGTTTTTGTGGATCTCGTCTAAAACATGGGCGTGTCATTTGATCCGTTGGAAAGAGTATGAAAAATTGCAGGACACAAAAAAACAAGAAACCACTTTCGTTCTGAATCGAGTTCAGTCGAATATTATTCAGTTGGAGAATATTATTTTGATTTGAAATCTAAGTTATTGAGGTAATATTTCCCTGTAGGCGCTGATTTCCGCTGCTTGTGTGATTGGTGTGATGTGACTATTGGTTTATTTTAAGGGACAACGAAAAAGCGAAAGGAAAAGAAAGGGGACAAACTTTAATGAGAAAGTAGAAGTAAAAAAAAATATATATATATATATAACAAATCACTAATTTTCAATTCTTTCATTCCTAATAGCCAAAGTGCCGGGTTGGCCTATCGACTAAATGAACGAGGGCGACGTTGTCCTGGCCTGACGCCGACTTTTAAGGGTGCCCAATCAGGCAAGTCAGTCATTTGGCCTTTTCCGGGCACAGACCTGTTTGGTCGGGTCTCACTGTGAGCAAAGGACTGGCTCTGCCGCTCGCTGCGCCCGTACCAGAGGCTTGGCGGTCCAGACGATGACTGATAATGGCCGATATTAGCGGCAGTGTGAAACTGACAGGCCAACTGTACGGTCGGAGATGATAGAGTTCAACTATCGACTGGCGAGGGGCAGTGTTCCTCAAACGTTTGATATCTGTGTACCCCTGTCTATATTATTCTTAAGACTGGGTACCCCTCGTTTAATTTTTTTTAATTAAAATTGCATATACTTTAAAAACAAAACTAAAAAAAAATATTTTTTTCTTTTGCTGCAATTACCCCTACTGAACTCTTCCCGTACGTCCCGGGGTACGCGTACCATACTTTTGCGAACCACTGGGCTAGGGGAAGTTGAAATTGCCGTCTGTTTCATTTAGTATCTTTTTTTTTTTTTTTAAATGTTCAAAGAAATAAAAAAAATATTAAAAAGCAGAAAATTTAGTTACATAGCATTTTGTCTGTAATATCGGTGCATTGATTATAGCTTAGTTCCACTTCATTTCTCTACACCCCTCTCCCCCTCTCTTATTCCCCGGCTCTTACTTCCCTTCTCCCCCTCTCTTCCCCGCTCTCATTTTTCTTCCTTCACATCTCGCTTTCCCACCCCCTCTATTCCATTCTATCTCCCCCTTCTCTCTCCATCTCTTTCCCTCTTCCACTCTTTCGTCGCTATCCCCCTCTCTCTCTCTCTCTCTGTTGCTCTCCGCTCTCCTATTCCCTCTCTCCACTCACTCGACCTCACTAACCATTTCTCTACTCCCCTAACCGTCTCTTTCACTCTCTCTATCTCCATCTCTCTCTCACTCATACACTTTGTCTCGCTCCTCTCTACCTCTTTTCTCCCCTCCCCCCCCCACATTTCTCTCCAGCTTTATATCCCTCTTTCTCTACCATCTCTCTCCCCTTTTCTCTCGCTCCCTCTTTCTATCCCACTCTGTCTCTTTCCCCCCCCCCTCACTGCCTCTCCCCTCCCTTTCTCCATAACCCCCTCTCTCTCTCTTTCAACTATTTACTACCTCTGATCGCCATCATATCACTTCAACAATTCAACCAAATATGTCAGCACGTCACAACACTTTCAACCCCCCCCCCCCCCCCACCGTTCTGTTTGGGTGACGCCACTGTGGCATTTTCGTGACCATGAACGGCACTATTACACGCCGGATGAGTGGGGGGGGGCATGCGATGGGACATATGGGGTGGGTGGTGGGGGCGGTGGCTGCACGTCATCCTTAGTTTTTCTTTGTCATTTTGCGTGGCTCTGAAAGCTGATTTTACTCTGTCTAGGAAGAACAAAAACTGTTGAAACATTGACTACTATGTCTTCTTCACCTTGTTATGAACTATTTAAACATTCACTACTATGTCTTCTTCACCTTGTTATGGACTATTTAAACATTCACTACTATGTCTTCTTCACATTGTTATGAACTATTTAAACATTCACTACTATGTCTTCTTCACATTGTTATGAACTATTTAAACATTCACTACTATGTCTTCTTCACATTGTTATGAACTATTTAAACATTCACTACTATGTCTTCTTCACATTGTTATGAACTATTTAAACATTCACTACTATGTCTTCTTTACCTTGTTATGAACTATTTAAACATTCACTACTATGTCTTCTTCACCTTGTTATGAACTATTTAAACATTCACTACTATGTCTTCTTTACCTTGTTATGAACTATTTAAACATTCACTACTATGTCTTCTTTACCTTGTTATGGACTATTTAAACATTCACTACTATGTCTTCTTTACCTTGTTATGAACTATTTAAACATTCACTACTATGTCTTCTTCACATTGTTATGAACTATTTAAACATTCACTACTATGTCTTCTTCACATTGTTATGAACTATTTAAACATTCACTACTATGTCTTCTTTACCTTGTTATGAACTATTTAAACATTCACTACTATGTCTTCTTCACCTTGTTATGGACTATTTAAACATTCACTACTATGTCTTCTTCACATTGTTATGGACTATTTAAACATTCACTACTATGTCTTCTTTACCTTGTTATGAACTATTTAAACATTCACTACTATGTCTTCTTCACCTTGTTATGGACTATTTAAACATTCACTACTATGTCTTCTTCACCTTGTTATGAACTATTTAAACATTCACTACTATGTCTTCTTCACCTTGTTATGGACTATTTAAACATTCACTACTATGTCTTCTTCACATTGTTATGGACTATTTAAACATTCACTATACTATAATGTCTTCTTCACCTTGTTATGAACTATTTAAACATTCACTATACTATGTCTTCTTCACCTTGTTATGGACTATTTAAACATACATTTATATGTTCTTTGCCTAGCTATGCACTATTTAAACATACATTGATTTGTCTTCTTTGCCTAGTTATGAAGTATGTTATAAAAAGCGTTGACAGCAAAGTCTTTTGTATAATGTGCGGCCTGAGATTTCGGGGCACCACACTGAGACACGCAGCGTTATCAAACGTCAGCTTATAAAAACAGAAATATTGAACACTTATTTTTTGTTTGTTTGATAAATACATTTTTTTTAGAATAAAGCTGTCTTTAAAAATAAAAAAAAGTTAAGTGGAGGGGTGAGCAGGTGCCGCGACATTTTGCTGAGACATTGTTAAAGTCGTGTCTCTATTATTTTATCTTTAAATTTGTATTATTAAAAAAAATAAAAAAAAGGATGTTTATAAGTGTGTATGTTTGTGTGTGTTTGTAACTATGTCTAGCTAAGGAAAAAAATTAGACAGTTTATTTTCTATATACTAGACAAAAGGTCAGAATAAAATAAAATAGAATCTCTTCACTTGACCTTAGGTGGTCTCTCCTCCGGGGACTGGAAGGTAAAAGATCATTGAGAAAAAAGATCATTGAGAATTAAGATTGGGGCGCAGTATGGATCGCTTCTGGCGGCTGGCCTTATTAAAGTCGGTGTGTTATCGTTACCATTCAGAGATATCATTCAATTTACTTACCATAATATACAGATATGATGCTACTATTTAACATGTCAATCAACATACGTCTCTATGTATGAAATAAAGTCTGGTGCGGGGTCTAATGGCGGTTTTAGTACATAGCGCTGACACAAGCGTTGTAAAAGTTCTCAATCAAACAATCAAAGGCGCAAAATAAAATTCCCGATAACTGCGCTAAATGAGACTGTATAAAGATACCGCAATTGCGTTTGGTGCGTAATATTTTCTTTTCTATTACAGAAATAGTTGGTGTAATAAATATCCGGTGTAAAATGGTGTGGAACGCTAGGATATTATTATAGTTCAGGGGCGGTGGCGTACTTGGGGAAAATGGGGTGGGGGGGGGGGGTAGCACTAATTCCTATTCTACAAAGTTCGTTACCTGAATGCTTGTTCTGCCGAGTAACTTTCGTAGATGGGCAGTTCAAAGCATCATCGCCGCCCATGGTTTGTAGAGATATAATTATATTCTTAACCACATAGAGAGAGAGAGAGAGATTGCACATTATTATAGATATGATTATAGATTATTATCATAACTTGTTAAAATAAAGATAAGGATAGTGCCAACGTGCTTCTATTTCCTTCCATTTAATTATATTTATAATCTTATAGCCTACTGAAGTGCAACTTCTTCAATTTTTATTTTGAATTAAACAAATTAATAGATATTGTCAGATGAATCCTTAAAACGAATTTTTAAAAAAATTGAAGGTTTTAACTTTATTGTTTCGGAAATTAAGTCCTTATCGAGATCATTCTTAAATTTGTAAGTTTACGAGCGGATTCATGTAAGAGCATTCGTGCCCCCCCCCCCCCATCAGGGTATTTAGTTCGTATTTTCGATGGCTTCTTTCATAATAATTCATTGCCGTACTTCTGTGAACACTTTGCCTCAAAGGCAGGGACGCGCACATTTTAGATCAAACACGTAGCCCTATAAGTGAGAGAAAAGTAAATTAAAAAAATATTTTAAAAATAAGATAATTATATATATTTAAAAAATAATGAAATCGATTATTTTTTTATGCTTTGGAAATAGTGATTAAGACACATATAAGATCACATTAATACACATGCACGATCAGATTAAGACACATAAACGATCAGATTAAGACACATACACGATCAGATTAAGACACATACACGATCAGATTAAGACACATACACGATCAGATTAAGACACATACACGATCAGATTAAGACACATACACGATCAGATTAAGACACATACACGATCAGATTAAGACACATACACGATCAGATTAAGACACATACACGATCAGATTAAGACACATACACGATCAGATGCCGTTGAAATTTTGAAAAGTCATTCAGTCCACAAAACCCCATTACCCCCCCCCCCCCCAAAACAAACATTGGAGCACTCACCGTTCTCAGTGGGACACTAGCACACCATCCACACAACACACACAAAAAGCACACTACACCCGCAACAGCGTAATGATTCAACGCTAACCAACATATTTTCTGCACACCACCCATCTAACTCTCTTTCCGAAGCCCTAACCACACAACTCTGGAACCACCTCATTAACCCACCACCCAATTCTCCCCCACCCCACACCCGAACCTCCTCCACTCCACCCCCACCGACCCCTTCCATCCCCCACCCGACCCTCTTCCGCTCTCACCCATCTTTCCCCACAGTACCCTAGTTTGACTGACTGTGTGCTCAGATCTCTTGGTTTAAATCTAACCAGTGTTACCACTATCATTTTTCCCCCCCTCTACCCTTTCATCATTTCTCACCCCCCCCCCCCCACCCCAGCAGAAAAAAAAAAGAAGAAAATAGTCGCTGTCTATTGAGTCATGGCGTAACAAAAGGATCTCATTCCGGGCGAGCACGAGGGCCTCTGGTGACACGGCCTGTCAAACTGCGGTACCTCGCGGTCTTTGTGCTCTCTCTGTGATCGTGTCCATCGTTCCGACTCCTGGGATGCAGCATTATGGCAATATGACGCAGAGTCATCGCAACACCAGAAGAAAAAAAAAATGTCTGCCTGGAAGAGTTGGGGTGGGGGGTGAGGGGTCAAAGAGGGGTGGGTGGGTGGTGGGGGGGGGGGCTAATTCAAATTATAGTTCTTGAAGGGATGTGTGTACTAATGATTCAATAACTATGACCAGAAATGTATGTGTGTTTATGAGTCGTAGTACAATATATATTTCAATTAGCGCCAGTGTGATTGTGTGTGCATCGAAGGGTTGTCCAGACAAAATACGCATTTTCACACCCCCCCCCTTTTTTTTTTGTTTGCACTTGTCCGAATGGAGTTAACAACCCCCCCCCCCCCTCCCATCCCTCACGAGGATGTTGGCGTCCGCAAGCGCATAAAAAATTTACATTGCTAAATGCTGAAGTAAAATAACGATTATCAAGAGCAAAGAGTCAGTAGACTTAAACTTGTAAATCATTATGATATGGGTCCACAAAGAGTCAGTAGACTTAAACTTGTAAATCATTATGATATAGGTCCACAAAGAGTCAGTAGACTTAAATTTGTAAATCATTATGATATGGGTCCACAAAGAGTCAGTAGACGTAAACTTGTAAATCATTATGATATAGATCCACAAAGAGTCAGTAGACTTAAACTTGTAAATCATTATGATATAGATCCACAAAGAGTCAGTAGACGTAAACTTGTAAATCATTATGATATAGATCCACAAAGAGTCAGTAGACGTAAATTTGTAAATCATTATGATATGGGTCCACAAAGAGTCAGTAGACGTAAACTTGTAAATCATTATGATATGGGTCCACAAAGAGTCAGTAGACGTAAACTTGTAAATCATTATGATATGGGTCCAAAAAGAGTCAGTAGACGTAAACTTGTAAATCATTATGATATGGGTCCACAAAGAGTCAGTAGACTTAAACGTGTAAATCATTATGATATAGGTCCACAAAGAGTCAGTAGACTTAAACGTGTAAATCATTATGATATAGGTCCACAAAGAGTCGGTAGACTTAAACTTGTAAATCATTATGATATAGGTCCACAAAGAGTCAGTAGACTTAAACTTGTAAATCATTTTGATATAGGTTCACAAAGAGTTAGTAGACTTAAACTTGTAAATCATTATGATATAGGTCCACAAAGAGTCAGTAGACTTAAACTTGTAAATCATTATGATATGGGTCCACAAAGAGACAGTAGACTTAAACGTGTAAATCATTATGATATAGGTCCACAAAGAGTCAGTAGACTTAAACTTGTAAATCATTATGATGTAGGTCCACAAAGAGTCAGTAGACTTAAACTTGTAAATCATTATGATATAGGTCCACAAAGAGTCAGTAGACTTAAACTTGTAAATCATTATGATATGGGTCCACAAAGAGTCAGTAGACTTAAACTTGTAAATCATTATGATATGGGTCCACAAAGAGTCAGTAGACTTAAACTTGTAAATCATTATGATATGGGTCCACAAAGAGTCAGTAGACTTAAACGTGTAAATCATTATGATATAGGTCCACAAAGAGTCAGTAGACTTAAACTTGTAAATCATTATGATGTAGGTCCACAAAGAGTCAGTAGACTTAAACTTGTAAATCATTATGATATAGGTCCACAAAGAGTCAGTAGACTTAAACTTGTAAATCATTATGATGTAGGTCCACAAAGAGTCAGTAGACTTAAACTTGTAAATCATTATGATGTAGGTCCACAAAGAGTCAGTAGACTTAAACTTGTAAATCATTATGATATGGGTCCACAAAGAGTCAGTAGACTTAAACTTGTAAATCATTATGATATAGGTCCATCCATTGATTACGTACGCACTGCGGGGCATGGGGGTGCTCGTTTTGGAGACTATGCGCACTACTGCGATAGACGGGGGGGAGGGGGGAGTCTGCAGGAAGTACGTACATCTAATAACCATTCTGATCCTCTGTAATATAATCTAATAAAGCCAAATGTCACCTACAAAATCGATTTTTTACGTTAACAGCAAAAAACCAAAAAAAAAAACAACAACAAAAAAACAGATAAGTGATGGACGCTACTACAGCTCTACGTTGAAGCAAAATTAGTTCAACACACATGCTATAACACACACAGCTTCCCAAATATTTAAAAATATTTTAAATTTAATTAGTATTATTTTTTTACCTTAAGCACACCCTGATCACCAAAAATGTTTCAATCCCCCCCCCCCAACCCCACATTAGTGTGTGTGTGAGGGTGGGGTGCGTTCTTCATGCCACTTTACAACAAAATTGAATTTCAATTTTAATGTCATTTCGTCTTTGGAAAAAAGAAACAAACAAGACTTGGAAGTGAACTTTGCTTGTAGAGCAATACATGAACAACATAATGGTTGCAGACGTTTTAAAAAAAAATTATTTAACATTAATCGCCCCACCCCTTAAAGTTTGGACTAAAAACGTTTGGACTAAAAACGTTTGGACTAAAAAACGGTTGGACTAAAACCGTTTGGACTAAAAACCGTTTGGACTAAAAAAACGTTTGGACTAAAAAGTTTGGACTAAAAACTTTTGGACTAAAAACGTTTGGACTAAAAACGTTTGGACTAAAACCGTTTGGACTAAAAACCGTTTGGACTAAAAAACGTTTGGACTAAAAACGTTTGGACTAAAAACGTTTGGACTAAAAACGTTTGGACTAAAAAACGTTTGGACTAAAAACGTTTGGACTAAAAACGTTTGGACTAAAAAACGTTTGGACTAAAACCGTTTGGACTAAAAACCGTTTGGACTAAAAAACGTCTGGACTAAAAACGTTTGGACTAAAAAAACGTTTGGACTAAAAACGTTTGGACTAAAAAAGTTTGGACTAAAAACGTTTGGACTAAAAACGTTTGGACTAAAAAACTTTTGGACTAAAAAAGTTTGGACTAAAAAAACGTTTGGACTAAAAAACGTTTGGACTAAAAAAAACTTTTGGACTAAAAAAACGTTTGGACTAAAAAAGTTTGGACTAAAACGTTTGGACTAAAAATGGGGCGGGAAACTTGGGGGTGGGGTTGCTTTTTAAAAAAAAGGAATGTCTTATTTCGTTCAATTCATTAGGCAAAGCAATTCTGTGTAGAAGTGTAAGATGGGGGGGGGGGGGGGGGAGCGCTCTAGAAGGAAAAGGATTCCAATTAAAAGTAGAAGAAACTGAAATCGTTTTTAACTTCTAATTTGTTTAAATATTTTCTGAACAGACTTTCTTTGCGTAAGGAATTTTCAGAAATATTCAAACAAAAAAAACAACAAAAAAAACCAAGCTAGTGTTAACAACAAATGCTTACAAAATTCCGGATATAGTGACCTTCAATGCCCTTCCCCAACACATTCCCCAACATTTTTCGTAGAAGTGGGTGGGGAAGGGGGCAGCAAAAGTCTTGATCTGCTTCAAAGGGGAGGCTGTGCTAATCCTATCAGCTACGCCGCTGCCTCTACCCGTGTGGTGATGTATAGGCCTACATAAAAATTTACCTTCCCGGACGAATATTGAAACGAATCCTCTAACCTCTCAAGCCATTTTCTATAAGGCGGTAATGTGCTCCCTTGTTCGATTCATACGTTTAACTTCTGGTTTCCAACCTCCTTTGGAGTCATGGGGGGGGGGGGGGGTCTGACCTGGGTTGCCGCTGGAGCAATAAACTGGAAAAACCTATTCAAGATATTAAAATTATAAGAGAAATTTGAATCGTCATCTCAAGAGATGCCTAATGAATAAGAGAAAAATTTTAATCAATCATCGAGACGTCTAATGAATAAGAGATATTCGAATCGTCATCTTAAAAGAGTCTAATGAATAAGAGAAATTTGAATCGTCATCTCAAGAGACATCTAATGAATAAGAGAAATTTGAATCGTTATCTTAAGAGACGTTTAGTGAATCCATCACCTGTCTGCTCTTTGGATATGCATAAATATTTAATTTTGAATTATTTACCGAGGTAGCGGGGTCACTTTGCTTCCATAAAATAGGGTCATGTGGTCACTTTGCTTCCATAAAATGGGGTCACTTTGCTTCCATAAAATGGGGTCATGGGGTCACTTTGCTTCCATAAAATGGGGTCATGGGGTTCTTTGCTTCCATAAAATGGGGTCATGGGGTCACTTTGCTTCCATAAAATGGGGTCACTTTGCTTCCATAAAATGGGTTTGCGACTGAAAACAACTGTAAATCTGTGCTCTAAACGAATCCATAATTTGTATGCTTGCGGGCATTGCACCTGATCACAGGTAGGAAATTCATCCTAAATGAAACGGAATGGGCATTTGAGCATTTGATTTATGTTTGGTGATCAGACGTGATACAGTGTCTGCCAGGGTGACACGTCATCACGTGCACGTGAGTTTGTTTTAGCGTCATGCGCCCAGACTGACCCTCGCAAATTTTCAGCCGGGGCCAGTTATTATAACGACATTTGAGATGCCTTGATTCACGTTGAAGTATAACAATTGAACTATAGCTATTACACAAATGATAATGTTGACTGAACATATCGATAAATATTAAACTGTAGAGCATAGCCTGGAGTTTTACATGCATTCCAATAACAAACAGGGAAACGGGGAATGTTGTACTGAAGACGATACGATTTTTTCACATAACTGTTTAGAAAACTAGTTACAGCCCACAAAACAATTGCGGCGACAATTATGCGCGAACTTATCAACTACTAAAGCTACTTAACAAAACATGCACTCAAGTAATGCGCTTTATAAGAATCCCAGTTAGTGCTGATTTCCCCCCCCCCCCCCCCCGCACGCCCACAGACACACCCCCCCCAATATACGCAACCCGAACACTTTTTCACGCCCCTCCACTCAATTAGTATTCTAATGCCCATTCTAATATTCCATTTTGACTAATGCTATTCGGATATCATTTGTGGTAGTTTATTTTAGTTAAAATGAAGAATTAAGTTTACAAACGTACAGTACATTCCATTATCTTTCATTTGATACCAAATTATGTCTTACAAACCGAACAAAAATATTTTAAATCGTTTTTTAATCCCAACCTCTCAATTCTGGTACCCGTGTACCAATAGGTGCAGCCAATGGAAATATTTTTTATCACATAGTTCATATTCATTCTCAGCACATATGATGAATACATCATTTAAACACAAGACAACTAAAGTATTTATCCAGCGTAAAAATCAGACATATATTTTGAGCTGTCATCTTATCTCTCACACACCATGTGACAATGTCACCTGATCCCCGCACACCGTATAACACTGTCACGTCACCCACCCCCACCCACACACACCTCATTTTAATCCGTGACAACGTGAATGCGACATAATTCAATCCTTTTGTTATTGGCTATAGTCACGACAAAATGTCTCTGACTTGACATATTTGGACATTCTTAAACACGAATTATTCGTCCTATATTTTAGGACCATCAGTCCTATAATTCAGTTTAACATCGATTGACCATCAGTCCTATATTTCAGTTTAACATCGACTGACCATCAGCCCTATTTAACATCGACTGACCATCAGCCCTATATTTCAGTTTAACATCGACTGACCATCAGTCCTATATTTCAGTTTAACATCGACTGACCATCAGCCCTATTTAACATCGACTGACCATCAGTCCTATTTAACATCGACTGACCATCAGTCATATTTAACATCGACTGACCACCAGTCTTATTTAACATCGACTGACCACCAGTCTTATTTAACATCGACTGACCACCAGTCCTATTTAACATCGACTGACCATCAGTCCTATTTAACATCGACCGACCACCAGTCTTATTTAACATCGACTGACCACCAGTCTTATTTAACATCGAATGACCACCAGTCCTATTTAACACCGACAGACCACCAGTTCTATTTAACATCGACTGACCATCAGTCCTATTTAACATTGACTGACCATCAGCCCTATATTTCAGTTTAACATCGACTGACCATCAGTCCTATATTTCAGTTTAACATCGACTGACCATCAGTCCTATTTAACATCGACTGACCATCAGTCCTATTTAACATCGACTGACCACCAGTCTTATTTAACATCGACTGACCATCAGTCCTATTTAACATCGACCGACCACCAGTCCTATTTAACGTCGAGTGACCACCAGTCCTATTTAACATCGACTGACCACCAGAGTTAAACATTCTTCAACTGAACTATCCGGAGCCATGTCACGTTTGGTAATGTGCAAGCTTAGTGCTCACGTGATGAGTGCCAGGGTTAACATAACCTGGTCGTCATTACCTTTTGTTCTCTGGAAAAAAAATATTTTAAAAAGGAAATAATAGCTTCTTAAACCTGGTGTGGGGGGTGGGGGTGGGGAGAGAAATAAAAGAAACAAATTTAAAAAGTTAAATTGCAAAAAGTGCGTCATCTTTAAACTGGCATCCTGCACTGGACCAGCCAGCCATTGGCTCATCTCGCTTAGGTCATTCAATGAGGCTCGAGGTTGGTGTTTTTTTTTCCTCCTCTTTTTCCCGTTGTAGTTCTGGAATTAGGTGAGCTCTTTTAAAAAAAAAAAAAAGTTTTGATCGTTTGCACGTGGAATAGCTTGTGCAAGACGGTAAAGTGCATGATGGAGGCAATGTTTATAACAGTGTTTTCGAATTTATAGCTGGAGTTTTAAATTGACGTACGATTCCGTTTCTGTTTTGTGCTGGGAAATAGAGGCAAACTGAAATATTGTTATAGTGAAATGTTTTCTTATTTAAGCATTGTTTTTTTTTGTTTTTTTTAAAACGGAATATTTTTGTAATTATTTGTAACAGTAACAAAAGACATCGTTCGTGCTAGTAAGTTATTTTGTGCTATATATTAAAAAAAAGAAAATTTACACAGTGTTTCTATGTCGTGAAATTGTGACGTGATTGTCGCAGAGTAGCGGTGTACACAGTGTTTCTATGTCGTGAAATTGTGGCGTGATTGTCGCAGAGTAGCGGTGTACACAGTGTTTCTATGTCGTGAAATTGTGACGTGATTGTCGCAGAGTAGCGGTGTACACAGTGTTTCTATGTCGTGAAATTGTGACGTGATTGTCGCAGAGTAGCGGTGTACACAGTGTTTCTATGTCGTGAAATTGTGACGTGATTGTCGGAGAGTAGCGGTACACAGACGAAAATGAACAGGTACTCGGCTTATGAATATCGCATTATAGTGTGCATATACATTGGGTGAATATAATGGGGGGTTTTTTCTTTAAAAAAAAAGATAATTAAATTGTAAGAACAAGTGAGAACCACTGTACTGTACTTAGTATATTAGTTCACGTAGCCCTTAGACTGTGCGATGTGTGTGAGACCAAGTGTCTGTGATTGATTGAATAAAACCAGATTTGTGTTGTGTTTCGGTTTTTTGTGTGTTTTTTTTAATATATGTATAAACAAATTGAAACGCATTTGCTTCGAGGCTTAGCTACGGAATATCGCGCTCTGGATGACGTCACCAACTCAACGCATTGTAAGCAGCTCCGTGTCTTTTATTACATAGAGTGATCGTTTCTTAAAATGGAATTTTACCATTGAGGAAAATTACTCCCCCCCCCCCCCCACCCCTTTTCCTTTTGTAGATAAAGTAAATATAAATGGTTCTGACATTATTGGAGATAGCGGATATTGGGACTTGATGTAAGGGGAAAAAAATGTCTCCAAATATTTATTTTTTTTTTCCTTGCAGAACACGGCAAAAAAGGGGGGGGGGAGCGGGTGGAGGGCCATGCTGATTAGTGCAAAGGCGACGTGTGCCAGGACCACCGGTTGAATGTGTTAATGGCGTGCGCATACAGCTGTGAGTGCCAGGGACGGACTGCATCTGTCTAGGATTATCACTCCGCAAGGTAAGTTCACCAGCTTTTAGAGTTTTTAAATTCACTTTTTCTATTTCTATAAACAATTTTTTTTTGAATGATTTTTTTTTTTTTTTTTTTTTTAAAGCATTTGTTTAATGATTAAATTTTTCGTGAGTTGATTTTTATTGCTATTTTATAATTTTAACAACAAGGTACAAAGACGCAAAAAAACTTTGAGGAGATAATTTTGTAGTTTTATGTTTCAACAAACATCTGTGACGTCATTTAGTTACCAACGAATGTGTCAGCATTAGGCAGAGAGATGGGTTCGAGGCTATAATTTTGTTAAAGAAAAAAACGGAGAGTCTTAAGTGCAAGGATATGCATGCATGTGGGCACCAGTTTCGCTTGAGGTGAGGGCGGGGCTTGTGGTTAGTGCGTCTGCACCCCAGGAATTAATGATTATAAAATTATTATTTTTTCTTTCTATAGCTATGTGGAAATCCTTTCTAATATTAACAAAAGCGGCGGGCATTTTTCTTAATTTTCATCCTAATGTTGTTCCGTAAAGCTGAAATATAGAAGTGTGTCGCATCCGGAAATTTGAACGAAAGAAATTTGGTCGACGGAAAATTGATCGACGGAAATTTGATCGAACGGAAATTTGGTCATATCGTTTTCTTTATTTATACGTTAAAATTTTGCGTCAAATTTCTTTTTGAACGCATTATTTTGTTTTACTATATAGTATAGTGCGTTCAAAAAGAAATTTGACGAAAATTTTAACGTCTCGACTGAAAAAAATATTCGACCAAATTTCCGTTCGATCAAATTACCATCGATCAATTTTCCGGTAACCAGAAGTGTGTTATTGGTTAATTTCTTTTTAATGTTCGCTGAAAAAGTCTATTGTAAATGGAAGGTCATTTGAATAGTGTGTCGCCAGACTTGTAAAGACCTACACTATCGATTTGATGTACAAGACCTGTATAGTTTTACATAATAAATAGTCGATTACTTCAACAACAAAGAAATCCCAATAACGATTTCGACAAAAGATACATATAGACTTGAACGAATATATCTCAAACTGATTAACTTCGCTTTTTAGTTCACGTGTTTCTGGCTGGGTGGCAAAATCTCCGGACTGTTAATTGACCCACTTCCCGTCAACCTCTCGAGCTGAACCTTGGCACACGGTCTCGTCGTCGAGGACAACACATTCTATCAAATTGATAGCCACGCCCCCCCCCCCCCGCCCCCCCCCCCTTTTATTTTTTTTCCTGTTTTTTTTTTATTTTCAATAGGAATATGAAGAAAATACGATGACGCTAATGTCACGAAATAAAATTCCCGATAACTGCGCTAAATGAGATTCTTAACAAAAATATCGCAAGTGCAAGTGTCTGCTGCATAATAATTTCTTTTGTTCTTCTCAAATAGTTGGTGAAATAAATCTACGGTGTAAAAGCGGGTGGGGCATTAGAATATTTAATATAAAAATTAAAATTAAAAATGCGTATAAAGGATTTTTACGAAAATATTTGCATTTAGGGTTTGTTTAATTGCAGATATCTGAGCGCTCCTGAATATGTCTTTTTTTTTTAATTCATCTTTCCATCTCCTGGCTTGTGAGATCAGGAAAAGGGGGGGGGGGGACTAAATGCCACGTATTACCTATTAATTTGAGAACCCCTCCCTCCCCCCCCCCAACCCCTGCTCCAAAGATGTGCAGCGGGTGAAACCGTTTGAAGGTCTGACGCCAGCTACACGTACGGCTCAGCCAATGTTGTTGCTCTGATGATGAAATCACGTGTCCCCTTTATTTTGGTCTGCCAATGGGATTTCTACATTACGGCAGCTTGGCCTCGATGTCACGTGACGGAATTTGTTGTTGTTGCCCCCGTTCCATCCCCCCACACCCTCCCCCCCCAACTGCCATCAAATATTTTGACATAAACAATGGGCGTAATCACTGAATGGCACAACAATTAGAATTCTCATAGCAGAAGATGACACAACAATTCGAATTCTCACAGCAGAAGATGGCGCAACAATTAGAATTCTCACAGCAGAAGATGGCACAACAATTCGAATTCTCACAGCAGAAGATGACACAACAATTAGAATTCTCACAGCAGAAGATGACACAACAATTAGAATTCTCACAGCAGAAGATGACACAACAATTAGAATTCTCACAGCAGAAGATGACACAACAATTCGAATTCTCACAGCAGAAGATGACACAACAATTAGAATTCTCACAGCAGAAGATCACACAACAATTAGAATTCTCACAGCAGAAGATGACACAACAATTCGAATTCTCACAGCAGAAGATCACACAACAATTAGAATTCTCACAGCAGAAGATGACACAACAATTCGAATTCTCACAGCAGAAGATGACACAACAATTAGAATTCTCACAGCAGAAGATCACACAACAATTAGAATTCTCACAGCAGAAGATGGCACAACAATTCGAATTCTCACAGCAGAAGATGACACAACAATTAGAATTCTCACAGCAGAAGATGACACAACAATTAGAATTCTCACAGCAGAAGATGACACAACAATTAGAATTCTCACAGCAGAAGATGACACAACAATTAGAATTCTCACAGCAGAAGATGACACAACAATTCGAATTCTCACAGCAGAAGATGACACAACAATTAGAATTCTCACAGCAGAAGATGACACAACAATTAGAATTCTCACAGCAGAAGATGACACAACAATTCGAATTCTCACAGCAGAAGATGACACAACAATTAGAATTCTCACAGCAGAAGATCACACAACAATTAGAATTCTCACAGCAGAAGATGACACAACAATTCGAATTCTCACAGCAGAAGATCACACAACAATTAGAATTCTCACAGCAGAAGATGACACAACAATTCGAATTCTCACAGCAGAAGATGACACAACAATTAGAATTCTCACAGCAGAAGATCACACAACAATTAGAATTCTCACAGCAGAAGATGGCACAACAATTAGAATTCTCACAGCAGAAGATGGCACAACAATTCGAATTCTCACAGCAGAAGATGGCACAACAATTCGAATTCTCACAGCAGAAGATGACACAACAATTCGAATTCTCACAGCAGAAGATGACACAACAATTAGAATTCTCACAGCAGAAGATGGACTGAGGTTTAAGCTTCTGCTTAAGTTCTACCTGTCATGCGGATGGGAACCGGGGCGCAACCAGCCCCCCCCCTTCGCTCGCCCGCCCCGCGCCCGCCCCCCCCCCCCCACCACAAATTCGTAAATATGCGGATATTGAAGTCACTAAAACAAAGCCTGTATTATTTCTTTTTTTTTTTTTTTGTTCTTGTCGCTACAAAACAAAATCACAAATAACCGTTTATCTGTGATTCGGTTACAAAAAAACTGTATGAAAATATATTTTATTCGTGTCAAAGACTTGACGGGGAAGGAGAAAGAAAGAAAAGTTGGTGGGGGGGGGTGTGGAGTCTGCGTGCTATGGTTGTGAAAACTTGTCTAGCCCTGTAAAATATGTTTTGACACCGTCCCCCCCCCCCGCCCTGCTGAGAAGAGTCATTGACCACTTGTTCGTAACGTTGCCACGCCGGTCATAAAATTAGCGGGTCATTAGTACTTTCATAATTATGGTGTTTGCCCTTTCAAAAGAACAAATATTTTTTTTCCTTTCAAAAACTAATTTATAGATCATTAGAATGATCGATGGCGCTTACGACAAGAAGGGTTGCCAGCTTTACTCGCTAACCTTTTCTACGTCGATGGGGACAATAGTATGTCAGTTGTTGGTACTATAGTAGGTCAGTTGTTGGTACTGTAGTAGGTCAGTTGTTGATACTATAGTATGTCAGTTGTTGGTACTTAGTAGGTCAGTTGTTGGTACTGTAGTAGGTCAGTTGTTGATACTATAGTAGGTCAGTTGTTGGCACTATCGTATGTCAGTTGTTAGTACTATAGTAGGTCAGTTGTTGGTACTGTAGTAGGTCAGTTGTTGGTACTATAGTCTGTCAGTTGTTGGTACTATAGTTCAGATGTTGGTACTGTAGTAGGTCAGTTGTTGGTACTATAGTAGGTCAGTTTTTGGTACTATAGTAGGTCATTTGTTGGTACTATCGTAGGTCAGTTGTTAGTACTATAGTAGGTCAGTTGTTGGTACTGTAGTAGGTCAGTTGTTGGTACTATACTCTGTCAGTTGTTGGTACTATAGTTCAGTTGTTGGTACTGTAGTATGTCAGTTGTTGGTACTATCGTCTGTCAGTTGTTGGTACTATAGTTCAGATGTTGGTACTGTAGTAGGTCAGTTGTTGGTGCTATAGTAGGTCAGTTGTTGGTACTATAATAGGTCAGTTGTTGGTACTATCGTAGGTCAGTTGTTAGTACTATAGTAGGTCAGTTGTTGGTATTATAGTAGGTCAGTTGTTGGTACTGTAATAGGTCAGTTGTTGGTACTGTAGTAGGTCAGTTGTTGGTACTATAGTAGGTCAGTTCTCGGAACTGTTATATGTCAGTTGTTAATTTTTCATACTTATTTGCGAACATTATCTTTAGATGACTGTTTGCTTCATTTTAAAGTTAGCCATTTTCTTTGTTTCATTTTTAAAAATAATAATAATAACAATATTAAGTATTTATCAAATGGAATATTCATAATATACATAGAATAATAAATATATTTTTTTAATTAATTAAAAATCTATTGAGCGAAATTCGAACTTCCAGCTTGTCTTTATATGTCGGCTGTCCATGACCATCTGTCAATAACTTTCTCTTCTACAACCTGTTCGATTTGTGTATTAAACTTGAAACTATTAACCGATTTTTTGGGGGGCCCCCTCCGTCTGCTAACCCCGACCTCGAAGAAAAACAATCCCTCAACGGTTCTCACATATCTCCAACTTTTTTTCCAACCCATTTTAGAATAAATGTGGTATTCAAAGAACGAGACCGTGGAAGAGGATCGGAGTCAATAAAGCAAACAAAACCTTAAAAAACAAAAAGACCCCCTCCCCCCACCCCGTCCAAAAAACAACAACATTGTTTGAGAACCGCTGATCATCTGAACCTCATCGACATTCCGATAGCTTACGCCATCATTATATTTTTTTTTTCCCGTGCGACCAATCGGTGTGTGCTGTGTCTGAGGTAATCGACGTTTTTATCAACCAATGGCAGGCCGTGTTATGCAATCCGAGTCCAGTTTGTACACGTCATGCTGGCTAGTGCTTTAAATGAAAGCCAAATACCCCAGCCGAACGGCATGGTAGAAAAAAACAAGGGTGGGTGGGGGGGGGGGGCAACCAAACAACTGCAGGCTTCTATCACTTTCTGCTTCGTCTTCTTCGTGGTGTCTTTGGTTGTATGCAACAATGAGTTCTGCTTTCTTTGGTTGTATGCAACAGTTAGTCATGCTGTCTTTGGTTGTATGCAACAATGAGTTCTGCTTTCTTTGGTTGTATGCAACGCTTAGTCATGCTGTCTTTGATTCTTTGCAACAATTAGTCCTGCTGTCTTTGGTTGTATGCAACAGTTAGTCCTGCTGTCTTTGGTTGTATGCAACGCTTAGTCATGCTGTCTTTGATTCTTTGCAACAATTAGTCCTGCTGTATTTGGTTGTACGCAACGCTAAGTTGTACACATTTGGACGGTATTACACTGTGCTGGCGATTAAAGCCATTTGATTGAGGCTTTCAGTTGCCTGACCAGAGCCAAAGTTAATATTACGTGCGAACATAATTATTTGGGGGGGGGGGGCAGCGAGAGTTTTCAACAATTAAATCAATGTTAAATGAATTTTATCAGATAGTTTGTCATCGTTCATCCGTGAAGTGGTCAACTTCTACGGTCTATTTAATAGTATACCCCGACCTGCAAATGGTTAGGGAGATTTTTTTATTGGGGGGGGGGGGGGGGTGGAGGTGGGTAGCTCCGTTATCCGCGTGACATCACACAAAACCATACACACACACAAACACACACACACACTGAATGTTGTTATTGTAACCTGTTAACAGAAACCATTACTTTTTTTTTTTTTTCTTTCTTTTTTTTTTTTTTCCTTTCACAACCGTTTGAAGGATGTCATTTTACTGTGCTGGCGGCCATTGGTGGAGCACGTATGACGTAAGACACATAGGAACAACTAACAGTGGGATGTTGGACGCTTCCGTAAATAAATAGTTAAAAAATAGTCCGGTCATTCAGTACCCGGAAATTATTACCATCTCTGTCCCATCTAAAAACAAAAAAAGGACAGTGCTGTGCCTTGGTTGCGCCATTACCGTAATTACGGATTAGTATTGATTTTTTGTCTTCCTCTTTGTCCTAATTCTTTCCTCTACAACGCTACCTCGTTTTCGTGGTCCACGCTGTCTTTCTGCCAGTTTTACGCGACGGCGGTCGGTTTAGTCTTTGCCGCGGATTAATTTTTGGTTCAATAGCGGAGAACTTCGCGTCACAAGACAGAAGGCGGACATTTTTCTTTTCTTTTTGGCTGCCATGCTGAATAATAATAATAACAATTTTTGAAATTTTCAAACAGAGCGGCATAAATTATGGTGTTCTGCTAGGAGTTAGGGTAAAGAACCCAATAGTTTTTTTTAAAAATATTTTTTTGGTTGAGCCATTTGATAAGAGAGATGGGAAAATAGAGAACATATTTATGATATAATATACGCACTAACTCAGCTGGGCGTTGTCACGTCTGTTGTTTCTTTTGTGTGTGTGTGTGTGTGTGTGTGCTCAGCGCCACATCTCGACTCGCGTGTCCAGCTTTTGAAACGTCTAGTATAATTTAACAAGATTGAGATTCGCGAACTTCTTCGTTTCAAGTTAATCCCAAGAAGGAAAAAAAAAAATATGGGGGAAAAAAAATAAAACTAAAAAATTTTCGGATTGGTTATTCACAGTCGTTTGTTAATATTAATCGTTAGCGGTAGTAACCCATTTAACGGTCAGGAATAACTTTGAGCCGAATGTGAATAGAGCCCAACTTTTTTCTTTTTCCAAATACAACCGCATCGCGTAAAAATGTTGAAGATTACAGCTTCATCCCTTCTGTTCTTTTGTTGCGCAATACACACCCAAAAAAACAACAACAACAACACACGTTGTAGTTTCACATTCCACGGTCATAAAACAAAAGAAAGAATCTTGTCAGTAACATCTCTCGCCATGAGACGAGCTCCTAACTCGTAGGAAAGACTCAAGGAGACGAGCATGTCTTGATAATGTCCCTAAAGAAACGATGACTTCTCAAAGTATCAGAACGGCGATGCTGGTATGAATCTAATTTAAGAAAATTCCCCCCCCCCCCCCCCCAGTCTGTGCGCGGCCCTCCCACTGGAGCTCGTGCTGTGGTCAGCTGCGGCACGAGACAACTGCATTTGATGACGTGGGACACATGCACTCACGGTGGGGGGCAAGTATGGCGCACCTCTCGGCTCATCTATGGCCATTGAAAGCCTGCGGTGTCCTGGGACCGGGGGGGGGGGGCTGGCCGAGTTTGTGACCAACGACTGACCTATGATAATACAAACAACTGACCTATAATAATACAAAGAGCTGACCTACGATAGTACAAACAACTGACCTATAAAAGTACAACTATTGACCTACAATAGAACCAACAACTGACCTGAACTACTACCAACTACTGACCTATAACATTAGCACAAACAAGTGACCTACAAAAGCGCCAAATGCTGACCAGGAGCAATCCTTGATTTTCGCCGCCCCGTTTTACGAAAAACTACAATTCATAAAAAAGAATTACACATAAGCCGCCCGGGGCGGAGCCCTCCCTCTTCCTACAGCCTACGCCCACGTCTCCTACACGTTTCTCAAACACAGAGTGCGTTCAGATTTGTTTATTACAATTGCTGAATCCTCCTCTGCTTCAGCTCTTTAAAGTTAATATATTTTTTTTTAATTTGTTAGAAAACCTTGACATTTGAAACAATAAAAATGACAAAGTTATTCAAACATGGCATAACAACAATACAAATCACTAGAAATGGTCTTTTTTTTTTTTTTGTTGGGGGGGGGGGGGGGGGGGTGTTAAAGATTCAATTGTTTCAAAATAAAGAAAGCGCAATGGAAAAAGCGAATTAAAAAGAATAATGTTTATAAACACCAAATTAAATACATATGTGACATCAAAATACTTCACATACTGAATCAGAAATCGTAGATAAAAAAAAAAACAACCTATCTCCCAACCCATGGGTAGGGTCGCGACCCCGAAAATGGGATCCTGGTGTTTTTTTTTTTTTTTTTTTTTTTTTTTTTTTTTTTGTGTGTTGTGGTCGACGGCGTCTTAAACAGCAATTTACAATGAAAAATATCGACGCCGTGACAAATGATGAAAAATTTCACACTGCTGCAGTACGGTGCGGTGCGGTTCACTTTGCTTTAATCAAATGGGCGCACAACAAACAAAAATAAAAAAACTTTGGTTTGGGCATTAGATTAGAATACTTAAAAATATTGAAGAGTCGGTGTCAATTTGAAACAAAACGTTGCCTTTTTATAAAGCAATATGCTAAGAAGTTGCTGTTCAGCTACAACAAGCGATGAATCGTTATCTTCTATGTTTTGAAGGTCCACGATCTTTGTATCGATCATTTGTTAAGTAACAAAAGTCTTGATTTAAAAAAATGTAGGTATTCAACCATCGACGCAAGCCTTCCTTCCCCCCCCCCCCTAATATGAAGAACCGTTGTCTTTTCGCGATTCGCGCACAACGTGTAGTGTAGCGCATTGTCCGCGATGGTCACACGTTCCTGGCTGGTCCACCACTGACAGTCGCACGGTCCACTTATAGGCCGTGTTGTCAATCTCCAGCCAATGCGGCCTCGGTCTGGCTGACCAATCGTTGGCCATTCTCCCTCGTTGGCCCCTGTCTGATGTTCGTCCGTCTGACCGTTCGTTTATTGATTAGCGTAGCGCCTGCATTCATTTCCTTTTTTTTTTTAAAAAAAAAGAGAAGAAAAAATAAATACGTTATCGACGAGTATTAAGAATACTAGGAGGGAGTCTATGTACACAACAGACTGTTGAGATAAACAGTCACATATACTTAAGCCTAGGGTCGTGTTTTGTCCTAAAAAATATATAAATAAATAAACAATACATAATATAACTGATTTGGATACTGCACTTTAATGATTTAAAGACTTTTTAAAAACAATATTCTATAACTATTGAGTTATGTACTAAGTGTGTCTGCTACAGTCGGGTTTAATATTTGAAATGTGTTTAAAAATAAAAAAAATTAACATTTAAAAAAAAACTATTAATAATAAACTATTTTCATTAGGCCAGTGTTCTTCTATCGGACTCATACCTACAGCCCCCCCCCCCCCCTTATCTTAAATTATCAAACATTTTATTAGTAATTGTGCACAGACCCTGAGTATACATTTGGTACTAATCTAACAAATATATTTTATACTAATCTGACAAATATATTTTATACTAATCTAACAAATAATTTTTTTGTACTAATCTAACAAACACATTTTATACTAATCTGACAAATATATTATACTAAACTAACAAATATATTTGATACTAATCTAACCAATATATTTGATACTTATCTAATAAATATATTTGATAGCCTACTAATCTAACAAATAGATTTTTTACTAATCTAGCAAGGTACTTGATGGTCTACTCAAAATTAGAATAAACATGTGCAGCTGTAAGCCATCAAACAATCAAACAAAATTTATTATCCTAACTGTATTCATTAGTCATGCTACGAAAAGCGGGGGGGGGGGGGGGGGGTGATCTAATAGAGTGTGACAGTTTTGACACGGTTGGGGGGGGGGGGGTAAAGATCTTGTTTGACGTCACACATCTTATGTATCATACAAATAAAACCTGAAATTATCAGTGATGTGGACCTTCCTGTTGTGATAGATGAAATTGTCAGTGATGTAGAACTTCCTGTTGTGATAGATGAAATTGTCAGTGATGTAGAACTTCCTGTTGTGATAGATGAAATTGTCAGTGATGTGGAGCTTCCTGTTGTGATAGATGAAATTGTCAGTGATGTGGAGCTTCCTGTTGTGATAGATGAAATTGTCAGTGATGTGGAACTTCCTGTTGTGATAGATGAAATTGTCAGTGATGTAGAACTTCCTGTTGTGATAGATGAAATTGTCAGTGATGTGGAGCTTCCTGTTGTGACAGATGAAATTGTCAGTGATGTGGAACTTCCTGTTGTGATAGATGAAATTGTCAGTGATGTGGAACTTCCTGTTGTGATAGATGAAATTGTCAGTGATGTGGAACTTCCTGTTGTGACAGATGAAATTGTCAGTGATGTAGAACTTCCTGTTGTGACAGATGTATCCTGAGAGAAGATTTCACTTGTATGCATTGAATAGTTACACGGTGAATTGTGTTTTGAGTTTAAATTTTAATTAATTGTTAATGTTTTAACAATAAAATTATCTTTAAAAATTCATGTGTGTTGGGGGTGTGGGGTAACCTGATAGTTTTGATAGATTGTTTTTTTTTTTTTCCTTTCTTAAATTAGCGTGATGTACTTTATGGACGGTCCCCCCCCCCCCCCCAGGGGCATTCATTGAACCAAAGCAAAAAAATGGTAGATAACAACAAACAACAAATGCGAACAGATTTATATTGTTACAGTAACAGGGAGTTTATTTTTAGCTTTGGATCTCACACGGTTTGAAATAGTGTCTTTTACACACTGCACACTTTCCAGATTTTCAGTAAAGCACAGACCATCGTAATGAATCTTCGCATGCCGTCAATGGTCGGCCAAGTGGACGTTTTTTTTCCAAACCATTGTGATACCGTTACTGATGGCGTTTTTTTTTTTTTTTTTTAATTATTTTTAGAGACACTGGCGAGCAATGCGGCAGAAGCAGTAGGGTTCGCGGCCACGACCATGGGAGCACCTATTGATCTCATCAGCGGGCCGCTATTCAGTCGCGCTTCACACTTGACTGAGTTGATAAAATTAAACTTAATTTAACCCAAATTAACCACAGTCCATACTAATGTTTCAACCTCCCTCCCCCCTCTGCCTCCTTTCAACGGTTTTTTTTTTCTTTCTGATTAATAAAGCCCGGAAGGCGCTTAGCGTCAGCATGCCACGGAAGTGGGTGGATTGTGGGTCCTCGTGACGGAAGTGGGTGGATTGTGGGTCCTCGTGACGGAAGTGGGTGGATTGTGGGTCCTCGTGACGGAAGTGGGTGGATTGTGGGTCCTCGTGACGGAAGTGGGTGGATTGTGGGTCCTCGTGACGGAAGCGGGTGGATTGTGGGTCCTCGTGACGGAAGTGGGTGGATTGTGAGTCCTCGTGACGGAAGCGGGTGGATTGTGGGTTCTCGTGACGGAAGTGGGTGGATTGTGGGTTCTCGTGACGGAAGTGGGTGGACAGCGTGTCCTCGTGGCGGTGGCTTCTCTTTGCGATGGAGTTTTATCTCTGTCTGTCCAATAAAAGTGTGTCTGTTGTTAACAGCTAGCGTATATTCTCTGTTAAATGTAATGAGTTTCCTCCGGGGCTATTGATATCCAACTTTTTTTGTTTGTCAAGCTTGTTATACCGCAGTCTGGTGTGTCTTTGAACATGGGAGAATACGGGTTGCGGCTTACACAATTGTAGATGTGTTATCGATAACAACGGTAACGCCTCACTCTAGATCGCTGTCTCTCAACCTACCTCAGTGTTTCTTTCAGGCATACCTCCGGGGGGGCAGTGCCCCCCCCCCCCGGAGCAAGTCAAGTTCCCCCCCGGGTAAAAATGAATAAGAAAAAATAATTTAAAAAAAAAAAAATCTAAATTTAATTTTTATAAAATTTTTAAAAGTATTGAAATGTGTGCCTTTAATCGATTACAATTATTGGAACAAATAAAATATCGCTTTGTTCGATATATATTGATGATCCATAGCGTTCAGGTTAATCTTGTTAAAGGCTCGCAGAAATCGATTATAAATATGGTATTGTTTTGAAAATTGGCAGCTCCTGATCATAAGCTAAATATTACTTTTTCTGATTCGCAGATATTGGTATCTTTTATTTAATTACATTTTGCAGCTGCAAAAGTTGAAAGACTTTTTAATAATCCTGTATTAAACTACCTTTTCATCGATATAAATGTCTTTAAATTAAATATAGTTCTTGCTAAGAAATAAACATGTTCAATCTGTTTTCAAATTATATTGTATAATAGCATCATGCTTTAAAAAATCATTTTTTAGCAAACATTTTAATGTAGTAGATTCCATAGATGTATGCTGACATAGATAAAATGAAAATTTAAAAATAATAATAATAATAATTTTAAAACAAAAAAAATTAGGAATTTACCGGTTACATACAAATAGTGGACATTTCATCATAATTATTAAATCGAGTGTTTCTAATTTTTTAACACAGTTTCGGGAACAGAGTAAAATGATTTTAAAAAATAGTCTTTATTTATTAAATCCCCAATGACTTTTCTCTGTTAATATAATAATAATAAACAATCTTCCCCAGCTGCTTGAACTATTTAAAAAAATTATTTTAAGATGATAAACCAGTAGAAAGAATATAATATATATTTAAACAACGAATAAAAAAAAATCGAGTATTTCGATTAGCTTGTAAATGCCATATTTGGTAGTAGTTAAAAAAAAAATTATATGGAATTGGTAAAAAAATTGTTTTCAAGTATAATATCGAAGAGGCAAGTTGTAATGATCTGAAGCAAATTATAGTAGTCTAAATTTCTTAATTAACATTTCAATCAACTGAATATTGAGAATTGAAACTTTAATAATTTATACGAAAAAAATCACACATTAATAAAAATATGAGTCTTTTGTAAACAGTTCTTGACTTCTGAATAATTATGTCGGTTACATATGATTTATAAATAAATACCAATTTTGAAAACCCATAAAGATATAGTCTTTAGCCTTTTGTACAGAAGAG